>JARQOC010000001.1:318194052-319555444 GCA_033576535.1 Allobates femoralis
TGGACTGTGGGTAGTATGACATCAAAACGGGGTATTATAACCTCAAAGTGGAATATTATTTAAAAAAAATTCTGAGGTTATCAGCTGTCTATTGATGGTCCTAGATGACCCGTAGCCAGCCCTCAAATATTATGACAATGAGAGCTGGCTAAATGAAGTTGTAAGTGACCCGGTAAACAGCAGTCACATTTAAAAAAAAAAAAAATGGAAGAAAATTGAGAGCCAGCTATGGAACACCACAATTGAGTCTTCAGCCGGCCCTCATCAAGTAAAAGCTACGCCTACTAAGTTGCATTAACCAATCGCAGAACACTCATGATTTACATTCAAATAAACCAATCACTGGCAAGTGCATTGTATTAGGAAGGCGGAGGAGTTTTGAAGAGAAGTTCAATTTTCATCCTGCGCTCAAGAGCTTCAATGGTGATTTGTGCACAAGGGAGAAGCTATGGCCTACGCCAATTACAACCACACTGCCCAAAGAAAGTCAAGTGCAGCTGGCGGAACAGTGAGTGGGAGAGAAGTGTGAATCTGTCAAGGTATGTGTTGCTTCTATAAAGACTCTTTCTGGATACCATTGCAGCATGCATTCTGGGGTACACTCAGAGCATGGGGGCATTTCTAAAAGGTCATCACACAGCTTGTATTGCGATCAGGTACCTAACTATACTGCATCATCATCTGATGACCTCTCCATTAACTCTGCAAAATTTTTAGCTTGCTTGTAGTACTGTGGTGGGGGATGGGGCAAGATTGCTTTGTGAAAGTATGTTAAAATCATGTTAGGGCTTGCAATTGTTCAGGTTTTCAGTCACAGTAAGTGTGTACATTTTTGGTGCGGTTTTTCTGTATCTTTCAAGGTTTTCAGTGAAAAGGCTTTAAACTGTAAATATACTTGCCCGCGCTTGTTCCATTTTGACTGAAAAAGGAGTGCCGTTCATGTGCAAAACTGTATGAGCATTTGTGTGGTGAACACCACATGCATATTTACATGGTATTTTGTCAATCTGCATAATTGTTGCAAATAATCAGATTTGTGCAAGATCTAGGAACATACATATGATAAAAAAAACTGCATGTTTTATTGACACGATATTGCCACAATGTGTAGTATGCTATAAAAACATACTGACTTGCGCTACACCGTATGTACATTTGCTCTTTCAAAAACTGTGTATGATTTCGTCCGGTTTGGACCAAAAATGAGGGCTGGCTATTGGCTGTCAACATATACCCAAGATCCAGCCCTCCTCATCTTTAAAATAAATTTATATTCCAATGATGAGACTTGCCTATTAGAAATCTAAAGTGTCTCCTCAGCTGTGTATTTGTTGTAAAAAAAATCAGATTTGTGCAACATCTATTGGCATACAAGTGTTAAAACCCAATGTTATTTTTGTGCTTTGGCCACAATTTGTGTAATATTCTATACAACCCCTCAGATTTGAGCTAAACCGTATGTGCACTCGCTTGTTCAAGAACAGTGCCCGATTTTTTCCAGTTTGACCAAAAATGAGTCAGCTAACTCTAAATTGAGCCAGACAATAGCACATTTGGCAATAAAATCATGTTCCCAAGATGATAATTGGCTAACTGATGCAAAATATCCAAGTGTCCAGCTGAAAACAAAAACAAATGCTGGTTGATATTGGTGGGTGGACAGGCTGGATTCTCAGTGATATTGTTCCTGATTTACTATTTTCTATTTTTACAGCCTTTTTAGGATGCCGAAGACATGTCCAGTATGTTACAAAACATTCACTCAACTGCCACAGCATCTTACACGACAATGTCTTAGATACTGTACAAAAGAGAAGAAGGATTCACTAGTGAAAGAATCTAAAAACTCACTGATAACACTTGCAACAAAAGGAACATATATCCCTTATAAAAAAACGGATACAACGCGTTTTGGCGGAGACATCCGCCTTGCTCAGGTATATACCTGAGGAAGGCGGTTGTCTCCGCCGAAACGCGTTGTATCCGTTTTTTATATTCTCACATGTTTTGAGTAATAAAATTTTTTTGTGGACAAGAAGTTCTTAAAATCATTACCACGGGGAGCGCGGCCACCATAGAATTGGATCACTTCCTATTGAACCTTTATGCCTGTAGGAATTCGTTGCAGGACCCAATACAGGATCAATTCAAGGCGAGCAGCAGACCCAGATAAATATCCAAAGTGTGAGGAGGCTTTGGAAAAACCATATGCTTGAAGTTTTATGGAAAGTGGTGAGTGCATAAAACTTTATTAAAAGGGCACCAGAGAGTTACATTGGTAACGCGCTGAGATTGGCGCCGCTTGTTTGTTTTTTATATATACCCTACAGGGAATCACCTTACTTCATATATCCCTTATGACAAGATTCCAGAGGTCACTACAAAGCACGATCTTATCTCCTTCCTGGAGGACAGAGGGTTTATCGTACCAGAGAAACCAACTATGGCCAGGTATGCATCACTAACATCTTATGCTTTGAATACTGATGTTCATACATGTGTGGGCTTTATAGATTTGCATATATGTTCTGAACTATGTCAAATAATCAAATGGATTTTTCTTGTACAGGATTGTTGAAGATGAGGGGGCATCTCCTGTGCAGGAGGAGCTGCCCAACGATGAGGAAGTGCTACCTGTTGTGGAGGAAATGTCTAGAGTCAGAGAGGTAGAGCCGTCCATCACAGAGAAAGAGTTGTCCGTCATGGAAGAAGAGCCACTCCTCATAGAGGATCATGAGGTCTACAGGTCAGTGTAAAGTCATACAAGTTATTTACTTTAACCCCTTGCTCAAACACTGCATAGGCCTCAGCACATCCTGGCTTTTAGGCCACTTTTAAAAAATCGTCAACACTGCTGGCCTTCTCAAGTTTGTACTTCACTTTCTCACTAAGGATTTTTATAATTGACAGTACTGTTGAAGATGAGGAGCCATCTACATCAATTGGCACATCAGCACACTCAGCCATATCAAATACTGAATTGGTATATCTTGTAGTTGCAGAAGACGCTACATCCTCTGAAACATCTGACAACGAAGCCGATCAATAACCAGAGCAGAATCCCAGCCAAACAGATGAAGACAGGCAGGTCAGTTAGTTTGTGTATCTTTCTCCCTGTGTGTCATTACTTATTATATATATATATATATATATATATATATATATATATATATATATATATATATATATATACACACACACATATAATATATACATACATATATACGGTACGTGTGTTTTTTACAAATATATACAGGGGTGTACATGGAAATACTTTGTCCCCGTATTCAAACTTTGTAATTACCTCCTCCCCCCAAAATAAGCAATAAAAACAATATTCGTCTGGGTCACAATAGCATATCCCACATCTTTTCAAGCCTTACAAAAGTAGTTTTTCTCCTATTTTAGGCCCTATACTCCCCTTTGATTGCAGCCATAAAGCAGGATGCCTAAAGTGTGTCCCAGAAATACACAGGTCTGGGGGGCATACTGACTTGCGCTACCACTCCTACCTTCATCAGTGGGACAGGAGAGCATCATGCATTAGTTCCACAGATGAACTTTAATACATGCAGCATTCAGCAGTGTCAGCAGTGGATGCTGCGTATAAAGGGCAAGCAGCCACCAAAAGTGCTGCTGCCAATCAGAGCACTGCGGTCCACATAAATCTAGCCTGGGGACACAGAAACGATTACCACCCCTGACAATGATGAATAGGACCCCCAGCTGACCAGAGCCTCGATATCTACCCAGATTCTATCACTGGCCCTTGGGTGGGGGGCCCAGTAAACGCACTGGCACAGGGACCCCCGGACTCACAGGCCCCATAGTGGCCACATGGTCTGCTGCCATTGACAGGACACCACTGTATATATACAGTATTTTTGTCAAAGTTGTAATTTGTTTCTAGTCTGACCTGTTCTTTCCGCCAAATTTGTAGAGTTCCAAGCCAGAATTGGAGAGCTGATAAGAGGATGAAAATGAAAAATGCCGGTTTTTATGATCGCCATTCTCTGTCTCATCCAATATTAAAAGGTTTTTCCTCTTATTCGCAGAACCATTGAAGCTGGAGAGATACAAACAAAATGTTGAAGATGTGTCGAGGTTTCTATACTTCATACAACAATCGTCGTGTGAGCCTCAACTTTGCGACAAAGTTTGAAAAGACCCGCTTATTTTTCAAAAACGTGCAAGATCTTGGCCTGTGCAACCAAACTGTCACTAACTACCTAAAGCACGTATGGAGATTTGTACACTATATACTGTTTGCGACCAGTTTAAAAGGTCAAAATGAAAAACTCTTCAAGGCCATGAAGTATTTCAAGATTGTGACTGCGGACATCCAAAAGACATTATCCAAGGGGATTGCTAAAGAGGTAGTCGGCAAAAGGTATGTCAGTTAATATTTATTCTTACAGGAGGTATGCACAAGTAATATTTCTCTCTCCCTCTCTCCTGCTTTTTTACATATGATTTAACAATAGGCCTTATTTAATCAGTCACATTTGTTAATCTTTCTCTTAGGTATTTGGAGTTACAAAAATTAGACTAATCACCGCAGCAATGCTGGGAGATTCTGACTGTTGCAAAGGCAGCTTTCCTTCAAGCCATCGAGTATGTCGAAGGAGGATCCCAAAATGAAGTTCATCAGTTGGAGATTCTCTATTACCTTGAGGCCTTAACCATACTAAAACACTTACAAATACCAGGATTTGTAAGAAACATGACGGTAAGAAACAACCTACTCCTCATTATCCTTATTTAAAACCACATGTCTATCTAACTTTCCTATGTCTTGACTCACAGGTTTCGGAGTGGACAGAGAGGATGCTATTAGTTAAATCCCATAAGACTGCTGCCCACCAAGTAGCCTGTTTTGTGCTTACTGAAGAAGGGTAAGATGTTTCTGTCACTATGACAGCATCCTCATTAGAGAGGAATCTGTTAGTTGTCATGACTTCAACCCGTGGGATTAGTGGCATTCAGTCCCTTTCAGTAGATCCTCCCTTTATGAAGGTTTTACAGGACAACTTGGTACCAAATCCTCCTGCAGGTGTGTGGGGAGTCTTTCCCTTATTTCTCCAGAGTATCCTGGAAGCTAAATTACAGCATCTGTGTCCAGGATAGTAATAATAATAATAATAATAATAATATTTATTCATTTATATAGCGCTATTGATTCCATAGCACTTTACATACATCAGTAATGCTGTCTCTCTTGGGAGCTCACAATCTAAATATCCTATCAGTATGTCTTTACAATGCGGGAGGAAACCGGAGTGCCCGGAGGAAACCCACGCAAGCACGGGGAGAACATACAAACTCCTTGCAGATGTTGCCCTTAGTGTCCTTGGGGGAATTGAACCCAGGACCTCAAGACCCCAGCGCTGCAAAGGCTACAGTGCTAACCACTTGAGTACATTTTCTTAACAAGAATGCATGTTGCAGCAGCCTCCAAGATGCATTATCAGTAATAATGGATATGCTCTCCCTTATCACAGATGTTCTGTCACAATATAAACTGTACCCACCATTAAGAGTGCAGATGGTTGGTGTGAGGTGTAATTTTTATATTTATATTGTGTAGTCCCTCTCATGCTCTGAATTACTGAACTGAGACAGAGGAGAGACACCGCCCTTTTAGTCTGTAGGTTTCCCTCTCTAAGGCTGGCTTCACACTGCGGTCAGGTTTTGTTTTCCAAAACTAGGAGTGACTCCAAAACCTAGAACAGGTGTCAATCTTTCAATTATACTTTTTCTCTGCAAGTTCCTCTCCTGGTTTTGGAACACAAAACCTGACCTGACCGCAGTGTGAAGCCAGCCTTAGTCAGGTGCCTCTCTCATGTTGATGCGGTCATTGACTCCAGCAATTTAGTATTTTTCAAATTGTCTTGCCTTAAGATTGAAGAGCCCACCTCAGTCTTTATCAAGTGGTTTACTGTTTTTTTTCAGTTTTGTTTTTTTACAGTGGTTTAATGTCTACTTTGAAAAAGTGAGATGGATGCTGGCCAAACAAGACAGTCCAGATACATTCTTATAGACTACAGGAAAACACATACATAATATATCCAATGACCTTGACCGCTACCAGAAGTAGTAAGTCTTAAAAGTCAAAAATCTTACATAAATTATGCTGGGCCATGTATTCATGATCTACTCTATTCATACCTAGGTACAAACGTAAATCCATCTCTAGTCAGGTGGCAAGAAAAACACGTCAGACATGGACCGTGTCACATTTAACAGAGAGAGAGAGGGGTATGGTTTTCAAAATACCTCAGTCATCCCAACATGACAGCAGAGAGGAATTACAGAGAAAGAGACCTCTACAAAAAATACACACTGGTCTTGGCAGCAGAGACAGCACCGGAAAATCAACCTCAACCTAGCAGCTCAAGGTAATTTATTGCAAAGCAGATATGATCTCCCATTTCCAATAACGGTTAGAAAACAGAATATTACATTTTATCATCTCCCCTGAAGAGAAGCAGAAGGGAGCAAAGGAGAAGAGGAACAAATGGGCCAGGATGCTGAAGAAAATGCCCAGGATGAAAGAGAGGACCGCATTGTGTCAAATTTAAGTAGTAAGATTCAAAAGGTGGGTATATCATTAAATCAAGTAAGCTAGTAGGAGTTTGGAAACTGCCGATGTGCCGGTGTCAGTAGGTTCCGGTAACTCCGGTTCTAAGTCTGATTCAAAAGTCGCAAGGTAGTTCTTGTCATAAAATTTTCTACGCACCCTATGCATTTGGGGGTCGATGGCTTTTCTCCACGAAGAGTAACAGCCCGAAAACCGTGAAAACCCATTCAGTGGTGGTATCTTGTGGCCATTTTTCGGTAATACATTTTTTTCATGTTATTCTGACTTCTGTTTCTGTGCTGCAGAAGGAGCCTCTGTCCCCAAACTTTCAAGGTAAATAGAGGACATCTAGGCCAACAGAGATATGCAGCACTTCTATGTTCCCCAAGAGTTTGGCCACCAGCATTGATCAAACTCCGGTACCGATTGCTCCGGTACCATATGTCTTATTCAAATGCTGAAAAGTAGTTCTCATAGCCCTGAAAGTCCTCTACATAGCTTATGATGTTATGGGCAATGATTTTTTTCTTCCAAGCACAATCATCCCAATAGCTGGCCAAAGTGCCCTCAGTAGCGGCCGCTTGAAAACAGTTTGCGGAAGGGTATATTACCGGTGTGTATTGCTGATATCTCCATCACAGAAAGAGCCTTAGTCCCCAAACTTGTAGGATAATTAGAAGATATCCAGATCTACATGCAGGACATGCTATACAAATCTTCTCCCTTTCACACTTAGATGATATCGCAGCAGACCTCGGTCATATCAGACTTGGTCCAATCAATGCATACCACTCAAAGTGCCCAGAATAAGTAATATTATTTATATTAGGCGGACAGCACCAATCGTACCTCGGGTCAGGGTCGCAGTTGAGGAAATGGAAACACCCCAGGTAATTGGTGAATATGCTCATTGACATTGTCATTGAACAATAAACATTTCTGTTTTAACATATGTATTCCTCTTTCCCTTAAAGAGATTAAGAAGACAGCAGTGATCAGCTCCTAAGAAAGAATGGGGCGTGTCAAATACTAAAGTTCCGGTCTTGTTAAAGTTTTTGAATTCATGTTTGTTTCTTCTCTGTTCTAAGTTCTTCTATTCCAGGTGAACGCGACCCTCGAAGCAATTTTTTTTTTTAATAAACATTTGTAGCGTTTGTATTAGTGTTAAAGGGTTTCTGTCACCAGTAGGGATGGGCGAATCTACTCGTTAGGACTCGTTACTCTGCGAATAGTAGTGGACTCGGTACTCTGCGAGTTTCCAAGCGATTACTCGCACAGTAACGAGTCCAATGTAAATTAAGGGAAATCTAATTCCTCTGCTGCTGGACCGTATAAGGTCTGGCAGCAGAGGAAAAACCTGCAATTTCCCATTTCATTGTTTAAAAGCCAGCGGTAAAAAGCCGCTGGCTTTTAAACAATGCTGACAGCTTGCAGCCCTTTGCCTACTTATTGTTTTTTGGATTTTTCAGAAAAAAAATTGACATGGGCTTTGCTGTATTTTTTGTATCCAGTCAAATACAGCAGGCAGCGACGGGCTGCCAACAACCCCCAGGTGCCTATCTGCATCTGGCCAGACACAACAATATAGAGGAACCCCTTTTTTATTATTTCATGAAGGGGTGTACTGTTGTCAGCTATATTTGGGCATGCTCAGCATCTGAATATATCTATTGCTACTGATGATACATCTTGGAGGTTGTCACAACATGCATTCTTGCTAGGAAAATACACTATCCTGAACACAGATGCTGCAAATTAGCATCCAGGATAATGCAGGGAAATAATGGGAAGACTCCCCACACACCTGCAGCAGTGACACCTGTTTGGTTGTCCCCACCAACAGTGATGCATGTGGGGGTGTCCCCAGAGTTTCCCACCCTAAAGCATGCGTCGGTGCATGGAGATGGGCAAGAACATACTTGCATGTTGTAGATGTGGGTGTAGAGACCGATCTTATATGGATGAGCAAAGGCATCCGAGGAATAACCACATCTGTCACTTGCAGGGTGTTCCTGCTCACCATTAGGTATGACTGAGCATGCTTGTCACTGCTTGTTAATTGATCGAGCAGTAGCAGTATTTGAGCAACATGATTTGCTCACCATTGCTTCATGTGATGTCGCCCAGAATTTTCTGCTTACTGTGGGTAAGGAAGCCTTGGGACACCCCAATCATCATCGGAGGAGATAAGCCTGGCAATTCCCCCACCAGTGACACTGCATTCCTATGCTGTCCCCACCCTCAGTAATGACAGGGCATCAGAAAAAAAAATAAAAAAAGTAAAAGTTTTTATATGTAACTGCAAAGTAACAAAGAAAACCTTTAAAAGCTAAAGTACACATTGAGAAAGGCAGGAAATGGAGATATAGGCCCTGTATACTATTCTCCCTCCTCACCTCTACTTAACAGCGGGGGTCGGCACCCTGGTCAGCGATATGGGGCCCCCACTCCACGACGGCTTTCCCTATGTATAAGCCCTGTATTGTCCCTATAAGTAGGAAAACAGTGCAAAGGACTACAGAGTTTAGATCAGGACAAAACACAACTAGTTAAAAAAATGGGATGGGTCACCCTGATTATACAGCCCTGCCTTACAGTGGGGGTCGGCACCCTGCATGTACGATATGGTGCCCCCACTCTAGTCGGCTCATGCCTAAGCCTGTCCCTACACTCACAAGCCCCAACCTGTGGACCTATGGCATGTAACAATATGGGACACTATAGCATTGCAGCATTAGCTTTACTGCCATTTGAATGGTCAGCCACTTGCTCCTTTATGCCTTGACGTGTTTCACTTTTGCCAAGATCATCAGGAGGCTTCCTTCCTGCACTTTACCTTGTGTGCTCACTGATATTAGCAATACGACAGGGTATCCCCAGATTTCCCTGCCCACTGGCAATTAGTAATGCAGACTGCTGGGGAAAACTATTATTCACAGGTATCAGCTGCCCATATCATATTATACATGACTGGGGTGTACATAAAAATAATTTGTCTCCATAGTAAAAATTGTAATTGCCCTCCGCCCCAAGAAAAAACAACAAACAATATTTGTCAGTGTCACATAACAGCAAATCCTATAACTTTACAGCCCGTGCATATTAATATTTCTCCTACTGAAGGCCCTAGATTCTCCTTCCATTGCAGCCATAAAGCAGGATGAAAGAAAAAAAAAAAGTGCCCCAGAAACACACAACTCTGGGGGGCACACAGCTTTGGCAGGGCATTTTTACTTGCGCTTAGATTCCTATCTATAATTTACAGGACTGTTGAAGATAAGAAGCCATATACATCAACTGGCATAGCAGCACACACAGCCATACCAATTCCTGAATTGGAGGATTTTGCAGCTACAGGAGACGACCCTACATCCTCTGATTAAGCCGATCAACAACCAAAGACAAGAGAAAGTGAGGAGAATCCCAGCCAAACAGATGACAGGTTGAGGTCCGAGTGAGTGCGAGTCTCTCCCTCAACATATAAAATTATAATATACATTAAAATAAACATAAATTTGTTACCTTAGTCAAAATTGTAATTTATTTTAAGTCTGACCTATTTTCTTCCTACAAATTTGTAGAATGCCGAGCCAGAAATGGACTACTGACAAGAGGATCAAAATTCAGGTTTTTGTGATATACATCTTTGGTCTGATCCAAAATTAATGTTTTTTCTTATTATTTGGCTGGAAAGATACAAACAAAATGTTGAAGACGAGTCAAGGTTTCTATACTATACGAACAAGCACTGTGTGAATCTCAACTTCGCAAAAAAACAAAATTGAAAAAGCTACTAATACTACTAATATTTTTTAATAATTTTTTTCTTCTTTTAAAATAAAAGAAGATCATATCAAACAATATTGACAAGGAAGATGATTTGAATGGCTATGTGATTAGACTGACCAAGAAAAGGTGGATAAAGACCACGTTTTCCAAAAAATTAAAGATGAAATATACACAAGAGTAGGGGCGGACCGGCCCAGGTGGCAGGGGGGCAAGTGCCCCCTGGGCTGGTGGTATAGCCCTCATCTAGGGCCGCCACCGCACAGAAATGGGCCGGCGGCACTTTTTGGCTAGCGCTGTGAAAGTACAGCAGATGCGGCGCCTTGCGGCCGGTGCTGTGATACAGCAGCAGACATGGCGGGTGACAAAGTGAGTGATAGCAGCACTCCCCACCCCCCTGGTCCTCCAAAAAAGTCTGACAACAACACAACCTTCCCCCCCGATACTCCAAAAAAGTCTGACAGCACCATTTCTCCCCCTCCCCGGTCCTCCAAAAAAGTCTGACAACAACACAACCCAAACCCCCCCCCCCCGGTACTCCAAAAAAGTCAGTCTGACAGCACCATTTCCCCCCCCCTCCCGGTCATCCAAAAAAGTCTGACAGCACCATTTCCATTCCCCCCCGGGTCCTCACCTAAGGGCTGGCAGAACAAAGCTGCCACCCGGAGTTAGAGTCGCCAGCCAGCCCCTGCAGAAGGGCAAAACTGTACACAACACGTGGTTGTTAAAAGGGTCCCATAGTTTGTGATTACGATGGAGTGCTTAAACAAAGGAGAGGCTGGTAGGAGAGAGAAAAAAACAAAACAAAAAAAAAGCACACAAGGCCACGAAGTACTTAAAAGTGTGTGAGTGGACATCCAGGAGCTCCCAAGAAAGAAAAATTTTCCTCACTTTACTTTTGAGGAATATCAATGGCTCCAGTTCTGGTCTTGTTAAAGTTTCATAATTCATGTTGTATTTGTTATTTCTCCATTCTAGGTTGAGTCCAATTATACATTTCCAGGTGAAAGGGGCCATCAACATAATGGGAGAATATTGCTGGGGGAAAAAAAAATAAGAGAAAAAAAAAATTATATATATTTAGCTAAAAATCTGACTAGTTGCCAGCATTCTATTCTTTATACTGCAACTCATGAATATTTTATTTTTGCTATATACACTACTTTAAAAACAACAAAAAAATAAAAATTATATCAAGCAATATCCCCAAGGAAGACAATTTGTATGGCTATGTGATTAGACCAACCAAGAAAAGGTGGATAACGACCACATTATCCAACTTCAAGCATTGGAAAGGCCTAGAAATTAAAGATGATATACACAAAGGGCAAAGGCTGGCTTCACACTTTCATTTCCTTCCGCAGCGTATTGCGGCAGGCGAACGCAAGCTGAGCGCATACACCACGCGTCTTTATGTTTAAAGGGAACCTGTCAGGTGATTTATGCCTCTCCAGTTATCACTGTCTGTAGATGTAGCTTTAGAATATCAGTTTAATCATCCTTGTCTGAGCTCATAGTGTAATGTTAAAGGTGAAAGAAAAGCATTTATACATTTACATTTCAGTCCCCACCTTGAAGGAGGAGGGGGACTGTCTGGCAGGATAACAGTTAACTCACTTTTAACTTGGATAGCTAAAGGACCTGTATGATGTAACGATCATGTGACCATAGTGGGCGGAGCTAAGCCAGCAAACGTATAATGTTCTATGAGAACTTAGCTCCGCCTATTGTAGTCACATGGTTGTGACATCACATCAGGTCTCCCAACATGTTCTAGCACAAGGCTGAAATGTTAACTATTAACCTGCCAAACAGTCCCCGTCCTCCAAGGTGGGGACTGAAATGTAAGTGTATAAAGGCTTTTTTTTCACCCATCACATTACACCATGAGCTCAGACAGGGATGAATAGAATAGTATTATGAAGCTGCAGGTACAGACAGTGACAGTTGGGGAGGCGTAAACTAGCCGACAGGTTCCCTTTAACATGGGGATGTGGGTGTATGCGCTCAGGTGAGGATTGCCATGAGCACCCATTGCCCGCCATGTGTGATTTGTACGCATGTGCACAAATTATACATACATTCTCGTCCACACCATAAACGCGACATGTCACATTCATGGTGCAGACAAGAATGTATAATTTGTATGCAAGTATCTGCATGTATACAAATGCGTACATGGCAGGCAATGGGTGTGCACTGCCATCCGAACCCGGGCGCATACGCCCACGTCCCCATGTTTAACAAACATAGGGATGTGCGGTGTATGAGCTCGGCTTGTGTTCGCCCACCGCTATACGCTGCGGCGGGGAGCGCAAGTGTGATTTCACCGAAACTGCACAAAACTCACGGTTGTAAACAGGAGACAGTTTGTGGTTACCATGGAGTGCTTCAAGAAAGAGGGGCCGGGAAATATATATATGATATAGACTAGCTGTGAGCCCGATGCAAATGCATCGGGATTCTAGAACGTGGCAATATTATTTGCATTAATAGCATTATTATTACCATTAAATAGCATAATTATTAGCATTACCAGCATTATTATTAGCATTAATAGCATTATTAATAGCAATAATAGTACTAATAATAGTATTGTTATTAGTATGAATAGCATTATTACCATAAATAGCATTAATAATAGCGTTAATAGCATTATTATGAGGAGTAATAGCATTATTAGCATTAATAAAATTATTAATAGCATTAATAGAATTAAAAATAGCATTAATAGCATTATTAATAGGATTAATAGCATGATTATTAGCCTTAATAGCATTAATAGCATTAATATTAGCATTAATAGCATTATTAATAACATTAATAGCATTATTAATAGCATTAATAGCATAAATAATAGAATTAATAGCATAAATAATCGCATTAATAGCATTACTATTAGCATAAAGAGCATTAATAGCAATATTATTAGCATTAATAGCATTTTGAATAGCAAAAATAGCATGATTTATAGCCTTAATAGCATTATTAATCGCGTTAATATGATTATTATTAGCATTATTAGCATTAATATTAGCATTAATAGCATAATTATTAGCATTAATAGCATTATTAATAACATTAATAGCATTATTAATAGCATTAATAGCATAAATAATAGAATTAATAGCAGAAATAATCGCATTAATAGCATTACTATTAGCATAAAGAGCATTAATAGCAATATTATTAGCATGAATAGCATTTTGAATAGCAAAAATAGCATGATTTATAGCCTTAATAGCATTATTAATCGCGTTAATATGATTATTATTAGCATTATTAGCATTAATATTAGCATTAATAGCATAATTATTAGCATTAATAGCATTATTAATAACATTAATAGCATTATTAATAGCATTAATAGCATAAATAATAGAATTAATAGCAGAAATAATCGCATTAATAGCATTACTATTAGCATAAAGAGCATTAATAGCAATATTATTAGCATGAATAGCATTTTGAATAGCATAAATAGCATGATTATTAGCCTTAATAGCATAATTATTAGCATTAATAACATTATTATTAGCAGTAATATTATTATTAGCATTTTTTTTTTTATTTATTATTTTTTATTTTATTATTTATTATTTTTTATTTATTTTTTTATTAATTTTTAATAATTTTTTTATTATTTTTTTTATTATTACATTTATTTGTTATTTTAAGTGAGCCTGAGCCTGAGCCTGAGACACAGTTCTCCTTCAGGTCTGCTCAAAGGGCTCATATTATTAGAATTTTTTTTTTATTAATTATTATATTTTATTTTATTATTTATTATTTTTTATTTATTTTTTTATTATATTTTAATTATTTATTTATTATTTTTTTATTATTAAATTTATTAGTTATTTTAAGTGAGCCTGAGACACAGTTCTCCTTCAGGTCCGCTCAAAGGGCTCATATTATTAGCATTTGTTTTTTTATTTATTATTATTTTTTATTTTATTATTTATTATTTTTTATTTATTTGTTTATTATTTTTTAATTATTTTTTTATTATTTTTTTTATTATTAAATTTATTAGTTATTTTAAGTGAGCCTGAGACACAGTTCTCCTTCAGGTCCACTGAAAGGGCTCATATTATTAGCATGTATTTTTTTTTTTTATTATTATTTTTTATTGTATTATTTATTATTTTTTATTATTTTTTTTATTATTTTTTAATTATTTTTTTATTATTTTTTTTATTATTAAATTTATTTGTTATTTTAAGTGAGCCTGAGACACAGTTCTCCTTCAGGTCCGCTCAAAGAGCGCCTCACTTCCCATTCACATACATTAGCGGTGTGTCGGCGATTTTATGGCCGGGCACCTGGTTCTATTTGTCGGCCCCAAAATCGCGGCACCACCGCTAATGCATGTGTATGGGCAGTGAGGCCGATTTCTGATTGGTCGCTCTCTGCTGACGCCGACCAATCAGAATTCGACCTCACTGCCCATAGACATACATTAGCGGTGTGTCCGCGATTTTGGGGCCGACAAATAGAACCAGGTGCCCGGCCATAAAATCGCCGACACACCGCTAATGTATGTGAATGGGAAGTGAGGCGCTCTTCTGATTGGTCGCTGTCTGGTGACGCCGACCAATCAGAATAGCACCTCATTTCTCAATGTATCTCTATGGGAAGGCGCCGTCCAATCAGAATGGCGGCGGCATTTTTAAAAATCCCATAGACATACATTAGCGGTGTGTCGGGGATTTGGTGTCCGCAAAATAGAATCAGGGGCCCTGCCGTTAATTCGCCGACACACCGCTAATGTATGTCAATGTGAAATGATGCGCTCTTCTGATTGGCTGAGGGCAGTAGACAGCTACCAATCAGAAGAGCGCCTCACATCTCATAGAGATAGAATGGCGGATTTATCGTCCATTCTATCTTAAAGGGAACCAACCACCCCCAATGACCCCCCCGGACTATTAATATCGGTCCCTATACACAGCACATACATGTGCTGCAATGATTTTTGCTAAAAAAACTGTTTTGTAAAACTTAAGATAATGCTTTTGAAAGTTTAAACCGAAGGGACGGGTGGGCGTTACTTATCTGTGTCAAAAGCCGGGTAGCAGCTGTCAGTCATCCTCCTGTGTCCCGCAGCAGCAGTTATGGCCAGCCCTTTTCAGCGTCACAGCATGGTGCACGGGCTCGCATGCCCGTGCACACGTCATCATCTACAGCCGGGTTGCGAGCGCGCGCTCTGACTTCCACAGCAGGAAGTCAGAGCGCGCGCTCACAACTCGGCTGTAGATGATGACGTGTGCACGGGCATGCGAGCCCGTGCACCATGCTGTGACGCTGAAAAGGGCTGGCCATAACTGCTACTGCGGGACACAGGAGGATGACTGGCAGCTGCTACTCGGCTTTTGCCACAGATAAGTAACGCCCACCCGTCCTTTCGGTTTAAACTTTCAAAAGCATTATCTTAAGTTTTACAAAACAGTTTTTTAGCAAAAATCATTGCAGCACATGTATGTGCTGTGTGTAGGACCGATATTAATAGTCCGGGGGGTCATTGGGGGGGTTGGTTCCCTTTACTGAGAAGTGAAGAGGACGTCGGAGCTGGAAGTTTGGCGTAAAGAAGACAGAAGACCCCCGGTGCGGCGGGTAGGCGGAGAGGGGCCTGGCGGGGCGGAAAGGGAGGCTTAGGTGCGGCGCTAGTAGGCTTAAGGTCGCGGGCTAGTTAGGGGACGGCGGGGACTTAGGGGTAGGCCTTAGTGCGGCGGACTAGGAGCGTAGTGGATAGGGGCTTAGTCGGGGGGCTTAGGGTAGGCTTAGTGCGGCGGCTTAGGGTGTAGGGCTTAGGTGCGACGGGGCGTGAGGTTAGGGGCTTAGGTGCGGCGGGGCTTAGGGCTGGGTGCTTAGGTGCGGCGGCTTAGGGGTAGGGGCTTAGTGCGGCGGGCTTGGGTAGGGCTTAGGGCGGCGGGCTTAGGGGTAGGGTGGGATAGGGGCTTAGGTGCGGCGGGGCTTAGGGGTAGGGGCTTAGGTGCGGCGGGGCTTAGGGGGTAGGGGCTTAGGTGCGCGGGCTTAGGGGTAGGGGCTTAGGTCGGCGGGTCTTAGGGGGTAGGGCTTAGTGCGGCGGGTTAGGGGGTAGGGGCTTAGGTGCGGCGGGGCTTAGGGGTAGGGCTTAGGTGCGGGACGGGGCTTAGGGGTAGGGGCTTAGGTGCGGCGGGCTTAGGGGGTAGGGGCTTAGGTGCGGCGGGCTTAGGGGTAGGGGGCTTAGGTGCGCGGGGCTTAGGGGTAGGGGCTTAGGTGCGGCGGGGCTTAGGGGTAGGGGCTTAGGTGCGTGCGGGCTTAGGGGGTAGGGGCTTAGGTGCGGCGGGGCTTAGGGGGTAGGTAGGGGCTTAGGTGCGGCGGGGCTTAGGGGGTAGGGGCTTAGGTGCGGGCGGGGCTTAGGGGTAGGGCTTAGGTAGGGGCTTAGGTGCGGCGGGGCTTAGAGGGGTAGGGGCTTAGGTGCGCGGGCTTAGGGGTAGGGGCTTAGGTGCGGCGGGGCTAGGGTAGGGGTGTTAGGTGCCGGGGCTTAGGGGTAGGGGCTTAGGTGCGGCGGGGCTTAGGGGTAGGGGCTTAGGTGCGGCGGGGCTTAGGGGTAGGGGCTTAGGTGCGGCGGGGCTTAGGGTGTAGGGGCTTAGTGCGGCGGACTAGGGGTAGGGCTTAGTGGGCGGACTAGATAGGGTAGGGCTTAGGTGCGGCGTGGCTTAGGGTAGGGGCTTAGGTGCGGCGGGGCTTAGGGGTAGGGGGGGTAGGGGCTTAGGTGCGGCGGGGACTTAGGGTGTAGGGGCTTAGGTGCGGCGACTAGGGGGTAGGCTTAGATGCGGCGTGGCTTAAGGGTAGGGGCTTAGGTGCGGCGGGGCTTAGGGGGTAGGGGGGTAGGCTTAGGTGCGGCGGGGCTTACAGGTAGGGGCTTAGGTGCGGCGGGGCTTAGGGGTAGGGGTTAGGTGCGGCGGGTTTTAGGGGGTAGGGGCTTAGGTGCGGCGGGTTTTAGGGGGTAGGGGCTTAGGTGCGGCGGGTTTTAGGGGGTAGGGCTTGGGTGCGGCGGGGCTTAGGGGTAGGGGCTTAGGTGCGGCGGGCTTAGGGTGTAGGGGCTTAGGTGCGGCGGACTTAGGGGTAGGGGCTTAGGTGCGGCGGACTTAGGGGGTAGGGGGGGTAGGGGCTTAGGTGCGGCGGGCTTACAGGGTAGGGGCTTAGGTGCGGCGGGGCTTAGGGGGTAGGGGCTTAGGTGCGGCGGGTTGGGGTAGGGGCTTAGGTGCGGCGGGGTTAGGGTGTAGGGGCTTAGGTGCGGGCGGGGCTTAGGGGGTAGGGGCTTAGGATGCGGCGGGGCTTAGGTGGGGTTAGGGTTAGGGGTAGGGGCTTAGGTGCGGCGGGGCTTAGGGTAGGGGCTTAGTGCAGCGGGGCTTAGGGGGTAGGGGCTTAGGTGCGGCGGGGCTTAGGGGTAGGGGCTTAGGTGCGGCGGGGCTTTAGGGGTAGGGGCTTAGGTGGTGCGGCGGGCTTAGAGGGTAGGGGCTTAGGTGCAGCGGGCTTAGGGGTAGGGGCTTAGTGCGGCGAGGTGGCGGTAGGGTGTTAGGTGCGGCGGGCTTAGGTGCGGCGGGGCTTAGGGGGTAGGTAGGGTCTTAGGTGCCGGGGCTTAGGGGTAGGGGCTTAGGTGCGGCGCACTTAGGGGTGGTTTGAGCATTAGGGGTGGTTTAGAGCATGGCGCTGTAGTGTACAGTGCGATGGTATACTACAGTCCCATGGGCATACGCGTGTTGGCCCTTAAGCACCAGCGGACATTGCGAGTCGTTGGCGCTTAGGTTTAGGGGCGGACAGGCGTATGGCCATGGGACTGTAGTATACTATAGCGGTGTACACTACAGTCCTATGCACTTCTGTGGCTTTGTTAGCGGTGGGTGTCAACGACTCGCAATGCCCGCTTTGCGGGCATTGCTTCGCGAGTCGCCGTGGCCGCTATGCGGCCACGGACAGAGTCCAGGAGAAGCACCCAGGACTCGCTAACCAAGCCACCGGAAGTTGCGCCGCTCCGACGGAAGTCAGTTACGGCAATTATATAATAGATATACACACACACACACATACACATGGTGGATACATCTCAATTAGCTGCAGAAATGTTAATTGTGGCCACACAACAGGCAGACAATAAAAAGCAGGAACCTCCATGTAAGAGGTCTTACTTTATTCACAGGCTTTAAATATGCATATTTTTATAGCCTGAGATTTAAGTAACAAGGCCATATATAAGATTGGTACTATCTTCTTGGTTACATTGTCCCATAGGGAACACCACCATTTTCAGTTGATCATAACTTCCCATATGACTTAACATAAAAAGATGAATAGTTAACTGCAAGGAGCCTCCCTGGCATGCAATCAACTAGACATGTCTTCAACATTTGGAAACAAAAATATTAACCACCCATGGTACAAAAACACAAAAAAAATAAAAATAAAACACCACCACACCCCACACTGAAAGGTTGCAGTGTACATTTTTGTCTGGTTTTCACCAAAAATCGATGGCTGGCTTTTAAAATACAAATTTAACCCTAGAGCACAGCCCTCATGCCAAAGACAGAAAAGAAAAAAAAAAAGTTGTATATATAATGTATAGTGATTACATCACACACAGGCTGGCATATGTCAAAATACACACCATAACAGTGTTGCATAACCCAACACACAAGGAAACACCAGGGAAACAATAACATTGGCAGGGCCTGTCAATAGGGAATGGGAAAATGGACAGCTCGTACACTCACCTGAGGATGTACTTACATGGGTTATTTCACTCCATCACTGAGCTGGATGCCTAGGCCCTAAATTGCCCTGCTCTTATCCATAAGTAGGGATCTGGCCAACGAAAACACTAGTCTCACCACTGAAATAATACAACAAGAAAAAAAGAAAAGACAAACAGTGGAATACCTAAAAGGAGAAGCAGCAGCTTCACAGTTTTGACCACGTATTCAGCCACAGGAGGGTTTGGCACCAGATAATTCACCAAGAGCTCCTTCCACCCAAGCACCTTGCAAAGAATGAAATTACAGAGCAAGACTAGCTGATGGGTCATATGACTGGTTGAAGGAGATGGGAGTAGTCACACCTGAGCAGATCACTAAATGAACTTGATAGCAGTAAGAACTGACATTAACCTATAGTGTGCCAAAATAAATTAACTATGTTTGAGGCCTTTTTCAGGCAACATACAGGGGCCCCTGGCAGCACACAGGGCCCCAGACAGTGCACAGGGGTCTTAGGCAGCACACAGGGCCACAGGCAGTGCATCGGGGCCCCAAGCAGCACACAGAGGCACCAGTCAGTGTACAGGTCCCCAGGCAGCACACAGGGGCCTCATCCAGCACACAGGGACCCCAGGCAGTGCATAGGGGCCCAAGGCAATGCACAGGGCCCAAGGCAGCACACAGGGGCCCCAAACAAAATACAGGGGCTCCAGGCAGTACACAGGGCCCAAGGCAACACACGGGGGAGCTAGGCAGCACACGGGGGCCACAAACAGTGCACAGGGGCCCCAAGCGGCATACAGGGCCCTCAGCCAGTGCACAGGGCCCCAGGAAGCACAAAGGAGCTGCAGACAGTGCACGGCGGCCACAGGCAGCACACAGTGGCCAAGGCAACATACAGGGGTTCCTGACAGTGCACAGGGGCCACAGGCAGCACATAGCCCCCCAGACAGTGCATGGAGACGCCAGGCAGTGCACAGGGGCCCCAAGCAGCACACAGGGGCTCATGGCAGTGCACAGGGCCTCAGGCAGCACAAAGGGGCCCCAGGCAGCACACATGAGCCCCAGGCAGTGCATGGGGGGCCCAAGCAGCACACAGGGACCCAAGCTAATGCACAGGGCCCCAAGCAGCACACAGGGGCTTCTGGCAGTGCACAGGGCCCCAGGCAGTGCACAGGGACTCAGGCAGCACACATGGGCCCCAGGCAGTTCATGGGGGGGGCCCAAGCTGCACACAGGGGCCCAAGGTAATGCACAGAGCCCAAGGCAGCACACAGGGGCCCCAGGCAGATGCGTGACACATGTGTGCTCTCCATGGATAGCACACGGACAGCCTGCCCTCACATACTCACCTTCCTCCAGTGTCGCTGCTCCCCACACTTCGGGTCCGCTGTTGGTCTCAGTGAAGTGAATATTCATGAGGCTAATGAGCGGCACCGAATATGAGAGAAACTGTTAGTGCTGGAGTGAGGTGAGTATGACTTTCTTTATTTTTAAGTTTATTACTTTTGTCCGTGCACAGGGATGTCACATGGATGACATCCATGTGCATGGAAGTTTTCGCCCAAAAGTGGTCCATGGGTCCGCAAAAAAACTGACTTTGTCTCCATTGGAGCACATGGACACGCATGTGCTCCACACGGAGACACAGTCTGTGCGGAAACACGGACGTGTGCATGGGTCCATAGGGGGTCGTGTGTCCCTGTATGTCTGTACCTCTGGTATGTGTCTGCACGGACCGCACACATGCCGGAGGCAGGGATGTGTGAAAGACGCCTAGGGCCGGTTTCACACGTCCGTGTCACCACGGACATGTGGAACAAGGCCGTTTGGGTGCGGGGCATAGACTCAAGTGTCACGGACGTGTGACACAATGGGTGCTGTCGGTGTACTATCCGTGGATCTATGGATAGCACACGGACAGCATGTCATTACATACTCACCTCGCTCCAGCGCTGACAGTTCCTCTCACTTCCGGGCCTCTGTCAGGCTCAGTGAAGTGAATATTCATGAGCCTAATGAGCGGCATCAGGAGAAAGAGGAGCTGTCAGCGCTGGAGCGAGGTGAATATGAAATTCTTTATTTTTAGGGTTGTCACTTTCATCCGTGCAGACGGATATCACATGGATGACATCTGTGTGCATGGACGCTTCACAGCGAAAGCGGTCCATGTGTCCGCAAAAAAACGGACTTGTCGCCGTGTGGAGCACACGGGACGGATGTGATCCACATGGAGACACGGTCCGTGTCGGAAAACGGAAGTGTGAATTTGCCCATAGGGGAACATGTGTCCCCGTATGTCCGTGCCTCTGGCATGTGTCGGCACGGACCGCACAAGTGCCGGGGGCACGGATGTGTGAAACCGGCCTAGATCTGTGTGACTCATGATTACCTTTAGGATCACCTGTTCTGGGAAACTTATCACAATTCAGCCTAGCCTTTTTAAGGCCGGTTTCACACAATCGTGCCTCCGGCACGTGTGCGATCCGTGCGGACACATGCCGGAGGCACGGACATACGGGGACACACGATCCCCTATGGACCCATGCACATGTCCGTGTTTCCGCACGGACCGTGTCTCCGTGTGGAGCACATGCGTGTCCGTGTGTTCCACGCGGCGACAAGTCCGTTTTTTGCAGAGCCACGGACCGTTTACTTGTCTAAACCTCCTGCACACGGATGTTCACACTGTGACATCTGTGTGCACGGACCACGGACAAAAGCAAAAAGCTTCAAAATAAAGAATTTCATACTCACCTCGCTCCAGCGGTGTCTGCTCCTCTCACTTCTGATGCCGCTCATTAGGGCTCATGAATATTCACTTCACTGAGTCCAAGAGCGGACCGAAAGAGAGAGGAGCAGCGGCGCTGGAGGGAGGTAAGTATAAAATAACAGGCTATCCGTGTGCTATCCACGGCCGTGACACATGTCATACGTCCGTGACACATGTGTGCACGCCCCGCCCCCAAACGGCCATGTTCCACATGTCCATGGTGACACGGATGTGTGAAACCGTCCTAAAATGGAGTAATCTGACTTTCCATGCTGACTGAAGCTTTTTTCTTTTTGTGCAAGGCTGGTCAATGTGCTGTGGTGAGTTGGTTGCTGGTGAGTTAGGCGGCCGTCACACGCATCAATTTCTTGAACGATATCGCTTAAGCGATCTGCTTTTTTGATCGCTTAGGGCGGTTTCAGACTGCGGCAGCGTCCGGTCCGGGGCTGTCAGGATTGACAGCCTGGACCGGAGTTTTGCTGCATAGGATAGTATCGGGCTGCACGGAGCTGGATCGCGGCGGGTGGTAATTAGCTGCTATCCGGCTGCTGTGTCGCCGGATGTATCCTGCAGAAGTGGGGAATTGTCTGCCGACTCCAGAAACGTTGCATGCAACGGTTTTGGAATCGGCAGACAAATCCCCACTTCTGCAGGATACATCCGGCGACACAGCAGCCGGATAGCAGCTAATTACCACCCGCCGCGATCCAGCTCCGTGCAGCCCGATACTATCCTATGCAGAAAAACTCCGGTCCAGGCTGTCACTCCTGACAGCCCCGGACCGGACGCTGCCGCAGTCTGAAGGCACCCTTAAGCGATATCGTTTGTGCGTCACTGCGTGTAATCAAGCGATTTTACAATGTAAAATCGCTTGATTGTTTGATCGCAGATTTGTGAGCCGGAGCTCAAATCAAGCGATAATCACTTGATCAATCTGCCTCATCATGGTGTGTGACACCACGATGAACGATCTCCCAGCGGCAGAGCCTATGCTGGGAGATGGTATCTATGGTAAATGTCGGGTTACTAAGCGCCGCGCGGCGCCTAGTAACCCGATGTGTACCATAGTTACCAGCGATCTCACTGGTCCACATCGCTGGTGAGTCTGCCTGTGTGACACCTCACCAGCGATGTGAATGATATTGTTAGCGATCGCGCATGCATGTGATCGCTAACAATATCGCTCACAAGATTGAAGCGTGTGACGGCCGCCTTATTGAAGTTCTGTTTAGTGTGCTGAGAAAATTCTCTTGACAGATTTTTATCCTATGCATGTGTTATCTTATATCTCTGTGTGAATTGCTGCAACTGCTGTTTACCTGTTGTATTTGTATGGGGGTCTACCACTCCTATCCTTCTCTCCCTGGGTGAAGGGGGCATTGGAGTAGAGCTGGCCAGGAGCGGAAAGACTTAATTTATGCTGCCATGCAAGCTTGGATAACGCCAAATGCATCTCATAAACTAATATAGAAAATATATTAGTAAAAATGGCAACCTTTAACATAACTACTGTTATCACCCACAGGTTGGGCCTCTCACCATGGCTAATTGTTTCAAAGGTTTAACATGGCCAAACCGCGTATGACCAAAATGTACAAAAGAAAGGCCCAATTGAGGATGGATTTGAGTGTGAAAAGACCCTGCCTTGGTTATATATTGTCCCATAAGATATTTTTATACTGCAGGATGACAATGAGTAGGTAAGTGTGGCGCCCTGCTCACACAGGTAGCCACAGACTTCTCTAATGCACAGCTGGGTTTCCACAGCAGGTACCTACTACAGTGTTGGCCAAAAGTATTGACACCCTGCAATTCTGTCAGATAATACTCAGTTTCTTCCTGAAAATGATTGCAATCACAAATTCTTTGGTATTATTATCTTCATTTAATTTGTCTTCAATGAAAAAACACAAAAGAGAATGAAGCAAAAAGCAAAACATTGATCATTTCACACAAAACTCCAAAAATGGGCCAGACAAAAGTATTGGCACCCTCAGCCTAATACTTGGTTGCACAACCTTTAGCCAAAATAACTGTGATCAACCGCTTCCGGTAATCATCAATGAGTTTCTTACAATGCTCTGCTGTAATTTTAGACCATTCTTCTTTGGCAAACTGCTCCAGGTCCTTGATATTTGAAGGGTGCCTTCTCCAAACTGCCATTTTTAGATCTCTCCTCAGGTGTTCTATGGGATTCAGGCCTGGACTCATTGCTGCCACCTTAGAAGTCTTCAGTGCTTTCTCTTAAACCATTTTCAAGTGCTTTTTGAAGTGTGCTTTGGGTCATTGTCCTGCTGGAAAACCCATGACCTCTGAGGGAGACCCAGCTTTCTCACACTGGGCCCTACATTATGCTGCAAAATTTGTTGGTAGTCTTCAGACTTCATAATGCCATGCACACGGTCAAGCAGTCCAGTGCCAGAGGCAGCAAAGCAACTCCAAAACATCAGGGAACCTCCGCCATGTTTGACTGTAGGGACCGTGTTCTTTTCTTTGAATGTCTCTTTTTTTCTCCTGTAAACTCTATGATGATGCCTTTGCCCAAAGAGAGAACATTCTTCCAAAATGTTTTAGGCTTTCTCAGGTAAGTTTTGGCAAACTCCAGCCTGACTTTTTTATGTCTCGGGGTAAGAAGTGAGGTTTTCCTGGGTCTCCTACCATACAGTCCCTTTTCATTCAGACGCAGACGGATAGTACGGGTTGACACTGTTGTACCCTCGGACTGCAGGGCAGCTTGAACTTGTTTGGATGTTAGTCGAGGTTCTTTATCCACCATCCGCACAACCTTGCGTTGAAATCTCTTGTCAATTTTTCTTTTCCGTCCACATCTAGGGAGGTTAGCCACAATGCCATGGGCTTTAAACATCTTGATGAGACTGCGCACGGTAGGCATAGGAACATTCAGGTCTTTGGAGATGGACTTGTAGCCTTGAGATTGCTCATGCTTCCTCACAATTTGGTTTCTCAAGTCCTCAGACAGTTCTTTGGTCTTCTTTCTTTTCTCCATGCGGTACACACAAGGACACAGGACAGAGGTTGAGTCAACTTTAATCCATGTTAACTGGCTGCAAGTGTGATTTAGTTATTGCCAACACCTGTTAGGTGCCACAGGTAAGTTACAGGTGCTGTTAATTACACAAATTAGAGAAGCAGCACATGATTTTTCTAACAGTGCCAATACTTTTGTCCACCCCCTTTTTTATGTTTGGTGTAAAACTATATCCAATTTGGCTATAGAACAATTATTTTTGTGTTTTTTTCATTGAAGACAAATTAAATGAAGATAATAATACCAAAGAATTTGTGATTTCAATCATTTTCAGGAAGAAACTGAGTATTATCTGACAGAATTGCAGGGGTGTCAATACTTTTGGCCAACACTGTAAATACAACACCTTCCACCCTGACACAGTAGGGGGAGCCCAACTTGCTGCCCTTAGGCAAGATCCCCTACAAATACTGCTACTGGGGGAGGAGTTAGTCAGAGTGTGCAGATGCTAGGATATCTGCGAAGATGTCCTGGTGGTCGGTGCTGCGGTTACGCCCGAACAAGTGACCCGGAGTGGTCCTTCTACGTCCCGCAAGCTTAAGTGGGGACAGAAGGCAAGGAGCAGATAGCCCAGAGGGAATGAGGAACTTGAGGAAGTTCGCCCAAAGAAGTACCGGATATCGGGGATCCGCACCTGTGGGATACTCCAGGACCACAGAAAACCCTGTCACACCGTGGAGGCTTCAGTCACCCGGTTTCCCTTGTGGGTCAAGAGAGGGAGCCAGACACAGCCGTGCATCACCGCAGTGATCAGAGAGGGTAACCCAGAGACTGCACAGGAGGAGAGACAGTCATCAGAGTCAGGAAGAGAGGAGGCAAGTCTGGCTGCATGCCCGCTGTGTTTCGATCACTACAGAGGAACAGAGGAGGCCTTATACCCACTTGCTGTGGGGACCCACTGTGCAACCTGGTCACCTGTCAGTTCCCTGGACATCTTTACCTGCGTACCATCAGTAAAAGGTAAAAGAGACTTTGCAGTGTGCGTGTGTCATTCCTACTCATTCCCGGTGCCCCTCATAGACTGCTCCAGCACTCCCTATTCCAGCCACAGCTCCAATCCAGGCTGCCCCTTCTCACTACGCTGCCTCGGAGGTCCAGACCTACCTGTGGAGGACTTCATCAACTTGCTGCAGTACCATCTACCTCTTTCGGACTGTGGCGGCGCTGGTGGCATCTCACCAGAAACTACAGGTGGCGTCACGACAACATTGTATATAATCCCCTGTACATATTACCCTTTTTTGAAAGATAAGCCCAGTTCACAGGGTCAGGCGCGGCCACCACTCCCCGTGACAGCAGGAGCGTTAACCCTTGCAGCCTGATACCCGAGTACCCCAAAGCCTGGGTGCAACATATCTTTTTCTGGCAGTCACGAACAGGATCCCGTGTCCAGTATTACCGAATACTGTGTGCCGTGTTATTGACTGCATTAAGTGACAGTTTAAACTACGCCGCCATTACTGTGCCAAAGAGCGGGAAGAAAGGGGCATGCCAGCCTGTAGAGCGCAAAACTGAAACCCGCCCCTCGCTCAGCCGAGCATTCCCGAGCGCCGTAGCCTAGTCCGGAAACTCCCGAACTGTTTAACTCATTAAGGACTGGATGTAACTCACTAGGGGGGCCTCCAACATGTTGGCCTCCTCCAGCGACGACGACGGTGCGTACGCTGTCCCCAGGAATTACATCAAAAGACGTATGGCTGCCTCCGGTACCACTGCAAGCACCACCGGCACACCGGGTGCACTCGCCCCAATAATGCCCATGTCACTCCCGTACATCCCGGGGGCCAAGTGGTTGCCCCAGTATGACGGAAACCCAGATACATTGCATGAGTTTAAATGAAAAATCACTAGCGTCCGAGACATGTATGCGATTACCGGCCAGCAACGCGCTGCTGTGGTACTCGGAGAGTTAACTGGCGCAGCAGAGAAAGAAAGTGCATCTTGATCTGCCGCTGAACGCAGATCCGCCTCTGCTATATTCAATAAACTGAGAGTTACCTTTGAGGAGTGCAACAAGGCTGATATATGCATGCGCTTCCATCACTGCTACCAAAGGCCAGGAGATGACATAAGAGCTTATGCCTGGCCTCTGGAAGAAGCATTCCTTGCCCTTATAAATGTCAGCCCCACCAGTGTACCCGATGAAAACAAGTTCATCATTGAGCAATTCACTCGAGGACTGCTATCCCCTGAGGACAGTAAGACTGTATGTTGGTGGTCATTAAGCAATCCAGAAACTGACTTCAACACCCTGAAGGAGATGGCCATCAAAGGGTTAAAGCCGGTAGAGACCCAAGAAGCTGCTATTAAACGGTGGTGCAGTGGTGAGGTGCAGGCTACTCAAACACTATTACCCGTGTCTACAGCCACGCACAATGTTCAATCTGCTCAGCCTGACAAGTTTGATTCCCTGCAAGCTGAGATGCGTGCTGAGATGCGCCAGATGAATAAAAACATTGCTAAGTTAATGGACGCTCTGCAGTTACAGCAAAGCCAACAGCCAGCGCCAAGAGCCCAGCCCAAACCTCAGCCGCTGATCCAACTTGCCGACAGTCCGGAGGATGTACCCTGGATGTGAGGGAAGCAAGCCACAGCGTACCGAGGGATGACCACCGACCGCTACAGCTCCACTGGGGAGCCCATCTGCCGCTGCTGTAACCGCACCGGTCACCTCCCCAGAACCTGTCCTTTAAACGGGCAGACCCTGGGGGCCAGGGCCAAACCTCAGGATTAGATCAACAGGGCCCAGCCACCTGGTACAAGACCTTCATTGGACAGAGGCCGTTTCTGTCCATTGTACTAGATGGCATCCCGACACCTGCTCTGCTGGACACCGGGTCACAGGTGACCACCATCCCCTATATCCTTTAGAAGAAGTATTGGGCTGATGCAGAACTGAAACAGCCTGATCTAGACTTTACCCTTAATGCATCTAACGGTGAACCAATTACCGTGATGGGGTCAGAGAAGTGCCAATAAAGGTGGGGAGGGTGGAGTTGCAGAACCAGTGGGTCCTTGTAGTAGCAGAAGCCAGTAATGCTAATGATCCTTATATCATACTAGGCACTAATGTTGCTAGCAATTGCATGGAGGAAGTCTTGTCTTTACTTCAACAGATTGCAGACACTGCCAGACCTGGTCAAAGGAAGGTCTTCCAGCATGAGATCAGAGCCATCCTGCACCATCAACAGGTAACAATTACAGGTGGCGAAATTGGTACTGCACAGGTGACATACCCGTTGCCTATTGTGATTGCCCCAATGAGTGAAATGATGATTTGGTGTCGAGCAGCTATAGGTCTGAGAGGGCAGGACTATCAGGCATTAATGGAGCCCATCAGCACTGAGCACAGACCTACACTGTTGACAGCCAGGGGGGTGATTGACGTACACAATGGGAGAGTACCTGTTTGCATCTTAAATTGTGGCAGTGAGGAGGTTAAATTACCCAGGTATACAACCGTTGCTAAATTGTACACAGTCAGCAACAACGAGATCCAAACAGTGCAACCCAGACCCTATACAAAAGGGGCAAAACCTGATCAAACCACTGGGCCACTGGAGGACTGGTGCCAGCAGCTCCATGTCGGAACTGACACCACTCCTGTGTATGAAAAGCAAGGTGTGTACTGGGTAGTTCAGGAATTCGAACAATTCTTTAGTAAGCATCCACTTGATTTTGGTAGGATAAAAGTGGTACAACATCACATCCCTATGATGCACACAGGGCAGGGTACTCAGCTCTCAGGCTCAGTCTGGGATGTCACAGGTGGCTGCCAGAGGTTGTGTCCCTGGTAGTCAATGGTTAAATAAAGAAAATATAGTATATAAGTTTGTGACGCCACCTGCAGTACCTGGTGAAGCTCACCAGTGCCGCTACAGTCCTCCGGTGGTGATGGTATTGCGGCAATGATGTTATAGTCCTCTGCAGGCAGGACTGGACCACCGGGGCAGCGATTCTGTGGGAAGAATCAGTTTGTGCAAGAAAGGATGCAGCAGAGTCAATAAACTCACTTCACTGGGTACTTTACTGAAAAACCTTTCATAGTCATCACAGTTATTCAGTGCAGTAAGGTGTTACTTCACAAATGGCTACGGGTGCTGCAAGTGGATTTTATGGTTGATGGATGGATCCCTCACTGAGTGTCATTCCTGTTCCTTCTTTCCCTTGCCTCCCAGTGGCTGTGAAGTCTGACCTCATGAAGACAGAATCTGACCTCCTGCTGCTCCTTATTTTTTTGCCTGGCACCGCTGACAGCGTTCTCCTGACATGCGCTGTGGATCGCGCACTGCCAGGCGTCGCCTGTTGTTGCCGGGGTGACGACTTGGATGATGCACATCCTCTTGGTCATCACTTCTGGTGCGCGGCGGCATCCTGGTCACCGCGCCTTCCGCAACATGTGGGAGTAACGCTGCACACAGCTGCGGTGTATCATGGAATCACTCTGGGGGGCATATTTAAGGGACACCTCCTGGTGACAGGCCACACCTCCTGACAAAGCCGTCTTGCACGGGGAAACGCGTCGAGGTAGTGGACCTGTCCTGGGCATTCCCTCCCACTAGCTGCTGTCACCATGTCACAAGGTATGTTGACTTAATTTGGTAGCTTCTAACTCCCTAACTTTATACCTGTGAATGGATAGGATTTTCACTTGAGCTAACTAGTGGATTGTTGTAGTATGCACTTCATACATATTAAACCTCAATTTCAGGGGATTTAATCATCCTATGTCTACAGTCTTAGGTGTTACGCTTAGCAGTTCGGCTGAGCCCTAGGTTGTTTTATAGGTTTGGGTAGTGTCTAAATGACTTAATCTCTAGAGTATAATCAATTTCCCTACACTTTGGGCTTATTTTAACCCAGACAGTATAATTTGTTTGGGGATAATCACTAGAGTTTATACAAAGTGGTGGCACACCTAATCATTTAACCTTATGGGCTTAGTTAGTCGGCTGGTATGTGTTATATTCTATTATTCCCTGTGTGTACTGCTCTTTGATTGGTGGATGTGTACCTGTAGTTGTGGCGCCCTACAATGTAGGTGCCACAAAAGGGGTACTACACACATAAAATCGGTGTAGTCGCCCCACTGCAAGTGGAAGTTATGGCCAGTAGGTGGAACCCTAGAACCTGGCGGTACAGGCCTATTCCACCTGCTCATTATCGAAAAGCCAAAGAAATGTTACAGGACATGAAGGATGCAGGGGTTATACGAGATAGCTGTAGTCCCTGGGCAGCCCCATTAGTCCTAGTCAGGAAAAAGGATGGCAGTATGAGAATGTGTGTAGACTATAGGCAAATTAACCGCATAACACACAAAGATGCTTACCCGTTACCTCGTATAGAGGAATCTTTAGCTGCGTTGAAGTCTGCCAACTACTTCTCTACTTTAGATCTTGTAACGCTGGTGTGCTGGTATCTTGGTTCCCTTGGCGTTACTGCGCATTACTGCGCTTTCACCCAATGTTCCTTCCCCCCTGACCAGCTGGGAGACTGTAGTATGTTACCTGTGTAGGATTCAGCTCAGTTCCCATTTCCGCTGCATAGCCGCACATGTGTTGTAGTGTCATTGCTTCGCTGCTTACCATCCATGTGTGGACCCTGGCTCCCGCTGTGGAAGCTATCCGTGGGTTGTGAGGTCCTTTGCAGCTGGTGCATGAGTTTCCACATGTGCCTAGGCTTGCAGCCGCTGCCAGGTGCCCTGGGCGTTGGTTCCTGTACTGGCTATGCTGTATGGGGTCTGACTGTGCCTAGGGTGCAGGCCGCCACATCTTCCCCACTTTGTAAGATGGAGGGAGTGCGCTTGAATTGCTGTCCCCAGCCTATAGCTGAGGGTCAGCTCCTATTTAAAGTTTCTCTTTCCTGTTGGGTGTCCCCAGAGCCTCTCATTAGGTTGCTGAACCTAGCCCTGTGTGTTTGCTCCAGCCATGCTGCTTTAGCTCTGGATGGCTGATGTGTCTGCCCTTGTCCTTGTACCTGTCTAGCCTATGTGTAGGTACCAATGTCCTTGCATTGTGTGTGGATTCCTGTTTGTGTCCTGATGTTCCCTGTCTGGAGCCGTGTCTGTTGCATGGAGTCCAGACGTCCAGCCGGAGGTCCCGCCTGGTGCCCGAGATGGCCCTGAGGTCCCGCCTGGTGTCCGAGATGGCCCTGAGGTCCCGCCTGGTGTCCGAGATGGTCCTGAGGTCCTGCCAAGTGTCCGAGATGGTCCTGAGATCCTGCCTAGTGTCAGAGATGACCCTGAGGTTCCGCCTGGTGTCTGAGATGGTCATGAGGTCCTGCCTAGTGTCCGAGATGGTCCTGAGGTCGTGCCTGGTGTCCGAGATAACCCTGAGGTTCCGCCTCGTGTCCGAGATGACTCTGAGGTTCCGCCTGGTGTCCGAGATAACCCTGAGGTTCCGATTGGTGTCCGAGATGACCCTGAGGTTCCGCCTGGTGTCTGAGATGACCCTTAGGTTCCGCCTGGTGTCCGAGATGGTCCTGAAGTCCCGCCTGGTGTCTGAGATGGTCCTGATGTCCTGTCTGGTGTCCGAGATGGTCCTGAGGTCCTGTCTGGTGTCCGAGATGGTTCTGAGGTCCTGCCCAGTGTCCGAGATGGTCCTGAGGTCCTGCTTGGTGTCTGAGATGACCCTGAGGTCCCGTCTGGTGTTCCGAGTCCTTGATGTTCTGAGGCCTTGATGTTCCAAGCCCTTGATGTTCCGAGCCATTGATGTTCCGAGCCCTTGATGTTCCGAGCCCTTGATGTTCCGAGCCCTTGATGTTCCAAGCCCTTGATGTTCCGTGTCCATGATGTTCCGTGCCCATGATGTTTTGCCTGTGTCCAGATGGATGTCCATAGTCCTGGTGGTCCAGTCTGTGTAGTCAGAGTCGGTCCCGCTCATGTTCCTGGAAGGGCTCCTCCTCCGTGGTTCTGGGGAGCCTCCAGCCTTGTTTCCCGGTGACGGCTCTGCCTGAAGTTCCTGGAAGTGTGCTTTCCATGTTCCGCCTGTGTCCCGATGTCCGGCCTGCGTGATGTGCATGTGGCGCCCCGCAACGAGTGCGTCACAAGAGGGTATTGCAGCCAAAACAGCAGCAGCAATATTCTCTGACTCAGCAGTCACACGGTTAACTCAAAGATCGATACCCTGCATGCATCACCTAGCATAGAGGGCCAATCAGGTCCTGGTGGGCGGAGTGTATTGGTAGTGTGTAGTGGAAGTTTAGTGCAATTAGTGAGTAGTCGAAAAGAACTCTCCGAGCAACGTAGGAGAAGGAGCAAAAAGAGCAGCTCTGCAACTTAGGAGAGGGGGTTGCACAGTTCCGTGCGGCCCCCTGGCCACCTACTACTGGCCATCTCCCTATCGTCACCCAGTTGAGCACCATCACTCTCGGTGCCTAATCAATCGATCTTCGGGCATCAACATGCGGGTCCAAAATCATCCCGTGCCCATCTACAGCCGGTTTGCTGGTACCGAAGCTAGCAGCAGTTCAGCTCTGCTATGCAAACCAGAGGAGTGGAGGGACCGCTTTACAGAGCACCCCACCACCGCCATACACAGTCATCTAGCCAGCGGTGTACCCACCAAAGGACCCAAGGCTCCCCAAAGCATCCGGAACTTATACCCCAGATAGGGCATTAAAGCAGCCTCCTTGTACCCGATCTGGCATTCCTGAGCGACAACGGCAACATACTTAGTTAGAATGGAGGAACACCGCGGATCTCTGAGAACACACTGGTCATTGCTGAGTGCACCCGGTCCACTACCTACAAACTGCATACCATGTACTGCCTGCTGGTTACAGTAAAGAACCCGTTACAGAGACTTACAGTGTCCGTGCCTTCTTATGAACTGCTTATCCGCATACTAAGGTAACCGCAGCTGCCTCAGAACATCTTGCGCAGCTTCTGGCTCCGGGGATCACCGCTCAGTCTGTGGGGAGCGTTCCATCTTGCTGCATTCCATCCCTCGGAGGCCCCGTGGCGTCGGTACAGTTACCGAAACTCTCATAGGTGGCGTCACGAAACAATTAACCCCTTAATCTGTTCCACTAATGGCGTCTCTCTCTTTTGATCTGTACCACCGGGCCCTACTACCGGCAGGACGCGGTCCATCCGTGACAAGAAGGAGGAAGAAAACGCCTGTCTAAACCAGAGTCCCGGCCGCGGTGAGTCATGCGGAATTGGGAGCCTGGCTTATTGTCTTGTACCTTGTACTGTGTTCATATTAAGTAAACGTTGCATTTTGATATATCTGAAGTGTTTGGTGTCATCATGTCCTGCAGGTTACCACCTTGGCCACATGCTCAGCTGCTACAGAACCCGGTCGCTGCCCTCCCCTAGTCTGGGCAGGGCTGGGTCCCCCCTGTGGTCCAGTGGGTCCACATATGTATTACCACCTGGGTCACGAGCGCGACCACGACAGATCTCACTAGTGGGTATTGGCACGTGTCCGTAGCCGAGGAAGACAGGGAGAAGACGGCATTGACGACACCTATGGGCCTATGTGAATTCAACAGCATGCCCTAAGAACTATGAAATGCACATGGAATCTTCCAGCAATTGATGGAGAGTTGCCTGGGACATAAGAACTTTGAGACGGTACAGCTATACTTGGATGACGTGATTGTGTACTCCAAGACCTACGAAGAACATGTCACTCATCTAGGAGAGGTGTTTGAAGCTCTGGCCAAATATGGGATGAAACTAAAACCATCAAAATGCCACTTGTTAAAGCCAAGAGTACAGTACCTGGGACACATAGTCAGCGCCGAAGGCATGGCCCCTGATCCAGACAAGGTGACAGCTATCAAGGAGTGGCCAGAACCCAAGACCTTAAAGGAAGTACATCAATTCCTGGGTTTGGTGGGCTACTATAGGAGGTTCATAAAGGAGAATACCAAGAAGACTGCTCCCATGCAAGACCTCCTAGTAGGCCAACCCACGAAGGGCAAGTCTAAGGATTCTCCGTGGAGATGGGGTAAGGAACAAGAGGAAGCGTTCCAGACAATGAAAGAAGCCCAGACAGGAGAAGAAATCCTTCCTTTCCCGGACTACAACCTGCCATTCCTGCTGTACACAGATGCCAGCAATGTGGGACTCGGTGCCCTCCTTTCCCAAAAGCAAGATGGCAAGGAAAGGGTAATCGCCTATGCCAGCAGAAAGCTGCGCCCAACAGAGAAGAACCCAGAGAACTACAGTTCCTTCAAGTTGGAATTCCTGGCCTTGGTCTGGGCTGTCACAGAGAGGTTCAAACACTACCTGGCCTCTAGCAAATTTACCGCCTACACAGATAACAATCTGCTGACCCACCTGGAAACTGCCAAGTTGAGAGCCATGGAGCAAAGATGGATGACCATATTCTGCAACTACCAGTTCACCATCAAGTACCAGGCTGGGCACCTGAATGGAAATGTGGACGCCTTATCCAGAATGCCTCACCTGTCAGAAGAAGATGTAGATGAAGACGAGCTGGAAGAAGAGGAGTTACCTGCCTTCCATCATATAAGAGTAACCCAATGCCAGCAATCCCATCAAGACCCTTCTACAAGGACAGTAAACCCGTTGCCCCACTTCGGTTCGAGAGAGGTGCAAGACAATGACCCGGCTGTCAGTTTAATAAAACAACTGATAACCCAGGAGTCAGCGAAACTGCCTGAAAATCCCCAATCTGAAGCCAAACATCTGTGGAGCTGAGCAAACTGTTCATATACCAGGATAAGCTTTGTCGGAGGTACATCAACCCAAGAACACACGAGATGGCCTGGCAGATCATTGTGCCGAAATCAGAAATCCATGTGACCTTGAACGCCTCTCACAGCCAGACTGGTCACTTCGGATGGAAGAAGCTAGAGATGCTACTGAAGGATAGGTTCTTTTGGGTCAGCATGCGGACATCTATTAAAAAATGGTGTAAGAATTGTAAAACCTGCAGCCTGAGAAGAAAGGACTTACAGAGCCAGAAAGCCCAGCTTCACCCCATTGTAGCAAAGCAACCTCTGGAAATAGTAGCCTTGGACCATGTAAAACTAACTCCAAGTAGATCCGGCTATATCTACGCGTTGACCATGGTAGACCATTACTCAAGATTCTTGGTGGTTGCCCCTGTAAAAGACTAGACAGCTGCCACTGCTGCTAGAACTTTCCAAAATGTCTTCTGCAGACCATTGGGATACCCAGAACAGGTCAAGGCCTTCAAAGCCAAGATCTTCCAAGAGTTCTGCCACATGTATGGGTGCAAAAAGATCAAAACAACTGCATATCATCCACAAGCCAATGGACTCTGCGAGACAATGAATCACATCATCATTGACATGCTGAAGATCCTACCATTAGAAGAAAGAAACCAATGGCCAGAGAAACTACCTGATTTGGTTAACATGCATAACCATATCCCAGTAAGTTCTACAAACTGTACACCAGCATACCTGATGAGAGCCCGTACAGGCAAGTTACCCATAGAGTTGGAACTCTGAGTAGTAGATCCTGAAGCAGGTAACACTATTTCAAATTGGAAAATCCATGGTCTCGAACAATACAAAAAGGTTCAAGCCAGTGTCGAAGATAACCTGGAGAAATCCTGTGAAAAACAAAAAAGGAACTACAACAAACATGCCCCAGCAGAACCAATAACACCTGGAAGTATTGTCCTTAAGAGAAAAAGAACTAGACATAAGTTAGATGACCGGTGGGAACAAGAACCATACCTCTTATTAGACTCTAGAGATGACAACAACAAAGCCTTCCTTTATCAGCAAGAATGGTGGAAAAACCACACAGACTGTATCCAGAGATCACATTAAAAAGTGTCCAACAGATTGGGAAAACCACAGTCCCTCCAATCAACTCATTCAAGAAACAGAACCAGTTTCAAGACTAAGTTCTAGTCAAGAACCTGAAAAGAAGGTGATCTCAACAATCCTAGGAGAATTCCCAGAAGATTGGCCTCAATAAGATAGAACCATCATAGTGCCAATATTGAATTTCTACCAGCCCAATGAAGTGGTACAAAGGAATCAGGAAGAAATACCGTTGCTAGAGAATTCAAGGATGCTACAATCGGTACACCTGCTAGCCTTGTAGTGAGACTAAGGCAACGCAGAAGCCTACCTGACATTCCTGCACCGAGCTCTTCACTAGACATACAGTTGTGGCCAAAAGTATTGATACTCCTGCAATTCTGTCAGATAATACTCTGTTTCTTCCTGAAAATGACTGCAATCACAAATTCTTTGGTTTTATTATCTTCATTTAATTTGACATCAATGAAAAAACACAAAAAGAATTGTCCTAAAGCCAAATTGAATATAATTCCACACCAAACATAAAAAAGGGGGTGGACAAAAGTATTGGCACTGTTAGAAAAATCATGTGATGCTTCTCTAATTTGTGTAATTAACAGCACCTGTAACTTACCTGTGGCACCTAACAGGTGTTGGCAATAACTAAATCACCCTTGCAGCCAGTTGACATGGATTAAAGTTGACTCAACCTCTGTCCTGTGTCCTTGTGTGTACCACATTGATCATGGAGAAAAGAAAGAAGAATCTTAGATGACCAAAGAACTGTCTGAGGACTTGAGAAACCAAATTGTGAGGAAGCATGAGCAATCCCAAGGCTACAAGTCCATCTACAAAGTCCTGAATGTTCCTGTGTCTACTGTGTGCAGTGTCATCAAGAAGTTTAAAGCCCATGGCACTGTGGCTAACCTCCCTAGATGTGGACGGAAAAGAAAAATTGACAAGAGATTTCAACGCAAGATTGTGCGGATGTTATAAACCATGTGGGGAAATGAGGATCTCATAAGTATAGGCACAACACTTTTTTACTTATTTTACCAACGACAGAAATTTGTGTTTAATGTACCTTTTTAACACATGAGTGGAAACCAAGTTTTCATGCAAATATATAAAAGTTTAAAACAGATCAAAAACATGAAACAGAGGATCCAAACATTGTTATAACATAAGACAGGACTGGATTGGGTGGTGCAGGGAGACACAGACACCATGGGCACTAATTAACTATAGGCAATGAGTTTACATAACATTAGCATGGTATTTACATAGTGTATGCTTTAGAGAGACTGCATAGTAGATAAGTCAGTGCATACGGATTCCTATGTCCAAAGACACAGAATGAACATCAGAGTCAGGTAAATAAATCAGAAGTCCCTATGGAACCAACATATAGTAATTAGCAATCATCAACATCAACCTCCTTTTAGTTGAAAACACCAAGCAGTCAGTATCATACCATTAGCCAAGTAGTAGTACCCTTAGTGTCAGAGAGGAGCCCCGACACGTATTTCCAGTCTTCCTCAGATCAGGCCCTGTTTTATATGCACACTCCAGACCTCACAGCCAATCATGGCGCATGTACAGATTAGGAAACCCTTGATCAGCTGTGGCGGTTGCTACGGTCACCGGCGGCGTCTCAGAGGGAGGAAATCCTCCCCAGACGTCATGTAACCCGGGGCGCCACCTTCAATAGACCGCATCATCATTATGTGACCACAGGTCTTCCGCACATGCGCACTGGCAAGGATTGAGGACTTAGTCTTAGCACAGTTAGAAGTTCACATTACTGAGCAAGGGATTTTTTATTTTTATTTTTTTATTTTATTTTAAAATAATTATTAATTTTATTTTATTTTATTCTATTTTATTTTAACCCCTCCCGCTCTGCAATGTGAAACTCATACATGTGCCTATGGAGAGAATCTTTATAAAACATGATTATCCTGGGGGACAAACCAGACTTAGGAATAGCCTTAAGCATAGAATGGTTGGAAAAATAGATAGTATATAGAGTTGACAGTGATAGATAACAGTCTAAAAGTAATCAAATATACATGATATCAACTCAATATATGATATATTATATTTTAAAACTTTGTAAATATGTTACCTGTTATATTGTTAAATAATTGTTATTCTTTTTGTTCAAAACAAAAATGCTCTGTCCAGGAGTGCTGAAGTTACCTAGGGGGTATGTGACGCCCTGCTCACACAAGTAGCCACAGACTTCTCTAATGCACAGCTGGGTTTCCACAGCAGGTACCTACTACATACAACACCTTCCACCCCGGCACAGTAGGGGGAGCCCAACTTGCTGCTCTTAGGCAAAATCCCCTACAAATACTGCTGCTAGGGGAGGAGTTAGTCAGAGTGTGCAGACGCTAGGGGAGCTGTGCAGACGCTAGGGGAGCTGTGCAGACGTCCTCGTGGTCGGTGCTGCGGTTAGGCCTGAGCCAGTGACCCGGAGTGGCCCTTCTACATCCCGCAAGCTTAAGTGGGGACAGAAGGCAAGGAGTAGATAGCCCAGAGGGAGTGAGGAACTTGAGGAAGTTCACCCAAAGAAGTACCGGATATCGGGGATGTGCACCCGTGCGATACTCCAGGACCACAGAAAACCCTGTCACACTGTGGAGGCTTTAGCCACCCGGTTTCCCATGTTGGTCAAGAGAGGGAGCCAGGCACAGCCATGCATCACCGAAGTGATCAGAGAGGGTAACCCGGACACCACACAGGAGGAGAGACAGTCATCAGAGTCAGGAAGAGAGAGAGGAGGCAAGTCTGACTGCATGCAGGCTGTGTTTCGATCACTGCAAAGGAACAGAGGAGGCCTTATACCCACTTGCTGTGGGTCCCACTGTGCAACATGGTCACCTGTCAGTGCCCCGGACATCTTTACCTGCGTACCATCAGTTAAAGGTGAGAGAGACTTTGCAGTGTGCATATGTCATTCCTCCCCATTCCCAGTGCCCCTCATAGACTGCTCCAGCACTCCCTATTCCAGCCACAGCTCCAATTCAAGCTGCTCCTTCTCACTACGCTGCCCCGGAGGTCCAGTCCTACCTGTGGAGGACTTCACCAACTTGCCGCAGTACCATCTACTTCCAGCGGACTGTGGCGGCGCTGGTGACTTCTCTCCAGAAACTACAGGTGGTGGAACGACAACATTGTATATAATCCCCTGTGCATTGTACCCTTTTTTGGAAGATAGGTCCAGGACACGGGGCCAGGCACGGCCACCACTGCCCATGACAGCAGGAGCGTTAACCCTTGCAGCCTGACACCCAAGTACCCCAAAGCCTGGGCGCAACATAAGCATCAAACACATGCTATACAGGTATTGATTGTGTCTGTGTAACCCCCCTGTGATAATTCTTGTGCTCAATTTGAGATTACAATACAATGATGAAGGAGTAGTTCTGCTTACATGACTAAGGGGTACTTCACACACACAAACTTTCCAGCGATCCCACCAGCGATCCAACCTGGCCGGGATCGCTGGAAAGTCTCTCTGGAGTCGCTGGTGAGCTGTCAAACAGGCAGAATCAGCAGAGACTCTCCAGCAACTCAGCAGCCGTGACATCACTAGTAACTATGATAAACACCAGGTAACTAAGCAGCACGCATTGCCTAGATACCCGATGTTTATCATGGATACCAGCATCCTCCCACTTAGCGCAGCCTGTAATTGACTCACCGTTGCCGGGTTCTCAGGTCTCAGGCGATGCAGCACTTGTCACGGTTCTGCGCCTGAGGCTGTGGGGCCCGGTGGTCAGATGAAAGGGGATTAAAGGAATTGGGATGTTTCTTGATTGTCGTGATGCCACCTGTGGGAGTCCGATGATGGCACCGGCGCTGCTTGAGCCTCCGGGGGATGTGCGGCAGCTTGATGGGATGCTCCCCACAGGATGAGCAGGAGTCCCCGGGGCCAGGAGCTGCGCCAGATGGAATACGGCAGCTCAGGTGTTGCTGCGTGTTAGTCCAGGAATGATCACTCCACCCTCTCACCGACATACCCTGCGCTGACGACATTGACATTGCCACCACCCTATACAACACCACCATAAGGAATGCTCTCGACCTACCCACCCCCCTCACTCTCCATGCTCCACGCATTAACAGGCAACCCTGGCACACCACCCTCACTAAAAACCTGAGACAGGCGTCCAGAGTCGCCCAGAGGAGATGGAAAAAGTCTCACACCCCCGAGCACTTTGCTCTGTTCAAGCAATCCATCACTGACTTCAAGACGGCACTTGCTACCGCCAAGCAAGTGTTCTTTTCATCCCTTATAACCTCTCTGTGCCGCAACCCCAAACAGCTCTTCAAAACTTTCAACTCCTTACTTCGCCCACATGCTCCTCCCTCTTCTCCCCTCATCTCTGCTGAAGACTTTGCGACCTTCTTCAAGGAGAAGATCGACAAGATCAGAAGCAGCTTCGGTCCACTATCCCCACAACTCCCCTTCCCACCTACACTGCCCTCCTCCTCCATCAGCCACTTCCCCCCCATAACTGAAGACCAACTCTCCTCCCTCCTGTCAAAATCACACCTCACCACCAGCGCCCACGACCCGCTCCCATCCCACCTCATTCCGAGCCACACCTCTATTTTCATCCCAGCCCTCACCCACCTGTTTAACCTTTCACTTAGCACTGGTACCTTCCCCTCGGCCTTCAAACACGCCCTAATCACGCCCATCCTAAAAAAAACCTCACTTGACCCTACCTCTGTCTCTAACTATCGCCCCATATCTCTTCTCCCATTCGCCTCTAAGCTACTTGAACAGCATGTCCACTCTGAACTGTCCTCTCACCTCTCCTCATGCTCCCACTTCGACTGCCTACAGTCCGGCTTCCGACCCCTCCATTCCACCGAAACAGCCCTGACCAAAGTCACCAATGACCTACTGACCGCCAAGAACAAACACCACTACTCCATCCTGCTACTCCTTGACGTGTCTGCTGCCTTCAACACGGTTGACCACTCCCTTCTTCTCCGGATCCTGGAATCCCTTGGCATCACCCACCTTGCCCTCTCCTGGATCTCCTCATACCTAGCGCACCGGACCTTCAGCGTCTCGCACTCCCACACCTCCTCCTCACCCTACCCCCTTTCTGTCGGAGTCCCCCAAGGTTCGGTCCTGGGACCCCTACTTTTCTCCATTTACACTCTCAGCCTAGGGCAACTCATTGAGTCCCATGGCCTCCAGTACCACCTCTACGCCGACGACACCCAAATTTACCTGTTTGGCCCTGACATCACCTCCCTACTCTCGAAAATCCCACAATGCCTTTCCGCCATCTCATCCTTCTTCTCTGCTCGCTTCCTTAAACTCAACATGGACAAAACTGAATTCATAGTCTTTCCCCCAAGAAATTCCACCCCACCTCCCATACTATCCATCTGCATCAACGACTGCGCCCTCTCCCCAGTCCCCCAAGCCAAGTGCCTCGGGGTAATCCTTGACTCCTCCCTATCCTTCAAGCCCCACATCGAGGCACTCACCACATCCCTCCGGCTCCAGCTCAAGAACATCTCATGGATCCGCTCCTTCCTCACCCACGACACCGCTAAAACACTCATCCATGCTCTTATCATCTCCCGCCTTGACTACTGCAACCTCCTTCTCAATGGCCTCCCGGCTAACTCCCTCACACCTCTCCAGTCTATCCTCAACTCCGCTGCTCGACTCATCTACATGTCATCCCGCTACTCCCCTGTCTCCCCCCTCTGCCAAGCCCTTCACTGGCTCCCCGTTTCCAAGAGATCCTAATTCAAAACACTAACCATGGCGTACAAAGCCATACACAACCTGGCCCCACCATACATCTCCGACCTGGTCTCCCGATACCTACACTCACGCAACCTCCGCTCCTCCCAAGAACTCCTCCTCTGCTCCCCCCTCATCACCTCTTCGCACAACCGAGTCCAGGACTTCTCCCGGGCATCTGCCTTACTCTGGAACTCCCTGCCCGAACACGTCAGACACTCTCCTATCCTGAGTAGCTTCAAGTGTCACCTGAAGACTCACTTGTTCCGTCAAGCCTACAACCTGCCATGAGACCCAGGCGACCGCCCCATACCGGACATTCCCCCATCCTACTGTATCCTAACCCGCCCCTCTTAGACTGTGAGCCCTCGTGGACAGGGTCCCTGCCCCTCCTGTACCTGTATGTTCTGATCGCCTAGATTTAGTGTACTTGTGTACTTGTTCTTGTCTCCCTCATCCTCATGTAAAGCGCCATGGAACCTAATGGCGCTATATAAATAAATAATAATAATAATAATAATAATACACGGACACATAGAGTCTTTTGGTACCTTTACTGGTGACAACAGGTACACTCGACCGGGTGATGAAGTAGACACTCCTGGAGGTTCCACAGCAAGCAGTGTTGTAGGCTTCCTTGTGTACACCGTTCTAGTAAGGTCTGGTGGATATGGAATCCTGCCGGAGCGGGTTGTACGTTCTGGTGAGACGTGTTTCACCTGAGTTTGCTGCACTGAGGGCACTATAAAGGGAGTCCGGCGTAGCTACGGTCACCTTCCCCTCCCGGGCTCTCATCTGTTGGTGCTTCAGGTGTGCAGGGAGCTAGACTCCCTTGTTTGGGGTGCTGGTTTCTCTGCAGCCTGCGATATGGCTCCTGCAGCTCGGACCCAGTGACCGATTTGGTTAGGGCGAGTTAAACACTCCTCTGTCCCTGTCAGGGCTTTGGCTTCTGTTCCTAATAGGGATGGGCGAATCTACTCGCTAGGACTCGTTACTCGGCGAGTAGTAAGGGACTCGCAGGACTCGGTACTCTGCGAGTTTCCCAGTGATTACTCGCACGAGTCCAATGCAAATCAATATCAATCCTAGTTTTGTCAGAAACGCTGAGAAAACTAGGATTGCCATTGTTTGCATTAGACTCGTGCGAGTAATCACTGGCTACTGTGCCAGTGATAGCAGGGAAACTCGCAAAGTAACTGCTGTTTCTTTGCGAGCCGAGTCCAGCTGTCTTCTCTGTGCAGCTCCAGGGTCCTAGAGCCCGCCTGCTGCCTGATGTAGCAGTGCTGAGATTGTTCTCAGTCTGCTCATTCCCTGTGCATAGACATCTATATTTATGCACAGGGGATGTAGCAGAGAGGACTAGCTTTCTGGGCACCCCCGCTGCAAATTGCAGCTCGCAGCCGCCCCAGAAGATGGCGCGTTCATTGAAGCGCCATCCTCTGGCGCTGAACCCCGCTCTTCCAGCGGCCCTGGTGGCGGTGGCACGCTGGGTAATAGAGGTTAGGGCCAGCTTTGTATTATCAGCTGGCCCTAAGCCCGAAATTTATGGCAGTCACGCCAATATTAGACATGACCGCCATGAATTTCTATTAAATTGTTTTAAAAAAAACACAACACAGAGAAATTTTTTTATTAGAAATAAAAAAAAAAGCCATTAGGGACTCCATCTTTAATTAAAAAAATCCTCTTCCGTCTGACGCAGTCCAAAACGCGATGTCCTCTCTGCTACATCCCCTGTGTATAGATATAGATGTCTATGCACAGGGAATGAGCAGACTGAGAACAATCTCAGCACTGCTACATCATCTCTGTGCACAGACATTCATGTCTGTACACAGGGAATGAGCAGACTGAGAACAATCTCAGCACTGCTACATCAGGCAGCAGGCGGGCTCTAGGACCCTGGAGCTGCACAGAGCAGACAGGACTCTTCTCTTATCTGTGCGAGTTTCCCAGCGATTACTTACAAAGTAAACGAGTCCAATGCAAATAAATGACAAAACTCGGATTGCTTCAGGCTGAACCTTCCGAGACACATCTGCGATTTGTAAATCTCACACTACTCGCTATTACTCGCTTCCCCATTCATTAGCATTGGACTCGCTAGACTCGCAACGAGTAGCGAGTCCTGGGCTCGGACTTGCTAGAGTCAAGCGATTCCGAGTAATTTAGGATTCGCCCATCACTAGTTCCTAAGACTCTTATTGCGAGAGTCCCTCACTTTCCAGGTGTGCTGGTATGGGCCTAGTGTGGCTCCAGTATCAGGTCAGCTCTCCTAGCTGTTCACAGTTCTGTAGTGACTGCACACTCCACTGTTTCTCCCTCCAGGACCTGTATTTATAGGGGAAATTGACTTAAGGCAACCAGTGGGCCTCCTCCTGGAGGCCTGGGGTGAAAAGGGGTGTTAAAGGTGTGTTAGTTAGTGAGTTTTGCTTGCTGTGTACATTCCATTTGTGTACCAAGAGTTCTGTGGTGCCCCAACCAGGGTGCCAGGGGGCCACATTCCCCCTTAGTTAACCTCAGTTCTCCCGGACTGAGCAAAAGTTTTTCTTTACAACTTAACCTCTAAACAATTTATATACATTTAATAACCGGTACCTACAAAGTCTTAAATTGAAAATGATACAAAAATCACTGAAAAAGAAGGGAAAAATAGGGAAAATTTGAAAAGCAGTCCATACGGCACTAGTCCATCTGCCGCAGGCTGGAAAAAGTAAGTTTTTAGTTATACAAGTCCTGTAACAACTGTCCAAGTTTATAAGACGGGAAAAAGGGTAAAGTCCAGCAGTAAAGTCTCTGATGTTTTTTTTATTTTTTTTTTATTATTATTATTTATTTATATAGCGCCTTTGGTTCCATGGCGCTTTACTTAAGAAGTGTGGGGTAACAACGACAGGTACAGTACATATGAGCAGTCAATGCTTCCTGATACATGACGGGAGAGGATCCTGTCCACGAGGGTTCACAGTCTACAGGGGTGGGGGAGAACACGATAGGAGGGGGAAGCGCCAAGCGTTTGGTGGAGCGGCGCTGGGTCTCATCATAGGTTGTAGGCTTGTTGGAATAGATGAGTTTTCAGGTTCTTTTTGAAGCTCTTGAGGGTGGGCGAGTGTCTGACGTGCTGGGGGAGGAGTTCCAGAGTCTAGGGGAGGCATGGGAGAAGTCTTGTATGAGGTTGTGGGAGGATGAGATGAGGGGGGAGGAGAGGAGGAGTTCTTGTGAGGAGCGTAGGTTGCGTGCGGGTTCGTATCGGGAGACCATGTCGGAGATGTAGGGGGGAACAGGTTGTTGATGGCTTTGTAGGTCAGGGTTAGGATTTTAAAGCGAGGTCTTAGGGAGGTGGGGAGCCAGTGGAGTGCCATGCGGAGAGGGGAGAAAGGGGAGTAGCGAGGAGGCAGGTGGATTAGATGGGCAGCTGAATTTAGGATAGAGCGGAGAGGTGCAAGGGAGGAGTCAGGGAGACCGGTGAGCAGTAGGTTGCAGTAGTCAAGGCGGGAGATGATGAGGGCGTGGACGAGAGCTTTGGCGGTGTCATGATTAAGAAACGGGCGGATACGTGAGATGTTCTTGAGTTGGAGACGGCAGGAGGTGGCGAGGGCTTGGATGTGGGGCTTGAAGGAGAGGGAGGAGTCAAGGGTGACCCCGAGGCACTTTGCGTGGGGGACTGGGGAGGGGAGCAGTCGTTGACTCGGATTGACAGGTCTGGCAGAGGAGGAGGGCGGCTCGGGGGGAAGACAATGAACTCTGTTTTGTCCATGTTCAACTTGAGGAAGCGAGCAGAGAAGAAAGATGAGATGGCAGGCAGGCATTGGGGGATTTTTGACAGAAGGGAGGTGATGTCGGGCCCGGAGAGGTAGATCTGGGTGTCGTCGGCATAGAGATGGTACTGGAGGCCATGGGACTTGATGAGTTGACCTAGGCCAAGGGTGTAGTTGGAGAAAAGTAGCGGTCCCAGTACCGATCCCTGGGGGACGCCGACAGTAAGGGGATAGGACGAGGAAGAGGTGTGGGAGTGGGTGACACTGAAAGTGCGGTCCGTAAGGTATGAAGAGATCCAGGAGAGGGCGAGGTCACTGATACCAAGGGATTCTAGGATTTGGAGTAGGAGGGAGTGGTCGACTGTGTCGAAGGCGGCGGATAGGTCGAGGAGGAGGAGGACGGAGTAGTGTTTTTTCTCTTCGAGGTCAGGAGGTCATTGGTGACTTTAGTAAGGGCTGTTTCGGTGGAGTGGTGGGGTCGGAAACCGGATTGCAGGCGGTCGAAGAGGGAGAGGGAGGATAGGTAGGAGGACAGTTCAGAGTGGACGTGTTGTTCGAGTAGTTTGGAAGCGAAAGGGAGAAGGGATATTGGGCGGTAGTTGGTGAGTGACTGATGATGAGTTGAGGGAGGGTTTTTTGAGGATGGGTGAGATCAAGGCGTGTTTGAAGGATGAAGGAAAGACGCCAGTAGTGAGTGATAGGTTGAAGAGGTGGGTTAGGGCAGGGATGAGGGCAGTGGTGAGGTTTGGCATGAGATGGGTAGGGAGTGGGTCGAGGGCGCAGGTGGTGAGGTGAGATCGTGACAGGAGGGTGGAGAGCTGGGCTTCAGTCACGTTGGAGAAGCTTCCCTTGGTCTAGGAGGGTTGGTCGGTAATGGTGGTGGGTTGGGGGGACGTTGGGCCAAAGCTTTCTCTAATTTTATCAATCTTGTGTTTGAAGACGGTGGCGAAGTCGTCGTCGGAGATGAGGGGGGAAGGAGGAGGGGCTGGGGGGCGGATAAGGGAGTTGAAAGTTTTGAATAGTTGCTTGGGGTTTCGGGAAAGTGTGTTGATTAAAGAAGAGAAATAGGTTTGCTTTGCGGCGGTGAGTGCGTCCTTGAAGTTGGAGAGGGATTGCTTGTAGATGGTGAGGTGGGCCACGTAGTAGGATTTTTTCCATCTCCGTTCAGCGACCCTGGACGTTCGGCAAAGCTCTTTTGTGAAAGAGTTGAGCCAGGGTTGTCTGTGTGTGCGGGTTTTGGTGTGTGTGAGGGGGGCAGCCTGGTTGAGAGCCGCAGTTAGTGTGGAGTTGTAGAGGGTGGCAGCAGTGTTAACGTCGGGTGAGGAGGCAAGGTCTGTGAGAGGGAGGAGGGAGTGGGAGAGTGAGTTGAAATTGATAAGTTTAAGGTTTCTGCGCGGGTGACTGAGTTTCCGGAGAGGGGGGGTGAGGTAGGGGGAAAGAGGGAGGAGAAGGTCAACAGGTTGTGGTCAGATTGGAAGAGGGGTGAGTTTGAGAGGTCGGTGAGGGAACAGAGACGGGAGAAGATGAGGTCAAGCGTGTGGCCATCTTTGTGAGTGGCTGAGGAGGACCATTGGGAGAGGCCAAAGGAGGTGGTCAGAGATAGGAGTCGGGAGGTAGGCGGGTCGGGGGTGTCGATGGGGATGTTGAAATCGCCCATGATGATGGTGGGGATGTCGGAGGAGAGGAAGTGGAGAAGCCAAGTGTTGAAGTGGTCAAGGAAAGAGGCGGTGGGTCCCGGGGGTCGGTAGATGACCGCGAGCTGGAGGTTGCAGGGGGAGAAAATGCGAACAGAGTGCAGTTCGAAGGAGGGAAAGGAGGCGGAGGAAGGCGGTGTAGTAGGGATGAAGGGGCAGCTGTCGGACAAGAGTATACCCACACCACCGCCACGGGTGCTATTAGAGCGTAGTGTGTGGGAAAGCGTCAGTCCGCCGTAGGAGAGGGCGGCAGGGGAGGCTGTGTCGGCGGGGGTGAGCCACGTTTCGGTGATGCCGAGGAATTTGAATTTATTGGTGATGAAGAGGTCGTGGATGTACGAGAATTTGTTGCAGACTGAGCGGGCATTCCAGAGTGCTCCAGACAGGGGGACTGGGGTTGGGTGAATGGGTATAAGGTTGTGGGGATTGCGAGAGTTTGTAATGGGGGATGGGCGTAAATTGGAGGTGAGTGGAGGGATGTGGTGGGGGGGTCCCGGGTTCAGGGATATGTCGCCTGCAAGTAGGAGAAGCAGCGAGAGGGTTAGGAGGTGGGAGCAGGAGAGTTTGCGTGGGGGCCCCGCGTGTGTGGAGAAGAGGGATTGGGTGTGGAGGAACAGTTCGGAGGAGGGGGTGAGGTGGATGGGTAGGAAGGATGGAGAGATCTCTATGGCCTTGGTGGGTGGAGGGATGTTCGGGGTTAGGAGGAAGTGGAGTAGGATGGGGGTGAAGGTGAAGAGGAGGGGAAACATTGTGGGCAGTAGGTTTTGGCGGTAAGAAATTACAGGGGTGGGATGGGGCAGGGGAGGTGCGTGGTTGGAGAAGGGGTGTGGACAGAGCTAGAGGGTGGCGGAGGACGGGGTGGAGTTGGGGGTGGCACACGGTGCGGGGTGTTGTGTGGCCGGGAGTAGGGTGCGGTCGGGTGGTGGGGTGCAGCCTGGGGTGGGGTGGAGTCAGGGATTTGAATGGGAGGGGTGGGGTGTAGCCGGGGGTGGAAGACAGCTAGGGAAGTGGTACAGCCAGGGACACAGATATAGCCCGGGATACAGAAAAGCCAGGGATGGGGTACAGCCAGGGTGAGGTACAGTGAGGGGGTGCCGCCGTGGTCACAAGTGAGGTGCAGTCCATGGATGGAGTGGTGCAGCTGGATATGAGGTGGTGGAGCCGGAGATGAGGTGGTGGAGCCGGAGATGAGATGATGGAGCCGGAGATGAGATGGCGCAGCCGGGTAAAGAGGTGGTGCTGTCGGATGATGAGGTGGTGCCGTTGGATGATGGAATGGTGCAGCTCGGGATCGGATGATGTAGCCGTGGACGGGGTGGTGGAGCCAGGGGATCCAGGGTAGCCAGGAGAGTTGACAGCAGGCAGGTGGTCTGTGGCAGCCAGGAGCCGGGCGTAGCCGGGAGGGTCAGGCATAGCCAGGAGAGTCAAGCGCAGCCTGGAGGGTCAAGCGCAGCCAGGGGGGTCAAGCGCAGCCAGAGGGGAGGGGGGTCGGTCCCAGCTTGGAGGGTCAGACTCGGCCAGGAGGGTAAGTTGTAGCCGCAGAGCTGGGTGCAGACTGGAGCCAAATAGAGTCAGGGCCCAGATGGAAGCAGGCCAAAAAGCAGCCGGGGCCAGGACAGCAGTCAAGTGCCCAGGTGCAGTAGACAGGGCCCAGGAGCGGGGGCCAGGGGTAGCCTGGGGTCCTTTTTGTATCTGGGGGCTGGTGCAGTCAGTGGATGGTGGGGGCCCCTCTGTTTCCTCACTTGTCTGGCCGCGGCGTCGTAGGAGCACTGGTGCTCCTGTCTTGTGGCTGGTCGGTGCTGGCAGCGCCCAGGGCATCAGGCGCCGTACAGCCGCTGCGGGCCGGGGATCCGGCTGGGAGTGTGGGTCCCGCCGGCAGAGCGCGCAGCCACCGCTGCGCTTGTGTGAGGTCCCCGGAGCGGTGCAGGTGTCCCGCCGCGGTGGTGGGTAGGAGGGACAAGCCGCGGGCTAGGTGGCCGCGAGGCCTCCAGGTCAGAGCGGCGCCGGGCGCCGCTGGAGGAGGCCTGCACCCGCAGCGGTGGTGCCTCCTGATGGAGCGGGTCCCGCCTGGTAAGGAGAGCGGGGACTCCGGGGAGGGAGTGGTGCAGATGTAAGCACCTTGGTGCCGGTGCGGCAGGGGCCGCAGGCCTGAGTGGGGGGTCGCAGGCCTGAATGGGGGCCGCAGGGCACGGCTGGCCACAGGAGTGTGTGGCCCAGATGGTCGGTGGGGTGATCAGGGGTGACAGCAGTGGGGCTGGTAGTGTGTAGGGAGGACAGGCAGGCTTGGATGCGGTGGATTGTGTCCAAGTGCCTGGAGCCTCCTTACATGCGTCCATCACCCCTGGCGGCCATCTTCTCAGCACATACACATACTGGTTTAAACACATACAGGGGTATACATTTTAATCTTTATACATTCCCTATCGGTGTCTCTGCTTAGGAGGCTGGATCTAACCTTCTTACCCTACCCAGGCACTTTCTGTTCGCAACTTAATATACTTGGAACAGGGCCCAGTTCCTCCACCCTTCTGTACACTACTTTTTACAGTTTTTGAGCACGGGTACTATTTACATTTGGTTAACGGGTATTATTATTCACTACGTTCTAAACCCATTCTCCATATTTAGACGGGGCTTGCCCTAATGTACTACGTGTGGATCTGCGTAGTGTTGGCGCGTCAAAATCTGCTGTTCTAGTGCACATACTGGTTCTTTGTCTGTTGGTCCTACGTGTTTCTGGAATTCCATAGTAGGTACGTAATCTGTCTACTGGACTATCCTCTGTTAAAGGAGGTGGTGTAGGTAATTGTCTATGAATTCTTTGTCTTACTATGAGACTAGCAGGTTCACCGATTACAGGAATCTCAGGTTCCGAAATAACAGGCTGCATCTCTTGCATTTGAACTGGTTCTTCTTGAACTGGTTGATTTGGTAATGGTTCTTGATTTTCTAGAGGTTGGTAGAACGAAATAACTGGTATGATATATGTGCCATTGCATTGAGGCCAGTCAGCTGGTAAGTCTCCAATTTCTGTATGGACTAGGTTTTCTTTTGGTTTTTCAATGATTACTGTAGGATAACTGGTTGTTTGAGGTATTAACTGTTCTGGACATTTCTTTAAATGGTCTCTTGATACAGTTGCAAAGGTGTTTCCTTTATCCTTGCTGAATACACAAGTTTTTGAGTTATCATATTGTGACGGCATTATTGTGTAGGGTTCTGATTCCCAATTGTCATCCAATTTGTTGTTTTTTTCTCTTTCTTTTTAGTACTAGTTCACCTGTTGTTAAAGGTTCTGCTGAGGCGTGCTTGTTAAAGTCGTGCTCTTGCTTGGTTCTGCTTATGTTCAGATTTCTTTTAACGCTCTCTTGTACTTTCCTGTATTGCTCTTGGCGTTGGTTAATCCAATCTTCATCTGGAGAATCTGATGTTGGTTCGATGGTTCCCATCTCTAAATCAACTGGCAATTTACCTGGTCTTGCCCTCATCAGGTAAGCAGGTGAGTCATTAGTTGAACTGACAGGTATGTAGTTGTAGATATCCACAAGCTCTGGAAGTTTTTCAGGCCATTGATTTCTCTCTTCGAGGGGCAAAGTTTTGAGCATGTCAATTACGATGTGTTTCATTTTCTCATATAAACCGTTTGTTTGAGGATGATATGGTCTGGTCCTGATCTTCTTACACACATATAGTCCTAGAAATGCGTGAAACAGGTCCGATTCGAAGGCTGGCCCTTGGTCAGTCAAGACTTGGTCTGGATACCCATGGGGGTGACAAAGGTAACTCTGGAATGCATTGGCCGCTACTTCCGCAGTTAAGTCTTTAACTGGAACTACCACCAGGAACCTTGAATAGTGATCAACTATCGTGAGTGCGTAAGTGTAACCGGTGCGACTTGGGGTTAACTTTACGTGGTCGAGAGCAACTATTTCAAGGGGTTTCTTGGTAACAATTGGCTGTAGCGGAGCTTTCTGAGTTAGGTGGTCTTTTCTTCGAAGATGACACAGTCCACAATTTTTACACCACTTATCAATTGAACCTCGCATACTGACCCAGTAGAAACGATCTTTCAGGAGCATTTCCAGTTTCTTCCATCTGAAGTGTCCTGCGTCGTCATGGTAGGCTTCAAGGATCATACGGACTTCTGCTTTTGGAACTACTATCTGCCAGATAAGTTCGTGTGTTCTGGGGTTCAAGTACCTTCGGCATAGTTTCCCTTGGTAGACAAATAACTTTCCTTTTTCTTTCCATAGACGCTAGGCATTAGGTGAGGCATCCGGATCAATGCTGGCGTACTCCTGGGTTATTAATTCCATGACTAAGCTGACGTCTGGATTATTGGCTTGAGTCTCTTTCCAGTCGTGATGAGGGAGAGGGTTTATGGTCCTCTCTCCATGTTTCTGACTCGCCTGATGACAGGTTTCCTTACCCGTGCAGTGGAAAGCTGGTAATTCTATCTCTTCCAGGTCATCTATGTCTTCTCCTTCTTCAGGGAGATTAGGCATTCTGGACAGGGCATCAGCATTGCTGTTTTTGTGACCTGCCCGGTATTTCACAGTCAAGTCATAGTTTGAGAGTCTTGCTACCCAACGCTGCTCTAGGGCTCCCAGCTTTGCAGTCTCTAAATGTGTTAGAGGGTTGTTGTCAGTAAAAGCTGTGAATGGGGCGGATGTCAGGTAATGCTTGAATCGCTCTGTGATTGCCCAGACCAGAGCCAGGATCTCCAGTTTGAACGAGCTGTAGTTCTCCGGGGTTCCTTTCCGTGGGACGGAGCTTTCTGCTAGCGTAGGCGATCACTTTCTCCTTGCCCTGCTGGCGTTGAGCTAGGACGGCTGCTAGTCCTTCATTGCTTGCATCAGTGTATAGTAGAAATGGTAGGTTATAATCAGGATAGGTCAGGATTTCTTCTCCAGTGAGAGCGTCTTTCAGCTTCTGGAAGGATTGTTCCTGTTCTGGGCCCCAGTGGAACGGGGGCCCCCTGATCTTGCCATTTTTAGACTGACCTACTAAGAGATCTTGCATGGGTGCTGCTATCTTGGTGTAGCCCTTGATGAATCGTCGGTAGTAACCGACAAGTCCTAAGAGTTGACGTACCTCTTTGTGAGTGGTTGGCGCTGGCCAGTCCTTGATGACGGTTACCTTGTCCGGGTCAGGTGCCGCGCCTTCTGCGCTGACCACATGTCCTAGGTACTGGACCTTGGGTTTCAGCAGGTGACACTTGGACAGCTTCAGCTTCATACCGTACTTGGACAGCACTCAAACACTTCACTCAGGTGTTGCAAGTGATCTTCATAAGTCTGGGAGTATACAATGACATCATCAAGGTATAATAGCACAGTCTCAAAGTTCTTGTGACCCAAGCAACACTCCATCAATCTCTGAAATGTTCCTGGGACATTGCACAACCCGAATGGCATACTGTTGAACTCGCATAGCCCAAAAGTGTCGTGAAGGCTGTCTTCTCACGATCCTCCTCTGCAACGGAGACCTGCCAGTACTTACTAGTAAGATCTAATGTAGAGAAGTAGTTGGCAGACTTGAGTGCAGCTAGTGACTCCTATATGCGGGGTAACGGGTATGCATCTTTGTGTGTGACTTTGTTGATTTGTCTGTAGTCTACGCACATCCTCATACTACCATCTTTCTTTTTAACCAGGACCAGTGGTGCTGCCCAGGGACTACAACTATCCCTAATGACCCCTGCATTTTTCATGTACTGAAGCATCTCTTTTGCTTTTTGGTAATGTGTGGGTGGTATCGATCTGTACCTCTGAACCTTTCTTTGATAGGTGCATGGTCGCCTGTGGGGATATGGTGTTGTACCCCTTTAATCCTCCCAAAGTCAAGTGGATGTTTGCTGAACACTTGTTTGTACTCCTGAACTACCCGGTAAACCCCATTTTTCTGGTGAGAAGGTGTTTTGTCAGTTCCTACGCTGAGCTCTTGACACCATTTCTCTAGCTGATCTTTGGGGTGAGGGGGTTCGTCAGTTACTGTTTGGGAAGAGGATTTTACCTCAAGTATAGCATTGTTTTCAACCTGGTACAATTTTGCAACAGTAGAATATCTTGGCAGTCTGACTTCATCATCACTATAATTTAGTATGGGTAAGGGGAATCTCCCTTTTCTTACATCAACCAACCCTCTGGCTGACAAGAGCGTAGGACTACTATCAAACATTACAGGTTCTACTACAGCTTGGTAGTCCTGCCCTCTGAGGCCTATGGCTGCTCGACACCAGATCGTCATTTCACTTCTGGGTGGTACCACAATTGGAATGGGATCTGTGACCTGTACTCGGCCAATTTCACCATTAGACAATGTTACCTGTTGTTACCAGCTTCAACACTCTGCCAATTTCACCATTTGCCATTTTTACCTGCTGTTGGTACACCAGAGCTCGCATCTCTCTTTGGATAGCTCTCCTTTCTCTTGCTTTACCAGTGTCAGCACTCTGTTGGAGTAAAAACAACTCTTCATCGAGATATTTAACCATGACATTGGCACCCAGTATTTCGTGTGGATCCCACTCGTATGGTTTGTCCTGAACCACTATGATACCCTGGTTCTTCAGCTGCACCCTCCCCACCTTTACTGTAGCTTCCCATTGTCCCTCTATTGTAACTAGCAAACCATTAGTTGCCTCAATGTTCAAATCAGGGTTTGGGGGTTTCAACTTAACATCTGGCCAGAACCGTTTGCAAAGGATACTCGGGATGGTTGTCACCTGGGATCCAGTGTCTATCAACGCTGTGGTAGCGGTGGCATCGATGATGATTGACAAGTATGGACGGTCTCCCACGTACTTATACTCCCAGTTGGTTGGGCCTGAACAGTCTACTCCTGGGGTTGGCACTTCTCGCCCAGGGGTTGCTCGTTTAAAGAACTGGAACGGTAGGTACGTCCTTCTTTGTCGCTCTTTTGGCAGATGCGATGTCCTTCAGGGCAGTAGCGATCTGTAGGTTTTCCTCGCGGCGGCGGTGTCTTCTTCTTCATCCACGGGACGTCGTCAGGGCTGTCAGCAAGCTGGGTCTTGTCCGATGACCTTGCTTCTGTCTTGGGTCTTCTTTCACCTCGGAGCTTGGCCATATCTTTCATTAGCTGCTGCACGTCGGCACACAGTTTATCAAACTGGTCAGGTGTTATTGACTGTGCGCTGGACTGAACCGGAGGATGGTGAGATGCTGCTGCCGGCACGGAAGGGCTGTTAGCATACTGCGGCTGTGAGGTTAGATCAGGTACTGTAGGGAACTGCTGTCCCCGCACTGTTAAGTCTCTTAAGGTATCAAACTCTGCGTCAGGGTTTTGCAGAGTCCACCAGCGTGCCTGTTTCTTATCATCAGGTAGCCTAAGTCCCACAACAAATTGGCCAATTAATGCTTTGTTTTCATCTCTCACACCATCGGGATCAACTTGTTTTAACAGTCTTAGTGCTTTCTGTAAACGCAGTGCATAGTCCAGGACACTCTCCTGTGCCCCTTGTTTGCAATGGTAAAATAACAGTCTTAACTCCGCTTCGGTGTGGTGTTCAAAAACCCAGCTTAATTTAGCAAATATCTGCTCGACAGACTCCTGAGCTTCTATAGACCAGTTTCGGGTCTCCAGCACTGCTGCATCTGTTAACTGTCCCATTTTAACTGAAGCTAACTGCTTACCGGTCATGGCGTACATATCCAACACTTGGCATATCTTCCTCCGGAACATATCCAGGGTACCGGGTTTATCGCTGTACTTTGGTAACCAGGCCGCATTCGGGTTGTTGCGGCATGGCGCCGACGAGTGGCTGACCTACCGGGGGTGCGTTTGGCGGTCCCGGTGGAGCAACCAGTTGGTTCACTGCGTCACCGGAATCCAAGTCACTCATCCTCGCTCCCACTTAGTTAAGCGCGGCCAGTCCTTTCGATTTTAGCGGAAGTTGCCGGCCTCGCAGTGAGAAGTGAGGCACCACGGGAGTTTCCGGTTCCTGCTGCGTTCGGCGGAACTCGTTAGAGCGTGGGGCGGGGCCTATCTTCGCGCCCTTTGCATAGTAATGCCTTTTCTTTTCCCGCCTCCTGCGCAGAAATGGCGGTTCAAATGTACAGTTCAGTAATCACAGTCATTAAGTAGCACACAATACCCGTTGGGAAACGGGTCTGTTCGTATCCTGTTCGTGACCGCCAAATTCTGACTCACCGTTGCCGGGTTCTCAGGTCTCAGGCGATGCAGCACTTGTCACGGTTCCGCGCCTGAGGCTGTGGGGCCCGGTGGTCAGATGAAAGGGGATTAAAGGAATTGTTTCTTGATTGTCGTTACGCCACCTGTGGGAGTCCGGTGATGGCACTGGCGCTGCTTGGGCCTCAGGGGGTTGTGCGGCAGCTTGATGGGATGCTCCCCACAGGATGAGCAGGAGTCCCCGGGCCAGGAGCTGTGCCAGATGGAATACGGCAGCTCAGGTGTTGCTGCGTGTTAGTCCAGGAATGATACACGGACACATAGAGTCTTTTAGTACCTTTACTGGTGACAACAGGTACACTCGACCGGGTGATGAAGTAGACACTCCTGGAGGTTCCACAGCAAGCAGTGTTGTAGGCTTCCTTGTGTACACAGTTCTAGTAAGGTCTGGTGGATATGGAATCCTGCCAGACCGGGTTGCATGTTCTGGTGAGACGTGTTTCACCTGAGTTTGCTGCACTGAGGGCACTATAAAGGGAGTCCGGTGTAGCTACGGTCACTTTCCCCTCTCGGGCTCTCATCTGTTGGTGCTTCAGGTGTGCAGGGAGCTAGACTCCCTTGTTTGGGGTGCTGGTTTCTCTGCAGCCTGCGATATGGCTCCTGCAGCTCGGTCCCAGTGACCGGTTTGGTTAGGGTGAGTTGAACCCTCCTCTGCCCCTGTCAGGGATTTGGCTTCTGTTCCTAAGACTCTTATTGCGAGAGTCCCTCACTTTCCGGGTGTGCTGGTATGGGCCTAGTGTGGCTCCAGTATCAGGTCAGCTCTCCTAGCTGTTCACAGTTCTGTAGTGACTGCACACTCCACTGTTTCTCCCTCCAGGACCTGTATTTATAGGGGAAATTGACTTAAGGCAACCAGTGGGCCTCCTCCTGGAGGCCTGGGGTGAAAAGGGGTGTTAAAGGTGTGTTAGTTAGTGAGTTCTGCTTGCTGTGTACATTCCATTTGTGTACCAAGAGTTCTGTGGTGCCCCAACCAGGGTGCCACATAAGCACGCGCTGTCTAGTTACCCGGTGCTTATCATAGTTACCAGCCTGTGAGGTCGCTGGATCGCTGGTCTCCTGCAGTCACACGCGTGGATGCGTGCTGACCAGCGGGAGACCAAGGACCAAAAAATGGTCCTGAGCGATGTGCAGCGACCAGCGACCTCACAGCAAGGGCCAGGTCGCTGGTGCATGTCACACGCTGTGACATCGCTGGAGAGGTCGCTGTGTCGTCACAAAACCTGTGACGTTGCAGCAACATCGCTATTGCAGTGTGTGAAGGTACCGTAAGTGGTTCTTAGGCTGCCTTCACATCACGGTAAGGTCCTATCCGGGGCTGTCAGGCATGAACCTGACAGCCCCGGACCGGATCAGCACACAAAACCGGAGGGCTAAATGTGCCCTCCAGTCCTGTGTGCAGCCGGACGCAGCTGCAGCTGTTATGGAATCAAGACCGCAGCTCGCGGGGAGCTGGCCGTGGTCCTGAAACAACAGCGGCGTGCAGCCGCCGGTATCTGATTCCCGGATCCTCCCGGACCGGGGCAATTTGGCCCCATAGGCTCCCATGTTAGGGAGCATCGGATTGCCCCGGATCTGGGAGAATCCGGGCAAATCTGGGATATGGCATTTTGGGGAGATTTTTCTCCCCGGACACAAAAGCATTGCAAGCAACGTTTTTGTGTACAGTGAGAAGAATCCGATTTCTCCTGGCCATCCGGCTCCATTGGCTACTATGGGGCCAAAATCCGTTCCGGGGCTGTCTGGTTTACACCAGACAGCCCTGGATCGGATCTTACCGTGGTGTGAAGCCACCCTTAGGTACCTTTACACGCGGCAACTTTTCTAGGAATTTCACTGGCAATTTGCTGGTTGTAGTGAAATCATGGACACATTGTTTTATCTTATTGCTGTGTACAAATGGAACAATGTCTCCATGATTTCACTGCAACCAGTAAGTTGCCAGCGAAATTCCTAGAAAAGTTGCCACGTGTAAAGGTACCTTTAGAAAACCAAAAGAATACTCAGTAAGGGTAGGTTCACATAGTGTTTGTACTGTGGGTTTAATGCATCAATTTGACTGCAGCATAAAAGCAATGTAATGGGTCCATTAATGCAACCATAGGCAAATGTGGATTGCAGTATTTTTCAGTCCGGCAAAAATCACAATATAGGACTCCATTAACACTGTTTTAGGTCAGTTTTGTAGCCAAAACCAGGAGTGGGTGATAAATACAGAAGTGGAGCACTTATTTCTATTATTTTTCCTCTGATTATTCTACTCCTGGCTTTGGCTACAAAACAGCCTGAAAAACAGTGTGAATGAAGCCTTATAACTTCATGTTACATTTGTTAAAATTTACAGCATTATTACATTGTGTTTTTGCTTCTGTCAAATGGATGCGTAAAACGCACAACACAAACACAATGTGAAACTGCTATAACAGAAATCTCTGGCACTTAATATGAAAAATTACACAAGTGCAAAACCTCATGTGGACACGGCTACTACAAGATTCACGTGTATTTGGCTATTTAGACGTTACGATTTCAAGGCATCCGAGTGTATCCGTTTCAAAGCGGATACACTCAGATCCGAAATCGGATCCCATGTATCCCTATGGGGCTCGGATTGGATCGGATGTGTGCCTTTTGCCATCCATTTTGGCACCATCCGATCCTGTCCGATTTCAGCACGGCCACAAAAATGCAGTCTGCTGCGTTTTTGTGTCCGAGAATAATATCGGACAGCCTCGGATCAGAGCCGATCCGAGCTCCATTAGCGTAGGAGCCTATTGACATCGGATCCGAGTTGAACTCGGATCTGATGTCAGCTCCCTGCTTATGTACTGAGCATGCCCAGAGGCAGTGCTCAGAGCATAATTAACCCTGTCTGTCCCTGTCACTCCCTGTCTGTCCCTGCCTGTCCCTCTTCTATCTAGGCTCTACCTCTCCTCTATGCTCCACCTCGTCCTCCCCCCTGTCCTCTCCCCTCTGGAATGTGAAAATGAAAAAAAATATCCTCCCAGAGGATACTATACCTTCTGCCAGCTGCAGGACTGTGACAGTCTCCTTCTGGTGGCTGAAGAGCCTGTGGTGATGTCACAGAGCCGGTCACCTGACACATCAGCTGACCGTCTCTGTGACATCATCACAGTTCCTTCAGCTAGCAAAAGATGAGGAGACTGTCACAGCCCTGCAACCAGCGGAAGGTAAAGTATCCTCTGGGAGGATTTCTTTTATTTTCACATTCCGGAGGCGAGAGGACAGGAGGGAGAGGACGAGGGGGAGCATAGAGGAGAGGGAGAGCCTAGATAGAAGAGGGACAAGCAGGGACAGACAGGGAGTGACAGGGACAGACAGAGAAGAAGCAGGGACAGGCAGAGAGAACAGGATCCACATGGATCCTGCATAGACTCGGATCGCCATCCGAGTGCAGGGATCCATGTGAATCCGTGCCTGTCCGTGGGATCCTCCTTCAAACTCGGATCCCACGGACAGGCACAAAATCGTGATATGAACCCAACCTAAGATAATGGTAGCTAGTGCCTGTCTGCAACAGTGAAAAGTTAAGGCCCTGTTACACATAACGAGATCGCTAACGAGATCACTGTACCGTCACAGATTTTGTGACGCAACAGCGATCCCGTTAGCGATCTCGTTCTGTGTGACACGCACCAACAATCTGGCCCCTGCTGTGAGATCGTTGATCATTACATACTGCTCTGGATCATTTCTACGTCGTTGCGCTCCATCATTGTGTTTGACAGGGACAATGACCAACGATCTCAATGCTACGCTATGGAGTGACAATTCCCAACGACCTCGTATAATTCTGGATCGCTGATACATCATTTTTCACATTGCTGGTGAGATACCTGTTTGACATCTTACCAGCGATGTGGAAAACATTTATCTATTGTATTTTTTTTACATTGATTCTATGCCTATTGTTTTGTATCCAATTATTGTACTTTATTTGTTCTCTACTCTAATTGCTTACTGTATATTTTCTGTACTCTAACCCTACATTGTAAAGCGCTGCGGAATATGTTGGCGCTATATAAATAAAGCTTTATTATTATTATTATCGTTATTGGGATCGCTGGTGCGTCCGTCGTTATGTGTGACTGGGGCTTAAGGAGATAAGACCCTATTTGCGTATTGTCTCACCCCTATAGATGAATTTCTAGCAAAGTTTTTTAAAATAAACACCACAGAGAAAAAATTATTTATTAGAATTAAAAAAACAACACTTAGACTCCATCTTTATTAAAAAAATATCTTCTGTCCGACGTAGTCCAATCCAGTTTTCTTCTTTAGCTCACCTACATCTCTGGTAGAGAAGATGTAGCTGAGCTATGCGCTGGGTGGCCGTGGAAAAGTTCATGTGAGTTCATGCTGCATGAACTCACATAAACCCTGACAGCACCGTGGCTACTTCAAATGAATAGCTGATCTGCATCAGCTGATCATTTGAAATAACCAGTGGGAAAGCCAGCGGTGAGAAGACTTGACCGCCGGCTTTCCTGCTCTGTGCTGCGCTCGTCGCTCCCTGATGCCCTCTCATTGCTCCCCCACCGCTTACCTGCCTGTTCCTAAGTTAGGACCGGGCAGGGGGAGCAGCTCCAGGGAGCAGGGAGGGGGCATCAGGGAGCGGGGAGTGCAGCACAGGGCAGGAAATCGCCTGGGTCTTTCGCTCCCTGCTCCCTGGAGCTGCTTCCCCCGCCGGTCCTAAGTTTGAAGATGTTTTATATGTGTTTTATTTATATGTGTATGCATGGTGTTCGATGGTGTTTGATGAATATTCAACGAACATTCGACGAACACACACCCAATTCGACTAATCCAATCGAATTCGAACATCAGGGTGGTGGCTCATCTCTAGTAGTAATGTGGACACCAAAAGGCAGTCTTTGACCACAAAAACAGTGGGGAAAATGGCCTGGTGCGTGCATGGTAGCAGGCAGTAGAAAATGTTTGGGCTACTACTTTACGTTGGGTACTAACTGCCTTTTTAAGTGTAGTAATATGAACACCAAAATGCAGGCTGTGACCACAAAAACAGTGGGGAAAATGGCCTGGTGTGTGCTTGGTAGCAGGCAGTACGAAATGTTTGGACTACTACTTTGCATTGGGCACTGGCCAGGCTCCCACATGCCCATCATTTTTTTCCCATTTTCAAAACCTGATTCCATTTTTGAGAAATTACATTTTTGCATCTAAAAATTGTTATGCGTTAACACATGCGTTAACGCATGGTACCTATATGTACCATGCATTAACTAATGCATTTCTGTGGCTCCCTGTGCCAGGAAGCCTCAGGACCAACTAGTACACAAAGGGATTTCCACATCTGGTATCCACATACACACAACATCTTCCACTCCAGGCCTGTAGGGGGAGCACAACTGGTTGCTGTTAAGCCAGATCCCCTATAAATACAGGTGCTGGGGGCAGAGTTAGCCAGAGTGTGCAGTTGCTAGGAGAACTGTGAAGGTCAGCTTAGAGCCTAGTGAGCAAAATTGGTTACCGGAACCGTGCTAGGCTTGAAACCAGTGCACCACCAGAGCCAGTGTGAGGGTCCAGAGAGTGAGGATCAAAGGCAAAGGCAAGGAACAGTACAGCGGGGGCAGTGGAGCCATACCAGCTCACCCCAGGAGAACACCGGTCATTCGAGTCCGAGTCTTCAAGGGAGAGATTAGCCCAGCAGAGAATACCAGTACACTGCGGAGGTTTCGCTTCCCGGAGACCCGCAGCACTCACCATTTGAGTGCCAGGAGCCGCAGAGAGGTAGCGGTAGCCAAGCGAGAGCCCTCAGTGTGCAACACGGGTGTGCAAGAAGCAGGAGAGCTCAGGCCTGGTTTGACACACACCAGACTTCAGAACAAGGAGCAGGACAAGAAAGCCTATAGCCCACTCGGTGTGGAAATCTCAAAGTGCACCCTTCAACCCTGGAAGTGTACCTGCAAATCACCAGTAAAAAGGTACAGAAAAAAACTTTCTTATGTGTGTGTACATCCTTCCAGCCTGTCCTGCACAGCAATGACTGCACTACCCTATTCCACTATCATACCCTTACCACCCCGGGGATCCCGCTCCACCTTTAGGGAGCCATCACTCCGCAGGCCACAGTAGCACCGGTGCCATCACAGGACCTATAGGTGGTGTCACAACATTCACCTATAAACTCTTATCCCTGTAAATTCCCCTTTTTGTTGTCACCCAAGGGTACAGGCTCGAGCACCGAACACCCGTGACATCCACCGTACCCAAACACCTGAGATCTGAGTACCCCAGACCCTTGTGGGCCCGACAACTCCGGCGTCATGAACAGGACCCCGTGCCGGGTATAACCGGGTACTGTGTGCCATGCATAGACTATGTTTTGTGAACTGTTAATCTGGTCCGCCATTGCTGCACCACAGAGCGGGAAGGAGAGGGGCGTTACGGCAGCAAGGGTGCAAAGATAATCCCTGCCCCACGCTCTGTCGAGAACCACTGAGTGTAGCAGCCTGATCCAGAAATACCCGAGGTGCTCCACTCCTGCCTGCGGAGCTGACTACGTACTTTCGCTTTTCAGAGAGTGGCAACGATTCACTAGGGCGGAGCGAGAATGAGTTCCCCTGATGCAAACAACGCAGCGGCCCCTGATGTAAACCAACCCACCTATGCAAGCGGAGCTCAAAATGGACAACCCGCCGGGCCCAAACTTGCCAATCCACCCGGCGGCACAGTACTGGGACTTGCACCAGTAGCCCCAATAATGCCGATCTCACTGCCATACGTCTCTAACGCAAAAAACAGATATTGCGCCACACTGCAACTGGAGGAACTTAATACACGGTTTTACTATGTTTGCACTAACCTTTACTGGTTGTGCAACACCCCGCACAACCAGACTGATGGCTTAATGTGGATCACTGTAGTGACAGGGGCCAATATTCCCTCCTCCTCAGATACTCCGGGCCTGGTGGTCGGCTCCTTAGTTCCTCTGGAGATGGAGGTGGGCTCCTTCACTCCTCCACTCGAAGAGGCAGACTCGCTGCACTGGCTTCCGTCCCAGCTCCACACTGTGTATCAGTTGATCATTCAAGGGTGGGTCTTTATGATGTACTGCCAGGTACTGTGGATCTTAGAGCAGCTCACACACCGCACTCCCAACAAGGGAGAAAGAGATTAGCAGATAGAAAACAAGCGGTGTCAGGGGTTTGGAGCGCTAAAGAAACCACGGGTTGGTGATTAAATTACCAATAATTTATTGCACGAACAGCAGGGGTCCAGTAAGCCACAACGCGTTTCGACGCACAGATGCGTCTTTCTCAAGTGGATCCACTTGAGAAAGACGCATCTGTGCGTCGAAACGCGTTGTGGCTTACTGGACCCCTGCTGTTCGTGCAATAAATTATTGGTAATTTAATCACCAACCCGTGGTTTCTTTAGCGCTCCAAACCCCTGACACCGCTTGTTTTCTATCTGCTAATACGTCTCTAACGCAGCCTGATTGCCCAAGTATGATGGCCAGCCAGGCACCTTGGCCGCATTCAGGAGAAAGATCTGTAATGTGTTGGACATGTATGAGATGACTGGTAGACAGAGGGCATCTGTAGTGGTGGGCAGTTAACAGGTGCAGCAGAGCTGGAAACTCAAAACTGGTCAGAGCAAGATCAAGAGACTATTGTTAAAATCCTTGAAAAACTGAAAAAGGTCCTTGAACATCACACTGAGACTGAACTTAGGATGCTGTTTTACCACTGCAAGCAGGGGGCACAAGAAAGTGTCCTAGACTATGCCTTGCGCCTGCAGTAGGCGCTGAGAACCCTCAAGCAAGTAGCCCCAATCAGTATGTGTGATGAAAACAGAATGCTAACTGAGCAGTTCATAAGAGGGCTCAGGTCACACAGATGACAGCAGGCAAGCACACTGGTGGGCTCTCCAAAACTCTGATGCAGAGTTTGCCACCCTAAACGAACTGGCCGTTAAGGGACAGCAACTCCCAGCAATACCAGACTTAGCCCTGCAACTGCAATGGGGTAATACCCCTTCCTCACAAAAGCACTTTACTTATCACCTGTTGCAGAGGCCAACATGCAGACTCTAACCCCTGACCAGTTTGACAGCCTGTGCTCCGAGGTGCACCAGCTAAGCATAGATATGGCCAAGCTCCTGGGTGCCAGGCATCCCAAGACAGAGACACAGCCCCAAGGAAAGATATAGTTTGCTGACAGTCCAAAGGATGTCCCGTGGATGAGGAAGAGGACACCACCACTTCGAGGGAAACTCACAGACTGCTAGAGTTCCAATGGGCAGCTCATCTGTCGCAAGTGCAACAAGTAGGGACACATCTACCGGTTCTGCCCGGTAAACGAGCGACCCCTGGAGCCAAACCTTAGCACTAGACTGTCCGGGCCTGTCCAACTGGGTGGATAGGTACATGGGAGAGTGTCCATACACGTCCATCACCCTAGATGGTATCCCTACACAACCCTTGCTAGACACTGGATCCCAGGTGACCACCATCCCAAGTATCCTTTATAAACGATTCTGGTCTGAAATTGAACTTGACCCTCCAGACCCTAACCTGAATATTATTGCTACTAACCTGTCAACATAGAGGGGTGTTGAGAGGTAACAATAAAGTTGGGGAGGGTGGAATTAAAGAACCAAGGACTATTTGTGGTTGAGACTAATCCTAATGATAGAAACCCATATATTATACTTGGTACAAATGTCGTTGGTAATTGTTTAGGAGAAGTGTTATTCTTACTCCAGCAGATTGCAGACACTGCTCCTCCCGGGGAGAGGAGGGCTCTTCAGGATGAAATCAGAACCCTCATGTACCAGCAACAGGTAAACCTAACAAGTGGTGAAATTGGTAATGTAAGGGTAACAGACCCAAATCCTGTTGTGGTACCACCAAGAAGTGAAATGATGATCTGGTGTTGGGCAGCAATAGGCCTCAAAGGGCAGGACTACCTGGCGGTAGTGGAGCCAGTGATATCTGAAAGTAGTCCTACACTCCTGACAGCCAGGGGGGTGGTTGATGTACGCAAAGAAAGACTACTCGTACACATACTGAACTATGGTGATGATAAAGTTAAGTTACCAAGGTATTCAACTGTTGCTAAATTGTACCATGTAGACAACAACTCAATACATGCACTAGAACCACTGACTCAACCAGGTTCAGGTGAGGATCACAATTCCAAGAAGTATTTAGAGAATTGGTGTCAGCAACTCCATGTAGGAACTGATCACACACCTTCTCACCAGAAGCACAGAGTTTATCGGGTAGTTCAAGAGTATGAACAGGTGTTTAGCAAGCATCCACTTGATTTTGGGAGGATAAAAGGGGTACACCATCACATACCCACAGGAAGCCATTCACCCATTAAAGAGCAATACAGGCCTATTCCACCAGCACATTACCAGCGAGCTAAAGATATGTCGCAGGACATGAAGGACGCAGGGGTCATCAGAGATAGTTGTAGTCCCTGGGCATCTCCACTGGTCCTGGTTAAAAAGAAAGATGGTAGTATGCTGATGTGTGTAGACTATAGGCAAATTAATCGCATAACACACAAAGATGTTTACCCGTTACCCCGTTATAGAAAAGTCAGTTTCTGTATTGAAGTCTGCTAATTACTTTTCAACTCTAGATCTTACTAGTGGGTACTGGCAGGTCTCCGTTATAGAAGAAGACCGTGAGAAGACAGCCTTCATGACACCGATGGGATTATGTGAGTTCAACAGCATGCCATTCGGGCTATGTAATGCGCTAGGAACGATCCAGAGACTGATGCAGTGTTGCCTAGGCCACAGAACCGTTTAAACCATGCTTCTCTACCTGGATGATGTCATAGTGTATTCTAAGACCTATGAAGACCATCTGCAGCATCTAAGTGAAGTGTTTGAAGCATTTTCCAAGTACGGGATGAAGCTAAAGCCGTCAAAGTGCCACTTGCTGAAACCAGATGTTCAATACCTTGGGCATATGGTCAGTGCAGAAGGAGTAGCAACAGATCCTAAAAAGGTGACAGTCATCAAGGTTTGGCCAGAACCAACTACCTTTAAAGAGGTATGCCAATTCTTATGACTGGTCGGGTACTACAGGAGGTTCATCAAGGGCTGCACGAAGATAGCAGCGCCCATGCAAGATCTCCTGGTAGGACAGTCTAAGAAGGGCAAAATCAGTGGTCCTCCGTTCCGGTGGAGACAGGAACAAAAACAGTCTTTTAAGAGGCTGAAAGAGGCCCTGACTGGAGAAGAGATCCTGGCCTACCCTGACTACAGTCTACTGTTCCTGTTATACACAGCAACGTCGGATTAGGAGCTGTATTTTCACAGAGACAGAAAGTCAGAGAAAAAGTGATAGCCTATGCCAGCAGGAACCTCCGTCCTACAGAAAGGAATATGGAGAACTACAGCTCATTCAAACTGGAGTTCCTAGCCTTGGTCTGGGTGATTACAGAACGGTACAAGCAATACCTGTGTTACGCTTCCGGGGGAAGGCGCCCTAGAGTGGTCCCACTGGGCCGTGGTACCGAACTCCCCTGGGTGAGCTGGTCCTAGTTTAACTAACCCCTATACAGGGATTGTCAGGGGCAACCCAGGGTGTCTAAATACCACAGCTGCTAGTACCAGGGGGGTGGCTCGTAAGGTTAGCCTATGCTACGGCATAGCTAAAGATTCCGGGATAACAGAGTACAAGGCTGGAAGAACAAGAATAGTGCTACCAGGGAAGAGCACAGCAAGGGTTCCAGGAAACAGAGTACAAGGAAGGCCTGACCAACGGTCAGCAAGGCAGAAGCAAACTGACTTAATAATCAGGCACCTCCCATCAGTGTTGGACCTTGCCGGCCCCTAGAGTCACAGGGGAGGAGTGCACTTAGTGTGCCGCTGATTGGTCACATGAACACGACTATAGTAATGTGCTCATGTCTAAGCCCGGTGGTCAGCTGACAGGAAGGGAAACCGGCGATGGCTCCGAGACACAGAACGCCTGGACACTGGATGCCCAGTCAGCAGAGGTCTTCTACTATACACTAAAGGGGGGATAAATAGCGCAAAATAGGGTCTTAACTGTGTGAAAAATGGTCATGTAGGTGTGTGTTGTGCTCACCTTTTTAGGTTGTGCCCAGTCACAACACCTTAAATGCGTATCCGGATGCTGCACTTCCCAGTAAAAATGATGATCTCCAAAGTAAAAGAAAGGGATTTTTTCGTGCGCTGCCTCCAGACAATAGGCGATCCAAATAGTATCCAAACTGTTCTTTATTACTCTACGCGTTTCGTGAGAACCTCTCACTTCCTCAGGAGTTATAAAGGTAACTTTGTATAACTCCTGAGGAAGTGAGAGGTTCTCACGAAACGCGTAGAGTAATAAAGAACAGTTTGGATACTATTTGGATCGCCTATTGTCTGGAGGCAGCGCACGAAAAAATCCCTTTCTTTTACTTTGGAGATCATCAGTCAGCAGAGGGGCAGAGGATGCCGACCCAGGAGAGGTGAGCTGGGGAACGGTGCCAGGTAACCTAACAGTACCCCCTCCTTCACGCCCCCTCCTCTGAAGGCGTGCTAAGAACCTCGCCAGAATGCGTGGCACATCAATGTTCTTCTGTGGCTCCCAGGTCCTCTCCTCAAGACCGAAGCCAACCCAGTCAATCAAGATGAGGGTCTTGCCTCTCCTCTTCTTCATGGCAAGGATATTTCTGACCTCATAGACATTCTCGGAGCTGAGTTTCATGTAATGGTTAATTGGCGTGCACTCTTTGTATGAGATGGAGGTGCTATTTGTAGGGGTCATCAAAGACCCAGAATATAGTCAGTCTTATAAAACAAAAGCACTCTCAGTAAGCTTACTGAGAGTGCTTTTGTTTTATAAGACTGACTATATTCTCGGAGCTGAGACGCCATGGCACGGTGCCGGAGGATGGATGGAAGCGATTAAGCACCACCGGTTTCAACAACGAGACATGAAAGGAATTCAGGATGCGAAGTGAGGCAGGCAATCTCAACTTGTAGGCTACGTCGTTGATGCGTCCAAGGACTTCGAAAGGACCGATATAACACGACCCTAACTTGTAGAACGTCACCTTCAACCTGACGTATCTGGAAGAAAGCCACACTTTATCGCCTGGGAGATAAGACGGTGCATCTGAGTGTCTCTTATCGGCATGTCTCTTCATCCTGCCGGAGGCTTGTGTAAGGGCGTCTCTGGTCTCACTCCAGATCTTGTTAACGTCTACGGACAATGCATCGGTTGCCAGGTTGCCGGACGCTGTGGAGAACTGAAGACGTAAACCAGGATGTTGCCTGAATACCACAACAAAAGGAGATTTAGCTGTCGACTCACTAGAGTGATTGTTGTAAGCGAATTCCGCCCAAGGAAGGAGACTGGTCCAGTTATCGTGATAAGCATTGGCGAAGTGCCGGAGGTAGGTGGTGACAACTTGGTTAATGTGCTCCACCTGCCTATTGGACTGCGGATGATAAGCCGAGAAGTCCAATGTGATGTCCATATGCTTGCACAGCGTCCTCCAGAACCGGGAAGTGAACTGAACTCCCCTATCGGACACGATGTGACGAAGAAATCCGTGGAGCCGGAAGATCTGTTTGATTAATATCTTGGCTAACTCAGGAGCGGATGGTAGACCGGGTAAAGGAACGAAGTGAGCCATTTTAGAGAAGCGATCCACGACTACCCATATGACGGTACAGCCAGAGGAGCAGGGTAGATCCGTAATGAAGTCCATAGGAATGTGTTGCCAAGGAGCCAATGGGACCGGGAGAGGCAGTAGACTTTCAGCCGGTAAGGTACACCTTATTTCTAGCACAGGACGGACAGGAAGCAACAAAGTCATGGGCATCTTGACGGATAGTAGGTCACCAATAGTGACGAGAGATCAAAGAGAGAGTCTTTTTAACTCCCACGTGACCGGCAATTCTTGACGAGTGCCCCCATGCCAGGAGCGCCTTCTTCTGATCCTGTGCTACGAAGGTCTTTCCCGGTGGAAGTCCAGCTACACGGAAGGGAGCCATGGTAATTATCTTGGTAGGATCGATGATATGGAAGGTCTCCTCTTCCACATCCGACTGCTGGAAGGACCTTGACAGAGCATCAGCCTTGACATTTTTACTGCCAGGCTGGAAGTGCAGTTCAAATCTGAAACGGGCAAAGAACAGGGACCACCGTAACTGCCGAGGGTTGAGCCTCTGGGCGGACTGGAGATAAGCCAGGTTCTTGTGATCCGTGTATATAATGAATGGGTGAACGGCACCCTCGAGGAGGTTTCGCCACTCCTCCAGTGCCAGTTTGATGGACAGCAATTCATGATCCCCAATAGAGTAGTTGCGCTCCAACGAGGTAAAGGCTTTGGAGAAAAACCCGCAGGTGACTAACTGACCTGAAGAGGATTTCTGAGAGAGGACAGCCCCTGCTCCTATGGAGGAGGAATCTACCTCTACGATGTACTGTCTGTTCACCTCTGGTCGGTGCAAAGCAGGAGCCTCAGAGAAGGAGTGCTTTAAGGTGGAAAAGGCATTCTCGGCCTCTGGGGCCCAGTCACAGGCTTTTGCTCCCTTACAGATGAGAACCGTGATGGGCTTGATCAAGGACGAGAAATGAGGAATGAATTGCCAGTAATAATTTGCAAAACCAAGGAACTGCTTAATAGCCTTAGTCCCCACAGGACGGGGCCATTTCAGCACGGCAGAGAGCTTCTCAGGATCCATCCGTAATCCGGAGTCAGAGGTGATGTATCCGAGAAAGGGCAAAGAGGTCTGCTCAAAGACACATTTCTCCATCTTGGCATACAACCGATTCCTCCTCAGCTGCAGGAGGACTTGCCGCACGTCCCGTCTATGAGAGGACAAATCCGGGGAGAAGATGATGATATCGTCCAAATATACCACCACACACGTGTACAACAGATCACGAAAGATGTCATTGCCGAACACCTGAAACACTGAAGGAGCGTTACACAACCCGTACGGCATGACCAAATATTCATAATGGCCGTCCCTGGTGTCTAAAGCCATCTTCCATTTGTCTCCATCACGTATGCGAACCAGGTTGTAGGCTCCTCGGAGGTCTAATTTTGTGAAGATACGAGCCTCTTTGAGCCTGTCAAAGAGCTCTGGAATCAGCGGTATTTGTTCTTGACGGTGATGGCATTCAAGCTTCTGTAATTTATGCAGGGTCGAAGAGTGCCCTCCTTCTTTTTCACAAAGAAAAAAACCAGCGCCAACAGGTGTCGTGGATTTTCGAATGAACCCCCTAGCCAGCTGTCCGTTATGTTCTCAGACATGGCTTGTGACTTGGCTGGAGACAACGGGTAGATTCGACCCTTAGGTGGTGTAGCACCAGGAACCAGATCAATAGGGCAATCATACGGCCAATGAGGCGGGAGGACCTCTGCCTCTGTTTTGTTGAAGACATCCACGTACTGCCAATAGGCAGTTGGCAAACCAGGAAGAACGGAAGCCAGTTGCGGGGAACTGGGTGGCAGGACAGACTTCAGGTATTTCTCATGGCAGAGAGGGCCCCACCAGGTTCATGAACCTAAAGCCAGGGAAGCCCGAGGAGCAGGGCATTGGCGAGACCAGGCATGATGTAGAAGCGATCTTTTCACGGTGTAGCAAGGTGTGTACCGGGTAGTTCAAGAATTTGAACAAGTTTTTAGTAAGCATCCACTTGATTTTGGTAGGATAAAAGGGGTACAACATCACATCCCCACAGGTACACATCCACCAATCAAGGAGCGGTACAGGCTTATTCCACCTGCACATTATCAAAAAGCCAAAGAGATGTTACAGGACATGAAAGACGCAGGGGTTATACAAGATAGCTGTAGTCCCTGGGCAGCTCCATTAGTCCTAGTCAGGAAAAAGGATGGCAGTATGAGGATGTGTGCAGACCATAGTCAAATAAACCGCATAACACACAAAGATGCTTACCTGTTACCCCGTATAGAAGAATCCTTAGCTGCGCTGAAGTCTGCCAACTACTTCTCTACCATATATCTCACTAGTGGGTATTGGCAGGTGTCCGTAGCCGAGGAAGACAGAGAGAAGACGGCATTCAAAACACCTATGGGCCTATGTGAATTCAACAGTATGCCCTTCGGACTATGTAATGCACCCGGAACCTTCCAGCGCTTAATGGAGAGTTGCCTGGAGCATAAGAACTTTGAGACGGTACTGCTCTACCTGGATGACGTGATCATGTACTCCAAGACCTATGAAGAACATGTCGCACATCTAGGAGAGGTGTTTGAATCCTTGGCCAAATACGGGATGAAGCTAAAACCATCAAAATGCTACCTGTTAAAGCCAAGAGTGCAGTATTGGGGACACATAGTCAGTGCCGAAAGCGTGGCCCCTGATCCAGACAAGGTGACAGCAATCAGGGAGTGGCCAGAACCCAAAACCATCAAGGAAGTATGTCAATTCCTGGCTTTCGTGGGCTACTACCTGAGGTTCATCAAGAAGTACACCAAGAAAGCTGCTCCCCTGCAAGACCTGCTAGTAGGCCAACCCACGAAGGGAAAGTCGAAGGATTCTCTGTGGAGATGGGGTAAGGAACAAGAAGAATGAAGGAAACCCTGACAGGAGAGGAAATCCTTGCTTACCCGGACTACAACCTGCTATTCCTGCTGTATACAGACGCCAGCAATGTGGGACTTGGAGCCGTCCTTTCCCAAAAACAAGACGGCAAGGAGAGAATAATCGCCTACGCCAGCAGAAAGCTGTCACTCACGGAGAGAAACCCAGAAAACTACAGTTCCTTCAAGTTGGAATTCCTGACCTTGGTCTGGGCCATCACAGAGCGGTTTAAACACTATCTAGCCTCTAGCAAATTCACAGCATACACGGATAACAATCCGCTCACCCACCTGGAAACTGCAAGGTTGGGAGCCATGGAACAGAGATGGATGGCTAGACTCTCTATCTACCAATTTACCATCAAGTACCGGGCTGGGCACCAGAACGGAAACGCGGATGCTCTATCCAGGATGTCACACTTATCGGAAGAGGGTGTAGACGAAGACGAGCTGGAAGAAGTAGAGTTACCTGACTTCCATCATGTAAGAGTAACCAAATGCCAGCAGACCCGTCAAGACCCCTCTACAAGAATAGTGAACCCGTAATCCCACTTCGACTGGAAAGAGGCGCAAGACCTTGACCCGGCTGTCAGTCTAATCAAGCAACTGACAACCCAAGAGTCAGCAAAGCTGCCTGCAAATTCTCCTTCTGAAGCTAAACATCTGTGGAACGAACGAGGTAAAACTATTCCAATACCGAGATAAGTTGTGCCGGCGGTATATAAATCCAAGAACTCATGAGATGGCTTGGCAGATCATCGTGCCAAAAGCAGAAGTCCCCGTGGTCCTGAAGGCATACCACAACCAAACTGTTCACTTCGGATGGAAGAAGCTGGAAATGCTGCTGAAGGACAGGTTATTTTGGATCGGCATGCGAACATCCATTGAAAAGTGGTGTAGGAGTTGTAAAGCCTGTAGCCTGAGAAGAAAGGATGTCCAGAGTCAGAAAGCCCAGCTTCATCCCATTGTAACCAAACATCCCTTGGAACTAGTTGCGTTGGATCATGTAAAACTGGCTCCGAGTAGATCCGGTTTTACCTACGCATTAACAATGGTAGACCATTATTCAAGATTCTTGATGGTAGCCCCTGTGAAAGACTTGACAGCTGCAACCGCTGCAAAAACCTTCCAAAAAGTCTTCTGCAGACTGTTGGGATATCCAGAGCGTATCTTAACAGATCAAGGACCAGCATTCAAAGCAGAGATCTTTCAAGAGTTTTGCCAGATGTCTGGGTGCAAGAAGATCAGAACCACCCCGTATCATCCTCAAACCAATCAACTCTGTGAGAAAATGAACAACATCGTCATCGACATGCTGAAAATCCTACTGTTAGAAGAAAGAAACCAATGGCCAGAGAAACTACCTGATTTGGTTGACATGTACAACCATATCCCAGTCAGCTCTACGAACTGTACACCAGCATACCTGATGAGAGCTCGTACAGGAAAATTACCCGTAGACTTGGAGCTAGGAGTAGTAGACCCTGAAGCCGATCATGCCATCGCAAATTGGAAAATCCATCACCAAGAACAGTACAAAAAGGTTCAAGAAACTAGAAAACAACCTGGAGAAATCCCGCGCAAAACAAGAAAGGGACTATAACAAACATGCTCCAGCAGAACCCATGCCACTCGGAAGTATGGTCTTGAAAAGAAGAAGAACTCATCATAAATTAGATGATCGATGGGAAAGTGAACCCTATGTCCTTATAAATTCAGGAAATGACATCGACACAGTCTGCGTCATCAGCAAAGATGGTGGAAGAACCAGACAAACTGTGTCCAGATATCACATCAAAAAGTGTCCTCCAAATTGGGAAGATCAAGACCTCTCCAATCAGCCCATTCTAGAGTCTGAACCAACCTCAGAAATAATTCCCTATCCAGAACCAAAGAAGAAAGTCATCCCTACCATCTTAGGAGAATTTCCAGAAGACTGGCCTCAACATGACGGAGCCATCATTGTGCCAATACTAAATTTCTACCAGCCTACTGAAGAGATACCCAGGAATCAGGAAGAAATACCTATTGCTAGCGAACCTGAGGATACTGCAATCAGTACACCTGCTAGCCCAATAGTGAGATTAAGGCAAAGCAGAAGCTTACCTGAAACACCTGCACCAAGCTCAACACCAGACACTTCACCTGAGACAGTGACACCTGTAGTGCGGAGGTCTAAGAGATGCACACAAGGTCAACCCCCGTCTAGGTTTGGAAAGAGGGTATAGAATAGGGTAGAGCACACCAAGGAAAACATGTAAATAAGTAAACTGTACAATAAAATAGTAGTTTACAGAAGGGTGGAGGAACTGGGCCTAGTCCCAAGCACATTAAGTTAGGAACAGAAAGTGCCTGGGGCAGGGAGGTACCAGGACTCCTAAGCCGAGACACCCATAGAGACCCCTGTTTATTGTTAAAACGTGAACTCTAATAGACTTTTCCCCCTTTTATCACCTGGAGCGTACAGAAATGGACTGTAAAAGACTCTTTGAACTTTCCCTTTTTGAACTTTTAAAATGTCAAATGGACTACGGTTAATGGACTAACGTAGCCACAAACTTTTCAAAAGCCTGCCGTGGATGCCTTTTTGTAAATTTTTCTATTTTCAGACTATGTAAATATGTTACCTGTTTTATTGTTATTATTGTTGTTCTTTGTTAGAACAAAAATTGCTCAGTCCAGGAGTACTGATGTTACCTAGGGGGGGGGGGGGTGGCGCCCTGCTCACGCAGGTAACCACAGATCTCTCTAATGCACAGCTGGGTTTCCACTGCAGGTACCTACTTCATACAACACCTTCCACCCCAGCACAGTAGGGGCAGCTTCACTTGCTGACTTTAGGCAAGATCCCCTATAAATACTGCTGCTGGGGGCAGAGTTAGTTAGAGTGTGCAGATGCTAGGAGAGCTGGAAGGACGTCCTGGTGGTCGGTGCTGCGATTAGGCCCTAGCCAGTGATCCGGAGTGGCCTTTCAGCGTACCGCCAGCCTAAGTGGGACTGAAGGCTAGGAGTAGAGAACAGCAAAAGAAAGCGAGGAACTTGAGGAGTTCGTCCCAGGAGAAACACTGGATATTGGGGATCCGCACCTGTGGGACACTATAGAACCACAGAAAACTCTGTTGCACCGTGGAGGCCTCGGCTACCCGGTATCCTCTGTGGGTCACTAGAGGGAATCAGACACAGCAGGGCAAAAGCCGCAGTGATCAGGAGAAAGTATCCCGGAGACCACACAGGAGGAGAGGAGAAAACTACAGTCAGGAAGAGAGAAGAGGCAAGTCAGACTGCAAGCAGGCTGTGCCTCAGAATTCACTACAGAACAGAGGAGGCCTTATACCCACTTGCTGTGGGGACCCACTGTTCAACCTGTCCACCCGTCAGTGCCCTGGATCGTTTTACCTGCTCAACATCAGTAAAAGGTAAAAGAGACTTTCCTGAGTGTGCGTATCCTTCTCCACTCCCAGTATTCTCCGTAGACTGTTCCAAGTCCCCCATATACAAACCCCGCTCCATTCCAACCTGTCCCTCCTCATTACGCAGCCCCAGAGGTCCCAGTCCTGTCTGCGGAGGACTACAACATCTCAGCCGCAATACCACCGACCTCCGGAGGACTGTGGCGGTGCTGGTGCTAGTCACCAGAAACTACAGGTGGCGTCACAACAACTACTATTCTTGTAAATACTCCTTTGAACATAATTTCCCTTTCCAAGAGAACCGTCCCCCGGGATACGGGATCAGGCGTGGCTGCCATTCCCGTGACACAGCTAAACCCTTCTGCCACCTGATACCCGAGTACCCCATACCCTGGGGCGACACAATTTCACTGCAACCAGCAAATTGCCACGTGTGACGGTACCTATAGTTTCCCTTAAAAAGGCTGCTTTGAGACTTGCCAGTTTTTCTCAAATCCTTTACTTTCCCCTAAAAAGGCTGTGTTTGGGAAAAAAGGCTTACAAAGGAGGGGATACCAATAATGGTGAGCAGCACTGTACATGGTTGCCTTTTTTTATTACATATTTTTAGCCTTGTTATCATCTTTTTATAATTTTTTTGCTAGTTTATTATGTAGGCAGAGTTGGGTGACTGGTATTGAGTAGGGATGAGCGAGTCTACTCACTAGGACTCATTACTCGTCGAGTAGTAAGGGACTCGCAGGACTCGGTACTCTGCGATTTTCCCAGCGATTACTCGCACAGTAACGAGTCCAATGCAAGTCAATGGCAATCCTAGTTTTGTCAGAGTTTACTTTTTCTCACTCACTAGACTCGCTATATCACATCGCTATGTAACTTGAATCTCCCCAAATCATTTAAACAACTGCACCGCTTCACGGATACCCGCTGTCAGCAGCGAGTCTGAGCGAGTCTGAGCGAGTCTATGAATCCGAGTCCTGTATACTGTATTCGGGACTCGCGAATACAGAATCTGTTATGTTCCAACAAAGCTTCCGAGACAGCCTAGCGTTTTAGGGCAGAAAACTTGTGAAGATGGACAAGCATGTTAGCCAATCATATTCAGTAATGCCACAGCCATGTTGGTTGTGGCAGGACTATGATTGGCTTCTGTCCATCGTGATGCCTATGTCATGTATGAGAGGCGAGGCTGTATATAAGCCTTGCCACCGCCATTTTCTCCACATTCCTGTGAGATCTGACCTAGTGCAGGGTGAGGTAGATGCTGGAGCAGATCATAGGGAGTGTCAGCCAGTGTAGGGAAACTTAAAAATTCCTTATATTTAACCCAAACAGCTCTTCTGAGAGCTACCAGGAGGATAGAGGAGTACTGTGTAGAGGACTGTAGGCAGGCAGGCAGGCAGGCAGGGAGGTGCAGCCGTACAGTGCACACAGGACCAACCTCATAGCTTAGCTTACTCACTCAGCTGTCCTAATAGCTGAAGTCAGAGGCTTAGCTGAGGTACTATTTCCTATTTTTTTGCACCTGATAGATTTTGGGCCATAATAACCCCTTCAGTTTTCTTTTCTCTGTGGCAGACCAGTGCGTTGCTGCTCTCCTAGCTGCAAATAGCACGTACGCCACCTACTTGTGCGACTACTTGTGCGCACTTAATAATTTTTGCAGGGACTATTGTGCTGCTACACAGACACGGACACATTTCTTACTTAGGCTACCTTCACACTAGCGTTCCCCTCCGCAGCGTTCTGCGGAGGGGAATCGCCATGTGTGCGCAGCCAGCGCAAGCCGCTATGGTTAGAATAGGGGCGCATGGTGCTGCGCTTGACAGCGCAGGACCGTGCGCACCCATTCACTCCCATATGTGATCTGTGCGCAGGCAGATGCCTGCGCACAAATCACACACTCCCGCCCGCACCAGGGACACAACATGTCGCGTCCCTGGTGCGAACGAGAATGTGTGATCTGTGCGTATCTGTGCATATGGGAGTGAATGGGTGCGCACGGTCCTGCGCTGTCAAGCGCAGCACCGTGCGCTCCCATTATAAAGATAGGAGCTCGCGGCCGCTGCGGTTACATTGCGGACCCCTCCGCAGAACGCTGCGGAGGGGTCCGCAAATGTGAACCCAGCCTTAAGGTGCACTTTTAAAATATAACCTTTAATAAATATTTGTTAAAATAACAAAAAAGTGTTCTCCTACACCTAGTGTCTATAAAACACACATTACAAACAGGGATGGGACAATATCCCTATTAAACCCTGTCTCTTGTTCTCTTGTTATCATATAATTTGGATAAAAACCACAGACACGGACACAGCAGCAAAAAACTGTTGCGAGTGGGGTTTCCAAAACGGCAATGCGAGCGCTTTCCGAGACATCTGCGATTTGTAAACCGCACATTACTCGCTAATACTCGCTTCCCCATTCATTAACATTGGACTCGCTAGACTCGCAACGAGTAGCGAGTCCCGGGCTCGGACTCGCAAGAGTCAAGCGATTCCAAGTAATTTAGGACTCGCCCATCACTAGTATTGAGTGGATGGCATCAAGATATGTAAGTTGTCAGGTCTACTTTGCTCTCCCCATATACAGTTGTGGCCAAAAGTATTGACACCCCTGCAATTCTGTCAGATAATACTCAGAAAATTATACTTCCTGAAAATGATTGCAATCACAAACTCTTTGGTATTATTATCTTCATTTAATTTGTCTTCAATGAAAAATCACAAAAATTATTGTCCTAAAGCCAAATTCTATCTAATTCCACACCAAACATAAAAAAGGGGGTGGACAAAAGTATTGGCACTGTTAGAAAAATCATGTGATGCTTCTCCAGTTTGTGTAATTAACAGCACCTGTAACTTACCTGTGGCACCTAACAGGTGTTGGCAATAACTAAATCACACTTGCAGCCAGTTGACATGGATTAAAGTTGACTCAACCTCTGTCCTGTGTCCTTGTGTGTACCACATTGAGCATGGAGAAAACAAAGAAGACCAAAGAACTGTCTGAGGACAAATTGTAAGGAAGTATGAGCAATCTCAAGGCTACAAGTCCATCTCCAAAGACCTGAATGTTCCTGTGTCTACCATGCACAGTGTCATCAAGAAGTTTAAAGCCCATGGCACTGTGGCTAACCTCCCTAGATGTGGACGGAAAAGAAAAATTGAAGAGAGATTTCAACACAAGATTGTGCGGATGGTGGATAAAGAACCTCGACTAACATCCAAACAAGTTCAAGCTTCCCTGCAGTCTGAGGGTGCAACAGTGTCAGGCCGTACTATCTGTCGGCGTCTGAATGAAAAGGGACTGTATGGTAGGAGACCCAGGAATACCCCACTTCTTACCCCGAGACATAAAAAAGCCAGGCTGGAGTTTGCCAAAACTTACCTGAGAAAGTCTAAAACGTTTTGGAAGAATGTTCTCTGGTCAGATGAGACAAAAGTAGAGCTTTTTGGGTAAAGGCATCAACATAGAGTTTACAGGAGAAAAAAAGAAAGAGAGAAGGGAGCGCACATAGGGTCTTATCTATGATGATAATTCAATGCCCCCCGATTAGTGTGACTCACCTTTTTGGGTTATGTGAGTCACAACAAACTGCAAGAGCCTTGTTATCCTGGTTGCTGCAGACACCTGGTGAGGGAGAAATCCGTTTATGTAGAAAAAAGCCCAGGTTTAGATTCCGCTCAGACCACAAAGCAGGAAGGATATGTTTGATGTCCGTTTATTGATCCAACGCGTTTCACAGCAGGACCAGGTTTGCCCTGAGGAAGCAGCAGGTCCTGCTGTGAAACGCGTTGGCTCAATAAACGGACATCAAACATATCCTTCCTGCTTTGTGGTCTGCGCGGAATCTAAACCTCGGCTTTTTTCTACATAAAAGGAGAAAAAAAGAGGCATTCAAAGAAAAGAACACGGTCCCTACAGTCAAACATGGCGGAGGTTGCCTGATGTTTCGGGGTTGCTTTGCTGCCTCTAGCACTGGACCGCTTGACCGTGTGCATGGTTTATGAAGTCTGAAGACTACCAACACATTTTGCAGCATAATGTGGGGCCCAGTGTGAGAAAGCTGGGTCTCCCTCAGAGATCATGGGTCTTCCAGCAGGACAATGACCCAAAACACACTTCAAAAAGCACTAGAAAATGGTTTGAGAGAAAGCACTGGAGACTTCTAAGGTGTCCAGCAATGAGTCCAGACCTGAATCCCATAGAACACCTGAGGAGAGATCTAAAAATGGCAGTTTGGAGAAGGCACCCTTCAAATATCAGGGACCTGGAGCAGTTTGCCAAAGAAGAATGGTCTAAAATTCCAGCAGAGCATTGTAAGAAACTCATTGATGGTTACCGGAAGTGGTTGATCGCAGTTATTTTGGCTAAAGGTTGTGCAACCAAGTATTAGGCTGAGGGTGCCAATACTTTTGTCCGGCCCATTTTTGGAGTTTTATGTGAAATGATCAATGTTTTGCTTTTTGCTTCATTCTCTTTTGTGTTTTTTCATTGAAGACAAATTAAATGAAGATAATAATACCAAAGAATTTGTGATTGCAATCATTTTCAGGAAGAAACTGAGTATTATCTGACAGAATTGCAGGGGTGTCAATACTTTTGGCCACAACTGTATACAGTAACTTTATTTTGGTCTCAGTAATATGTTACATACAAAGCAGGTGGTATGGATTATTCCTGAATTGTTCATGTAATATACTCACACATTTTAATCGGAATCGTTTTGTTTTAATGTGAATTATATTTTAAATTTTCCTTTTTAAAGTGTTGTGCATGTCTGTTTAAATTTTGGGACTGATATTGAAAACATAATAATGTATTTTTTCCCCTCCTCCTCTGTTCTTTCCATTCATAAGGGAGATGAGTGGGAATTGGTTATTTATTTATTTTTTAATAAGGATATGTAAGATATAAAGAGGACCTGTCACCCCCCCCCCACCCCCTGGTGCTTTCCAAACTTACAGCACCACTGAATGCAGCATGTCTGCTGCATTCAGGGAAGGGGTTTCCCATGTTTCTACCTGACCTGTAAGATGTAAAAAACACTTTATAAAGCTTAAAGATAACGAGTCCAGAGGAACTTACTGATTATGGAGTCCTTACTGTTCCCAGGAGTCCTTCCCACTGACTGCCTCTCTGTGCCACCCCTGTCTATCTGTGCCACCTCCTGCCCATGACGTCAGCTCCGGAGCCCACCCTGCTTCAGATTATGCTGTATTCATACAGCAGTGTGGGCTCTGGCACTAACGTCACAGGCAGGAGGCAACACAGAGAGGCAGGGGCGGCACAGAGAGGCAGGGGCGGCACAGAGAGGCAGGGGGCGGCACAGAGAGGCAGGAGGCGGGAAGGACCCCCAGGAACAGCAAGGACTCCATAATCAGTAAGTCCCTCTGGACTCGTTATCTCTAAACTTTATAAAGTCTTTTTTACAGCTTACAGGGCAGGTAGAAACATGGGAGACCCCTTCCCTGAATGCATCAGACACAATGCATTCAGTGGTGCTGTAAGTTTGAAAAGCACCAGGCGGATGACAGGTCCTCTTTAATTGTGCAAATATCAGTTACTTTTAGTGTAGGTGGGTCTCTTTAAAAATATGTGTGTATGGATTGTCATGATAGCGATATGATTTACTCAGAACCATTTCTTTAACCCCGCTGTTCTGTTCGGGTCTGATATACACTTAGAATGTTACGGTGATTTTTGATAGGACCTATTAAAGTCTTGATTTTTACCTAATTTAAGTGTTATATTTGAATACCTGTTGCATTATTATACTGTATGTAAACATGGTTGTTCATGAGCAAATGAAAAATGAAATCAAAACTTAATTTTTATTTTTTGTGTCAAAAAATGTTACATGGCCTTATTGCAATATTCATGCATATTGCACATTAGCACATAAGAAAAATGTTTATATAACTGTAAACTATAACCAGTAATATTAAACTGTTTGTAAATATATTTAAAAAAAATAAATAAAAAAAAAAAGTTCATTTTTTTCTATATAAAATATTAAATAAGGTTCACGGTGCTAAATTTACTGTTTACATTCGTAACAAGTATAATTTACTTGTATTTTGCATAAATACTTTATAAAACAGCAATATATCACATTTGTCTTGTGATTACTTGATGATGTACAGAGGGCACATCGTTTCCGTTTTTAGGCTGGTTGTGTTGCTGGCGGAGGCCGTAGGTATCGTAGCAGTGCTAGTGGAGGCCGTGGGTATCGTAGCAGTGCTGATGGAAGCCTTGGGTATCGTAGCAGTGCTGATGGAAGCCTTGGGTATCGTAGCAGTGCTGATGGAAGCCTTGGGTATCGTAGCAGTGCTGATGGAAGCCTTGGGTATCGTAGCAGTGCTGATGGAAGCCTTGGGTATCATAGCAGTGCTGATGGAAGCCTTGGGTATCGTAGCAGTGCTGATGGAAGCCTTGGGTATCGTAGCAGTGCTGATGGAAGAATTGGGTATCGTAGCAGTGCTGATGGAAACCTTGGGTATCGTAGCAGTGCTGATGGAAGCCTTGGGTATCGTAGCAGTGCTGGGCTAAGCCGTTGATTCACTTTCTTTAGCATGCTGTTAGATCCTGTGGACAATGGCTCCCGCTCCATCATCTCTGGGTGTTACTTTTCTTTCTTACATGGGCTAACCAGTGATTTCCCAACTCCTCTATAAAAATTCTTCTTTTATACTGTTTATTTTTGTTCCAATTTGGGTCTATTTCACGCCATAACACAATGCATTCTATGCCGACACATCAAGAATGTTGTAAAAAGCAACCATTGGCCACGGATTTGTTTTGTGTTTATCAGCTGCCCCTTTTGTGGCATTGTAATGTAAAATCATATCCGGCTTTCTGTCGTCTCGATTACTGATTGCAATATTATGGTGTATTGTGCTCATCAGAATGACCTCTTTGTGCTTTTTGGGAATGTAAGAAACTACTGCTGTATCCTCAGTACAATAAAAAACAGAAGTATAAACGTGTCTCTTACTGAGAGTACCTTGCCACAGTTCTGGTTTATTTTTCTCACCGTACCCAGCATAGTCATTTTTCTTGTGAAATGTTGACAACTGAATTGAACCATTTCTATACGAACAGCAGGGTAATAAGATACAGCGAAAATTTTTTGCTCATAATTGTACTAGAACGGATCCATCTGCAGTATCATAATTTGAAAATGTATGTATGTGAAAATCTGCATGGACCAAAAGGACATAGATAAATAGTAGTAGATGCAATATATTGTCCAAAATACAGTAGATTATAACACCTTTAATTTACTCAAAAAATGGCTGGAGGTTAGTGTAAAATAAAACGTGGAGCAAAAAGTACATACAAAAAAAAACTACCCTTAGAAATAACCCCTCAAATGAGGAAAGCTCAATTACCGTATATACTCGCGTATAAGCCGAGTTTTTCAGCCCAAAAATTGGGCTGAAAAGTGCCCCCCTCGGCTTATACGCGAGTCACTCGGTATACTGTGGGGGGGGGGCTGTGACCGGGTGCTGGAGGAGGCAGGAGGGGGCCGCCTCATTAGTGTAATGAATATGCACGGCATCCCCCCGTCCATCAGCGGCGGGGGGATGCCGTGAATATTGCACTACACTGGCCCCCAGCAATAATACACAGCCCCCCCTCCTTAGTATGCCCCCCCAGGCTGCGGCACCTGTCAAAATAACAAACACTTTATACATCACCTCTCCGGCACAGCTTCTCCGGTCCCGGCTTCTTCCTTCTTGTGCCATGTGACCGGGCGCAGGAGATGACGTCATTTCCTGCGCGCGGTCACAGCACTAGAAGCCGCCCGGCACAAGAAGGAAGAAGCCGGGACCGGAGAAGCTGCGCCGGAGAGGTGATGTATAAAGTGTTTGTTATTTTGACAGGTGCCGCAGCCACTACCACTGGGGGGCCTGTATACACCACTGGGGAGTCTGGCTATATACTACCTCTGGGGAGTCTGCCTATATACTACCACTGGGGAGTCTGCCTATATACTACCACTGGGGAGTCTGCCTATATACTACCACTGGGGAGTCTGCCTATATACTACCACTGGGGAGTCTGCCTATATACTACCACTGGGGAGTCTGCCTATATACTACCACTGGGGAGTCTGCCTATATACTACCACTGGGGAGTCTGCCTGTATACTACCACTGGGGAGTCTGCCTGTATACACCACTGGGGAGTCTGCCTATATACTACCACTGGGGAGTCTGCCTGTATACACCACTGGGGAGTCTGCCTGTATACACCACTGGGGAGGCTTCCTGTATATTACCACTGGGGAGGCTGCCTGTATATTACCACTGGGGAGGCTGGCTGTATATTACCACTGGGGAGGCTGCCTGTATACTACCACTGGGGAGGCTGCCTGTATATTACCACTGGGGAGGCTGCCTGTATATTACCACTGGGGAGGCTGCCTGTATACTACCACTGGGGAGGCTGCCTGTATATTACCACTGGGGAGGCTGCCTGTATACTACCACTGGGGAGGCTGCTGTATACCACACTGCTGGGGGCTGTATACCTGTGCTGGGGTCCACCCTCGGCTTATACATGAGTCAATAGGTTTTCCCAGGTTTTGGGGGCAAAAGTAGGGGGTCGGCTTATACACGGGTCGGCTTATACACGAGTATATACGGTAACCACAATTTTCAGAACTGCATAATAAATATTTTTAAAAAAATTCAAATTCCAAATTCGGTAATTTTTGACCGAAGAGAAGAGCAGGGTTAATGCTATGCCGCGAATTGTGATCATGTAATTAATATCTTTCACCTGACCGCAATCAAGAAGTGAACTGGATGTAACTTACAATGTTGTCAGCATCTACGCCTGGATAGGAGGAGTGTAGACTGAATGACGTATCCATGAAGGACGCCGGTGCATGCGCAGCTACTACATAGGGATGGACATATTCTATTAACCCTATGTTATCTGAATATCACAATGCTCCCATTTGTTTTGATGATTGTCAAACCCCCTTCTGTGATTGGCTCTGAGTTATTAGGCTACGATGATGTTCCTCTATGATAGGACAGCGATGATACATTTGTTTTCTATACCTGGGTACTTTACATCTGCTGTTTTTATAACCTTATGATGTCATCTGCACTTATCTATGTAATGGTCTGTGGTTTTATTATATGTAGTTCTTTTTATTTATCTGATAATTTCTTGTTTAAATATGTATTTATATACTAAAGGGGGAGGTGATGGGAGGGGACTGATTGGATTGGTTCTCTATATATATGCCCTGATGTTTAAACCTGGTTATATGTATTGTACTCCACGCTTGATAAAGACCTATGTAAGGTCAAATCAACCCACTTATTGTGGATTAAAGATGCTTTGCCCTTTTTTCACCCATCCTTGGAAGTATTTTTGTTTATGAGTACGGTATGTTATCAATTTGATGCTCTGTGTTTTTTTACTTTGCATCCTTCTTTTACAACTTTTCTGCCCCATTCTGATGTGTCCTGCTAAGTGTGCTGTAGATCTCCTTATATTATTATCTTAGTAAGCAAAATCTAGTCTGTTTTCTTATAAAATAAAAATAAAGTAGAAAATGTTGTTATAAAACGGATGTGGTTGTGAATAAAATTGTGTGCTAGCTTTTCTTCTTAGGCTTTATATACACACTGTGATGGGGGTTACTCTCTCAGCTACCTGTCTGAGGCACATACAGGAACAATTTCCGTATAAAAAGTCCAGCAGGTTTATTCAGCCAGATACAAACCACTCTCCAAGAAACATAACTCAAGCCCTCCTCTGGTTTTAACCTCTTTACGACCAATGATGGATAATAGCCGTCATGGAAAGATGTCAGTTCCCACACAATGACGGCTATATCCATCATGGCTTTGAGCTGTCACTGCGTGTAAACATGCAATGACAGTACTATACTGACATCTGTCAATGGGGCAGGGGCAGAGGTGTGGGGACCCTTGTTAGTGGTCCCAGCACTCAGAGTGATGTGAGCGGTCAGTCAATCTGACTGACTGATCACATCATGATCGTACAGAGCAGTGCTAAATATCAGCACGTCTGTGCACCTACGTTGCAGGAGCTGGGCTGATCAACTGTGCCCAGGCTCTGGGCTGTCAGTTGAGTCGGAGCTCCAGGCTGATCTTCTGTGCCTGGGCTCTGGGCTGTGAGCTGAGCCTGAGTTCCTGCAGCAACAGCCAGCGCTGGCATGTGAGCGGCCCCAGGCTGATTAAACCTCCAGATGCCATGATCTAGAATAAACACTGCTGTGACCTAGAATGATCACAGCATTTGGAATATTCTGAGGAGATCAATAGGACCAATGACAGCGTCCTTTCCACTCTCAATAGCTGTAAGTGGGATGTGATTGGATAGTAAATGTTACTATCCAATCACATCAAATGTAGACTGTGAGCCCTCGTGGACAGGGTCCCTTCCCCTCCTACACCTGTACGTCCTGATAGCCTAGATTTAGTGTACTTGTTCTTGTCTCCCTCATCCTCATGTAAAGCGCCATGGAACCTAATGGCGCTATATAAATAAATAATAATAATAATGTATGAAACAGCAGCATAGCTCCATTTAATCATATATGGTTGAAATCATATAACCAGTGTTATATACATGCTGCCTGTGGATGGGGCAATGGGTATCAGCTCATCAAGTCCTCTTTAAAGGCTTTTTCAACGACTGTTTTTTGTTTAAAGCTAGCAAAAATAATATACACTATAACACTAAGAAACTGAATTTTTAATTTGTCCACTGTATTATAGATACATCCAGCCAAATATAGAATTTGGCACCCATGGAGAGTTGTGTGCTCAGATAACTTTGACTTTAATTATTATTATTTTTACTGTAATTAGTTATTTATAGACCACCATTGAATGCATGGTGCTGTACATGAGGAAGGGATATATACAAATAAGTTAAAAATACAATGAACAAACTAACAGTTAAAGGCTAGTACAGAGGAGAGAGAGGACCCTGCCCTTGCTGGCTTACACTCTACAGGGCAATGGGGAGAGAAACAGTAGGTTGGGTCTGCTTGGGTGGTGTTTGAGCGCCGGGTCCAGTGGTGGTGGAGCTGTGGCACCCTGGCACCTTGTTGGGCACCACAGAATCCTTAGGGCATGAATGGAGCTAGCAGCAAAGCAACACTCACAATAAATAACAAACACAACAACACCTTAGAACACTTGGTGGCACCCCGAGCCTCCGGGGACTCCCGCTCATCCTGTGGGGAGCATTCCATCTTGCTGCCTAACATCCCACGGAGACCTAGCAGCGACGGTACAGTTACCTAACACCCGCAGGTGGCGTCACAAAGACATTTAACCTCTACTGTTCCGCCATTCCCCCCTATTAATCTGGACCACCGGGCCTCACAGCCGCAGGCGCGGTTCCGTGACAAGAGGAAAGTCAACGCCTGCGACGTGAACACCCCGGCTACGGTGAGTCAGAATTTGGCGTCACGAACAGGATACGAGCAGGCCCGTTATTACGGGTATTGTGTGCTATTTAATGACTGTAAATATCGAACTGTAAATTTAATCCGCCACTGCTGCGCGAAAGGTAGGAAAAGAAGGGGCGTGACTGTGCAAAGGGCGCAAAGATTGGCCCCGCCCCCACGCTCTGACGACTTCCCCTGTACGCAGCAGGAACCGGAAACTCCCGTGGTGCCTCACTCCTCACTGCGAGGCCCACACTTCCGTTTGAATCCGAGGGAAAGGCTACGCTTAACTAAGGGGGGAGCGACCATGAGTAACCCGGCTCCCAACAACACGGTACCCCCGCTAAATCAAGCGGCACCTCAAAACACACCTCTTGATAGACAGCAACAAGCCGGCGGTATGCCACCGCAACCCGCTCCGATTATGCCGATATCTCTGCCTTATGTTCCGAATGCGACCTGGTTACCTAAGTACAGCGGTGTACCCAGCACCTTGGAAACCTTCCATGGGAAGATATGCCAGACGCTGGACATGTACGCTATGACCGGTAAGCAAAGAGCTTCAGTTATTATGGGACAGTTAACCGACGCAGCCGAGCTGCAGAGCCGCAGCTGGCCTGTAGAAACTCAGGAATCTGTGGAACAGATATTCGCTAAATTAACCCGGGTTTTTGAATGCCATACTGAAGCTGAATTAAGACTGTCATTCTATCATTGTAACCAAGGGGCACAAGAAAGTGTCCTAGACTATTCACTGCGATTGCAAGAAGCATTAAGACTGTTAAAACAAGTTGATCCTGATGGTGTCAGAGATGAAAACAAAGCGTTAATTGGACAATTTATTGTGGGCCTTAGACTATCTGAGGATAGAAAGCAAGCAAGCTGGTGGTCCATACAAAATCCTGGCGCAAAGTTTGACACTTTGAGAGACTTAACAGTATGGGGACAACGTCTCGCCGAAGTGTCTGATCCCGCTTCACAGCAGCAGCAGACTGACATCCCTTCCGTGCCGGCAACAGCATCTCCAATCCCTGCGGTTCAGTCCAGTGCACAGACCGAACACCTGACCGGTTTGAGCAACTGTGTGCTAATGTCGAACAGCTGATGAAAGACGTGGCCAAGCTACAAGCTGGGAGAAGACCCCAAGACAGATGCAAGGTCATCGGACAAGATTCAGCACGCTGACAGCCCTGACGATGTCCCGTGGATGAGGAGAAAGACACAGCCGCCGCGAGGAAAACCTGCAGACCGCCGCAGTCCTGACAGATGCCGCACCAGTCAGCAGAACGACTTAGGAGGACGTACTCAACAGTCCCGTCCTTTAAACGGGCAACCCCTGGGCGAGAAGAGCCAACCCCAGGAGTAGACTGTCCAGGCCCAACAACCAGCTGGGAACACAAGTATGTAGGAGACTGTCCATATCTACCAATCGTCATCGATGGCATCGCTATATCCGCCTTGATAGACACTGGATCCCAGGTGACAACCATCCCGAGTATCCTTTACAAGCGGTTCTGGCCAGATGTTAAGCTGGAACCCCCTAACCCTGATCTGAACATTGAAGCCACTAATGGTATTCTAGTTACAATCGAGGGACAATGGGAAGCTACAGTAAGGGTGGGGAGAGTGCAGTTGAAAAACCAGGGTATCCTAGTGGTCCAGGATAAACCAAACAACAAAGACCCCTATTTAATACTGGGTACAAATGTTATGGTAATATGCATCGATGAAGTGTTGTTTTTACTCCAACAGAGTGTTGAAGCTGGTAACAACAGGTAACATTGTCTAATGGTGAAATTGGCAGAGTACAGGTCACAGATCTCATTCCAATTGTGGTACCACCCAGAAGTGAAAAGACGATCTGGTGTCGAGCAGCCATAGACCTCAGAGGGCAGGACTACCAAGCTGTAGTAGAACCTGTGATGTCTGATAGTAGTCCTACGCTCTTGACAGCCAGAGGGTTGGTCGATGTGAGAAAAGGGAGAGTCCCCGTAAGCATACTAAATTATGGTGATGACGAAGTCAGACTGCCAAGATATGCAACTGTCGCAAAATTGTACCAGGTAAAAGATGATGCTGTAATTGATGTAAAATCCTCTGCACAAACAGTCACTGATGAACCCCCTCACTCCAAAGATCAGTTAGAGAAATGGTGTCAGGAGCTCAGTGTAGGAACTGACAATACACCTACTCACCAGAAAAATGGAGTATACCGGGTAGTTCGGGAGTATGAGCAAGTGTTCAGCAAACACCCACTTGACTTTGGGAGGATTAAAGGGGTACACCATATCCCCACAGGCAACCATGCACCTATCAAAGAAAGGTACAGGCCTATACCACCCAAACACTACCAAAAAGCAAAAGAGATGCTTCAGGACATGAAAAACGCTGGAGTCATTAGGGATAGCTGTAGTCCCTGGGCAGCACCACTAGTCCTGGTCAAAAAGAAAGATGGTAGTATGAGGATGTGCGTAGACTACAGACAAATCAACAAAGTCACACACAAGGATGCATACCCGTTACCCCGCATAGAAGAGTCACTAGCTGCACTCAAATCTGCCAACTACTTCTCCACATTAGATCTTACTAGTGGGTACTGGCAGGTTGCCGTTGCAGAGGAGGATCGTGAGAAGACAGCCTTCACGACACCTATGGGCTTATGCGAGTTCAACAGTATGCCATTCGGGTTGTGCAATGCCGCAGGAACATTTCAGAGACTGATGGAGTGTTGTTTGGGCCACAAGAACTTTGAGACTGTCCTGTTATACCTTGATGATGTCATTGTATACTCTCAGACCTATGAAGATCACCTCCAACACCTGAGTGAAGTGTTCGAGTCACTGTCCAAGTACGGGATGAAACTGAAACCATCCAAGTGCCACCTGCTGAAACCCAAGGTCCAATACCTAGGACACGTGGTTAGCGCTGAAGGCGTAGCACCGGATCCGGATAAAGTAACCGTCATCAAGGACTGGCCAGCACCAACTTCTCACAAAGAGGTACGTCAATTTCTAGGACTGGTCGGGTACTACCGACGATTCATCAAAGGCTATACCAAGATAGCAGCACCTATGCAAGATCTCTTAGTAGGTCAATCCAAAAACGGCAAAATCAGGGGACCCCCGTTCCACTGGGGCCCAGAACAGGAACAATCCTTCCAGAAGCTGAAAGACGCTCTCACTGGAGAAGAAATCCTGACCTATCCTGATTACAATCTCCCGTTTTTATTGTACACTGATGCAAGCAATGAAGGTTTAGAAGCAGTCCTAGCTCAACGCCAGCAGGGCAAGGAGAAGGTGATAGCCTACACCAGCAGAAAGCTCCGTCCCACGGAAAGGAACCCCGGATAACTACAGCTCCTTCAAGCTAGAGTTCCTGGCCTTGGTCTGGGCAATCACAGAGCGTTTCAAGCATTACCTGGCATCCGCCCCGTTCACAGCTTTCACTGATAACAACCCTCTAACACATTTAGAGACTGCAAAGCTGGGAGCCCTGGAAAAGCGTTGGGTAGCAAGACTCTCAAACTATGATTTTACTGTAAAGTACCGGGCAGGTCACAAGAACGGCAATGCTGATGCCCTGTCCAGAATGCCTAACCTTCCTGAAGAGGGAGAAGACATAGATGACCTGGAGGAGATTGAACTACCTGCTTTCCACCGTACAGGTAGAGCAACGTGTCATCAGAGGGACCAGAAACGTGTAGAGAGGACCGTGAACCCTTTACCCCACCATGACTGGAAGGAGGTGCAAGCCAAAGATCCAGATTTTCAGCCTGGTAAGGGATCTGATCACTCAAGAACACGCCAACATGGACCCTGATGCCTCACAAACTGCTAAATGCCTATGGAAAGAGAAGGGAAGGTTGTTTGTCTACCAAGGTAAACTATGCAGAAGATACCTCAATCCTAGAACCCACGAACTAATCTGGCAGATTGTAGTTCCCAAGACTGAAGTCCAAATGATCCTTGAAGTATACAATGATGATGCCGGACACTTTGGATGGAAGAAGCTGGAGAGACTCCTGAAGGATCGGTTCTGCGAGGCTCAATTGACAAGTGGTGTAAAAACTGTGGACCATGTCACCTTCGAAGGAAAGATCATCTAACTCAGAAAGCTCCGTTGCAGCCAATTGTTACCACCAAACCTCTCGAAATAGTTGCTCTCGACCACGTGAAGCTTACCCCAAGTCGAACAGGGTACACTTACGCTCTCACCATTGTTGACCACTATTCAAGGTTCCTGGTAGTAGTCCCAGTTAAGGATTTAACTGCTGAGGTAGCAGCCAAAGCGTTCCAGAGTTACTTCTGTCGCCCCCATGGGTATCCAGACCAAGTCTTGACTGACCAAGGGCCAGCCTTCGAACCAGCTCTGTTCCAAGAATTCTTAGGGCTATATGGGTGTAAGAAGATCCGCACAACACCTTATCATCCTCAGACGAACGGTTTATGTGAGAAGATGAACCACATTGTCATTGACATGCTCAAAACCTTACCAGTTGATGAGAGAAATCAATGGCCTGAGAAACTTCCAGATCTCGTGGACATCTACAACCACATACCTGTTAGTTCAGCGAATTACACACCTGCTTACTTGATGCGAGCAAGACCAGGTAAATTGCCTATTGACTTACAGATGGGAACCATCGAGCCCACAGAAGATTCTTCTGATGAAGACTGGGTCAGCCAATGCCAAGAACAGTACAGAAAAGTACAAGATAGTGTTGAAAGAAACCTAAAAATCAGCAGAACCAAGCAAGAAAAAGACTTTATCAAGCACGCCTCAGCTGAACCTCTAGCTACAGGAGACGTAGTGCTAAAAAGAAAAAGAAAAAACAACAAATTGGATAACAGTTGGGAATCAGAACCCTACACCATTATGCCATCACAGTATGACAATTCTAAAACTTGCGTTATCAGCAAAGATAATGGGAATACTTATGCAACTGTTTCAAGGGATCATTTGAAGAAATGTCCAGCACAGTTAATCCCACAAGTAACCAGTTACCCTGCAGTAACTAAAGAAGAACCCAAAGAAAACTTAGTCCTTACAGACATAGGATACTTACCAGCTGACTGGCCACAATGCGATGAAGCATACATCATACCAGTTATGCATTTCTACCAGCCTATAGAAAATCAACCAATTCCGAACCAACAAGTTCAACCACAACAAGTTCAAGTGCAAGATATGCAGCCTGTTGTTTTGGAACCTGAGATTCTTGTAATCGGTTAACCTGCTAGTCCCACAGTAAGAAACCAAATTCCTACACAACTACCTTCAGAGGATAGTCCAGTAGATAGGTTACACACTTACTACGGCATTTCACAAAACAAAAGTAGAACAAGAACCGCTTCGTACACTACACCAACAGCTTTGGAAACACCCACACTACGCAGATCCACACGTAGTACATTAGGACAACCCCCAAACAAACTTGGAGAATGGGTTTAAGATGTAGTGGAACCATATTACCTGTAAGTGTTTGTAAATAGTACCCTGTTTACAAAACCTGTAAAAAGTAGTGTACAGAAGGGTGGAGGAACTGGGCTCTGTCCCAAGTATATTAAGTTGGGGACAGAAAGCGCCTGGTAAGGTATAGAAGGTTAGTACCGGCCTCCCAAGCAGAGACACCCGTAGGGAATGTATAAAGTTTAAATATGTGTGGACTTCACCTTTTTCCCTTTCCATAAACTTTGGACAATTGTCACAGGACTTGTGTGACCTACACCTTACCTTTTCCAGCCTGCGGCAGATGGACTAGTGCCGTATGGACTGCTTTTCACCCTTTTCATATTTTTCCCTTCCTTTTTAGTGATTTTTGTATTTTTCTTTAAGACTCTGTAAAATCTTTATTAAATGTTATAAAATGCTTAGAAGTTAAATTGTAAAAATAACTTTTTGCTCAGCCGGGAGAACTGAGGTTAACTAAGGGGGAATGTGGCACCCTGGCACCTTGTTGGGCACCACAGAATCCTTAGGGCATGAATGGAGCTTGCAGCAAAGCAACACTCACAATAAATAACAAACACAACAACACCTTAGAACACCTGGTTTCACCCCGAGCCTCTAGGGGGAGCTCCACTGGTCACTTTGAGCCAGTTCCCCCTATAAATAGGGTCTTGGAGGCAGAAACTTCAGAGTGTGTGCAGTTGCTACAAGAGCTGCCAGGCAGTGTGAAACCTCCACCTTATGAGGGACACACTAGGCCCAAACAGCCATTTAGCCAGTGAGGAGACCCTTGCAATTGGGGTCAGAGGAAGAAGGAGAACACCTCTCAGGGAAAACAGAGTTATTCTGACTCTTTCCTTACTAACCTGTTACTGTAACCGAGCTGTGAGAGCTACCAGCCACCACAGAGAACCAGCATACAGCCACAGGGAGTCTAGCCCCCTGTTCCACCTGAAGCACCTACCTACGAGAGCCCAGGGAAGAGTATTGATCCTGCTCAAACCCTTTTACAGTGCCCTCAGTGCTGCTAACCAGGTGAAGCAAGTTCCATTGAACACACTGCCTGGTCCGGCTGGATTCCACATCCACCCGACCTTAATCAGAGGAATAGAGAAAGGAAGCCTACTACAACTGCTTGCTGTGAATCTCCAGGAGTGCTAACTTCACTAACCCGGTCTGGCGTACCTGATATCCACCAGTAAAGGTACTAAAAAGACTTTGATGTGTCTGTGTCTGATTCCTGGGCCTAACAGCAGTACTACCGCGGCTGCCTCACAACATCTTGTGCAGCCCCTGCCTCCGGGGACTCCCGCTCATCCTGTGGGGAGCGTTCCATCTTGCTGCCTAACATCCCCCGGAGGCCTAGCAGCGTCAGTACAGTTACCGAACACCCGCAGGTGGCGTCACAAAGACATTTAACCCCTACTGTTCCGCCATTCCCCCCTATTAATCTGGACCACCGGGCCTCACAGCCACAGGCGCGGTTCCGTGACAAGAGGAGAGTCAACACCTGCGACGTGAACACCCCGGCTACGGTGAGTCAGAGCACCAGGTCCAGTGGTGGTGGAACGCCGGGTCCAGTGGTGGTGGAGCACCGGGTCCAGTGGGGGTGAGGTGGCACCGTGGTCATTGCAACCTGTAGGCTATTCTGAAAAGATAGGTTTGAAGGTTCCAAGTGTAGGGGATAGTCAGATGTTTTGAGGTGAAAAATTCCAGAAGATGGGGATGTTCGGGCAAAGTCTTGCAGGCAGTTAGATGAGGAACGTACAAGTGTGGAAGAAAGGAGGAGGTCTTGGGAGGATAGAAGATTACAAGTTGCATAATGTCGGGAGATTAGTCCAGAGATATATGGGGGGAGAGTTGTGGTTGGCTTTGTAAGTCAGTGTTAGTAGTTTGAATGGGATACGCTGGGGAATTGGGAGCCAGTGGAGGGACTTGCAAATGGATGACGTTATTAGCCTCTTAGGGTTATGCACTGTCATTGTTGGGAAAGGTCAGGTGATGCAATTTTCACATGACTCTGGTAAGGTCGATTCTTGTGACCTGACCACTAATAACAATCTTACAACTCCTGGGAGTTACCTCCAACCCCATCCCATGAATAAAACTCAGACAAAAATCCATGTTCCTTTGGATAAAAAAGGCCACAGCAGCAAATTTATTTATAAGAAAAACATAATTTAAACAATTGGTGACGTCCTCAAAGCTACAAAAGATCTGATGATTTTTTTCCCTGATATTGCCCATCCCCTCCCTTACTCCTGGCTCAGGAGCACCGTGAAACCAAAGGAAGAGGTTGTCCTTCAAAACTGTTAATATGAACCCGACGTTCCCTCACCAGGAATCACCCAAATCTCACCAGACCACCATCAATTAACCATCCAATAAAGGGGATCTACGTATAGAATAAATCCCCAATCCCAAATGTTTTAACCAGCTTTGAGGACTCACCAACGCCTCAAAAGCATTAAGAAAATTTAATTCAGCAAGCCTCCGACTTACAAAGAGTCATCCTACAGCACTCAGGAGAGGAAAAAACCCCTGTGGAGGAAACCTCTAGGGAACTATGGCTGAAGCATTGCCCTTCCCTTGGTCTTAGAAGGTAAATGCCAAAATTAACTCTTCATAGAAATTATATATTCAACATGGTAGCACCACCGATGATCGCCACTGGCCACTGTGACCCAGAATTTCTTTTTTTTTAGGGAGGGCGGATGGGACTTTTTTGACTTCGGATCACCAGACAGCAGAGGGCCACTCAACCTCAGTCATCCTATACACTCTATATTTTTATTCCCCCTGAGTCCCCACCTATAACCTATGTAATTTGCTTCATATCTTCAGACCACTACCCCCTTGGATCACCTTTCGTCCCCCTCTCTACACTCCTTCCCTCTTCTTCACCTATGGTCACTCCTCCCTACCAGCGTCAAGTCACCCTGCCCTGTACTCCCTGCGTGGACAGGTCCGGCTGATACTTGACTCTGTTAAGGTTGATTCTTTTGACCTGACCACTAGCAATAATCTTACAACTCCTGGGAATTCCCTCCAACCGCATTCCCATGTATAAAATCCAGACAACAATCCATGGTTCTTTGGATAAAAATGGCCACAGCAGCAAATTTATTTATAAGAAAAACATATACCGTATATACTCGCGTATAAGCCGAGGGGGTACTTTTCAGCCCAATATTTTGAAATGTACCCCCCTCGGCTTATACGTGAGTCAATACGGCAGCCCCAGCAGCCTCAGTAATCCAGGGCCCCCCAGCCTTGCTCCGGTAACCTGTAAAGTAAAATATACTTATCACTGTCCCGCTGCCGTCCGCGCCCGCATCTGCCGACATCCCGATCCTCCATCTTCATGCGTCTTCTTCCGGTTTCCTCTGTTCGTCGCAGGCAATGACATCATTGCTGGCGCCGAACACAGGAAGTCGGAAGAAGACGCATGAAGATGGAGGATCGGGATGTCGGCAGATGCGGGCGCGGACGGCAGCGGGACAGTGATAAGTATATTTTACTTTACAGGTTACTGGAGCAAGGCTGGGGGGGCCCTGGATTACTGAGGCTGCTGTATACTACCGCTGGGGCTGCTATATACTACCACTGGGGCTGCTATATACTACCACTGGGGCTGCTGGGGCTGCTATATACTACCACTGGGGCTGCTATATACTACCACTGGGGCTGCTGGGGCTGCTATATACTACCACTGGGGCTGCTGGGGCTCCTATATACTACCACTGGGGCTACTGGGGATGCTATATACTACCACTGGGGCTGCTGGGGATGCTATATACTACCACTGGGGCTGCTGTATACTACCACTGGGGCTACTGGGGATGCTATATACTACCACTGGGGCTGCTGTATACTACCACTAGGGCTGCTGGGGCTGCTATATACTACCACTGGGGCTGCTGGGGATGCTATATACTACCACTGGGGCTGCTGTATACTACCACTGGGGCTGCTATATACTACCACTGGGGCTGCTGTATACTACCGCTGGGGCTGCTGGGGTTGCTATATACTACCACTGGGGCTGCTGAGGCTGCTATATACTACCACTGGGGCTGCTGGGGATGCTATATACTACCACTGGGGCTGCTGGGCTGCTGTATACTACCACTGGGGCTTCTGTATACTACCACTGGGGAGGCCTGTATACCACTGGGGGGGGCCTGTATACCACACTGCTGGGGGCTGTATACCTGTGCTGGGGTCCACCCTCGGCTTATACACGAGTCAATAGGATTTTTGGGGCAAAAGTAGGGGGGTCGGCTTATACACGGGTCGGCTTATACACGAGTATATACGGTAATTAAAACAATTGGTGAAGTCCTCGAAGCTACAAAAGATCTGGTCATTTTTTCCCTGACATTGGCCCTCCCCTTCCTTATTCCTAGCCGCTCAGGAGCACCGTGAAACCAAGGGAAGAGGTTATCCTCCAATAACCGTTAATATGAACCCGACATTCCCTCGCTGAATATCACCCAAATCTCACGAGACCACAATCAATTAACCATCGAATAAATGGGATCTATGTATTGAATGAATCCCCAATCCCAAATTTTTTAACCAACTTTGAGGACTCACCAACGCCACACCGAGAGCACCTTTACCATCTCAAGTGCTCGAGATCCCACCATCCAGCAATGCTGTGGCCCTTTCTATTCCTTCCTGTAACCTAAGGGTCCATAAGTCTGATCCCCACACATTTAAATGCATTTCATTAACCAACCAAAATTCCGCTTCCGTTATATTTAGATATGAGTACCGTACTGCTACACCCCTATTTCGAACTTTCGAACCACAAATTTAGATACCACCTTTTTCACCTTAATCTGTTCCCTGTTAAAATTGTGTTTTTTTATATCCCCTACATGCAAAACTAAAATATTGAAAATTAAAATATTTGGGACTCTATCCAGCTTTACTGCCTTGTGAACCTCTTGTAGTACCTGACTCCAGACCATAACCCTAAAACCGAGCCACCAGTTTAGCGTTGTGTCTCTTGAGAATTCCAGCTATCTCCCATCTATCTGTCTGTCAGTCTGCCCGCAATGCTCCCCCATGAACATAGTAATGGCCTAGAATCCAGACTAAAAGTGGGACCCTTCCTGTAATGAAACAAACATAAAATTAGTGCATATTCATATCAAGAATAACCAGGTTCCTTTAAGCCCCGAGGTCTGACATAAGACCGATACTGCCGGGACTCCCACCAACCAATCCTCTCTACAATCTGCAAACTCAGACCCCCCCCCCCACAGCTGCCTCTGATGCAGCCCCAATATGAAATTAATGCCCCATATTACTGTGTGGCCTCATGACATAATAAAGGCCTAGCATTCATAAACCCCCCAAACATCACAGTGGGGTGATAACCAAATCTTTTTCTTTTTCTTTATTCCATATCCAAAATGTTACCCCTTTCTGGGTGGTCATGATGCTTTGCTGTCCCGTGATCCGAAGTCAAAAGAGGGCCACTCAACATCATTCATCCTATTTATATTTCTTCCCCATGAGTCTCCACCTATGACCTATGTAATTTCCTCCATATCTTCCATATCTTCAGACCACTACTCCTTTGGATCACCTTTTGTCCCCCTCTCTACTCTCCTCCTCCCTTCTTCTCTTATGGTCACTCCTCCCTACCAGCTTCATGTCACCCTCCCCCGTGCTCCCTGTGTGGACGGGTCCGGCTGATACTGTTTTGTAAAATCCCAGCCTCCTCTAACCTTGCGCCAAAAGAACTGCAGCCATGTTTTTTATAATCAGCTGCCTAGCACTCTAAAAATGAAAATGATGGAGGCCCACAAAGCAGAAGAATACCATAAGAAAATAGGAAAGTGTTCTCAAGATGTCCATTCCTCAGCTTAAAATGGATTTAAGAAATTACAATTAACAGGAACAGTGGAGGTCCAGATAAGGTCTGGAAGACCAAGCAAAATGTATATGAGAGTTGCTCATAGAATTGCTAGAGAGGATTTGCCTGTTAAATGGGCACAGAGTGAATATGCTCCCACTCATTGCACATATACTAAATTATGCTCCAGTTAATTTCTTTGTTTTTTTTTTTTTGTTGTTTATCTGTGCTTTGTAAAAACGGTGACATGTCTCACCCTATTTAAGCTAGACATTTTATCTATATAGCGTCCCATGGACAGGTGCCTGCACAGTTAAATCTTTGACCTGCTTTACCCGTATCTATTTTGATGTCTGCTAATACATAGTGAGGAGAACTTTAAAGGTACAGTTACACGACGCAATAATGATTTGATATCAACTGCAATTTCACCGGTGCGTGCACTTTTTTGGCACTTTTTCAAGATTGCCTTGTAGTTGTCACACGGGGAGATATTGTAGGCAACGCAACTAGGATGATGAAAGCAACTTTCGTTCACTAGGTATGAGCAACACAGCGAGCGATATTTATCAATGTAATGAATAGGGGAAGTTGCTTTCATCAACGCTATTGCGGTATCACAGTGAGCGATCCTACCACATCGCTTATGCAACATCACCTGATTTAATTGTCAGCACATAAATCAGGCGATGTCGATCCAGCGATAAATTGCAGTCGCATCGCTCTGTTACAAGACACAACGCACTCACGATATCAGTTGCAATTGACCACACCATGTGACTTTGAGGCGATATTGCATGCAATTTTGTGTCGCGTAATGGTACCTTAAGAGTTAGGGACTGTCCCCATTGGATACACCTTGACATGATGAGATGGTTTTTATGTAGGGATGAGCGAGTACTGAAATATTCAGACTCTCTAGACTCGTAACGAGTAGGTCCTGATACTCAGTACATATTACGAGTATAGCGAGTCCTATTTAAGTCAATGGTGAAGCGAGTATTGCTATTAATTCCTCTGTTGCTGGACCCTATAAAGAGGTCTGGCAGCAGAGGAAAAACCTGCAATTCCCTAATTCATTGTTTAGAAGCCGGCGGTAATAAGCCGTAAGCTGTAAATTCAAACCGGATTCTCCCGGATTGCCCCGGTCCTGAGAAATCCGGTACCATAGAGTCCTATATTACGGGGCTCCGGATTGCTCCCATCCGGGGCAATCCGGTAGAATCCAGTTTAGAGTACGAAGCTAAAAATCGGTCAAAACCGGATTCACCTGGTCCGGTGCAATCCGGTGCACAGTAACATGGGACCCTATGGTACCGGATTGCTCCGGTTTGATTTTACAGCTTACGGCTTTTTACCGCAGGCTTCTAAACAATGAATTAGGGAATTGCAGGTTTTTCCTCTGCTGCCATACCTCTTTATAGGGTCCAGCAGCAGAGGAATTGAATTTCCCTTGATTTACATTGGACTCGTTACTGTGCGATTAATCGCTAGGAAACTCGCAGAGTGACGAGTAGCCCGAGTACCCTACTATTCGACGAGTAACGAATAGTAATGAGTAGACTCGCTCTCCCTATTTTTATGCCATTTTTGATCAAAATAGTGTTATTTACATGTGCTATTATTATTCACTGATTTACTGACTATAGGATAAATGCTCATTTTTTATATCTGACGTTTTGTCTGCTTAACTTAGTAGCTGCAGTAAATACAATTTAGTGAGATTGCATTGTAGTTACACAGCAAAATAGTGAGATCAGTTAATACTGATATAACTCAAAAGTACAGTTATGCTATAAAGAAAAGGTTGTCGTTATGTAATTAGTTAGGGATCATTCACCATGTTCTTATGAGTTTGCATAAATTGCTTGACTAGAAATAGTATTGGCATTTGTAGATGCTAGTTATTATAAACCTGAGTAGCAGAAAGGTAAAACTGAATGATGTCTTTGTTCTACAATGTAGCCTAAACCCCTTTGAAGACAAAATATAAAACATGAGTTAATAAAACATATTATACATGATCCGGGGTCACTTATTTTGCATTTATCTTGTGCATATTACAGGAGAAAAAAATATTAGCTTCTTCTGCAAATTGGATATTTCTATGGAAATATTGATCATCAAATTAGAACGAAAAGCCAATTACGGTACTATGTAGTTTGCAATTTATCCTTTATGTCTGGCATTTCAGCATAATGCACATTGTCATATTGTAGACATAACTTTGTAAGCATAATAAATCATTCAAAATATGCTTATTGTACTAAAAGGTTATGCTCTACAGGAAAGTTAGACCCACTACTTCTCTGACTTCACGAAACATAACTTTTTACAATCTTTCTATTGTTTGCCTAGTTAGACACCTAATCATAATTGAGAGAAAGATTGCATAAAACAAAACTATTGGAATTCCCCCCTCATGTCATACTAATGGGCTCTTGGAAGCTGAGATATTGGGAAAGGTTTCCATCACCTTGATACTTTTGTGATAATTTACCTGCCTATATTTCTCCCTGTGACTCCTCCCTGCACCATATGTTGCCTGAGGGTGTGTTGTGTCTTACCTGGTGAGATGAAGTCTCAAAGCCATGGCTCTGGGATGAGTAGTTCTAATGTGTCATAGACAGATGATGCTATTATAACAGGATGATAGATTTGGAACAGTAGGGAAATGTAGCATGAGAGCAAAAGGAGGAGCAGAACTAGAAACATTGCAACCAGTGAAGCAAATTGGAAGACCCTGCAACTGGTGTCTGCTTTGACACAGCACTGCTCTTCTGCCTCCTGGCTTCCTGCTTGTTTTGCACTATCATGCCTGATGATTGACAGCTCAGGCTGGCACCATGATTGCACTGGTGAACTGAACTGTGCATCCTTTAATGCTGCAAGCAGAGATAACTTTGCCTCTGCAGTATTGGAAGAGTGCAGAGGGACTGAAGCTGACCAGATCGAGATATCCAGACAGCCTTAAAGCAACACTTGCCGGTGCTGTGCTCCTTTTCTAGAAGACTGGTAATGAATGACAGAATGCATAGGTAGCAGGTACCTAGATAGCAAAAAGTGAACTAAAGAATTAGAAATCCCCATAATCTTGAAAACAGACGTGTTTTTAACAAGAGATTTATGAAAATTGTCACTTCAGTGAGGAAGTAGACAAACTCCAATGCCACCTAAAAAGGTAGCAATCCCATAAGTCATAATTGACTCTTTAACAAGCCTTTTAATGATTTTGAATTTGTGCCAGATCAGAACCCCAACCTGCAGACGCTGCGTTTCGGGGGATTGCCCCTCATCAGTGCAGTATGTGGGGATTCTAATCTGGCTGTATGCACTGATGGCTGGCAGAAAACAAGGAGAATAGCTGTTGCCTTTAACAAGAGATAAACTGCAAAGTTACTGCCTTTTACAATCTCCAAGCGTTTTTTTTCCAGTTATGCTGTTGCAAAAATCCTTTTAACAATCTTAAATCTCCTTCATTTACCTACTAAAGCTTAAACTGCCAGCTTAGATCACCTAGGATATATCTACTAACCTTTAACCCTTTCACCCTGGGGCAATTTTCCATTTTCCGCTTTTCGTTTTTCCCTCCCCTTCTTCCAACAGCCATAACTTTTTTATTTTTCCATCAATATAGACTTATGAGGGCTTGGTTTTTGTGGGAGTTGAACTTCTAAATTTGATCATTTATTTTACCATATAGTGTACATGAAAATGAGAAAAAATTCCAAGTGCGGTGAAATTGCAAAGAAAAAGTTCAATTACACGTTTGTTTTTTTCGGTATTTTATTCAACATGTTCACTATATGGTAAAACTGACATGTCAGTATGAGGCTTCAGTGTGAGTTTGTAGATACCAAACATGTATATTTTTACTGTTATCTAGGTGGTGAAAAACAATTCAGACATTTTTGAAGAAAAAGAATTGCACTTTTGAGCCATGTTCCGTGACCCATAGCGTTCTCATTTTATGGGATCCGGGGTCGTATGAAAGCTTATTTTTTGCGTCTTAAAGCGAACCTGTCACCCCCTCCAGGCATCTAAAGATAACATAGCCACCTTCTGCAGCACTAAGGCTGCAGTCTCAGAACGTGTCTATAGCATTTATGCTCCCCTGATTCACTGAAATAAAGACTTATATAAAATCTGTTTCAAACCTGATCCAAGACCGGGAGGCGGGGTTTTCATGTGTCTGTCTCCCTCCTCTGTGGTGTCAGTCATCCCTCTCTGCTCTCTGTGCACCTCCTCCAGGGCCATCTCCCTGCACTACAGAGCTTTGTCAGCTCTGCTACAACATAGAGCTGCTGTTATAAGAGACCCCACAGTAGTAAATCTAGCAGGAGGATCCTTAGCAGACAAAGCACTGCCTGCTACGTAGCGGCCCTGAGCTGAGCAGTTTTCACTTTCAGTTTCTTGTACCCAGCAGCATTGCTCCTCAGCCTCTGATCTAAAGCACAAACTCAACTCTGCTGCACTGCTGGCAGCTCAGCTCAAGGGCTGCTATGTAGCAGGCAGTGCTTTCTCTGCTCAGGGTCCTCCTGCTAGATTTACTACTGTGGGGTCTCCTATAACAGCAGCTCTATGTTGTAGCAGAGCTGACAAAGCTCTGTAGTGCAGGGAGATGGCCCTGGAGGAGGTGCACAGAGAGCAGAGAGGGATGACTGACACCACAGAGGAGGGAGACAGATACATGAAAACCCGCCTCCCGGTCTTGGATCAGGTTTGAAACAGATTTTATATAAGTCTTTATTTCAGTGAATCAAGGGAGCATAAATGCTATAGACACCTTGTCAGACTGCAGCCTTAGTGCTGCTGAAGGTGGCTATGTTATCTTTAGATGCCTGGAGGGGGTGACAGGTTCGCTTTAAGCTGATGTTTCTAATGATACCATTTTCGGGTAGATGCAATGTTTTCATCGCCCATTGTCGCATTTTATTACAGTGTTGCAGAGACGAAAAAAAATGCAATTTTGGTGTTTGGATCTTTCTTTTCCATTACTCAGTTTACAGATCTGAATAACTGATTTTATATTTTAATAGATGGGGCATTTCTGAAGGCGGCAGTGCCAATTGTATGTATATTTTTTTATTTTCTAATAGTTTTATTTTCAGTGGGATAAAAGGGGGTGATTTGAAATTTTAGCTTTATGTTTTTCATATTTTTAAAAACTTTTTATTACTTTACTTTGCCCACTAGAGGGCCGCAGCATTCCACTGTCTGATCACGGATTGGCTACAGCCTATCCAAATATAAGGGAAATGATCACTCCCTGCCGGTGAGGTCACCTGGTCTTCACCGGAAGGAAACAATTGAGGACAGCTTTTGGGGTCATCAGATGACCCCAGGCTGTGCAGGTAACGGTGGAGGGTCTGGCAATCACTTCGCAGGACTTCCGATCCCAGCAGGGAACAGCACAATCCCCGCCACAGTGCTATGGATCGTGCTGTCAGTCACTGACAGCATGATCCAAATAGTTTACACCACTGATCAGATCGTTGATCCGATCGGTGGTGTTAGATACACCTCTCAATGAAATCAGCTAAAATGTACATCGAAGGGTGTGAGCTCGGCACATGAGCTTGTATCGGGGGACGGGACATGACCAAGGATGTATATATACATTCTTGGTCATGAAGGGGTTAACATTCTAGAACATCAAAAGTGAGACTGTTATTCTTTCATTAATTTACAGTCAATAATAGCATTTAGCATTGTATCCGACAAAGTACATTTTAATCAATACATCTTGGAATAATAATCATAATTTCCACAATTCAATGTGTTAAAACATTGTTCCTGCACTTAGGTAATCTTATATATATGCCCCCATATATATTGTTATATGCTGTGTTAGACTATACAGAGCTACTTTACTTTTTAATCAGCATACACCACAGTTCCTTGCCAGGGGAGGAAGCATGAGTAATTTATGATGAGTCAGAATACAGACAAAACAGTAGGGGCTCGCAGCTGCTTCTTTCTCACGAAACACATATTCCTGTCTGTTTTATCACAGGAATGAGAGCTTCTGCTGCATCTTCAGCCTCCTGAGCTTATCATAAATCAAATCAGTGAAATAGGATCTCCAGAGGCCTATTAGCTTATATATCACTGAATTGATTTATGATTAACTTACTTAAAAGACTGATCACTAGGGATGCGTAAGCATCTCTTTTTCCATGGCTTTGTGTTGGGTGTTTCTCTGGTAAAGCAAGGAAAGGGTTAATACCACTGATATACTTACCGGGGCCTCGTTCTTTTTTCCAGGTGTGACGTGTGCTGTATCACTTCGGGGTCGCCCCTTATCTTCTGGCCATATGTGATTGGCTGTTGAAGGTGGTCACACCATTCCCCCTGAAGCCCGGAAGTGACGCTGCACCTCCTCACATCGGGAACGAATAACGAGAACCTGGTATGTATGATGGCACTGATTAACAACTCTTTCCATGCTTGACCAGAGAAACCACGTACCCAAACCCGGGAAAAAAAGAGATGTTTGCCCATCCCTACTGATCACCTGTTAGATACACACACTCCTGTGATAAAGCTGACAGGTAAATGTATTTCCTTATCATTACAAACAACTTTGATCCCATACTGTGTCATACTGTCAAGGACACTAAACTTCTGGAAGGCAAATTTCCAACGGTTGAGAGATGATCTTAGTGCAATAAACTGGGACGATGTCCTGAGACATAAAAGTATACAAAGCAAATGGGAGACATTTATTAGCATTCTGAATAGGGCCTGTGTACAATATATGCCCTATGGGTATAAGCATGCTAGAAATAGGAAGAAACCACTATGGCTAAATAAGGTTGTAAGGGGCGCAATAAGTGACAAAAAGAAAGCATTTAGGGAATTAAAGCAAGTAGGTAGTGATGAAGCATTAAATAAATACAGGAAAATTAAATAACATTTGTAAAAAGCAAATCAAGGCAGCAAAGATTGAGACAGAGAGACTCATTGCCACAGAAAGTAAAAATAATCCCAAAATATTTTTTAACTACATAAATAGTAAGAAACTAAAAAATGATTGTGTTGGCCCCTTTAAAAATAGTCTGGGTGAAATGGTGGATGAGGATGAGGAAAAAGCCCATTTGCTGAATTACATTTTGTCAACAGTATTTACACAAGAAAGTCAGTGATAACAAAAAATCTTCAATAAAATGTAACCTGCTTAACCCAGCAGGAAGTACGGCATCGTCTAAAAATCACTAAAATTGACAAATCCCCGGGCCCGGATGGGATACACCCCAGAGTGCTGCAGGAATTAAGTACTGTCATAGATAGACCATTATTTTTAATCTTTAAAGATTCCATAATAACAGGGTCTGTACCACAGGACTGGCGTATAGCAAATGTGGTGCCAATATTCAAAAAGGGGCCAAAAATTGAACTTGGAAATTATAGGCCAGTAAGCTTAACCTCTACTGTGGGTAAAATCCTAGAGGGTTTTCTAAGAGATGCTATACTGGAGTATCTGAAGAAAAATAACCTCATGACCCAATATCAACATGGTTTTATGAGGGACCGTTCCTGTCAAACTAATCTGATAAGCTTCTATGAAGAAGTAAGTTCTGGACTGGACCAAAGAAATGCAGTGGATGTGGTGTATATGGACTTTTCAAAAGCTTTTGATACGGTGCGACACAAAAGGTTGATACATAAAATGAGAGCAATGGGGATAGGGGAAAATATGTGTAAGTGGGTTAAGAACTGGCTTAGTGATAGGAAACAAAGGGTGGTTATCAATGGAACACACTCAGAATGGGTCACAGTTGATAATAATAATAATAATAATAATATTTATTCATTTATATAGCGCTATTAATTCCATAGCACTTTACATACATCAGTAATGCTGTCTCTCTTGGAGCTCACAATCTAAATATCCTATCAGTATGTCTTTACAATGTGGGAGGAAACCCACGCAAACACAGGGAGAACATACAAACTCCTTGCATATGTTGTCCTTAGTGTCTTTGGTGGGGATTGAACCCAGGACCTCAAGACCCCAGCGCTGCAAAGGCTACAGTGCAAACCACTTGAGCCACCGTGCTGCCCAGTGGGGTACCACAGGAGTCAGTGTTGGGCCCGCTTCTTTTTAATATATTTATTAACCCCTTCCAGACCCTTGGCCCACCCCCTGGGCCATGGAATGATCGGGCTCCTGCAGGTCGAGTGAGGGTGTCACTGACCTGTCACTCGGCCTGCAGGTACATGGGAAGTTGTACAACACCCCAGGGGGGGTCGATTTGCCCCCACCCCCACCCCACCGGCTACAGGCGTGGTGATTGGCACTCAAAAGTGAAAGTGAAAATCACCGCGCCTGTAATGCTTCCCTGTCTGCCGCTGCTATCCCTAGCCTCCAATCTTCTCCCCTGTCATCCTCTAACTGTCCCCCTGCCCCCCACCTCTCTTTCCTGCCCTCTCTTCATCTTTCTTACCCGCCCCGCTTCCTTTTCCTGCTGCCTGCTTCCTGTCCCAGCCGCCCGCTTCCTCTTCCTGCCACCCGCCTCCTCCTGCCTGCTCCCACTTCCTCCTGCCTGCCCCCGCTTCCTCCTAAGTGCCCCCCTACTTCTCCTGTCACCCCCCCTCTTCCCCCTTCCTGCCCCCCCGATCACCGGAGCGGCGTTCGCCTCTCCCACTCACCCTCCCGGCGGCCGCTCTGTCTCCACTGCATCCCGCTCCTCCTCCTCCTCTTCACCGCCTCTGGATCTGACAGCTCTGTGCTGGAGCTGCCAGATCACTTTCTACAGCTAGATCCTGAGGATCTAGCTGCAGGAAGTGATCTGACAGCTCCAGCACAGTGATCCACAGTGACCATTATGTGATCACTGTGGATCACTGTGCTGGATCTGTCAGATCACTTTCTACAGCTGGATCCTGAGGATCTAGCTGCAAGAAGTGATCTGACAGCTCCAGCACAGTGATCCACAGTGACCATTATGTGATCACTGTGGATCACTGTGCTGGATCTGTCAGATCACTTTCTACAGCTGGATCCTGAGGATCTAGCTGCAGGAAATGATCTGACAGCTCCAGCACAGTGATCCACAGTGACCATTATGTGATCACTGTGCTGGAGCTGTCAGATCACTTTCTGCAGCTGGATCCTGGGGATCGAGCTGCAGAAAGCAATCTGACAGCCCAGGCGCAGTGATGCAAATAGTGGGTCACTGCGCCCGGGGTGTCATATCACTTTCTGCAGCTCGATCACCATGCTGGCGGATTGGGCTCCAGAGTAGCGATCTGAAAGCAAAGGCGATCGAGCGGCGTGGGACCTTCGTTGTGGACTACGTCGGAGACAATCGAACGTCGTGGGACCTTCATTATGGACTACGTCGGAGCGATCGGGCGTCGTGGGACCTTCGTTGTGGACTACGTCGGATCTTTTTATAATAAAGATGGAGTCCGAATTGTGTCTGTGTTTTTTTTCAAATAAAAAGATTTTTCTCTGTATTTATTGACTATTTACCGTACTAGAGATTCCTAATGGCGGGTCTAACATTGGCCCTATATTATGAATCTCGGGCTTAGTGCCAGCTGCCAATAAAAAGCTGGCATTAACCCCTTTATTACCCAGTTAGCCAATGGCACCAGGGCAACTGGAAGAGCGTGGGTACAGCGCCAGAAAATGGTGCTTCAATGAATGCACCATTTTCTGGGGTGGCTGCGGGCTGCAATTCGCACCGGGGGGGGGCCCAGAACGCTTGGGCCTCTCTATGCTGAGGATTCCATCCCCCAGCTGCCTAGTTGTACCTGGCTGGACCAAAAATATGGCGGAGCCCCACGTAATTTTTTTTTCTAGAATTAGTTCTAGAAATAAAATAAAAAAAAGGGCTTCGCTGTATTTTTGGTTCCAGCCAGGTATGACGAGGCAGCTGGGGGCTGGTGGCAGTCCGTAGCTGCCAAGTTGTACCTGGCTGGACCAAAAATATGGCGGAGCCCTATGTCATTTTTTTTCTAGAAATAATTCTAGAAATAAAAAAAAAATAGGCTTCGCTGTATTTTTGGTTCCAGCCAGGTACAATGAGGCAGCTGGGGGCTGGTGGCAGTCCGTAGCTGCCAAGTTGTACCTGGCTGGACCAAAAATATGGCAGAGCCCCATGTCATTTTTTTTTTTAAATTCTACAAATAAAATGACATGGAGCTTTGCCGTATTTTTGGTTGCCAGCCAGGTACAACTTGGCAGCTAGGGGGCTGGAATCCTCAGCATGGAGAGACCCAAATGTATTGGGTCCTCTATGCTGCGAATTGTAACTACTAGACTAGTATGTTTTTTCACAAAAAGTTTCTTTATTCATTTATACGTCTCAATTTGTGAAGCACATGGGGTTCAAAGTGCTCACTGTGCATCTAGATATGTTCCCTGGGGGGTCTAGTTTCTAAAATGGGGTCACTTGTGGGGGATCTCAAATGTTTAGGCACACAGGGGCTCTCCATACGCGACCTGGTGTCCGCTAACAATTCCAATTGTTGGCAAACACCAGGTTGCGTATGGAGAGCCCCTGTGTGCCTAAACATTGGAGCTCCTCCACAAGTGACCCCATTTTGGAAACTAGACCCCCCAAGGAACCTATCTAAATGCATAGTGAGCACATTGAATCCCCAGGTGCTTCACAAACTGAGCCATAATAAGGTAAAAATACTTTTTTTTCACACAAATTTTCTTTTTTAATTTGTACGGATCAATTTGTGAAGCACCTGGGGGTTCAAAGTGCTAACTATGCATCTAGATATGTTCCCTGGGGGTCTAGTTTCCAAAATGGGGTCACTTGTGGGGGAGCTCAAATGTTTAGGCACACAGGGGCTCTCCATACGCGACCTGGTGTCCGCTAACAATTCCAATTGTTGGCAAACACCAGGTTGTGTATGGAGAGCCCCTGTGTGCCTAAACATTGGAGCTCCCCCACAAGTGACCCCATTTTGGAAACTAGACCCCCCAAGGAACCTATCTAGATGCATAGTGAGCACTTTGAATCCCCAGGTGCTTCACAAACTGAGCCATAATAAGGTAAAAATACTTTTTTTTCACACAAATTTTCTTTTTTAATTTGTACGGATCAATTTGTGAAGCACCTGGGGGTTCAAAGTGCTAACTATGCATCTAGATATGTTCCCTGGGGGTCTAGTTTCCAAAATGGGGTCACTTGTGGGGGAGCCCCAATGTTTAGGCACACAGGGCTCTCCAAATGCGATATGGTGTCCGCTAACAATTTGAGGTGATTTTCCATTCAAATTGTTAGCGGACACCATGTCGCGTTTGGAGAGCCCCTGTGTGCCTAAACATTGGAGCTCCCCCACAAGTGACCCCATTTTGGAAACTAGACCCCCCAGGGAACTTATCTAGATGGGTGGTGAGCATATTGAACCCCCACATGCTTTACAAATTGATCTGTGAATATGGAAAAAGTACTTTTTTTTCACAAAATGATCTTTTAGCCTCAATTCTTTCATTTTCACATTGGTAACAGGATAAAATTCATCCTAAAATTTGTTGGGCAATTTCTCCTGAGTACACCGATACCTCATATGTGGTCATAAACCACTGTTTTGACGCGCGGCAGGGCTCAGAAGTGAAGGAGCGCCATTTCACTTTTTGAATGGAAAATTAGCTCCAAAAGTCAAATTGCTCTCTTTCCCTTCAGAGCCCTGCCGTGCGCCCAAACGGTGGTTTATGATCACATATGTGGTATCGATATACTCAGGAGAAATTGCCCAACAAATTTTAGGATCCATTTTATCTTGTTGCCCATGTGAAAATGAAAAAATTGAGGATACAAAACATTTTTGTTAGAAAAATTAAAATATCCATTTTTTTGTTTCCAATTTGCTTAGTTCCTGTGAAGCACCTGAAGGGTTAATAATCTTCTTGAATGTAGTTTTGAGTAGCTTGAGGGGTGCAGTTTTTGGAATGGTGTCACTTTTGGGTGTTTTCTGTCATGTAAACCCCTCAAAAGGGACTTCAAATGGGATGTGGTCACTAAAAAAAATGGTTTTGTAAATTTTGGTGGAAAAATGAAAAATTGCTCATGAACTTTGAACCCTTATAACTTCCTAACAAAATTTTTTTTTTTTTCCAAAATTGTGCTGATGTAAAGTAGACATGTGGGAAATATTATTTCATAACTATTTTGTGTCACATAACTCTCTGGTTTACCAGAAGAAAAATTCAAAATTTGAAAATTGCAACATTTTCAAAATTTTTGCCATATTTTTGATTTTTTCACAAATAAACGCAAAAATTATCGACCTAAATTTAATACTAACATGAAGCCCAATATGTCACGAAAAAACAATCTCAGAATCGCTAGGATCCGTTGAAGCGTTCCCGAGTTATAACCTCATAAAGGGACACTGGTCAGAATTGCAAAAAATGGCAAGGTCATGAAGGGGTTAATGACCTTGTAGGGGGCATACAAAGTAGAATCTCAATATTTGCAGATGACACTAAACTCTGCAGGGTAATCAATACAGAGGAGGACAATTTTATATTACAGGAGGATTTATGTAAACTAGAAGGTTGGGCTGATAAATGGCAAATGAGCTTTAATGGGGATAAATGTAAGGTCATGCACTTGGGCAGAGGAAACAAAAAGTATAATTATGTGCTTAATTGTAAAACAATGGGCAAAACTATCACTGAAAAAGACTTGGGTGTATGGGTAGATCACAAACTCACATTTAGTGGCCAGTGTCAGGCAGCTGCTGCAAAGGCAAATAAAATAATGGGATGCATTAAAAGAGGCATAGATGCTCATGAGGAGAGCATAATTTTACCTCTATACAAGTCACTAGTGCGACCACATTTAGAATACTGTGTACAATTCTGGTCTCCGGTGTATAAGAAAGACATAGTTGAACAAGAGCAGGTGCAGAGAACAGCGACCAGCGTTATTAGAGGACTGAGGGGTCTGCAATACCAAGACAGGTTATTAAACTTGGGGTTATTTAGCTTGGAAAAATGAAGACTTAGGGGTGATCTTATAATAATGTATAAATATATGTGGGGACAGTACAGAGACCTTTCTAATGATCTCTTTACTCTTAGGCCTGAGACGGGGACAAGGGGGCATCCTCTTCATCTGGAGGAAAAAAGGTTTAATCATAATCACAGACGTGGATTCTTTACTGTAAGAGCAGTGAGACTATGGAACTCTCTGCCACATGATGTTGTAATGAGTGAGTCACTACTACATTTAAGAAGGGCCTGGATCCTTTCTTGAAAACTATAATATTACCAGTTATAAATACTAGATTCTTTGATAGGGCGTTGATCCAGGGAACTAGTCTGATTGCCATATCTGGAGTCTGGAAGGGATTTTTTCCCCCAATGTGGAGCTAGTGTTGCCACATGGTTTTTTTTTGCCTTCCTCTGGATCAACTTGTCAGGCTATGGGTTGAACTAGATGGACTTAAAGTCTTCCTTCAAACTTAAAAACGATGTTACTATGTTACTATCTGTGTGGTCACTTATCATAAGTGGTAACTTATCAATGTTCTCCCCTTTCTGATCTTACTTCTGTCAATGTGATATTCACAGAGGGGAGCGAGAAAAGCCAAAAATCACGTGAAAGAGTTGGTAAAAAATGCTTGTACAATGTTAGCCAGTAGATAGAAAAATATTGGAATCTGAGAGTCCTGAGATGCTAAACATAGCAAGCTTTCAGGACACTATGGCCCCTTCATCAATCTGATAATGACACAAATTATGAAGATACAGACATATACCGTATATACTCGTGTATAAGCCGAGTTTTTCAGCCCAAAAATTGGGCTGAAAAGTCCCCCCCTCGGCTTATACACGGGTCAATACGGTAATCCTATGGTGGGGGGGGGGGCGCGAGGGATGGGGGGGCGCTGCGCAGTATTTCTTACCTTGTCCCCCGTTCTGCAGTGCCTCCGGTGTCCTCCGTGCTCCGTTCCTGGTCTGCTGTGCCTTCTGGTTCCCCCTGCTTCGGTTCCATCATCATCGGTGCTGGGGGCCGCCATCTTCCTTCTTCCCTCTGCCCCCGGCCAGTGATGTCACAGTGATGTCAGAGCAGGCCGCGCTGTGATTGGCTAGCACCCGTGATCACGTGTCACGGGTGCTAGCCAATCACAGCACGGCCTGCTCTGACATCACTAGCCGAGGGCGGAGGGAAGAAGGAAGATGGCGGCCCCCAGCACCGATGATGATGGAACCGAAGCAGGCACAGCAGACCGGGAACGGAGCACGGAGGACACCGGAAGGCACAGAGGACATCTCAGCACAGAAGAAGAGGATCGAGGAGGCAGCATAGCGGTCGGCACGGAGGACACCGGAGGCACTGCAGAACGGGGGGACAACGTAGGAAGCTGTGTGTATGTGTGTGTGTATGTGTATATATGTGTATATGTGTGTGTGTGTGTATATGTGTGTATGTATGGGTATGTGTATGTAAGTAGGCTGGCTGCCAATATAAGCCATACCACTGGGGCTGCTGTATATACCTCTGGGGCTGCTGTATACTACCACTGGGGCTGTATATACCACTGGGGCTGCTGTATACTACCACTGGGGCTGCTGTATACTACCACTGGGGCTGTATATACTTCTGGGGCTGCTGTATACTACCACTGGGGCTGTATATACCTCTGGGGCTGGTGTATATACCTCTGGGGCTGCTGTATACTAACCACTGGGGCTGCTGCTGTATATACCACTGGGGCTTCTGTATACTACCACTGGGGCTGCTGCTGTATATACCACTGGGGAGGCTGCTGTATACCACACTGCTGGGGGCTGTATACCTGTGCTGGGGTCCACCCTCGGCTTATACACGAGTCAATAGGTTTTCCCAGGTTTTTGGGGCAAAAGTAGGAGGGTCGGCTTATACACGGGTCGGCTTATACACGAGTATATACGGTATACATAAGCAAAAGAAAAAAGTAGGGTTATATGATGTAGTAAATATGATAGGTGACGTAAAGCAGAGTCAGGCTAGAAAGGAAGAGAGGGGCTGGGAAAATAAAGTCAAAATTCTAAGATAAGAGGAACAGATTGTATTATTGTTCTATGATTAGTGGTCTGTGGAGACCTGAAAATTCTTCAGTGAGTTGTAGAAAGCTATAAATCGAAGTGAGAGAGTTCAAATAAGAAGTGTCAAAAGTTCATTGTCCTCTAACTTGAGTCTGTTGGAGATGTGATCTCCCCAAATGTTAATTTTATACAAAGACGCATGAATCTGTGATGTCCCCAAATGCCTTTTAATTTTATATAAAAACGCATGAATCCATGTGAGGCATTTAGTCCTGTTTTGATTGTGTCAAAGGTCATTATCCTGGGTCATTGTCCCGAAAGCTTAAAGGTGAAAGAGTTGCTCACACTTTATGGAGATTTTTCATAAAGATGAATTGATGGGAACATTTTTTAATGCATATTTACAAAAGTATATATGCATATATCAACTTTAGGAATGTAAGAAAACTCTGATGTATATAAAAAATAATTCACCATGGCATTTTGATATTCTTTCCATCAATCTGTTTCTTTTTTGTTTGAGGTTTTTTTTTTTTACAAGATACCAAGAAAACAGCATAACAATACAATTGGCAATGAGTGATACAATGGGAATTCTAAGAGAACATGGTTCATCAAACTTTTTTCTTAAGTCAGCAAAATATTCACTGTGCTTAACTTGTGAAACTTTAATTAATACTATCAATACATGTAGCAATGTTTCTAGTGTGAAAACATATCTGATTCACTGTGACTATTCTACATTCAGTGTCATCTTTTATGTGTTACAACTGTTGTGTTTATTTTCCTTCTTGCCAACCTAACACAACCTTTCTTAAACTCTGAAATCTACTAATGTTTTTATTTCGTCTTGTGAATAGCAAATCAAAAAATATTTAAAGGGAATCTAACCACAGGATTTTACCTCTAAAATATGTGTTTTATAATCTTCCTTATACCGTTTCTTATGATCCCTATAATACTCCTAAGTGTTGGATCTGTATGTTTAGTGTTGGTGCAATTATACCCGGACTTTGTGACACTGTACTCTGGAAATGAGCGACAGTAGTCCCAACTAGTCAGAGTACATGTGTGCTGACTTATAGAATGATTTCATCAGGATTAAACAAAAATTGTATTTAGATCAACGGGTACCTCTGTAATGAGTGACACTTATTACTTTATTTCTTATCAGCTGATGGTCAACCTAGTATCCTACGAATCATTAATAGTGTCTTCATATTACACCATAATAGATAGGTCTCTCTACACTAACCACCCCACCCAGTTAGGTAAGTTAATTTTTATAATGCTTCTATAACTCCCTACAGGTATTAAGCCCCCTTCACACTGCATTTTTGGGGATCCGTCTCTATACGCTTTGAAACGGATAGCTAGGGATCCATTTTGGCCCAAATGTATCCCTATGGGCACGGAATGGTCCAAACTAGCCATCCGTTTTTGTAATTTTTGTCAGGGATCCGTTTGTGTACACTTTTTTCATGTCCCCTGAATCGGAGACTGTTCCGATTTTGGGCTGCCTTCAAAAAAGCAGACACAAACGGAGAAACGGATCTGTCACGGTCCCCGTCAAATAACACGGGGGTCCATGGAGACCGATCCGTGAAAAAAATGGATCTATAAAACGGATCCTTTTTGCTGTACTGAGCATGCTCATAAGCAAGGTACAGCTCTTTTCAGCCTTCATCTCTGCTAACTGATGACGGATCCATAAAAAAAACGGTCAATGGGCATCAGTTCGCATCCATTGGCACAGATCCGTGCCTGTCCGTGTTATTCTTGAAATTCAAGGATCCACATGGATGTGCAAAAAACGCAGAGTGAAGGGGACCTTATCTGAATTAACCCATTAATTATGTGTGAATGATCAAGAATCTACAATGTCTAGGTAATGTTGTAGATTATTGTGCTGCAACATGTATCTTTGTTGCTAACTGATATATGAGACATTACATTTTTTCAATGTATAGTACAAATCCAATGGAGAAATTTAGACAGATTTTTCACTTTGCTCTATCAATGTAATACTGTTTTCTAATTTCTTTTGTCCCTATGCATTGTATAGTATCAGTGAAACTGGTAAGGTAATGTTGTGGAAACGTCTAAAAATAGACTGATGTCCCTGTTTACAAATAAACCTGTCACCCCCTTTGGGCATTTTAAACTGTCCCCACCAGCTTACACATCATGTAAATGGGGTTCTGGTAACCCCTGTATGTGCCCAGACATGCCCCACATACCTCAGAAAATAACCTTTATTGTGTCCAGCGCTGGCCTCCTAAAAGGTCCGGGGGCTGCTAAATGGTCCTGATGGATTATGTCCTCGCCATCCTCCAGGCTGCAAAACCCGCCCTGAATGTTTTAAATTTCCCTTCACTCCTCTGACTGTGCTTGAGTGACAGCCGCACTCGCACCTGTGCAGTGGAGCGGGTGTCCTCACTCCATCGAAGTGCCGATGTCTCGCGAGACTTCACATATTACTATATTATTTTCCGTGCATAGTGCCGACGTCTCGTGAGATTTGTAAATTCTCACGAGTCATCGGCACTTCAATGGAGGGCTAACACCAGCTCCACTGCACAGGCGTGAGTGCGGCTGTCACTCAACTGTGGGCCAGAGTTGGGGCGGGAAATTTAAATGCATGGTGGGTTTTGCAGCCTGGAGGATTCGGGAGGACATAATCCATTAGGACCATATATCAGCACCTGGACCTTTTAGGAGGTCAGCACTGGACACAATAAAAGTTATTTTCTGAGGTATGTGGGGCATGTCTGGGCACATAGAGGGGTTACTAGAACCCCACTTACATTATGTGTAAGCTGGTGGGCACAGTTTAAAATGTGAAAATGTGTCCATTTAGTGTTTAGAGCTCTGGGTGGATGGCTGGGTATTTATGTTCCAAGGCCTGGGGTAGGGACAGCTGAACACTGTACCAGGACAAAGAATGGGACATGGCTGCTGAGGGTGCTTGCAAATGCACCACAGGGCACCTACATCCTGGAGAGGGATTGACAAACATGTAGCACAGGTTGAAGAGGTAGTGGTGGCATCAGCAAACAATAATTGCAGACCCAGGCGTCTGGCCCACCTAGGCAGTGTTTTGAGGACATGTGCCTGAGCATGGTATGATGGGAAGGCTGATAGTGCTCATGCCCTTGCTGATCTTGGTACAGCATAGGTTGCAAATGACCATTTTTGCATTGTCCTCACTTTATTTAAAAATGCGTAGGACTGAGCAACTCCTAACTATTAGCCAGGGAACTTGCTCCGTGTGTGCTATGGGGAATATTTTCCTGTGGCCACCCCCTCGTTCTTCCTGACTGTTGTGGTGCTGAAGATCTCTCCCTATATGGTAGTGTCCTAATTCTGCATGGCAGCTATCAAGGTTGAGTCAGTGACTTCGTAGTCCACCATATCATCTTATACTTTCCCACTCTGGTCCTCCTGACTTGGTAAATTATCAAGATCACTTTTGGTAACTGTGTTTCTTCATCATCTATGTCTTGAGATACTAATTGCCATTTTCCACCATTGTTTTCTTCTGAATGTGTCTGTTCAAATATTTTGACATCACTATAAACAATCTCCCCATATTCCTTTTAAAACTTGCAGGGTAAGAGGCCAGAGTCAATAAATGGAATTATAATGAGCTCCTTGGAGTGTCTGAGTGTGGGATCACTTGTCTCCTGAGACTGGCCATGGTGGAAGGAAGGAGGATAAGGGTGAGAAATATGTGTTCCAGACTCTTGGCTAGTGACTGGACTGTGTAGAAGACTGGGTGGCGCTGGGAAACATTCCGGAAGCATTATCTGACTGCCATTCAACTGACTGCCTGGTTCTTCACATGGGGTTAGTGAGGAAACCAGAACAGCAATATTGGAGTGTTGATGTTTTATGTAACCATAAGGCTATGTCCTGGAAACACTTTGAGCCCATGCACACGTTTTTGAATTACAATGATAATGCACAATGTCCTCTGCACAATGTCCACTCATAGTGTGATGCACTTCACTCCTGTTTACAAGGCTGTCAGTCATAGTGCGCTGTTCTTCAGTCATGTTTATTCAATGGATTTAATTGGTCGTAAGCGCAAATGCGCCAATGACGATGACAGAAAAGCTCCTAGCGGCGACCAATCAGTGAAGCGTGTTTTAAAACACGTGCCAAGTGCACTGATTGGTCGCCGCGGCTGGCGGCGTCCAATCAGCGAACCGGAGCACGGCTTGGCGCGCAATTTGAACTGCCGCTCATAGTGTGACGCACTTCACTCCTGTTTACAAGGCTGTCAGTCATAGTGTAATGCACTTCACTCCTGTTTACAAGGCTGTCAGTCATAGTGTGACGCACTTCACTCCTATTTACAAGGCTGTCAGTCATAGTGAGACGCACTTCACTCCTGTTTACAAGGCTGTCAGTCATAGTGTGACGCACTTCACTCCTGTTTACAAGGTCTGTCAGTCATAATGTGTTGTTCTTCAGTCATGTATATTCAATGGGTTTAATTGGTCGTAAGCGCAAATGCACCAATGATGATGACAGAAAAGCTGCAGAAACAGCAAGGCGACGACAACATCGACTCCAAGAGACACCACAACAAACTGCCGTGAGACAAGCCCAGGATGCGGCATCTCACAGACATTGTCGGCAACAGGAAACACCACAACAAACTGCTGCCAGACAAGCGCAAGATGCCAAATCTCATAGACAGTGTCGGCTGAATGAATCTCCAGAAGACAGGGCAAACAGACAACAACATGTTCGTGCCATTCATACAACACGAATGCTCTACCAACTAAGGCAAGCCCAGGAGAATATTCAATAGACACGATAGACACATAGGTAGATGATAGATATCATGTATTCATTGCATTATTCTTAAATCTTCATAAATAAACTACATACATATTCTAGAATACCCGATGCGTTAGAATCGGGCCATCATCTAGTTCTACATAACTCACATATGCCAAACAGATGCACACTAATCAACTTACATATGCCACCACATTATTATTATTATTATATATATAGTGCCATAATATTCCATGGCACTTTACATGTTACGAGGGCAGACTAAGACCAGTAACATAGTAACAATACAAGTAACAATGGCTGTGGATAATTCTAACATACAGATACAATAGGGGAGAAGATCCTGTCCGCGAGGGCTCACAGTCTATAAGGGGTGGGTGGGGATACAGTAGGAGGGGGAGAAAATTATTAGCAAGAAACCCTAGATTAATTTAAATACTGTATAAGGTCACTTTGTGGTGAGGTTTTCTAATATTTTGGCACCTCAAGAGCTCTGCAAACAAACAAAGACATTTAAAGTCCCACATAACTATATTTCTCCTAACAGAGTCATGTGAGGGCTTGTTTTTTGTAGGACTAGTTAACGTTTTTATTGGTACTATTGTTGGGCACATATAATTTTTTGATCGCTTTCTATTCCAATTTTTGGGAGGCACAAAAACCAAACAGCAGCAATTCAGGAATTATTTTTTTCTTTTTGCATCGTTCACCGCGTGGTAAGAAAGATAAGACAGCTTTATTTTTTCAGTTCAATACGATTACAACAATACCATTTTAGGTAATTATTTGTGTATTTTGCTGATTTTACACAATAAAAACAATTTATAAAAAAATTGTTTTTGCATCGCTATATTCTGAAAGTGATAGTGTTTTAATTACTGGGCTGGCAGAGCTATAATTTGGCTTAATTTTTGCAGGATAAGATGATGTTTTCAGCTATACCATTTTAATTTACAGTGGGGGAAGTAAGTATTTAATCCCTTGCTGATTTTGTAAGTTTGCCCACTGAAAAAGACATGAACAGTCTATAACGTTAAGGTTAGGTTAATTTTAATAGTGAGAGATAGAAAATCAAAGACAAAATCCAGAAAATCCCATTATCAAAATTATATAAATGTATTTGCGTTTTGCAGAGAGAAATAAGTATTTGATCCCCTACAGACCAGTTAGAAGCTCCTAATCAACTTGTTACCTGCATTAAAGACAGTTGTCTTAATCTGTCACCTGTTTAAAAGACTCCTGTCCACATACTCAAATCAGACAGACTATAACCTCTACTACAAGACGAAAGAGCTTTCTAGGGTGTCAGGAAAAAGATCCTAGACCTGCACAAGGCTGGAATGGGCTACAAAACCATAAATAAGACGCTGGGTGAGAAGGAGACAACTGTTGGTGCAATCGCAAGAATATGGAAGAAATACAAAATGTATGTCAATTGACATCGATCTGGGGCTTCATGCAAAATCTCACCTCGTGGGGTATCCAGGATCATGAAGAAGGTGAAAGATCAGCCTAAAACTACACGGGTTGGGGGTGGAGGGCTTGTTATTTATCTCAAGGTAGCTGGGACCATTGTCACCAAGAAAACTATTGGTAACACATGACGCGGTAATGGATTAAAATCCTGCAAAGCCCACAAAATTCCACTGCTCAAGAAGGCACTTGTGCAGGCCCATTTCAAGTTTGAAAATGATTGGTGAGTGGGAGAAGTGATGAGTGATTGGGAGAAGGCGGTCAGATGAGACAAAAATTGAGCTCTTTGGTGTTGTTCCGTCTGCCAGAACATTAAAAATTGGTCATGACTGGGTCTTCCAGCATGACAATGACCCAAAACATACTGCCAAGGCAACAAAGGAATGGCTCAAAAAGAAGCACATTAAGGTCGTGGAAGTGGAATAGCTAGTCTCCAGACATTAATCCCATAGAAAATGTATGGAAGAAGCTGAAGCTCTGAGTTTCGAATTGTCTAGGGTCACAAGGGATTGGGTACTCTGGTCTCGGGCGGTCGGGTACAGGGATGTCACGGGTGGTCCGTGCCTTAGCCTGTGCCCTAGTGTGACAATGAAAAGGATTATATTTACAGGGATTAAAGTTTTATTGTCGGTCGTGATGCCACCTGTAGGTCCGGTGATGGCACTGGCGCTGCTGGGACCTCCGGGGTGATCAGCGGGAGCAAGGTGTTGTAGCCCTCTACTGGTAGGGCTGAGTCCCCGGGGTGTTGGAAGCAGCAATAGTGGAATAGGACAGCATAGTTGTTATGGTGTGGGTCTAGAATGATGGATACACACACAGAAAGTCTCTTTTGGAACCTTTACTGATGAAAACCGGTACACGTCCAGGGATGAAGGATGCACTTTGGGACTTCCACACCGAGTCAGGTATAGGCCTCCTTGCCCTGTTCCTTCTCTCTAGTCTGGCTTGTGTGCAACAAAGCCTGACCTTCTGTGTCTGTTACACCCGTGTTGCTGCACTGAGGGCTCTCTCTCTGGGATACCGCTATCTCTCCTGCGGTCCCTGGCTCTCAAATGTGGGTGCGGCGAGTGTCCGGGAGGCTAAAGGTACCTTTACACGCCGCTACTGGAGGATGGATACAACCCGCTACAGGCTACAATTGTAGCTTGCGTCGTCAATATTGCCCGTAGTAGCGGCGTGTGAAGACGGTAGGAGGCAGCCGGCAACAGATACATCTGTTTCCAAGCACTGCTCTGAAACAGGTGGCTACAAAGCCGATTGCAGCGAGCTGTATCGGCGTGTAAAGAAGGAACAGAAGGGTTGTTTCTACACCATGCTATGTAGCTGGGGCGTGACACAGGCTCCGGGTTACCGCGCCCTCTTCAGCGATCATTGGAGGAAGCTCCTGCATTGCGATTGGTTGTCGCTGCACAGGGCGGCATATTTAAGGAGCTGCCCAGTCACACTACACAATTGCTCGAGCATCATGTATTAAACAGCCTCCGGCGATGCCTGGCCAATCATGGGTTTCTTGCTTTGTCCTATCAGCGTACAGACGTCTCGTAATCCACAATTGTGGCACGCCTATGTGCTGTCCCAGCTGCACCATGTCCGCCCATATTAGCTGGTTGTAGTGGTGTGTAAATGAGGTAAGGTACCTTTACACGCCGCTACTGGAGGATGGATACAACCCGCTACTTCACGTGCACGAGCACGCCCAAACGGTTACAAACGGGAGACGCACCACCTTTACACGCCGCCACAAGGTGCGCTACGCTACACTACATCTACAGCTAGATACATCGCCGGGTGTCTCAAGTAGCCATCTGTAGCTCATCTTACCTCATTTACACACCGATACAACCAGCTAATATGGGCGGACCTGGTGCAGCTGGGACAGCACATAGGCGTGCCACAATTGTGGATTACGAGACGTCCGTACGCTGATAGGACAAAGCAAGAAACCCATGATTGGCCAGGCATCGCAGGAGGCTGTTTAATACATGACGCTCGAGCAATTGTGTAGTGTGGCTGGGCAGCTCCTTAAATATGCCGCCCTGTGCAGCGACAACCAATCGCAACGCAGGATCTTCCTCCAATGATCGCTGAAGGGGGCGCGGTAACCCGGAGCCTGTGTCACGCCCCAGCTACATAGCATGGTGTAGAAACAACCCTTCTGTTCCTTCTTTACACGCCGATACAGCTCGCTGCAATCGGCTTTGTAGCCACCTGTTTCAGAGCAGTGCTCGGAAACAGATGTATCTGTTGCTGGCTGCCTCCTACCGTCTTCACACGCCGCTACTACGGGCAATATTGACAACGCAAGCTACATTCGTAGCCTGTAGCGGGTTGTATCCATCCTCCAGTAGCGGCGTGTAAAGGTACCTGTAAGATGAGCTACAGATGGCTACTTGAGACACCCGGCGATGTATCTAGCTATAGATGTAGCGTAGCGTAGCGCACCTTGTGGCGGCGTGTAAAGGTGGTGCGTTTCCCGTTTGTAACCGTTTGGGCGTGCTCGTGCACGTGAAGTAGCGGGTTGTATCCATCCTCCAGTAGCGGCGTGTAAAGGTACCTTAAGTCTCCATGGTGTGCTGGCTTTTCTGCTGAGCTGTTCTCTTTCCCTGTTGCAGACTCAGTATCCAGAGACCGGTGTTCTGATGGGGTGAGTCGGGATGGCTCCTCTGCCCCCTCTGAAGTGTTCCTCGCCTCTGCCTGTGGTCCTCACTCTCTCTGGACCTCACACTGGCTGTGGAGGTGCACTGGTGCCGGGCTTAGCACGGCTCCCGTAACCAATTTTTGCTCACTAGCTCAGAGCAGAACATCACAGTTCTTCTAGTGACTGCACACTCTGGCTAAGTCCAACCCTAGCACCTGTATCTATAGGGGATCTGGCTTAACAGCAGCCAGTGAAGCTCCCCCTACAGGCCTGAGGTGGAAGGTGTTGGGTGTAAGTAAGATACCACATATGGAAATCCCTTAGTGTACTAGTGAGTTCTGTGGCTTACCTGGTGGAGGGCGCCACATTCCCCCTAGTTAACTTCAGTACTCCCGGACTGAACAAAGCTTTTGTTACAAAACACATAAAACAATAACAGGTATTTACAGTGTCTCAAAATTCAAAAATATACAAATACCACCATAAAATGGTGAAAATCGAAAAAAAACAGTACTTACAGCGCTAGTCCATCTGCCGCAGGCTGTAAAGAGTAAAGAAAGTAGTTTTTGCCACCACTAGTCCTGTGGCTGTAGTCCAGGGTTAAACAGGGGAAAATCCAGGGAAAAAGGGTAAAGTCCACACAGTAAAGTCTCTGTTGGCTTGGGAAATTCAACGGGTTAACACACTTTACATATAATTTCCCTATGTCTTACCTTCGCTCTACCCCAGGCACTTTCTGTTCCCAACTTAATGTACATGGGGCTGTGCCCAGTTCCTCCACCCTTCTATACACTACTATTTACTGTCTATTTACAGTGAGTCACCATTTACTGTTTCACACTTTTACGTTTTATACTCACTCTCCATACCTAGATGGGGTCTGTCCTTGGGCACTGCGACATGACCTACGTGGACTAGGTGTTTCTTGTTGGGTACTCGCTCCTGTATGAGGTGGTACAGCGGGTAACTGTCTACAAGGCCTTAGTCTTACTGAAGGACTGGCAGGTTCACCGATTGTAGGAATCTCTGGTTCTGGTACAAGAGGCTTTACTTCTTGTACATGAACAGGTTCTTCTGCTCTTCTTGGTTCCTCAGGTATTGGTACTGGTACTTGTTCTTCCACAGTTTGATAGAACGAGAGTACTGGTACTATGACTGCTTCTTCATATTGAGGCCAATCTGCTGGGAAATCTCCTTGTTCCGTGTAGATTACTTCCTCTTGCTTTTCTTCAACCGTTGTTGAGGAGTAGTAACTTACTTCTTGTGGTTTCAATTGGTCAGGACACTTCTTGAGATGATCTCTGGATACTGTCTAGGTTGTTCTTTTATCACGACTAATTACACAGGTCTTAGAATTGTCAAAGTTGGATTGCATGACAGTATAGAGTTCAGCTTCCTATTGGTCATTATTTTGTTGTTTCTTCTCTTCATTTTGAGAACTATTTCACCAGGTGTCAAGGGTTCAGCTGTGGCACTCTTGTTAAAGTCATGTTCTTACTTGCTTCTGACTTGTTCTAAGTTGTTTTCTGTGCATTCCTGAACTTTCTTGTATTGCTGTTGACGATGGTAATCCCACTCTTCTTCCGAAGTGTCTTGGTCTGGTTCTACAATTCCCATCTCCAAGTCAATTGGGAGTTTTCCTGGTCTTCCTTTCATCCAATAAGCTGGCGCATAGCTAGTCGAGCTTACAGGGATGTGGTTATATATATCCACTAAGTCAAGTAGTTTTTCTGGCCACTGATTTCTTTCTTCTAGTGGTAAGGTTGTTCATTTTCTCACAAAGACCATTTGTCTGTGGATGATACGGGGTAGTTCTGATCTTCTTGCAACTGGTGCTACTACTAAGAATCTGGAGTAGTGGTCAACCATGGTAAGAGCGTAGGTATTCCCTGTTTTGCTGGGTGTCAGCTTCATATGATCCAGGGCGACGATCTCAAGAGGCTTCTTAGTAACAATTGGTTGTAGTGGAGCTTTCTTGCTTTGCTGACCTTTTCTTCGCAGGTGACACGGTCCACAGTTCTTACACCAACTCTCAATGGAACTTCTCATGCCTACCCAGTAAAAGAGATCTTTCAGCAACACCTCCAGTTTCTTACAACCAAAGTATCCAGCATTATTGTGATATGCTTCTAACACCATTTGTACATCTCCTTTTGAGACTATGATTTGCCAGATCAGTTCATGGGTTCTGGAATTAATGTGACGTCTGCACAATGTACTTTAATAGACAAACAATTTCCCCTTCTCCTTCCATAGGCGCTTGGCTTCTTGTGGATCTTCTGGACTCAGGGTTCTTTGGTTATCAGCTCCTTGACTAAACTAACAGCCGGGTCACTGTCCTGGGTCTCTTTTCAGTTATGGTGAGATAATGGGTTCACTATTGTCTCTTGGCGTCTTTGCCTTGCCTTATGACATGAGGATACGCTTGGATGGTGGAAGGCCGGTAACTCTACTTCTAGCTCATCCACGTCTTCTCCCACGTCTGGTAGATTAGGCATTCTGGATAGGGCATCAGCGTTGCCATTCATATGACCTGCCCGGTACTTGACAGTGAAGTCATAGTTGGATAATCTGGCCATCCAACGCTGCTCCATGGCTCCCAACTTTGCAGTCTCTAAATGGGTTAGAAGGTTGTTGTCGGTGAATGCCGTGAACTTTGAGGATGCCAAGTAATGTTTGAACCGTTCTGTGATTGCCCAGACTAAGGCTAGGAACTCCAGCTTGAAAGAACTGTAATTCTCTGGATTCCTCTCTGTTGGACAGAGCTTCCTGCTGGCATAGGCTATAACCTTCTCTATGCCTTTCTGTCTCTGTGCCAAGACAGCTCCTAAGCCCTCGTTGCTGGTATCAGTGTATAACAGGAACGGCAGACTGTAATGGGGGTAGGCCAGGATCTCTTCTCCAGTCAGGGCATCTTTCAACTGCTGAAAAGACTCTTCTTGTACTTGCCCCCACTGGAATGGAGGACCTCTGATCTTGCCCTTATTGGACTGTCCTACCAGGAGGATCTTGCATGGGTGCTGATATCTTCGTGTAGCCCTTGATGAACCTCCTGTAGTACGCGACCAGTCCTAGGACTTGGCGTACCTCTCTGAAGGCAGTTGGTGCTGGCCAGTCCTTGATGACTGTGACCTTGTCCGTTTCTCGTGCTATGCCTTCTACACTGACTACATGCCCAAGGTACTGGACTTTTGGTTTTAACAGCTGACATTTTGAAGGCTTCAACTTCATGCCATACTTGCTTTATGTAGATGCCGGGCGCCGCTCGCTGTCCTCAGTCTCCCATCCGCAGGCCTTGCTCCAGGCTGGAGCTCACACTGCTGCTGATTTTCCTCTGGCACCTGCCAGCGTCCCAGTTACATGTGGTGCACTTCCAGATTATAGAGTATATCTTGTGATATTCAGCGAAACAGATAGGTGGCAGCACTCACCAGTCTCCAGGAACAATCCTTTATTTTAGCTAAATTACATTAAACAGCATAAATGCATGTTCAGGTGTGCAGAGGGAGAATTGGACCTCCGGGGTGATGGGTGGCAGCAAGGTGTTTTAGCTCTCTACAGGCAGGGCTGAGTATCCGGGGTGTTGGAAGTAACAATAGTGGAATAGGGCAGCGTAGTTGTTATGGTGTGGGTCTACAATGATGGACACACACACAGAAAGTCTCTTTTGGTACCTTTACTGATGAAAGGTGGTACATGTCTAGGGATGAAGGATGCACTTTGGGACTTCCACACCGAGTCAGGTATAGGCCTCCTTGTCCTGTTCCTTCCCTCTAGTCTGGCATGTGTGACACAAAGCTTGACCTTCTACGTCTGTTACACCCGTGTTGCTGCACTGAGGGTTCTCTCTCTGGGCTACCGCTATCTCTCCTGTGGTCCATGGCTGGCTTTTCTGCTGGGCTGTTCTCTTTCCCTGTTGCAGACTCGGTCTCCAGTGACTAGTGTTCTGATGGGGTGAGTCGGGATGGCTTCTCTGTCCACTCTGAAGTGTTCCTCACCTCTGCCTGTGGTTCTCACTCTCTCTGAACGTCATTATGGCTCTGGAGGTGCACTGGTGTCGGGCCCAGCACGGCTCCGGTAACCAGTTTTTACTCACTAGCTCAGAGCTGAACTTTACAGTTCTTCTAGTGACTGCACACTCTGGCTAAGTCCACCCCCAGCACCTGTATTTATAGGGGATCTGGCTTAACAGCAGCCAGTGCAGCTCCCCCTACAGGCCTGGGGTGGAAAGTGTTGGGTGTAAGTGAGGTACCAGATGTGGAAATTCCTTAGTGTACTAGTGAGTTCTGTGGCTTACCTGGTAGAGGGTGCTACACAAGCAACAGCCTCAAATTCTTAACAATTTAGAGGTCTGGGAACTTGCTCTCAACCTTATGGAGAGAGAGAAGTAGGTGAGGAGATTGTAAGCCACTTCCCTCCTCTCAGATATATGCATATATCAATTTTGCACTTCACTAAGGAAGTTGAGAAACTCCCGTGCCACATTTAAGCAGCTTCCTCAAAGTCATAATCGCTTTCCTACAAGCTTTTAATATAACTAAGGGATTTGTGCCAGATCAGAACCCCAAACTACAGACGCTGCGTTTCGGGGTACTTGCCCCTCATCAGTGTAGTGTGTCAGATATTCTGATCTGGCAGAGTAAGTGGGCTAAGACAAGGTCTGGGAACTTGCTCTCAACCTTATGGAGAGAGCGAAGTAGGTGAGGAGATTGTAAGCCACTTCCCTCCTCTCAGATATATGCATATATGCAAATTTGCACTTCACTAAGGAAGTTGAGAAACTCCTGTGCCACATTTAAGCAGCTTCCTCAAAGTCATAATCGCTTTCCTACAAGCTTTTAATATAACTAAGGGATTTGTGCCAGATCAGAACCCCAAACTACAGACGCTGCGTTTCAGGGTACCTGCCCCTCATCAGTGTAGTGTGTGGGATATTCTGATCTGGCAGAGTGAGTGGGCTAAGACAAGGTCTGGGAACTTGCTCTCAACCTTATGGAGAGAGCGAAGTAGGTGAGGAGATTGTAAGCCACTTCCCTCCTCTCAGATATATGCATATATGCAAATTTGCACTTCACTAAGGAAGTTGAGAAACTCCCGTGCCACATTTAAGCAGCTTCCTCAAAGTCATAATCGCTTTCCTACAAGCTTTTAATATAACTAAGGGATTTGTGCCAGATCAGAACCCCAAACTACAGACGCTGCGTTTCGGGGTACTTGCTCCTCATCAGTGTAGTGTGTGGGATATTCTGATCTGGCAGAGTGAGTGGGCTAAGACAAGGTCTGGGAACTTGCTCTCAACCTTATGGAGAGAGCGAAGTAGGTGAGGAGATTGTAAGCCACTTCCCTCCTCTCAGATATATGCAAATTTGCACTTCACTAAGGAAGTTGAGAAACTCCCGTGCCACATTTAAGCAGCTTCCTCAAAGTCATAATCGCTTTCCTACAAGCTTTTAATATAACTAAGGGATTTGTGCCAAATCAGAACCCCAAACTACAGACGCTGCATTTCGGGGTACCTGCCCCTCCTCAGTGTAGTGTGTGGGATATTCTGAGCTGGCAGAGTGAGTGGGCTAAGACAAGGTCTGGGAACTTGCTCTCAACCTTATGGAGAGAGCGAAGTAGGTGAGGAGATTGTAAGCCACTTGTCTTAGCCCACTCACTCTGCCAGATCAGAATATCCCACACACTACACTGATGAGGGGCAGGTACCCCGAAACGCAGCGTCTGTAGTTTGGGGTTCTGATCTGGCACAAATCCCTTAGTTATATTAAAAGCTTGTAGGAAAGCGATTATGACTTTGAGGAAGCTGCTTAAATGAGGCCCTGGAGTTTCTCAACTTCCTTAGTGAAGTGCAAATTTGCATATATGCATATATCTGAGAGGAGGGAAGTGGCTTACAATCTCCTCACCTACTTCGCTCTCTCCATAAGGTTGAGAGCAAGCTCCCAGACCTTGTCTTAGCCCACTCACTCTGCCAGATCAGAATATCCCACACACTACACTGATGAGGGGCAGGTACCCCGAAATGCAGTGTCTGTAGTTTGGGGTTCTGATCTGGCACAAATCCCTTAGTTATATTAAAGGGAACCAACCACCCCAAATGACCCCCCTGGACTGTTAATATGTGTCCCTATACCCAGCACACACATTTGGGGCAATCGTTTTTGCTAAAAAAAAATGTTTAGTAGAAGCTAAGATATATGTTTATAAAGTTTAATAAATTGAGCCGAATGGGTGTTACCTAGCTTTGTCCTCCGTGCCTGTCAGCCTCCTCTCCCCTCCTCCCTTCAGTGAAGCCGTTCTGTGCAAGCCGAAAATGCCCCGCCTGTCTACTGCTGCCTGATAAATTATGCACGCCCATCTCTGCAGGTAAGAGCCTGGCCGCGTCATGAAAGGGGCGGGGCTAAATCGCGTCATGAAAGGGGGAGGGGCTCAGGGATGACGCGATCTAGCCCCGCCCCTTTCATGACACGGCCAGGCTCTTAGCTGCAGAGATGGGCGTGCATAATTTATCAGGCAGCAGTAGACAGGCGGGGCATTTTCGGCTTGCACAGAACGGCTTCACTGAAGGGAGGAGGGGAGAGGAGGCTGACAGGCACGGAGGACAAAGCTAGGTAACACCCATTAGGCTCAATTTATTAAACTTTATAAAGCTATATCTTAGCTTCTACTAAACAGTTTTTTTAGCAAAAACTATTGCCCCAGATGTGTGTGCTGGGTGTAGGGACACATATTAACAGTCCGGGGGGGTCATTTGGGGTGGTTGGTTCCCTTTAAAAGCTTGTAGGAAAGCGATTATGACTTTGAGGAAGCTGCTTAAATGTGGCACGGGAGTTTCTCAACTTCCTTAGTGAAGTGCAAATTTGCATATATGCATATATCTGAGAGGAGGGAAGTGGCTTACAATCTCCTCACCTACTTTGCTCTCTCCATAAGGTTGATAGCAAGTTCCCAGACCTTGTCTTAGCCCACTCACTCTGCCAGATCAGAATATCCCACACACTACACTGATGAGGGGCAGGTACCCCGAAACGCAGCGTCTGTAGTTTGGGGTTCTGATCTGGCACAAATCCCTTAGTTATATTAAAAGCTTGTAGGAAAGCAATTATGACTTTGAGGAAGCTGCTTAAATGTGGCACGGGAGTTTCTCAACTTCCTTAGTGAAGTGCAAATTTGCATATAACAATTTAGAGACGATCTGCAAAGAGAAGTGGTCAGAAATTCCTCCTGACATGTGTACAAACCTCATTATCATCAACAAGAAACATCTGACTGCTGTGCAAGGGTTTTGACATCAAGTATTAAGTCTTGTTTGCCAGAGGGATCAAATACTTATTTCTCTTTGTAAAATGCAAATAACTTTACATAATTTAGACAATGTGATTTTCTGGATGTTATTTTTGATATTCTATCTCTCGCTGTTAAAATGACCTACCCTTCAAATTACACTTTTGGCACAAAAAAAATATTTTCAGCTTTTACATTATTAAAATTACAAAAAGCAAAATAATGCAAAAGTTTCAGCACCCTTGGAGATGTGCTCAAATTATAGACTGTTCATGTCTTCTAGAATCAACAAGTGGTCAAATACTTATTTCCCCCATTGTACATGCAACATTTTCATTGCATGAATGCCACTTTTTTCAGCAGTATAATAAAAATAGATCGTGTCTTTTCAGAAGCGCCAGATACCATTATGTACTTTATTTTTGGTTTTACATAAATATATGTATTTATTGGTTTAATATTTTTTGCATTTTTGTTCTTTGATTTGTGATCATTTTTTTAATATTTATATTTTTTTTTTAAACTTTTTATTTTCATTTTTTTACTTTGTCCCAATATAGGACTTTAACTTTCATTACTCTGACAAATGGTTTATGGTATTTAAATGCATTGCAATGTATTGCTGCTGGCATGGTCAAACAGCCTACCATATCTGGCAAACCAGAATGTTGTCATGAACACTTCAGGTTGCCATTACTGCCATTGGGCCTCCATGATCTTGTTGCAGGGGTCTCTATCAGGTGAGAGAGGGAGCACACTCCCTTTCACAGCCTTCTAAATACTATGATTGCTATTTTTCTTGGCGCCTAGGGGGATAAATATCCAGGGGTAGCGCAGGGACGATCCCTGGCAGGGAGAGCTGGAGCTCAGCTATCACTTATGGTGAGTTTACACGCCGCGATACCGGGGCGATATCGCTATACAACGGCGCGGGAGTGCGCATTTTTTGTGCGCTTTTCCCGATATCGCATCGGCGGTTTACACGCTGCGATATCGGGAAACAACGTCACTACGATATGTACGCCCACCAACCCAGTAACGACCATTTAACATGGGAGTTAATGGGTGAGGTGCGAGTACAAATCGTAGTTGGGCTGTTACACGGTACGATGCTGCTACAACTGCCATGCGATATCGGGCGGTTGAATAGCACGCTCATTCAACCCCTATATCGTTTTGGCATCGTTCCAGCATCGCGTTGTACGTTCAAACTGTACAACTCGCGAACGATATCGGGTCCAACTCCCGAACCACGTGACTTTTTGTCGGAGTTGGATCGGAGTTGGACGCCGATATCGCGACGTGTAAACCCGCCATTACTCACATAAACACTATGATGTACCAGTATGTGTATGTTCAATAAGTCACTGCAAAATATGGTGGCATGCAAATCCTTATGCACCCTTTGACAAAATTACTGTTATTATGAACAGTTAAGCAAGTTGAAGATTAAATTATCTCTATGAAGCATACCGATAGAGACGACACATTTCCTTTACATTTTTGGCACAAAAAAATATTTTCACCTTTTACATTATTAAAATTACAAAAAGCAAAATAATGTAAACGTCTCGGCAACCTTGGAGATGTGCTCAGATACATTTTACCAAGGTCTCAGACCTTAGTTAGCTTCTTAGGGTTATGGCTTGTTCAATTAGATATAGCTCAGGGTTTTATTTATACCCTAACCTTATGACCTAATGGGTCTTTTATCACAATACATTCAAGGTACGATATAGTGCATTGTGTATACTGGAAATTAACATATAACTTTTAATATCAACACTTAAAAAAATGGCTTTGTCCTCCTCACTTTTAGACAAACACACATATATACCACCGTGAGAATAACATCCACAAACTTACAAACACTTAGGTTATCAATATCTTCCCTAGTGGGTCCCTTTTTTGATATATCAGAGATTCCCACCAGGAAAGGTTTTTCTTCTTGATACCTTTCCATGCTGGGTCAAACCCACACTTGTTCATTCAGAACTGCTGAATAAACCTAAAAGGAGTGTATCCCCTATTTCCCATTACACAAAAACATTGGTTTATCATGAGACCAGCTTATACCTCCTGGCAAAGAAAACCACTATAATCAGAACGATCTCACCAGGTTCTTAGTGGGGCGTTGCCACTGCGTTCTTCAAGTGTTCCTTGCTCACTGGTACATCAGAGGAGAGGAGCAGGCATATGCAGACACACCCTATCGGGGATTGTCTACCACCTTACGTTCTCACTCCCGCCCTGACAAGGGCAGTCCACAGCTTTCCCTAGCTGTCACTCGCCTTATGCAGGTGCCCAGGTGCCTCCCGACATGTTTCGCCCACAGGGCTCTTCAGGGGTAAAACAGCATGCTACCACTTACTGGGCTCAATAGCACAATAGCCTTTCTAGCTATACTTTGGGACCGGTATAGTACAGGGGCCCCCCATAGCTGAGGGCTTATATCCTCACTCAGTGTACACTCCACCTGAGGTCAGCCAATCAGGGCCAGGAGTTAGATAGTGCCCACCTGGGGTTGCTCAATCAATTGCCTCTCACCTGTGTGTCATCAGTGGCTTTTTTCCACTGTTCCCTTCTTTGGGTCCTATGCTAGTGACGTCACATATGACATACTTCTTCTGGGCGGCATTCTAGTGATGACTTCCGGTGTTTGGAACGCAAACACTTCCTGTTAGTGCTCTTGTGGAATGCAAACACGAAGTGCCATTTTTTTACATTACACACCATACTCTGATACAAAATTCCAAGGCATTCTGTCCTAAAAAGGATCCGGAGCAGTGGCTGGCTCTATTAGAGGGCGCATAGTATGCTTTAGCATAGGATTTCACCACATGTCAGAAAAAAGATCCTTAGGGGTAATGTAGCCTCAATTGCAGTCCTTTCCCCTATGGGATCTGACATTGCTTACGGGGGAAGGGAATTGATTATTCTGTAACAGACTCTGACTCAAATATCCATGAGTCAGACCAAACCTAGATGCCTGGCCTCATAGTTCATGTACACTACAGTACTTTAAAGACTCTGCCCCTCTGGGATATTCTTCTGGAAATATAGAGTCTCACAAGCACCGTAAGAGTCCGCTAGGATATCCATGTGTCTTTGTAGTTAGGTTATTGATTGTTTCTATATACGCAGGATCAATCTCAGGTCCTTAGTCAGTTATTGTTTCTTTACAGAAAGCAGCCATAGTTCAATTGTTCATTCAAACCTCTGGGGGTTATTGTATCGAGGCAGAAGATCTACCTTGTTTCTTTTTGGAGTATCTTACGATCCCAGTCACCTCCTCTTATCGGTCTCCTTATCATGTCAATGCCCATGAATGTCATAACACTCTTTTGACCTCCGTGCATCTCCCATACATGTCTTGCCAGGGGTTATCTCTCTCATGCTCTATGTCTAAGGCTTGTTCACTATGATCATTAGGAAAGGTCAAGTGATGTCAATTTCACAGCTTAATAAAAAGCCAGCCTCTTTTAACCTTCTGCCAAAAAAGCAGCCTTGTGTATTTCTAAGCAGTTGCCCAGAACTCAGTAAATAAAAATGGTGGAGGCCCACAGAGCAGGAAAAGGCTATAAGAAAATAGCAAAGCGTTTTTAAGTTGTCCTTTCCTCAGTTTCAAATGTAACTAAGAAATAACAGTTAACAGGAACAGTGGAGATCAAGAAAGGACTGAAAGACCAAGCAAAATTTGAGTGAGAGCTGCTCCTAGGATTCCTACAGAGACAAATCCAAACTCCCACTTGACTGCAAAAGACCTTTAGGTAAATTTGACAGACTGTGGTTGTGGTACATTGTTCCACTGTTCAGATATATCTGCACAAATCTGTCCTTCATGGAAAAGTCATCAGAAGAAAACGTCTTTTGCGTCCTCACCATAAACTTCAGCGTCAGGAGTATGCAAAAGAACATCTAAACAAGCCTGATGCATTTTGGAAACAAGTCCTGTGATCTGATGAGGTTAAAATAGAACTGTTTGACCACCATGTTCAAAGGTATATGTGGAGAAAAAGGGCCGAATTTCCAAAAAGAACATCTCATCAACTATTAAATATGAGGGTGGATCACTCATGCTTTGAGGTTGCATTGCAGCCAAAGGCACAAGTGACGTTTAACGGGCAGAGGGAAGAATGATTCAATAACATTTTTAAATGAATATGATGCAAACATAACACCATCTTTACAAAAGCTAAAGTTGGATAATGATCCTAAACACGTCATAATCCACAATACATTACCTGAAAAAGCGTTATCGAAAGGTTTTACATTGGCCCTCACAGTCCCCTGATTTGAACATCATTGAAAATCTGTGGCTAGACCTAAAAATGTATTTAAGATGACCGAAGAATGTTACAGAACTAGAAGACTTTTCCAAGGAAGAATTGATGAAAGTCCTTCAAGCAAGAACTGAAAGACTCTTAGCTGGCTACAAATAGTGTTTACAAGCTGTCATACATGCAAAAGGGAGTGGTATTAGGTTCTAACCATGCAGAGTACCCAAACTTTTGCATCTGGACATTTTACTTTTTATAGGTTTTAACCCCTTCCCGACATAGGACGTTGTACAACGTCTTGTGTTTCTGCCCGTTCCCGACACAGGACGTTGTACAACGTCCTGGCAGATTTGAGCTGCTGCAGCTCCTGTGAGTGGAGTCACTCAGGTGTCACAGATGCTGCTGCTCTGTGACAACCTATAGATGACCCCACAGGGGGTGGATTAACCCCCCCATGCCCAGGACCCCTCCGATCAGCAGTTTAAAAGTGAAACTGCCGATCGGAGGGAATCATAGGGATTCACCCCTCCAGATCTGATTGGAGCTCTTCAATCAGATCTGGAGGGGCGGATCGGCAAGTGTCCACCCGTCCTCACCCCCCTCAAGCTCCATGACTCACAGGGGGGCCCCCCGTCCCCGCAAACCGCCTGCCCCCCTCTATTATTATGTATATGCCGGTGGGCTGCACCCCCGGGTGTGCCCGCCAGCAACACTGTCCGGTCCGCTCCTACAGATCCCCCCCCAGGCAGCCCCCACCTCAGCCCTGTGTGCTGGCCCCCCCATACCTCCTGCGGCAGGCTGCACACGTTGGTGCACCCGCCGCTGTGGCCGCCCTGCCTCCGGCTGTGCGGCTCCTCTGCCGGCCGGTCGGTGGCCTCGCCTCCTCTCTCCGCCTCCTCTTCCGGCCTCCTGCTCATCAGTGGGATAGAGAGGGTAAGTATGTATGTATGTATGAATGTATGTAAGTATGTATGTATTTATGAATGAATGAATGAATTGATGGATGGATGGATGATGGATGTATGGGTGAATGGATAGATGGATGGGGGGTGCATGCGTGGATGTGTGCATCCGTGGACGTGAGCGTACATGAGTGTGCGTGGACGTGAGTGTGCGTAGACGTGTGCGTGCGTGGACGTGTGCATGCGTGGACGTGTGCGTGCATAGACATGTGTGTGCATAGATGTGTGGTGGATGTGTGCAAAGATGGATGTGTGTGTGGACGTGTGCGTGGATGTGCGTGCGTGTGTGGATGTGTGAATGCGTGGATGTCAGCGTGCGTGCGTGGATGTCAGCATGCATGAATGTCAGCGTGCGTGTGTGGATGTGTGCGTGCGTGGATGTCAGCGCGTGTGCGTGGATGTCAGCGTGCGTGAATGTCAGCGTGCATGGATGTGTGCGTGCATGGATGTCAGCGTGCGTGGATGTCAGCGTGCGTGGATGTCAGCGTGTGTGCGTGGATGTCAGCGTGCGTGCGTGGATGTGTGCATGCGTGGATGTCAGCGTGCGTGCATGGATGTCAGCTTGCGTGCGTGGATGTGTGCATGTGTGGATGTGTGCGTGCGTGGATGTCAGCGTGCATGTGTGGATGTTAGCGTGCGTGAATGTCAGCGTGCGTGAATGTCAGCGTGCATGGATGTGCGTGCGTGGATGTGTGCATGCGTGGATGTGTGTGTGGATGTGCGTGGATATGGATGTGCGTGCGTGCGTGGATGTCAGCGTGCGTGCGTGGATGTGTGCGTGTGTGGATGTGTGCGTGGATGTGCGTGCGTGCATGGATGTGCGTGCGTGGTTGTGTGCGTGCGTGGATGATGGGTGCATAAGTGGATGGATGGGTGCAACAAGGGATCAAGTGTCCTCTTGTTGTAGTCTCTGGGATCATAATCATGGTGCACTGTATGACAGATCATTGTCATACAGTGTACCATAACTCTGACCCCAGAGGCTGTAGGAAGAGGACACTTGATCCCTTGCTGCAGTCTCTGGATTGAGCAGAGGTGATCGAGCGTCGTGGGACCTTCGTTGTGGACTACGTCGGAGGCAATCGAGCGTCGTGGGACCTTTGTTGTGGACTACGTCGGTGGCGATCGATCGTCGTGGGACCTTCGTTGTGGACTACGTCGTATCTTTATAATAAAGATGGAGTCCGAATTTTGTTTGTGTTATTTTTTTCAAATAAAAACATTTTTCTCTGTGTGTATTTTCTGACTATTTACCAGAGATTCCTAATGGCGGGTCTAACATTGGCCCTATATTATGAATCTCAGGCTTAGTGCCAGCTGCCAATAAAAAGCTGGCATTAACCCCTTTATTACCCAGTTTGTCACCGGCACCAGGGCAACTGGAAGAGTCTGGGTACAGCGCCAGAAAATAGCGCTTCAATGAATACGCCATTTTCTGAGGCGGCTGCGGGCTGCAATCCGCAGCATACTTGGGCCTCTCCATGCTGCGGATTCCAGCCACCAGCTGCCTAGTTGTAGCTGGCTGGACCAAAAATATGGCGGAGCCCACGTAATTTTTTTCTAGAATTAGTTCTAGAAGGAAAAAAAGGGCTTTGCTGTATTTTTGGTTGCCAGCCAGGTACAACGAGGCAGCTGGGGGTTGGTGGCAATCCGTAGCTGCCAAGTTGTACCTGGCTGGACCAAAAATTGGCAGAGCCCCATGCCATTTTTTTTCTAGAATTAGTCCTAGAAAAAAAATAAAAATGGGCTTCGCTGTATTTTTGATTGCCAGCCAGGTACAATGAGGCAGCTGGGGGATACTGGCAGTCCGTAGCTGCCAAGTTATACCTGGCTGGACCAAAAATATGGTGGAGCTCCACACCATTTTTTTTTCTAGAATTAGTCCTAGAAAAACAATAAAAAAGGGCTTCGCTGTTTTTAGATGCATAGTGAACACTTTAAACCCCAGGTGCTTCTCAAATTGATCTGTAAAAATGAAAAAAGAAAATTTGTGTGAAAAAAAAGTACTTTTTCCTTATTACGGATCAATTTGTGAAGCACCTGGGGGTTCAAAGTGCTCACTATGCATCTAGATGCATTCCTTGGGGGGTCTAGTTTCCAAAATGAGGTCACTTGTGGGGTAGCTCCAATGTTTAGGCACACATGGGCTCTCCATACGCGACATGGTGTCCGCTAACAATTCCAATAGTTAGCGGACACCATGTCGTGTATGGAGAGCCCGTGTGTGCCTAAACATTGGAGCTCCCCCACAAGTGACCCCATTTTGGAAACTAGACCCCCCAAGGAACGTATCTAGATGCATAGTGAGCACTTTGAACCCCCAGGTGCTTCACAAATTGATCCGTAAAAATGAAAAAAGAAAATTTGTGTGAAAAAAAGCACTTTTTCCTTCTTTCGGATCAATTTGTGAAGCACCTGGGGGTTCAAAGTGCTCACTATGCATCTATATGCATTCCTTGGGGGGTCTAGCTTCCAAAATGAGGTCACTTGTGGAGGAGCTCCAATGTTTAGGCACACATGGGCTCTCCATACGCGAAATGGTGTCCGCTAACAATTCCAATAGTTAGCGGACACCATGTCGCGTATGGAGAGCCCCTGTGTGCCTAAACATTGGAGCTCCACCACAAGTGACCCCATTTTGGAAACTAAACCTCCCAGGGAACTTATATAGATGGGTTGTTAGCATTTTGAACCCCCAGGTGCTTCACAAATGTATCTGTAAAATTGAATAAGTACTTTTTTTTCCACAAAAATTTTCTTTTTTCATTATTACAGATTATTTTGTGAAGCACCGGGGTGTTCAAAATGCTCACCACCCATCTAGATAAGTTCCCTGCGGGGTTTAGTTTCCAGAATGGGGTCACTTATGGGGGAGCTCCAATGTTTAGGCACACAGGGGCTCTCCAAACGCGACATGGTGTCCGCTAACAATTGGAGCAAATTTTTCAGTCAAATTCCAAATGCGACATGGTGTCTGCTAACAGAGCCCCTGTGTGCCTAAACATTGGAGCTCCGTCACAAATGACCCCATTTTGGAAACTAGAGCCCCAAGGGAACTTATCTAGATGGGTTGTTAGCATTTTGAACCCCCAGGTGCTTCACAAATGTATCTGTAAAATTGAATAAGTACTTTTTTTTTCCCATAAAAATGTTCTTTTTTCATTTTTACAGATTAATTTGTGAAGCACTGGGGCATTCAAAATGCTCAACACCCATCTAGATAAGTTACCTGGGGGGTCTAGTTTCCAAAATGGGGTCACTTGTGGGGGAGCTCCAATGTTTAGGCACACAGGGGCTCTCCAAATGCAACATGGTGTCCGCTAACAATTTGAAAAATCAGCTCAAATTGTTAGCGGACACTATGTGGCGTTTGGAGAGGCCCTGTGTGCCTACACATTGGAGCTCCCCCACAAATGACCCCATTTTGGAAACTAGACTCCCCAGGGATCTTATCTAGATGGGTGGTGAGCATTTTGAACCCCCAGGTGCTTCTGAAATTCATCCGTAAAAATGAAAAAGTACTTTTTTTTCCATAAAAAATTTCTTTTTTCATTTTTACAGATTCATTTGTGAAGCATTGGGGCGTTCAAAATGCTCACCACCCACCAAAATGGGGTCACTTGTGGGGGAGCTCCAATGTTTAGGCACACAGGGGCTCTCCAAACGCAACATGGTGTCAGCTAACAATTTGAAAAATCAGCTCAAATTGTTAGCGGACACTATGTGGCGTTTGGAGAGGCCCTGTGTGCCTAAACATTGGAGCTCCCCCACAAATGACCCCATTTTGGAAACTAGAGCCCCCAGGGAACATATCTAGATGGGTTGTGAGCATTTTGAACCCCCAGGTGCTTCAGAAATTCATCCGTAAAAATGAAAAAGTACTCCTTTTTTCCACAAAAAGTTTCTTTTAGCCTAATTTTTTTCATTTTCACATGGGAAACAGGATAAAATGGATCCTAAAAATTGTCGGGCAATTTCTCCTGAGTACACCAATACCTTATATGTGGTTATAAACCACTGTTTGGGCACACAGCAGGGCTCAGAAGTGAAAGAGCGCCATTTGACTTTTTGAATGGAAAATTAGCTCCAAAAGTCAAATTGCGCTCCTTCCCTTCTGAGCCCAGCCGTGTGACCACATATGAGATATCGATGTACTCAGGAGAAATTGCCCAACGATTTTTAGTATCCATTTTATCCTGTTGCCCATGTGAAAATGAAAGAATTGAGGATAAAAGAACATTTTTGTTGGAAAAATTAAAATTACCATTTTTTCCTTCCACTTTGCTTTAGTTCCCGTGAAGCACCTGAAGGGTTAATAATCTTCTTGAATGTAGTTTTGAGTAGCTTGAGGGGTGCATTTTTTGGAATGGTGTCACTTTTGGGTGTTTTCTGTCATGTAAACCCCTCAAAAAGACTTCAAATGTGATGTGGTCACAAAAAAAAATGGCTTTGTAAATTTTGCTGGAAAAATGAGAAATTGCTGATGAACTTTGAACCCTTATAACTTCCAAACAAAAAAATGTTTTTTTTCCAAAATTGTGCTGATGTAAAGTAGACATGTGGGAAATGTTACTTATTAACTATTTTGTGTCACATAACTCTATGGTTTAGCAGAATAAAAATCCAAAATTTGAAAATTGCGAAATTTTCAAAATCTTTGCTAAATTTTTGATTTTTCCACAAATAAACGCGAAAACTATCGACCTAAATTTAATACTAACATGAAACCCAATGTCATGAAAAAAGAATCTTAGAATCGCTAGGATCCGTTGAAGCGTTTTAGAGTTATTACCTCAAAAAGGGACACAGGTCAGAATTGACAAAAATGGCCTGGTCATTAGGGTCAAAATAGGCCCGGGGGTGAAGGGGTTAAAATATTAAAGATGAAAATGTATATGTTTTTTTTACCTAAAATATAATGAAAATATGTAATCTTTAACTTCATGCCTTTTAAGGTACCGTTACACACAGGGATATATTGCTTGCAATTCACTGGTTGCAGTGAAATCACGGACACATTGTTCCATTTTGTACACGGCAGCAAAATGAAACAATGTGTCCATGATTTCACAGCAACCAGTGAATTGCAAGCAATATATCTCTGTGTGTGACTGTACCTTTAGAGATCATTTCATCTTCAACTTGCTTAGTTGTTCACAATAACAGTAGTTTTGACCGGGAGTGCCCAAACTTTTGCATGCCACTAAATGACATACTGGTCTTTCAAAAGTTGAGGATGGGTTAAGGTTCAGAGAGTTGGGTATAGTGAGAAGGAGCTGGTGATCCAGTGTCAAATGCAGCAGAGATATCTAATAGAATCAGCAGGGAATAATGAACATTAGATTTTGCTATTAATCGGTCATTAAAGACTTGTAGTATTGTTTCAGTAGAGTGGAAAGAGCAGAGTGGAATTGATTGATCTGTGACAGTCAAGAAGGAAGATAGCGGATTAGACAGGAGTGGACCAAGTGTTCCAGGAGTTTAGAGATGAAGGGAAGAATAGAGTAAGGCTTGTAGTTAGAGTGCAGCTTTGGTGATGGGATGAAGTAAAAGGGTTATGATGGCATGTTTAAATGAGGAGAGAAGGATACCAGAAGAAACGGTAAATTTTTCAGCTAGGTTGGTAGTGACTAGAAATGAGCGAACTTTGCTCGAACATGTTCGTCAATTTCAAATTCGACTGAACCTGACTGATTTGACTCGGGGATCAGAAACCCAAACACTTTCTTCAAAAGTAGACGGGTGCGGCTTTGTTCGGGAAAAAAATTCTAAATTTAAAATGGCCCTATAACTTTACCTATTTATTTGGGACCAAAACACTTGCTGGAAAACCCACTGGCTGGGGACATCACCTAACTGATTTCGAAGATCCAAAGGTTCACTTGTCTGTAGTAGTGACCACTGAGGAGAGAGACAGGAGATGTGAGGGAATAGGACCACTGTTGTAGGTTGTAGGGTGAGAAGAAGCAAGGAGCCAGGTAATTTCTTCCTCTGTGACAGGCTTAAAGGTGGAAAGTGAGCTTGAGCTGCAAAATGGAAAGAGGCTCCAAATGATAGTGCAAAAACGTCAATTCAGATGTGGTTGATTTTCCTGAAGGTCCCCATAAATTCAAACAGTTGGGATTACATTTTTAAGGATTAGCCACAAAAAAATGTACATGCTGCATATCACACACTTCTAAAGAGTCAGAGTGAGATAGTGAGATGGTGACATCAGGCATGGCAAGGCAGGCTTTTCTTTAATGCCGTGATGCTATCGCATCACATGGTCTAGCGCAGCCACGTAGGGAGGACATTGACTGCCAATTTCAGAGATGATGATTGGCCAAGGGGGGTCATTTTATGCTGTTACAGTAAGAAATCAAAGTGCACAGCTCTTTCCATATAGAGATAGAAAAATGCCAACATAGGATTGTATCGTAGTGCTTCACTAGTGATAAAGAACATTGAAAATGGGAGTGTTATTCAACCTGTGTGTAATAATCCAGATATTCAAGTCAGATAGGGAACTACAGTATCTGCAAAGTTATTATTATTTATTCATATAGCGCCATTAGGTTCCATGGCGCTTTACGTGAGTAAAGGGCAGGCAAAGACAAGTACAATAAATGTGGATAATCAGGTCATACAGGTACAAGAGGGTAGAGAATCCTGTCTGCGAGGGCTCAGAATCTACGAGGGGTGGGTGGGAATACAGTAGGAGGGGGAAATGCTTGTCGCAAAGTTATAAAAACAAGAGGGGGGGGGGACAAAGGCGCAATAGTGCCCTTATCACTAGACACTAGTCTGTGCAACGGTGAGAAATACAATCCACTCACCTGCTCCAGTTGTGTAACCCACAACTGGCTTGAAAGCTTGTAATAATTTCCTGATGGCTGCTGCTGGACTTCCACCGGCCACGTTCACGTGGAGATGCAACAAGATGCTGGGGAAGAATGGTGTACCACAGTCCGCGCTGCCAGGGTGCCTCACATCAAAGAAAACGAGTAGTCGATGTTCAGTGTAATCCTTCTTTATTCTCCAAAAAAATGGAGAATAAAGAAGGATTACACTGAACATCGACTACTCGTTTTCTTTGATGTGAGGCACCCTGGCAGCGCGGACTGTGGTACAGCTTTCTTCCCCAGCATCTTGTCGCAAAGTTATGTGACTGTGAATTTATTGATCTGTGACAGTTTTCCCTAACTCCAGTCCTCAAGGCCCACCAATAGTCCTTGTTTTCAGGATTTCCTTAGCACAGCTGATATTCACCTGCACAGATGATGATTCCAACAAATGTTGCTTGCTACGGAAATCCGGAAAACATGCCCTGTTGGTGGCTTTTGAGGACTGGAGGACTAAAACCTAATAATAGCAATAAAAAAGCTTCATAAACTGCAATTGTAAAATAGCAAAGCAGTTTAGCACTTAATTTAATTAATTTAATATAAAACACGAAAAGACATTTTGGGCAGGAGTAATAAACCCCTAAGGGATGGAACCAATTGTGAGCTTAATTACTCAGCCTCATTTTTTTTCAAATCTGACGTGTTATTTTATGTGAAAGTAACTTCGCACTTTTCAATAAGTCATTCTGAAATTGTCTTTACTTGACAAATCTACGTTATCTTAGCAATAAATTTAGGTTGCAATGCTTTGTATTATCTAAATTTTGATGAAATGTTGAAAAATGTACAATTCCTAACTTTAAATGTTAATATACTTTAACCGGGTCGTCATACCACACAAGCTTGCTAACGAACATTTCCCATATGCTTACTTTTTGTTAGTATCATTTTACAAATGCCTTTTTATTTTTTTAAGATGTTAAAAAAAAATAAAATGTAGCTGTAACTTTTCATTTTTTTTCATGTAATTATTTACCGTAAATCCTATTTTTTATTAAATAATTCAGTTTTGAAGGGACCTTGAGGGACCTGTTTTAGAAACTTCACAGAAGTGATAACATTTTAAAAGCTGTAACCCCTCAGAAGTGACGTAACTTGGAGCTCCTGGGCCCCAATGTGAAAGCTCCAATAGGGCCCCAATTATTGCAAATCTTAAATAACACTAGTCTTTTTCTTTAGGCCAAAGGGATTTTGGGCCACCCATAGGTCCCAGGGCCCGGGTGCGATTGCAATCCATGCAACAATTGTAGCCCTTGCCTATTGGGTCCCTGCCCATCAGATTATTTTAAATTGCTTTCAGGAAATGTGTTAACCTCTCAGGTGCTACACAGGAATTAAGGCAAAGTGGAATTAAAAAAATATATATTTTTTTTCATTAAAGGAGATATCAGGGATATTTACAAAAAAAAGTGCCCAAACACCAACAGACAGATAACTGCCACCTACGTGCCTGTTGTTGCTGGCACCAGTCCCCGCTGTTCAACCCCAGCACCAGGCGTTCACAGACCACTCCTGCCGAGGACACCATGGCAGCGTATATGTGGTGCCCTGCTCACGCAGGTAGCCACAGACATCTCTAATGCACAGCTGGGTTTCCACAGCAGGTACCTACTACATACAACACCTTCCACCCTGACACAGTAGGGGGAGCCCCACTTGCTGACCTTAGGCAAGATCCCCTATAAATACTGCTGCTGGGGGAGGAGTTAGTTAGAGTGTGCAGACGCTAGGAGAGCTGCAAAAACGTCCTGGTGGTCGGTACTGCGATTAGGCCTGAACCAATGACCCGGAGTGGCTCTTCCACGTCCCGCAAGCCTAAGTGGAACTGAAGGCAAGGAGCTTAGGACAGTGAAGGGAGTGAGGAGCTTGAGAGAGTTCGTCCCAGGAGAAGCACGTGATATTGGGGATTTGCACCTGTGGGACACTATAGGACCACAGAAAACCCGATTGCACCGTGGAGGCTTTAGCTACCCGGTATCCTCTGTGGGTCAATAGAGAGAATTAAACACAGCAGAGCAAAGCCGCAGTGTTAAGAGAAGGTGACCCGGAGACAGCACAGGAGGAGAGGAAGACACTACAGTCAGGAAGAGAGAGGAGGCAAGTCAGGCTGCAAGCAGGCTGTGCTTCAGACAAATACTACAGAGCAGAGGAGGCCTTATACCCACTTGCTGTGGGGACCCACTGTGCAACCTGTACACCCGACAGTGCCCTGGATCATTTTACCTCCTTAACAACAGTAAAAGGTAATAGACACTTTCCTGTGTGTGTATGTATCCTTCTTCACCACTCCTGGTACTCTCCATAGACTCTTCCGACGCTCCCTACACCATCCCAGCTCCTCTCCAATCTGTTCCCCTTTTCACTACGCTGCCCCGGAGGTCCAGTCCTACCTGCGGAGGACTTCAGCATCTCAGCCGTTATCCCATCCACCTCCGGTGGACTGTGGCGGCGCTGGTGGCATCTCACCAGATACTGCAGGTGGCATCACGACAACAAACTGTAAATACTCCCCTGTACATAATCCCTTTTCAAAAGAATAGTCCCCCAGGACACGGGATCAGGCGCGGCCGCCATTCTCCGTGACAAAGTTAACCCCTTGCCGCCTGATACCCGAGTACCCCACGACCTGGTGCTTGACATATACACAGAGCAGAGTGGATTTTCTGCTCTGCGTAAGTGGGTGCATAGGTTATGTCACACTGATTCACAGCGGGCTCCCCACTACTTGATTGGGGGAGCCAGCTGTCAATCACCATGACGTCAAATATGCGTCTGTCTACTGAGGGAGGGAATCCTCCCCTAGGTAGTTGTGACATCATCAGAAGCACCAAAATCACCATCAGGAGCGGTCTGTGACCACTCCGGTTAGCAGTGAACGGTGCCAAGCACAGCAGGCAGGTGGATGCCAGCTACATGCCTGTTAGTGCTTAGGCACATTTTTTTTTTGGCACTATCCCAGATATCTCTTTTAAGATATTGCTTTAGCTGCATTTTTTTTCATTTTTAACCTCTTTACTCCCCCGAAATCTTTTGACCCTAATGACCAGGCCATTTTTTCCAATTCTGACCAATGTCACTGTATAAGGTTATATACCTCTGGAACGCTTCAATGGATAACAGTGATTCAAAGAGACTTTTTTCATGACATATTGAACTTCATGTTAGTGGAAAATTTAGGACAATATTTTTTGGGTTTATTTGTGAAAAAATCTGAAATTTGGCAAAAAATGTTGAAAATTTAGTCCATTTTCAAACTTTAAATTTTTATACCGTTAAACCAGAGAGTTATATCACACAAAATAGTTAACAAATAAAATTTCCCAAATATCTACATTACATCAGCACAATTTTTTAAACACTTTTTTTTATAGGAAGCATGAAGGGTTCAAAATTTGTTATGCAATTTCTCCTGAGTACACGGATACCCAATATGTGGTAGAAAACCACTGTTTGGGCACTTGGCAGGGCTCATGAGGGAAGGAGCGCCATTTGATTTGTGGAGCAGATATTCCTATATTCCTAGTTTGCATCCTCTGTTACCAGAGACCCTAATGGAACATTAGCAGAAATCCCCTTTTGTAACCACATTTTGGAGTTTGGGGTTTATCTTTGGCTGTAGTAAAATGCTCATCACCAATCTAAATAAGTTCCTTGCGGGGGTATGGTTTCCAAAATGGGGTCACTTGTGAGGGAACTCCAATGTTTAGGCACACAGGGGCTCTCCAAACGCGACATGGTGTCTGCTAACAATTTAAGCTAATTTTCCATTCAAATTGCTAGCGGACACCATGTCAGGTTTGTAGAGCCCCTATGTGCCTAAACATTGGAGCTCCCCCACAAGTGACCCCATTTTGGAAACTAGACCCCCCAATGAACTTATCTTGATGGGTGGTGAGCACTTTGAACCTCCAGATGTTTCACAAATTGATCTGTAATAATGAAAAAGTACTTTTTTTCACAAAAGTTTTCTTATAGCCTCACTTTTTTCATTTTCACATGAGGATCAGGATAAAATACATCCTAAAATTTGTTGGGCAGTTTCTCCTGAGTACATTTATACCTCATATGTGGTCATAAACCACTGTTTGGGCGTACGGCAGGGCTCAGAAGTGAAGGAGCGCCATTTCACTTTTTGAATGGAAATTTAGCTCCAAAAGTCAAATTGCGCTCCTTCCCTTCTGAGCCCTGCCGTGCGCCCAAACTTTGGTTTATGACTACATATGAGGTATCGGTGTACTCAGGAGAAATTGCCCAACAAAATGTGAAAATGAAAGAATTAAGGCTAAAAGAACATTTTTGTTAGAAAAATTAAAATGTCAATTTTTTTCCTTTCACATTGCTTTAGTTCCTGTGAAGCACCTGAAGGGTTAATAATCTTCTTGAATGTAGTTTTGAGTAGCTTGAGGGGTGCAGTTTTTGGAATGGTGTCATTTTTGGGTGTTTTCTGTCATGTACTCCCCTCAAACGGACTTCAAATGTAATGCGGTCACTAAAAAAAATGGTTTTGTAAATGTTGCTGGAAAAATGAGAAATTGCTGATGAACTTTGAACCCTTGTAACTTCCCACCCCAAAAATTTATTTTTCCAAAATTGTGCTGATGTAAAGTAGACATGTGGGAAATGTTACTTATTAACTATTTTGTGTCACATAACTCTATGGTTTAGCAGAATAAAAATCCAAAATTTGAAAATTGCAAAATTTTCAAAATCTTTGCCAAATTTTTGATTTTTCCACAAATAAACGCGAAAACTATCGACCTAAATTTAATACTAACATGAAGCCCAATATGTCATGAAAAAAGAATCTTAGAATCGCTAGGATCCGTTGAAGCGTTTTAGAGTTATTACCTCATAAATGGACACTGGTCAGAATTAACAAAAATGGCCTGGTCATTAGGGTCAAAATAAGCTGTGTCATGAAAGGGTTAACCCTTTATTGGAGAACTTAATAACCAGGTCTAACTTGGCCTGACATTAAGAATCTCAGGGCTTAATATCAGCTGGAAGAAAGCAAAGCTTGTATTAACCCCTTATTACGCAGCATGGAACCTGCCACCAGGGCTGCTTAAGAGCCTGGTAAAGTGCCTGGAAATAGTGCTTCTTATAAATGCGCCATTTTCAGGGGTGGCTGCGAGTTACTATCCTTTAGCATGAGGGACCCTAAATCAATGGGCCCTCACCCTGCTGAGCATACCAGCCCCAGCTACCTAGGTTTACCTTGGGTAGCAATTACAAATAGGCGGAGCCCATGCATTTTTTTGCCAGCCAAGGTAAAATTAGGCAGCTGAGGCTGGCGGCTCATAGCTGTCGGCTTTCATTGGGCTAGATTTAAAAGTAAAGCGAAGTCCCATATTTTTTTTTAAATAAATAATTTATTTATTAAACACCCTATGACTGCAGGATGGTTGCCATACTCTAATCTGCATGGCAACCAATCACTGTCCAGATTGTGGAAATGCACTCTTACTACAATAGCAAATCACAGATGCTGTCACAGAGTGTGAGAATCTATGATTGGCTGTTTGTCTGACAGTGCAGTGAATATGCAAGTAGCTTAATAGGTGACCCAGGAAGGGATTTAGATGGAGGCTGAGTTGACCTGGAAGTAATTCAGCAGGAGCACAGGAGGCTGAGGCCCCAGGAGCAGCAGCAAGAGTCTGGTAAGCCCGATCTACCTGTTCTTCTATCTGCACTAGGTACTGTCATGGCTGTATGGCAGAACAGTACCCAGGCAGTGAATATCATGTCTGTCTACTGTTCCCATACAGTTTGAGCATGGTCTCATCCAACTCTGCCTTTTTACAGCCCCCCCAGACCTTTTTGTAGGGTCCAGCAGAAAATTACTCACGTTTCACTTTGACTTGCATGGGACTCGCTATTCGGAACGAATGCATGAATATTACAAAGTACGCATTACGAGTATAGTGTTTACGAATATTACAGTACTCACTCATCACTACTTGTGACAATACCCATAGGTGCTTTACAGAGTTTCTCAAAAATGCAAAGACACAGAATATGTGGTCAAAACTAATGCTTGGGCACCAGGCAAGGCTTCAAAACAAAAGGGCACAATTTTCTTTTTTGAGCACAAATTCGGTTAGAATAGATTTTGAATGCCATGCCACATTTTGTAGAGCCCCAGAAGAGCAGCAAGAGCAGAGATATCTACAAGGGACCCTATTTTGGAGACCCTTCAACAAATACATCTAAGGGTACCTTTACACGCCGCAACTACGGTGTAGCAACTGCGAGGCAATCAGGAGTTCCGTCACCGTTGCCCTGAAATTGCTACGAAATTGCGGCGTGTAATTGTGGAACGCGATGGTGATTTTTAAAGTTGCTGCCGGTTGCGGTTTCAGAGCATTGTTCAAAAACCAGAGGCAACCCTGAATTTAAAGAGCTGTCCATTCACACTACAGACACAGGCTAGCCAATCATGACGCTAATGCGTTGTCTAATCAGCGTGTTTGGGTCGCGGAATACACAAGTCTGTCACGCCTATGGTTTTGCAGCGCTGAACATGTACGCCCACATTCCTTTAGGGATTGCGGCATGTGAAACGGCGTCAGGAGTCAACCGGATGTTTCCCAATGTTGGTGTAGGAACCTCCGGAACGACACATCACTTTAGGTTGAGGGCGCAATTGCGGCGTGTACATGTGGCATCGGCGTTCGGAGGCAACCGTCAAAAACGTGCATGTGCACGTTCAGTTGCCTCCGATCGCCGGCAATAGTTGCGGCGTGTAAAAGTACCTTAAGGGGATGTTCAGCATTTTTAACTCAGAGGTGCTTTGTAACATTTAGTTATGAAAATTAAAAATACAGTGCAATCCAAATGCTTTTTGTTTTTAACATTGGGATAGGTTAAGCATTACAATGTATTTATTTATTGATTTATCCATTCAAAACACTGATTAATCACTGATGACACACAGATCCAAAACTCTGATGACACTTGCACCATTTGTGTTTATGAAAAACACTGATGCCTGAATGAGACCTAACCTGGTTTGTGTACGGACCATGAAGCATTGGCTGACCTCAAGTCTTTCTAGACTTGAATTTGACAGCCTCATATATTCCTATGAGGCTAGGTCAGCTCACCTGTGACCAGTATATGAATCACAGGACATCTTAGACTGCTTTCACATCAGCATTTCCGGCCGATTGTGGCATATCCAGCAGCTTTGCCGCATCTGCCATCTAACAGCTGATTTATGGCAACCCCTTTCATTCTCTATGGGACTTGCGGCCAGGTGTGGCAGTTGTGGTTTTGTCAGATCCGGCAGATCTGGCACTTTGAGGGAAGGAAAAAAAAGCAGTGTTTTTTTACGCTGCTGAAAGTGCCAGATCTGCCAGATCCAGCAAAACCACAACTGCCACACCTGGCCGCAAGTCCCATAGAGAATGTACGAGGCTTGCCGCAAGTGAACCATTAATGCGGCAGATTTCAGCTGGTGTGGCAAACCTGCCAGATCTGCTGTGAATTTCAAATAAACGCTGATGTGACAGGTGCCTTAATGAAGTGTCAGGGAGAGTAAAAATAGTGTAATATATATAGAACTTTCAATAATATCTGCTAGTGGATTAAGCATAAATGAGATATCATTTATCCGTTTGTTATAAAGTAAAGAATGCGGTGTGTGGAACCAGCCTGAAGGTGCAATCACACTGCATTTTATAATGTCCTTGGGATCCTGGGGATCTCATGACACATGTCCTTAGCGTGTACATATGACAGCTGGCATAATAGAGCAGAGAGTGGCAGTTATCATCTATAGGCTACTCTTGTAAAAAGATCCATACCTTTGTTGGGTGAATGCGAGACTGTGGATAATTTGATGTATGAGTCAAGAGCCCTCCCATGCATACAATAAACAGACACAACAAAATATCATGTAAAGCTAGTCTGATATTACTGATATCATTTATTATATGTCTTGATTTCTAACTAAATCTTTCTGTAAAACAAAGTAAAAGTAAATAATCTGTTAACTGTGCTTAACCTTGGTGTGTACATATAATGGCAGAAAGAAAGAGGTTACTAAACAGTGTTCAACTTTAGCCGAGTGCGTCCAAACTATAATTAGAAATCGTTGTTGCTTTCACGTGGTACAAAAGTACTTGTGTGTTTTTCTACTTTTCTCCATAGATTTGTTAAGTCCGTGGGATTGCTTCCTGAACTAACAAAGATATTCCGTTAGGCTAATTACACAAGACACAAAACCATTGCTTAATGAATAAACAGAAAGTGTATTCACACAACCTATTCAAGAAAAAAAATTGCTTCCCTTCCCACATTTCAGTATAATAGTAATGATGCAGGTAAAAGCTATTGAATGAACCCGGACCCAGTTAAGCGTGAGAGTTGACAGTGCACACAGTTTACTTCTTAAAAGTAATTGTGTGAAAGATTAGAGACAAAACACATTAATCCCTTCACGACCTCTGCCGTACATGTAAGTAATATGACGCTGTATGTAAGGGCCTTTTCACATCATGTTTTCGGTCCATTTTCATGCATTACATTTTTTCAGGTGTGTTAATGCATAGAAACGCGGTAAAACACATGCGTTAACACACCCATTGACTTGAATGGGAAAACTCAAAAACTCATGCAAACGCTGTAAAAACACATTGCAAACACACAGTTGCGTTTGACCGCATTTGTTTTTACCCAACGCACAGGAAACATATGAGTTTTCCCATACAAGTCTATAGGTGTGTTAACGCATGCGTTTTACCACGTTTGCATGCATTAACGCACCTGCCAAAATGCAATGCGTCCAAACGGACTAAATACCTGAGGTGCACTTAGCCTAAGGGTGGAGGCACACTGGCGTGAGACTCGCGCGAGTCTCATGCTTGTAAAAAACGCATGTCACTCGCACTGATGTTAACAAATTGGCCAGGGCACAGTGGTCTGTTTTACGCAGTCGCCTCTCGCATGTGGCCGGAAATGCGATTCCACTCGCAGCATGCTGCGTATGTGTGCAATTCCTACGCGCGTACGGCCAATGCAAGTCTATGGCAGCGTTTTTTCTCGCATGAAGTCAGCACACCATGCGAGTTACATGCATGTGACAGGAAGTGCAAGCTGATTCCAATTCTGAAGTGCACCTGCATGCCTCCATGCCTCAAAAACACGTTAAACACGCATTGCTGTTTGTGACTGAAAAAACGCACTCGCATCGCACTCGCACCGCCTTCGCACCGCACTCGCACACAACTCGCACAGCGATCGCAGACAAATACGCGACGCAGTTGCAGAAATGGCTAGCGTACAAAACACTCAGTTTTTCACGCCCCTAGTGTGCCTCCACCCTAAGTGAGTTCCCTTAGACCACCATACATGTACAGAGCTACAACCGCCCTGGTTCACAAGCAGAAAAATCAGCAGAAAGTGTCAGCTATTTGACACCATGCAATAATGGTCACTAGTACAGATTGCGGGAGTTAAACCTCTCTGATTCCGCTGTCAATAGCAACAGTAGTATCGATCTGTCTGTAGCAGGAGGGAACTCCCTCTTTACCCTGATCAACAGGCCTCGGGCCAGCTTCAGGTTTTTGTGGGCCCAGGGGAAAACTGTCTTAGTGGGCCCCTTTAACACATACCATGATTCATGATTAAAACAAAGAAGCTGTGGGCTGTACATATACTATAAAGGCTGATATAGAATGTATGATATGATATAGAGGCTAATATAGAACTTACCTTTGCATTCTTCTCTTCAGCAGGGGGGCATCAAGCTCATGCGTGCTTACCACACATTGAAGCTGGCCCTCTCCCACTGACCCTTCCAGACACAGCAGTTGGATTGATCTTTATTGGAAAAAAAAGTAAAATATTAGATAGTAAGATCGATTTTAGCATGGTATGCAAGCAGATTCCATGCATGAATCCACATCTACATTTCAAAGTGTGAACAACCCTGCTCTCATATACCCCATGTACAACATCTCTGCCCTGATATACCCCATGTACAGCATTTCTGCCCTCATATACCCCATGTACAGCATCCCTGTCCTCATATATCCCATGTGCAGCATCCCAGTCCTCATATATCCCATAAACAGCATCCCTGCTCTCATATACCTCATGTACAGCATCCTTGCCCTCATTTATCCCATATACAGCATCCCTGCTCTCATATAACCCATGCACAGGATCCTTGTCTTCATATACCCCATGTACAGCATACCTGTTATCATACACCCCCATGTCCAGCATCTCTGCCCTCGTATACCCCAAGTACAGCATCTTATACTGTAATATATGTCCCTATTATGACCCCATCATGCTGTATATGTCCCTCATCTTGGTATAAATGTTCCCCATTCTATATGATCCACATCCTGGTATATATCTCCCTATACTGGTATATATTGCCCCTATTTTGGTATATATGGCTCCATCCTGGTATATATCTCTTTCCTATCCTAGTATATATGATCCACATCCTGGTATATATGGTCCCCCATCCTGGTATATATGTCTGCATCATTGTTTATATGTCCCCATCCTTGTATCTTCCCCTTCCTGGTATACATGGTCCTCCTGGTATAATATAAGGTCCTGGTATATATGGTTCTCTTTCTGGCATATATGCTGGTTCTTCACCTGGTATATGTGTCCCCTTCATGGAATATATGGTTCTCTTCCTGGTATATATGGTGGTTCTCCTCCTGGTATACTGTATATGTCCAATTCCTGGTATATCTGTCACTCCTCCAGAAATATATGGTTCTCTTCCTGGTATATATGGTGGTTCTCCTCCTGGTACATATGTCCCCTTCCTGCTATATCTGTCCCTCCACCTGGTATATAAGTTCCCATCCTCACCATATCCATATCCTGGTTTATCCTGGTTTATCCTGGTATATCCTGGGATTATCCACAATCCCTCATTCACACCACACACAGTAAAAAAAAAAATATTATACTTACCTTCCTTTCGCTCCCCCAGGCCCGTATTCTCCTCAGTTGTTGTCCCTGCTGCCTCTTGCCACCGTCTCCTGTATGCTCTCTTCAGTAGTGTGATGAGGTCACAGCATGATGACCTCATCACGCTGATGGACATGGACAAAGTTGAAGCGCCACTGCTCCTGGTGCCACCACATGGTTAATTTGCATGCAATGCATCTAAAGCACATTGCATGCAAAATAGCAATGTGAAATGGTAGAGCGCACTTAGCTGCTTGCTGACCCTAATGGGCCCCTCACCATCAGGGCTGCCTGTCCTTGACTGTTAGTGGGCCCCTGAACTGTCCAGGTCCCCAGCACATGCCCAGGTGTGCTGGGTTCTGACGCCGGCCATGGTCTGATACTTCCATGAGGCCCAAGTCCTTGTTTTGTTGGTAACAGGATAGCAATCGAGCTTCCTTAATACATCTTCCTCCGCCAATCTCGGACAACAGAAAGGGAACAATTTCTTCTTCTTCTCTTGACTATTCTGTGCCCATTACCTCTTCATCCTCGTCCTCCTCTATTTGTTCCTTGGCTCCTGCATCTTCACTAAAAGTTTGCCTTGTACCATGACCCCGACACTGTACTCCATCCTGCCATGCCACCCGGCTGTGCAACAAAAGTCCAGACCTTAGAGATATTTTTTATCCCTTTCGTATCCTCCTCTTCTTTGACCTCTTCCTCTGGGGCCCCCACCTCATCTTGCAGACTTTTCAAAGTTTGCTTATGCATGTAGATAACCGAAATAGTGATGCTAATGATAGTTGTCATTTCAAAACTGTGTTGATGGGTGCAGAGGTCCTTGATCTGTGCCCACTTTGCAAGCATTATTTGCATCCCAGTTGGGTCAAGTTGACTCACTGTACACATCATGACAAACTGTGCCAGGGCTTTTCACTGCTGTCTCGGTTGCTGCAACATGTACAGAGTGGAATTCCACTGTCTCTGCACATCACATATAAAATAGTTAACTAATTGTCCGAAAGACCTGTGTATCGATGCTAGTCGATGAGCCACAAGGTGAGAATGGCAGAAGTGAGCACACAGCAACCATGGAAATTGCTGGACAACCAGGTGTATGATGTGAGGCATGCAAGGCACGTGATAAGTTTGCCCCGGTGTAGCTTTGTAAGTGAAATCTCCTAGGCATTTTAATATCAACACAGCCTGGTGGCGGTGAGCCCTGGCAGCTCAGTACGGAGATGGGGGGATTGTTTCTGGACTGTTGGAACAATAAGGGAGGGATTGAGAGCACAGCTAGAGGCGCTAGATGAGGTGGATGAGGCAGAAGCAGTGGTTTAACAGGTACAGGTAGACGTTTGTCCTAAAATTCCAGGTGATTTCAAGATTTGGGGAGTAGCCTTTTTCCCACCTAGCCCTGTAGCCACCATAGTCACCCAGTGCCCAATGAGCGAGATGTAACACCCCTGGCCATGTTTGATTGTCCAGATGTCAGTGGTAATATGCATCCTGTCACGCATACACTTTCTCAAGGAATGGGTGCTGTTGTCTGCGACATGCTGGTGTAGAACAGGCACGGCTTTCTTCAAGAAGTAATGGCGACTGAGCAACTGATACTGGTGGGGCTGCAACTGCCATCAGATTTTGGAATCTGTCTGTATTCACCAGGTGGAAAGGCAGCATTTCTGTGGCCAATAAATTGGAAATGGTGAAATTTAAGCTCTTTGCTTTGTGATGTGTAAATAATCAGTTACCTGACAACATTTGCAGGACCGAGGACTGCTTGCTGTGCTGAGAGAGGGTGGAGCAGGATGTACCTGACAAACTGCTGCATTTTGAGGGAGGTGCATGCAGAGATGTTATGTGTTATGTTGGGTTGACAAAGAAGTGGTGTGCTCAATGTCTGAGATCGGTCAAAAACAGCAGGTGTTTCCCCTTCTTAAAAAGCTGATGGGTTCTCACTCATTCCAACTGTAGCGTGTACACAAGTGGAGGTTCTGAAGCTGGAGACCTCTGGGACAACACTTGACATTATGACGGAGGATAAGAAGCAGCACCATGCGGTTGATATGGTGCATAGAGTTCGATGAGGCCCACTAGTCCCTGTTTTAGTGCAGTAAGTTTGCCAGAGTAACACATGTTGTTGGGCCATGTGCCGGTTCATACATGTAGTAGTCGAATGGTTGCTTTTTTTTTACCTCTGGTATTGCCGCAGTTATACTGATATGGATAATTATGGTGCCAGGTCATTTTTACAGAATAATAAACAAAACTCCTCCAAAATTGAGGAATTTCATTTTTTTGCCCAATTTCACTGCACTTGGATTTTTCTCCCTAATTTTATACTACATTAAATGGTAAAATGAATAGAGTCATTAAAAACTCCCATTAACTCTGTAAAAAACAAGTCCTCAAAAGGCTTTGTGGATGGAAAAAAAAACATTATTGCTCTTGGAAGAAAGTTAGGAAAAAAATATATAATGTCAAGAAAGGATTACATATAAACATCAAACACAATTTTCTTTTAACAATGGTAACTTATGGTATATAACTTAAGCAATCAACTAATACACTTTCTTTTTTAAATTCTTCATCCTTTGCTTTCAATGAAAAAATACTTTCTTTTTTGTACTGTGAGACAAAAAAATCTAAAACAGAATTTACATCACAGTATTATTGACTTTTATCTACACAATTCTCTGTGAGCAGACAGCTGTTGGGTTCCTGACTCTATTGGGCCCAAATATTCCCAATAAGACATTGATTGCAGCAAAGCAGAAAAGTGAACTACTGTTATGTTCAACTCATAGAGGATTGCCTATACTGAATATATACTCTCATCAGACTCCAATGGGCCCGAGTGCTAAATTTGGATCTGCGCCCCCCCCCTCCCTGCATGTTGGTCAGATATTGACCCTTGTAGAATTCTAAATCCTGTAAGGACATATGTTTTGCACCCACTCCCCCCATTATGTGGTAATGTCTAAATTCCTGTGCTAATTTCCATCATCTTAGGTCTGGATATTGGTTTTGGTTTTCATATGTGTATGTATTTCTTGTTTTTCATTAATGGCACACGTAATTGTTTACATTGTTAAATATCCAACACCTGATGAAAATCGTACAGATTGAATCAATTGTCTGGTTTTGTCAAATAAAAAGGATCTTTTTTGCACTAAAAACTTTCTACCCATATAGTGTGTCAGGGTTACACTATAGCCACCCCAACCTTAGTTGCCCTGGTTGGACAGAGCATGTTCAGGTAAGTGTGTTTCAAGAGCAGGTTTTGGTGTAAATGTGACACATGAGCTCTGAATAACTCCACTCGCACCATTGATTGGCAGCATTTATGCACAGTGCAAACAGAAAGCTTTCAGTGGTGTCAACCAGGTTATTCAGAGATCTGCTTTAGAGAACTGTTAAGGTTCAGTCACACACAACAACGCTCCAGTGATCCCGACAGCGATAATGACTGGCTGGATTGCTGTAGTGTCGTTACCTGGTCGCTGGGGAGTTGTCAAACAGGCAGATTTCCCCAGCGACCAGGGACCTGGGAGCCACCTCCATATCGCTAGAAGCGATGTTACCAGCGTCCTCCCTGCTTAGCGCTGCCTGTAAGCAGGGAGGACGCTGGTAACTATGATAAACACCGGGTATCTAGACAGCGCGCACTGCTTAGATACCTGGTGTTTACCATGGTTACCAGCCTGTAAGGTCACTGATCGTTGGTCTCTCGCTGTCACACGCAGCGATGCGTGCTGACCAGGGGGAGACCAATGACCAAAAAATGGTCCTGAAGGATGTGCAGCGATCAACGACCTCACAGCAGGGGCCTGATCGCTGCTAGATGTCACACATAGCGAAATCGCGGGAGAGATCGTTGTAACGTCATAGTTACAACGATCTCGCTAATGATCTCGTGTGTGACTGGGGTATGTGATGTCGAGAAAACAATGATTTTATCAAAATTATAGCAAGTAGCTTAAGAAATGATTCATCACTGCAATCTGGTTCTCTACACCTTTCTGCTTCCAGATGAGGTAACAAAAACCTTGTGACAGATTCCTTTTAAGGCCCCCTTCACATGTATGTGTATACAATATGTGTGGCATCCATTTTTTTCACAGATATCAAACATACCTATTCCTTCCTAAGGTGATCTTCACATCTGTGTTTTTAAAGGGCCATGTGCCATTTAAACCACACGAAGACATGTCTATTTTTTCGGGCAGCAAGGATGACATAAAACGATAAGTCCATCAAAAACACATAAAGGACACAGATGCCATCCATGCACTGTATGTGCTGTATGTTTTTAATATTGCAAAATAAAAGAGAAGCTTTGTAATTTCATCCTTTTAGCTGTTCTCGAAAAACATGCATGGTACACTGATGAAAAACATTGATGACACTGTTATCGTTTCTTCACGTACGTGTTTGATATCTGATTGAAGGGGGCCTAAAGCTGCTTTATTTTGTTCAGTCATGGGATAGGGAATACTCTTTTTGTTCACTTAGGACCTGACTGCTGATGAAGATACTCAGCTAACTTGATAAGCAATATAGAAATAAATAGAATGTCTGCCTTCATAAATAACTGTCTTTCCAAGGGTTAGGAGTATAAATTATTGTTATGTGTACTGTTTTTCAAGTAGTATCTAAATAAAATATACAATAGTTGTTCAGAAATTGCATTTATTGTTAGGATGTTTTATGTTACAGCACTACTTGGATACTTCATTACTACATTTCACTTGCTGGAATTCCAATGAGATCTGTTTGCAAGTTTCCATGGCAACAAGCATCAGACTAATTATTAAATAAAATGTGTGACTTTTTTTCTTTATAAAAAGCTAGGTCAGAAGAGAGAGAAATAAACATTACATCAGCTGCAAAATGTTCTTAGTAGAGAGGCAAATAAGCAAGAGGGTTATTTTGATTTATGTTAATTTTTGCAAATTAAATGTTTGATGCACAGACATTACATGAGGTAGAACAAGAAATATAATGTTCACACAAGCTCTATTCAGACTCTAATAGCTTAGGTGTTATTGATTTCAGCCCCAATAACACAGCCCATTTAAATCTGGACATGTTCCACATTTCCTGGAGTCACAATCATTCATGGATCGAAAAATATAGAAATATATCCTGAGTTTAAGGGCTTAATTAAAACATCTTAATTACACAAATTCACCTGGAGATAAGGTTGAAAGGTAGTGTGGGAAAAACAAGTATTATAAAATAGGAAAGAATAGATCGTTTAGCCATTGAGTGGATGAAGGTCAACCAAACAGTAATAGTATGATGTTCAATAATCATAAAGAAAGGCAGCTTCAGCTGCATGGCTTGCCGTCTCTATGATTTGGTTCGGTTTGATCTCCTTGTTTAGTATCAGCATATTATCTCACTTTACCCTTTTTGTAGAACAAGGCTGATATTATAGAAGAGCTTAAACATGTCCAACAGCCAGTTCTGTCATCCATGGCATCTGGACCGGGGCAGTCATGACATCACCATGCCTGCGCAGCATCCTCGATGTCTAACATTTTACTAGGCCCCTTGTGATTAATCTTTATGATCATCTCTAATTGATAGCTAAAAATCCAAGTGAAGATATAAGTTACAGGCCAGGTCTGAAACAATATTTGTGCTAAGGGTAATAAATTAAAGTTTGAGTGATAAATATACTTAAAGCGAACCTGTCACCCCCTCCAGGCATCTAAAGATAACATAGCCACCTTCTGCAGCACTAAGGCTGCATTCTGACAAGGTGTCTATAGCATTTATGCTCCCTTGATTCACTGAAATAAAGACTTTTATAAAATCTGTTTCAAACCAGATCCAAGACCGGGAGGCGGGTTTTCAAGTGTCTACCTCCCTCCTCTGTGGTGTCAGTCATCCCTCTCTGCTCTCTGTGTGCCGCCTCCAGGGCCATCTCCCTGCATTACAGAGCTTTGTCAGCTCTGCTACAACATAGAGCTGCTGTTATAGAAGACCCCACAGTAGTAAATCTAGCAGGAGGATCGTGAGCAGAACGGCAGACAATGCATTGCCTGCTACGTAGCAGCCCTTGAGCTGAGCAGTTTTTACTTTCAGTTTCTTGTACCCAGCAGCATTGCTCCGTCCTCAGCCCCTGATCTAAAGGACAAACTCAACTCTGCTGCACTGCTGACAGCTCAGCTCAAGGCTGCTATGTAGCAGGCAGTGCTTTGTCTGCTCAAGGTCCTCCTGCTAGATTTACTACTTTGGGGTCTCCTATAACAGCAGCTTTATGTTGTAGCAGAGCTGACAAAGCTCTGTAGTGCAGGGAGATGGCCCTGGAGGCGGCACACAGAGAGCAGAGAGGGATGACTGACACCACAGAGGAGGGAGATAGACGCTTGAAAACCCGCCTCCCGGTCTTGGATCTGGTTTGAAACAGATTTTATAAAAGTCTTTATTTCAGTGAATCAAGGGAGCATAAATGCTATAGACACCTTGTCAGAATGTAGCCTTAGTGCTGCAGAAGGTGGCTATGTTATCTTTAGATGCCTGGAGGGGGTGACAGGTTCGCTTTAAAAATAGAAAAAACCTTTACAGTCTTTCCATTATAGAAATCACGGCTTTACATAACACAGTCCCAATTGCGCCCTTCCCCCCAAAAATATACATATATTATCCATCAGCGAGGGCCATGAATTACAGAATGTACTGTATTCTTATGTATTGTGGCATGTAATTGAAACCTTACTATAGTCCTTTAGGATTCTCGTCCTCTCCAATACTCCTTTCATGGCCTTCATGAAGTATGATGCCCTCAAAAATGTTCTTCCACACACAGTATAATACTCACAACAGTGCCCCTATAATACACACAGTAAGATGAACTTTCAATGCCCCCAACACAGTATGATGTTTCCAATCTTCAAAGAAATCAAAAGTGGCACTCCGTATTCATAAAAGTTAGAATTCAATCAAGGCCATTAAAATTGACAGAGAGAAAGCAGGGCATAAATGAATGACAGCCTGTTTCACGTTTAGAACGCTTCAACCGGTTCCATTCACTGAGTGATGTCAAACCTCTTCCTTTAATAGTTAATGTTACGACACAAAACATAGAACATGTAAACAGGATAAAACATGTAAATTACAAAAATACTGAATGGTCATTCTTATTATTGAATCCTAATGAACCCTGAGCTTCTAAACGAAGGATCCATCTCGCAATAGCAATCTATTGAAGTCACCACCACCATCAGTAGAGACACTCTATCCACACCCACAATGGATAATGATTCAGGTCGAGAATTGTGAGTGTTATGAATATGGATAATTAATCTAATGGCACCTTTTTTGTAGCTATAGATCTAAAATGTTCCCTGAACCGAACAAAAAGAAATCCGATAGTCTTTCCTATGTAATAATGTCCACATGAACAGAAAATTGCATATACAATAAACTGAGGTCTACAAGAAATTAATTGTTTAACTTCATGAGTAATTTCTCTAATTTTTTACAGGATTGTCTAAGATGTTAAACTTGCAAAAGCAGTTATTACCACATCGGTAATACCTCCCAGGAGTCATTTTGCTGACCAATTCATTTGTTTTGGACAGTTAATTCATTGTAATCATATGTGAGCAACAATAGAGTTCCGAGATGTCTGCCTTGTTTGAAAGAAATTTCACCATGTCATAAAGATAACTTTATATCCACCTGGGAAGGTGTTCATCATCAGTATGCATTCAAACTGCTACATTTAGTCCTCTCACAGAGTAAGAAGGAAATGAGTCCAGATAACATCGAACGCGACAATGTAAAGAAGGAATTAACCATGCAATCAACTAAATTATAAATAAACAAATTTTAGAAGAAATTTGACAAAAAATGTATCCCTATCCAGGCGTACATAAAACAAATGAACAAGAATAAATTTATCAGGGACAAAAAGGACTATTAAATGGGAAGAATAGTAGCAAAATACCAATTAAAAATAAAAATCAAGATCCCAAAGAAAATCCTACCAAAATAAAAAATTGCATACTGATTATTGGACGACTGATTTTGCTTCTAGCAACTTGGAGAATTTTTTCTAAAAGATATTAACTCTGGGTCTGCAAGTACACTTGTGCTCATATCTTATAATAATCATTTAGGAAACGTACAAGAAGGGAAAGGCGAAAAAGGTTTTCTGGAGATGATGAATACCACCACACCTGTGGACAATTGTGATCAACTTGACCGATTAGGAACTGAGTACTGATTTAATGTCATTCTTATGTTAAGGACTGAATTATTGTATCAATGAGTTTGGTTTTGCTACTTTTAAGATGGATTTGTTGAAAGCTGTTTGTAAATTGCATGTATTTAAATATTTTGCATCTGTTTCTGCATCTGATACTAGTGCTAAGAAGTTGAAGTACCTATATTTATTAATAAATGTAATTTTTTTATAGGTGGTTCAAGGAATCCCTCATTGATAAAAGATACACCGCTGCTGCTTAGCATCACTGATGACATAATGTTGCTTCCTGAGTCTGATGCCACCCTAAAATTTTAATCCCTCTGCAGGAGGAATGAATGTTCCAATATGCCTCCTATCCAGCAAGGTCACGTGGTTGATCTCTTTTACGACAAAGTTGTGAAAGAAATCACATCATTTTCATCCTCAATTGCCCATTAGGGCTGCTTTACATGTTGCGATATCAAAATGCAACATCGACAAAAAGTCACTTGGTGTGAGCGTTGCAGTTGATATTGTTCGTGCGTTGTGTCGTGTAAATGGGCAATGCGACTCGAAAAAAACCTACCTACGATATTGCAAGAAGATTGTGAAAGCCCTTCAACCGTACGATATTATATATGCGATGTGGCATGATCGTGCTGTGTGACAGCGCAACTACGATTTGGAGCTCAACTTCCCCTATTCACTACAATGTTAAATGGTCATTCCCTGGGTTGCTCATACCCAGCACAAAAAAGGGGCGTACAATATCGTAGTTGCGTTGCCTGCCGATATCTCCCTGTGTGACCTCTACTATGCGATCTTAGACAAGTGCCAAAAACGTGCGCACTCCCGTGAAATTGTATGCAATATCGGAACGATATTGCGACATGTAAAGCGGCCCTTAAGTTATGAAAAAAATAAATTAATGTCTTGAGATAATGTACATCAGGCAACATTGTTTTGTTATCTGAAGAATAGTACTTTAGGCAGGCTAAAAGACAGCTGGAAAGATAGAGAAATCAATATTCTTCTAACTAAGAATCCAACCAATAGGTACAGGAATCAACTTCAGTCCTTTCTAACGAGACAAGTAGTATTAGGCATGTTGCATAAATCAAAGGCAGAAAAATTGCTTCTAGAGATGAGCGAACTTTCCCCAAACTTGTTCGCCAATTTCAAATTTGGCACGAAAATTGATATTTCAGTTCACCAAAGGAAAGCCAAGTAACTTACAAAAAAATCACCGAATGCGGCTATGTTCGGAAAAAAGTTTGAAATTTAAAATGGCTCTTAAACTTTACCAGAATCTACTAAGACCCGCTGGCCAGGCACAACACCTAATCTTACCGTTAGGAGTGTTCCCAGCAATCGGGTATACCAGCTTGTGTCAAGCTGTAGAGTATTTTGATACTTTTAAAAAACATTTTAAGTTCCCTGGAGTTTGCAGGTGATACCTGAAGGGAGCAAATTTTTAAACAGTGCCATATGTGACAGCAGCTGTGAAGTCCAGGAACCTTACAATGTCCTTTAAATATCTGCTTAAGAGAGCATTGTATTTTTTTTTATTTCATTATTTATTTTCAATTTATTATTATTTTTATTTTTTTAATTATTATTTTATTATTTTTTTAGAGCAATCTTTACTATTGCAGAGGGTGAGCAGCATGCGAGGCCACCTCTTTTACAGTTAGCTGTTAGCAATTCATATAAAAATAGCATATGTCCACTTTTTTGGTTCTAGTGGGGCTCTGCTATGTTTTTGGTCACCAACACAGATACATCAGGAAAGTATGTGCTGCCTCCTACCCCAGCAGCCTAGTTTTGCCTGGCTGGTAATCAAAATATAGGGGACTACTTATTTTTTTTTTATTATTTCAAGAAATACAATAAAGTGGAGCTTTACTGTATTTTTGGTTTCCAGCCAGACACAACTAGGCAACTGGGGACTGGAATCCTCAGCATGGAGAGACCCAAGTGACTCATCGTGGCCGGGTCGACACGTTGCAGGCATTTCTTCTTCCTCCTTGTCACGGGAACCGTGCCTGCGGTGTCACCTATGAGTGTTCCGGTAACGATACCGGCGCTGCATGGCCTCCGGAAGATGAAATGCAGCAAGATGGAACGCTCCCCACAGGCTGTGCGGTGATCCCCGGAGCTAGGAGCTGCGCAAGATGTTCTGAGGCAGCTGCGGTTACCTTAGTGCGCGGAGATAAACAGTTCATAAGAAGGCACGGATACTGTAAGTCTCTGTAACGGGTTCTTTACTGTAACCAGCAGACAGTACATGGTATACAGTTACGGGTAGTGGACCAGGTGGACTTAGCAATGACCAGTGTTTTCTCAGAGATCCGCGGTGTTCCTCCATTCTAAGCTACCGTATATACTCGCGTATAAGCCGAGTTTTTCAGCCCAAAAATTGGGCTGAAAAGTACCCCCCTCGGCTTATATGCGAGTCAGTGACGGCAGCCATACAGCCCCACAGCAGCCCCAGCATCCCCAGTAATGCAGGGCCCCCCCAGCCTTGCTCCGGTCACCTGTAAAGCAAATTATACTTAACACAGGAAACAGGAAGAAGACGCATGAAGATGGAGGATCGCGGATGTCAGCAGCGGCGGGCGCGGACAGCGGGACAGTGATAAGTATAATTTGCTTTACAGGTGACCGGAGCAAGGCTGGGGGGGCCCTGCATTACTGGGGATGCTGTATACTACCACTGGGGCTGCTATATACTACCACTGGGGCTGTATATACCACTGGGGCTGTATATACTACTGGGGCTGCCTGTATACTACCACTGGGGCTGTATATACTACTGGGGCTGCCTGTATACTACCACTGGGGCTGTATATACTACTGGGGCTGCCTGTATACTACCACTGGGGCTGTATATACTACTGGTGCTGCCTGTATACTACCACTGGGGCTGTATATACTACTGGGGCTGCTTGTATACTACCACTGGGGCTGTATATACTACTGGGGCTGCTGGATACCACCACTGGGGCTGTATATACCACTGGGGCTGTATATACTACTGGGGCTGCGTGTATACTACCACTGGGGCTGTATATACTACTGGGGCTGTATATACTACTGGGGCTGCGTGTATACTACCACTGGGGCTGTATATACTACTGGGGCTGTATATACTACTGGGGCTACGTGTATACTACCACTGGGGCTGTATATACTACTAGGGCTGTATATACTACTGGGGCTGTGTGTGTACTACCACTGGGGCTGTATATACCACTGGGGCTGCTGCTGTATATACCACTGGGGCTGCTGCTGTATACTACCACTGGGGCTGCTGTATATACCTCTGGGGCTGCTATATACCACACTGCTGGGGGCTGTATACGTGTGCCGGGGTCCACCCTCGGCTTATACACGAGTCAATAGATTTTCTCAGGTTTTGGGGGCAAAAGTAGGGGGTCGGCTTATACACGGGTCGGCTTATACACGAGTATATACGGTAATTGTGTTGCCGTTGTCGCCCAGGAATGCCAGATCGGGTACAAGGAGGCTGCTTCAATGCCCTACCCGGGGTATACGTTCCGGGTGTTTTGGGGAGCCTTGGTTCCTTTTGGTGGGTACTCTGCTGGCTAGACAACGGTGTATGGCGGTGGTGGGGTGCTCCTGTAAAGCGGTCCCTCCACTCCTCTGGTTCGCAAAGCAGTGCGGAACTACTATTAGCTTCGGTACCAGCAGACCGGCTGTAGATGGGCACGGGATGTTGTTGAACCTGCATGTAGATGCCCGTAGATCGGTTGTTAAGGCACCGGGAGTAATGGCGCCCAACCAGGGTGACGGCCAGGGGGCTGCACGGAACTGTGCAGGCCCCCTCTCCTAGGTTGCAGAGCTTATTGTTTTAGCTCCTTCTCCTACGTTGTTTCGGAGAGTTCTCTTACATTCTTACAGACTGCTCTGCACTCTAACTTTCCACTACACACTACCTCTACACTCCGCCCACCAGGACCTTATTGGCCCTCTATGCTGGTGATGCATGTATGGATCTCTGAGTTAACTGTGTCATCGCTTAGTCAGAGAATATTGCTGCTGCTGTTTTGGCTGCAATACCCTCCTGTAACTCACTCTTTGCGGGGCGTCACACAAGCATTCTCAGCCATACACACTAAATTGCATAACGCAGCTGCCCCACAAAATGGCGCATTCATTACAAATGCCATTTTCTGAAGCTCTACCCATGTGTTCCATCTGCACTGTTGGGCTGGCAGACTGGGTAATAAGGAGTTAATGTCAGTTATGTATTGCCAGCTGGCACTAAGCCAAAGTTCATAATGTTGAGCTAATGTTATACAGGGCCATTATGAACCTCTAAGTAAATAGTAAAAATGAAATGACACTATGAAGAATCATTTATTTAAAAAAAAAAATTTACAAATACATGTCTCATACCCAACATTATTATTCCTATACAAAATGTCCACAATCCTCTGTGATGTCAGATCAAGGCATGACACGAAACTAACTAGACAAGAAACTGACTAGAGCAACGTGGCTCTCTGATCTGTGGTTAATTTTTCTGCATCACCTCGCTCACATTAGGACCCAAAACTCAGTCAGCTTTGTGTCCCACCATGATCTGACATTGCAAAGGATTATGGAGGGTTTTTGTGGGAGTAATAAAGATGGGAATAAGGCATGTGTTTGTGTTTTCTATACAAATCATTTTTCATGGTGTGGTGTATTTTTTACTATTTGCTTACAGGTTCATGATGGCCAGGTCTGAAATTAACATTGTCAGTATTCAGCTGACATTAACTCCTTTATTAGCCAGTCTGCCCACTCCACAGGGCAGCTGAAAGAGTACAGATCCAGAAAATGGTGCTTGTAATGAATGTGCCATTTTCTAGGGTGGCTGTGGGCAGCAATTCAAGGCATGGGGGCCCCAGAGTGCTTGGGCCACCCCACACTGAAGATTCAAGGTGCCTATTTGTACCTGGTTGGAAACAAAAAGTACAGTAAAGCTCCACGTCATTTTTTTTTAACTATTCCAATAAATATTTTTTTAAAAAAGAAAGATCCTTCTCTTGCAATGATCAGGTGTCTAGAATGAGCAAAAGCATATTTGTGGATTTTGTGAATACAATACCAACATGGTTTCAAGGGAAAAAAGTTTGGTTCGCCAAACAACCATATGTTCACCTAATAGTTTGGTGAACTGTTCGTTGAACTTCCAAACCCCATTCAAATCAATGGGAGGCAAAATCAAGGGCACAGAAAACACCTTCAAATGGATGCAAAAGCTGCAAAACACAGCTCAAACCATTTAACAGTGGAGACCTGCTGTTTTCGCACAGAAATTAGCTCCCTAGGGTATTACTTGCCAAGCTCCTGCACCACTGCCATCCTGCTTACAGGTCATAAACGACACTGCTTCCCCCACTTTCCCCCCTTGATTGGATAAAGTTGATTGGAAACTCTGCCCAAGCTCCACCACAGCTCCATCTCCACCCAGGGTCCACCCCAGCTCCACCTCCATCCAGACTCCATCGACACACAAACATATATATATGTATATATATATATATATATATATATATATATATATATATATATATATATATCTAATATATAAAGCTGAATGTGTGCATGTATGTGTGTGTGTATGCATATCCGGGATTGGCATCTACACCGTCGCAACTACAGCCACAAAATTTTGCACAGTCACACATCTGGACCCCGAGAGCGTCATAGGCTATGTTGTGAGGTGAAATTTTAACCCTGCACTTTCCAGTTCACCAAACAATTTTGCCCCTATCTACATAATGGGAAAAAAGTGACAGTTACCAGTTGACAGTTGTGAATGAGAGGGGCTTAATGATAGCGCCAAAGACTAACAGCACATACCAGCATATAGTCACAAAGGTGGGGCCCCAACATGAGATATTCACCACACACGGGGACATGTATACACACACCACATGCACACAAAGAGTAACAGCAAGTGTATAGTCGCTAAGGTGCAGCCCCAACATTGGATACTCACCACGCACCCGAACAAACACACACATACCACAAAGAGACACACACAACACAGAGACACACACACACCCCCCCAAGGGGACACACACACACACCCTATAGCGACACATGCACTCACCCCACAGGGACACACACCACAAAGAGACACACACAACGCAGACACACACCACACAGACCCCCCTCCACAAGGACACACACACATAGCCACCCTATAGGGACACATGCACTCACCACACAGGGACACACACACACCACAAAGAGACACACACACACCACACAGACTCCCCCCACAGGGACACACACACACCCTATAGGGACACATGCACTCACCGCACAGGGACACACACACACACACACACCACAAAGAGACATACACAACAAAGGGACACACACACCCCACACAGACACCCCCCCACAGGGACACACACACATACACACCCTATAGGGACACATGCACTCACCCCACAGGGACACACACACCACAAAGAGACACACACAACACAGATATGCACACACCACACAGACCCCCCCACAGGGACACACACATACACAATGACGTCATTGCCTGCGCCCGCCGGTCACAAGCAGGAAGAAGCATGAAGACCCGGAGGAGCGCGGTTTCAGAGTGGCGACAGTGACAGGGATAAATATAATGATATACTACTTTACAGGTGTGTGGCAGCAAGGGGGGGGCCAGTATACCACTGATTGGGGGGGGCGCCTGTATACCACGGATGGGGGGAGGGGGCCTGTATACCACTGATGCGGGGGGCGCCTGTATACCATTGATGGGGTGGGCCTGTATACCACTGATGGGGTGGGCCTGTATACCACTGCTGAGGGGGCCTGTATACCACTGCTGAGGGGGCCTGTATACCACTGCTGAGGGGACCTGTATACCACTGCTGAGGGGGCCTGTATACAACTGCTGAGGGGGCCTGTATACCACTGCTGGGGGCCTGTATATTACTGCTGGGGGCCCTATATACCACTGCTGGGGGCCTGTATTTTACTGCTGGGGGCCTGTATACTAAGGAGGGTGCTTGTATTCCACTGCTGGGGGCCTGTATACCACTGCTGGGGGCCTGTAGTGTATATTACTGCTGGGGGCCTGTATACCACTGATGGGGGGCGCTATATACCGGGATGGGGGGCTATATAACAGGATGGGGGTCTGCTGCATTTCCCCCCTAGGCTTATACTCGAGTCAATAAATTTCCCTAGTTTTGGAGGGTAAAATTAAGGGCCTCGGCTTATACTCGGGTGGGCTTATACTTGAGTATATACGGTATTTAAAGCTTTTCATGACCAATGACATACACTACTGTTCAAAGGTTTGGGGTCACGCAGACAATTTTGTGTTTTCCATGAATATTCATACTTTTATTTATTAAATGAGTTGCAAAATAAATAGAAATTATAGTCCAGACATTGACAAAGTTAGAAATAATGTTTTTCATTTAAAATAATAATTTTCTCCTTTAAACTTTGCTTTCGTCAAAGAATGCTCCCTTTGCAGCAATTACAGCATTGCAGACCTTTGGCTGGTACTATTTCATGAAGCTGCCAGTTGAGGAGCTGTGAGGTGTTGATTTCTCAAACTAGAGATTCTAATGTACTTGTCTTGTTGCTCAGTTGTGCAGTGGGGCCTCCCATTTCTCTCTCTTCTCTGGTTAGAGCCTGTTTGTGCTCTTCTCTGAAGGGAGTAGTACACACCGTTGTAGGAAATCTTCAGTTTCTTGGCAATCTCACGCATGGAATAGCCTTCATTTCTAAGAACAAGAATAGACTGTCGAGTTTCACATGAAAGTTCTCTTTTTCTGACCATTTTGAGAGTTTCATGGAACAAACAAATGTAATACTTCAGATTCTCAACCTCCTTATCAAAGGAAGGTCAATTTTATAGCTTCTCTAATCAGCCAAACCGTTTTAAGCTGTGCTAACATACTTGTGCAAGGGTTTTCTAGGGTTTTCTACACATCCATTAGCCTTCTTAACCTAGCTTCACACCACGGTTTTTGTCTGCCATGATGGATCCTGTTTTTTGCATGATCCACTGAACAGAACCTGATATGACAGGATATGCACAAAGTGTGGCCAAATATGCTCCCTGATCCTGTTTTTTGAAGGATTTGTTTTCTGCTGCTGTCCTGAAGTCTGCCTGTATCTGCTCTCCTGCTGTCCAAGGTGCTGAATTCACAGCCTGTGCATGATATACTGCTGTTCATGGTGCTGAAGTTAGAACACCAGGATTTCTGAGCATGCTCTGTGCTCTGATTCGGCACCATAGACTCCCATTATATGGGAACCGTATTGAAATGGATCCAGTTCTCTCCGGTTTTGTCCGATTTTTGCATCGGAGACAAAAATGCAGCAGGCTCCGATTTTGGGGACTGTGAAAAACCTGACAAAACCGGATCATGCACAGAATACACAAAACCTGATGGCCAAATAGGGCCAATCCGGCACCATAGGGATGCATGGGATGCAAAACCAGATCAAGTTCTGTCCGCTCCAAACCGGACAGTACCTGATGCTCAAAAACTGTGGTTTGAAGCTAGCCTTAGGCTGGTTTCACACTGCAGTTTTTCCTTGATCAGGATTCATCAGGTTTTGTGTGCCAAAGCCAGAAGTGTCTCCAAAACCCAGAACAGGTGTCTATCTTTCATTTATACTTTTTCTCTGCAAGTTCCTCTCCTGGTTTTGGCACACAAAACCTGATGAACCCCGATCAGGGAAAAACTGCAGTGTTAAACCAGCCTTAGAAAGTTAGCAAACACAATGTACCATTAAAGCACTGGAGTGGTGGTTGTTGGAAATGGACGTCTATACACCTATGTACTGTAGATATTGCAGCTAGAATAGTCATTTACCACATTAACAATGTATAGAGTCTATTTCTGATTCATTTAATGTTAGCTTCATTGAAAAAAAATGTGCTTTTCTTTCAAAAATAAGACATTTCTAATGACCACAAACTTTTGAATGGTAGTGTATGGTCAAGTCCCCTGGGCTAACACACTGATCTTGCATCTTTCCCTGAACTTGTTGGCTTATCTGATCGTGTGCAGCTAACAGGCAGGGGTTAACTGGAGATCTGCCTGTGCCTATTACCTAGTTATATCCTGCTGTCAACTTTTTAGAGCGCATTTTAAAATGCGCTGGCGGGGATCCCCACTTCAGTAGATGGTGGCCCCATCATTAAGGGATGCTGATGGGTTTTCATGGCAACCAGAGGTCAGTTGATAACCCTGTGTATGTGATCAATTATTTCCTGTGGATGCTGGCTGAGCAGTGGTGATCAGAGAAGATGTACATTTGTGTTGTACAGAGCGGTATTGAAATATTACTCAGTAGAGTACAAGCATTCAGACAGTGGTAGCTTCAATTCCCTGAGACGTCTAGTAAAAATAATAAACAGTAAATAAAAGTTTTAAAAAACATGAAAAAATATCCCACAAAAATTGAAATCACCCCCCTTTTGTCCCATTAAAATTAAAATATAATAATAATAATAATAATAATATAAATACACATATTTGCAATTGCTGCAGTCAGAAATGCCCTCTCTATCAAAATATAAAATAAATTAATCCAATTGGTAAACAGCGTAATGAAAAAAATGTAAAATCTCCAGAATTGTTTTTTATTGATCACTGCAACATTGCAATAAGTGCAATAAGAGGTGATGAAAACATTGAATATACACCAAAATGGTATAATTAAAAACGTCAGCTATAGATGCAAAAAATAAGCCATCACAAACCCCAGTTCTTGATAAATAAGAATGTTACAGTTCGCAGAAAATGGCAAAAAATGCATAATACTATTTTTGACAAGTTACTGACTTTTTTCATATAGTGAACATGGTAAAAAACAAACAAAAAAAAAACATTGTGGAATTACACTTTTTTTCAATTTCACCGTACTTGGAATTTTTTTCCCTGTTTTCCAGTATACTATATGATAAAATTAATGATGTTATTCAAAAGTGAAACTTATCCCGCTAAAAAAAAGCCTTTATAAGGCTGTATTGATGGAAACATAAAAAAGTTATGGCTCTGGAAAGAAGGGAGAGGAAACGAAAACGAAAAACGGAACATCACTGGGGGTGAAGGGGTTAAGGTTATAAGGTTATGTGGGCTTCATATGTATATTGACCACAGGGCAGCCCTTTTATACAGGTGGAAGGTAAGCATTATAATTTATACTGAGGGGAAGTTATAGTGAAAGTGGCTCACTTTGTGCCTACAGCACAGTATTACCGTATATACTCGTGTATAAGCTGACCCGTGTATAAGCCGACCCCCCTACTTTTGCCCCAAAAATCTGGAAAAACCTATTGACTCGTGTATAAGCCGAGGGTGGACCCCAGCACAGGTATACAGCCCCCAGCAGTGTGGTATACAGGCCCCCCCCAGTGGTATACAGGCCTCCCCAGTGGTAGTATACAGCAGGCCCAGTGGTAGTATACAGCAGCCCCAGTGGTAGTATATAGCAACCCCAGTGGTAGTATACAGCAGCCCCAGTGGTAGTATATAGCAGCCCCAGTGGTAGTATATAGCAGCCCCAGTGGTAGTATACAGCAGCCCCAGTGGTAGTATATAGCAGCCCCAGTGGTAGTATACAGCAGCCCCAGTGGTAGTATATAGCAGCCCCAGTGGTAGTATACAGCAGCCTCAGTGGTAGTATATAGCAGCCCCAGTGGTAGTATATAGCAGCCCCAGTGGTAGTATACAGCAGCCCCAGTGGTAGTATATAGCAGCCCCAGTGGTAGTATATAGCAGCCCCAGTGGTAGTATACAGCAGCCCCAGTGGTAGTATATAGTAGCTCCAGTGGTAGTATACAGCAGCCCCAGTGGTAGTATATAGCAGCCCCAGTGGTAGTATATAGCAGCCCCAGCAGCCCCAGTGGTAGTATACAGCAGCCCCAGTGGTATACAGCAGGCCCCCAGGCGGTACCCAGCAGCCCCCTGGGGGTGCCCAGCAGCCCCAAGGGGGTACACAGCAGCCCCCTAGGGGTACACAGCAGCCCCCTGGGGGTACCCAGCAGCCCCCAGGGGGTCCCCAGCAGCCCTCAGGGGGTCCCCAGCAGCCCCCTGGGGGTCCCCAGCAGCCCTCAGGGGGTCCCCAGCAGCCCCCAGGGGGTACCCAGTAGCCCCCTGGGGGTCCCCAGCAGCCTTCTGGGGGTCCCCCGCAGCCCCCAAATGCTGGCACTCGCCCCCCCCCTTGCAAGGGCCCCCCCCGCTTCTCTTACCATCCCGGTCTTCTGATCAGCGCTGCTCCTCGGTGCTCCGCGGTGCTCCGTCCGTCCGTCCTGCTACATCCGGGATCCCCGGCCGTCGCGCGATGACGTCACATGCCTGCGACGGCCGGAGATCCCGGATGCAGCAGGACGGACGGACGGAGCACCGCGGAGCACCGAGGAGCAGCGCTGATCAGAAGACCGGGATGGTAAGATAACCAGCGGGGGGGGGCCCTTACAAGGGGGGCGAGTGCCAGCATTTGGGGGCTATATGCACTGCTTCCCCCTGCCGCTGATTGACAGGGGGAAGCAGTGCATATTTAATGAGCGGCCCCACATGACGGGGCCGCTCATACAGCAGCCCCCCCCCCGCCTCCTGCAGCCTCCACAGCCCCCACCACAGCCACCACACCATGGGCCCCCGTATAGACCCATGTATAAGCCGAGGGGGAGACTTTTCAGCCCAAATTTTGGGCTGAAAAACTCGGCTTATACATGAGTATATATGGTAAAGGGAATTTGCCAGTAAATTCTAATCTTTCTGTCTGGGCATGGAGGTCTTTGAAAGCTAAATCATTTAACTTGTATCTTGTATCTGTTGCAGTATAACAGAAAAGCTAACACTTTAATTCACATGAAAAATGAGGCACTAAATATTATAACAAATGTTCTAGAGCATTTTCCGAAGCTCTGCTTCCAGAAATAGTTTTCCCGCCAGTTGTTTCCCTGCCTAGAACCAGCTTCTGTAGCTTAATTCATAACTGACTGACCATGTGATATCAAGCGGCTGGCAAGGAAATCAGACAGTGAGCTATCAAATAAGCTAAAGAGAATGGTGCTAGGCAGGGAACCAGCTTTAGGAGGCAGAGGCTTGAGAAGTGCTGTGTCATGTTCAGAGCACTTCACGCCTGATTTGCGTATGAATAATAATGCTGATTTCTTAGGAATACAGCAACAGATAGAAGATATAAAGGAGTTGATAGACTTAGATAAAGACCTGCATGCCCATACATTCAGTTTGGCAAGTGATTCATCTTACTAAAGGTCCCATTAACGGCACGACATCGTTAACGACATCGATGATACGTCACGGTTTGGAGGCGTACCAGCGACCTCGGTACGACCTCATTGAGTGTGACTCTGGCAAGTTGTAACGATAAATTGTTGGATCACTGATCGCAGGTTTGAGAACATGTTCTAAAACCACACGATCAACGATCAGCCAACCTGCTATATCGTTGTGTTTGACACCGTGATAACGATGTCGTGGATGACTTCGCCCATTCACAGCAATGAGCAGGTATCATTCGCTGGTTGTGCAAACGATGCCTGCTCACAACATCGTTGGTGAGTTGTCCACGATATCTAGACGTGTGACATCTCACCAACGATGTCAAAACGATGTCTGCAACGACCGTGCACCCACGAGATTGTTGCGGACATCGCTTCAACTTCGTGCCGTGTAACGGGGCCTTAATATATTTCTTTTAAGTTACTAAAACTCATAGCTGATGTTCTCTCATTCTATTTGTGATATGTCACAAAACACCCTTCTATATTCTGTTTAAAGTATTTTGTGCACTGATATGAGTTTTTATTATATTTAATTTTGCACTGCAGAAAACAATATTAACCTTCCTATTAATGGTTGTCATGCATGTTAATTAAAAGTTCTCTTTTACTTCCCAGTGTGTTTTTCAACATGAAGTCGTCTCACACTCTAGTACACTTTCCCCTTAGTAAACACTTGAGCAGTATGCTACTGCAATAAATTTACAAGGTCTGCTGCAAGCATCAATGAATAAAGGCACAGTTGCTTAAGGCAAGGTTATAGGTTACATTAAATGCTAACCCTTTTGCCCTGGAATAGTCCATTAAGCTTACTGCTTTGGTTAATTTGTTTTAACACAGGCTTGGGTGCATGTTAAGTTTCTGTGCGGAAAATAAAGCAACCTCTGTGTTATAATCCAATTGGCACAATTCTGGTCATCGGGATGAATAGACATTCAGCTGCGGAACAAGTAGTTAGAAGTCTCTGAACAAGAAATCGAATTTAGATGTTTCCTTCTTCACAAGACACCATTGAACCAGTAATAATGAATATAATTAACATCTGTGTTACACATTGAAGCCTATATTCATGTATAGTGAGCTGGAACTCTAGTGATGTGAGAGATCCAAGCACTATCTATCAATATAATATGTGTCAAAGTGTAAATGACAATATATCTACATTTACTGTAAAGGTGAGTTTACATTGCAGATTACGTATAAGTATAAATGACATAGACAACTAAATTCTATATCAATCAAGACATGTATACTGTAGAAAAAAACATGGAGCTCTGCCACTTCCATATGGTGTCATGTTGAAGATAACTTCGCTTAATACAGTGCTTAGTAGATAATTAAGTATGTCTCATGCGATGTCTCATGGGATGTCTCATTTTTGCAGCACTGTGGTTTGGTGGTTAGTTCTATAGCCTTGCAGTGACTCATGAGTAAGGATGCAAATAGCATCCGAAATGCGTCAACTTAGGTCACGCTGACCATGTATTTCAGCTTATTGGAAAATAAAAAAGAAAAATCCTCTATGTTATGAGCCGGATTCTACCTCATTTTTCTATTGAACCTAAGGGTCTTGGCAGGGTCAGTTTCTGTACTCCAGGAGGATATCAACAAGAGCAACATGTTGAGCTGGAATATATATATATATATATATATATATATATATATATATATATATATATCACCTTAAAACATTTATTTTACACAAAATGTGATAATCATAATTAGAGAACAGCAATCATTGTAGCACAGAGAAAGATTAAAATTACATTTTGTGAAGGTTATTGTGGCGCCCCACTGGTCGGTGCGCCACAGAGGGGTACTACTCCCAGACCAGAGTGTAGTATCCCTGTGACCAGGGAATTGGGATGTTAATCTGGGGCCCTCACCACACGCATTCACACACCTAGAGCCAGGGGATCAATTGGTTAACCTGTTGCTAGGGAACCAATCCCAGTGGGCGGAGTCTTAGGTGGGTAGTGAAGAGCAGGAAAGAAAGCTTAGTCAGAACGCTGGGAGCAAGAGAGTTCATCAGGAGGGTTGAAGAAGAGGGGACCCTGCGAGTGGCACAGAGGAGGGCACCTAAAGGACGGTGACCCATACTGAAGGGGGATCCTCGGGTGTCAGTTAACACTTTAATCTGGACCAGAACAGCACTCGGCCTGGAGGGACCCAGTCCAACAATGGAGGACCGGCTCTGAGAGCGGTGCAGGAGATTAGCCCTGAGCCGCCAAACCTGTGGGACGCAGCTTCTCAGAGTGCTGTGGCAAAGCCCTGGCATATTTCGACAAGGCCTGCAAAGGGTAAGGAGCCCTTAGAGAGAGAAACTCTCGTAAATCCTGTGAGTGGGCAACAGGCTCCGTGCAGGGTAGTACAGGAAGAGAAGGCATGAAAGTAAAGTGAGGACATGGGGAAAAATCGTCAGGAACACCACTGAGGGCCTCAAAAGAGATATCTTATCCTCTGGTGATTACCCAGGCTAGCTACCCATGACTGTGTACTATTTGAAAGCTGCCTGAAAGTTACCAGTTCACACATTGCTAAGGCTCTAATGAGGTCCAATGCTAAATCTCTGTTGTGTATGGGCAACTACAGGTAGCTTTCTGAACAAAATATTGGGAAAGAAGTAACACGGGAAGTGCCAGTGGTTTAATTCCCAAAGCTTTCCAATCTCCTACTAGTGTGCTGCGCATAACAGCAGTATTTGGAGAATGTTAACAGAGGTATTATGCAGAATTTCACTTTTTAAAGGGATGTGTGGGTAAACTTTCAAACGAGCAGTATATATAGATGTTATGGGGTGCATGCATTACGCCTCCAAACTGCAGATTTAAGAGACACAGCAGCATAGTGTTGTTTTATTGTATGTCAATTCCAAGTTGGCGCCGGCTTCTGCAGTGAAGCGACTTTCATTTGCTTAGGGGCCCGCCTCTTCCAGCGCCAGGACACAATAATTTACAAGTTATTTTTTGTTTGCTCAGTTTTGTTGCCTAAGTGCTCATTAACCCCTTCATGGGGTGGGCAGAAGGCACCTAACTTACAAATCTCATTTCCCATGCTACAGGTAACCTCTGAGCCTGCGGTTGGGAGGAGTGATTATTGAAGCCTGACATATTTGGAGGACATATAAGAAAAAGAAAATAGTTTACTTTCAGCTCACCACCAATTCATGTGGAATATTGAATAAGGCTAGTGAGCAGCAATGAATGGACATGTCCAAGATTAATGACACATATAACACACTTGTGCACATGACAAAATCTGTATTCTGAACGTGTGTAATGAAAGGAATTGCACATCTTCAAGAAGCGATATACATAGTATGGTGTTTCATGACTGTGAACAGACCTATAAGGCCATGTATGTTAAGCATATAATGAGCAAACTAAACAACGGGGTGCAACAGCTTATACTGGGAAGAGGTGCTGCCACAGCAGTAATAGAGAATGTTATCTGGGAGAAAAGAACTGCTGTATAAAGGGGCGCACACAGTATATGCGGTGGAACTTAACTTTTATTGAATAATAGTACAGTGCCCAAGAAAAAACAAATCTCTAAGGATAGGGAAGTGGTTGAGGGGAGACAAAAATAAAAACAATTAAAACAGGTTACAGAGTAAAAATTTGACAAGCTGGTATCCCACACACTTGTGATTAAATAACCACAGAAGGACCTGACCAATAGGTCATATGACATGGGACAGACGGCGTAGGAAGCTGATATTCATACAAGGGTGGGTTAGAGGGATAGGGGTAGGGAATGATGGAGAGGGATGAGCCAGACCTAGAGATGGTACAAATCTGTGAAAAAAGAATGCGCATATAGGGTCTTATCTCAATTAAACACTTTCACTTTGCGATGTGGAATTGCTCACCTTTGTCAGTTGTGATCACCCACAACTAGTAGAAAAGCGTTAGGGCAGCTGCTACAGGGACCGCACTCCCACAGGAAACCGTGGTTGTGATGCAAACATTTTTTGGATGAAATGCCTTAACGTCCGCCCTGCGGCTATAGGGTCAAAGGAACCAAGACACAGGAATGTCTGGATCAGCTCAAGCCTTTATTTACCGACGCGTTTCGGAGCCTCTTACCGAGCTCCTTCCTCAGGGAACCAAAGGTAGGAGGCTCCAAAACGCGTCGGAAAATAAAGGCTTGAGCTGATCCAGACATTCCTGTGTCTTGGTTCCTTTGACCCTATAGAAGCAGCGCGGACGTTAAGGCACTTTTTCCAAAGAATTTTAGACCCAGAGATGGGACCCCCGAAGTGAATTTAGGGTCCCTGATACCCGTTAAACATAAGAAATATTAGGCATACAATAAATCATGCGATACAGTATAACACAGAGACCTGGTAAAAATAATGGGGAAATGCTCAGTCAGATGTCATTTCCCATTCCTACCCCAGAACCACCACATTTACCCTAATATGGGCAGAGAAGACTGAATAATGACTGAAAAATGTATCAGAGCTGGCCACAGGTCTTGTGGCCAGTAGTGAAAATAAGTCTCCAGTTCTTCTACCCAAAGTCACCAACCGAAGCCTCTTTAGGCGACACACGTTGGGCTCAGCTGGTGCTCCTCCGTGCAGGGAACAACCCCCGTTCCCTTTGGGACCTTTCACATGGTTGGTGACAGTGGGTAGGAGAACTGGGGACCTGCCTGCTATACATGGGCTGGTGACCAAAAATACAGCAGAGCCCCATGTCATCAGGGCAAAATATATACGAAATCTGTACCAAATACGCCGCAAATACTGTGTAAACAGTGCTGCGTACCTACTACAAATTTTGGAGCTAACATTGATCTCTATAGATGAGAATTGTGACAAATTATGCTGAAAGAATTGACATGATGTAGATTTTTCTGAGGGAACATGTGCGCCCTTTCCTTTGCGGGATAATCTGCAGCATGGGCACAACAATCTAATTTCCCACAGACTTTGCAGTGAAGATGCTGTACTGTGAAATTGTCAAAAATATGTGACAAAATGCAGGAAAATCTCAGCAAAAAAATGCAGGAAATCCGCAGCGTCAGCACATAGCCTTAAAAATGTATGTGATGTCAAAGTTAGGTTATATTAACAATGGACTCGTTTCAAGTTGCAAGATTTTTGCACAATTTTAAATTGTGTAAAAATGTTGTGACTTTTAGTGCTTTCACGTCACTCAGCTCAGCTCCACAGTTCATTTAAAAGCTGTATAGACCTTATGCCAAAAATCTTACTTTAGTCCATGGCTGCAATAAGAATTTTAGTGCGGTGCACAGATGCACCCTCCACTTTTCAGATGTGCCTGGTTACTTAAAAGGAATTTGTTGGCAGGTTTTGCTACCTTGTCAGAGAGCAGCAAGATGTAGACAAAGAAATTCTGAAACTAATAATGTTTAACTTTGATTGTGACAGAATGGCTGCAGCCAGTAATCTATTTACTTTTAGGCATGTAGCAGAGCTGAGAGAGCTGCCCTTGCCCACACCAGGCTCTAAGTAAGGGCTCGGACACACTCATCAGAGTTTGACTGAGGAGACTCTGAAAGGGCTGGAGCAGTGACCCTGAACGGCTTCTCCCTCTCTGGACGGGAGTGTCAGCTGCTTGTGCTTTTTTGTGCAGCTCCACACTCCCCGTCCAGAGAGGGAGAGGCCATTCAGGGTCACTGCTCGAGCCCTTTCAGAGTCTCTTCAGTCAAACTCGGATGTAACTAGGAAAGTGTGTCCAAGACCTTAGGAACATCCATTGGCAGTGTGGTGTCAATAAGAGGAGTGACCACGCTGGTCTGCCATGTGCGTGACTCTGTAGTCCTGTAATGGTAATCACCAGATGATCAAGCTTTTAGTTTACATAAACATTAGCACAGACCCTGAAAAGAGAGGAACAGTTGAAATTAGATTTTTTAACTCCTACAGCATGCGGTTCTTAGATTTCATAGCAAAAACCTACTAACAGATTCCTTTTAAGGCTGAAGGCACACTGTGCATGTGCTTCGCGCGAGTGCAATACGAGGGAAACTCGCATTGCACTTGGACCAGTGTTGCCCTATCAGGCACTGTGAGTCAAATGCAGCATGCTGCAATTGAATGCTTATTTGTCGTGTGAGGGGCTAATGAAAGTCTATGGTTGTGAGAAACCTCGCACCCATAAAGCACGCTGTGCGATAGTTGCACGCGTGTGCATAAAAAATTGCTTCAAACTCCACCGCTGTCAAAGTAAGTTAAAGTAATAACAGACTGATTTTGATGGACAGAGGCATTCTACGCTTTTTGTGTACACACTTAGCGTACAGTAACAGGCACAGGTCCTCAGAGCATGAGGACAGCACCTGGTACTGTACGCTCTTAGCGTACAGAACCATGGACAGCTCCTCAGAGCAGGAGAACACTGCATATACACTGTGTTCCAAATTATTATGCAAATTGGTTTTAAGTGTCATAGGGTTTTATTTTTATTTATTTTTTCAATGAAACCCATTGATGGTATTGTGTCTCAGGGTTCATTGGAATCAATCTCAGATATCTGTGATAATTAGTTTGGCAGGTGAGCCCAATAAAATATTACGCAGGCCACAGTTTTCAAGTAACATGGGAAAGAAAAAGGATGTCTCTGCTGCCGAAAAGCAACAAATACTGCAATGCCTTGGACAAGGGATGAAAACATTTGATATTGCACGAAAACGTAAGCATGATCATCGTATTGTGAAGAGATTTGTGGCTGATTCTGAGCACAGATGTGTTTGTGCAGATAAAGGCAGAATGGGGAGGGTTTCTGCCAGGCAAGTTCATCAGATTAAGAGAGCAGCTGCTAAAAAGGCCTTACAAACCAACAAACAGATATTTGAAGCTGCTGGTGCCTCTGGAGTCCCTCGAACCTCAAGGTGTGGGATCCTTCAAAGGCTTGCTGTGGTGCATAAACCTACTATTCGGCCACCCCTAAACAGTGCTCATAAGCGTAATCAGTTGCAGTGGTTCCAGATATACATGAAGACTAATTTTCAAACAGTCTTGTTTAATGATGAGTGCCGAGCAACCCTGTATGGTCCAGATGGATAGAGTAGTGGATGGTTGGTGGATGCCATCATGTCCCAACAAGGCTGTGACGTCAGCAAGGAGGTGGAGGAGTCATGTTTTGGGCTGGAATCATTGGGAAACAGATGGTAGGCCCCTTTAAGATTCCTGAAGGTGTGAAAATGACCTATGCAATGTATATAGAGTTTCCAACTGAGAACTTTCTTCCATGGTACAAAAAGCAAAAACGTGCCATTAGGAGCAAAATCATCCTCATGCATGTCAATGCACCATCTCATGCTACAAAGATTACCTCTGTGCCATTGGCTGTTATGGGTATAAAAGGAGATAAACTCATGGTGTGGCCACCATCTTCCCTGACCTCAACCCTATAGAGAACCTTAGGAGTATAATCAAGCAAAAGATCTATGAGGGTGGGAGGCAGATCACATCAAAACAGCAGCTCTGGGAGGCTATTCTGACATCATGCAAAGAAATAGAAGCAGAAACTCTCCAGAAACTTACAATATCAATGGATGCTAGAATTGTGAAGGTGATATCAAAGTAGGGTTCCTATGTTAACATGTAACTTGGCCTGTTAGGATGTTTTGGAGTTAAATAGCTTTTTATTTCAGTGAATGTGACCTCCTAATGCTGCAAATTCAACAAATCAGCATTTTCAGTTCTTTCAAACATATCAAATGTTTACAAACTCTACTGTGCGTAATAATTTGGAAAAGTGCATTTAGAGTTTTTTAATTTTGAAGATTATACTGTTATCATTGGGAGGTTTCTTCAATAAAATTTGATGTATACTCAAAAGTGTGGTGACTTTTATTACACTGATCGTCATTTGCACCGACTACTTAGGAAAATTAGAAAAAAAGAACATTTGCATAATAATTTGGAACACAGTGTAGAAGTAAATTACAGATTCCTGACAATTAGCGGCTTTATGCTAATGCATCTATTAACCCCTGTACAACCAGTGTGTGATGACAACATGTGTTGAGGGAGTGTGGACACTCTCTGGACACATGCTGCCACCACACAAACATCGTCTTAACCCCGCACAAACCATCTTATTAACCCCCTCTGCAGCCTCTGTGCTGACATGCCGCAAAGAGGCTGCAGAGGGAGTTAATATGCTGATTCACCCCTGGAATTGTAAAGTTTTGTCAGCGGATGTGTTTTAATCAATAATCTTTCCACAATGGTGTGAGAGTGGGAAAACATTATTGCTTACTGTATCGGGAAACCGGTAAATTCAAATCAATGCCGGTAAATGCTGTCCGTGGTCCAAAAGTTTGCTTCAGGACCGCAGACAGCATAATACTGACACGCACCACACACGCACTCATACAGCACACTCGCACCACACTCACACAAATCAAGCATTAGACTTGCATCACTGTCATGCATCAAACACGCTCCATGTTTGATGCATGACAGTGTGCCTTCAGCCTAAGGCTGGCTTCACACTGCAGTTTTTTCACTGATTAGTGTCCATCCAGTTTGTGTGCCAAAACCAGGAGAGGAACCAGGAGTGGAACTTGCAGAGAAAAAGTATAATTGAAAGATTGACACCTGTTCTGAGGTTTGGAGACACTCCTGGTTTTGGCACACAAACTGGATGGACACTGATCAGTGAAAAAACTGCAGTGTGAAGCCAGCCTAAGAGGTGAGCATCTTTTAATGAATCAGATGTCAGCACACCCCTTCTTCAAGACAGACATGAATATCGTCAGTCTCTGAGTCAGGCCCACATACAGTATCTAGACTTTATACTTTTGTTTTACAGTTTTTTTGGAGTAGTTGATTTCGAATATAATCCTGATACTAATCACAATGTTCAAAATAGCGATGATTGTAATGTAGTGGTGCAATGTAGTAAAAGCATCAAAATAGTTGTATTTGCTCTAAGCAGCTTACAGTTTATATTTCTAGATATTTGTTACACTGCATTTTAAAAAGTATTGATTTTATTCTTATTACTGTGTAATTAAAAAAAAATGCAAAAATGCAAACTCTGAGATACTGAACTGATCTCTATTTGTAGATTTGATATTGTTGAAAAACAGTTAACAGAATATGATCCTTCCTCAAATTCAGGGAAAAGATTATGACCCTCGCCAACTATACAAAACTTAGTTGCGGACTGCAGAAACATTCCCTATCATAGCAAAGAGAATAAAATAGCCTGTAGGTGGTGCTAAAATTCTTTAGCCTCACATTACAGTAAGCTTAAAGGTTCAGCAAATTCAGAGTTTCTATTACAAGCTAATTGCTAGCAACTGGGCAATTAAATAAGATACCAGATTTGGCTGTTGCTCATCAGATTGTAAACCAATGATGTAGAATTCCTGAATGTTAAAAGCCGGCATAACCTACTATTTTTTTTTTCGGTCTCATATTTTTTTTGCTTCCAGTGTGCAGTGGCAAACAAACCTGTAATCTGTACTATTCCCTAGATAGTTAGAGGAAAACTAATAGCTATGGAAGCCAAAAATCAACGTGTGTAGCCTGCAGCAAGCACAGATACTATATACCACACATTGCCCTATCAGATGACAAGGCACAAGTTGGCAGCCAATCTTGCTGAAAAGGGGGAAAATCTTTAAACTATCATACTAAAATGCTAAGCACTTTATTTTTTCTTGACTCTAAGGGCCACGTCACACGGTTCAATTCACTGAACGATATTGTTAGCGATCACATGCACGCGCGATCGCTAAGTGCAGCTTTACACACACCAACTTCTGTGTCCAACTTCTGAACAGATCTCTGGTTGCAGTGAAATCATGGACACCTTGTTACATTTGTACACAGCCACAAAATGGAGCAATGTGTCCATGATTTCACTGCAACCAGAGATCTGTTCAGAAGTTGGACACAGAAGTTAGTGTGTGTAAAGTGGCCCTAACAATATCGTTCACATCGTTGGTGAGCTGTCACACAGGCAGACTCACCAACGATGTGGACCAGCGAGAACGCTGGTAACCATGGTAAACATCAGGTTACTAGGCGCAGCACGGCGCTTAGTAACTCGATGTTTACCATGGATACAAGCTCCCAGCATAAGCTGCGAGGTGCTGGGAGCTATTCATGGTTGCTCTGCCGGTGTCACATGCAGCGATGCTGCGTGTCCACCGGCCGACCAACGATAGATTTGTGAACATGTTCACAAATCTGCAATCAAACAATCAAACGATTTTTCAAAGAAAAATCGTTTGATTACAAGCAGCGACGCACAAACAATATCGCTTAAACGATCAAGAAAGCAGATCGCTTAAGCAATATCGTTCAATAAATTGATGCGTGTGACGTGGCCCTAACAGATCAATTTACTTAGCGATATTGCATGCATGTGACACCGCAGAGCAACGATGAATGAGCTCCCAGCGCCTCGCAGCCTATGCTGGGAGCTCGTATCCAAGGTAAACATCTGGTTATTAACCGCCACGCTGTGCCTAGTAACCCGATGTTTACCATGGTTACCAGTGTTCTCGCTGGTCCACATCGTTAGTGAGTCTGCCTGTGTGACAGCTCACCAACGATGTGAACGATATTGTTACGCAATCGCGCGTGCATGTGATCGCTAACAATATCGTTCAGTAAATTGAACCGTGTGACGTGGCCCTTAGGCTACATTCAAACTCAGCATTTTGGCTGTGTTTTGTGAGGATTCATTTTTGGTGCAGAAACTGCACCAAGAGTGGATCCTCACAAAACGCAGCCTTGTGTGTGAATGCTGCTGTACTATTTACTCACATCCCCACGCTTCCACGGTGATCTCCAGTGATGTTCTCATTCCCGGAGGATGTAGTGTTCGGTGCCTCTCGGACATGTACATGTGACTGAGTGACGTTACTCATGGTGCAGTGCCAGGTCCTCCAGCACTAACGCGCAGGTCCTGCAGCCTCCGGGATGAGAGGACATCGCTGGAAATCACAGTGGGAGCGTGGGGTGGTAAGTAAATCGCGGCAGATAATGCAAAATAAGGCTAGGGTCACACATGCCATGCGTTTTTTTTAGGTGCTTTTTGACACCCATGCTTTTTTCCATGCGTTTTTACATTTCTGCATGCGTTTTTTTAAGGTGTTTTATGACACCCTGCGTTTTTGCATGCGTTCTTGAATCAGCACCAAAAAATACTGCAAGCTGCGTTTTTTGGTGCGTTTTTAAAAACGCATGCATTTTTTTAACATGAGGACTTATGGGAAACGCATGCGTTTTTGTATGGCACTAAATGGTACCATGCATTTTTGCATGCGTTTTTCAAGGCAGCTCCTCACTTAAGCACAAAAATGCATCCCAAAAACGCATGACACTTTAAGCATGCGTTTTTGCTATTGGGGCATGCGTTTTTTACATGGGGTCCTATGGGTGCGTTTTTGCATGCCTTTTTATAAAATGTAGGTCTCCAAAAACGCAAGTAAAATCTCTATGTGTGACCCTAGCCTAAATTGACATGCTCATTCTTTTTACGAGTCCATTCTTGAGCCCAAGCACTGATCTGTAAAAAAATCGCAGTGTCTGAATGCAAAATTATGAAATAAATTGACTTGGCTGTGAGTCACTGCATTTAAGTGTATTTGCACTACAATAGCACATCTGTACAAAATGGGACACTAGCGGAGCACCATGTAAATGTAGCCTAAAACTCCCATACATTTTAGGCGGCCGTCACACGCAACGATTTCTTGCCCGATATCGTTTAAGCGATCTCCTTTTTGATCGCTTAAGCGATATCGGGCAAGAAATCGTTGCATGTAATCAAGCGATTTTCGATGTGAAATCGCTTGATCGTGACATCGCTGATCTGAGCTCCGGTTCTCAGATCTAGCGATGAACGATTTAACGATCTCCTTCATCGTGGTGTATAACACCACGATGAACGATCTCCCAGCGGCAGAGCCTATGCTGGGAGATGGTAACTATGGTACACGTCGGGTAACTAAGTGACGCGCGGCGCCTAGTTACCCGATGTGTACCATAGTAACGAGCGAGATCGCGGCTCCGCATCGCTGGTGAGTCTGTCTGTGTGACATCTCACCAGCGATGTGAGCGATATTGTAAGCGATTGCGCGTGCACGTGATCGCTTACAATATCGCTAAAGATATCTGTGCGTGTGACGGCCGCCTTAGATAGCTGTTGGATGAACGCTTCATTAATTGACAGGTATGGCCGATGTTGGTCCAATTTATATGGGCGCCTTAAAGTCACCTATACATAATACAGTTGAAACCAGAAGTTTACATACACTATATAAAAAGACACATGTACATGTTTTTCTCTATATCTGACATGAAATCAGAATAAATCTTTCTTGTTTTAGGTTAATTAGGATTACCATAATTATTAATACTTGCCAAATGCCAGAATAATGAGAGAATGTTTTAAGGCATTTTTATTACTTTCTGCATAGTCAAAAGTTTACATACACTAAGTTTACTATGACATTAAATAATTTAGGACAGCCCATATGATGATGTCATGTGTTTGGAAGCATCTGACAAAAAATAAATGTAACTTTTTTTCCATAATGACCATCGTTATGTTTTATCACAAAAAAAGAATGGCCTTACAAATAGTGAATCACAATGACACTGAACTAGAAGGATGTAGCCTATCCCCATGAACAAAGCAGGAGCAGAAAATGTGTAAAATGCTAATGAACTACTCACAAATCTACCATACATTGAGAAGGTGGCTGCCTAGTATTGTAAATGCATATTAACGATGCTTGCATAGGGCACCAGTCACACAGGTAGATGCCTACTAAGGAAATATACCTGGCATTTTTAAAAGAGGGGTTCTGTGTTGAAGCCCATTAAGGAGTTGTTTCTCTTTTTCATATTTTTGGAGGCACCAACCTGTAGTCCTTCAAACAAGGAGGACCATCTTGTTCATTAAAATTTGTGTGGTCCTCGCAAATTAGACCAGTGCCCTATTCTTTGAATTGCATTACCTTGGGACTGGCTCCTTTCATATGCTCTAGTCTTCTGATGAACCCCAATAGGCAAGTGGGGGAAACACCTTGAACCATGAGAGGTATGAATCAAAATAAACGCTGAACAAGCTGAGAAGTTCACATTGTGACATAAATATGGATTAACTGCAACCCCTGGATGGCATCCTAAACATTCCAGAAAAATTATCCCAAAAATTAAGATAAAACTTTTTATTGAGATCTGAAAAGGCCCATCTTTAACATCAAATAGAAGGGACTGTAAGGACAGGGTAAGAAATTTAGGGACATCCGCCCATGGTTTAGGGTGGAAATCCTCCATATTTAGGTAGGATTCAATTGCTTTAGGGATTATTTCACCGATTCCTAAAAAGGCCTAAAACATTCAGTGTCACTTATTAGTGCTTTTGTATGTTGTTTTTTGTGTATGTCTATCCTCATAAATTTTTAATTTTTGTAATAAAGATTTAGTTTTATTTATACTTAGATTTACATATCACTAAAAATGCAATCATACCGTTTCCATGTAATAGCATATACAAGGATCAAGTAATACCAGCACATAATAGGTAAATATTCCCACTACGCTGTGTTTAATTAATGCCATGATGCTGTTATTCAATAAAATACTTCAAAGATTGATACAACCACCATGCAGTGATAATCTAGTGGTAGATGTGAAAGCTGCTTTATCATTCCAAAGTCAATGTGGTCTTTTCTCTGATTGAAGTCAATCATTTTCCCTTTCTTTCTAAGTCTGGCCCAGACCACTATGATGTTTTCTCTCCTCCATGACTCATCTGCAGAGTTTGCTGCACAGATATCTTTATTTCCCTGACAATCTCTTCTGCAACTGCTACACAAATTGATGCTCATGCCACTCCTTTTCCAGTACCATTCTGCTTCATTTACTACTATTACTCTAAAAGCTGCTACATCATATAGCATTATGGTATCTGTTCTATAGTAAAATGTACCCTAATAGTTTTCTTTAGATAAAATAAATGGTATCATAGTTATAGTTAACCCCCTTAAAAAAAGGTTTCCATACTTAAGGCTCCATCACACTTGGCGACGCACCAGCTATCCCGACAATGATACAACCTGGTAGGGATCGCTGGAGCGTCACTACATGATCGCTGGTGAGATATCAAACAGTCAGATCTCACCAGCAACGCAGCAATGATACGGCGGTCGTTGGGACCTTGTCACTCAGACCTATAGTATTGAGGTCGTTGTCCCCGTCAAACACACCGATGCACACTACCCAGTGGGACCCCAAAGATCAAAAAAGGTCCAGGACTTTCCGACACAATCGGCGATCTCACAATGGAGGCCTGGTCGCTGCTACATGTCACACATAGTGAGATCACTGGTGAGGTCGCTGTTGCATCACAAAAACTGGGATGCATCAGCGATCTCGCTTAGTGTGAAGCACCCCTAAATCTATCAGAAAAAAAATTGGCATGATCCATCAAACTCTATTCTATTCTATTCTATTTTTTCTAGGGTAAAATATCTCCAAAGTACTTCAAGATAGCGCCATATGGCGACACACTGAGCCCCAGTAGCTCTGAAATAAAACTGAATAAAAAAATTAACTATGATGTTGGAAAATGGCAATATTGATACATGTTCATCTAAAAGTTCTACAATGAAGAAAGAACTAAAACAACAAAAGTATTAGGAATTGAAAGAGAACATGGGAAAACTTAACCCTTAGGGTACCTTTACACGCCGCTACTGGCGTGTGGCTACAACCAGCTACTTCACGTGCACGAGCACGCACAAACGGTTGCAAACGGTACCCGCACCACCTTTACACGCCGCAACAAGGTGCGCTACAGTAGGTTACATCTATCTCTAGATACACCGCCGGGTGTCTCAAGTTACCTTCTGCCGAGCACCTTACCTCATTCACACACCGCTACAACAAGCTAATATGGGCGGACCTGGTGCAGCAGGGACAACACATAGGCGTGCCACAATTGTGGATTACGAGACGTCCGTACGCTGATAGGACAAAGCCAGAACATTATGATTGGGCAGGCATCGCAGGAGGCTGTTTAATACATGACGCTCGAGCAATTGTGTAGTGTGACTGGTCAGCTCCTTAAATATGCCTCCCTATGCAGCGACTACCAATCGTCATGCAGGAGCTTCCTCCAATGATCGCTGATGGGGCGCAGTAACCCGGAGCCTGTGTCATGCCCCAGCTACATACCAGGTACATAGCCTGAGCTGGTGTCCATACATCCCTTTTGTTGCTTCTTTACACGCCGATACAGGTCGCTACAATCGGCTGTGTAGCCACCTGTTTCAGGGCAGTGCTCGGAAACAGGTGCCGCTACTGCCGGGTGGCTACAACCGTCTTCACACGCCGCTACCATGGGGTGAATTGCCGATGCAAGATACATTTCTCGCATGTATCCGGTTGTAGCCACCCGCCAGTAGCGGCGTGTAAAGGTACCCTCAATGACAAACGACGGCTATACCCATCATACCTTTAAACTGTCACTGTGTGTAAACACTCTCTTTGGTAAAGAAATGCAGAAAATATCATCCTGAATTTACCACTAACATGAAGTCCAATATGTCATGAAAAAACATTCTGGGAATCACTGAGATATGTTAAAGAGTTCCAGAGTAATTATCTCATAAAGTGTCACTGGTCAGAATTGCAAAATGAGGCTCAGTCCTCAGCTCATCAGCTGAGATGTCGTGCTTCCAGCACCAATCAGATCCGGGATCCGATTGGTGCTCTTAACCCTTGGATCCCGCTGTCATTCACTGCAAGCGGGATCCAAAACCATCGCTTCGGGAATTGCGCTGTTTACCGCCTGCACCTAAAGATCCTACTATAAGATTGCGGGATCTCCGGTGATCATGTGATAGTCCTGGGTCCTGATGTGAACCCGGAAGCTATCAGGGACCTCTTTCTGTCAGTGGTTGGCAGGCGCTACCAACCACTGAAAGAGAAAGCAAGTTCCATGTCCCAATGTACTGCAGCTCATCGGGACATGGCACAAGCGATCGGACCCTGCTGCAGTGTGGCACCCTATGGGGCACTGTTAAATAAAGAATTAATTAAAAATAAAGTTTTTTAAAGTATGAAAAAAACCCACAAAATTTCAAATCACCCCCCTTTTCCTCCATTCAAAATAAAAGTATTTAAAGGGATCCTGTCACCTCCAAAACACCTCCTAAGCTATCAAAACATGTCCCTGCACCATCCTATCACTAATCTCACACTTCTTTTCCTGTGAAAGTGGAGAAAAACGTTTTAATACTTACTCATTAGTGATTATAATTAACAGGGGCCATATTCTTTAGTCACCAGGGGGTGTTGTTTAGCAGCTCCAGGATCCACCCTCTCTCTGTCTGTGCTGCTGTGAAACTGAAACTGAAGGCAGGACTAATGATTTGCATTCTGTGAGTGATAGAGAGGGGGAGGGTAAAACCTGCACATCACAGCAGAACACACAGAGACAGGGTGGATCCCTGGAGCTGCAAAACAGTCCGCCTTGGTGACTAAAGAATATAGTCACTGCTAATTATAATCACTAATGAGTAAGCATTAAAACGTTTTTCTCCACTTTCACAGGATGCTTAGGAGACAAAAGGAGTGTGAGATTAGTGATAGGATGGTGCAGGGACATGTTTTGCTAGCTTAGGAGGCGTTTTGGAGGTGACAGGATCCCTTTAAAAAAAAATACACATATTTAGTACTGCCATTTTCAGAAACGCCTGATCTATCAAGATATAAAATCAATTAATTAGAGCCATAAACTGCGTAACGGAAAAAAGGTCCAAATGCCAAAATTACGTTTTTTTTTGTTGCTGCAACATTGCTATAAAATGCAATAACAGACGATCAAAACAGTGCATCCACCCAAAAATAGTATCATTAGAAACGTCAGCTCAAGACGCAAAAAATAAGGCGTCACACAGCCCCAGATCCCGAAAATGAGAACGGTACAGGTCCCAGAACATGGCGTAAAAAGTGAGATTCTATTTTTTTTTCAAACTTCTGAATTTTTTTTCACCACTTAGATAACAGTAGAAGTAACATGTTTGGTATCTACAAACCCGTACCGACCAGAGACATCACACCATCATGTCAGTTTTACCATATAGTGATCATAGCGAATAGAAAACCCGAAAAACAAACGTGTAGTTGCACTTTTTTTTGCAATTTCACTGCACTTGAAATTTTTTTCCAATTTTCCTGTACACTATATGGTAAAATAAATGATTTCATCTGAAAGTTCAACTCATCCTGCAAAAACAAGCCGTTATATGTCTATATTGATGAAGAATAAATACTGTATGGCTCTTGGAAGCAGGGGAGCAAAAAATGAAAACGAAAAATCGCCGGATGTAGAAGGGGTTGAAGGGCTAAAAACAACAACTCTGCAGTACTGTAGGTTCTAATATTTGGACTTTCAGCAGTTAAAGAGTTTTATATTTCTTCCTTTCTCCATTTATTCTATGTTTTATTCCTACAGTTTAACTGAAAATTATCTGCAAACTTCATAATAAAGAACATAATAAAACCTTTAAGGCAGATAATGGCTCATTTTCTTGAATTTACTTATACGTGACAGGCATATAATAAAGTTTATCATTTCATTTTTACACCCAGATACACTGATTCAGCAAAGATTATTGCAAGCACTGGACTAGTTGCTCTACATTCACATGTGTTTCCAGTTTGTGAGCTAGTATGTGAGCTGGCAAGATGATACTTTTGGAAAGAAATTTAATTCACTTTTTTCATGAATCAAGAATGTAATAGGAAAAATAAAATATGACTGGAAACATTGGGATATATATTGCAGCTTGCCAAGCTATTAAAATCATGTGTTTAAAAGATGTACCTAATCCAAAATCCTCAATTTTGGGAACTGCCCAATGCATTACAAAAGCGATAAAACCAATATTTCATGGTATGAAGTTACAGTATTTGACTTTCTGAAAATCTGTTATGATGATTTTTATGACATGTATTATCAGTATAAACGAAATAACCTTTGGGTAGTCTGTGGAGATGACCACATTTTGGGGACTTTGGGTGTGCTTGGAGTCTTCATGAAAAATGAGCCCTGTGACCTTAGAAGCTTCTTAATTGCACGATAAGACATTAAATGTAAATGACTACAAGGTTGTACAATCGCATAGTTTTCACATGGGATTTGTAAGAATGTACACGTAATGTATAAAACTGAAGTTGAAACTGCATGTATGACTTTGCCAAAGAAAATTGTAGGATGCTGGCTTTTATTTTTTAATTTAGCTGTAATATTAATGTGGCCTGGTAGTGTAGGGAGAATTATTATTTTCTATACTCAGATGTACAGGAAACATTGATGCTGTTTTTAACCCCTTTGTGACAGAGCCAAGAGAAGAATTCCAAGGAGAGAAAACGTTTTAGTACTGTCTCTGCCCTCCTACATGATGAAGTAGAGCTGGCCCTACAGTTCTAGGATTAATAGATGGATTATAAATCAATAATATCATACCTGCTCTTCAGCTCTCTGCCCCCCGAGGGGTCCACAAAAATCAGCCTGACAGCTTCATACAGCAGCAGAGAGCAGGAGGTGTGTTGGGGGTGTGGACCCTGGGACCTCCAGGATCATCCTACATTCCTGCTCCCTCACACTTTGTATGAGCAGGTGGCGTGGCCATCAGCCTCATGGTCACAGTACAATCCTGCTGCTGATATACCATCCTTTGTAATGTAACAGGGGTGTTCTGGCTTGAAATAGCAATTGTGGCGCCCCTGCGGATCAAGTCGCCACAGTGGTACTGCAGCCCTTTTAGGGTGTAGTATCCCACTCTTGGGTAAGGGGGGCACAGACCGGTGCCGGGACACCCAGACCAAACACTAGGAACAAGGGTAGTGGGAAAGGGTGGAGATGAAGTAGTTAGAGGGAACACCTGGGAGGAGTGAAGTTAGGAGGCACACTCATAGATGACGTGGGACACGTAACAAGGGGTATAAATAGAATGGGAAAGATCCAGAAAGGAGGAGAGACAGTTGAACACCAGAGGAGAGACCGTTGAACAGTAGAGAAGAAGGAGAGTCAAACAGCTAGAGTCGAGTTGGAGGGAAGCAAGAGAAAGAAAGCCTGTCACAGAAGGAAAAGAACTCGAGAGAAGTATCCTGAGGACTGGAGCTAGTGGGAGCTCATCCTGAGGCCAGACTAAGAAGCAGGGAAAGAGAGCCAGGTGACTCTAGGAGGAAGAGAGGGTCCCAGAGGCATGGGCAGTGAACAATCCACCCGTGGGGCTCGTATCCATTGTCGGGCGCAGGTAAGTGGAGGGACCAGGCAGCAGAACAGGGACCCCTAGACAAGTGGAGAAGGCAGACCAGGCTCAGCTAGCAACCCGGAGACTGTGGCGCTTCCAAGGTACCACAGTCAACAACCACACACATTTGCTGAAAAGGTGGCAATAAGAGGGTTAAGAGGAGATACTGAAGATCAACCCCTTAGAAGAACTCACAGCTACTGGCTTAGAGCTCTGTGTGCGCAAGGCGCAAGACAGGACAGTGGGGCAAACACAGTGTGAGACAACCGAGGAAGGAAATATTACTGGTTGCGTGCCATCCTCCTACCCGGGAGTAGCTGGATCCCTGCCTCTGAGAACCCAGTGCTCAGTGGGCTGCTGCACAGTGACAGTGAGAAAGGATCTGAAGACTGCAACCCGCTGTGTCTGTGAACTTTCTTTACGCTTCATGAGCGCCAGAAGCATAAATACCAACTCACTCAGATACCCTCTGCTGCCCTGGGAGTCAGCCCTACCTATTGAGGGCTTTACAACACTGCTGCCTCCCTACCATCAGCCCCCAGAGGAACTGTTGTGCAGCGGCGGCCATCTATAGCCACAATCTGCTGGAGGTGTCACGTAAAACAAGTATCCCCAGGTCATGTCATCCCTTCTCTAATGAGCCCTCCTCACCTCATGAACTTTCCTAAGAGAGAGAGTCTTCCACACCAAACTTTTAATGACACCGTCAAGGTCACGGAGTCGGGTCTCAACCCCCATGACTCCAGTGAAGCCTCAAAGCCCAGTTCTCAATATCCTAAGACCCTGGAGGGGTGTGTCACAAGCATGATAATGCATTGTCTGTGCTCTTAGCCTGGATAAATGACAGTACACATTATGCACCATCACACAGCAAAAGATAACAGCATGTATTTCTGTCTGCTTGGTGACATGATTGCTATTTCAAGCCAGAACACCCCTGTTACCTTTCATTGGATTGAATATTAGGGGCACGATTGTACTGTAACAATAGGGCCATCTGCCATGCCCCCTGCCACGCCCTCTGTACATACAGAAGTGTGTGGGGGTGGGAACGTAGAATGATCCTGGAGCCCCCAGGATCAATGCCCCTGAGACACCTCCTACTCTTTGCAACAGCATGAGGCTGTCAGGCTGATTTTCTTGGACCCCTGAGAGGGGGTGAGAGCTGAAGAGGAGATATAATTTTATTGATTTATAAGCAATCTATAGATCCCAGAAATGTAGTGCCCAGCTGTGCTTCATCATGTAGGAGGGCAGAAACAGTACAAAAAAGTTGTCTCCCCGTAGTTCTCCTTTAATTCCAGACCAAATTCTGCAAATTGTCACTTCAGTGAGGAAGTGAATAAACTCTAGCGCCACCTTTTGGTAGCTGTCCTTAAAGTCATAATCATGCAGAAAATAGAAAGGGGCGCAATGTGAAGACATCTTTAGGATAAGTGGTTTTCAGTGGGCATCACTATCTCCTCACCTGAAGGTGTTGTGCACCCCCGCACAACACCGGTAGAGAGCTCCTACATCCTCATGCGTTACCGCCGGTGGCACCATCCGCTGCTTTGCTGATCCTTCCGGCGGGGACCGTCACGTGATCGGATCCGCGTCGCTGGGAGTCCTGCGCCGCTACTCTGGTCGCCCAGCAACCGCAGGTCTTCTGGACTCGATTTGATTTCCTCCTTCCTCCACTCCTTATTCCTTCTGCTGCTGCTGCTGTCTTCTCTCCAGGGGATAACAATGTGAAACCAAAAAGAGCAGTCTTTTTAGGAGCACTGAAGGAATCAGATAATGGAGGATTCTTATTACTCAAACCTTTATTATGTCCCTTGGTAAACACACACAACGCGTTTCGACTGTCAGATAGCCGTCTTCATCAGGTGTATCACCTGATGAAGACAGCTATCTGACCGTCGAAACGCGTTGTGTGTGTTTACCAAGGGACATAATAATGGAGGATTCTTATTACTCAAACCTTTATCTGATTCCTTCAGTGCTCCTAAAAAGACTGCTCTTTTTGGTTTCTCAAAGTCATAATCGACTCTTTAGCAAGCCTTTTAATATGATTTAGGATTTGTGCCAGATCATAACCCCAAACTGCAGACACCATGTTTCGGGGTAACTACCCTTCATCAGTGCAGTGTGTGGGAATTCTGATCTGGCTGTTTGAGTGGGCTAAGACGAAGTCTGGAGAGCTAGCTTTTTACCTCATGGAGACACTGTGTTTCGGAATAACTGGACAGATAATGTATTCTTTGATGCCTTTCATGTGGCACTAAAGGGTGTTTAGTCTTGTATCTAGACAACAAAAAGAAATTAATAATTTTTTTTTTAAATGGTCTGCGGTCTCCTCTATTTTTTGATCATCAGCTAAGGTAAAGCCAATGGCTGGAGCACACCAAAGCTGATAACCAATGAAGGTAAAGTTATCTAAAACAAAGATTACCCCATGCTTTGTTCAAATAATTTATTTATATATAATTTGAAAACAAAACACTGTAGGGTCCCTCATTTTGGAACGCCAGCCAAGGTAAAGCTGACAGCTGGGGACTGGTATTCTAAGAGTGGGAAGGGCTATGATTGCAGCTGCCCCAGAACTGGCACCTCCGTAAAAAGTGCCAATCCTGGTGCTTCGCCCCGTCTCTAACTCTGGTATTTGGGGTTGATGCCAGCTGGGTAATGTCCCATAGAATCAAGCCCAGAGGTTAGTAATGTTGAGACGTCAATAAGATACCCGACATTATTAACCAAATCAGTTAAGACACAAATAAACAAACAAAAAAAATTATTTGAAAGTGACCTTCTCAACACAAACCTTCTTTCCTGATTTAGTGAAACAAAATAGCAATAAAAAATGTCCAAGTCGTCTGAGATTATTTTATTAATTTCAGACTTATAGCACAGGGGGGCATCACCCATATGCTGTAAAAGCAGACACCCTGACAGGAGACTGAGCTGCTGTGATATTAGTGAGGTCACTGCAGGTAAGGATCCTCAAGTCACACAGGGATTAAGTGTGATCCCATGGTCATCTCCAGAGCAGGCACTAGAGATCACCATGGGATCACACTTTACAGCTATATGACTTGAGGATCTTGACCTGTAATGACCTCACTGAAGTCATTACATATCAGTCTCCTGGCAGAGACTGCTCTGTTCTGTGCAGACTCGCGCCATCTTCTCAGAAGAACATGCATAGGAGGAAAGCTGATGGGGGATCGGGTGGCAGCATGGGAAATCTGAGGTGCTGATGGGATGAGGTGGATTATTGAGGAAAGGGTGACCGGAGGTGGGGAGGAAGAAAAGGACATTTCTATCCCAACTGACATGTCAGATAAGAGAGAAATCAAGAGTGGCAGGTCTATTTACTTTAATGCGACTATACCAGCAATCCTGTGATTAGTGATGGAAAAAAACAGCTCGATTCATAATCTCCAGGGTCTCAGATACCCCCAGTAGCTGAAACCTCTGAAATTTTGAAATGCTTAGGAGCGCTACAGGCTTTTACCTTTCAGATGCATTAAAATATTGGAAAGGAAGAAGTACCATTAATTGTCATCGTTTTAATAGGATAGTCATTAAAGCATTACACCACTTTCTAAAAGTATTGTATAAGCACTGTAGTGGAATTACAATTCTGTATGGTAACTGTTTTATTTTTCGTCTTACTTTTTATTGTAATCACCTTTTTCCTTTTCTGTGCACACTGTAAACACTAATCCATTTAAAACCAAATTGCTACCTGTGAGCCATGTGCAGTATGTTTTGTTAATTATAGCTCTTTGTTTTGCCAGTTATTAATCCATTTTTACATATTTTCATCAAACAATAGCATTTACTTTGTTGTCGAGTAGCGATAATTGTGTAGTGCTCCAGCAGAATGTGATTTCCCAAGGTTAACAAGTTGAGACCAAATAAACTGGCAACAATCCAAAAACATCCATTAGATCTTTCAGGATCGCCAAAAACTGAAATAGTTTTGCTAGCAGCTGGAAAATGTAATTTTGGTGACTTGTAAACTTTATAAGTGACTGTTAAGAGAGCTAGACTTATGAAACAATGACCATGTGTCAGAATTCAACTAATTTAGCTAATTATGCGTTATTAATTATATTGCTTTCATTGAAAAAGTTAAACGTAAAAACAAGCAAATGTTCCAACTGAGAAAAGGAAAGTTGCATCATAGAGCTTATTATCTGGTGCAATAAAGCAAGTTAGGCTGAAGGCACACTGGGCGAGGGACTCGCGCGAGTGCAATGCAAGGGAAACTTGCATTGCACTCGGACCAGTATTGCCCTATCAGGCAGGGCACACTGGTGCAAGACCCCCGCACCTAACTCACATTGCGAGTCAGAAGCGAGTGCAGTCGCAGCATGCTGCGACTGCAAATGATTCTGACGCGTGTGAGCACAATGCAAGTGTATAGGGGTGAGAAAATCTCGCCCCCATACAGCATATGGTGTGAGTGTGCAGCCAAAAATGCTTTAAACTCGCCGGCTGTCAAAGCCGGCAAGTTTAAAATGACCGCTTTGCCGATACAGTAAGATATCATCTTGTACTGCTGTGACAGCAGCGGTACAAGATGTTTAGCTAATACAATGATTGGTGTAAAATAATGTATTGCGGGGTCATTTTAGTGATTAACCCCATCAGCATCCTCTGCGCCGCATATGTGCACAGAGGATGCTGATGCGGTTCAAATCCCAGTGATGAAGGGGTTAATATGCAGCTGGTGTAGTGGCACCATGTATGTTGAGAGTGTCCTCACTCTCTGCAGACATGGTGTCATTACACCATGTGTGTGAAGGGGTTAATTGTTCTGTAAAATGGGTTAAAAGAACTGTCGGCTTTATAATTTCACTGAAAAAGCCGGCGCTCTGTTACTGCCTATGCGGAGCTGTCCCCTCTGCATAGTGCTGAAGCCCTGTCGCGCCTTCAGCACCTGCAGTGTTCAGCACCATGCAGAGGGGACAGCACTTCCGGCACCCTTGCGGCAAGCCCCATGCATTGTCTATGGGGCTTGTGGTCAGGTGCGGCAAGTGCGGTTGCAGCAGATGCGGCAGTTGTGGACATGAAAAAAAACGCTGCTGACCCCATTTTTTTTCACGGCCACAAGTGCCGCATCTGCCGCAGCTGGCAAAATTGCACTTGCCGCACCTGACCGCAAGCCCCATAGACAATGCATGTTAGGTGGCAAATGCGGCAGATGCAGTAAATCTGCCGCATCTGCCGCATTTTTTCAAAAATGCCTATGTGAAAGGGGCCTTAGCCAGTTCTCAGGCTGGCAGTGGCTCAGAGAAGGTTTGAAACCATTGCTAATCCAACCACTGGCACATCCATCTGGCTCGTCAAGAGTCGCTCTCATCTGATCAGTCCATAAATCCATTAAAAAATCTGTCTTCAGATATTATCTGGCCCCATTTTGTTTCTTGTTCAGTGGTGGTCAGGTTTCAGCCTACCTTACCATGGCCATTTCTCTGAGCACTGAACATCTTGTACTTCTGGACATTCTAGGATTATGTATTCTAGAATATGGCAGCACTGGAGGATAATGGATTTCTGGTTGCTTAATGTTTGATTCTTCTCAGATCTTTGGCAGTTTATGTGCATCTTTTTTCTCAATACATTCTTTGTTACCCTGTTCACTATTTGCAACAAAACTTTTGATGGTTCAGCAATAAAACTGTAAGACTTTAACCATTTCTTACTTTATAGAGTCAGTAAAATACCGTATATACTCGTGTATAAACCGACCCGTGTATAAGCCGACCCCCCTACTTTTGCCCCCAAAACCTGCGAAAACCTATTGACTCCTGTATAAGCCGAGGGTGGACCCCAGCACAGGTATACAGCCCCCAGGAGTGTGGTATACAGCAGCCCCAGAGGTATATACAGCAGCCCCAGTGGTAGTATACAGCAGCAGCCCCAGTGGTATATACAGCAGCAGCAGCCCCAGTGGTTAGTATACAGCAGCCCCAGTGGTATATACAGCCCCGGTGGTAGTATACAGCAGCCCCAGTGGTAGTATACAGCAGCCCAAGAGGTAGTATACAGCAGCCCCAGAGGTATATACAGCCCCAGTGGTAGTATACAGCAGCCCCAGTGGTAGTATACAGCAGCCCCAGAGGTAGTATACAGCAGCCCCAGAGGTAGTATACAGCAGCCCCAGTGGTAGTATACAGCAGCCCCAGTGGTATATACAGCAGCAGCAGCCCCAGTGGTTAGTATACAGCAGCCCCAGTGGTATATACAGCCCCGGTGGTAGTATACAGCAGCACCAGTGGTAGTATACAGCAGCCCCAGTGGTATATACAGCCCCGGTGGTAGTATACAGCAGCCCCAGTGGTAGTATACAGCAGCCCCAGAGGTAGTATACAGCAGCCCCAGAGGTATATACAGCCCCAGTGGTAGTATACAGCAGCCCCAGTGGTAGTATACAGCAGCCCCAGAGGTAGTATACAGCAGCCCCAGAGGTAGTATACAGCAGCCCCAGTGGTAGTATACAGCAGCCCCAGTGGTATATACAGCAGCAGCAGCCCCAGTGGTTAGTATACAGCAGCCCCAGTGGTATATACAGCCCCGGTGGTAGTATACAGCAGCACCAGTGGTAGTATACAGCAGCCCCAGAGGTAGTATACAGCAGCCCCAGAGGTATATACAGCCCCAGTGGTAGTATACAGCAGCCCCAGTGGTAGTATACAGCAGCCCCAGAGGTAGTATACAGCAGCCCCAGAGGTGTATACAGGGCCCCCCCTTGGTGCACAAACCTGTAAAGGAAGAGATTAGTATACTTATCACTGTCCCGCTGCCGCTGTCCCGCCTCCGTCATCGCGCTCCTCCGTCTTCATCCAGTGTCTTCCATCTTCTTCCGGTTTCCTCCTCTGGCGCGCAGACAATGGCGTCATTGCCTGCGCCGACCAGAGGAAGCCGGAAGAAGATGGAAGACGCTGGATGAAGACGGAGGAGCGCGATGACGGCGGCGGGACAGCGGCAGCGGGACAGTGATAAGTATACTAATCTCTTCCTTTACAGGTTTGTGCTGCAAGCAGGGCCTGTATACTGATGGGGGCGGGCCTGTATACTGTATACACTGAATACAGTGTATACAGTATACAGTGACTCACGTATAAGCCGAGGGGGGGACTTTTCAGCCCAATTTTTGGGCTGAAAAACTCGGCTTATACGCGAGTATATACGGTAGTTTTTATTTTGGCCAATTTTGCATGAGGAACACAAGCTGTCTAATAATTCTGCACACCTTGATAACAGGTGTTGATATCCTTAGGCCTCACTTTTCCTCATTACACAAAGGGCCACGTCACACACACAGATAATTGTGCAGAGATTGTTCACAGATCTCTGGTTTCAGTGAAATCATGGACACATTGCTCCATTTTGTGGCTGTGTACAATGGAACAATGTGTCCATGATTTCACTGCAACCAGAGATCTGTGAACAATATCTGCACAAATATCTGTGTGTGTGACGTGGCCCAAATATACATCTCCTGATCTGCTTCATTCTTTAAGCATTTGAGTTTATACTGCTAGGATTTTGAAAATGCATAAAAATGCATAAATGCATAAAAATGATGTTAAGGTAATATTTATTTGCCTAATAATTGTGCACATAGTGTATGTGCCAGTTTTTTCAACATATACTGCAAACAGACCTTAGTGTACACTTTAGTGTACTTAGGCTACCTTCACATTTGCGTTCCCCTCTGCAGCGTTCTGCGGAGGGGTGCCACAATGTGAAAGCAGCACTGCAAGCCCCTATCTGTATAATGGGAGCGCACAGTGCTGCGCTTGACTGCGCATGACCGTGCGCACCCATTCACTGCCATATGTGATCTGTACGCAGGCAGATGCCTGCGCATAAATCACACACTCTCGTCCGCACCAGGGACGCGACATGTTGCATTTCTGGTGAGGACGAGAGTGTTTGATTTGTGCGCAGCCTCAGTGTAGATGTCAAGATCACCACTCGCTCGTGACAGACTTGCCTCAGAAGGTACTGTATGTGGGGACTTGACTTCCCACATTCACTAGTCCCGACACCTATCACAACAAGATATAGAAGAGCAACACAAAAAAGCATATTTGACAATTTCAGGGAATGTAGGTAAATTTAGAGAATCAAGTAACAAACTGTTTAATGTTAAATTAATTATAAAAAAAGAAGTACAGTTTTTAAAAAGGTTACAAAAGATGGATTAAAAATAGGACATACATACAGTCAAAAAGGGTATAAAATAAAAGATATAAAATACAGATAAGTTTTGTGAATTGCATCGATAAGAGCTTCTCTCAGAGGAGAGTGCACAGAAAATGTGGACATATCTGCAGTAATTGTTCCTTCTCCTGGGGACTGACACTAGTGTTTCTCAGATGACATGTAATAAATGGTTTTACCTTTACTCCTACATATAAGATGGTGATCAAAATTAGAGAACAGTGTATGATTACTTGATTTTTTTCAGAAAGAATGTACTGTAATCTACATTGATCAACATTTGAAGGTTTTTGTGTCACTAGATCAGTGTTTTCCAGAACAAGCAAAGTTTATCAACTTAAAACCTTAATTTTACACAAAACGTGATGATCATAATTAGAGAACACCAATGACTGTACAACAGAGAAAGTTTAAAACTAAAATTTGTGAAGGTTACAACAGTCACCAATCAGTAGGATGTGTACAGGCCTTTGCTTTTAATGACTTCAGCACATCTGCGGAATCAGGACATCACTAGTCTCTCACAATGCTCTGGTGTGATTTTGGTCCACTATTCTTCCAGTCTCTTCCACAGTTCTGTTACTAATGGGGGTTTCTTGGCCATAATTTTGTCACCAAGAATTTTCCAGAGGTTTTCTATTGGTTTTAGATCAAGACTCTGTAAGCGCTGAATGCAAGTAAGGTACCACGTGTTGTTGAAGAAGGTTCTGATACACACTTGCATTCACTCTGCCACTCTGCCAAATAAGAGATCCATCCTCAGCAGCAGAAAACATTCCCTGAACCATGGCACTTTCTCCACCACCTTTCACTGACATCTTTATACACTTTGGGGTCAGTCTTTCCCCAGTTTGTCAATGAATATAATGCTTCCGATCAGACCCAAATAAATTAAATTTGCTTTCTTCAGTAAAATTAAATTTGGACCACTTATCTTCTGTCCACACAACATTCTCCTCCCCAAAGGTGAGTCTAGCTTTTGGATTCTTTCTGCTAATGAGAGGTTTTGGTCACTGTAGTGTGAGCTTGCAGTCCAAATGCTCTTAAACATTGTAACACTGTATGAGAAAAAGATCATTACCCTGTTCAGTGCTGAACTGGTGAGCTATTCCAGCTGCAGTCTTGGAATGATTAATCATGGAGATTATCCACATTTTCCTGCCCTCAATTGCATTTGTCTTTCAGGGGTGACCAGCCTTCATGGGGAACTTGAAAGAGTTTGTTATGTTGTAAAGATGCAATATTCTAGAAATCACAGACTTGGAACGACCAACTTCAGCTTAAGAGCTGAAAAGAGTGGTCCACGAGTGAAACTGTGCCCAGTGTGAAAAACAGCTTCTCTACCTGTCTTCTATGAGCCATTCTACATATCTCCCCACCTAGTGGTGCTAGGAAGGCTCAGGACCCAGGTTAATGTACAACTTGTCCCCAGGCTTCCGAGTATATAGTTGGTGTAGAGCTCGGATATATGACAGTTCAATGATCCTTTATGATATTACCATGACAGTCTGTCTGATAGGTCTGTTTGAAGCTCAGGCACCAGAAGGAGATTTTTTCCTGTAAGAGACAAATGCTGTGAGTCTTTTACTTTGAAGCTGTTGACATTCTACCATCTTAAGTGCCACGTGTCCTATGTCTACTCTGAATGATCCTATGTTTGCAGAGGGTTGGAGAGTTGATGAATGTATGGGTGCAGAGATATCTAGGGATTTAGGTTTTTCATTACAGTTTTCATGACAGGCTCATAATGTATATTGGCACTACGTGGTGGCTCATATATAAGGATAGTACTTGGGGTCTCCTACTGTATATAGAGGACTGTGTGGGGGCTCACTGTATTTAGGACTGTTTGGCTGCTTATACTGTGTATACAGAGTTTTTTTGGCGGCTCATACTGTCTAAGGTAGAATCGTGTGGGAACTCATACCCTATATAGAGGGTGCTCATACTGTACAAAACAGGTGTTGTAGGATCTCATGCTACATGCAGGGGATGGTTGTGGACTCATACTGTATACTCTAGAAAATAGGAGGTTTTTAACCCAGATAGAGGCTGTGACTGAAGTTTAGGGACCTAGTCTGAGAGACACGCCTCAACGTAGCTACTGCACGGTTTATCAATATGATCATATTTATAAAGCTAAGTATCTCAATTGTTCACCTTTTTTTCTTACTGAAATTTTACTCTGTTTTCTATTACATGTCTTAGCAGAGTGCCGCTGTTGATTCTGTTACAGTGTATCATGCTATGGGTTGCACCTGTGCACACTGATGGAATTGAATGCTTCAGATATTTTCTAATTTAGACTATGGGACCACACCATGTGTAGTGCACCTTTCCCTGCCCCATTGGCCCATTATGGTATTGCTCTCTGTCAACAGGTTTTCTTCTTGCCCATAAAGTAGGAGGTTTTTAACCAAGATAGCGGCTGTGACTAAAGTTTAAGGACAAAGTATGAGAGATGCCTTGACATGGCTACTGGGAGGTTTATCGATATGATCATATTAATAAAGCTAAGTAGCAGAGTGCCGCTTTTTTCTACTATTGTAAATATTGTGTTTGGCATGCACCTGTACACACTGACAGCATTGAGTGCTGCAGTTAATCTTGAATTGCAGTATGGGTTCAGCCCCTTTGTCATGCACCTTCCCTGCCATGGGCCCGTTTGAGCTAGTGCTCTCTGTTATCAGTTTTTTCCTTTTTCCAATTTGCCTATAAAGGAGGAGGTTTTTAATCCAGATAGAGGCTGCAGGTTGAGGTTAGGGACTCAGTCAAGCAGACACGCCTCAACATGGCGACTGGGTGGTTTATTGAAATGGTCATATTTATAAAGCTAAGTGAGTAAAAAAAATTTTTTTGCTTATAAAATGTTCCTATATTTTAATTGTCATAGCAGAGTGCCGCTGTTTTCTACTATTATCAATGGAGGTTTTCCCTAAGGGTGCCTCTAAGCTAGGACATATGTAAGAAGAACCTCTAGGAGAGCAACTTAACTCAATAGCAAGGTCTCAACAGTAGATAGTTGTTGCTTGATGAGCAATGGCTTTCACAAGTGGATAAAATTTCTCCAGGGACTTGACACGTTTTTCCCATATCTCTATCACGGTGCAGCCTGTCTTGCAATAACCTGTTTTAGCTGGACGGTTTCTCTCCATCAATTCGCGGACTCTTAGTTATAGCAGCACTAAATGCAATTGTTTTCGTATTCTTATCATCTATATTCTAAGGTGAACAGCACTTCTCCCTGCTTGTGATGAACCCCTTCTAAATTATAGGGAAGAAACGCGTCAAGTTCCTGTAGAAATTTTATCCACTCGTGAAAGCCACTGCTCATCAAGCAACAACTATCTACTGTTGAGACCTTGCTATTGAGTTAAGTTGACTCTCCTAGAGGTTCTTACATATATATCCTAGCCTAGGGGCACCCTTAGGGAAAGCCATGAAAGTATGGGGGCACACAGAAACCTAAGGGGTTAAACCTCAATAGATAGGCAGGGCTGATAATAGGGTGATATAGGCACCTGTTGGTTAAGTTGTTGTGATTTTAAGCTTGTGATCTTTTCATTTGTAACCGTTTGTTTGTTTTTTTGGATCCTTTTAAATTTATACAATAAAGTTGATTTTATACTATTTTAGACACTGAAAATGTAGGTATTACTCTAAAATTGCAGCAAAACAATGCCACAAAATTATGCTGCCACCCCGTGTTTCACAGTTCAGATGGTGTTCTTAGCCTTCCAAGCTTCTCCCTTTTTCCTCCAAACGTAATAATGGTCATTATGACCAAACAGTTCAATTTTAGTTTTGTCAGACCACGGGACATGTCTCCAAAACTATAGGTCTTTGTTCCTGTGTGCATTTGCAAACATTAATTAGTTTTTTAAATTTTTTTATGTTTCTTTTGGAGTATTAGCGTCCTTCTGGCAGAGTGGCCATTCAGCCCATGTTGATACAGTACTCGTTTCACTGTGAATAATTACACAAACTTACCAGCTTCTGCCATTATCTCCAAATGGTCTATTGCTTTTGTTCTTGGGTTGATATGCACATTTTGAACAAAAGGACGTTCATCTCCGGGACACAGAACCCTTCTCCTTCCTGAGTGGTGTGATGTTTCTGTGGCAATTTAACCCTTGGGGTGCCACATTCCCCCTTAGTTAAAGACAGTACTCCTGGACTGTGGAACAATAAAGAACAAACAATTAATACAATTAATATTTACAAAGACTTAAAAGTAAAAATCACAAAAATCACTAAACTTCAAAAACAGTCCAAAAATTCAAAAAGCAGTCCTTCCGGGGGAGTTTAGTCTTTTGCCTCCGGGTTGATGAATATATAAGAAAGATTATACCACAACCAGTCCGTGGTAGTATGGTCCATAAAAATAAAATAAAAGGAAAAAGCTTGAAGAATATGCAAGAAGTTCATACAGGATAGTCTCTGTAGGTACTGGGCTTTTTAACATTGCATTAACTATGTACATTTGTTTACCGGGTTCAATTTATATTTACACAAACATATTTATATTTTACAGTTAACTTGACCTTTTAATCCCTGTACCTAGCTGGTAACTGACCTCTGGTACTACGCTCGGATCTGCGTAAAACGGGTATACTACTTGCATGTAGCCTATTGGTGCTGGTAGGCATGTACCTATTTGTAGTGTTTGGTACTATGTTAGATGAAGATCTGACAGTAGGACTGGCAAGTTCACTAGGACCAGGAATTTGTTCTTCCTCTAAGGGTTCTACTTCCAGTTCTTCAGGTCTTGGGACTTCTTCAGGTAGCACAGGTTCTGGTGTTGGTTCCACCATTGAAGGGAATGCAATCATTGGTACGACAACTGCTCCATGGTAATTTGGCCATGTTTTAGGGAAATCTCCTAGTACCGTGTGGAATACTTCTTCTTTTTCTTTAATAGGTTGGACCTGTACGGGTTCTGTTACTTCAGGTGTCTTCAGTGTTTCAGGACACAATTTTAGCTGATCACGAGATACGACTTGTGACGTTTTTCCTTCATCTTTGCTTATCAAACAGGTTTTAACATTGTCTAGGTTAGATGGTAAGACTGTGTATGGGACTGTGTCCCACTGATTATCCAGTTTGTCAGTGCGTCTCTTTCTCTTGAGAACTTGATCACCTTTCTGTAATGGCATTGCTTGAGCATGTTTGTTAAAAGTTTTCTCTTGTCTTGCTCTTGCTTGCTGAAGATTTCTCTCTACACATTCTTAAACTTGTTGATACTGTTTCTGACGTTGGGTATCCCAATCTGATTCTTCTTCTACTTCTGTATCTGGTTTTACGATTCCCATTTCTAGATCAATTGGTAATTTACCGGGTCTTGCACGCATAAGGTAGGCTGGAGTGCAGTTTGTAGAACTCACGGGGACATGGTTGTATATGTCTACCTAGTCAGGTAATTTATCTGGCCACTGGTTTCTTTCTGATTCTGGTAAGGTCTTTAAAAGTTCAATTACAATATGATTCATCTTCTCGCATAAACCATTTGTTTGGGGATGATACGTTGTTGTGTGGATCTTCTTACAACCGTACATATTGCAGAATTCCTTGAATAGTTCTGATTCAAAAGCTGGACCTTGGTCTGCAAGGACGTGTTCTGGGTAACCATGTGGTCTACAGAAATGCATCTGGAATGCTTTTGCTGCCATCTTCGCTGTCAGATCTTTGACTGGTACCACCACTAAGAAGCATGAGTAATGGTCCACGATGGTTAAGGCATAGACATAGCCTGACCGGCTTGGTGACAACTTGACGTGGTCTAATGCGACTAGCTCGAGTGGCTGCTTGGTTACTATTGGTTGAAGCGGAGCTTTCTGTGGATCTTTCCTTCTGAGGTTGCATGCGGCACATCTTCTGCACCATAGTTCAATGGATTTTCTCATGCCAACCCAATAAAATCTTTCTCTCAGGATCGCTTTTAACTTCTTCCATCCAAAATGACCTGCACCGTCATGATAAGCTTCTAAGACCATTTGATTGGCTCGCTTGGGCATGATTATCTGCCAGACCAGTTCATGCGTTTTAGGATTGGTATGCATTCTGCAGAGCAGGAACAACTTGCCTCTATCTTTCCATAGCTGTATAGCTTCAGCTGGAGCATTCTGATCAGGGTATGCGCGTTGTTGTGTAAGCAGTTCTTTCACTAGCTTCATGGCTGGATTATTATCTTGGGCTTCGGCCCATCCGTAGTGTCTTAACGGGTTAAGATTTACTTCCTGCTTTCTTTGGTAGGCACCGGGTTGATAATCTTGTGCCTTTGAACGATGAAAGGCCGGTAGTTCAATCTCTTCCAACTCTTCCGGTTCCTCTTCCACGTCTTTCAGGTGCGGCATCCGTGACAAGGCATCTGCGTTCCCATTCTTGCGACCTGCTCTGTATTTGATGACAAAGTTGTAATTAGTTAGCCGGGCTATCCATCGCTGCTCCAGAGCTCCTAGTTTTGCTGTATCCAGGTGAGTCAACGGGTTGTTATCCGTGTGGATGGTGAATTCTGCACCTGCCAAGTAATGTTTGAAACATTCAGCCACAGCCCAAACTACTGCCAGTAGCTCTAACTTGAAGGAGCTGTAGTTCTCAGGATTTCTTTCTGTAGGCTGGAGCTTCCTACTTGCAAAGGCAATAACTCTTTCTTTGCCTCCTTGCATCTGTGATAATACTGCTCCCAGTCCAACGTTGCTGGCATCCGTGTATAGAATGAAGGGTAGATGGTAATCAGGTTATGCCAGGATCTCTTCTCCCGTCAGTGCGCTTTTCAGCTTGTTGAAGGAATCTTCTCTTTCCTCATCCCACCGTGTCAGGAAATTACAGGATGAAGTCTTCTTTGATCGTCCTACTAGAACGTCTTGCAGAGGAGCTTCTAGCTTCGTGAATCCTCTGATAAATCTTCTATAATAGCCTACCAGGCCCAGGAATTGCCTCACTTCTTTCACGTTCGTAGGTCTTGGCCAATCCCTTATCACTGTGACTTTATCAGAATCCGGTGCTACTCCCTCTGAACTCACGACGTGTCCCAGGTACTGTACCTTTGGTTTGAGAAGGTGACACTTGGATGGCTTGACCTTCATGCCATATTTCGATAGGGCTTCGAACACTTCTGCCAGATCTTGTAGATGTTGCTCATACGTCTTTGAATAGACTATGACGTCATCTAAGTACAGGAGGACAGTTTCAAAGTTCTTGTGTCCTAAGCAGCTCTCCATCAGACGTTGGAAGGTCCCGGGTGCGTTGCAGAGTCCGAACGGCATACAATTAAACTCACAGAGGCCCATCGGCGTAGTAAACGCTGTCTTCTCCTTGTCGGCCTCGGCCACAGGAACCTGCCAGTACCCACTAGTCAGATCAAGGGTGGAAAAGTAGTTAGCAGATTTTAATGCAGCTAATGACTCCTCAATCCTAGGCAATGGGTATGCGTCCTTATGTGTGATGCAATTAATCAGCCGATAATCTACGCACATTCTCATGGTCCCATCCTTCTTTTTAACTAACACTAGAGGTGCTGCCCAGGGGCTACAACTGTCTCTTATTACCCTTGCAGATTTCATCTCTCTGAGCATGTCTTTGGTGGTTTGGTAGTGAGCTGGTGGTAAAGGTCTATACCTCTCTTTTATAGGCTGATGGTTACCTGTGGGTATAGTGTGCTCTACCCCTTTAATCTGCCCAAAGTCTAACGGGTGTTTACTGAATATTTGTTCATATTCCTTCACTACCCAGTATACTCCATACTTACAACACAAGAGAACAATGAGTACTATGCAAAAGTCAAATTTTATTGGAAAACATCAATAAAAATAGTTGATAAGGTGGCAAGAAAAGCATATACATCAAGCCCACCAGGTTGAAGTAAGGGCGGGGATGTGTCAAGATACATCAAAGGGTAAACATGTTCTCACAGTAATACAAAGTCCCACAGGTACAAAGGTAAAAAAACCTGTGAAGTTCATTACCATACATATTAAAAAAGTGTAGTTGCAGTGAACATGATTACATCCATGTAAAGTGCATGTGCAAAACATATATAGGCTATACATAAATCCTTATAGTGATCATGCTCAATCGCTTTTTTCTAGATCAGAGTACCAAAGGGGGTCACAACAATTAAGAACCCATGCATACCCATGTTGGATCAAAGTCTGCCGCCCTCCACAAAAACCTGCCGGGCTAGAACCCCGACGCGGCGTTTCGCTGCATGTGCCTGGTAGCTGCAGCTTCCTCAAGGGGGAGTATTGTGTGTCCTGTGTCAGCCCGTCCCCCTATATATGGTCGTAACGAGAGAGGCTCGTACATCACCTGTGTATACGCGTCATCCTCAGTCGCCGCGCGCCAGAAGCGACGCTCCAGTCAACGTGATGGCCGGCCGTGACGCGCACGCGGCACCATGGGACGCGTCACCATGGCACCCGCGCATGCGCGTCAGGCTCGGCCGTCCTGGAAAGCGTCACCCCGCGCGCTGGTGTGAGGAGAGCGAGGTGAACGGGGAAATCAAAAAACCCGATGGTGGCTGCCAATCTAGTCTGGGGGATCATAGCAGAGACACAGGGCAACACATCAATTGAAAAAGAGAATAGAATTAAAAATTCAAATTGCACCCTATTTAGCTACAAATAGAGAATATGAACGATCCTCAGTCATCTAAATACATATTCTTTCCAAGGGAAGATAGAGAATTTTATGGCATCAACTCGACAAGTCACACAAATCCAGAGGGTCCTTAGTTAAGGGACAAGAATCCAGATCCCATGACTTGAGGATAATCCGGGGTCCAGTATATTCCCTTTATATCGAGGTTGGTACCAGTGTGGATGAGAGTATTCAACGTCCATTAGTCAAGAAAAAAGAGAAGGTGACTGAAAGAATAAAAGATTAAAAATTAATTCAAATCTTTCCCAAAAGATGGAAAGAGTATATGCAAAAGGAAACACAGATGCAGTAATACATGCAGAATGGTAACCAGTCTCACAGATATGGCCTGAAAGACAAGGACTCATTAATCCCTCTGGGACTGAGGGTATCTAAGGTCACTATCCATTTCGCCTCCATTTGAGCGAGGCATTTTTTGAGATTACCCCCTCGATTTCCCACCCTCACCATGTCTATTCCCCTGAACTTTAGACTGGATGAGTCACAATTATGGACCTGCCAAAAATGTCGTGGCAAGGTCCGCAATTTGCTACCATCCTTTGAATTCCGGGCCCCTTCTATGTCGCTAAGATGTTCTCGTATTCTCTTGCGAAATTCTCGGGAAGTCAAGCCAACGTATATCTTCCGGCACCCACACGTCGCATAATAAATGACGTGCGTGGAGCCACAAGACACACGCTGCCTGATAGTATACTGCTTCTTCCCGTCAGAGGATTCGAACGTACGAATCCTCTGGACATTGGGGCACGCTACACAATGGCCACAGGGGAAAGAGCCAGTGGTGGGGCCAGAACTCCCAAAGGTATTGATTTTAGGTGGTATGTAGTGGCTATGGACTAGCCAATCTCTCAGATTTTTAGATCTCCTAGCTGTCATTAGTGGGCGTTCAGAGATGCATTGAGAGAGGATGTTGTCACTTTTCAGGATGGCCCAATGGCGTTGAAAAATCGCCTGCATCGGGCTCCATTCCTGGTTGTAGGTTCCAATGAACCTTACAGGTGGATCCCCTCCCTCCCTTTTTGGGTTGTATCTCAACAATGCATCTCTGGAAGTATTCTTTGCCCTCCGGTACCCAGCCTTTATACTCCGCTTACTGTATCCCCTGACGTCGAACCGCTGTTTAAGATCACTAGCCTGCCGTTCAAATCCAGAGTCCGTCGAGCAGATGCGCCTCATCCGGAGGAATTGACCGGTCGGGATGGCGCGTATAGTCGAGGGGTGATGTCCGGAGGCTGCATGGAGCAGTGCATTCACCGATGTCTCCTTGCGGAAGACATCCGTCCGTACACGACCCATGTCATCCAGGGAGATCTCAATATCTAAGAAATCTATTTTATCTTTACTCACCCTGTGGGTCAGTCTGATATTCATGTCATTCTCGTTCAGCCGACCCACAAAGGAAGAGAACTGCTCCGCCGAGCCCTGCCACACAATGAGGACGTCGTCTATATATCTAATCCATGCTTGCGCTTGGGCGCAGCCCGATACGCCCTCATCGCCAAAGATGTTACGCTCCCAATAACCAAGGAAGAGGTTGGCGTATGAGGGCGCACAGGCCGCACCCATCGCAGTTCCCTTCCTCTGGAGATAGACGACGTCCTTAAAAACGAAAAAGTTGTGTGTCAGAGCGAAGCGGAGCAGCTCCAAAATGAGATCTCCCATGGCGCCACCCCGACCGCCAGCCTCCATGAAGAAGCGCACCGCTCTGAGACCGTCCTCATGGCTAATGCAGGTGTACAGCGATTCGACGTCGATAGTTGCCAACAGGGTCCCTTGGTCCACAAAAATGCCATCAATCCGGTTCAGGACGCCCGTAGTGTCTCTGGCATATGACGGAAGTAACTCCACCAGTGGCTTAAGGTAGTGATCGATAAATTTACGGATGGGTTCGCATAGGCCGTCAATGCCAGACACTATGGGGCGCCCGGGGGACTGAGGGCATTTTTGTGGACTTTGGGTAGCAAGTAAAAGGTGGGTACCTTTGGGCAAAGTACTAACAACCCTTCCATCTCCCTCTTAGATAGGATACCTTGATCCCGGGCTCTGTTTAAAATCGACTTCAAATCCCCAAAAAGGACGTCGAAGGATTACTATCCAATTTTTGGTAGGTTAGTTTATCTCTTAATTGTCGCAGGGCTTCCCGTTCATACATTAAGACCGGCCAGACCACAATATTCCCCCCTTTATCTGCTGGTTTAAAAACCACCCCTTCTAGTTTGTTTAATTCTTCCAGGGCCTCCCTTTCCTTCCTAGTCAGGTTATCAAATCTCCTCCTGCCTGGAATCTTCCTGAGTTCATCAGCCACTACCCTCAGGAAAACCGCAACGGCAGGGCATAGGGAGAGAGAGGGGAATTTTGTGGACCGTGGTAATAGTTGTTTTGGGAACGCACCTGCGATGTCGAGTGTTTGTTCTTGTATGAGTTCCTCCAAGGCTTCCAGTGTTTCTTTTTCAACAGTGAGATCAAGGGTTATGTCTGATCTTTTGAAATGCAACCGCTTCAAGACTATCTTCCTCAGGAAAAGGTGAAGATCTTTTAAAGCTGAAAAATAATTGTAAGAATTGGTGGGACAAAAAGTTAAACCTCTGGAGAGTAGAGACAGCTGTGAGTCAGTTAGAGCGTGCGTGGACAAATTAATTACCTGCAGATGGTGTCTATTACGTTTAGCGTTCGGTGGTGGGGAACGACCGCCCATCTGACCGCGTGGTTTTCCGCTCCTGGTAAACATCCCAGATCCTGGTTCCCAGTCGCTGGCTCCCGCCGACTCAGCAGCTGAACTCTCGTCCCCAGACGTTTGGGATTGAATAGAGGGGGACCTAGGGGGAGGGAGGTCTGAGGGTCCTGGTAATTCTCCAGGTACCCTTGGTTTAGGTTGTTCGGGTTTAGGATCATCTGTTTTTTTCGGGTATTTTGGTGGTCTACCCCTTGGTGGCTTATTCTTCCATCTGTATACCCTATTGTTGATGAAGTCCTGATGATCCCTAATTAACTTCTTTGTTTTGAACTCTCTGACCTCTTTCTCCCATTTAATGGTATCCCTCTCTACCTCCTCATTGAATTTCTTCCATTGATCCACTGTACTTTTTGCTTTGATCAGCTCTTCCAAACCCTCAAGGTCCTTCTCCATCTGGGCTAAGGAGGTTGCATTCTGATCTCTCAAAAGTTGTATGAAGCCTTTGGAGCACTCATTACAGAACGACTCCCACTGGGATTTAAAATCCTCATCTGGAATCTCATAAGAGGGAAAAACTTGTACCCTCAAACCTCGGGGGATCAGGTCCTTCTCTAAGTACTTGGCTAGGAAAGCTTTGTTCCACCATGTACGGGTTCTCTTACGTAAGAGATCCTTGTATCTCACAGTCAAAGAGCTGAGAAGCTGGTCACCATCTGCTGCACCTGTGTTTGTGCCCTCCTTTTGAACAACGTCGTCCAATAATCTCATCCACGCTTGGTCACGTGCTCTGAAAGTCATGGATGCCCTGGGTGTAGCTGTGTGAGACACAGAAAAGACAATAATTAGAAACAGCGCCCACTTGCACAGGCATGTGGTGGGCTTTGCCTCACTTGTATAAGCCCAGTTGGGCGCTGTTTCTAATTATTGTCTTTTCTGTGTCTCACACAGCTACACCCAGGGCATCCATGACTTTCAGAGCACGTGACCAAGTGTGGATGAGATTATTGGACGACGTTTTTCAAAAGGAGGGCACAAACACAGGTGCAGCAGATGGTGACCAGCTTCTCAGCTCTTTGACTGTGAGATACAAGGATCTCTTACATAAGAGAACCCGTACATGGTGGAACAAAGCTTTCCTAGCCAAGTACTTAGAGAAGGACCTGATCCCCCGAGGTTTGAGGGTACAAGTTTTTCCCTCTTATGAGATTCCAGATGAGGATTTTAAATCCCAGTGGGAGTCGTTCTGTAATGAGTGCTCCAAAGGCTTCATACAACTTTTGAGAGACCAGAATGCAACCTCCTTAGCCCAGATGGAGAAGGACCTTGAGGGTTTGGAAGAGCTGATCAAAGCAAAAAGTACAGTGGATCAATGGAAGAAATTCAATGAGGAGGTAGAGAGGGATACCATTAAATGGGAGAAAGAGGTCAGAGAGTTCAAAACAAAGAAGTTAATTAGGGATCATCAGGACTTCATCAACAATAGGGTATACAGATGGAAGAATAAGCCACCAAGGGGTAGACCACCAAAATACCCGAAAAAAACAGATGATCCTAAACCCGAACAACCTAAACCAAGGGTACCTGGAGAATTACCAGGACCCTCAGACCTCCCTCCCCCTAGGTCCCCCTCTATTCAATCCCAAACGTCTGGGGACGAGAGTTCAGCTGCTGAGTCGGCGGGAGCCAGCGACTGGGAACCAGGATCTGGGATGTTTACCAGGAGCGGAAAACCACGCGGTCAGATGGGCGGTCGTTCCCCACCACCGAACGCTAAACGTAATAGACACCATCTGCAGGTAATTAATTTGTCCATGCACGCTCTAACTGACTCACAGCTGTCTCTACTCTCCAGAGGTTTAACTTTTTGTCCCACCAATTCTTACAATTATTTTTCAGCTTTAAAAGATCTTCACCTTTTCCTGAGGAAGATAGTCTTGAAGCGGTTGCATTTCAAAAGATCAGACATAACCCTTGATCTCACTGTTGAAAAAGAAACACTGGAAGCCTTGGAGGAACTCATACAAGAACAAACACTCGACATCGCAGGTGCGTTCCCAAAACAACTATTACCACGGTCCACAAAATTCCCCTCTCTCTCCCTATGCCCTGCCGTTGCGGTTTTCCTGAGGGTAGTGGCTGATGAACTCAGGAAGATTCCAGGCAGGAGGAGATTTGATAACCTGACTAGGAAGGAAAGGGAGGCCCTGGAAGAATTAAACAAACTAGAAGGGGTGGTTTTTAAACCAGCAGATAAAGGGGGGAATATTGTGGTCTGGCCGGTCTTAATGTATGAACGGGAAGCCCTGCGACAATTAAGAGATAAACTAACCTACCAAAAATTGGATAGTAATCCTTCGACGTCCTTTTTGGGGGATTTGAAGTCGATTTTAAACAGAGCCCGGGATCAAGGTATCCTATCTAAGAGGGAGATGGAAGGGTTGTTAGTACTTTGCCCAAAGGTACCCACCTTTTACTTGCTACCCAAAGTCCACAAAAATGCCCTCAGTCCCCCGGGGCGCCCCATAGTGTCTGGCATTGACGGCCTATGCGAACCCATCTGTAAATTTATCGATCATTACCTTAAGCCACTGGTGGAGTTACTTCCGTCATATGCCAGAGACACTACGGGCGTCCTGAACCGGATTGATGGCATTTTTGTGGACCAAGGGACCCTGTTGGCAACTATCGACGTCGAATCGCTGTACACCTGCATTAGCCATGAGGACGGTCTCAGAGCGGTGCGCTTCTTCATGGAGGCTGGCGGTCGGGGTGGCGCCATGGGAGATCTCATTTTGGAGCTGCTCCGCTTCGCCCTGACACACAACTTTTTCGTTTTTAAGGACGTCGTCTATCTCCAGAAGACGGGAACTGCGATGGGTGCGGCCTGTGCGCCCTCATACGCCAACCTCTTCCTTGGTTATTGGGAGCGTAACATCTTTGGCGATGAGGGCGTATCGGGCTGCGCCCAAGCGCAAGCATGGATTAGATATATAGACGACGTCCTCATTGTGTGGCAGGGCTCGGCGGAGCAGTTCTCTTCCTTTGTGGGTCGGCTGAACGAGAATGACATGAATATCAGACTGACCCACAGGGTGAGTAAAGATAAAATAGATTTCTTAGATATTGAGATCTCCCTGGATGACATGGGTCGTGTACGGACGGATGTCTTCCGCAAGGAGACATCGGTGAATGCACTGCTCCATGCAGCCTCCGGACATCACCCCTCGACTATACGCGCCATCCCGACCGGTCAATTCCTCCGGATGAGGCGCATCTGCTCGACGGACTCTGGATTTGAACGGCAGGCTAGTGATCTTAAACAGCGGTTCGACGTCAGGGGATACAGTAAGCGGAGTATAAAGGCTGGGTACCGGAGGGCAAAGAATACTTCCAGAGATGCGTTGTTGAGATACAACCCAAAAAGGGAGGGAGGGGATCCACCTGTAAGGTTCATTGGAACCTACAACCAGGAATGGAGCCCGATGCAGGCGATTTTTCAACGCCATTGGGCCATCCTGAAAAGTGACAACATCCTCTCTCAATGCATCTCTGAACGCCCGCTAATGACAGCTAGGAGATCTAAAAATCTGAGAGATTGGCTAGTCCATAGCCACTACATACCACCTAAAATCAATACCTTTGGGAGTTCTGGCCCCGCCACTGGCTCTTTCCCCTGTGGCCATTGTGTAGCGTGCCCCAATGTCCAGAGGATTTGTACGTTCGAATCCTCTGACGGGAAGAAGCAGTATACTATCAGGCAGCGTGTGTCTTGTGGCTCCACGCAAGTCATTTATTATGCGACGTGTGGGTGCCGGAAGATATACGTTGGCTTGACTTCCCGAGAATTTCGCAAGAGAATACGAGAACATCTTAGCGACATAGAAGGGGCCCGGAATTAAAAGGATGGTAGCAAATTGCGGACCTTGCCACGACATTTTTGGCAGGTCCATAATTGTGACTTATCCAGTCTAAAGTTCAGGGGAATAGACATGGTGAGGGCGGGAAATCGAGGGGGTAATCTCAAAAAATGCCTCGCTCAAATGGAGGCGAAATGGATAGTGACCTTAGATACCCTCAGTCCCAGAGGGATAAATGAGTCCTTGTCTTTCAGGCCATATCTGTGAGACTGGTTACCATTCTGCATGTATTACTGCATCTGTGTTTCCTTTTGCATATACTCTTTCCATCTTTTGGGAAAGATTTTAATTAATTTTTAATCTTTTATTCTTTCAGTCACCTTCTCTTTTTTCTTGACTAATGGACGTTGAATACTCTCATCCACACTGGTACCAACCTCGATATAAAGGGAATATACTGGACCCCGGATTATCCTCAAGTCATGGGATCTGGATTCTTGTCCCTTAACTAAGGACCCTCTGGATTTGTGTGACTTGTCGAGTTGATGCCATAAAATTCTCTATCTTCCCTTGGGAAGAATATGTATTTAGATGACTGAGGATCGTTCATATTCTCTATTTGTAGCTAAATAGGGTGCAATTTGAATTTTTAATTCTATTCTCTTTTTCAATTGATGTGTTGCCCTGTGTCTCTGCTATGATCCCCCAGACTAGATTGGCAGCCACCATCGGGTTTTTTGATTTCCCCGTTCACCTCGCTCTCCTCACACCAGCGCGCGGGGTGACGCTTTCCAGGACGGCCGAGCCTGACGCGCATGCGCGGGTGCCATGGTGACGCGTCCCATGGTGCCACGTGCGCGTCACGGCCGGCCGTCACGTTGACTGGAGCGTCGCTTCCGGCGCACGGCGACTGAGGATGACGCGTATACACAGGTGATGTACGAGCCTCTCTCGTTACGACCATATATAGGGGGACGGGCTGACACAGGACACACAATACTCCCCCTTGAGGAAGCTGCAGCTACCAGGCACATGCAGCGAAACGCCGCGTCGGGGTTCTAGCCCGGCAGGTTTTTGTGGAGGGCGGCAGACTTTGATCCAACATGGGTATGCATGGGTTCTTAATTGTTGTGACCCCCTTTGGTACTCTGATCTAGAAAAAAGCGATTGAGCATGATCACTCTAAGGATTTATGTATAGCCTATATATGTTTTGCACATGCACTTTACATGGATGTAATCATGTTCACTGCAACTACGCTTTTTTCATATGTATGGTAATGAACTTCACGGGTTTTTTTACCTTTGTACCTGTGGGACTTTGTATTACTGTGAGAACATGTTTACCCTTTGATGTATCTTGACACATCCCCGCCCTTACTTCAACCTGGTGGGCTTGATGTATATGCTTTTCTTGCCACCTTATCAACTATTTTTATTGATGTTTTCCAATAAAATTTGACTTTTGCATAGTACTCATTGTTCTCTTGTGTTGTAAATGTTGTTTGGAGTACATTTATGCATACGGCAGAACCCTTTTCCACTTGCACAGGCATGTGGTGGGCTTTGCCTCACTTGTATAAGCCCAGTTGGGCGCTGTTTCTAATTATACTCCATACTTGTGACGGGGAGGTGTAGAACTGGTACCTACATGCAACTTTTGGCACCAATCCTCCAGCTTCTCCTCTGAGCCATTGTCATCCGCCTGACATGACGGGTTCAAGGGTTCGGCGGCTGTGATGTTATTGTTATCAACCGTGTACAACTTAGCCATGGTAGCATACTTAGGTAATGTGACCTCGTCTTCTCCGCAGTTTAATAGGCGTAATGGCACTCTTCCCCTGTGTACGTCAACTACTACTCTCGCTGTGAGTATGGTGGGTCTGCTGTCTGAGTACACGGGTTCTACCAGGGCTTGATAGTCTTGCCCATTGATGCCTATTGCGGCTCTACACCAGACCAACATTTCAGTTTTGGGAGGTATTACAATGGGTATTGGATCACTTACTCGTACACTGCCGATCTCACCTCCGGAGATTTCTACCTGTTGCTTCAACATCAGAGCTTTGATCTCTTTGTGCAGAAGCCTTTGTTGTCCAGTTCCGGCAGTCTCAGCGATTTGCTGCAAAACACTTAACACTTCGGAAAAACATTTCTCAATTACATTCATTCCTATCAGCATCACGGGTTCACGTTCTCGCCGGTTAACATTGATGATTATAACACCCTGGTTCTGCAATTCTACCTTCCCAACCTGAATATTCATCTCTCTAAATCCAACCTTTGGTATTACCTGTCCATTACTAGCCCATACCTCAAAGTTAAAGTCATCTGGCGCATTAGTCATGTCTGAATCAGTCCAGTACCTTTTATAAAGAACATGTGGGATGGATGTTATCTGGGACCCGGTATCCAGCAAGGCACTAAAGGGAATGCCATCCAACACAATAGGGATCACCGGTTTTCCTCCCACGAATCTGTCATACCAGACTGAGGGGCCTTGAGGGTTCATTCCAGTGGAGCGGCCCACTTGCCCAGGGAATCGTCGTTTAAATGACACTCACGAGCAAGATGGCCTGGTTTCTGGCAACGACGGCAAATGGGCTGTCCATCTGGTTGGTAGCGATCGCTGGGTCGTCCTCTTGCTGCTGGGTATCTTCTGGACCTCGTCCACTGGACATCCTCTCTGCTGGTCGCCGACTTGGTCTTGGGTGCAGGCTTTGACTCTCGCAGTTCCTTGATGACCTTGTCCATGTAGATCACGGTGTCTGTCACTGATGCCCTGGTGTGGTGCCATTGGGGTGATAGAAAGAGTTAATGACTGCAGACTGCAGCTGTCCACTTTATCCTAGGTAGTGATCAAAAATAGGGGGGATCCCAAGTCATTTTTTTCAAAATTAATTATTTATTTTTGTACTAAATACAAGCTTAAAACACCCTTTAGTGGCAAATCAAATGCAATTTTTTAGCACGGATTGGCGAGTGCCGCTTTTCCTTCCTTGTTACATTTATCTACTCATCTCTATTGCACACACTTCAATATTACAAAAAATACTACAGCTTTTCTTGGGGTCTCACTGTCTCAGAAATTCACTTAAAGAATAATAAAAAAAATATTACAACAGAAAACATTTTATATAGAATAGATTTGTCTTTCTTTTATACTAAGTATGAGCATACAGTATACAGGATTTCTGTTTCTAATGATAAGTCTTTATTAATGTGCCAGTTACATGTAATTAGCTTTCAGTAGATAGTACAGGCTTTGTAGAACTTACAATGTTCTTTTCATACTGTAAGAGTATTCTTCTCTTTTTCATACATGCTTTACATGCATTCCACTTTCATGACTGCTGTTCTTTAACGAAGCTGAAAAGAATGGGAAAAATTTTTAAGTTCAATTATGCATTCTTCTTGAAAGATATGGTGGTAAAACTTCAACACCATCAAGGAAACAATTAGCGTTGAAAGTTGCTTGGAATATTAGTCTTGAAAACTGAATCTTGTGTGTAGAAGGACTAAGAAATGAAAGGTGATTGAGTGGCTAAAAATAATTACACTATATCTCACCATCTAGCGTGTGTCCGAAAAATACCACGTGACAGGGGCACACGGACCAGAGATTGTCCAGCGCACAACACAAAGACAAGGGAAAACCAGAGACACAATAACAACTTTGATCCTCGCAAGACTTCCTCCTCTCCTCTACACTTATTCATTACTCACACAACCGTCTCTAAGACTTCTCCCGAGTATCCCCCTTCCTCTGGAATTCTGCACCCCATCTCGCACGATTATCCACCACACTCGGATCCTTCAGTCGGAACCTGAAAACCCCTTTCTTCAGGAAAGCTTACAGTCTGCAATGACCATTCTTCCACCTCACCACCACCAGAGCTGCCGCCTCACCACCACCAGAGCTGCTGCCTCACCACCACCTGAGCTACCGCAACCCCAACCTTCTGTCTCTTCCGCATTATGCCGTAGAATGTAAGTCAGAAAGGACAGGGTCCTCTCTCCTCTGTACCAGTCTGTCATTGTTAATTTCTTTGTTGTAAACTATATATATAATCTTCTATTTAACTAGTGATGAGCAAGTACCATATTATTCGTAATCGCTATACTCGTTACGAGTACTTCCTACAAATCGCGTATTCGTTTCGAATATCGAGTACAATGTAAGTCAATGGGAAATGCGATTAATTTTGTACTCGACACTACAAAGGGATTTGAGGGCATGAGGAAAAGGTTGAAATGAGTGGAAAAGTGCTAAAACAGAATGGGAAGAGCCTGGAGAATATGCCTGCATGCATTTCTGACTCACATATAGTTTGTGGGAATAGCTTTGTCACAGGATTATGCCATTGTTACAAATACACAAGAACAACTACCAAACCTAACCTAAATCACATTTAACAGGCCAAAAAGGTTCAAAAGCAGTTTTTTTCCTGCATAATTACTTGCATACAAGGCTAAATAAGCCAGAGACACAAAAAAATATAGCTTTTAGCGTTTGTTCACACTTTCTGTTGTGGCTTTTTTTTCACCTTTTACAATTGGGAGGGCCCTAACTTACACATTTTGTAGTTCCCACTGTCATACATCATTTTTAGTTAGCTATTACCCAGCACTTTATAAGGCCAGCTACAAGATACCAGTAGGTATGTTAATCTTTGAGCTCAGAGGCCTCAGGTAGTTCTGTAACATATGTTTTGGAGGGACCGCTTTTATTCGATATTTGGGAGGTCCCTCCCCATTGAGTATCAGATAGTGGAATACATGTTCCATATCCGTTTACAATGTGCCCATTCTAGCATTGGGCAAAACCCTCCTCCTCCATGTGATTCTGCAGCCCTACATTCAAATGTTCAGAGGGCCTGCAGTAGGGAGGAAACCTGAATTTAAAGAGAGCCCTCATATGGCCCTATAACGTACATTTTGGAGGGACCGCTCCTACTTAGACATTTGGGCGGTCCCTCCTTCATTGACAATGTGATAGTGGAATACATGTTCCATAGCAGTTTGCAATGTGCCCATTGTAGCACTGCGCTTCACCCTCTTCCTCCTCACACATAGCGCTGCCATGCTCACTGGCCTGCAGGAAGATATATCTATATACATGGAATTTCTTGTCTTAAGTATTTTCAGAATGCTACAGAGGTATTTTGTTGAAGTACACTTTTTAGTGTGGGTGAACATACACCACTGTGATGCAATCTGGGCAAGATTTTTTCAAATGAGGAGACATTTCTTGTGGTGTGTGTGTTGTGTGTTTTGTAATTTTACCTAGACTCTCTGAGTACCATGCCTACTCCTGTTACTCATCTCCGTATTCCTGATTAACGTTGAAGCTCTGCTTTGGCAATACCACTATCATAACGACATTGATTTTAATGTGGTTCAGTATTTCATTTACCTTTTTGCCATTATAGTGGGTGAACATATGCCCGTTCAGCAAACCAAACACAAACTTTACAAGGTTCGGTCATCTGTAGTTAACATCATTTTTAAAAGTTAACTGTTTTTTGGAATTTAAGTTGAGTTGCTGTCTTTTGGAGGGATTCAATTACAAACTTGGTATAAATCTAGTCCTTCTTGAATTTAATCAAAGTAAGTTTGCCTACGTTTTCTGTGGAGAGTCATTTGTGCCTATCAGTGATAATTGATTGCCCCACCATAACAGAAAAATGCTCTGAGATGACATGAGCAGCAGCGCAGGCCAGCACCTCCAAGGCGTATAAGGAGAGGTCAGGCCAAGTGTTCAGCTTGGACACACAATAATTAAAGGGAAGTGAATCATCATGAATCATGCAGGTATGGTCACTTAAGCATCCCTTTAGAATCTTGTTCAACCTCTATCTCCTTGGCATTGTTACAGGCACAGATAGCCCTTGCTGATGTGCTGGTGTATTGAAAATGACCCAGTTTATGCACATTCCCCCCACCTCCCACCTCTGTTGTAGCAGGTGTATGTAGCTCTCACCATTAATCCTTGCTGTAGATAAGAGCTGGTTGATAAGACCTCTGCAGTCCCCTCTGTAGCAATGAAAGTCCCCTTGGTAGCAGAGAAAAACAAGTCCTCTCCCTCCTCATCCTCCTCATCATCACTCAATGTTGGCTCAGAATATTGGCTGGGCTGGGTCAACATAGCCACATGTTGGTCATTCAAAGCTTACTCTTTGAGATTATGTAGTAATTGTTTCAACAGACAGTGCAGCGCGATGGGTATGCTGATAATTGCCTGACAGGTCACCACTCATGAGCTTGGTGCAGTACTCAAAGTTCTTATGAATTTCACAAATGTAATCCATCCACAACCAATTGGCAGTTGCTATGTGGGTGTGTGAGTCTTAATGTAATGTGAATGTTGAAGCTGGTATTCAGCTACAGCCCTCTGCTGCTCACTAATCCTCGACAACATATGATCACAATGCTCCCCTATGCTCTGTCCCCTCCCCCCAGCCAGAAGAGGCAGTCACTTCTAAAAAGTAGGTGTTCGTGCTCCCTCTTCTGGTCAGGGAACAGGCTATTGTGTGGATGTGTGGTTACCTGATCTAGGGAGCTCCATTTACTTCCAGGCATGATACTACCACTGGTTAGGGAGGTGATACCATTGTGGCAACCGGACCGTAGGGGCGCCACACAGGCATATTCTCCAGGCTCCTCCCTATTTCTTTCATCACTTTCCCATTCATTTAAGGGTGATCCTGAGGCCTTCAGACGCCTTTGTAGGGTCCAGCAGAAAATTACTTGCATTTACCATTGACGTACATTGTACTTGCTATTTGTAACGAATACACAATTATTAAAAACTACTCGTAATGAGTATAGCGATTACGAATATTATGGTACTTGCTCAACACTAGCTATAGGTTGTGAAGTAAAGATCTGAGTAAAATATAACTCAAAGACAGCAGGTAAGCTGCATGGGGGTTATGGTTAACTTGAGATATCAGGTTTATTAGATTAGTAGAGGATAGAAACACAGGAAGCTCAATATTGGGAAAATTCAATTTCAGAAACAGGGAAGACATAATGTCAGAGTCAGAAGACAGAAAATCACTAGTATTTTTAAGTAGTGTGTGTGGAGGATGATGTTAAGAGAAGATGTGCATAATTATCTGCAATCTGCAGAACTGAACCCACAGAATTACCAACAGTAACGAAAAAAAAAGAGTTAGATACAAGGAAGAAGATGTCTGAAAAATAGGAAGAGAACCAAGAGAAAGAAGTATGTAAGTAGTAGGGTGACAAGTGAAGAGACTGGTAACTTCTTTTTATGTGCTTGGTTCAAAGAATTGGATAAAGTGCAGGATTGAATGGTTTTGGAGAATAATTTGCTGTCAGATATTGTAATTTTTTTTCAATAAATTGCCAGATTGTCAACACTGAGGTTGGTGAAAAAGGGCCTGCATTTAGGACTATTTAAGGAGTGGACAGTGTATGTGTCTTAGGCCCCTTTCACATCAGCGTTTTACGCTTATCGCGGCAGATGCTGTGGATTTACCGCATCTGCCGCCTAACCGTCACATTTGCGGTTCACCGGCGGCAAGCAGATGCGGTAAATCCACCGTATCTGCCGCAATCAGCGTAAAACGCAGATGTGAAAGGGGCCTAAGAGAATCATTTTGGATAAGTAGGTTATGAGGGCAAAGAAGCAGTTTTTTTTGGCAAGGTTACAGTTATGTGTTTTCAGCATAATCTAATAGTGGGTGAAGTCTACTGACAAATTTGATTTTCTCCATGGACTCTTAGACAAAGAAAGCTTGTTTGAAGCTTGTGCCAGGGTTGCCATCATTTATGTGGTATGTCCTGCATGTGAGGAGTGCTATTTTATCATGGGAATACAGAATAACCGAAGGCACCACTAAATACAATTAGGATCTGCCACACTGGTCAAGGGGTACAAATCATGAAAACAAGAAAAAGCTGACCAGTATAAAGTAGGCGATCAACAGTTATAATATAACAGTCATGAATCTTTATTACAAAAAACAACAGACAAACAATGGGAGTGCCATTAAAAACAAGTAAAAAGCCCTATACAGAGCTGAGCAATCCACCCACTACAGCATGATTATGATTAATATGTGGATCAAAACCAGATCACAAGTGATATTTGTATCAGGATTAGTCTAGCCCCAATAATAAACAGCAAGACTAGGGATTAAGGAACTCCTGTACTAGGGAGTAGCAAACATCCACAATCAATGCTCCTCGTTCTAACCCTTCCAAGTGTACTAGGAGGGGAACAGAGGAAAAAGGTGCAAAGACAAATCACTTAGATAAGAGCAAGCAATGAATCAAGTCATACCCTGCAGAAATTCAGCTGAGTGGGCGGAGGAGGAGAGTCACCCAATGCATTTCGTCATCTAAGATGACTTCATCAGGGGAGCGCTCCCATGTCAGGTCTGACCGGTTTATGTAGTGAAGTAAATAACCAAATAATGATAGTCACCTGCATTCTCAGTGCAGCTGCGTGCTTACCGGCTCAGACGTCTGACCCGGAAGCGGGAGCCAAACGAGCGGAATTGAAATCTCCCAGGTTAGAGCCGCGCATGCGCGTAGTGCGGCAGGTTTCAAGAACCTTTAGTAATATGGCCGCCGCGCATGCGCAGTTAAGCAATAATTCCTTCACAAGCAGTTTGCAGCCTCAAGTCAGCGCGGATGCACTGGTAAAGTACTTGAGGATGCTGTGCCGTGAAGCAGTGTCCAGGACATGATAGAAGAGAGTGAGCCCGGGGAAAATAGGGAAAGAACGGATATGTTCGCTCCAAACGTTAAACAACCTATAGGTACAACACACAAGTGACCTAAAAAAAGTGTAAAAGACTACAGGGGGATATTTATGTGTGAAACAAGCCATGGTTTATATTATACCTAAGACATGAGCAAATAATCATTATCCCTCAGAGGAAGAACTATATCAATGAGTGGCCAGCTATAAATTGTCGTACAAAATGAATAAGTCTCTAAATGAAACAAACAGACGTAAGTCTGCTGGGCTACAATATTGAAAAAAGTAGCTCCATAGGTATAGGTGCACCATATACCAGGGCCACCCTGGCAGGCTGTATCAAAACAGGTCAATAAGTGAAAAAAGAAAAAAAGATTATAGTAAACCTTGTGAGGGGTCCACAGGAGAAACCAACAAAGGCTGAGGACAATATATAAGGAAAAGTATTTATTAATGATTATACATATTCAGAAGGACAGTAAGGCGGTCAGAAGACCGTCTCCTGTCTACAGGATCCTGTATAGAGATAATGGAAAACATCATAGATATATCAAGTGAAATTAAGGCAAAAAAAGCCTTCTAATTTTTAATAACAAAACAGATCAATAATCAATGAGAAATCAGAAGGATCCCCATATGAAATGACCACATGGGGAAACCAGTCATTAAATTTTCGAACAATTTTTTTTTAGAGGATAACCAATGGAGTTATAAAAAACAAACCATCGGAATTTAACATGTAAAAAATATAATAAAGAAACAGATTCAACCATCAGTTAGACCTGGTAATATGGAAAAAAAAAAAAAAAAGGGGGGGGGGGGTGACCCTGAAGAAGTGACGCTTATACAAGAAGGTTAAAGAGACAATATAGGTACTTAGCTAATACAAAAAGAGATATAGGTGGCGTTATCAACCACGTCCGAGGAATAACAGTTATAGCCATTATATAGAAGGCTATATGCAAATTGGATGATCCGCAACTACATAAAAAGGGATAAATAATGCCATGTCAGAAGAACACACAAGACCCTACCGAAAAAACAGTAAAATAGTCTCCACAAGATGTATATATAGCTTTCACAAAGCGAAAAGTAGGTTGAAACAAGATCCGGTTGAATTAGACGTCCAAACTTGTCAGTCTGGTGGCAAGGGGTTCCATATGGGTTGCAGAATATAGTTCACAGTATAAATCCAGATGTAAGTCCAGAATTCGGATCCAAGAGGGAAAATGAGGAGGACATCTTCAATCTTATCTTACTAAAATCTTCCAATTCAGGGGACGAATAGAAAGATGTTCATCCGTAGGGTGCCAACTTCCAACATAAAAAACCCCTTTGTCCTATCAAAAAAATGGACATTAATGATTGGTTAGTTAGCAACAAGTTATTAACGCCAAATTATAGCTGTTTATAAAACCCTGTATAAAGTAACTCCTCATTGAGCCCCACAGGCGTCAAGCTCTTCAAATTATAGATCCATCTGGATTCGAGTTTCAGGAGTTCTGCTGAGATATCACCACCGCGAATTGAGGGTCTGATCCCCTGTAGTCCTATGATTCTTATAGCAGCAGGATTGCTATTGTGTTTCAAAAAGAAATGTTTAGCGATAGAAGTTAACGCATTACCTGTGATTTGATCTCTTCCGGCAGTATTGATGTTAGAGATATGTTGCTGGAGTCTCTTCCTTAATTCCTGTGTAGTCTGTCCAACATAGATTTTCTGGCATGCACAAACAATCCCATACACCAGGTTTTCTAGATTTGCAATTGAAATAAGCCTGCTTTTGACAGGGGAAGAAAGATAAGGAAGTGTTATGGAATCAGTAGAGACCATAAAGGGACAAACATTGCAGTTGCCACATGCATAAGTCCCTTTCAATGTGAAGCCCCTTCCTATCCTTTGAGTAGCTCTCGTGAAATGGCTCCGTGAGACAAGGTCCCTCAGATTGGGGGCCCTTTTGGCTGTTAATCTGGGCCTATCCGAAAGAAAGGGAGTCAGGCGTGCATCCCTTATCAGAATATCCCAATTTCTGTCTAATATTTTTCTGATATCACTCCATTGGTTATTAAAGGGAGTGGTGATGCTGAGGGACACCCATCATCTCTTCTAGTCGGTTTTAAAGCCAACTCTCTACTCAAATTCCTAGAGTGTTGATAAGCTGTAGTGACAACCTTCCGTGGGTAACCACGTTCAAGAAAACGGTCAGTTAGATTCCTAGCTTCCCTATCAAAGTCAGAACTCTCAGTGCAATTGCGTCTTACTCGCAAAAACTGTCCCTTAGGGATGCTGTTGCGCAAATGTAAAGGATGATAACTCGAATAGTGCAACAGGTTGTTTGTGGCCGTACGTTTGCGATATAGAGTGGACTTGATCTTACCATGGTCAATGATAAGCTTCAAATCCAAGAAATTCACAGACTCAGTGGAGATTTCTGATGTAAGTCTAATATTCCATGGATTGAGGTTCAGAAAACTGATGAATTGACGACATGCCATGGGATCGGAGGACAATGACTTGAATACTCTTGACCGATTCCCCCGACGATTGCCATCACAGGCCACCCCCCCTTTATCAGCTTTTCCTTTGGCCCAACTCTTCTTCAATCGGGTAACTGAGGAGGTAAGTGAGTTAAAGGAAACACCAGGAAGGTTTCAAAACCTGTCTCCACTCGAGAAAAAAGCTCTGTTTGATTTACAGAATAATAAGGAGTTTCTGATAAAGGAGGCAGACAAAGGTGGCAACGTTGTCTTAGGGCCCAATTCCACTCTACCTTAGGGAGGCTAAGCGCCAACTTACTAATCGACAGAATTATCAGATATTGCCTTCTGATCCCACCAAGATCTACAAGCGGAAATTGGATGATTTGCTTACACGAGCCTTCAGCCTGGCACTAATCACGAAGAAAGAACGGGAGTTTCTTACGACCAAGCATCCCAAAATCCCACCTACTATATGCTCCCCAAAATCCACAAGAATCTCCAGGAACCCCCAGGTAGGCCTATTATTTCGGGGATGGGTGGACTGTTTGAAAAACCTTGTATTTACTTGGATCATTTTTTACAGCCGATAGCATTAAAACTCAGATCATATGTGAGGGACTCAACGTTTTTGATGGAACAACTTGAACATTTGAAATACCCCATGGCACCCTTCTGGTTGCCATGGATGTGGAGGCCCTGTATACTTCCATCTCACACACACATGGTGTTGATGCTGTTGGTTATTTCTTAAACAAAAACCAGACAAGGAACAGACTCCATGACTCATTCCTGCTAGACCTCCTTAGGATGGTTTTGGAGAAAAACTATTTTGTGTTTGATAGGGTTCACTACAACCAGGCCTCAGGGAACGCGATGGGCGCAAGATGTGCGCCTCGTATGCAAACATCTTTTTAGGGTGGTGGGAAGAAACTGTGGTTTATCAACAGGATAGTTTTGAAGGCTCTGTTCTTAAGTGGCTCCGTTTTATTGATGACATTCTTTTCTTATGGACAGGGACGGAGGTGGCATGTCGTCAATTCATCAGTTTTCTGAACCTCAATCCATGGAATATTAGACTTACATCAGAAATCTCCACTGAGTCTGTGAATTTCTTGGATTTGAAGCTTATCATTGACCATGGTAAGATCAAGTCCACTCTATATCGCAAACGTACGGCCACAAACAACCTGTTGCACTATTCGAGTTATCATCCTTTACATTTGCGCAACAGCATCCCTAAGGGACAGTTTTTGCGAGTAAGACGCAATTGCACTGAGAGTTCTGACTTTGATAGGGAAGCTAGGAATCTAACTGACCGTTTTCTTGAACGTGGTTACCCACGGAAGGTTGTCACTACAGCTTATCAACACTCTAGGAATTTGAGTAGAGAGTTGGCTTTAAAACCGACTAGAAGAGATGATGGAGTGTCCCTCAGCATCACCACTCCCTTTAATAACCAATGGAGTGATATCAGAAAATATTAGACAGAAATTGGGATATTCTGATAAGGGATGCACGCCTGACTCCCTTTCTTTCGGATAGGCCCAGATTAACAGCCAAAAGGGCCCCCAATCTGAGGGACCTTGTCTCACGGAGCCATTTCATGAGAGCTACTCAAAGGATAGGAAGGGGCTTCACTTTGAAAGGGACTTATGCATGTGGCAACTGCAATGTTTGTCCCTTTATGGTCTCTACTGATTCCATAACACTTCCTTATCTTTCTTCCCCTGTCAAAAGCAGGGCTTATTTCAATTGCAAATCTAGAAACCTGGTGTATGGGATTGTTTGTGCATGCCAGAAAATCTATGTTGGACAGACTACACAGGAATTAAGGAAGAGACTCCAGCAATATATCTCTAACATCAATACTGCCGGAAGAGATCAAATCACAGGTAATGCGTTAAAGTCTATCGCTAAACATTTCCTTTTGAAACACAATAGCAATCCTGCTGCTATAAGAATCATAGGATTACAGGGGATCAGACCCTCAATTCGCGGTGGTGATATCTCAGCAGAACTCCTGAAACTCGAATCCAGATGGATCTATAATTTGAAGAGCTTGACGCCTGTGGGGCTCAATGAGGAGTTACTTTATACAGGGTTTTATAAACAGCTATAATTTGGCGTTAATAACTTGTTGCTAACTAACCAATCATTAATGTCCATTTTTTTGATAGGACAGGGTTTTTTTATGTTGGAAGTTGGCACCCTACGGATGAACATCTTTCTATTCGTCCCCTGAATTGGAAGATTTTAGTAAGATAAGATTGAAGATGTCCTCTTCATTTTCCCTCTTGGATCCGAATTCTGGACTTACATCTGGATTTATACTGTGAACTATATTCTGCAACCCATATGGAACCCCTTGCCACCAGACTGACAAGTTTTGGACGTCTAATTCAACCGGATCTTGTTTCAACCTACTTTTCGCTTTGTGAAAGCTATATATACATCTTGTGGAGACTATTTTACTGTTTTTTCGGTAGGGTCTTGTGTGTTCTTCTGACATGGCATTATTTATCCCTTTTTATGTAGTTGCGGATCATCCAATTTGCATATAGCCTTCTATATAATGGCTATAACTGTTATTCCTCGGACGTGGTTGATAACGCCACCTATATCTCTTTTTGTATTAGCTAAGTACCTATATTGTCTCTTTAACCTTCTTGTATAAGCGTCACTTCTTCAGGTCACCCCCCCCCCTTTTTTTTTTTTTTTTTTTTTTTTTTTTTTTCCATATTACCAGGTCTAACTGATGGTTGAATCTGTTTCTTTATTATATTTTTTACATGTTAAATTCCGATGGTTTGTTTTTTATAACTCCATTGGTTATCCTCTAAGAAAAAATTGTTCGAAAATTTAATGACTGGTTTCCCCATGTGGTCATTTCATATGGGGATCCTTCTGATTTCTCATTGATTATTGATCTGTTTTGTTATTAAAAATTAGAAGGCTTTTTATGCCTTAATTTCACTTGATATATCTATGATGTTTTCCATTATCTCTATACAGGATCCTGTAGACAGGAGACGGTCTTCTGACCGCCTTACTGTCCTTCTGAATATGTATAATCATTAATAAATACTTTTCCTTATATATTGTCCTCAGCCTTTGTTGGTTTCTCCTGTGGACCCCTCACAAGGTTTACTATAATCTTTTTTTCTTTTTTCACTTATTGACCTGTTTTGATACAGCCTGCCAGGGTGGCCCTGGTATATGGTGCACCTATACCTATGGAGCTACTTTTTTCAATATTGTAGCCCAGCAGACTTACGTCTGTTTGTTTCATTTAGAGACTTATTCATTTTGTACGACAATTTATAGCTGGCCACTCATTGATATAGTTCTTCCCTCTGAGGGATAATGATTATTTGCTCATGTCTTAGGTATAATATAAACCATGGCTTGTTTCACACATAAATATCCCCCTGTAGTCTTTTACACTTTTTTTTAGGTCACTTGTGTGTTGTACCTATAGGTTGTTTAACGTTTGGAGCGAACATATCCGTTCTTTCCCTATTTTCCCCGGGCTCACTCTCTTCTATCATGTCCTGGGCACTGCTTCACGGCACAGCATCCTCAAGTACTTTACCAGTGCATCCGCGCTGACTTGAGGCTGCAAACTGCTTGTGAAGGAATTATTGCTTAACTGCGCATGCGCGGCGGCCATATTACTAAAGGTTCTTGAAACCTGCCGCACTACGCGCATGCGCGGCTCTAACCTGGGAGATTTCAATTCCGCTCGTTTGGCTCCCGCTTCCGGGTCAGACGTCTGAGCCGGTAAGCACGCAGCTGCACTGAGAATGCAGGTGACTATCATTATTTGGTTATTTACTTCACTACATAAACCGGTCAGACCTGACATGGGAGCGCTCCCCTGATGAAGTCATCTTAGATGACGAAATGCATTGGGTGACTCTCCTCCTCCGCCCACTCAGCTGAATTTCTGCAGGGTATGACTTGATTCATTGCTTGCTCTTATCTAAGTGATTTGTCTTTGCACCTTTTTCCTCTGTTCCCCTCCTAGTACACTTGGAAGGGTAGAACGAGGAGCATTGATTGTGGATGTTTGCTACTCCCTAGTACAGGGAGTTCCTTAATCCCTAGTCTTGCTGTTTATTATTGGGGCTAGACTAATCCTGATACAAATATCACTTGTGATCTGGTTTTGATCCACATATTAATCATAATCATGCTGTAGTGGGTGGATTGCTCAGCTCTGTATAGGGCTTTTTACTTGTTTTTAATGGCACTCCCATTGTTTGTCTGTTGTTTTTTGTAATAAAGATTCATGACTGTTATATTATAACTGGTGATCGCCTACTTTATACTGGTCAGCTTTTTTCTTGTTTTCATATTTTATCATGGGAACTTTTAAGTATTTTATTGAAAACATTTGAAGCTGATTCAGGACAGGAAAGGGAGGAGATTGCAATCAATGTCAACTTTAAATTCTTCATAAATTGCTGTTTTAATGGCATGAATATTTCTTGTGCTCTCACTAAAATGTTAAATCCTATCATAGAAGGAAAGAAGGTTGTCATCTCATAGTGGTATCGGGAAATTAAAAAAGTTGCACAATGACCAAAGCAAAAGAAGACCAGGTCCCATGTATTTCAGTCCCCAATGTACAGGTGAGTTATTCATTTGGGATAGAGGAAGTTAGATGTAGCAGATGAGCAGCAAATAAGGAAGTTGGATTACTAATAGAGATGTTAAAATGTCCCAGAATGTGAGTTGGAAATGTCACTAGATAAAAATGAAAAGTCAGGTTATAAAGTTATCTAGGAACTGGGTGGGATGGTCCGATGGTCTGTACAAAACTCACAAGAAGCGGGGGTTAAAAAGTTTAATGGTGTGAGAAGAGAGAACAGCAGCTGAGTAGTGTTCGACTGTTGAATCCAGATTTCAGTAAAAGCCGGAAGGTTAAAATATTTAGAAAAGAACAAGTTTTAAATATAGCAGACTTTGCTATATACTGATAGAGAGAACCAAAGGGCTCAGCTAAAATTAGAAGAAGGCAGCATGCAATGAACATTAATGAATATTGATAAGATTAGCAATGTTCAGGTGTACATCAGACAAAAAGGGAAATGTGGCATTACAAAGTGGGACAGGGTTAATGGAGATGTCTCCTGTAAGAAGGAGTGCGGGGCTTGAAGCAAACAGAGCAGCGCGGGTGTAATATGTCACCCGGCGCCGGAAATGACGCGATTCGCGTCACACAGCCCCACTGCAGCACGGCTGACGCATGACAGAGCGGGGAGGCGGCGCATTTGAACCAGAGATAAAGATCACGCCTATTGAGGCGTGTTATCATGAAGAGGGAGAGCCTGGCTGGGTGACTATGCATACCATAGTCACTAATTATAATCACTAATTAGGTACTGTAATAACGTTTATCTTCATTCTCAGTAGATGCTTTTAGGAGCTAAAAGGAGTGTAGGGTAAGTGTTACTATGCTCTAGGGACAGCTTTTAATAGCTTTAGAGGTGTTTTTGGGGGTGACAGGATCCCTTTAACAAATTAAAATTTGAGAATATAATATGCAAGGAAAAACAAATTGACAATATGCAAATTGCCTCTTCAGAAAGAAGGAATGTTTTTACTTCAGATACCACCTCTTGATATAGCTAATCCTAAAAAGATCCAATTCACCCTATGTGTACCCTTCCAAAACCAAGCCAGAAAATCATTCTAAAAAGTTTAGGTGTTCGTGCCCCCCCTTGTGCAGGGAACATGCTATTGTTAGATGGGAAGGCTTCTGATAGGGAGCCTTTATAAGGCATTTCTACCTTAAGTAGGGGTGATACCATGTGACATACGACGTAGGGGACAGATATATTCAAGGACTTGATTTTTTATCACTTTATTCACTTTCGGCACCTACAGGCTAGTTGTTTATGGTGGGATCTTTGCTTTGAATTGCATTGTGATTTTTTTGCGATAAAATTATTCACTACTGCGTAACTAGTTTGGATTACGAATATTTGGCTGACTTTCTCAACCTTTTAGTGTCAAGAGATTTGATTAAATATATCTCAAGACAGGGAAGCTGCATGGGGTTTGTTAACTTATATCACGTTATTAATTAGTAAATCGACATCAATTTCATGATTGAAAATTAATTTCAGGAACTGAAATAATTCAGATAAAACAGAAATCACTATCATCCTTCTAGTGTGCGTTGTAGCTGGGGAGATTCATGTGTAAGAAAATAGTGGATAATTATCTCAACCGCTTTAAACCACAGAATTACCACACTAAGAAAATTAGATCACAAAATGTAGATTCGATAGGAAGGTCAGAAAAGAGTGATGATTGGGACATGAGAATTAACATATCATTTATGCTTTTCAAAATGAAAGGAGGAGAATGATTTTGGCACTAATTTGCTGTAGTAGTAAATTTTTTTAAAAAATTGCCACATTAAACTAGGTTGGGAAGAAAAACCTGCATTAGACTATTTAAGACGGACGGGTGTATTAGCCCTTTCACTCACCCTACGTGTTTGGCCCCGAAAAATCTGGTAAAAACCTATTGCCCTCGTGTAAAAGCGAGTGACACCTAGCACAGGTAATTATAGGCAAAGAAGCAGTGTGTTTTCAAGGTCACAGTTATGTAGTTTTCAGCAAATCAGTGGTGAAGTCTACTACAGATTCGCCAGCAGCCGGGGTATCGAAGCCAAGCAGATGCCGTGGTGAAATACGCACCCAGCGCCGGAAGTGCAGATTCGTACTACAGCCCCATGCAGCCACGTGGTGTATCAAATGCCCAGAGCCACGTGCGCTATTAACAGGACACAGACACGCCTATTGAGGTAGTGTATATCATGAAGAGCGAGACCTGGTGGTATATATACAGTAGCACTATCAGTCACTATGAGTATGTATAACTATCTAACCAGTAGTGTAATACAAGAGTGTAGGTAGGGTTACATATGCTCCTAACAGCTTTTAATAGCTTAGAGGCTTGGGGGTACAGCATCCCCTTACAAATCCCAATGGATAAAATTCAAGAAAAACAAATTGGGAGCATACAAATTGCCCCAGGGGTGATTTTACTCGATACCACCCTTGGAATGAACCAAAAGCAATACAACTAGTACCCTTGGCCAAACCCAAAGCCAGAAATTCAATGCAGATCACTGTTGAGGTGTACCACCTAGTGCCCAAAGCAGGAACTTATTGTAGGGGGCCCCCTGACTAGGGCTAAAAAACATTTCACCTTAAGGTGTTTGTGTTCAGCGACCCTACTGGTGATATTATTCTTACATTGTTTAACTGTGATGTTATCTTCTGGCCCTACGGCTGTTGTTCATGATGTCTTTCGAATGCCTTGTGATCCCATAATGCTCTGCTTGTGTAACCCTCCAGTCTTGTCCCATCTGCCCGGACATGTTTCCTTATTAGTAGTCAGTGCCATGTTGTTGGGGGTGTACAAAGGATGGAAGCTGCTCACTTTTGAGCGCCATTAATTTTATTCTACTCCCATCACCTTGCCCTTATCTTGACAGGATGTATAATCATGTATAATAACGAGCATGCACCCCAGATACCGGTGGCTGTCATTAGAAGAATGCGGTAACTCTCTCCCCAGCCTGCTCACATCCTCATCAATCCCCACAAATGCATCGGTAGAATACGAGTGATGACGACTGGTAAATAGCAGGTGGGGGACTATTCTGCCAATTTTAGGCTTAAACAATTCGGCATTAACAGGTTGAAACGGTTAATTCTCTTTTTTCTGAAGAAGCTGTTTGAATATTACATTTCTCAGAGGAGTATTGCATGGATTTTAAGACTCCTTACATAGCATGTCCAGTATGTCACTCTCAACATAGATAAACACCAAAAAACCTCTTGATTGACCATAAAGATTTTCAGGATCAAACAAGTTACAAAGGATATTCCTTGAAACAATTGGGAACTTGTACACAGTAACTTAAATATATAATTATTTTTAGGCTCACAGGGGTGAGAGTGGTGGTTTATATATAATAGGAGTTAACAGTATGATAATATTTAATTCTGGAATTTTGTTTTTTTACTCTTTACCTTGATAACATATAGGGTAAATTAAATTTAATAGTAAATAGGTTGTTAAAACATTTTTTTAACATTAAATTATCTTGACAGAAGTTGATCACTCTGCAGTTTGGGGTTCTGGCACAAATCCTAAGTCATATTAAAAGGCTTGTTAAAGAGTCGACTATGACTTTTAGGATTGCTACCTTTATTAGATGGCATTAGAGTTTTCTACTTCCTCACTAAAGTGACAATTTGCATATGCAGTTTCGCAGAGGAGTATTGCGGCTTTAAGTCTCCTCACTGCCGGCTGGCAGATTACTCTCCACAAGGAGAATAGCTGTTCCCTCAGACCTCTCATACAGCCAGATCAAAATTCCCACACACTGCACTGATGAGGGGCAATCACACCGAAATGCAGCGTCTGAAGTTTGTGGTTCTGATCTGGCACAAATCCTAAGTCATATTAAAATGCTTGTTAAAGAGTCAATTATGACTTTTAGGATTGCTACCTTTATTAGGTGGCATTAGAGTTTGTTTACTTCCTCACTGAAGTGACAGATTTCAATATAACCCAGACACAATTTGTGGATTTGGGATTATGTGTAAACTGGATAGTTACAAGTTCAAATTGTTTAAAAACTGTTTTTTTTAGGAATCCATGTGGCTATTTTGCTTACTGTCCTTGTTTTCCAAAGTAAAATATTACATCAATTATTAGAGTTATTTAATTTTATATACTAACACTCAATCAAACCGTGCACATTTATCATTTCAATATACACACTGAAACTATTCAAGAATATTAAATGTCATGTCATCTGTGGAATAGTTACATTTTCTGTGGCGCCTGCAAATAGTTTGGATGAAAAGAATAATAAAATCTTTATTACCCAATTACCAGACAGCAGGCCAGAGACACAGAGAGATAAATGGATTCTGCTCAGATCACACACAGAGTTCATGCCTGAGGAAACCTTGCGCACATTTGCCATACCTCTTTACTGACTCATGATGTTACCGTTAAATGTATTTAGTATTAATTCTATCAATTCTTTTTTAAGTCTAAAAGTTGAAAAAAAAACTTCTAAGATAATGTTTTAGTAGGAAAACATTAATTATACAAGAACAAGCTAATCAGTTAACAGATATTATTTTCCAGAAGGAAAATTGTCCAGTTCATATGTTATATGAAAATTTAGTACATCCTTGAAGGGGTTGTCCTGTCTAAACTGAGAATTCTGCAGTCACTCCATGTGACTGCAGACTCATCAGACCTCCCAGCGCCCACACTGTGTGCTGTGATGATTCACGGTTACTAAACCAGGAACAGGCTGCATGGACTCGGCCAGTGCGGCCGGAGCTTCTGACTACTTATGTGGCGCCCCACTGGTCAGGTGTCACAGTTGGGGTACTGCACCCATAAAAGAGTGTGCTGTTATCCCTGTCACAGTGGGAATGCAAGATTTGTAGGAGGCTCCCACCCCGGCCCTCCCAAACTTGAGCCTAGACAAATGGTTGGAGCCCAGTCCCTGGGGGAGAGTTAGCTGAGGAGGGAGGTAGAAAAACGGGGAATTCTAGTTTACCCCAAGGAGAAGAAGGAAAGGGAGCCCTGAGAGAGGAAAAGGGTCTCCAAGAGAGGGGGCCTGAGAGAAGAAAAGGCAGCCCAGGAAGAGAGAGAGGGAACCAGCTTACCAGAGCGCCCATACTCCGGGGGTGCAAGGAGTCTAGCCCCTGAGCCGCCAATACCGGCCATCGTGGGTAAGTCTACCGGCCCCGACACCCTGTCCATACTGCACCGCCACACCAGGATTGCCCACCTAAAGGTTGAGGCCCCCCCTTTTTAAGAGCTGGGATGCATGGGAACTCATCAGCACCCCAATGGGCCTGGTAGTAAGGGGGTAGTGCAAGGACAGAAATCAGCAGCATGACCTGGAATAGTTAAGAGAAAACATACCACGGGAGACTCCGAAAGACCTTGCAGCCAGCTGTGACTACCCGGCCAGCTACCTCATGCAAAAGACTGTTTTCCCTGTGAACTGCATTTTCATCAAAACTGTTCCAGTAAAGTGCCGGGTAGAGTGAAAGAGTCTCCGTGTGTTGGTTCTATAACTGCATTGCTGATAAACTACCTTTACAGACTGCATCTACATCATTGGTGCACTCCTGCCCCGGAGGCCAAGCTCCACCTGCAGGGAGCTGTTCCATCAAAGCTGCAGTACCATCGCCCTCTGGAGGTCTGAAGCGGCGCTGGTGTCCCATCACCAGAATCTGCAGGTGGCGTCACGACAAACTATTCCTATTTCAATTCCCCCTTTTTAAGCTGACCACCAGGGCCACGGGTCGGGCAGGCCACCAGTGACATCCCAACCGCAGCTGAGGGCCCAGATACCCGAGTCCATATAACCCTGGGGTGCGTCACTTATACAAGTGTATTAGTCAAGGCTGCACCCACTAGATGGCTGCTTTCACTAGCCTGACGCACCTGCTCCATACATTGGTATTGAGCGAGTTCGTGGCCACTAGATGGCTGCTCCTACTAGTCGGACGCTACTGCTCCCTACACTGGTATTAAGCGAGGCTGTGCCAACTAGATGGCTGCTCACACTAGTCAGACACACCAGCTCCATACACTGGTATTAAGCGAGGCAGTGCCCACTAGGCGGCTGCTCCCACAAGTCAAAAACATGGGGGCCAAGGGGTACTCAGAACCGGGCCCTCACGTCATCATCGGGGCTGTGGGAATGCTGTTACAGTGGAGTGACCCGGCCCATGGTCCCCTGTCGGACGGTCAGTAAAAAGGGGATTTGAAAAGGGGTAAAAAGGAAAAGTAACAAATAAAAGAAAAGAAAACAGTCCAGAAAAAAAAGAGGGCACTCACCCATTATGTACTTCTTTTCAAAGTTCCGTTCAGGATTCCATACAGTACAATGAAGGGAGGGGGAAACGTGGAGGGATGCCAGATAACGGCCCGTTTCGTGCCCTGAATGGCACTTCTGCTGGCCCGATAAGTGCCATTCAGGGCACAAAATGGGCCGTTGTCCGACATCCCTCCATGTCCCCCCTCCCTCCATTGTACTGTATGGAATCCTGAACGTAACCCTGAAAAGGGAATAAATTCCTAAGAAGCACCAAATGGGTGAGTGCCCTCTTTTTTCTGGACTGTTTTATTTAACATACACTTGAGTGAGCACACCCAGGTGCATAGCTGCCTCATTTAAGACGACTGATACATGGGGAAACTCCCAACACAAAATCCCAGTAGTGCCCGGTCTTTACAATTTGGTTTTAATAAAATAAAAGAGTTTTTGTTGTGACACCACCCGTGGAGGGCAGCCGGTAGTGGCTGCTGCTGCGGTTCGGGACCTCTGGGGATGTGGAGTTGCAGCTGTGATGGTACGGAGGAGCGGGTCCCCAGGTCAACCATTAGAGTCTATGGAGGGAGTAGTCCGTTGTGGGTGCAGAATGTAGCGTGCAGAATAACCGACAGACACAGGGGTTGTAGTCTCCGTCACCTTTACTGAAGGAAGTAGCAGATTCGTCCAGGGTTCTGTCCACAAGAGGTGTTAGGGGTCCAGAGCCTTGGAGCAAGTTGGGTCCGCCACACCTGGTGAGTTCTGGGGCTTCCCCACTGCACTGCTCTTAGTGGGTCCTGGTAGCCTGTAGCTATGCTGCTGTCACGTCCTACTGACGGACCCCACACGTGGACCCACTGGACCGCGTAAAGCGGATGCTGATACCTGGTTGATAGAGAGGCGGACCAGTACAGTCGAGTTAACGGGTTTATTGAACAGAACAGAACAGAATAGAACCCACGCCCCAGGGGAGGGCCACACGGCCACAGCACCGGAACACCAGCGAGGGAGACCCCGGAGCGCTTGACCCCTATACAGGGATACCGCCGGGACCAGCCTCGAAGGGACCAATGAAGCGGACACGTGTGTTAAACCGACCCAAGGCGACGTGGAAACAATACAGCAACCGGGTAAGATAGAACACAGAGAACCGGAAACCAGAGAATCTGGAGCGGGAACTGAATCAGCAATCCAGCAAGGAAGGGATCCAGAAGGGTGACCCGGAACACGGAAGTCAGCAAGGAGCCGGTAAGGCGGAGATCTGTAGGAGGAAACACACAGAAATCAGTTAACCAGCAAAACAAGGAACAACCTGACCAGACCAGGATTCGCTACTTCAATAGGTAGAAGTTGCCCTGGCAAAGACTGACAGGAAACAGGAAGCTTATATATCAGCAGGGCGGTCCTGATTGGTAGAACACAGAGACCTGGTGATTGGCTGAGGGGAGGAGCCATATCCCTGCAGTCTCTCCAGCAGATACTGATTAGGAGACAGTTTCATGTGCTCAAGCAGTGGTACCGGAAGTGAGAGGAGCAGAGTGGCGCTACATCAGCAGAGGGCGCTGGAACGTGGGTGCCAGGCGGGGAGGTCTTCTCCGGCTGCTGAGGGTGCAGGGAGAGGTCGCTGGAACGCTGCAGCAGACCCCCGGGTGGTAACAGTACCCCGCCCTCCACGCCCCCCCCCCAGACGAAAACCGTCCAGGAACCCGAGCAGGATGCGCGGAACCGTGACAACCGCCTCCATGGTCCCGAGGGCACCGGAAAGGGCAGAAGGGGCCCGAGGGCAAACGCTTGGGCGGCTCGCGTCGAGCACAGGAGGAACAGGCGGAAACATAGTCGATGTCCTGACGCATCCGCGGCCACCAATAGTACCGACCTATCAAGCGCAGGGTCGTCGCCACCCCCGCATGGCCTGCGAGTCCGGATGCATGGCCCCAGCGAAGGACGCGCCTCCTATCAGCGTCGGATACCAGCGTCTTACCTGGGGGCGGCCGGGACAGACGGAGGGGCGCCACCATGCAGACGTCGGACGGATCGATGATGGAGCGTGGCTCCTCCTCTTGACATTCGGACATTGGAGCCCCTGGTACCGGATCAATGGGACAGTCAGAGGGTCCGTGCGGAGGCAACGTCTCAGCCTCCCCCTTGTCGAGGACGTCAGCATACGACCGATAGGCCGAGGGCAGACCGGGTAGCGCTGCCGGTGAAGGTGGCAACCGGACCGGGGACACGGGAAGAAGGCAACGACTATGACAAGCCTGCCCCCACCGCAGGACCTCACCTGTTCGCCATTCCAGAACCGGTTCATGCATACGGAGCCATGGAAGACCGAGCAGAAATGGAGGAGACAGTACCGGCAGGACATAGAAGGTAAGACGCTCAGTGTGACGAGGACCGACCTGTATTTCCACCTCTCCGCTGACACCCGTCACAGCGTCTTGTAAGGGTCTCCCATCGACCGAGGTGATGACGCGGGGATGCTGCAGGGGGTATATGGGAATACCGTAGCGTTGCGCCGTCTCCAGCTGCACAAAGTTACCCGCGGACCCGGAATCCAGACCAGCCAGCTCCGAATGGCGTACGTCTCCAACCGTGACCTGGATGGCAATAGTGAGAGGTGGAGAGAGCTTGCTCTCAGTTAGGTGGGCCTCTCTTACCTTCCCTAGCTGGAGGTTCTCAGGCCGCCTGGGGCATAGGCGGCGAAAGTGGCCAGACTCTCCACAATAAAGGCACAGGCCCCGGGCGATCCTCTCCTCCCTCCTCTGGGTCCGGAGCTGAACACGATCCACCTCCATGGCCTCGTACCCTGCCGGGAGTGCCGAGGTCTCCGGAAGAAAGAACCCCCTCTCCAGTGGCCTCTCCTGCGTTCTCTCCTGGAACCGCTCCTGAAGCCGACGGTCAATTCGGACAGCGAGGGCGATGTACTCCTCCAGGGAGCTGGGTAAGTCCTGAACCGCAAGTTCATCCTTGATACGGGTAGACAATCCCCGGCAGAAGACCCTGAGCAAGGGCTCATCCGCCCAGCGGAGCTCGGCAGCCAGGGTACGGAATTGGATGGCGTATTGACCCACAGAGAGGTTACCTTGTCGCAGGTTAAAGAGTGCCTCGGTGGCAGACGCCACCCATCCTGGCTCATCGAAGGTCCTGCAAAAGGTGTCCAGGAACGCCCGCAGGTCGGACACGATAGGATCCTCACTCTCCAGCAACGGGTTGAACCATGCCAGTGCCTCCCCCTCGAGGTGCGAAGCCAGAAACGCCACTTTCGCCTCATCCATCGGGAACTGGTGTGGTAATAACCGGAAGTGGAGCTGGCACTGGTTAATAAACCCACGACATGCTTTGGCATCCCCGGTGTACCTGGTGGGCTGGCACAGCCGTAGTGAAGACACAGCTCCAGTCGGAGCTTCAGTTGGCAGCACGGGAACGGAACCTGGGCTTCCTGTTGTCCTCTGTAGGCTGCTAAGCCGCTCATCCACGGAGGACATATGGGATAAGATCCGAATCTGTGTCTCACTCAGACGGTCCACCTGCTGGTGGAGACTCAGCACCTGGGAAGAAAGAGTGGGATCAGTGGTAGAGGGCGCCCCAAGCGGGCCTCTAGGGACTGGATAAACACCACAACCTGGTCGTGACTCTGGCGGAGTGCGGCCAGCTCTCTTTGGGCATCAAACCTGGAATCAGCGGGGTCCATGGCCAGGGCAAAATCTGTCACGTCCTACTGACGGACCTCACACGTGGACCCACTGGACCGCGTAAAGCGGATGCTGATACCTGGTTGATAGAGAAGCGGACCAGTACAGTCGAGTTAACGGGTTTATTGAACAGAACAGAACAGAATAGAACCCACGCCCCAGGGGAGGGCCACACGGCCACAGCACCAGAACACCAGCGAGGGAGACCCCGGAGCGCTTGACCCCTATACAGGGATACCGCCGGGACCAGCCTCGAAGGGACCAATGAAGCGGACACGTGTGTTAAACCGACCCAAGGCGACGTGGAAACAATACAGCAACCGGGTAAGATAGAACACAGAGAACCGGAAACCAGAGAATCTGGAGCGGGAACTGAATCAGCAATCCAGCAAGGAAGGGATCCAGAAGGGTGACCCGGAACACGGAAGTCAGCAAGGAGCCGGTAAGGCGGAGATCTGTAGGAGGAAACACACAGAAATCAGTTAACCAGCAAAACAAGGAACAACCTGACCAGACCAGGATTCGCTACTTCAATAGGTAGAAGTTGCCCTGGCAAAGACTGACAGGAAACAGGAAGCTTATATATCAGCAGGGCGGTCCTGATTGGTAGAACACAGAGACCTGGTGATTGGCTGAGGGGAGGAGCCATATCCCTGCAGTCTCTCCAGCAGATACTGATTAGGAGACAGTTTCATGTGCTCAAGCAGTGGTACCGGAAGTGAGAGGAGCAGAGTGGCGCTACATCAGCAGAGGGCGCTGGAACGTGGGTGCCAGGCGGGGAGGTCTTCTCCGGCTGCTGAGGGTGCAGGGAGAGGTCGCTGGAACGCTGCAGCAGACCCCCGGGTGGGAACAGCTGCGACCCTCTCCTCTTTTGTGTGCAGTCTCTGGCCCATATGACAGGCGGCATGAGCCCTTCTTGGGTTACTCTCCACTTGGCTACTTCTCCCTGAGCTCTCTAGTGCAGCTGTGTCTCCTAGGTCTCACTGTGGGCGAGCAACTTGGAATCTCCCACCCTCCAGTGTTGGCTGCTGGACCTAGAGTCCCTCGCAACTTCGGATTTCGGGTGTCTGCTCCTGCGCTTAGTACTGGGGCGAACCTGCACTGGCTTTACTCCCCAGACCTACGTCTCCATTTCCTCAGACCCTCTCCTCACACTGGTTAGTCTCCATCCCGGGACAAGCCTACTCTGCTCCAGTCCACGGGTCTTCTTCACAGTCCTCCTAGGAAATGAACTGTCTAACCCTGCTCCCAGACCAGAATTTATAGGGGGGGACCTCTCCTTGAAATCATGTTTCCGAGTTCCCCCTTCTGGGCTAGTGTTGGGAAGGTGTTGTGTGTGTGAGTGGTTCACCTGGTGTGGGTACCTTCCCTTGCTTCCAAGCACAGCATGATCCCCCAGTAAAGACAATGCTGTTGTGGCAACCGGACCCTGGCGTGCCACACATACACTGGTATTGAGGCCACTCCCACTAGTCGTGTTGCCGGGAACATGCATGCTGCATAATTGTTGTCCACTCCTTGCTTAGAAACCAGAGAATCCTTGCATTGCACAGTGCGGGCACTGGGAGGATTGTCAAGCCTGCAGTCACATAGAGTGACTGCAGAATTATCAGTTTTAAACTGAACAACCCCTTTAAAAACAATACAACAAACAGTATAGTGCCAACTTCATCAATATGTTTCTTACCATGGAGTATTTTTTTACCTACTTTACAAATGGCAACTGGAATTTAATTGGTTGGTATGGATAAAAGCTTTGCATGGATTGTTTTCACTCAACTGTCCCATAAAAAAGATGGACTACTCTGACATGTGAGTGAAAATGCCCATAGTCCACCAAATATGTAGACAGATATTAAAGTCCAATTTGTGTAGTGCAGTTTAAGTTTACCCCCTTGCAGCTTTGCCATATTTTCTTGACTAGTCAGATAAAAAGAACTGTATATGCATAATAAAGAGTTTTTACGCAAATTGAGCAAAACATTTTGACATTTGTCTTATTAAATCTATTTAAATGTACACAGCAAATTCATTCTAAGGTTTGTATTTTCTTTAGTGAAAATTAAATAAAAATCAGCATAAAGTTTGATAGTTTTTATTTTGGAGTGTAGCATATGACTGCATATGTCCAAAGTGGCAATAAATTGTAGATCTTACCTTTAGTATTTGCGCGTTTCGAGTAACGTTTCTAAACATTGGCTTAAAGGGAATCTGTCAGCAAAATTTCACACTCCAAATCTAATTATATATGTGTGGCCTTCTTTCAAAGACAAATTTAGCAATATTGTTATCTAGACAGTCTGTTGCTGAGAAATTAACATTGGAGCTGATATGCAAATGAGGCTGAACATCCGAAGATCTGTTATTCCAGCTCTATTTCCTGCCCTGCACCATCTCCATCTGCTTGACTGATTACTCCTTTGCCTTAGATCACACAGCATAGAGACTGTCAGTCCAGTGGGAGGGAGCAGCCCTGTGTGGGGAGTAGAGTTGGAGTGACAGAGGTATCAGACCTGTAACCTCATTTACATATCAATTCAAATACTAATTTCTCAGTGACTGAGGAACACACTGGCCATGTAAATGTATTGCTGGATTTGTCTTTGAAAGAGCTATATGCACATCTAAATAGTTTAGGGGTGAAATCTTGCTGACACACTTCCTTTCAATGGCAGGTCTTGTTATTAATTGTGACAAATTATCAATAGAAATATACTATAGCAAACTACATGTAATCATGTTGGTTTGCGGGACAGCTGTAAGTCTTAACATATGTCTCTTAAATCCACTAGAACCTTAAAATACACATACTATATATACTCGAGTAAAAGCCGAGTTTTTCAGCACAATGATTGTGCTGAAAAGTGTCCCCTCAGCTTATACTCAAGTCAGTGTACAGGCTGAGTGGGGGGGGCGATGATCGAGCGCTGGAGAAGGCGGGGGGAGGCTGCAGTAGGAGCGGAGAGGTCATGTGATCCCATTCCTTAGTGCAATGCAATATACCCTGCATCCCCTGTCCATCAGCAGCAGGGGAAGCGGTGCATATTACATTGCACTATGTATACTCGCCCCCCCATCATCAGTATATACCACCATGCTGCCGCGCACCATAAAATCATAAACCTTGATCATTCTCACCCTCCATCGCTATGTCACCACTGCGTCCTCCAGGCCTCCGGTCTTTCTGCTTGTGCCGGTATCATGTGACCGGCGCAGCAGCGATGATGTGATTGCTGATACGCTGGTCACATGACGCCAGCAAAAGCAGGAAGACCAGAGGACGCAGGGGTGACATAGCGACAGAGAGTAAGAATGATCAATGGTTTATTATTGTATGGTATGCAGCAGCATGGGGGCATATACTGTGATGATGGGGGGTGTGTATACCAGTTATAGGTGGTATATACAAGTGATAGGAGGTATATACCACTGATGGGGGATATATATCAGTGGTGGGGACTTATATACCAGTAATGGGAGCTTATATACCAGTGATGGGGGCTATATACCAGTATTACCAGGATGGGGAACCATATACCAGTGATGGGGGTGCTATTCCAGTGATTGGGAGCTATATACCAGTGATGAGGGTCTTGTACAGTGATGGGGACTATACACTAGTGTTACCAGGATGGGGGCAATATACCAGTGATGGGGATGCTATTCCAGTGATGGGAGGCTATATACCAGTGATGGGGGCTATGTACAGTGATGGGGGCTATATACCAGGCTGGGAGTCTATATAAAAAGTGATGGGGGAATATATACAGTGAGGGGGCATATACCAGGATGAGGGGCCATTTACCATGATAGGGGCGCTATATACCAGTGATGAGTGGCTGTATACAGTGATGATTGCTATATACCAGTGATGGGGGCGCTATATTACCGTGTTGAAGAGTTATATACCAGGATGGGGGTCTGCTGCATTTCCCACCCTAGGCTTATACTTGAGTCAATAGGTTTCCCCAGTTTTTGGGGTAAAATTGGGGGCCTCGGCTTATACTCGGGTCGGCTTATACTCGAGTATATACGGTAGTATATTAAATGGTATATTATGTTATTTAACAGAGAAATCTGTGTGAGGGTGATGTAGGACAATAGTTGTGGCCTTTTGGTGGTTACTCTTTTGATGGTCTGTGCCCTGGCCACTTCCACAAAGCAAGGAGGATTATTTGGTTGCAGTGATCCTGGCTGGGTGTGGTCTTCAGGGGTGCAAGCCATATCTTTGTTTAGGCCCTCTTGCAGGCCAGGATTAGAGATGAGCGAGTACTAAAATGCTCGGGTGCTCGATGCTCTAGCCGAGCATCCCAAGATACTCGTGTACTCAGCCAGAGCACCGAGCCCAATGTAAGTCAATTAGTGACAGGCTCCACCCACAGACTTCCGGTTTTAAAACGAGTGTTTCTGGGAAAGGGCGGGAGGGTGGACATTTTCAAACTGCCGCAGCATACAACACCTTGCTGTGCCTCCCAGAGGGATCCTAACAATCAATCTGCTCTCTGTGAAGTGCCAGCTCACTGTGTGCACTGAAGGGAGCTGTGTATTTGTGTCAGATCGCTAATTATTATCGAGGAGTCCGAGCATCTCGGCGGTACTCGGTGCTCGCCGAGCGTTCTGAGTACCAGGATTCTCGTGCGAGTAACGAGTAGCGCCGAGCATGCTCGCTCATCCCTAGCCAGGAATCTTCTTCCAGGAATTTGAAGACATGAATATGGGGCTCTTTTTAGATTGTATTTTGCTTAATGCTCTGCACAGTACTGTGAACATGTTGATACTGTACACACAACACATGGACAAGTTATTCACAGCATGGTTAGCACAGGTTTACTTTAGACTGCTTTATCATTTCTGGTACTATAGCTGTTGTTCTTCTGTCCTCCTCCTTACTACTTGAAACCACAATCCTTCAGGTTAAAGTAATATAGTCCTCCTTGGCAACTGTCTTGTTCTACCAACAGGGACCCATTCACTATAACAATACAGACCGTCATCGGACTCAACTCATCTTGTTCCATTCCAACCTGTTCGCCAAGACATATGCAAAGTCTCGTCCACAGGAATCATACTACTGGAGTAAGTCTAGATGATTCTATGCAGAGTCCAGGGTTTGAGCATGCTGCAGTACTGACCTGTCACTCAGATGTATGCAAAGTCTCCTCCTGAGGACTCTTAAGGTACTGTCACACGCGGCAATACTGCTAGGCAATTTCACTGGCAATTTGCTGGTTGCAGTGAAATAATGGACACATTATTCTATTTTGTTGCTGTGTACAAATGGACACAGCAAATTGCCAGTGAAATTGCCTAGCAATATTGCCGCATGTAACGGTACCTTCAGCCTTGGAGTCAGTCTACAAGATTCTATGCAGAGTCAAGGGCTTTGTGTATGCTGCAGTGCTGATCTGTTTGCCCATATCTATTCAAAGTCTACTACTGAGGACTAGAGATGAGCCACCACACTAGTGTTCGAATTCGTCGAATTGGGGGTGTGCTCATCGAATGTTGGTTGAATGTTCGTCGAACACTGTCGAATACCATTGAAAACAATGGCAGGCAAACACAATCACATACAAACACATAAAAAGCACATAGAAAACACCTTCTAAGGTGTTCAAAACGTGAAAAACTACTCAGAAGACACAACAAACACATGGAAAAGTGACAAGTACATATAAAAATGCGAAAAAAAAAGAGGTGGATGAGTAAAAGGAGGAGGAGACACAGATATAGGCATGTCATGCTCTTCTAAAATCATGTAAAACTCAGCAAGCTGACTCCAACAAGAGTCTCCATTTTTTCCAAAAATTGGGGCACAGACACCACTTAAGTGGCATCAATTGCCTCAGAGTTGCAAGCTTAAAATGATTGCTGAGGTGACTTTCATGCAGCACATTCAAAAATCCACAAGCCTTTAGTCTCCCCATGTTATCTGAAAGATTTGTCACCAAAATCTAAGTAGAGGCCGAAAAATCAATAGTTTGAGTACTTCATGCATGAACCGTCACATGGATATGAAGCACAAGTCGCAGTGGGAAGCTCACTCTGCTACAATGCGGGCCAGCAGTCCGGGCCAACCACCGTCTGCCCCATCAATTGCATCCACGGCCTCTTCATCCTCTGTGCAGGTGGGGACAGCAGTCACACATGCTTTTGGACGCAGACCTTCCACCTCTTTACCCCAAACAGCCAGTGTGATTGGTTGGTCGTCAGTTCTTTTAAAAGTGCAAATACATGCTGGTGTTGAGCGCTGTCAGATATCGAGAGTACCACCTTTGGATGAAGGCAACATAATATCTCCTCCAGCACCTTCCTCACAGACCAGCAGTTTCCGGGGACACCCTACTCAACCCCATCTCAGCACAGCAGCCAGCCCTCGGTCCCTCAGACGTGGCCAAGTAAAAGAACATTTCCTCCTAGCCATGAGGAAGCTAAGAGGTTGAATTTCACCATCTGCAAGCTGTTGGCTACAGAAATGCTTCCTTTCCGCCTGGTGGACACAGAGGATTTTCAAGACCTTATGCCCGTCACAGTGCCCCAGTACCAGATGCCCAGTCACCACTACTTCTCAAAGAAAGCTGTGCCTGCGCTACACCAGCATGTCGCACACAACATCACCGCTTCCTTGAGAAACTCTGTGTGTGACAGGGTGCATTCACCACAGACACTTGGACTAGTAAGAAAGGACAGGGGCGTTACATGTTGCTCACTGGGCACTAGGTAACTATGGTGACAGCAGGACAGGGGGCGGCTGTCCAAGTCTTGCCGTCCCCACGAGTTATGCGTCAAACCTCTGTATGTAGAAGTTCCTCCTTACTAGGCTGGCAACAGGGCTCAACGGCATCAGGCAGTGTTTAGGTTGAAATGTCTGGGAAATGTGAGTCACACAGCTGTGGAGTTGTGGTCAGCTCTGGAGACCGAGTTTCATCAATGGTTGTTGTCTCCACTGAACCTGCAGCCCGGGAAGGCTGTGTGCGACAATGCTGCAATGCTGGGTGCGGCCTTTCGCCGGGGCAATGTGACACACATGCCTTGTATGGCTCACGTTTTGAACCTGGTTGTCCAGCAATTTTCAGCCCACTGTCCCAGCCTAGATGAGCTTCTGTGGAGGGCACGGACGCTGTGTGCTCACTTCCGCCATTCGCATCCCGCTGCTCAATGACTTGCATTTCTACAGAAGTCGTTCGGCCTGCCAGTTCACCGGCTGAATGAAATACGATGTGCCGACACGATGGAATTCAACTCTGCACATGTTGCAGCAAATGTGGCAGCACCAACGAGCCCTGGTGCAATACGTTATGACATATAACCTGGACCAACGAGATCCAGAGGTTGGGCAAATCATGCTGCTGGACTCAGATCAAGGACCTATGTACCCTTTTGCACAGTTTTGAAATGGCGACAAAGATGTTTAGCGCTGACAATGCCATTATCAGCATGACTATTTTGGTCATTTACATGCTGGAGCACACTTTAAACAGTATTCGGAGTCAAGTGGTGGGACAAGAGGAAGGGGAGGAAGTAGAGGAGGAGTCGTATGCGGAAGGGCTAACCAGATCTCCAAGGTCCAGACGGTGGACAGCACCAAGGCGGTAGGCATGGGAGGGTGGAGGAGAGGGATTAATGAGGGAGCATGGTAGCAGCCAAACTGTTGAGGAAGGTGCAGGAGCCGAGGAACAAATGGAGGACGAACTGGCGATGGGCATGGAAGACTCATCAGATGAGGGACACCTTGATCACATTTCTGTTGTGCGAGGTTGGGGGGAGAGGGCAGAGGAAGGAAGCATGATTCTTACCTCGCTGCCACCAACACAAGGACTTGGGCCTCCTGGATGCGCAAGACACATGAGTGCCTTCTTGCAGCACTACCTGCAACATGACCCTTGGATTCTCAGAATTTGAAGTAATGCCGACTACTGGGTTGCCACACTCTTATATCCCCGATACAAGAGTAAATTTGGCAAAATAATTCCTGCCATAGAAAAGGATTCACGTATGCAGGAGTATAAGCAGAAGCTGTTACAGAATTCTAGATCTGCTGTTCCACAAAACACCAGTGGTGCACACAGTGAATCTAACAGTTCTAACTTGCCAACCATGGGACTGTCAAGTCATCACTCAAACCATACCAGTAACACCGTATCTGGTGGTAACAGCAATTTTGTGGAATTGTTTCACCAATTTTTTAGACCATCCTTTGCAAGGCCAGAGGAGACAAGAAGTCTGACACATAGTCAACGCCTAGAGAGGATGGTATAGGAGTATCTCCAAGTGAACATCGATGCCATGACTGTGGAACTGGACCCTTGCTCATTTTGGACTTCCAATCTGGAAAAATGGCCTGAGCTCGCCACTCATGCCTTGGAGATCATGTCGTGCTCCGCAGCCAGCGTTCTCTCTGAACATGTCTTCAGCGCTGCTGGTAGTGTGCTGACAGATAAATGCATGCAGCTGTGTCCAGTGACAATGTAGACAGACTAACGTTCATCAAGATGAACAAGTCATGCACCTGCAAGGATTTTTCTACCCCCGTGTCATCCTTAGTTGGGTCATCCTTTGAGATCTCAAAAAAGGCCCAGGCTAGGCTGGGTTTAGAGCCCATGCGACCTGAAGAAGAGCCACCATGACCTCTGCTCAGAGGCAGAGTAGTGGTTGAAGATGCAGTTGTTGACGTGCTTCCAGTACTCCGTCTCTGTCCTGGAAGGTGCAACCCAACGTCGTCATCACTAGCATCCTCCTCCACCTCCTCTGCTGACTCTCATCAACTGGCTGACTGTGGGTTGACAGTAAGTGAGATCTCCAGCCTCATCATCACCCTGTGTGCTCTCACACCCGTCATCCTCAGAGTCAACCTCTTCCTGCCCTGACCGAAAAGTCAAGTTGTCATTCCATTTAGGTATTTCAGTCTCATCAGCATCTTCCTCATTGTCTCCACCAACAGGACTTTTGGGAATGAGGGTCTACATTATGCTTGCTCAGAACGTTCATCATCTGGGCCTGAATCCGACTCACAGAGCCTCAGGGCATCAGTACAGATCATTTCCTCATCTTGACTCACAGAAGCTTTGGAGCAGACTTCTGATTCCCAGGCAACAGTATGAGTGAACATCTCTGCATACTCAACCATCTGTCTTACCTCATACTCAGACGGGCGACTGGAGACTTGGGAGCTGTGAGGAAGCAAGTACGATTGGGGTGACACCTCTGAGGACTGTGAAAGAAAGAATGCACAAATAGGGTCTTATCTCAATAACACACTTTCACTTATCGATGTGGAATTGCTCACCTTTGTCAGTTGTGAAACCCACAACTGGTAGAATAGCATACAAGCAGCTGCTGCAGGGACCGCACTCCCAACGGTGATCGTGGTCGTAATGCAGATTCTTGGACAAAGTGCCTCAGTGTACGCGCTGCTGCTCCGAGACCAAAGAAACACAGACACAGGAATGTCGGGTTCAGCTACAGCCTTTATTTTCCGACGCGTTTCGGAGCCTCCTCCCGAGCTCCTTCCTCAGGGAACAACAACATTCCTGTGTCTGTGTTTCTTTGGTCTCGGAGCAGCAGCGCGGACACTGAGGCACTTTGTCCAAGAATCTGCACCTCTGAGGACTGGTGTATTTGTGATTTTGAAGTTGAGGTGGAGGAGAGCCCACTTGATCAAGCGCTTGCTATCCATTCAAGCGCCTGCTCTTTTTGTGCCTCATCTACAATTGGTAGCGATCGTCGTGTGACTCATGTCTTTAAGAAAGGGATCATATCAGATTGTCCACGAAAAGAAGTAGACATCTGTAATATCCACACGATATGAGGAATTCACCAAGGTAAACTGTAACGGTACTTTATTCTTCCATCTTTCTACATCTTATAACATAACAGTCTTTCTTCAGCATGCTCCAAACTGGAACAAAACTTAACCTCCCACCTCCTTCTTATCATTACCCATGATACACCAGACCTAGTTTTCTTAAAGAGACAGATCTAATTATTGTACATTACAACATCTTAGTTTGGCTGGAAGATGGTCTTTCTTCAGCAGATGTTACTGTTGCTTTAACACCTACCCCACGGACACAAACTTTTTTGCCCTTTGCACCACGCCGATTACCTTTTCCACCAGCAGCAGGCCTTTTGCCACTCATTTGAGCTGGATTTGACCAGATACTGTGAAAAACACTTGCACAGCACTGGCACACACCTGCCTGGCAAAAAATAATAGGGATTCCAAGATAAGAAAACACGGCACTCACCATAGGAAGAATCTTCAAAGACTTTTTATTCCATGCGACTCGGCAAGGCTAAAACGCAGGGAGGGAAGGGGGTGCTGAGACTTGGTGACGGTTCCCCGTTTCGCAGCGCGACTCGCTGTTTCTACGGACCAAACTAGTCTGGCGTCTGACGTCACATCCGAGGTTTTCAAGCCCCGGACGAGTCCGCCCACGCCAGCTCACAATGTAATCAAAGTGCTCTATATGTGAAACATAAATTGAATTTAAAAAATATACATATCATACAATCAGATGTGTCCGCTAGAGAAACCTTAGAAATATTGGCATTAAAATTCTAAGACTTTAAAACAATCAAGTACTATACATGAGTAATGAGCGGCATAAGAAAGAGGAGGATTTAGCGTTTTTCCAAAAAACGATCATATCCATATTAAGGTATCTAAGACAGTAATACATTATCAAATGCGTCATATCAAAAAGACAAAAAGGAAAAAGACAAAAAGGAAACGGTGAAAGAAAGGGGAAAGGGGGAGAGGGGGGGGGGGGAGAGAGAGAGGGGGGAGAGAGAGGGGGGGGGAGAAAAGAGGGGGGGAAGGGGAGAAGGGGGAAGAAGGGAGGGGGGAAGAGGGGAAAGGGAGGGGGAGGGGCAGGGGGCGCAACAAAAGGGGGGGGGTGTGGGGGGGGAAGGAAGAGGGGCGGGGCAGCAGATGGAGGGATAGGACGGGAGGCATGCAAAAGGCGAAGGAGTTAAGGGAACAGGAGGGAAGAGTAAAAAAGTAAAAAAGGTAGAAAAGGAGAAGTAGTAAGAGGCTCCCATAATGGGTCAAAACACCTAATAAAGAACTAGGCAATTATAATGTTTGACAATAAAAATAAGAATAAATAAACCCAACAAAAGCATATACTAAAGTACATACAGAAACCAAGTGGCGGTATGAAATAGGAGCATATATACTGAATAAAGTTAAATGCTAAAAGAAATAGACATATAACGACCAAAGGCCCGATCTATAAATTACAAGAAAGGGGAGAAATCATTTCTCTCATTTAAACCTAAGGCTTCACATGCTCCGGTATCATTAATCCACCTACTTTCAGATTGTAGTAATTTCTTGTGTAGATCCCGCCCTAAAGGGGAAGCCACCACTTGTTCTATACCTGCAAAGCTCAAAGTGTTTATGTCACCATTATGCATTTCTCGTACATGCTGGATGAGCCTCGTACACCCCACTCCTGTTCTGATGGAATTTTGATGTTCCCTGAAACGAACATACATTTCCCTAATAGTTTTCCCTATATAAAATTTATTGCAAGTACACCAGACCACGTAGACTACCCACTTCGTTTTGCAACTAATGTATGACTTAACCAAATGTTGTTTCCCTCCAATAATGATGGGGTTATCAACTTTATGGAACTTACAGAAATTACAATTCCTACAACGAAAATTACCCTTCGGGCGTGATTTATCTAACCAAGTTCCCTTCTTTTTGTTGCCAATGGGGTCCCAACGATTCTTCACTAGAAGATCAGACAAGTTGTTACATCTCCGGTATGTCACCAGAGGGGGTCCTATATTTATAGAACTAAGATCTTTATCCTTAGTTATGATGGGCCAGCACTTCCTGATTGCATTTGCAATGGTACTATACATCGGGCCAAATTTGAAAGTAAACGTAAACCTTTTAGCTACTTCAGCTCGTTTCTCTGGTATTGAGACTTCTCTCTCCACTTGAGAGGGTTTCGCATGTGCTCTCAACCGGGCCTCCTGTACAATCTTTTTAGGATACCCTCTTTGTACAAATCTTTCCTCCAATTCAGAAAATTGAGTTTCTTTAATATTGGCATTATTATTTAATCTCTGTACCCTAAGGAATTGGCTATAGGGCAAACCTTTTTTCGTGTGGTAAGGATGTGCACTTTCAAAGTGCAACAACGAGTTGGTACTGGTGGGTTTTCTGAAAAGGGACCTCACTAAAGAGCCATTACGAATCTGAACTTTAACATCCAGGAAATCTAGTTCCTGGTCTCCAAACACCGAAGTAAACAGCATATTAAATGCATTAGTGTTATTTAGGAATTGTACGAAATTTGAAAATTCAAGCTCAGTGCCGTCCCAAATCAGAAATACGTCGTCCACGTACCTAGCATACACTTTAATGTGCTTAAGGAAGGGGTTAGAGGAAGCATAGACAACGTTGTCCTCAAAATGGGCCATGAACAAGTTAGCTAAGGTGCAAGAGACTGAAGTGCCCATAGCAGTACCCTCTACTTGTTTGTACCAGGCACTACCAAAGGCAAAGGCATTATGTGTTAATATAAAGTTCAGTGCATCAGAGACAAAGGAAACCAGTCCATCGCTCTGTCCACTGACACTTAAAATTTTTTCAATAACAGACACTGCCAACTTCTGAGGTATCCTGGTGTACAGACTTTCCACTTCGATGGAAGCCAGTCTGTACCCCTCCTGCCATTCGACCTGATCAAGGATGGTAACAAAGGCAGTCGAGTCCTTCACATATGAGGGAACATTCTCAAGTAAAGGTCTCAATAGCCAATCACAAAATTTAGAAAGAGGCTTGGTTAGTGAACCCACCCCGGACACAATGGGGCGACCGGGGGGGTTCACCAACCGTTTGTGTACTTTTGGGAGAGCATAAATATAGGGTTTCCGTGGGTGCTCAATGTATAACTTTTCTGCTTGTTTTATCGTAATATTTCCTCTTTCCACGTGTCTACGTAAAAGGGTTCTAAGCTCGGAGTTGTACTTAAAAGTGGGGTCAGATCCTAATTTTTCATATGTGGTTTCAACACTCAATTGCGCCTCTAATTCCTGCTGATAATCAGCTTTATTCCAAAGGACCACCCCTCCTCCTTTATCTGCCCTTTTCACTAGAACATCCTCCCAACTTTTTACCTCAGCTAAGGCGCGTATCTCACCTTCTGACAAATTAACCTTAGGTCTGGGATATAACAAAGCTTTGACCTCCCTGCATACCATCTCCCCGAACAAATCAATATTGTTGCCCGGGGAGATGGGAGGGCAAAAGGTAGACTTGACACCACCCATGAAAGCAGAGAATTTCTCTGGTTCTTCCATCGGTTCGTCAAACCACGTAGGATCGAGATCCATCAGGTCAGTGATTACATCTCTCACGTCACTGAGGGAGTTTTCACCCGCAAAGAAACCTAAAGCCCCCAACTGTATAGGTTTTGCTGTACACACATTAACATTTATTGCACTCTTTTGTGAAGGCTTTTGACACTCATAGTGTTTGAACAAATGGACCTTCCTGATCGCCTTAAACAGATCAACTCTAAAGTCCATGTAATTGAACTCCTCCTCAATACAAAAATTCAGCCCTCGCTTGAGCAGTAGTTCTACGTCCTTGGAAATGGTCTTATTGGTCAGGTTGAAAATCCGAATTTCCTTATCTTCACCATTATCCCTGGTGGTGTTCATGCTCGCCATGAGACAATCTTCCTCTTGCCGTAGTTTTTGTTGCCGGCCCCTTTTGCCTCTTCCCCTTCTGATCTTGCGTCTAAAGGGATAACATCATCTGGGGTCACCGTAAGGCTCAATTTCCTAGGTGGAGGCAATTCAGTTTCACTTGTAATGCTCAAGTCATCAGTACTTCCACTCTCCTCCTCGTCTATACTGTCCCCCTCAGCACCCTGGGCACTGCCACCTCCACCCCTAGGGGCATTCACAGAGTCCTTTTTGTCATCCTTTTTAGGTTTCTTTCTATTTTTATTCTTATTTTTATTTTTATTAGTATCATTTCTATCATTACTATTTGTATCATCAGAGTTATTTTTAGGTGTATTCTTCTTATTCTTATTACTCTTTGGCCCTTTATTAGATGGTTTCAAGTTTTGCGTTTTTTTCCAAGTAAACACATTGCCATTATCGTAGTCCAATTTATCTCGCAAAAACTTTTCTCTTTTTTTCTCTTTGATTTCAGCCTGTAAGGGAATTAACTTTTTATCCAGCTTTTTTAGGAAGTTCAACCATTCCTGCTTCTTTTTGTAACGTTTTTCTAACTCCCTTCTTAGTTTTACGAGGTCATCATTAATCCTTATATGTTCTTTTATGTTCTTATTTAGGACTACTTGTAGGAGATTCTCAGAACTCTTTGCCATGACATTCTCCCACTCTTTTACAAATAGAGGATCTTCTTGGCCAAAGGCCATGGCTTTATTGAACCTGAGCCCTCTTGGCACTCTCTTCGCAATCACATAACTCTTTAATGACTGAACAGTCCAGAAAACCTTAACCTCTTTTTCAGCCAGGATCTGAATCTGTGCTTCCAGATTCTTAGTACTAATTAAGGTGGTGATCTCAGCGGTATCCGTGTTTTCTTATCTTGGAATCGCTATTACTGACTGTCGGATCTTCAACACACGTGCACCTCCGACACAGGAATCGCACACTCTGAGGGTTATATCTGCGATTATACAGACGACAGTGCCCGACTCTTATTTTATTTTGTCTGGACTGCATGCTGTTTGCTTTGGTCGTGAGCACGTCTGGTGTCTGTCAGAATTAACCCTATATGAGATCATGGATCTGGTTTCAGAAGAAGAAACCCAGAGTGTGGCTGAGAGTCTCTCTTGTTCAGTTAACGCAGGGAGGGAGGATGCTGAGTTTTTCTTCAATCAATGTGATACCGCTGAGATCACCACCTTAATTAGTACTAAGAATCTGGAAGCACAGATTCAGATCCTGGCTGAAAAAGAGGTTAAGGTTTTCTGGACTGTTCAGTCATTAAAGAGTTATGTGATTGCGAAGAGAGTGCCAAGAGGGCTCAGGTTCAATAAAGCCATGGCCTTTGGCCAAGAAGATCCTCTATTTGTAAAAGAGTGGGAGAATGTCATGGCAAAGAGTTCTGAGAATCTCCTACAAGTAGTCCTAAATAAGAACATAAAAGAACATATAAGGATTAATGATGACCTCGTAAAACTAAGAAGGGAGTTAGAAAAACGTTACAAAAAGAAGCAGGAATGGTTGAACTTCCTAAAAAAGCTGGATAAAAAGTTAATTCCCTTACAGGCTGAAATCAAAGAGAAAAAAAGAGAAAAGTTTTTGCGAGATAAATTGGACTACGATAATGGCAATGTGTTTACTTGGAAAAAAACGCAAAACTTGAAACCATCTAATAAAGGGCCAAAGAGTAATAAGAATAAGAAGAATACACCTAAAAATAACTCTGATGATACAAATAGTAATGATAGAAATGATACTAATAAAAATAAAAATAAGAATAAAAATAGAAAGAAACCTAAAAAGGATGACAAAAAGGACTCTGTGAATGCCCCTAGGGGTGGAGGTGGCAGTGCCCAGGGTGCTGAGGGGGACAGTATAGACGAGGAGGAGAGTGGAAGTACTGATGACTTGAGCATTACAAGTGAAACTGAATTGCCTCCACCTAGGAAATTGAGCCTTACGGTGACCCCAGATGATGTTATCCCTTTAGACGCAAGATCAGAAGGGGAAGAGGCAAAAGGGGCCGGCAACAAAAACTACGGCAAGAGGAAGATTGTCTCATGGCGAGCATGAACACCACCAGGGATAATGGTGAAGATAAGGAAATTCGGATTTTCAACCTGACCAATAAGACCATTTCCAAGGACGTAGAACTACTGCTCAAGCGAGGGCTGAATTTTTGTATTGAGGAGGAGTTCAATTACATGGACTTTAGAGTTGATCTGTTTAAGGCGATCAGGAAGGTCCATTTGTTCAAACACTATGAGTGTCAAAAGCCTTCACAAAAGAGTGCAATAAATGTTAATGTGTGTACAGCAAAACCTATACAGTTGGGGGCTTTAGGTTTCTTTGCGGGTGAAAACTCCCTCAGTGACGTGAGAGATGTAATCACTGACCTGATGGATCTCGATCCTACGTGGTTTGACGAACCGATGGAAGAACCAGAGAAATTCTCTGCTTTCATGGGTGGTGTCAAGTCTACCTTTTGCCCTCCCATCTCCCCGGGCAACAATATTGATTTGTTCGGGGAGATGGTATGCAGGGAGGTCAAAGCTTTGTTATATCCCAGACCTAAGGTTAATTTGTCAGAAGGTGAGATACGCGCCTTAGCTGAGGTAAAAAGTTGGGAGGATGTTCTAGTGAAAAGGGCAGATAAAGGAGGAGGGGTGGTCCTTTGGAATAAAGCTGATTATCAGCAGGAATTAGAGGCGCAATTGAGTGTTGAAACCACATATGAAAAATTAGGATCTGACCCCACTTTTAAGTACAACTCCGAGCTTAGAACCCTTTTACGTAGACACGTGGAAAGAGGAAATATTACGATAAAACAAGCAGAAAAGTTATACATTGAGCACCCACGGAAACCCTATATTTATGCTCTCCCAAAAGTACACAAACGGTTGGTGAACCCCCCCGGTCGCCCCATTGTGTCCGGGGTGGGTTCACTAACCGAGCCTCTTTCTAAATTTTGTGATTGGCTATTGAGACCTTTACTTGAGAAAGTTCCCTCATATGTGAAGGACTCGACTGCCTTTGTTACCATCCTTGATCAGGTCGAATGGCAGGAGGGGTACAGACTGGCTTCCATCGATGTGGAAAGTCTGTACACCAGGATACCTCAGAAGTTGGCAGTGTCTGTTATTGAAAAAATTTTAAGTGTCAGTGGACAGAGCGATGGACTGGTTTCCTTTGTCTCTGATGCACTGAACTTTATATTAACACATAATGCCTTTGCCTTTGGTAGTGCCTGGTACAAACAAGTAGAGGGTACTGCTATGGGCACTTCAGTCTCTTGCACCTTAGCTAACTTGTTCATGGCCCATTTTGAGGACAACGTTGTCTATGCTTCCTCTAACCCCTTCCTTAAGCACATTAAAGTGTATGCTAGGTACGTGGACGACGTATTTCTGATTTGGGACGGCACTGAGCTTGAATTTTCAAATTTCGTACAATTCCTAAATAACACTAATGCATTTAATATGCTGTTTACTTCGGTGTTTGGAGACCAGGAACTAGATTTCCTGGATGTTAAAGTTCAGATTCGTAATGGCTCTTTAGTGAGGTCCCTTTTCAGAAAACCCACCAGTACCAACTCGTTGTTGCACTTTGAAAGTGCACATCCTTACCACACGAAAAAAGGTTTGCCCTATAGCCAATTCCTTAGGGTACAGAGATTAAATAATAATGGCAATATTAAAGAAACTCAATTTTCTGAATTGGAGGAAAGATTTGTACAAAGAGGGTATCCTAAAAAGATTGTACAGGAGGCCCGGTTGAGAGCACATGCGAAACCCTCTCAAGTGGAGAGAGAAGTCTCAATACCAGAGAAACGAGCTGAAGTAGCTAAAAGGTTTACGTTTACTTTCAAATTTGGCCCGATGTATAGTACCATTGCAAATGCAATCAGGAAGTGCTGGCCCATCATAACTAAGGATAAAGATCTTAGTTCTATAAATATAGGACCCCCTCTGGTGACATACCGGAGATGTAACAACTTGTCTGATCTTCTAGTGAAGAATCGTTGGGACCCCATTGGCAACAAAAAGAAGGGAACTTGGTTAGATAAATCACGCCCGAAGGGTAATTTTCGTTGTAGGAATTGTAATTTCTGTAAGTTCCATAAAGTTGATAACCCCATCATTATTGGAGGGAAACAACATTTGGTTAAGACATACATTAGTTGCAAAACGAAGTGGGTAGTCTACGTGGTCTGGTGTACTTGCAATAAATTTTATATAGGGAAAACTATTAGGGAAATGTATGTTCGTTTCAGGGAACATCAAAATTCCATCAGAACAGGAGTGGGGTGTACGAGGCTCATCCAGCATGTACGAGAAATGCATAATGGTGACATAAACACTTTGAGCTTTGCAGGTATAGAACAAGTGGTGGCTTCCCCTTTAGGGGGGATCTACACAAGAAATTACTACAATCTGAAAGTAGGTGGATTAATGATACCGGAGCATGTGAAGCCTTAGGTTTAAATGAGAGAAATGATTTCTCCCCTTTCTTGTAATTTATAGATCGGGCCTTTGGTCGTTATATGTCTATTTCTTTTAGCATTTAACTTTATTCAGTATATATGCTCCTATTTCATACCGCCACTTGGTTTCTGTATGTACTTTAGTATATGCTTTTGTTGGGTTTATTTATTCTTATTTTTATTGTCAAACATTATAATTGCCTAGTTCTTTATTAGGTGTTTTGACCCATTATGGGAGCCTCTTACTACTTCTCCTTTTCTACCTTTTTTACTTTTTTACTCTTCCCTCCTGTTCCCTTAACTCCTTCGCCTTTTGCATGCCTCCCGTCCTATCCCTCCATCTGCGCCCGCCCCTCTTCCTTCCCCCCCCCACACCCCCCCCTTTTGTTGCGCCCCCTGCCCCTCCCCCTCCCTTTCCCCTCTTCCCCCCTCCCTTCTTCCCCCTTCTCCCCTTCCCCCCCTCTTTTCTCCCCCCCCCCCCTCTCTCTCCCCCCTCTCTCTCTCCCCCCCCCTCTCCCCCTTTCCCCTTTCTTTCACCGTTTCCTTTTTGTCTTTTTCCTTTTTGTCTTTTTGATATGACGCATTTGATAATGTATTACTGTCTTAGATACCTTAATATGGATATGATCGTTTTTTTGAAAAACGCTAAATCCTCCTCTTTCTTATGCCGCTCATTACTCATGTATAGTACTTGATTGTTTTAAAGTCTTAGAATTTTAATGCCAATATTTCTAAGGTTTCTCTAGCGGACACATCTGATTGTATGATATGTATATTTTTTAAATTCAATTTATGTTTCACATATAGAGCACTTTGATTACATTGTGAGCTGGCGTGGGCGGACTCGTCCGGGGCTTGAAAACCTCGGATGTGACGTCAGACGCCAGACTAGTTTGGTCCGTAGAAGCAGCGAGTCGCGCTGCGAAACGGGGAACTGTCACCAAGTCTCAGCACCCCCTTCCCTCCCTGCGTTTTAGCCTTGCCGAGTCGCATGGAATAAAAAGTCTTTGAAGATTCTTCCTATGGTGAGTGCCGTGTTTTCTTATCTTGGAATCGCTATTACTGACTGTCGGATCTTCAACACACGTGCACCTCCGACACAGGAATCGCACACTCTGAGGGTTATATCTGCGATTATACAGACGACAGTGCCCGACTCCTATCTTTATTTTGCCCAAAAAATAATAGGAACTGCTCTAACCTATACCTAAAAAGGGCTGATATTATAACTAGCCCCTACTTCTATGAAGTAACCCTCAAAAGGGCTGATATTTACAACTAATCCCTACTCCCTACTTGTCTGAAGTAGCCCTCAAAGGGACTTAGATTCTAACTAGTCCCTTCTCTCTAAACCTATCTGTCTATCTAACTTGAGATTCGCTCACTATCTATCTAACTAACACTTTATAGCGCCCACAGCAGCAGTAGCGGTGCCTGACTGATACACAACTGCAGCACTGAGGAAATGGTGGTGATGGGGAAAATGGCTGGGTCTTATAGGGAAAGGACATATGACATACACAGCCAAGGACACATGCCCTTGCTTGTGTGCAAAAAATGCACCTTGCTGTGTGTGTGTGTCATTGGATGACAGCCTGCACCGCCCCACTGTATATGCACGTAGGAGAAAAAAAATGGAGATCAGCATTATTTCTGCAGCACTGATCTATACACCGCCCTCCCCCCCCTTCCCCACCCCACCCCACCCCACACTATACACGGAAACTGGATATTAACATTTATTAACAGTATTAGAGTTAGGGTTAAGCTTTTGGTGATCGAAGCGTTATCGAACATAACCTCGAACTGCCGAATTTTAAGCAAATTGTTCGCGTTCGTCGAATGACTCGAACACTGCCCTAAACAGCTCAAATTTGAGATTGGCAAACATTTCGAATCGAACATCGCTAATCTCTACTGAGGACTCGTACCGCTGGAGTAAGTCTAGGGGATTCTAAGCAGAGTCCAGGGTTTGGAGTATGATGCGGTGGGACGGAACTTGTTCTCTATATATCCACACTCCCTGAGTCCTTCCCAAGAGCTCTATTTCTGCTGTCACCAATGGTAGGAAGTCTAGTGCCACAAGCACTCACTTACTGTGGCCTAAAGTATCTTTCCAGCTTGCACACGTCTACACTCCTGTAAACTTTTCTCACTCTGACTACTAACTTCCCACTGACTAAGCTAAGATGGAGTCTTTCCTCAAAGTCTCGAAGCTTCCCTACAGTAAGTAGCTGAACAAGCTATGTAAAGTTTATCTAGATCTACATTTATATTTCAAGTCCTATCTTATCCTAAGTGCTATGTCACATACTACCTTCTATTGTACATTATCTTATACTCTAAATTTTATTCATACAACTATATCTATCACATAAAAACATCACAATGAGCAGTATATGTAAACACAGGACACAATTCACATCACTAAACAATACAATAGGTTGGTGTCTTCTGGGAAGCAGCGTCCATGCACCGTCCAACCCCTTACTGGACCAGAGAAAGGCTAGATCAGTGTTTCTCAACTCCAGTCCTCAGGACCCACCAACAGATTTTGCTTTCAGGATTTCCTTAAGGCCCAGTCACACATAACAATGCACCAGCGATCCCGAAAATGATGTGCAGAGATCGCTGGTGCATCGTTTTTCACATCGCTAGTAAGATGTTAAACAGGCATCTCACCAGCGATGGGAAAAACGATGCACCAGCGATCCATAATTATACCGAGGTCGTTGGGAATTGTCACTCCATAGCGTAGCATTGAGATCGTTGGTCATTGTCCCTGTCAAACACAACGACGTAGAAATGATCCAGAGCAGTGTGTAACGATCAACGATCTCACAGCAGGGGCCAGATCGTTGGTGCGTGTCTCACATAACGAGATCGGTAACGGGATCGCTGTTGCGTCACAAAATTTGTGAGACAATAACAATCTAGTTAGCGATCTCGTAATGTGTGACCGGGCCTTTAGTATTGCACAGGTGATAGTTTAAACACCTACACTGGGGATAATTCAAACCCCTGTGCAATACTAAGGAAATCCTGAAAACACAACGTGTTGGTGGGTCCTGAGGACTGGAGTTGAGAAACACTGGTCTAGACAAAATGCAATCATTTGCTTTTGCCAATATTGCTTACTTGGCTGTGCCCACCATAATTACATAAGTGCCTTGCCAGCTTGCTCACATTTTGAGAAGCATTAGATTATATAAACAGTAAAGCAGGAGATTTATGACTTCAGCAATCTGTGAGTGATCAGAAAAATGTCAATATACTGACAAAGTCCAGTTCATGCTCCGAGAGACTAGGGAATGTGAGGTGAGATGCATACAGCATTTTCACTATGTGCATAGTATTTGTATACTGCTTATCTAGCACTCCATGCAGTGTCAAAGCTGTTAGCATGTTTAATTAATTTTGTGTCTGTTAGACAGAAACACAATTGAAAAGAGAGAGCAGGGACCGGTGTTCTCCTTGTTCTTCGAGCCAGCTGTTACGGTACTGCTACAGTCAGCTTTGTGAAGTTGCCGAGTTCCACGCCTGAGGCTCTTCTTGGCAAAAGTGACTCTGCCTCCTTCAGTGTCACAGTATATCAAAGCTGTCATTGAATTCCTCAACTAAAAATTACAATGGGTTGAATTTATAGTCCCTGGTCTAGTCTATACATTTGCACTAATTGTCCGCTGCAGTAAATTAGGAAATGTAACCGTATTAATTGTACTCTTGCACCTAATGAGGGAGCTGAACTATTTATTTAACATGTAAACAGTAGACAAATAATGAAATCAAAAATTCTATAAACAGTGAATAATATATTATAATCAAGATGCTGTTTTCTGACTATACAGAACATTCTTTTTCAAATAAAAGATCAAGAAAATATTTTTTCAGGATTTTTTAAACTCTTTAAAAGAAGATTTTTTTCATAACACAGATATTGAATTTGTAGATACAAAGCAAATGGTAGCATTGATTAAAGAGGACCTGTAACCCCCCAAATATTTCAATCTAAAAGGTAGCACTGAATGCAGCATGTATGCTGCATTCAGGCAAGGGGTCCCCAAGTGTTTCTCATATCTAAATCATGAAATACAGCCTTTTAAAATGTGTACAACTGAGTCAGGAGTGAATTACCAGATCCATGAGTCAGCTCCTTCTCCTAGGGTTATTCCTGCTCACTGCTTCTATGTTCCTCCCTCCTCCCTGTCCTTGCCGCCTCCTTGATGGCCTTTCAGCTTGACTCGCTCTGTGCCTGCGTCTACTTGTGCAATCACTCGCAGGTACAAAGCGAGGTGTTCCTATTGTCGGCCCCTCGCTCCTGCTCCTGCCTCCCGCCCTGTCAGCAGCAATTATTCTCGCCCTGTTCCATTTATAACATAGAGCAGGGCGGGAACAAGTGCTGATGCCCCTCGTTCCTGTCCCGCCTCCCGCCATGACATCAGCACTTGTTCCCGCTCTGATCCATTGTATACATGGAGGAGAGCGGGAATAATTGCTGCTGTCAGGGTGGGAGGCAGGAGCAGGAGCAAGAGGCCAACAATAACACTCTGTGCCTGCGTGTGATAGCACAAGGAGACGCAGGCGCAGAGCGAGGAGAGCTGACAGGCCATCAAGGAGGTGGAAAGGACAGGGAAGAGGGAGGAACAGAGAAGCAGGGGCGGGAATAGCCCCCTGGAGAAGGCGCTGACTCATGGATCTGGTAATGCCCTCTTGACTATATTGTACACATTTTAAAAGGCTGCATTTCATGATTTATACATCAGAAACACATGGGGGATCCCTTGCATACATGCTGCATTCAGTTCTATCTTTTAGATTGAAATCTTTTGGGGGGGTTACAGGTCCTCTTTAAGATTGCATTGACTGTTGCTTAAATCCATCTTAGAAGATAAGACTCATAGTTTGTCTGCTCCTCTTTCTTCCCAGAAACAATTCAGGACTTCCCGTCCATTTAATTACAAACTTTTGTGGTCTGCCTTTGCTTTTCTAACATCATACTGAGCCAAATCACAGTACAAGACAGGAAGTTCTGACGTGAACAACCCAACATTTAACATCAGGAATGTCAAACTTTCTTACTTGCCAAGAAAAGAAAATATCTATATGTAAAATGTATATATTTAAAATAAGTGTTAATGTTTCTTTTTCAGGCATGGTAGCACTCTATGTTTCTTATATTCTAGGAGCAGTGATATTCTAGCTAGTTGTAATTAATGTGTAATGCTATTTACTTATATTAACTTACTTAAAATATGCTTCTTGATATGCTGTATAAAGTTCGGCTACTTTCACATCTTTTCTACTTCAGGTTTTTTTAGTACTTTCCCATCAACATATTTTCAAATCCAGCAGAGTTGTGCCTTTTTTGAAAAATAATAGATCCAGCAACATTGCGACAACATTGTATTCTGACATTTGCAAAGGAGTTCCAGAAATGCGCGGTGACTTGCGGTTTTGCGGACTTGCCTACCCTTGAACCTTCAAAAGGAACCTGAAGGACCACCTCTTCCGACAAGCCTATAACCTACAATGTGACCTGCTCCACCGGACCATCTCACGATCGACACTACCCCCTCCTACTGTATCCCCACCCATCCCTCGTAGACTGTGAACCACTCCCTCCTGTACCTGTACGACTTGACTATCTATGCATATTGTACTTGTCCTCATCTACCCTTTCTATATGTAAAGCGCAATGGAATCTAATGGCGCTATATAAATAAATAATAAAAATATTAATAGCTGTGTCTCCCATGCTATAGAGATGAGTCATGGATGGAAGAAGTCATTATTGCGGTCTACACCGAATGATGAAAAAAATTAAAGATGAATTACTTTAATTAAATAGTTTGCCAGTGAGTCAGTGAGTCAATGTATTAGCTGTATACTTACACTATTTACTATCTACAGAGCTCTCGTGTATGATATCACCATTTATCACTGTATTATACACATTGTATACTAGTTATGGGTTTCTACATATAATTGTCACTGATAACATTATTACTGAGGTTTTTTTTAATGATCAGTTTAGTAGCCTTAGTATACTATAGTAGGGCTGCATTCAGCTTTTTCTGGCAGCCCCAGACAAAATGAAAGGAGTGTAGCTTATACATCCAACCTGTCATTCCATCTTGAAATTCCTTTGCTTCTATTTGTTAGTGGTCCAAGCAGTTTGCCTACCACTAATGAATAATATATCACCTACCCAAAGGATAGCTGATGAACTATGTTCACTGAAAAATCTATTTAATGCAAACCAGCATAATTGTACATCATGGTTAGGGTGGAGGCACAGTAGATCTGCCACCTGTATTTTATAGTCAATTCTAATGGGTGTTTCAAATATTTTTATTAAGGGAAAGGGTGGGGAGTAACAGGGGGACTTAAATAGGGAAAGGAAGGGGAGGGGAGGAAATTTTTACATTGAATGCAAACAAACATAAATAGGGAATTTTACAGCGATAAATATACATTTTTGCCTTCAGGTACATCAAATTCCAAACTATAAGTTTTAGAACTTACAATTTACATACATCAATACTTATACAGAAAGAAAAATGAGGGTTAAATTCAATAGGAAGTAACAAGTAATACCGTAAATTCTGAGCTATGAACAATACCATCAAACATAGTTTCTATTGTCAAGCAAAGAAATCTAGCTAGTGTAAAGAAGTACGTCAATTAGCCTCAATTTAAGAGATTTGGTGAGTAGACTATGATCCAGGTTTCCCACCTCTCTACAAATTTGTTAAAGCAATTGTTTCTCAGGGAAAATTTATACTCATATATGCTATGTTGAGATATTCTTTCAATTACATCTATAACATTAGGAGGTTCTAGTTTATTCCATCTTGCTGCTATAAGTATTTTGGAGGTGAGAAGAATATGGGTAATGATAAATCTAAGATTTATAGGAAGGTCGTCAGTTCCAATGGAGAGAAGAGTCAGTTGGGGTGATAAAGAAATTTTAAATCCTGTGATTTTAGAAATGAGGGATTTTATCGCTAACCAGAAATTAAGTAACTTGGGACAATACCAAAATATATGAGATAACGTCCCTAATTGCTGGCAGTTTCTCCAGCAGTTGGAAGATAGGAGTGGATTAACAAGGTTTAATTTGACTGGAGTCCAATACCACCTAGAAAGAAGTTTATAAAACGATTCTTGAATAGAGGCGCAGGTAGTGTGTGTGTATGAGATAGCTAAAGTTTTCATCATTTTATTGAGGTCGATTTTAATATTCAACTCCCCATCCCAAGCTGCGAGGTAAGATAAATTAGTTAATTCTAGTTCCTCATTAAGTATTTTATAGAATGTGTTTGTCTTCCATTTAGCCGTATTCCACAAGTCGTCTATTAAGTCGGAGATAAACTGGGGAAAAACAAGTTTAGGGTTGTGTTCCCTAAAATAATTAGTTATGAGCCTCCAGTTAGATCTCTCACAAATAGGAAGTGAATATTTATTTTGAAGGTGAAAAAATGTGGTCAAAGAATCCTCATAAAATAAATCTCTAATATAGGTTATTCCTCTATTAAGCCAAGAGGAAATGTTAAGATTTAGAATAAGCAGTTCCAACACCTCCAATGGTATTTTCTGTGGAGAAGTGGGTTTATAAAACTTAGTTGTTTTGTCCAATAGCATCCTCCATGCCGAAATGGTGGTTTTTAATGTAGTGAAATTAGGGGGAGGTTTAGGTCAATTCTAATGGGGATAATGCCTAACAGGTGTTTAAATATGCAGTAACTGTAAAGTGAACCCCTGGAGTAAATTGCACCTTTGGGCTCGACACCCCAGTCCAACCCTCAACCTAACTTCATACAGCATTCAAAGAGAACTTGCCATTCAAAGAGTAAAAGCTATTCAATACCTGTTATGTACCTAAATTTTATAGTAAATATTATAGAGAAACCTAACTCTACATGGCTAATCCTAAACTATATCACGTGAATGCTTAAGTGAACACATGATTTTAAGAAGGTTATATACCTTTGGTAAATAAATCTGCTTTGTTGTTCTTCTTTATTCACCTTTTGAAATGTTCTGCTAATTAGACTTTGGTGCACAGTGACCAGACTGTTCACTGAATGTTCTCCTCACTATCTGTGATTCCCTGGATCTTTCATCTGCCTCTGGTCTGAAAATGACAGGTGACTGCTGAGGTTTCAAAGTAGGCAGATCATTTAGAGACATATATACCGGTAATGTTTTCCTGCATATTTTAGTCTTGTATCAAAATAAATAATTGTTCTGCACTAAATGTTGTTGTTGTGCCTTAGTAAAGAGCAAGTACTGCGCTGAAATTAATTAAATGCAACTAAAATATATTGAAGAGACTGTCCTTGTTAACAAAACTTGCCAACTGTATGCATGCTTTCAAAATAGAAAACTGAGAAATACTCTAGCACTCATTTTATGGATCCCGTATCGATTCAGCGCATGTGCTGTGATCATAAATGAAGGTGACAGCTGTCAGGTAACTGGAATGGTGCATCATGCAGTAAATACAGCAATAACCGCATGGAACTGCTGCTGTTCCTGTGGTTGGGTGATTGATTTATGGAGTCTTTGAGGATAAGAGCTGTTGAATATAGCCCAGTTTATTATTTTAAAAGCATTCTGTCATGGGCAACTTTTTTTGCCCTGTCAGAAGACTCCTGGAATCCCAAGTACCTTCTTAAGAAGCAACACCTCTTTGGTGATTAACATAAATAAAAAGCAGTAGAGTTTATTATATTGTGATCAGTGTCAGATTCTAAAGCCGGCGTCACACGCAGCAACCAAAACTGCGATGTCGGAAGTGATGCGCGGGTGCGCGCTTGCTTCTAACATCGCAGCCTTGGTGTCACACGGCAGGATGATGCCGGTGACGCCACAGCGATGCGGGCGGAGACATCGCTCGCTGGGCTGGGATCAGCCTAGCGAGCGATCCGCAGCAATACTGCGGTATAGGCTGGATCGCCGCCAACATCGCTATTGCGGTGTCAGACAGCGCGATCCAGCCTAATCGCTGGTTGCAGATTGACAGGTTTACATTCATGCTGGTAAACCTGTCAACCTGTGACCAGTGATATATCACAGTTGCATCGTGCTGTTACACAGCACGACGCACTTGCGATATCGTGAGCAACATAGCTGATGCGTCACTTTTCGGCGATGTCGCTCACGATATTGATGCGTGTGACGTTGCCTTTAAATAGGATTTTTGTCACCTATTATGACCTTTAGTAATGATAAAGATGATACCTATGACCGCTTACAAAACAAATTCGCTATGTTAAGTGACTATACAGTAGGTGAACCCAAGATGAATTGCTTCTCGGCATCTCTGAACTATAGCTTTTAGCGTCATGTTATATAACAGGCTTGGGTTTTTGTGTGAAATCCACCTGCTGTTATAATATATGTTTCAAAGGTTTCATGCAGGTCTATAAAAAGGTTTAATACTATGGTTACTATGGATACTTGATGACAACGTCATGTTATGATTTTATAAACCTTTTCTGATAGCTCAGGGCTTATTTCAGATAACCACTGTGTGTATGTTTACAGTGAGGCCATACAGAGAAACAACAAATTGGTTTATTCCTGAATTTGTGCTGCAGGTACATAATCCCCTCTGCTCATTACATCCTGACAGCTGAATGACATAATGCGGAAAACTGCACACCAATATCTAAATATGTAAAACTATAGTATAATGTCTAGATTACAGTTTTGTAGGTTTCCAGTTTGTTTTATTCCTCATGTAACAATTTACCAATTTAAAGGGATATTTTTAACTTGTTAATTCAGCAGCTCATAGGTCTCTAACCTTCCTGTTTCCTGACTTTTGGTGGGGTGGGTACTAGGGATGAGCGAGTAGTGAAATATTAGACTCGCTATACTCGTAACAAGTAGGTCCCAATACTCGGGAAGGCGTTACAAGTAGCGAGTACAATGTAAATCAATGGGAAAAGCGAGTAAGCCAAGTAATGTCTCTGCTGGACCTTACAAAGTGGCCTGGGGGCTGAGGAAAAAGCTGAAATGGGTGCATGATTGTTCAAAAGTTGGCAGTAAAAAGCCGCCAGCTTTTAAACAATCACTCAGCCCCATTCTCCACTTCCCCCACCCCCTCCCATCCCGATCCTAAGTTAGGACCGAGCGGGGAGCGCAGCACCAGTGAGCGGGGAGCGAAGGACCTGGGCGGGGAAGCTGGCGGTGAAAAGACTTCTCCGCTGGCTTTCTCGTTCGGTGCTCTGCTCCGCACTCTCTGATGCTCCCCACTCCCTAGTGCTTTGCTCCACGCCCGGTCCTAACTTAGGAACAGGCAAGGAGGGGAGATCAGCGAGCGGGGAGTGGAGCACCGAATGGGAAAGTCAGTGGTGAAGTCTTTTCACTGCTGGCTTTCCCGCCGGTTATTTCAAATGAACAGCTGAGGTATCAGCTGATGCTGATCAGCTGTTCATTTGAAGTAGCAGTGCTGTGAGGTTCATGTAAGTTCATGCTTGCCTGCATGAACTCACATGAACTTTCCCACACCTGCACAGCTCAGCTACATCTCTGGTAGAGGTTCTCTACCAGAGATGTAGCTGAGCTAAAGAAGAAGACTGGATTGGACTACGCCGGACGGAAGATTATTTTTTTTAATAAAGATGGAGTCTATAGGTGTTGTTTTGCTTTTTTTTCTAATAAAACATTTTCCTCTGCGTTCTTTTTTTTTTTTGAACACTTTACTAGAAATTCATGGTGGTCATATCTAATACTGGCGTGACCCCATGTATTTCGGGCTTAGGGCCAGCTGATAATACAAAGCTGGCCCTAACCCCTTTATTACCCAGTGACAACCGCTACCAGAGATGTAGCTGAGCTGTGCGGCCGTGGGAAAGTTCATGTGAGTTCATGCAGTCAAGCATTAACTCACATAAACCCTCTGACAGCACTGCACGGCTACTTCAAATGAACAATTGATCAGCATTAGCTGATACCTCAGCTGTTCATTTGAAATAACCAGCAGGAAAGCCAGCAGTGAAAAGACTTTACTGCCCCTCCCCGCCCGATCCTAAGTTAGGGCAAGGCGCGGAGAAAAGCACCAGGGAGTGGGGAAGGAGCATCAGGCAGCAGGGAGAGCAGCACTGAATGGGAAAGCCGGCGGCGAAGTCTTTTCACCGCCGGCTTTCCTACGCTCCACACTCCCTTGTGCTGCGCACCCTGCCCAGTCCTAACTTAGGATCAGGATGGGAGGCGGCGAGGGAGCAGAGAGGAGGCATCAGGGAGCGGAGAGTCAGGCAGGGAGGCGACGGGGGAGTAAGGATCAGCTCAGTAATTGTTTAAAAACCAGCGTCTTTTTACCGCTGGCTTTTAAACAATCATGTGGGGCATTTGAGCCTTTTCCTCAGCCCCCAGACCACTGTATAGTGTCCAGCAGAGAATTTACTCACATTGACTTACATTGTACTCATTACTCCTAGCGAGTAATTACAAGGAAACTCACAGAGTAGCGAGTAGCCGGAATACCGTACTATTCGGCGAGTACCGAATAGTAATGAGTATACTAGAGATGGGCGAGTCCTAAAAGACTCGGAATCGCAAGACCCCAACGAGTCCGAGTCAAGGACTCGGGACTCGTTGCGAGTCCAGCGAGTCCAATGTTAATGAATAGGGAACTGAGTAATAGCGAATAATGACATTTACAACTCGCTGATGTGTCTCTGAAAGTGTGCGAGTCCAAACTCGCTGGTTTTTCTCTTATTTTGAGGCTTGGAGCCGATGATGCGAGGGAAGCGATTCTCCAGCACACACCATGCTTTAAGGAAACAGGAAACGAGTCGCGCTGACAGGCGCACACACAGAGCAATCCATTCATCATTGCAATCATGGCAGCAGGCCGTGGCACGGTGAACACACTGCGTCTTATTGCACTTGTGGAGGCTTGTCCATTTCTATGGCTCCCTACAGATCCTGACTATGGGGATACGACCCAAATTAATACAGCCTGGAGAGAGATCGCCCAAGAGATGTTCCCTGCGTTCCATCAGAGTGACCATGAGGAACAGAGCAATCTAAGTAAGTTAAATGAGTTCACACGTTATATATTGCATTTACTGTATATATACTCGTGTATAAGCCGACCCGTGTATAAGCCGACCCCCTATTTTTGCCCCCAAAAACTGTGAAAACATATTGACCGGCATCCTGGTATACAGCGGCTATCACTGGTAGACAGCCCCCCAGCAGAGTATACACCTCCCCCTGCAGAGTATACAGGCCCCCAGATGGGTATACATGCCCCATATTGTGGTATACAGGCAGGGGCGGACTGGCCCAGGTGCCACGGGTCATGCGGCTGCAGGAGCATGAATAATCCGCATGTCCCTGAAGCAGCAGGCGGAAACGGAAGCTCCTGACCGCGCGATGACGTCATCAGCGCGCGGCTGCGTCCGGGAGTGAGCGTCTGTGAGTGGCGTGCGGCTGCGACTGTTAGCGAGCGGCTGTGAGGAGCGCGAGGCTGCGGCTGGGAGCGAGCCATAGGAGAATGCGGGAGCTGCGGTGACTGTGAGGCGGCCGCCAGTCATCACCCCCCCCCACCCCCCGTCCTCACCTGTGTCGGGCCGGTGAGGGAGGGTTGCGACCCAAACTGTAGGGTGCCAGTCAGTCCCTGTATACAGGGCCCTCAGTGTGTGTACAGGCCCCCCCAGCAGTGGGTATACAGGGCCCCCAGCAGTGGGTAGACAGTGGCCCAGTGGGTTTACAGGGCCTCCAGCAGTGGGAATACAGGGCCCCCATAGCAGGGTATACAGGACCCTGAATGTGTTATCATGCTCCACCGCATAGTTGCCTATATTTGGATGGGGTCACAACAGTACACTTAGTTTAAGGTCTGATCCTCCTGGCTCTTTCGGCCAAGGGGTTGGGTGTATATAAATACCACTAATGACCAGAGTCTGGTGCCCGCACTATTACATTCTCTATGCGTTGACATGTGTCCTGCCTCATTTGTGATTGTGGCCACGTGAGCTCAATGTCCGTAATGCTGTTGATGATGTTCCACACTGTCGTGTCACTGTGCCTTGTATACACATTACACACACAAAATGAATAAAATGTTATTGTTGATTTGTACACATACTTTTGTTGTTTCAAATATTACACATCTCTAAACCCGGTTTGAAATCATTTCACAGTTGACCATCTTAAAAAACGGTGGAGGAGCTGCCGGGACCAGCATAGGAAGCAGTACCGGCAGTACTCAGAGAGAGAACCGGGAGCCGCTCCATTGCTGAACCACTACCATTTTTACGACCGGCTGTCCTTCCTTCACCCGGTGGCCCGTATGCCAAGGTATGTGTCTGCAGCACTGTTGTGTACATTTAGTATTATTTATTAATATATACATTAGGTTCCAATTCGGCTCTGTGGGTAGCAGAGTATACACGTGGCTCTGTGGGTAGCAGAGTATACAGGCGGGTCTGAGGTAGCAGAGTATACAGGCGGCTCTGTGGGTAGCAGAGTATACAGGCGGGTCTGAGGTAGCAGAGTATAAAGACGGCTCTGTTGGTAGCAGAGTATACAGGCGGGTCTGTGGGTAGCAGAGTATACAGGCGGGTCTGAGGTAGCAGAGTATACAGGCGGGTCTGTGGGTAGCAGAGTATACAGGCGGGTCTGAGGTAGCAGAGTATACAGGCGGCTCTGTGGGTAGCAGAGTATACAGGCGGGTCTGTGGGTAGCAGAGTATACAGGCGGGTCTGTGGGTAGCAGAGTATACAGGCGGGTCTGAGGTAGCAGAGTATACAGGCGGGTCTGTGGGTAGCAGAGTATACAGGCGGGTCTGTGGGTAGCAGAGTATACAGGCGGGTCTGAGGTAGCAGAGTATACAGGCGGCTCTGTGGGTAGCAGAGTATACAGGCGGGTCTGAGGTAGCAGAGTATAAAGACGGCTCTGTGGGTAGCAGAGTATACAGGCGGGTCTGTGGGTAGCAGAGTATACAGGCGGGTCTGTGGGTAGCAGAGTATACAGGCGGGTCTGAGGTAGCAGAGTATAAAGACGGCTCTGTGGGTAGCAGAGTATACAGGCGGGTCTGAGGTAGCAGAGTATAAAGACGGCTCTGTGGGTAGCAGAGTATACAGGCGGGTCTGTGGGTAGCAGAGTATACAGGCGGGTCTGAGGTAGCAGAGTATACAGGCGGCTCTGTGCGTAGCAGAGTATACAGGCGGGTCTGTGGGTAGCAGAGTATACAGGCGGGTCTGAGGTAGCAGAGTATACAGGCGGCTCTGTGGGTAGCAGAGTATACAGGCGGGTCTGAGGTAGCAGAGTATAAAGACGGCTCTGTGGGTAGCAGAGTATACAGGCGGGTCTGTGGGTAGCAGAGTATACAGGCGGCTCAGTGGGTAGCAGAGTATATAGGTGATGAGAATAGGGTTAATAGATGGTGCTACAGTGTTGGGGCGTGCTAGAGGGAGCAGAGATCCGATTACTGCCATCATTACTGACCTTATTAAAGATAGCGGCCGCAGCTGAATGACATCATGGCAAAGGTAAACATGGGGTGTGGTTAGCTGCAGGAGGTTAGTGAGAGGTGTGGGTTGTTTGGCAGAGGGCGTGGTGTGGGCGGGTGTGAGCGCGGCTCCTGCGTCAGATACGCTGCGAGCGCGGACCCGCGGCACATCTCCAGGAGCAGAGGACGTGTCCGGTACGTCCGTAGCCCCCGGCCTCCCCGTTGTCCGCACACACAGCCCCGCTGTGATCTCTGCAGTGTCACAGGCCCCGGCGGGCGTCTGTCATCTCCTCCTGACACTGACCTCCTCCTGATTTGATTGTCTGTGTTGTCCCCCCCCGCTGTCAGCATCAGTGATCTGCTAAGACCTGTGGGTGCACAGACGGGGGAAGTACAAATGCCAGCATGCCGGGGCGGATGGGGCGCTGTGAGGGGCGCAGGTCTTGCTGTGAGCGGAGGGCGCGAGGCCGCTCGAGAAAACGCTATAGCGGCTGTGTGAGTTAAGCGTCTGCGGCTCGCGAAGGCGCATACGCGTCTCCGCTCGCAGTGATGCTAAGGAGTTTGGGATTCGGCTACAGTGCCGGAATTTCAAACTCCCGATTATATAAATAGATTATATATATATATTGTATACCTTTCAACCCCTTCCCTGCTTTATATAGATGATATAAGCTAAAAGTTTTGTTAATTAAGTATGTCAAGCTAAAAGTGAAGTCAGGGGGACTTTTTTTTTTCATGTGAACCATTGGTGTTATTGATCGTCTAGATTAGATGGGATGGGGGGGGGGGGGGGGTGGTAATCAGGGGGGGAAAAATTATGTATCAATATGGAATTAGCAAAGAAAGTCACGTATTCCTTTATGTTATGTACAGTTGGTTATTCTTTCATAATAATAACAAATATCTGATTAAGAATACACAGATACACAGAGTCTAAAAAGCGTACAACTTAATGTTTGACCTATGTTTTTGTTTCCAAATGCAATGCATTCACCAAATTTTTTTTTACTTTACCCACAGAGAAGCTTACTACAGAGGGCGGCGTGCTGTTAACCCTCCACCGCCAAACAGAAGGCGGCGTGGAGAAAACCGACCACCACCACCACGGCCGCCGCCACCACCACCACCGCCGTCGCCGCCGCCACCACCACCACCACCATCGCCGCCAGCAGCGCCAGGGCCAGCACCACCACCGCCGCCACCAGCGGCCGGGCCAGCACCACCACCGCCGCCACCAGCGGCAGGGCCATCAACACCACCACCGCCGTCGCCGCCACCACCACCACCACCGCCACCAGCGGCAGGGCCAGCAGCACCACCGCCGCCACAAGCGGCAGGGCCAGCACCACCACCGCCACCACCAGCGGCAGGCCCAGCTTATGGTCCGATCCCGGGGTCACCTCATTTAAGTGTTCAACAGAGTAATGCTGACTTTGCCCGCAGTATTATACTATTCATGGATAATATTCCATTTGACAGGCTACTGCGGGCAAGGTCAGCATTACAGATAGTGCTTGAAGCCTGTCAGCCCACTAGCGACCCAGGTGATGTTTTCCAATATTTGGATGGGTGGAAAATATCGGCCTCTAACAGGCTGGGCAGGCCCACAACACGGGACAGCCATGTGCCACCCCACAGGGCTATACTGCCTTTGCCTCACTGCCAGTGGCCAGCTAACAGGGACCTACCACCGTTCCCTACACCTGTGCAGAGGATCCACCCTGAAGGGTTCGGCCAGGCCATACGTGGGGCCCTTGACCTTTTAGAAGACGCACAGCCCACCTACCAGGACCTGTAGGGCTCCATTTGTTGGTTACTACTTTAATTTTAAGATGTTGTATTTTTGGGAATGTCCAACCAGTTCTGCCATTTTTTTTTTGAAACACAGTTTTAAAAAACAGCTTTGTGTCTGTCTTTTTTCAAGGAATGAATGTGTAGTTTTTTTTGTGGGTGGGCTTCAAGTCATCATAATTATTATAATTATTATTTATTTATATAGCGCCGATAGGTTCCATGGCGCTTTACATGAGGAAAAGGTAGACAAGGACAAGTACAATAAACATAGACAATAAGGTCATACAGGTACAAGAGTAGAGGACCCTGTACGCGTGGGCTCACATTCTACGAGGGGTGGGTGGGGATACAATAGGGTGGGGAAGGTGTCGGTCGTGGGGCTTGTAGCGGGGTCTCATGGCAGGTTGTAGGCCTGTCGGAAGAGGTGAGTCTTTAGGTGTCTCTTGAAGGTTCACAGGGTAGGCGACTGACTGATGAGGTGGGGCAGGGAGTTCCAGAGCATGGCGGATGACCGGGAGAAATCCTGTATGCGGTTGTGGGAAGAGGAGATGAGGGTGGACTGTAGGACAAGTTCTTGGGATGAACGCAGGTTGCGTGAGGGATGGTATCGGGAGATCATGTCGGAGATGTATGGTGGGGATCGGTTGTGTAAGGCTTTGAATGTAATGGTCAGTGTTTTAAAGTGAGCTCTCTGTGGGGCGGAGGGGCCAGTGAAGGGCTTGGCAGAGGGGGTAGGCAGGGGAGTAGCGTGAGGACAGATGGATTAGTCGGGCAGCAGAGTTTAGTATAGATTGGAGAGGTGCAATAGAGTTGGCAGGGAGACCTATGCGAAGGAGGTTGCAGTAGTCAAGGCGGGAGATGATGAGGGCATTTATGACTGTTTCAGCAGTGTCAGGATTGAGGAACGACCGAATTGGTTAAATATTTTTGAGTTGGAGTCACAGGGACTTGGTTAGGGACTACAGGTGGGGCTTGAAGGAGAGGGAGGAGTCAAAGATTACCCCGAGACATTTGGCGTGGGGGACAGGGGAGAGAGCATCATTAGCAAGTACTTTACGGCCCGCATGGCGCATGAAGTCACCTTGGTTACTAAGTGTCAAATCATGACTCCACATACAACTGTTGCTGACAAACAGTACCTGTGTTTGGGGGGTTACTTTATGCCTCGCTATGGCAACAAGACTATGAACACACATGTGAGAGGCTGGGACGTCTACATGCTACACATCGCATCTACGCGTTTTGTATGGAGCGTACAGTGGGACCCTTCACCAGGCTCCAGCAGGATGATAGTCCAAGCAACGCCCACGATGCAAGCATAGGATTGGTGCCTCGAAAAATTAGCCCAAGGGGCTGTTTGCCATTTTTAGTATAAATGTAGGCCTAAGGGCCATGAAAAGCTTGTTAGCCAGGGTGTCTCCCAAACCATGATAAGCTTGTTAGCCTGTGTGGCTCAAAAAATTAGCCCAAGGGGCTGTTTGCCATTTTTGGTATAAATGTAGGCCTAAGGGCCATGAAAAGCTTGTTAGCCAGGGTGTCTCCCAAACCATGATAAGCTTGTTAGCCTGTGTGGCTCAAAAAATTAGCCCAAGGGGCTGTTTCCCATTTTTGGTATTAATGCAGGCCTAAGGGCCATGAAAAGCTTGTTAGCCAGGGTGTCTCCCAAACCATGATAAGCTTGTTAGCCTGTGTGGCTCAAAAAATTAGCCCAAGGGGCTGTTTGCCATTTTTGGTATAAATGTAGGCCTAAGGGCCATGAAAAGCTTGTTAGCCAGGGTGTCTCCCAAACCATGATAAGCTTGTTAGCCTGTGTGGCTCAAAAAAATAGCCCAAGGGGCTGTTTGCCATTTTTGGTATCAATGTAGGCCTAAGGGCCATGAAAAGCTTGTTAGCCAGGGTGTCTCCCAAACCATGATAAGCTTGTTAGCCTGTGTGGCTCAAAAAATTAGCCCAAGGGGCTGTTTGCCATTTTTGGTATAAATGTAGGCCTAAGGGCCATGAAAAGCTTGTTAGCCAGGGTGTCTCCCAAACCATGATAAGCTTGTTAGCCTGGGTGGCTCAAACAATTAGCCCAAGGGGCTGTTTGCCATTTTTGGTATAAATGTAGGCCTAAGGGCCATGAAAAGCTTGTTAGCCAGGGTGTCTCCCAAACCATGATAAGCTTGTTAGCCTGTGTGGCTCAAAAAATTAGCCCAAGGGGCTGTTTCCCATTTTTGGTATTAATGCAGGCCTAAGGGCCATGAAAAGCTTGTTAGCCAGGGTGTCTCCCAAACCATGATAAGCTTGTTAGCCTGTGTGGCTCAAAAAATTAGCCCAAGGGGCTGTTTGCCATTTTTGGTATAAATGTAGGCCTAAGGGCCATGAAAAGCTTGTTAGCCAGGGTTTCTCCCAAACCATGATAAGCTTGTTAGCCTGTGTGGCTCAAAAAATTAGCCCAAGGGGCTGTTTCCCATTTTTGGTATTAATGCAGGCCTAAGGGCCATGAAAAGCTTGTTAGCCAGGGTGTCTCCCAAACCATGATAAGCTTGTTAGCCTGTGTGGCTCAAAAAATTAGCCCAAGGGGCTGTTTGCCATTTTTTGTATGAATGTAGGCCTAAGGGCCATGAAAAGCTTGTTAGCCAGGGTGTCTCCCAAACCATGATAAGCTTGTTAGCCTGTGTGGCTCAAAAAATTAGCCCAAGGGGCTGTTTGCCATTTTTTGTATAAATGTAGGCCTAAGGGCCATGAAAAGCTTGTTAGCCAGGGTGTCTCCAAACCATGATAAGCTTGTTAGCCTGGGTGGCTCAAAAAATTAGCCCAAAGGGCTTAATAAAGTCTATTTTTAAATAAAGCAGGGCGCTTGGCCCATAGCATATTATTGCTTGGACTAGGAGCATAGAACAAGCAAGGCCAACTATGCAGGCCTAGGCTTGGTGCCTCAAAAAATTAGCCCAAAGGGCTTAATAAAGTATTTTTTTACATAAAGCAGGGCGCTTGGCCCATAGCATATTATTGCTTGGACTGGGTGCCTAATGAAATCAACAGAGCTAAGGGACATGTCATTAATTCCTGTTCAAAATGGGCATATTGTTAACAGCGCAATATCCCAATCATATAAATTATGATTAGGTTAATCTAGGATTGTGTACTGTCGTCAGGAGGGCTTAGGAACTGTGATGATATCCAATCCTTGTTGAATTTAATTAGAGTGAGCCTGTCGGCATTTTCTGTGGTGAGGCGGGACCTTCTATCAGTGACTATACCCCCAGTGGCACTGAAAACACGCTCTGATGTCACACTAGCAGCTGGGCATGCCAGCACCTCCAAGGCATACAATGACAGCTCAGTCCAAGTGTGCAGCTTGGAAACCCAGTAATTAAAGGGTACAGAAGGGTCGGTTAGGAAGCTGGTACTGTCACTGAGATACTGCTGCACCATGTTGGACAATTGTTGTCTCCTACTCAAGGTCACCGTAGGCAAATTCCGTTCTTGATTGGAAGGTCTGTTGAACATCGCCCAGTTGGTGGACATCTTACCCCCACCTCTTCTTGTCATTGATGGCGTTTGTGTCCCAACCAAAGGCTGCTGTTGGAAAGAGCTGGTTCTTCGATGTATAGCGGATTCAGACGGTGATATTGCCAGCAAAATATCAAGAAGAACCCTCTTTACATGATCCATCGTTAAGCCCCTGGATGAGTGCGACAGCAGCGACTGAAATTTATCTTTGTACCGTGGGTCCAAAAACGTTGACAACCAGTAGAGGTCGCTGTCATAGATGTGTATGACGCGTGGATCTTTGGAGACACATTGACACATTACTTCAGCCATGTGTGCTAAGCTGCAAAGACTCATCTCCTCGGTTACAACAGAATGAAGATCACTACGCGTCGTGGCCTCTAAATCGGTGTACGCCTCCTCCTCTTCAGCCCACCCATGCTGTACCGACATAAACGTAGGGTTGGGAGTCCCATCAGGGTTCACATCAGTACCAGAGAAAAATAAATCTTCTTCATCATCACCCTCATCACCATCTTCCTGAACCAATGTAGCCTGCTGATATTGGCTTGGGTGGCTAGGATCAGCGATGTTCAATTCTGGCTCCATAGCCATCCGCTGTGCTCTCAAAGCTTCTGTTTTGAGATTCATTAGGGATTCTTGGAGCAGGCAGAGCATGGGGATGGTGAGACTTATAATCGACTGATCCCCACTGACAAGTTTGGTACAGTATTCGAAGTTATCCAGCAACTCGCAAAGGTCAGCGATCCAGACCCACTCGAAAGTACTGATGTGTGTGGTATGACTTCCAGGTTGACGGGCATGTTGCAGCTGAAATTCCGCTATTGCCTTCTGCTGCTCATTAAACCTTGCCAACATATGGAAGGTGGAGTTCCATCGCGTAGGCATGTCGCAAATTAGCCTGTGTTTCGGCAAGTTAAATTGGATTTGAAGGGCTGAAAGACTTGCAGCTGCTGTGGACGAATGTCTAAAGTGGGCGCAAATTCGCCTCACCTTATCCAGTAGCTCAGATAACTCTGGGTATATTTTGAGGAATTTCTGAACTACCAGGTTCAGGACGTGAGCCATGCAAGGCACATGTACAAGTTTACCGTACTTTATTGCCGCCACAAGGTTTGCACCATTATCGCTCACAACTAGACCTGGTTGTAGTTCCAGTGGGGCCAGCCACTCATCGGTCTGTTGCTTGAGACCTTTCCACAACTCTGTTGCAGTGTGACGTGTGTCACCTAGGCAGATAAGCTTCAGAAGAGCCTGTTGTCGCCTTGCAGAAGCAGTACTGCAAAGCTCCCAACTCGGACGTGATGGTGCGTGAGGCTCAGCAGTGGACAAGGAAGTGGCAGAAGCCGATTGGGCACTGGACATATATGAGGAGGCAGACACCCGGAATGATGTTGGGCCCGCTATTCGTGGAGTTGGTAGTATGTCAGATGGTACAGTTTTAGAAGTTGGGACACTCTCCACCAGGTTGATCCAGTGAGCCGTTAGTGAAATGTATCTGCCCTGTCCACAACTACTTGTCCACGTGTCCGTTGTTAGGTGGACTTTTGCGGTGACAGCATTTGTTAAAGCACGTTTTAAGTTGTTAACCACGTGCTGGTGTAAGGCGGGAACGGCACTACGTGAGAAAAAGTAGCGGCTGGGTACAGAGTATCGTGGTGCTGCCTCAGCCATCAACTCCCGAAAAGACTCTGTACCCACAAGCCTAAACGGCAGCATTTCCACAGCTAACAACTTGGCTATTTTCGCAGTCACTTTTTGGGAATATGGGTGTGTTGGTTGGAACTTCCGCTGTCTTTCATACAGCTGTGGCACAGACAACTGCACGTTTGGACCAGACTGACAAGAGGATTGACTACTGTCATGTCTGTCTTGTAAAGCACCTTGGGAGGAGTACGCTTGAGCAGGAGCTGAAGCCTGAACACTTGCTGGTGAAGGATGGATCTGAGGTGGCCTGGAAGTGTTTGGATCAGAAGGCACTGATTTTGAACCCTGATAGGGTGCCCACTGAATTGGGTGCTTAAGAGACATATGCTTGCGCATACTGCTGGTGCTCTGGTTTCCTTTTACCGTGCCTCTGCTAAGCCTTGCCTGGCACATCTTACAGATAACCATATTTGGTACTGTTGGGCTATCCTTAAAAAATTGCCACACACTGGCTGTTCGTCCTTTATTTTTAATTGGAGGAAGAGGAGGATGACTCTGTTCAACACCAACTGTGGACACATTTTGGGCAACTGTGTTTGCAGTTTGTGCAACAGTTGGCACAGTTTGTGCCACAGTTGACGCTATTTGGGCAACTGTTCTCACAGTTTGTGTTCTCGAGACAGTACGCCTTTGTGATTTTGCCAGTGGTACATAGCCACTTTCGTCCTCCTGGCTGCTCTCTTGGCTATGCAATTCAGCAATCCAGGTAGGATCTGTGGTGTCATCATCCACCCCTTCCAGTTCAAAGGATTCTGGATAAACTGACTGAGCAGGCTGGCCAGATGAGATGTGTGTCTCATCATCCTCATCATCATCCACCTCCTGAGATACTGTTTGCATTTCGTGAAAGTGTCTTTCTTCAGGACGCGGTACTTCCAAACTTTGGCCATGAGTAGACATTTCGTCTACTTCAAGTATCTCGTCAGGCAGTGACAAAGAAACCCCTTGATAAGAACCAAGACCAAGGTCCATATCCAAATTTTCCTCTGGCTGCCGATGGGTTGAGGCAATATGAAGACTTTGAGGATTGGATGGCGCTGCATTGTCTGTAGCGACACTAGAATGTCTTGCCACGGATGATTGCGTACTGCAAGAACCAGTGGTCGAGGGCGTCTGAGCCATCCAAGATGTTATCTTGTCATGCTCATCCGGCCTCAACACACGTTTTTTTTGAGTACTGGGATTTCTAGGTAGAAAAAAGGACGTTCTATCAATCCTAGGCTGTGTACTTGTACCAGTGCCTTCTTGGGCAAGACTGCTGCGGCCACGACCTCGTCCCTGTCCCTTTGCAACATCCTTTTTGTTAATTGTTTTTTTTTGAGACATTGTTGACGAATGCACAGTCACCGAGTTGGAGTTAAGTGTTGCTGTATGCGTCACTTGCTGGCGGGGTAAGTGTGCGCGCTCACACTTGGCAGTGAAGCCGCACACTACACTCCCTAAAAAAATTGGTTTGAAGTGCGCACAGCCACCGAGATGTGGTTAGGTGTTGCTGAATGCGTCACTTGCTGGCGGGGTAAGTGTGCGCTCTCACACTTGGCAGTGAAGCCGCACACTACACTCCCTAAAAAAATTGGTTTGAAGTGCGCACAGCCACCGAGATGTGGTTAGGTGTTGCTGAATGCCTCACTTGCTGGCGGGGTAAGTGTGCGCACTCACACTTGGCAGTGAAGCCGCACACTACACTCCCTAAAAAAATTGGTTTGAAGTGCGCACAGCCACCGAGATGTGGTTAGGTGTTGCTGAATGCGTCACTTGCTGGCGGGGTAAGTGTGCGCGCTCACACTTGGCAGTGAAGCCGCACACTACACTCCCTAAAAAAATTGGTTTGAAGTGCGCACAGCCACCGAGATGTGGTTAGGTGTTGCTGAATGCGTCACTTGCTGGCGGGGTAAGTGTGCGCGCTCACACTTGGCAGTGAAGCCGCACACTACACTCCCTAAAAAAATTGGTTTGAAGTGCGCACAGCCACCGAGATGTGGTTAGGTGTTGCTGAATGCGTCACTTGCTGGCGGGGTAAGTGTGCGCGCTCACACTTGGCAGTGAAGCCGCACACTACACTCCCTAAAAAAATTGGTTTGAAGTGCGCACAGCCACCGAGATGTGGTTAGGTGTTGCTGAATGCGTCACTTGCTGGCGGGGTAAGTGTGCGCGCTCACACTTGGCAGTGAAGCCGCACACTACACTCCCTAAAAAAATTGGTTTGAAGTGCGCACAGCCACCGAGATGTGGTTAGGTGTTGCTGAATGCGTCACTTGCTGGCGGGGTAAGTGTGCGCGCTCACACTTGGCAGTGAAGCCGCACACTACACTCCCTAAAAAAATTGGTTTGAAGTGCACACAGCCACCGAGATGTGGTTAGGTGTTGCTGAATGCGTCACTTGCTGGCGGGGTAAGTGTGCGCGCTCACACTTGGCAGTGAAGCCGCACACTACACTCCCTAAAAAAATTGGTTTGAAGTGCGCACAGCCACCGAGATGTGGTTAGGTGTTGCTGAATGCGTCACTTGCTGGCGGGGTAAGTGTGCGCGCTCACACTTGGCAGTGAAGCCGCACACTACACTCCCTAAAAAAATTGGTTTGAAGTGCGCACAGCCACCGAGATGTGGTTAGGTGTTGCTGAATGCGTCACTTGCTGGCGGGGTAAGTGTGCGCTCTCACACTTGGCAGTGAAGCCGCACACTACACTCCCTAAGGTGGTGTACGTGCTAGCAGCAACGCACTGGTCTGCTACAGAAAAATAACGCTCTATGGCTTATTAGGAACAAAAATCGATCTGGTGCAAAAACAAAAAGGAAACAGCACCTCAGCTAAGCCTCTGACTGCAGCTGTTAGCAAAGCTGAGTGAGTAAGCTAAGCTATGAGGTCAGTCCTGTGTGCACTCTAAGGCTTCTCTCTCCTTCCCTCCCTGCCTGCCTGCCTACACAGCACTACTCCGTCCTCCTCCTAGCTCTCAGAAGAGCTTTTTGGGTTAATATAAGGAATCTTCCCTACACTGACAATCCCTGATCTGCTCCAGCATATATCTCTCTCTCCCTATACTAGGTCAGATCGTCTCAGAAATGTGGCCAAAATGGCGGGGACAAGCCTTATATACTGCCTTGCCTGTCATAGATGACATAGGCATCACGATGGACAGCAGCCAATCATAGTCCTGACACAACCAACTTTGCTATGCCATTACTGACTATGATTGGCTATCTTCACAAGTTTTCTGACCTAACACGCACGCTGTGCTGACTCGGAACATAACAGATTCTGTATTCGAGAGTCCGACTCCCGAATACAGTATACAGGACTCGGAATCGTAGACTCGTAGGACTCGGAATCGTAGACTCGCTCAGACTCGCTGCTGACAGCGGGTATCTGTGAAGAGTCAAGCTTATTGACATTGAATTCCATTGGACTCGTCACTGTGCGAGTCCAAGCTGGGAGATTCGCCGAGTAACGAGTCCTGCGAGTACCTTCAGAATCGCCGAGTCCCGAGTCCTAGCGAGTAGACTCGCCCATCCCTAGAGTATACTCGCTCATCCCAAGTGGGTACCCCTCTGGGTGTCAGTTCTGGTCAGCAATAGAAAGTTAGCAATAGCAGAACTTGTGCTATGGTAGTGCCATTACCACCTCTGCATTGGATGTGATGACAATGCATAGGATGTAGATCAAAGAATCAAAGATGTGATCTTCCGCACTATAACAGTTTGTCAGTATCCAAAAAGAGGATTGAACTTGAGTTAATTTTCTGAAATCCTGTTGCTTAATTTGAATTCAAACAGTGTGCAATAAGACTCTTAGTTCGGAATAGAAAGAAAAATTGGCAGCTCCACTTTCCACATCCTGCATGCTTACAGACCAGACTAATGTAGTCTGGTGTGGCGTCATGGGCTTCCTCATAAGTTAATGCACCAATAATAACATATGATTATCATATGCAGTATAAAATATTTCATGCCAGTACTTTGTTCGGTGTGATATAATGAGCAGTATATATCACGGTTAGGTTCATTATGGTGAGTAATGCAGTAACTAGGCATTGCAGTGCAGCAAGGTGTAATGCACTCATGTGGGTGTGTCTCTGATGTTAAAATGGTTTCTGTTTGTTTGACATGTGCTCAGTGTGTGCTGGAGGCAGCAGTGATGCAGACAGTGGCTCTGGGTGATAGAAGCTGTACCTAAAACCTGTGCTAGCATACCTCGTGATCTAAATGGATTATATCCTGTTTGGATGATTTATGTTGCTGTAAAGCCAAGGATGGCTCATGTTTATGTTCTTGTTTGGTTTATGGACTCTTAAATAAACCCACTGGACTGTTACATGGGAAGTGTTTCTTTTTTGCTTCCTACAGGAACAGCAAGAGAGTGAGTACCCCTGTTATATCGTGTGAACTGTTATAATGGATAGAAGTGATAGGAGAAGCTACATTTATTAGAGAATACATATTTTCCTGCTTATATTATATTATTATTATTATTATTTATTTATAGAGCACCATTGAATCCATGGTGCTGTACATGAGAAGGGGTTACATACAAACAAGTTAAAAATACAATGAACAAACTAACAGTGACAGACTGTTACAGAGGGGAGAGAGGATCCTGCCCTCGTGGGTTTACATTCTACACGGCAATGGGAAGGGGAACAGTAGGATGGGTCTGCTTGGGTGGTGGTGGAGCGCCGGGTCCAATGGTGGTGGAGTACTGGGTCCAGTGGTGGTGGAGTGCCAGGTCCAGTGGTGGTGAGGTGGACCATGGTCATTGAAGGCTGTAGGCTGTTCTGAAAAGATGGGTTTTCAGATTCCGCTTGAAAGTTTCTAGTGTAGGGGACACTCAGACATTTTGAGGTGCAGATTTCAAGAGGATGGGGGATGCTCGCGTGAAGTCTTGCAGGTGGTTAGATGAGGAACGTACAAGTGTGAAGGAAAGGAGGAGGTCTTGGGAGGATCAAAGATTACGAGTTGGATGATATCGGGAGATTAGTTCAGATAGTTCAGGGGGGACAGATTGTGGACGGCTTTGTAAATCAACATTAGTAGTTTGAATTGGATACGCTGGGGAATAGGGAGCCAGTGGAGGGATTTGCAGAGGGTAGAAGTGGAGGAACAGTGAGGAGAGAGGTGGATTAGTCGGGCAGCAGAGTTAAGGATAGATTGGAGAGGTGCGCTACGCTACGTTACATCTATAGCTAGCTACATCGCCAGGTGTCTCAAGTAGCCATCTGTAGCTCATCGTACCTCATTTACACACCGCTACAACAAGCTAATATGGGCGGACCTGGTGCAGCAGGGACAACACATAGGCGTGCCACAATTGTGGAGTACGAGACGTCCGTACGCTGATAGGACAAAGCAAGAACATCATGATTGGGCAGGCATCGCAGGAGGCTGGTTAATACAGCACGCTCGAGCGATTGTGTAGTGTGACTGGTCAGCTCCTTAAATATGCCGCCCTATGCAGCGACTACCAATCGTCATGCAGGAGCTTCCTCCAATGATCGCTGAAGGGGCGCGGTAACCCGAAGCCTGGGTGACACCTTAGCTACATTGCAGCTACATCGCCGGGTGTCCAGAGTTCCCTTCTGTAGCTTCTTTACACGCAGATACAGTTCGCTGCAATCGGCTTTGTAGCCATCTGTTTTCGAGCAGTGCTCGGAAACAGATTTATCTGTTGCCGGCTGTCACGTCCCGTCTTCACACGCCGCTACTACGGGCTATATTGAGGCTACAAGCTACATTTGTAGCCTGTAGCGGGTTGTATCCATCCTGTCGTAGCGGCGTGTAAAGGTACCGTAAGGCATCATAAAGGGGTCAACAGAAGATCATTCTGGGACTAATAGAGACAATAAAAATGCCTAAGTCTCAGGGCCCCCTCACAGTAATGACATGATTATTACAACATGCTGGGACTCATTCCCTGAAGACTGGGATTCAAGGTAAAAAAGTAAAAAATTGTCCACAGTTCTCCCAGAATACTAGAAACTGGTCTTTTTTCCCAAAATTATTTATTAGGAAGTGCCACTACTCATTCAGGAAAGATCAACTACATATCAGGAGGTTCCGAACTTATAAATACTGTTGGTAGCGGAGAACGTTTAGAAGCTTCCATATTGCTAGAAAACTGACCCCACAGCTGGGACAGTGATGATTGTAGCTTTAGATCTTACCTGACCCAATCTTGAATCATCTGAGTCAGATTCACCACCTTATCACAGAGCGTACAAACTGGATTCATTAGAAAAAAGTGTTCCATGTGGTTTATATTATGTATTGAGCCCAAGGGAAGAATCCCCCTAACAGCAAAACTCCAATAAACATTAACAAAAGGAAAAACGAGGAGTCTTTTTTCTGCTTCAAAATTACGGTATGAAATTATTTTATTACAAAAAAACACGCAAAAGATTAAAAGGTGCAATTTTTGTAAACAGAACAATGGTGGTTACAAATGGCACAACACAAAATCATGATCAGCATTAATCAGTATTGCACATATTCCCTGTTTACATAGGTGCCCCAAAGATTACATATAATATATAACAGCTTTTTTGCCAGCAAAGTTACATTTACAATTACATGCATCTGCAAAATCTTGCTGGACAATTCCAGTACTTAATTTCAATGCAAACTAAGGAGCCAAAATGTGCATATCTAGTATATCACAGTTGGATCACACCAATCAACTGAAGGTACCAATGTTTGGTGGTGCCAAGGGAAAGGAGAAGACCCCTTTAGCAAAAGTCCCAACGTACGTTAGGGAAAGGAGAAGACCCCTTTAGCAAAAGTCCCCACGTACGCTCTGGGGTGGCGGATGGACCTAATTAGGCATCTGCCGGTATTACTACTATATAAAGGCTGGCTACCCAGAGGGTAAGCATTCCCTGATGAAGCTGTAATACACACTTTTGAAGAAACGTACATGGGGACTTTTGCTAAAGGGGTCTTCTTCTTTAGTCAGTGACAGACAATGTCTGGTGTCTGGGTTGCCTTCTGGGTCTAACCGGTATGGCTCCTCTGCCCCCAGTCTGTTATTACATCGCTCCTTTCGCCTTGCCTTTGACCTCACTCTTAGGCCCTCACACTTACTAGGCTGACTAGGCTGGTTGACTGTCAACTGTCCCACGTTTCAACACTTTAAAATAAAAAAAGATTATACGTAGCGTGCTGATTCAGTGGTTATGTCACTCGAGCCCTGTGCTGAATTACCCCCAGCTTTTCTGTCCCCACCTTCAAACAAATGATTAACAGGAAGTGAGCTGCCAGTAACAACTCTCTCTTCTTGTTTCTTAATCATTTGTCTGAAGGTAGGAACAGAGAAGCTGAGGGTAATTGGACACGGGGCTCATGTGATGTCACAACCTCATTTGAGCCCATCGAGAGTGAGCCCCAACACCGCTGGAATAATGCTGGCACGGGAGGTTAGTTTAAGTTTTTTTTTATCTTAATGTGGCAAACTGTAGGGAATGAGACGGGATATCCAAGCAGTGGACAGCCCTTTAAATTAGCTGCATATAATGTATACTATGCATCATGTGCATGCAAGTGTTCATGTATATATATGTGTATATATACAGTGGGCAGGGAAAGTATTCAGATCCCTTTACATTTTTGACTCTTTGTTTCATTGCAACCATTTGGTGAATTCAAAAAAGTTAATTTTTTTCTCATTAATGTACATTCTACACCCCATCTTGACTGTAAAAAAAATGTAGAAATTTTTGCAAATTTATTAAAAATTATATTATTATTTTTATTATTATTTTAGCTGTGTGCTTGGAGTCATTGTATTGTTGGAAGGTGAACCTTCGGCCAAGTCTGTGGTCCAGACAACTTTGGAAGATATTTTCATGCAGGACATCTCTGTACTTGGGCACATTCATGTTTCCTTCAATTGCAACCAGTCATTCTGTCCCTGCAGCTGAAAATCACGTCCATAGCATGATGCTGCCACCACCATGTTTCACTTTTGGGATTGTATTTGGCAGGTAATGAGCAGTGCCTGGTTTTCTCCACACATTCCACTTAAAATTATCACCAATAAATTCTTCATCTCCTCAGACGAAGCAATCTAATTTCTTATAATCTGGGAGTCCTTCATGTGTTTTTTTGCAAACACTATGCTGGCTTTCATATGTCTTGCACTGAGGAGAGGCTTCTGTCGAGTCACTCTGCCATAAAGGCCAGACTGGTGGAGGGCTGCAGTGATAGTTGGCTTTGTGGAACTTTCTCTGATCTCTCTACTGCATCTCTGGAGCTCAGCCACAGTGATCTTGGGATTCTTCTGTGCCTCTCTCACTAAGGCTCTTCTCCCACAATTGCTCAGTTTTGCTGGATGGCCAGCTCTAGGAAGACTTCTGGTGGTCTCAAACATCTTCCATTCAGGGATTATGGAGGCCACTGTGCTCTTAGGAACCTTGAGTACTGCAGAAATTCTTTTCTAACCTTGGCTTCTGGTCAATGTCCATTTGCAACACCCATTTCTACATAAGCTTTAACTTCATGGCTGATGTCTTGAAATGTTGCTCCAGTATTGCAAACAAATCTTTCTTCATGATGCCATCTATTTTCTGAAGTTCGCTAGTCCCTTGTGCAGCAAAACAATTCCACAACATGATACTGCTGCCCTCGTGTTTAGCGGTTGAAATGGTATTCTTATGCTTCTAAGCTTCTCCCTTTTTCTCCAAATGTAACAATGGTCACTATGACCAAACAGTTAAATTTTAGCTTCAACAGACCAGAGGACATTTCTCCAAAAATGCAGGTGTTTGTTCCTGTGTGCATTTTCAAACATTAATCTTGCTTTTTTATGTTTCTTTTGGAGTAATGCCTTCTTCCTGGCAGAGTAGCCTTTCAGCCCTTGATGATGCTGTACTCATTTCAGTGTGAATATTGACACAATCTTACTAGCGTCTGGCATCATCTTCACAAGGTCTCTTGCTTTTGTTCTTGGGTTGATATGCACAAGTTGGACCAAAGCATATTCATCTCTGGGACACAGAACCTGTCTTTTTCCCAAGTCATATGATGGCTGGACAGTCCCATCTTGTTTGTAATTTCATAGATTTGTTTGTACAGATGAACAAGGCGCCTTCATGTATCTGAAAATTGCACTCAAGGATGAACCAGACTTGTGAAAGTACACAATTCTCTTCCTGATTTCTTGGCTAATTTCTTTACACATTCCCATGATGCTACACAAAGAAGCAGTGTGTTTCAAGTGTGCATTAAAATACATCCACAAGTGTGTCTCTAATTAACTCAGATGTGGACAATTAACTAATCAGAAGCTTCAAAACACATGAGATAATCCTATGGGTTTTCCAAAATTGTTTAAAGTTAAAGGCATGGTAATGTCTTTGACTATGCTGAAATTAATAAAAGTGCCTTAAAACTTTCTCTCTCTCGTTATTCTGGCATTTGGCAAATATAAATAATTATGGTAATAATAATTGAGCTAAAATGGGAAAGGTTTATTCTAATTTCATGTCACATATTGAGAAAATATGCATAATATGTATTTTTTTACATAGTGTATGTAAACCTCTGGTTTCAACTGTACATGATGCATCAGAATTGTAGGAATGCATATTTTTCCTATTTAAGGTTTGTGAAAAAGACACATAATGCAGTAATCTTATTTTGGCAAGTATACAAACATTGTAATAGAAAAGAAAACCTGAGTGTACTGCTGTAAGTTACATTCCGTTATCTTTATTATTAATTGTTTCCATAAGTACAAGTCAATAAGCATGGGTAAGCTCAGTTTTCACATCTGTCAGGGACAATAAATCATTTCCTCTGCTTTCTGCTTAACACATACAGTTCATTTAGGGTCTGTGAAGTTTAACTGCTAGTCATCAAGTACAAACACAACATTGAGATTACATTCCTGATAATGTATTTTTCTGAAGGCACATCTACATTGGCTTATATTGTTAGATTCCAACGCTAATGACTCATTGTTCACAAATTTTGAATAGATTGGCCGATTGAACGATGTGTCCAAAAACATTTGTTCACATGCTTAAAATTGTGTAGTTGAGCAAAAATATTCTGGAAGTTCAAGTCTTAAACAGGGTTGACCAGTAATCATATCATTCCAGTGCTCCAACTGCTACTGAACGGTTTCAAGACAATCGTTTAGTAGCAGTTGGAGCACTGGAATGATATGATTGCTGATGGAGCAAGTACATTTTTGTAGTTAACGAAAAATAAAAAATATTTTGCTTCATTAAGACTCCTTTCACATCAGCGGTATTACAATTTTGCGGTAGATCCGGCAGATGCCTCCGCATCTGCCGGATCTACCGCGTAACGGCCGACTTGCAGCATCGATCAAGCGAGCCCCATTAATTCTCTATGGGGCTTGCGGTCATGTGCGGCAAGTGTGGTATTGCCAAATCCGGCACTTGCGGCTCTTGCGGCTACGCAAAAAAACGCTTTTTTACACAGCCAAAATGCCTCACTTGCCACACCTGTCTGCAAGCCCCATAGAGAATTAATGGGACTCCCTGGATCGATGCCGCAAGTCAGCTGTTATGCGGTTTGATCCGGAAGATGCGGCGACATCTGCCAGATCTACCGCGAAATTGCAATACCGCTAATGTGAAAGGAGCCTAATTTGATTACCTTTTTTACAGTATCAAAGGCAATGTTTGTATAATACTTAGGCTGGTTTCACACTGAAGTTTTTTTCCTGATCAGGTTCCATCCGGTTTGTTTGTCAAAAACAGGAGTGCCTCCAAAACCCAGAACAGGTGTCAATCTTTCAATTATAGAAATTGGTTGCGCCATGCTGCTTTATGTTTTATGTCCACCCTCTGTTAAATCACCGTTACACTCACCTTTACCTGTTGTGCTGTCCGCACAACAGGGTGGCTCACGTAGTGAGTGCACGGGGTCTCTCTCTGTGCGGTGTGGATTTCTTTCCCTTTTTCCTCGGTGTCCGCCTGTGTAATTGCACATGATCCCTCACGTGTTTTCTTCTCCTCTGTTAGGTTTGTCTTCTCCTCCGGAGCTGCTCCAACGCTCTCCCCGAGGGAGATAGATATGCAGGCAATAGAATAAAGCGATGTTTGGGTGAGTGGATCACTTGAGGAAGACACCCTGAGCGTCGAAACATGTTGTGGGAGAGGACCTAGTGTGAATTGAACAATAAACTTACAGGTAAAATACTTGTTGAAGTGTTGCTGTCTTCATATCCCAGCGCTCACCCAAACATCGCTTTATTCAATCTTTCAATTATAGCTTTTCTCTGCAATTTCCTCTCCTGGTTTTCACACACAAACCGGATGGAACCTGATCAGGGAAAAATTGCAGTGTAAAACCAGCCTTAATTATTTCATTTGAAATAAATACTAAGATTTATGAGATTTGTACTTGAACTCATATACACTTCAGATTATTTGTGTGTGTGAACATCGTGCACAATATGACAACCACTATTGGAGTATTTCATTCCTGCTTCTTGTCCTACATAAACATTTGTCCAACATTGTTTGCTAACTATGAGTTGTGATTAGGGATGAGCAAACCCGAACTGTAAAGTTCAGCGTTCATACTGAACATCTAATGTCCATGTCAGAAACTCAAACATGGACCTCTCAGGGAAATCTATGTTCAAGTTTAGCGTTCAGAGGCCAAAAGGTTATTGACCTGTGTCACATCTATGTGTTCACTGCGCTAGGCTGCTCTGGCGCATGCACCCAATAGGGCGTTTCCAGGTGCGTCAGAGCAGGTGCATGCGCCGTGCGCTCTGACAATTTTACTTGCGCTTCTGAGTATACAGAGTGCGCGCTCAGCTGGGTTCGGCCATAGGCTATAATGGGGGCACCGAACGCAGCTGAGCGCTATTGCATGGCATGTATGCTCTCAGTGCACTAGGCTGCCCCAGGCCTAAATGGCCCTGCGCTTTCTTTTGCGCTGGCACAGGGCAGCCAGAGCAGCCTAGCGCAGTGAGCGCATAGATGTGAAAACACCCATTTTCTTTTATAATTTTTAAAGGTTGGGGAGGGCAGGGAAATCAGTGAAATGTTAGAAAACAGTGCTAAAACGAATGGGAACAGTAAGGCTATGTGCACATCAGTCGGTTCTGCATTTCTGCAGACCGACCGGGAACCGGTGGACACTGGCAGAAACTGAGTTTTCTTTGCTCAGCAGTGTCCTAGTTTTTTGCTCGTTTTTTGCTCGTTTTTTGCTCGTTTTCCGCCCGGTTTTACAGCGTTTTGTCGGCGGTTTTTCTGAGCGGTTTTAAAACTGAGTTTTTAGTGCACTTGTTCAGCTGAAACCGGTGGAAAAACGGAGGAAAGAAGTCACTTGCTCTATTTTTGGAAACCGGTGGAAAAACTCAGTTTTGACTGAAAACGACCAGAAGAAAAACGTTGTAATGTAGACAGAGTTTTCTAAAATCCATTGACTAGCATGTTAATCCAACCGGAGGGTAGGATTAACATAAATTAACATAAAACTGAGCGGAAAACGCCGACGGAAAACGTCCAAAAGCAGCCCACAAAACGACTGATGTGCACATACCCTAACAAAACAGCTATTAACATTTGTGAGGTACTTGCTACAACTCTCATCAGAGCAGCTCAACACTTTACTCAGCTGAGCTTTGAGCCTCAGCTCTGATATGAGTTGTAGTACCCACAAGAACAATGAAGACATTGGTGACCTTACATGACCTCACTGCTCTCACCAGGTATCATGAAGAGCATCTTGAGACCCATAATGTCTCACAAGAGGTGAGGTCATGTAAGGTTACTGATGTTACCGCTTTTGAGAAATGATGGCGATGAGTGAACTATAGAGACTCATTTTCAGAATGATCTCTATAGCTTTTATTAGAGAATAGCCTTATTCGCCAGACGTTGTGGGATGACTGGTTTCATTGGATTACATTTGTCCAACATACTTCTTTTGGGGAGCTAATAAAACAGTGAAAGAGGAGCTGTGTGTTTTCATTTGCTTGATCATCTCTCTTTTCATGTCTCTCAGGTTCCCGTTATTAGACTCCATTTGATTCTGTCAATTAATGTATTTTTTGCTTTATAGTATGCACCAGATTATAAAAAACACCCCAAATTTGGTGAAAGAAAAGAGAAAAATAATTTTTTAATGTTAAATGGGGTCCGTCTTATAAGGCCAGTGTCCATCTTACAATCCCTATATATGTCCCCCTCATACTTGTTATATATATATATATATATATATCCCTTCCTGGTACAAAGCCCCCATCTTGGTACATGGTTCTCCATCTTGGAATATTGCTCCCCCATCCTGGATATAACCCCTTATCCTGCATATGGCCCCCCATCCCAAATATGCCCCCCCCCCCATCCTGTATATGGCCACATATTGGATATGGGCCCCCCATTCTAGATAAGAGGTCCCCCATCCTGGACATGGCTCCCCTATCCTGCATATGGCCCCACCATCCTGGATATGGGCCTACCATCCTGGATATGGCCCACATATCCTGGTATATGGCCCCCCATCCTGCATATAGCCATCCCATCCTGCATATAGCCCCCTCCAACCTACATATTGGCCCCCATCCTGGATATGGCTCCCTTATCCTGGTTATGGACCCTCATCTTGCATATTGCTCCCTTATCCAGGTACATGGCTCCCTACCCTGCATGTGGCCCCACATCCTGGATATAGCCCCTTTATCCTGCTTATGGCCCCTTATCCTGGTACATGGCTCTCCCTATCCTGCATATGGCCCCCCTTTCACTCTATATGCCCCCCTGCTGACGTGCGCACTAAAATAATGAATGGTTGATAACTTACCCTCCACCGCTCCATGCCTGCAGCATCACCGCTGTCCTCCTCTGTCTGTGCTCTGCATCCGATCCGGTGACTGGGGCACACAGAGATGACATCACTGTGCTGTGCTGTTCACATGATTGGATACCGAGGACATACACAGGAAGACGTCAGCAATGATGCAAGCAGGGAGCAGCGGAGGGTAAATTATCAGCCATTTATTATTTTAGAGTGCGCACTAGTAGGGGTAGATATAGAGTGACGGGGGGGCCACATCTAGAATGGGGGGGCCATATCCAGGATAGGGGGCCATGTACCAAGATAAGGGGGCCATAATCAGGATAAAGGGACCAAAACCAGGATAGGGGTGAGTACAGGCTTTTATAATAGCTTTCCCACCCCCACCCCCCCACATATCAGCGCAGCTTCAGCACTGAGGTGATGGACAGCGGGATGCAATGCATATTATATGAGCATAATGAGTGGGTGCACGTGACAAATGGCTGCCTCTGCATTCTCCTCCATCCCCCAGAAACCGCTCTAAAGCTGCCCCCCACAGCGCAGTACAGCATGTATTTGGATTATAAAACGCATCCCCCACTTTCCTCCAAAATTTGGCGGAACAATAGTGCTTTTTATAATCTAAAAATATGGTACATTGGATTTTATTTTTTTTTTTGTAAATAAATAGTGTTTTTTAACATAAGATTTGTTTTCCTGCTTATGTGGGTGTTTATCTTTTTTAACTCTACTGTTGCTGGATTACTAATAGAAGTGTCTGATTGTTGCCCATCCATTTTTAACCCCTGAGCTTGATGCCAGCAGACAATTCACATCTGACATAAATTCCATTAATGATTGCCATGATTGACACCTCTACAGGGAAATCAGGAAAAGCCAGGCAAAGCACCAGAATTAGTGCATCTAATGTGATGTGCCAAATTCTGGGGTAGCTTTGTGCTGATATATTTAGGCTGAGAAGGGTCATATAACCATGGCTCTTCCAACCTTAAAATACCATCCCCCATCAATCTGTTTTACTTTGACTGGTTAGCAAAAATTGGTGAGACTCTATTTTTGCTAAACAGCCAAGGTAAAGCTGACAGCTGCTATAATCCGATTGGGAAGAGCCAGGGATATTGGCCCCTTCCGCAGTTGTTACTTTTGTTAGCAAACTAGGGGGGACTCCACATCATTTTTTAAAATTTTGATTTATTTATTTTTACACTACAACACAGGAGACTCACTGCAACCATTCACAGATGGAAAAAGAGAGGGTGGGTGGGGGAAGCAGTGCATATTCATATTGTTTAAACAGTGGGCGGGGCACGTATAGCAGTCTGACTGCAGCCAATCAGCTGTTAGGAAGAGGTGTACCACGGTCCGCGCTGCTGTGACACGAAAGATCACGAGGAAGACAATGCTTCAATAAAAAACTTCCTTTATTCCTTCTCTCCTATGTGTTTCGGAGCCACATCCGCGCTCCTTCCTCAGGGATAATCAGACAGCGGTGCAGAGGATGGGCGGGGAAAGCAGTGAATGTCTTTTGTGTAAACATTGGGTGAATAAACAGTCTGACAGCCATCTTATATTCAGTTACGTATAATTGTTTTGTTCTTACCCCCATTTGCTTTCTTTTATAGCCCTTTACTCCTTGCTACCACCTTTTTGCAGCACTTACATTTTGGTCCCTATTGACTTATATGGGTTTAGGTCTGAGTTAAAGTCCAAAAAAATCCGGGCACCCGTTCCAAATTTTTGACTAATGTCCGGCCAAACCCGCTGAACCTGAACATCCATTTAAGCTGTTATCTGCTCGTTTGATTGAATCCTTAGTTTTTTGTTATAGGTAATTTTTTTAAGGGTGTAGTGACAGCAGATTCATGCTACTTAAACCACTGTGATATTGTAGCCATGTATGTGTTTCTCAAAAACACTGAAGCATTTAGAAAAGAGATACTTTGCAAAATAAGGTTGGGGTCACACTTGCGTTTTTTTCATGAGTTTTTGGAGACCTGTGTTTTTAACTAAACATGTAAAAATGCACCCATAGCCTACCATGGTAAAAAAAGCATGCCCTAAAAGCAAAAACGCATGTGTAAATAGCAAAAACGCATGTGTGACAGTACCATGCGTTTTTGTGTGCGTTTTTGCTATTATGTAATTAGCTAACATCAAAAACGCATGCAAAAACGCATAGTACATTAGTACCATTTAGTACCATCCAAAAACGCATGCGCTTTCCATAGGAGCCCATGTTAAAAAAACGCATGCGTTTTTGAATGGCACTAAAAGGTACTAATTGTACATGCGTTTTTGCATGCGTTTCCCATAGGAACCCATGTTATAAAAACGCATGCGTTTTCTACAAAAACGCATGCGTTTTTCAAAACGCTCAAAAAAATACTACAAGCACTATTTATTTTTAGGTGCAGATTCAAAAACGCACCCAAAAACGCAGGGAGCCATCACACACCTTACAAAAGTCATGCTGACATGAAAAAAAGCATGAGTTTTGTTAAATCAATAAAAAAAAACGCATGGCAACTGTGACCACAGCCAAAGAGAGTATTTTTTCTTCAGTGTCCTTAAGAGAAAGCAGATGAATTCATGATGATTTTGAAGCTTAAGGGCCCATTCACATGATGCATATTTTCACGCTTATTTGGTGCCGATATGCAGCAGATCCGCACTAAATATGCAGCAGCAGGTTTTTCCAGTCAAGTCTATGGGATTTGTGAAGTTTTGTCCGCATGGTGCCATTTTCTTTCCATAGTGCGTCCACTGTGTATTTGAGTGCAGGAATCTCTTCAGCATATCAATTGTTGCTACAGATTTTACTAAATTTTTCACCCATAGACCCTTATGTTAACTCAAAATATGCAGCAGATAGGCAGTAGTGTTCGCACTATGTGTATGTGTTGCTTATTTTGTGCCAAATTTGCATTAAAATCTACAGGTAGTGATAGTGTTGAAGGGGGGAGCAGGATTTGACATCTTTTTTTCCCTTTTTTTTGGCCAAAGTATAAAATCTTTATTGAAATAGACACAAAGGACCTTCAAATATGCATCAAATCTGCACCAAAAATGCAACAAAAACGCACTGTGTGGACAAGGATGGTTTTAGTGCATTTAGTGCAAGTATTCTAGGAGTGATACCTTTATTAGCTAACCAGAAAAATTATATTTGTAAGCTTTTAGGATTCTATGGCCCCTTTATCAGACAATACTACAAATGAATTACTGAGACATTTAAATAGGTATTACAGCAGGACCTGAGTGATGCTAAGTAGAGATGGGCTAAGGATATTAAATTAAGGTCTTTTGTTACTGATGTAGATGAGGTGGAAGTGTTCTTTTACAAATCTGAAGGCCTTCTGGTGGAGGTGTAAACTGTGTCAATGTAATGACTAATGAATCCAGGTGTTAGTCACATTGAGCCCCATTTTTAGGCATTGGAATATTCTTATGAGTTTGAATTCCCAGATTTTTCTTTCTCACCAACAGATACTGTCCGCATATTCAACACAAACCAGGAGTATAAAATCATGGACTTCTTTTCATGTACATCCTCCAATGCTGTGTTCATTATACAATGTACAAGGTGCACTAAAGGAACGTATATTGGTGAAACAAAGCAAAAATTACAAACAAGGATGAATCTACATAGACCCACAATAAAAAATGAGCTGGATACACCTGTAGGAATACACTTCTCGAGACCTGGACACAGCATGGCAGACTTAAAAGTTCTAATATTGAAAGGTCACTTTAAAAATGATAGAGAAAGAAAACTCATAAGAATATTCCAATCTCTGAAAATGTGACTCAATGTGACACCTGGATTCATGAGTCATTACATTGACAAAGTTCACACCTCCACCACAAGGCCTTCAGATCTGTAAAAGGGACCATGGAGTCCTGAAAGCTTACAAATACCTTTATTGGCTAACCAGAACAATTATATCACTCCTAGAATACTTTTCTCAAAAGATCTTTTTTTGGGACTTAAGTATTTACATCGATTTTTCTGGCTAACATGGTACAACAATATTATTTTCTATTGTACTCTGAAAAATCTGCATCGCAAATTCAGTGTGCGAATGGGCCCTAAAATGCTTGTAAAGGTTACTCTGATTGTAATTATTAGCAATTTTAATGGTATAATAATTACAGCTATTTATGTTAATGTTTATCAAAGGGAGAAATGTGGGTGTGCTGCTTTGCTGGTGAAGAATTTACAGGATTCAGATAAGTAGTAATTGATTGTTATTTATTTCTAAAGCGTTTCTAGGTTGAAGTGACCTCTTCCTCAGGGATACCGCAATAGATATATATATTCATATTGGCATTCTGAGCTGTAGCTGTATTTCACTTATTAGATTTTGGGGTCATTATGGCTTTCTAATGTGTCAGTAAATAATAAATTGTCCAGAGTAAAGAAAAAATCTGGTTGTTAACTCTGGTTTTACAGATGAATATCAATTTAAGATTACCCTCCAGTCTACTATGTGTCATACTATCAGTATGTTTGACTGAAGAATTTCTATTGGTTTCTCCTTTAAGTGGTTACAGCTGTTTCCATAGGATCTGTCAAGTGAACTTATTGCATGTGTTGATTTTGTGTTTCCGGTTTGCCTGGCATCATGGGTATTGCGAAGCTTTCAGTGAATGACCTGGGAACTTAAGCAAACATTCCAATCTTTAGTAAAGTATCAACACAAAGGTCTGATGACTTCTGCTCTTATTTTCTATTCAAAAACAGAGCCCCTGGGGATCACTCATCTTTTCGGATAATAAAAAATATATTTTTCTCTAGAATATGAAAAAAAACATAAAATGCAATCCTAGGAAAGTGCTGTACTTCTAAATTTTTCTACAACTTGAATCTACTGACAATATAAATTAAATATTTTATTTTAAAGGATTTGTTTCAATTTAGGAAGTTATCCCCTTCCCATATCTCAGCCCTATAAAGATTAAATGGAACAAAGGTGCTCATGCTCGACTTCTGATGCATTCATGTGGGGCATTTTAAAAGCCCAAGACTACAATATTTGCAACTTATCATTGGGAAGTTATCTGTGTAAGATTGGTGGAGGTCCAATAACCTCTACCCCAAAAAGCAGATGTTAACCATCTCCCCCTGATCTGATATTGATGGCCTATCTTAAGAATGGGTCATAATATTAAATTCCTTGACAAAGAATAAAGGAAGGGGTTAATATCTACATTTCTTTTGGAGTTAGGCTATGTGCCCTCTGTGCTTCTTTTTCATGCTTCTTTTGTGCTGCATTTGTCATCTGTGCAAATGGAGCTGTGTATAAAAGGAGCACAAAATTATTGCGTTGTGCATATACAAATGCAGCCCAATTAAGGGGACACACTAACACAGACACACACACAGACACAGAGACTATTTCTCTCCCTTCCCGGCAATCTCTGGTGATTCTTCCTCTGTGGAGCAGTGGGTGATGTCTTTATCTATCTGCTAGGACCTTTGCACCATGTGACTCAGTCTGTCACATGGTGTGCAGACTCTTGCTCTGATAGGACAATATTCACAGGTCCTCCTGCAGGTGCATGGAGGAAGAATCACAGGTGATCACAGTGAGATAACTGGGGAGGGTGAGTGTTGGAGTATTTTTTGTTTTGGAAATCACAGGAAAAAGCACCATAAATGGACTGTGGGAATACCCATCCATTTTGTGGTGCTTTTTTCTGGAGGTTAGAATTGAGTCAATGGGGAAAACACATCCAAGAACAGGCAAGTTAATTGCAGAGACATAAAAAAAGCTGGCGATTCTGTACCAAAAATGCAGAAACCTAAAATGCACATGTGGGCACAGCTTTTGGAAAATCACAATGACTGTCATTACAAAGCTGTGGATGCTGCATTTTTGTTGCAGAAGCGCTGCAAAAAATGCAGCAAAAATGCACAATGGGCACAAAGCCTTAGGCCTAGTTCACATCTATGCTTCCTCTGCCCTTGCCTGCCCTGCCCTAGCATAAATGCATGTGCAGGTGCAGTACAGGCAAGCACAGAGGCACATGGATGCACTCCTCTTGCACTCGCCTGTGCTCGGTGGCCCCATTAACTTCTATTGCCAAGCGCAGCTGAGCGCAGGAGCTGAAATCCCGGAAGCACTAGTCAGAATAAGCTGATGTCACTGCGCTTCTCAGGACATAGCTGTAAACGTCATATTTTGCGTTTCCGAGTGCGTTTGGAGAAGCGCATGTACAGTGACATCAGCTTATTCTCACTCGCGCTTCCGGGATTTTGACTCCTGTGCTCAGCTTCGCTCGGCCATAGAAGGTAATGGGGGCATCGAGCGCAGGCGAGCCCAAGAACAGTGCATCCAAGCGCCTCTGCTTAAGCACAGAGGAAGCATAGATGTGAAAAGGGCCTTAGTGTTATGGTGAGACTAATGCTTCCTTCTTTTCAACTAGTTGTAGTAGATGTGATTTGACTTATTCCTATTATGAATGAAAGAGGCTTTAAAACATATTTTTCAGTGCTTTTTATTAAGATTTAAATACTGAATCAGCACTAAAAAATTATTAAAAATGTGTCAAATGCTGACAAACAAATCCATCAAAAAGTGAAAATTACTACAAAATGCAATATACCGTGGGAACTGCTGTAGGGAGGTGGAAAACACCAGGAGCATTCCTTTCCCTGAAGATGTCGTTATTGTTATATGCTCTTAGGATTAAGTGTATTTAATGCATATTTATGTGTTTAGTTACAGTATAATGTGTAGTTCCAGGAGGTTTACGTAGTATTATCAGCCACAACTAGATGTTGCTAATGTTAGGTTCCCTAGGTGTGGGGAGTCTAGTCACTAAGAAAATGGCTGAGAGAGCTACACTGAAGCTAGCCCACAAGGAAGGGGAATATAAGATGGAGTGTTTGCTGGTATAGACAGGAGAGAGAGTAGGCATAGTGAGAACAAGCATAAGCAATGTGCAGGAGAAAGAAGAGGAGGCCACACCCAGACAAAAGTAAGTCCCCTTTAGAGTAGAAGTGAAGGACAATTTGGCATTATTAACCCAGCCAGTGTCACATGGGGACATAAAGTTGTCCGCTGCATGGCGTAACACAAACGGACAGCAGGAAGACTAATACTCCAGTAGAAGGGAACAGCTGCACCACATGGGTCCTACAAGAGAAATTAACTCTTTCTGCGACATCTGGTGGAAGGGAGCAGAACTACATAAGGTTGAGGGGGTAGAAAAAGCAGAAAGCTCAGACACATCCCTCATCTCCACCTGAGCTATGACTCATTCCCCATCTGCAGAGCTGCACAATACATTCAGCAACTGCAGCGTCAATCACACTCTGACTGAGTCAAAGGAAAAAAACTCTGATTTAAACAGCAGCAGAACTCCAGGACTGCAGTCACCATGCGACACTTAGGCTAGGGTCACACCTGCGTTTTCTTTTACAAATCCTGATCCGGTTTTGAGCTTTTAAAAAGCTCAAAACTGGAGCAGGAAACGCTCCTCATAGGAGCTGATTCTAAAAACCAGATTGCTTTACAAGCAATCCGGTTACCACATCCGGATCTGCAGCCTCCATGAAAAATCATGCACGCTGTAGTTTTCGGAGCAGTTCTAGCCTCCGCAATGCGGTAACCGGATTACTCAGGATGTGTAATCCTGAGCAATACGATAACCGTATATACTTTGCTTATCCCGGCTGCCGCTGGGATAAGCAAAGTGTTTAACTGTAAAATAAAGCTTTATTAATGATAATAATTATGCCCTTCATGTCTCTAGGGGGCAGGGGCTGGCTGGTGCCTCTGGCCCTGGGTGGCAGTTTCTGCCTGCCAGCCCTGTCTTGAAGACCGGGGGGGGGAGGGTGCTACCAGAGAATTTCCTCAGCCTGCCAGCCCTGTCTTGAGGACGGGGGGGGGGGGGGGTGCTTCCAGAGATTTTCTTCAGCCTGCTCGCTCACCATGTCAGCCGCCGTCTGCATCGCCAGCCGTAAATCGCGGCCGCCGGCCCATTCCAGTGGGGGGGCAGCCCTAGATGTGGGCTATACCACCAGAGCAGGGGGCACTTGCCCCCCTGCCACCTGGGCCAGTCCGCCCCTGCTAGGGGGTGCCCCCCCTAGAGACATGCTACCTACTTAGGTTGGCATGTGATATATTAATATGTTATGTACAGTAAGCCGACTCCTGTCGGCTCTGTACATTCTTATGAATAAAGCAGCTCCCCTGTGAGCAGCGCTTATACTATACCTAATGTACGTATAGTATGTGCGCTGTCCTAGTTCCTGCAGGCTTTTACAGTAGATCTATGGGCTACGCAGCGCCATAGATCTACTGTATAAGCCTTCAGGACCCTGGACAGCACACATATTATACGTACATTAGGTATATTATGAGCGCTGCTCACAGGGAAGCTGCGGCTTCATTCATAAAAATGTACAGAGCCGACAGGAGTCAATTGCCATCACAACATTTATGAAGCAGTGAGAGGGAGATCATTCCTCTCCCAAACGATCGGGACCCCCAAGACACGATCACTGGAACCTGATCCTTTCCATGACAGCTTGAGGTCGTCATCATGATGTCATGATGAGCTCTGGGTCCCAAAGCTATGGCAATCCTCTTACACCATGCTCCTGATGCTGCAGTTGTTGTAAAACTTACAGGTGTAATGCATTGCAATGCTGGTGCATTGCAATGGATTATATCAGCTATCAGAGTGATAAAAGTTAATGTCTCATAGGGGAATTAAGCAAAAAAAAAAAAAATATATATATATATATATATATATATTTTTTTTTTTTTTTTTTTTTTAAATCACAGAATAAAATCCACAAAATATGAAAAAAAGACAACAATATGTATATTGATGTAAAAAATAAATAAAAAGAGAGTATACATGTTTAATACCATTTCAGAGAACACCATAAAAAAAGTGGTCAAAATATGATTTTTCATATTACTGCCAAAAAAGTAGAATAAATTTCAATCAAAAAGTCACATGTAAATAAAAATGGTATTTCTGAAAACATCTTTTGTCCAGTACAAAATGAGCTACCATACAGCTACATCAGCAGAGAACTAGAAAAGCTTTGACTCTCAGAATACAACAATACAAAAACAACTCTCTTTTTCTATAAAATAGTTTTCATGATGTAAAAGCGGCAAAAACATAAAAAAACTATATAAATGCGATACATGGCAGCAGTCATATTGACTCAAAGAATAACACATTTTTTTCACTTTCGTGACCCAGGGAATGGCATAAAAAAATCCTGAATTGCTGTTTTAACTTTATTCTGCCTCACAAAACCATAGAAAGCAATCAAAAATATTATGTTGCCCACAATTGTACCAATTAAGTCTCCAACTTATCAAGCAAAAAAACAAGTCCTCACATGACTCTCAGCAGAGAAATAAAAAAAACTTTAAAATTAGATGATTCTTAAAAATTTGTTGATTCTGCCCTAAAGAAGTAGCAGGAAGCTAATTATGGCTCAATAAAGGATTTAAACAAATAACTTGGAGAATTGTATTCATTTGGCAGCATAGGATCTAAAAATCCCCTTTCGATTTCTTCACTACATTGGTTGTTATGCGGTTACCTGCAGCAGCCTCTAATGCTTGTATAGTAGTTGTGACCCATCAAGTTGTGCAGTATCTGTAACTACTGGTATTTTTGTCTTATTGGATAAGACTCTATGGTGTTCTGTCCCTTCTAGTTTTATAAAAGCATCATAGATAGCAATCAAAAATATTATGTGGCCCACAATGACACCAATTAAAACTCCAACTCATCAAGCAAAGAACAAGTCCTCACATGATTGTAAGCAGAGAAATAAAAAAAAACTATAGCCTTTAAAATTTGGTGATGCACCACGCTGTGGACTGCAGCAGCTGTGATATGCTTTTATAGTACAGTCCCTGACAAAAGTTACGTCACTTATCCATGTTATGTAAATAAAAGCTTATAACCTGACGTTAAATTCATCCATTGGTTTTATAAATTACTCTTTTGAAAGATGAAACCCTCCCAAATCCGGGGGTAGAGCAAGAAGACCGGTCCAATGTTGGCAATGCCAAGTACTTGGACATATGCAGCGGGACTGCCAGAAAAACGTGCCAACTGAAGTTTGGGCATCGTAAAAGAGAGGCCCTTGCTGTAGATGGGCATACGGCGAGGCAGGAACAAAAATCAATGCTCAACGTCTGTTCCGAAGATCTGATTGCAGACAGTCCCACTTTAGAAGTGCAGTTTGCAGGAAAGAAGGTGGTGTACTTGGTGGATATTGGGTCGAAGGTGACGACCATGCCGGTTAACTTTTTCAAGAAACACTTCAAAGACACAGTCAAACCGGAATCGGGACATCTGTTAAAACTGAAAGCGGGTAATAATGAAGAAATTCCAGTGGCGGCCATTGCATAGATGAGAGTACAGCTGTGCGGCCAGGATTTGGGAACCTCCCTGCGGTTCTGGGAATGAATATCGTGAGAGAGCTGGACTCTCTTCTATTTGAGCGTGATAGCCTAAGATATTGGAAGCGAACGACACCTCTTAAAGCCACTCAGAGGATCCTGCAACAGGTGGTTTGTTCATGCGGCATTCGGAAGAGCTCGACAGAAGGGAAAGAGGTGGGTGCGGTGTATGTCCGGCGCGGGTCTGCGGTTGTGATTGCCCCAGGTCAAGAGAAATTTGTGTTGATGCCTGTAGGGATGCACCGAAAACTGTGTGGAGGTGATTCTGGAACCGGTGGGACAGTCAGAAAACACGGGTAGCCCGATGATAGCCCGAACAGTGGCCACTATACAAGATGAAAGTGTACCAGTTAGGTGTCTGAATCTGCAGAATCATGAGGTGACCCTGGCAGTGGGCAGGAAACTGGCTGATGTGTATGTGTGTAGTGAAGGAGTCAATGCCCAGAAATCAGTTCACCCTGAGAGCAGACCGCCGGACTGCCTGGACTCTGTCGATGCAGACAGCAATTGAAAAGTCTCCTACACCCGAGTGGAATGGCAGGAACATTACGGAGATCATGGGAGTAGATGAGTCCCAGTTGACCTCAGAGCAAGCTCGCACACTGGAGGCCGCTCTGTGGGAATATCAGGCTGCTTTCTCCAGGGGTGATGAAGACTTTGGTTGCACAAAGGCTCTGGCGCAGGATATACCCATGGGAAACACCCCCCAATTCAGGAAAAATATCGCCAGATCCCACCAAGCCTTTATAAGGAGGCTAAAGGAATTCTAGCGCAGATGCTGGATAATGGGGTGATCCGGCCGAGTCAAAGTTCTTGGGCAGCACCAGTTGTGTTGGTAAGGAATGTGCATACTGTGCATGACATCTGATTATTAGGTTATACACTGGAGCCAGTCAACACAGGTATAAATGTTGCTGCTAGAAAGCCGTGGAGGAGTTTTCCGTGCATAATCCTCCGCGAGAATAAGTGATACACATATCCTGTAGGAGGGGATACAAGGCACAACAACAACTCTGGCAAAAAGGAACATTCCACATCCCAGGAGAGAGAGAGTATGCATATAAGAAACACGGGTATTTTAACTTATATCAATTTAGGAATGTATATATAAAACCAGTGTATAAGTTTTAAGGTAACAAATCTGAAAATACTCTCCAACAGCTAGAAGATAGGAGTAAGGATTCACAGAGCCAAGGAAGCCTCTAGTAAAGAGAACACTAATGGTACCTTTACACACCGCTACTGCGGGTAGCAACAGTTAGACATCGCACGTGCACGCGTGCGTTTTCAACGGTGGATACCAATCCCTGATGCCGAAGGTACCTGCGTTCCCCGGAAGTGCCGACAGGTGACGCGGCTTACCTCCTGTTGAATGCCTTCCCTGGTTTACACGCCGCTACCACAAAGGAATATGGGCGTACATATTTCGTGCCGCAAGTACATAGGCGTGACAGAGTAGTGTGTTCCGTGCTGCACAAGCGTTGATTGGACAACGCGATAGAGTCATGATTGGCCAGCCTGTGCAGGAAGGCTGGCCTATACATGACTCCAATGCAATTGTGTACTGTGAATGGATAGCTCTTTAAATATGGCGCCCTGTGAAGGGACAACCAATCGTTATGCAAGAGCCTCCACCAATGATCGCTGATGGGGCGTGGTATCCATGACGCCGTGGCACGCCCCTAGGAATTCGCTAGGCCACGCAAATACCTTGCCTGTGCCCCGATTACACACCACCACCATGGGAATTGTTCCTTCCTGTTTTTGAGCACGGCTCAGAAACAGGTTATCAGAAGGAACTGCGGGACACAGGAAGGAACTTCCCGATTTACACGCCGCCATTTCGTATGATTTTCATGGCAACAGGCACAATTATCCCCGATGCCTGCCAGTTTCTTCTTTCCTGTGGCGGTGTGTAAAGGTACCATTAGAGGTAAGAAACTACAGTAGTTCAGATATATAGCATACCACTCAATAATTGTACAGGAACTTATGCATCAAATATATATCTTTTAGGACACCTTATACGGACCCAAAGAATATCATACCAAATAAGAATTTGGATCCAATATAGAAGATCTCATAAGGATCAGATCTAGAGAAACAGATGATTTTTATACAAGAAAATTGTACGCATGCACAAGTTTTAAAGATTTTATTACATTTTTTAATTGATATATGAATTTTTCAAAAGATATATGAATTTTTCAATAAACATCCGGTATATGGTTAAATAATACAATTTCTATCCATCTATAGAGGTATTGTAGAGGGGAAAAGGTGAGCCATTGATAAAGGGTGGTTGCACTGGACCTCCACAATTATAAATTGTGTGTCACATCTACCCGTTACCCAGGATCGAGGAATCCCTGTCTGTCCTGGGAAAGGCGAAGTACTTCTCCACACTTGACCTGGCCAGCTGCTACTGGCAGGTACCCATGGCAGCTCAAGACCAACAGAAAAAAGCATTTATCTTGCCAATGGGACTGTACGAGTTCAATTGAATGCCCTTCGGACTGACTAATGCCCCATGAATGTTTCAGCGATTAATGGAGTACTGCTTGTGTGATTACAATTTTGAGTCCATGCTGATCTATTTGAACGATTTGATTATATTTGGGGATTCACTCGACGATCATCTGGAGAAGCCCTGGCAAGTGTTGCACCGACTGAGAGACAATGGCTTAAGATCAAGCCAAAGAAGTGTCACATGTTCCAAACGCAGATTGAGTATCTGGGGCATGTAGTGTCGGCTGAGGGTGTGCGGTCAGCAATGAGCAAAATTGAGGCCATTCATCAGAGTCCCCATCCCAAGACCGTAAGAGGAGTATGAGCGTTCCTTGGTTTAGCCGGATACTACTGTTGGTTTCTGAAAGACTTTGCTAAAGTGGCTGAACCACTGAATGAGTTGCTGAGAGGGATGGCTCAGGGGCCCAAGAATCAGCCTATCCAGTAGACAGACCTGCAACAGCAGGCATTTGATCGGATTTGGGGCACCCTCGTGCAGGCACGCTTGTTGGCGTATGCTCACTTTGATCAATCCTTCAGTCTGTACATCGACGGAAATCTGTATGAGCTGGGAGCTATTTTAGCCCAAGAACAAGATGGGCGTGAAAGGGTCATTGCATATGCTAGCCGGTCCCTATGGCACACTAAGCGAAATCCGGATAATTACAGCTCGTTTAAGCTGGAGATGTTGGCTCTGGTGTGGGCCATGACTGAGAAGTTTGCGGCGTACCTGGCTAGTTCAGAGGTTCTCGTGATGACCGACAATAATCCCCTTGCACACTTGGAAAATTCCAAATTGGGACCTCTGGAGCAGAGGTGCATGGCGCGGATGGCCAATTTTAATTACCGGATCCGGTTCCGTTCAGGGAGAGAGAACTCCAATGCTGACGCATTGTAACGAGTGACCTGAAGTGCACCCGAGCATGTGGTGATAAGACCTCGAAGATACTGAGATCTCCAGATGCGGACCCCGAACTGTCACGAGTGAAGAAATGGCTGAGTCAAAAGTCCTTGCCCGACAGAAGAGCCAGAACTCAGCTGGGTGCAGAAGGACAAAAACTAAAAAGGCAGTGGGATCGATTGGCCATAGCAGAAGGAGTGCTGTATCGCTGGGTTTACATAGCAGCAGAGTTGAAGTACCGTTGGCAGGTAGTAATCCCAGCTTCAGTGGCTCCAGACATTGCCCAGGAAGCTCATATGCAGGGTGCACAATTTATGAGAAAAGTGTGTGGTAGGTGCCGGTCATCGGAGCTGAATAAGTCCCTGGAACAGAGGGCTCTGGTTCAGACAATTATGATGTCTGCCCTGTTGGATTACTTGTCAATCAGGTACTCCAGAAGTGGACATCATTCATGTCTAGTTATGACTGATCACTTTACTAAATTTGCCGTTGCAGAGTCCAGAGCGGAGGCATTTTGTAAGCATTTTATCCAGGTCTATGGGAGTCCTCAAAGGATACATTCAGATCAAGTTGCTTACTTTCAAGGTCAGCTCATGATGGAGTTGCTGAAAATCTATGGGATTCAGCAATCACGGACAACACCCTACCATCAACAGGAAAATGGGGCCTGTGAATGGTTCAACCGAACCTTGCTCCAGATATTGAGAATGCTGGAGCAGAGGCAAAAGGAGCGATGAACTGAGTTCATCCCAGAACCTCTGTGGGTCTATAACAATAGGGTCCATAACACCATGGAGTTCACCCTCTACACAATGATTTTAGGCCGGCCTTGGCGAGAGATTGAAGAACTGGGTCTCACTGTACCCAGCTAGCCAGAATATCGCATGGCCAGTCAATGGGTTCAAGACCATCGCCAAAGGTTGCGAGAAATCCACCGGATAATGAAAGAACGTGCGCAGTATCATCCCCACCGAAATCGGGGACCAGAGCACATGGATGATTTCCGGGTGGGTGATAAGGTGCTAGTGAGAATCCAGGAGGGAAGTTGAGTGACAGGTGGGATGATACACCCTACATCGTAGTGGAATGAGTATTTCCAGGGGCAAGTGTGTACACAGTGGTCACTAAAGAAAGGGTGTGTTGGACCCTGTCGCACAATGCACCAGGAACTGGCTAGAAAGGTGCATATCTGACGCACCTACCCATGCACCTGAGACGCTTGCGCCGCCCACGGTGGTCTCACCGAACAATGTTGAATGTGACTGTTGAGATAACTTCGGGACAGAAATCCCAGACATGCAGAGTCCAATAGCACAAGCCTCAGGTGTGCCAGACACTGCTCCTGATGTGACTGTTTCACTAGAAATGATGAATCGAGCCCAGCAGGCTCTCCAGAGCTCTTAGAGGAGCACGGCTGGTGTTCCATAGATACGATACAACCCTGAGGAATACGTGTTATGTATGAGTTGTGAGAGATCATTTGTAGGGACGCTAAATTGTAAGTGGGGTGGAGTGTAAGCATGCTGCCATGTGTTCTTAATAACGAGTTCATATCACTCGTAATGCAAATTTTTCTCTGTGATGACTCAGTCCGGCTATTGGGGGTCACTAGGAGCTAAGTAAAGAAAAGAAGGCCTGGGAAAAACTGAGAGGAAGAGGAAGGTATCTGAGAGGGTTGGAAGAGAAGCTGCTGCAGAGAGAGCAGGATCCATCGCTCCTGGTCACACATGGAGCTGGGAACTCACAGCGCCTGAGGAGGAGAACATGTCGAACTTCAGGGACATTTGGAGTGTGGTCAGAGACTCGAACTGGATGGTGTGATTAAGGAAAAGCCTTGTGCTGTTAGTAATGCCAGCATGTGGCCAGTCACCAATGGTATGAGGGGGTCGACAGGGTTGGGGGTACTCGGATACCGGGATAGGTGGCTGCTTCGATGGGGGAATAACGGCTGGTTGGTTCCCGGTGCTGTGCCCTGGACCCTCACTGGCGGGGATGGTGAGGGTGGGGGTGATAATGATGGAGGGGGAAAAGGAAGGTTGTTGTGACGCCACCTGTCGTACCTGGTACCTGATACTAGCGCTGCGGCTGGCTGCTGAGGTGATGGAGGTGCAGCTCAGAGTAGTACAGCTCCCCACAGGTGGAGCTTTACCTCAGGGCAGCGGGGATGGGTGAGGGGAATTGTAGTTCTTACCCCTCTGATGATGCTGAGGCCCTCTGGGTGCTGGAGGAAAGGATCACAGACACCGATTCAACTAAAACGCCATTTTACTGGTGGAGATGGTACAGTATGTTGAGCCTCAGACCCTGGGGTACTCGGGTATCAGGCTCGGTGGGTTTCTTCCAACGGGGATGTCACGGGTGGCAGCGCCTGAGCCCGTGGCCTGGGTGACACTTCAATAAGGGATTATGTACAGGGGATAAGAGTTTGTCAGGTGACGTAACCTGTAGTACCTGATGATGGGTCACCAGCACCGCCACTGTCCTCCGGAGGCCGATGGTAATGCGGCTGAGATGGCAAAGCTCCTTACAAAACAAAGTATTCACTGATCTCAGGGAGACCAGTTCAAGAAAACACTGCAGGCAGCCGACAGCTGTTTCGGGGTGTTGCCCCTCATCAGTGTGAGGAAGATCTGACTAGTCCTGTGTTGAGACTCCTAAACGAGGCTCCACAGACTCTATTTGCATATTCAAAATTCCCAGGGGGCAATGGGCCTAGGAATTCACTGTGTTGAGCGCTTTAGCCAGCTGCCCGCTGGGTTTTCTTGAACTGGTCTCCCTGAGATCAGTGAATACTTTGTTTTGTTGATCTACTAGGCATTGCTCTCACCTAGCCAGAATCCTACTCCACACTGATGAGGGGCAACACCGCGAAACAGCTGCCTGTGGATGGATACCTGTCCTTGGTATTCCCTTGTCATATCTTTAAGCTTGTAAATAGCTGGATTTTGACTCAAAGGGCCACTTAATATGGTGGTTATCATGGCTAGGTCCTTCACTAGAGGAAGATCTGGCTAGTCCTGTGTTGAGACTCCTAAACGAGGCTCCACAGACTCTATTTGCATATTCAAAATTCCCAGGGGGCAATGGGCCTAGGAATTCACTGTGTTGAGCGCTTTAGCCGGCTGCCTGCAGTGTTTTCTTGAACTGGTCTCCCTGAGATCAGTGAATACTTTGTTTTGTTGATCTACTAGGCATTGCTCCCACCTAGCCAGAATCCTACTCCACACTGATGAGGGCAACACCCCGAAACAGCTGTCTGTGGATGGATACCTGTCCTTGGTATTCCCTTGTCATATCTTTAAGCTTGTAAATAGCTGGATTTTGACTCAAAGGGCCACTTAATATGGTGGTTATCATGGCTAGGTCCTTCACTAGAGGAAGATCTGGCTAGTCCTGTGTTGAGACTCCTAAACGAGGCTCCACAGACTCTATTTGCATATTCAAAGCTCCCTACAGGTAGAGCTGGTCCTCCAGGGCAGCGTTCCTGAGAACAAGCAGGTTGATGGAGAAAACCACACACAGGCAAAGTCACTTTCTCCCAGGTACTTTACTGTAAACGTTAAGTAGTAAATACAAAAGTCCACAGTTCAGCATCAGTTGTTAAAGTAACAGGTAGCTCTATGGTTGGCTGCAAGTGGATCTCAGGTGGTATGGTGGGACCCGTGGTGTACCTTAGTTGACAAAACCGTGTCCTTTCTTCCCTGCCTAGAATGAGTCTATAGTCAATGGCTCCGTGTAGGTAGTATTTGGGGTCCCCTCCCTCGTGGTGAGGAAGCAGGCAGACCGCTCCGTCTGGCAGGGTGCTGCGGCTGATAAACTAACCACAACAGCTAGTTGCCCACTGCAAAGAAAGACCTTGGCCAGATCCTCAAGCCCGGCGTTCCCGTGGTTTACTGGAGAATCCCCTGGAGTATGGTCGCTCCACACTGGGGTTCTCCCTTTCTCTCTAGGGCCCAGACTCTGCACGTCAGGCGCCCTCTTCCAGGATCCCCTCAGGATCCTCTTTCTCCTTTCCTCTGGATCAGCGTGGAGCCGTCCGGGTAACCCTTCCGCCTCGTTCCACACTCTTTCTCCTCTCCTCCTCCTCCGACTGTCCCGACTCTCAGACGTCCATTGTCTGACCATTCTTTCCTACTCACTGACTGACTTGTTCCCCCTAGAGGTGAATATATGCCCTCCCGGGTAAACTCTATATATATGGGAGTGCAGGAATGGGGCCCACCCACCGACCTAGGGTCCACTTGCAGCTGGGGAAATTACACCTCTTTTATTGGTGCAATACCCCACTGTGACACCTGACTACGTGGGGACCACAAGTACACAGCCACAGTCTCATTAAACGGGGACATAGCCACAGATTGTAAGGTGATCCTGTAGAGTCTGTTGAGTGTCCTTTTTAATGGCTTTTGGGGTCTGTGTTCCTCTGTACCCACTTTAACCACTTTGCAGAGCTCCTACGCCAGTCCAGGGGTCTGTTAAAGTTAAGTACGTTCAGTTCCTTACTGGTACGGACGGGAACGGTAACCAGCTAATCCTCCCGCCACCGGAATTCGGTCCCTTTTCCTTTAAGTGTCCTGGACCCAATTTAGGACTGAGGTTGAGGTGCAGTCTGTGGTGCTATGGCTCAGTTCTGTCGGTCCCACAGCTTGTCGGTTTACAACCAGGGATAGACCACTGATTGCCTCGGCTCCGGTATGCCGGTGTCGACCCCGGACTTCCCCAGCTGGCTCCAACCAGGCCTGATTCGTCCCCTCCATTCCCGGGTCACCTATCGCTACATTTGTAGATGTAGATGGATACCCCAAAGAGAACAGGATAAATGTGAACTGATCACAAATGTTCTGTACTCCAAATTGCCACCAATTGCATTCAACTTAACCCACATAAAAACAATTCTCACTAAGGTCTGCCATCTGTTATCAGAAATATAATGGGCATCCATGTTACTGGTAGAGCAAATGCACTGGAAAACAGTTATGGCTACCCACCAAAAAAAAAAAAACTGCAAAATCTACAATCCCAAAATTCAAATGCCCCCTCCTTTTTTGATCACCACAATGTGCCTAAACTACAGTTATCACCTATGTTTGACATTGTTATTGTGAGGAATCCAGCTTAATTTAAGAAGTGTGTGTGTCCAGAAGTTTGAGCTGGACACAATGTATGGGTTCTAAAATGTACTGGGCCCTACAAGAGCTTATTTGCCCTTTTAAATTCTGAAACATTCACTGAGTTTGACTCTATGGGTGTTTTCAAGAAACAAAATTATCACAACAACCATAGGTGAATTCCCAGAGGAGTGTAATTTCCAAAATGTGATCATTTCTGGGGGTTTCTCATGTTCTGGCACTTATGACTCTGCAAATGGAGTCCTCAAACTATTTAAGAAAAGCTGTGTCCATTAAAAACACTTGAACAAGAAAAGCTGTGTCCAAAAATCAAATGCAAATTGTCACTTCAGGGAGGAAGTAGACAAACATGGCAGCTAAAAGTCTCCTCACTGCTGGCATGCAGGATTAATTTCTATAAGGGTGGAGGCTCACTGTCATGCATAAAAAATGAAGCATTTTTGATGCATGACAGTCATGCGAGTGCTGGGAGTTTTTTGCAGTGAGTGTGGTGCGAGTGTGGTGCGTGTGGGTGTGTGTGCATGGCTGTATGTATGACAGTGTGGTGCGAAAGACAGCAAGTGGTGCGAGTTAGTGTGCTGCTGTCCGCGGTGCTGAAGTTTGCTCAACGGGATTTGTCAGCATGCTGAGAAATCCCAACGAGCAAACTTCAGCACCGAGGACAGCACTGACTGTCAGCTCAGCTCTGATTTCAGCCCCGCCGACAGCATTTACCGGAGAATTCAAACACCGCTGCTGTCAAAGCAGTGGTGTTTGAATTTGCCATTGCCAGCACAGTATCCAATCAGCTTTCACCACTGTAACAGCAGCGGTGAAAGCCGATTGGTAAAATCGGCCGGTAAATGCTGTCCATGGTGCTGAAGATAAAACTTCAGCAGCATGGAAAGCACAGACTTTCAAACAGCAGCGGTGTTTGAATTTGCTGGTTAATGCCGTCCATGGTGCTGAAATTTTATCGGCTGGATTTCTCCAGTCGATAAAACTTCAGCACCATGGACAGCATGTAACGGCAAATTCAACACCGCTGCTGTTTTAAGGTCTGTGCTTTCCGTGGTGCTGAAGTTTTATCTTCAGCACCATGGATGGCATTTAACGGCCGATTTAACCAATCGGTTATGACAGCAGTGGTGTTTGCCGACATTGTAAGACACACATGCGTGGGACTATCGCACACTCTGCTGTATGGATTTTCTCACACCCATATACTTACAATGGGCACTCGCGCAAAGAAATCGTGTTCATTTGCAGCATGCTGTGATTGAACTTGCATTTCACTCACAATGCGAGATACTGGTCCAAGTGCAATGTGAGTTTATCTCGCATTGCACTCGCTTGAGTCTCACGCCTGTGTGCCTCCACCCTAAGGCACTAAAATCAAATGACGCCCCTTCACTTCCGAGCCATGAAATATGGCAACAAAGTACTACATTGCCACTGCAGTTGAAATTTTGTAACACACTATAGGGCATTCTTAACCTATTCCTCTTTTGAAAAGTGGAAATCTGAGGGTAAATAATTTGTTAAAAAGCTATGATGTTTTTTCAACAAAGCTTAAAGAGGACCTGTCACTAAACCAGGTATGGTGATCTAATTACAGCACTGGATGCAGCATGTCTGCAGCATCCAGGCAAGGGGTCCCCCAGCACTTGGGCAGCCCTGTACCCCGAGATAATACAGTTAGAAAGCTTACATGCTACAGCCACTAAAGAGGTGGCTAGGGGCTGCAGCCAAGGGCAGATTCACACCCCCCTGCATGTGTAATCTGCCCGCCGCTGCCAATCATTCTCTCCCTCTTCAGCAGCATTTAAACAGAGTTTTTTTTTCTCTCCCGTTTAGCCCTGCCCATCACGGGGCGGGGCTAAACGGACTTTCTGGGAGAGAGAAAAAAAAACTCTGTTTAAATGCTACAGACAGGGAGAGAATGATTGGCAGCAATGGGCAGATTACACATGCAGGGGGTGGGAATCTGCCCTTGGCTGCAGCCCCTAGCCACCTCCTTAATGGCTGGAGCATGTAAGTTTTCTAACTGTATTATCTCGGGCTGGTCAAGTGCTGGGGGACCCCTTGCCTGCATGCTGCAGACATGCTGCATCCAGTGCTGTAATTACATCACCATGCCTGCTTTGGTGACAGGTCCTCTTTAATAGTATGGCATTCATAGACACACCTGTGGTGTCAATATGCTCACAGCGCCCCTAGATATGTTTATTGAGGGGTGTAGTTTTGTAAAATGTATTAGTCAGTTGTGTAGGGTCTGCTTTTGTGGCATGTTAGGGGATCTGACAGTGTGACATGGCACCCCCAAACCATTCCAACTAAATCTCCAATATGCAACACTTGTGGGATAGGGGAGCAATATAGTGCTCATTCCCTTCCGAGCTATTCACTGTGCTTCAAAAGTAGTTTTCGAACACATATTTGTTTACATAAGAGAAATTGCAAAAAAAAAACCTTGTTTGGTGCAATTCCTCCTGTTACCCTTGTGAAAATACAAAATCAGTGTCTAAAACAACATTTTTGTAGAAAAGTGTATTTTTTTCCACATGGCTCACCATTATAAAATTCTGTGAAGTACTTTGCTCACCATAAATCTAACAAAAATTTTTCAGACGTCTGATTTCCAAAATGGGGTCACTTATGGGAGGTTTCTACTGTTTAGGCACATCGGGGCCCTTTCAAACACGACATGAGGTCCACTAATGATTACAACCAATTTTAGGTTTAAAAAATCAAATGCCGCTCATTCCCTGAGCCCTGCTGTTCACCCAAACAGTGGTTTTCCACATCATATGGGGTATCGGCATACTCTGGATAAATTGCACAATAAATTGTATGGAGCAATTTATTCTGTTTCCATTATGAAAATAAAAAAATTGGAACCAAAAGAACATTTTTGTGGGAAAAAAGTTATTTATTTTGTTTAATTTTTACGGTTTAAAGTTATACATTTCTGTAAAGCACATAGGGGTTTAAAGTGCCCACCATACATCTAGATAAAATCCTTGAGGGGTCTTATTCTCAAAATGCCATCACTTGTGACGGATTTCCACTGTTTAGGCATATCTGGAGCTCTCCAAATAATACATGGTGTCAGTTAATAATTCTAGCCAATTTTACATTAGAAAAAATTTAAAACCCCTTCACGACCTATGACTTATGGGTTCATCATAGGTCAAGTCCATCCCTTTGATGTGAGCTCCCATGGAGCTCACATCATTTCCCCGACATCTCAGCTAATCGCAATCCGATCGGCAGTGTTAACCCTTTGGATGTCATTCAGTGACAGCGCTATCCAAAGTGCCAAGGCGGGGAACGGTGTGGAGATCCCACGATAAAACTGCAGGATCTGCATGTGGCACTTGCACAGCCTGGGGTCCTGTGGTGACCCCGGATGCTATCAGGGATCAATTCTTGTGGATGCCTGGCAAGAAACTGCATTCACAAAAAGTGATCATTTGTGCTATGTCCTGAAGTGCTGCAGCTCAACTGGGGTGCCTTAAGGGCAGTGTAAAAGAAATAAAAAATAAAAAAAAGTTTTTTAAAAATATGAAAAAAAAAAAACACAAAAGTTCAAATCACCCCTCTTTTGCCTCTTTCAAAATAAAAGTATTAAAAAAAATAAGAGAAAACACCTATTGGAATCACCACATTCAGAAATGCCTGATCTGTCAAAATATAAAATCAATTAATCAGATCTGTAAACTCCGTAATGGAAAAAAAGTCCAAGCGCAAACGCCAAAATTACCGTATATATTCGTGTATAAGCCGAGTTTTTCAGCCCAAAAATTGGGCTGAAAAGTCACCCCCTCGGCTTATACACGGGTCAATACGGTAACTTCTCCATGGAGGAGGTGGGGGGAGGCTGCTGAATGAGCGGCCCATCACGTGGGGCCGCTCATTAGATATGCACGGCTCCCCCCGCCCATCACAGCGGCAGGGGGAGCCGTGCATACAGCCCCCCAGTGTATACAGCAGCCCCCCAGTGGCACTAGCCCCCCCCATCATGAGAAGGGCCCCCCACAGTTTGCAGAGCCCCCCCGCTGCATTATCTTACCATCCAGGGTCTTCTTCACCCCAGGTCCTGCAGTCATCATGCTGTGTTCCGGTCTCACGTGACCCCGCGCGATGATGTCATTCCACTGCGATCTCCGGGTTACAAGAGACCGGGAACATAGCGCGCGAGGATGGACTGCAGGACCCGCGGTGAAGAAGTCCCTGGATGGTAAGATAATGCAGCGGGGGGGACTATGCAAAGTGTGGGGGGCTCTTCTCATGATGGGGGGGATAGTGCCACTGGGGGGCTGCTGTATATACCCCTGGGGGCCTGCTGTATATACCCCTGGGGGCCTGCTGTATACTGGGGGCCTGCTGTATATACCCCTGGGGGCCTGCTGTATATACCCCTGGGGGCCTGCTGTATCCTGGGGGCCTGCTGTATATACCCCTGGGGGCCTGCTGTATATACCCCTGGGGGCCTGCTGTATCCTGGGGGCCTGCTGTATATACCCCTGGGGGCTTGCTGTATATACCCCTGGGGGCCTGCTGTATATACCCCTGGGGGCCTGCTGTATACCATGCTGCTGGGGCCTGTATACCACTGGGGGGGCCTGTATACCTCACTGCTGGGGGCTGTATACCTGTCCTGGTGGCTGTATACCACACTGCTGGGGCCTGTATACCACTGGGAGGGCCTGTATACCACACTGCTGAGGGCTGTATACCTCACTGCTGGGGGTTGTATACCTGTGCTGGAGTCCCTCGGCTTATACGCGAGTCAATAAGTTTTCCCAGTTTTTGGGGACAAAAGTAGGGGGGTCGGCTTATACACGGGTCGGCTTATACACGAGTATATACGGTACATTATTTTGGTCGCAGCAACATTGCAATAAAATGCAATAAAAAGTGATCAAAACAGTGCATGTACCCAAAAATGCTATCATTAGAAACATCAGCTCAAGCTTAAAAAAATAAGCCATCACATAGCTCCAGATCCCGAAAAATGAGAACACTACAGGTCATGGAACATGGCGCAAATAGCGCAAGTCCTTTCTTTTAAACGTCTGAATTTTTTCACCACTTAGATAACAGTAAAAGTATACATGCTTGGTATCAACGAACTCACACTAACCCAAGGCATCTTACCGTCATGTCAGTTTTACCATATAGTGAACATGGTGAATAAAAAACCCAAAAAACAACGTGTAGTTGCACTTTTTTTGGGGAATTTCATTGCACTTGAATTTTTTTCCCATTTTCCTGTACACTATATGGTAAAATAAATGGCTTTTTCTGAACGTATAACTCGTCCCACAAAAAACAAGCCCTTATATATCTATATTGCAGGAAAAATAAAGTTTTGGCTCTTGGAAGAAGGGGAGGAAATAATGAAAATGGAAAACTAAAATTCGCAGGTTGGTGAAAGGGTTTATGCTGCTCTTTTGTTTCCGAGTCCTACCATGTGCCCAAACAGTAGTATTACACCATATATGGGATATCGGCATACTCAGAAGAAATTGTACAGCGAATTGAGAGGTCTATTTTCTCCTGTTATACTTTTGAAAATGCTACATTCGGGGCTAAATTAACATTTTTATGGGAAAAGTAAAATTTTATTTATTTTTTCTTCCCCATTGTTTTAGTTCCTGTGTAGCACCTTAAAGGTTAATAAACTCTTGGTGTCACTTTTGTGTCACATAGCCCTCTCAAAGTCACTTCAAATGTGATGCGGTCCTTAAAAATAGGTTTTGGAAATTTTGTTCGAAAAAGGAAAAATTGCTGATAAACATTTATTCCTTCAAATTTCCTAACAAAAAAATGATGTTTCAAAAATTGTGCTGATGTAAAGTAGACGTGGTAAATTTTATTTATTAACGATTTTTGTGACATAACTCTCTGGATTAAAGGCATAACATATGTTTGAAAACTGCAATTTCGCCACTTTCAAAAATTTTGCCAAATTTCTGATATTTTCATGAATAAACACAAAATATCATCCCAAATTTACCACTAACATGAAGGTCAATATGTCATGACAAACAATTTCGGAATCAATTGAAGCGTTCCAGAGTTTTTACATCATAAAATGACACTGGTCAGAATAGAAAAAAAAGGGCCTGGTCAGGAAGGTGAAATCTAGGCTTGGGGATGAAGGGTAGAGATGAGGAAATCTGTATGGGGTAAGAGATTGGGTTCTTTACATATCCCAATTACTAGAGCGAGCATCTTTGTGCCTGTGTGCACTTGGTGCTTGGCCCAGTGCAAGCCCCTTGCAGTTTTTGATTGGCTCACACTGCGGGTGAAGGCAGAGTTGTTGGACGTAGTGTGGTTGTAAATAAAAGCAAAAACACAAATCCCTGCCTTCCCGCCCCCAGAAGTGGTTTGCTTATATCTGGTTGTATGTGGGCGGAATGCCAAACTGCCCAATCAGTGTCTCAAATGTATTTAGAAGTCAAGTTTATGACCCAAAATACCTTTTAAAAAAATGTACAGCTGCACCTCCAGAAACTGAATTTTAACGGGTCCAATCATCTCTAGTGATGAGGTCAATCGTGTTTTTTAGGTGACACTTTCCCTTTAAAGCATATCTAAAAATCATACATTTATTAAAGGTGGAAAAAGAAACTTAAATTATATCTGTGTAAAATGTAATGATTCTAAATAGTACTGTATCATTAAAGCAGTCAAATTCCCAAATAATGTCTCAAACAGGATATACAGTACACTCAACAACAGCAAGTCTTGAACTTCATTTCCTCCCTACAATTAGCATTTATTTAGCGAGATTTCCAACCAAATGATTTACAGATGGTAAATATATTTTTTAAGAATGTCATTTTTGTTTTTTATAAATGGGGGTTACCATCTGGATTACAACCTAAACGGTTTAGTTTGGAATCAACACATTATTAGCTAAGAAGATCAAAAATGTTTTAATAGCTGAAAGATATTTAAAGTTATAATTATCTATTTTCATTTTTTAAACTATCCCACAATGCAGGATGAAGTATTATTATATACAAGCAATAAGCAATAGTCCAATCAGTTCAATAGGTGCCATTGTAATACTGGATTAAAAGTATGTTCACCAAAGTTACTTTTTGCCTTTGGCAAGGATTACGCAGGGATTGTACATGGAAAAATGTTTCCCTACGTATTAAGAAACATGTGCAATTTTATGAACCAGGCTATTGTGTGCAAATAATAGACAGCTCCTGCACCTATCCACATGTAGAGAAGCAAATTGAACCCTACACATAGCCACTAGCATCCTCAAATTGTGGAAATGACTGCTCCTTAAAGGGTCAGTCCGAGCCCAGCAATTCTCCTCTTAACTCCCTAATATATCCGTCTAATCTAAGCTGTTTTTTCTCATATACTTCCTTTATTAAGTTCCTATCGTTCCTTCTCTACACTAATCTAATTGCTATTTTTTTTTTCTATTTCCTCTTTGGTGACGCTCCGTTTGAGTGCCCCAGTGCATGCTGGGATCCTTACACAGCACATCAGACACCCCCAACACTTCCTCACACCCTCTCTGGAACCAATGTCACTGTGATGCTGGTTTCAGGGGCAGGATGTTCAGATGTTTACTAAGGTCTCCAGCCTGCCTCCGCCCAAAGATTGACATGTCAGCCCCCCTCCTCCCTGCAGTGTAAATTCTCAGCCCCATCCCTTTATCCCCTTCCCGCAGTCTGACCTCTCAACCCCACCACCTTCTCTCTCCGCAGTCTGCCCTTTCGCCCCCACCCCTCTTCTCTCCCTGAAATGTGAATTTTCAGCACCCTGCCCGGTTGTCACCCAATCCGTTCTGTGCGGTGTCACATCTTCCTTCACATGCTACGTCTCTCCATCTATGCAATTGAGAACGTCAGGCCACCACTGCAGGAGAAGTAATTATCAGTGGAATCTCCTGCTCATCAATACAGTCCCTGACAGATGTTATGTCGCTTATCCTTATTTTGTAAATAAAAGCTTATAATCTGATGTTAAATTCATCTATTAGTTTTAGCAATTACTCTTTTGAAAGCTGAAACCCTCCCAAATATGGTTTAGGTTAAGAAAATAAGTTGGCATCAATGCTGAAATATTGCTCATTTAATGACAAAGAATGGTCAGATTTTGGCAGGACAAAAGTTTGTCGCCCACAGAAAGTAATGTGATATTCAAACAAATAATTAACTTAAAATACAAATATATGTTGCATAACCTTGATGAATGAAGTTGTGGTGCTATTAGAGTTATATTTAATATTTTGTGTGACTTCCATGAGCTTGAAGGACTGCATCCATGTGGTTCAACAATGTTTCATGCAATTTATTGATGAAGTCATCAGGAAAAGCAAAGAATGCAGTCTTACATGCCTCCCAGAGTTCATCTAGATTATTTGGTTTTGTCTTCCAAGCTTCCTCTTTCATCCTATCCCAAACATGCTCAATGATATTCATGTCTGTTGACTGGGCTGGCCTGTCCTTGAACACCTTGATCTTTTTTTCCTGGAGAAACTTTGTTGTAGAGATGGATGTATGAGATGGAACACCATCCTGCTGCACAATTTGACTCCTTTTATGATTTGGAATGTAAGAGGTAACTAATTCTTCTTCATATTTTAGGCTATTGATATTGCCTTCCACCTTGCAAATGTTTTGCACACCCCCATACTGAATGTAACCCCAGACCATGATTTTTCCACCACCAAATTTGGATCTATATGTGCTCCAGTAGGTCTCCTGCAGTATTTGCGGCAGTTGTGGTGTAATTCTACTGAAGATTCAGCAGAGAAATGCACATTCTGCCACTTTTCCAGCATCCATCTGTTTAGCAGGCTGTGGGACTTTGCAAATGCCACACAGTTTTTTATTTACTTTTTGTTTTGTGCTGGCTTCTAGGCTCTGATTCGACCATGGAGGTCATTTCGAGACAGAATCCTACAAACTGTTCTAGTTGACACAGGGACTTGAGGTTACCAGGTCTGTTGGAGCTATGCTGCAGTGGAAGAGGGGCTTGCTTTGGATTTTCTAACCAACAAACGTTCCTCCTGAGCAGTTGTCTTGCGGGGTCTGCCGGACCTGGGCTTGTCAAACACATCTCCAGTCTCTTCAAATCTTGATGCTGAGACACATTAAAGGTGCCAGCCACTTCCACAGTGGATCTGGTCTTCAGCCTCTTGATAATCATGACTTTGGTCACAGGGTGGATTTTTGGCATGTTGTCAGAGCTCAAGTTGCAGTTCATGTGAAGGTCTGGGGTGCTGGGTTTCTTTTTATACACATCCACTAATTAACCGATCTTTTACGATGAGGATGTAAACTAGGATTGGGTACATTATATGACCAGGCTACAAAACTTTTGTCTTGCCAAAATCTGACTATTCTTTGTTTATTAAATGATCAATATTTCAGAATTGATGCCAATTTATTTTCTTAACCTAAACCACATTTGGGAGGGTTTCAGCTTTCAAAAGAGTAATTTATAAAACCAATGGGTGAATTTACCATCAGGTTATAAACATTTATTTACATAACATGGATAAGAGTCATTACTTTTGTCACGGACTGTATGCATAAGTAATGTAAGGCATCCAGAATCTTATGCATAAAGAAGAGTGGGAGTTTCCACTCTGGGCGATCTCTCCTGCAGCGACCGCCTGACATTCTTAATCCCACAGATGGAGACGCAGGATATTAGGGAAGATGTGACACTGCAAAGCAGGGAGCGAGTGACAATTGGTATAGGGCTTAAAATTCATACTGTGAGGAGGAGAGCAGGGAGGCAGAGAGAGTGGACTTCGGGGAGAGGAGAAGGTGGGTGGGGCTGAAAGGGTGGACAGTTGGGCGGGAAGAAGGGGATGTGGTTGACAATTAACACGAGGGAAGGGGGGCTGAGAAGTTTGGTGTACTTCTTAACTTTTGGAGAAGATTTCTTCTTAATGATCCAATCTGGTGGTTTAGCAAGTCGTGGGATATCCATCCCCATGTCGATAGGCATCCATTAGGGAATAGGGGTAGGGTCGATTTGAAGTGGACCCCAGGATTTCTCCACGTCCTCCAGGGTACGGATGTTAATCATGTGGCCATTTTTAGTAATCCCTATGCCAAAAGGGAAAAGCCATCTGAATCTCAGACTTTTTCAGGTTAGAGCATCAGTCAATGGCTTTAACAGTCTCCACTTGCCCAACGTGGTGGGTGATATTTTCTGGAAGACTTAGAAATACATATAGGAGGGATTGTTCTCTAGCCACAGTCAGAATTGCTACTGTGTCAATGTAATTAAGAAGCCCACAAATTATGTCCCTGGGTGGTTTGGTGGATTTGGGCTTCGGTTTAAGAGCTCTATGGACCTTCTCTATGACTATGGTTGCTACTCGTTCAGGACCTAATATAGATGAAAAAATGTGTTTAGTCACTTAATTAAGAGACTACGGGGCAAAGGATTCCGGTAGGCCTCTCTGCTGTACATTTCTTTCCGGTTCCTATTCTCTTGATCTTCCACGGCCAGGAGAATAGTGTTGAGATGCTGCTGATGAATTAGTACGTGATCTCCTAAATTGTTAGAGGCGTCAATCAGTTCAGATTGAGTGTTCTCTGAGGTCTTTACTCTGTGCCCAATGTGTTTCATATCGGACTGGAGTCCAGCTATTTTCTGAACCAAGGGTTTCATACTTGTGGCCATTAATTTTTTCATGAATGCCCAGGAAATGGGGACATTTTCCTCTACATTGGATTCAGAGTCCGAATCATCTGGGTAAATGTCCGAGTTGTCAATATGGGTAGAAGGGTCTGAGAGGGATGCCTGTGATTTTTCCGGGGTCAAGGGAGCATCTGACATTTTCATCAGAAATGAATCTAGCTCTCCTGGGACAGTAGATTTAAGGCTGAAAGAGACGCTTCTTGTGATACTTTTGGCCCGTTCTTTATTTGCACAAACCATGGTGAATGCTTATGTATGCAGGTGAGAAATGACCATCACTTGGGCATGTAGAGTTGATTAAACTATCATGGATGAAGGTATAAAATCAGACTTGCAAACAGGTGATTAGTCACAGAGGGGATGCAGCAGTGGTAGCCACGTAATGAAGTGCCAGTAAATTGTCTCGCCCTCTGAAGTAGGAAGTACTGCATTACAAAATAGGGTTACGTGATAAAATCTGTTCTGTGGGCAATATTCAGTTCAAGCACTGTGGTGTTCAAGCAGGTTAATATTAGTTAAACATGTCTTCAACCCTATCTCCTTAAATTCTGATGCTGCCGGGGCCCTCCTTCACCTGCACCCCGGGGCTGATAGAAGAAGTGCAATACGTAAAAGCAATAACACTGGGGTGTGGGTCAGGAGGACAGGGTATGAAAGGAGGAGAAGAAGAGAAACCTCTCCCTCTTTTATAGTTCCAGTGCTCTGCAGAATAATAAGGAGCCGGAGATATCAAATATTGAGGTGGTTTACAGTATAGCATGAACAGGGTACTCTTCTCTGCCGCCACTCCAATGCCGTGCTGTACTACAGAGGCTCAGAGGGCTCAGTTACAACTGTGAGGAGCGGAGAGGTGGAGCCTCAGTGGAATGCCGGCGTTTCCCTCTCGAAGGAACCATGGGGGCTGTCAAAACTCCTCCGGTGCCTCCTTACTGCCTGCAGCACAGTGGGTGCATCAACCAGCAACACTCGCTGGTCCCTCTTGTTGCAGTGCGTGGGTCAGCGCATGGAAACTATGGTTGTGGCCGCGCCTCCTCCAGATTGGAAGCCCGATCTAGTTCCTGAAGCTCCCCGCCGGGCAGCTCCTTCCAGGTGGGTGAGTGGTGTGTTGGATCTTAGGGCACCAGTGAGCTCAGAGGACTGTAGATGTTGCTAGGTGCAGGATCCCCTCCAGCGGTGGGTGTGATCCAGAGAGCCACACTTCGTGTAGCAGGCCTGTACATTCTGGGTCTCCAAGCTGCATGGCCTGTAATCCTCCAGGCAATCACCAGGAAAATGATGCCAGGTGTTTTCTTGAGATGAATGAAGGGAAACATTGGAGAATGAGGTCGGGTATATTACCAGTAGAAATTTAATAGCTTTCTTTATGGCCTGGGAGCAGGAGCAAATCCCACACACGTCCGGCTAGGATAGGGCCCAGACCACTCCCGTCTTCCAGCTTTTTCATCCAGCATGCTCATGTCCTTTCCAGGGTGGAAAGCATCTGGCTAAATTTACTATTGTACCATGGATCCAACAGTGTGGCAACTCAGTAGTGGTCGCTAATTTGAATCATAATGATACAGGTAGCATGTTGCAGATAGTGCAAAAATGTGTCTGATACATCAATAAATCCCAAATCCTTGTTGTGTTGGTGCTGGCGTAAAAATCAAGCTTCCTTCCTCCGTCCTCTTCCGCCAAACCCAGGCAACAGAAAGAGGAATCATCTCTTCCTCATCTACTGACTATTCTAAGCCCATCACCTTTTCATCCTTGTCCTCCTCCATTTGGTCCTCAGCTCCTGCACCTTCACTACCAGTTTGTCTTGTACTGGGTGCTCCTCTCTGTCACTCTACTCCACCCTTCCATGCCACTCTGCAGTGTGACAAGAGTCCGGACTTTTGAGATCTTTATATCCTTTCTGCATCTTCCTCTTTTTCCTCCTCCCCTTTCTGTTGTACCACGACCTCATCCTGCAGACTTTTCAAACTTTGCTCCAGCATGTAGATGACTGTAATAGTGATGCTGATGATGGCATTGTCAACACTAACTATCTTAGTAGCCATTTCAAAACTGTGAAGAAGGGTGCACAGGTCCTTTATTAGTGCCCACTCTGGAAGCGTCATTTACACCACATTTGGCTCACTTTGAGTCATTGTACTACATACTGAGACAGGACTTCGCTGAGGCTACAGTCACTGCAACATGTGGCAGAGTGGAATTCGACCATGTCAGCACATCACATATCAACTGGTTAATCATTTGTTCGAAACATTTCTAGTGTGATGTTAGTCGCCATTTGCTCCCTTCTTCCATTTTCACCCCATGGCTCATTGACTGTCTTGCACAGCAGTTCATTCAGCCATTTTAGGGAAAACGGAAGGATTTAAGAATCACAGGTTACAGGCAAAAAATGCCTTTTTAGGGGAAACTGAAGGATATGAGTTTCACAGGATAGAGGCCAAACACAACCTTTTTAATGAAACTGAAGGATTTGAGATGTACAGGTTACAGGCAAAAAAATTACTTTTTAAGGGAAACTGAAGGTTTTGAGATTCACAGGTTAGAGGCAAAACAGAGCCTTTGTTAGGGGAAACGTACGGTTTTGAAATTCATAAGTTACAGGTAAAAATACCTTTTTAGGGGAAACAAGAATTTGCAATTGAAAGTTTAGAGGGGAAGCCTTTTTAGGGGAACTGAAGGATTTGCGATTCACAGGTTACAGGTAAAACAGCCTTTTTAGGGGAAACTGAAGGTTTTGAGATTTACAGGTTACAGACAAAAAAATGCCTTTTTAGGGAAAACTGAATGATTTTAGATTCACAGGTTACAGGCAAAAATGTATTTTTAGGAGAAACAGAAGGATTAGATATTCACAGGTTAGAGACCAAACAGAGCCTTTTTAGGGAACCAAACGACGTGAGATTCACAGGTTAAAGGCAAAAAATTGTCTTTTTAGGGGATATTGAAAGATTTGAGATTCACACGTTACAGGCCAAACAGAGCCTTTTTTAGGAGAAACTGAAGAATTTGAGATTCATATGTTACAAGACAAAAATGCCTTTTCAAAGGAAACTGACAGATTTGAGGTTCACAGTTACAGGCAATAAATGCCATTTTAGGGGAATCTGAAGGTTTTGAGAGTGAAAGGTTATGGTGGCGTTACACGCAAGGATATCCTGAACGATATCCTTAGTAAAGTCACGTGACAGACATCATACGAACGATATAGAATTATCGTTCGTGTGTTGTCACCGACAAGGATTTCAGTAACGATATCCATTTTGGCAGCCCAGCAGTTAAATAGGAGATCAAGAACTGAACGATAAATTAAAGCGGCAGGAATAGGAGATTTTTTAATGAGATCGTTCATAAAGGTGTCAGACTGAACGATGTGGCTTCTTTAAGCTGCGTTAATTGGACAACGAACGATAGATTTGAAGTCAGGATCTCAAATCTAGGATGACCGATTGAACAATTTTTTCATCATATATCGTTGGTTTACACGCAAGGACGCACAATAGATATATTTTGAACAATCACAAATCTGCGACGTTTCAAGGATATCGTTCAGGAAACCCTTGCGTGTAACAGCACCATTAGAGGCCAATCAGAGCCTTTTAGGGGAAATTGAAGGATTTGAGAATCAGAAGTTACAGGCAAAAAATGCCTTTTATGGTGAGTTTACACGCTAGGATATCCTGAACGATATCCTTGAAACGTCACAGATTTGTGATCCTTGGAAAGATTTCGTTCAGGCGTCATTGCATGTAAACGAACGATATAGGATGAAAAGATCGTTCATCCTAGATTTGAGATCTTGACCTCAAATCAATCATTCTTCGTCCAATTAACGCTGCTTTAGGAAGCAGCATCGTTCAGTGTGACAGCTTTTTGAACAATATCATTCAAAAAGCTCCTATTCCTGCCGCTTTATTACATCACTCATTCCTTCCTCTCCTATTTAACAGTTGCATTGCCGCATAGGATATCGTAAATGATATTCTTGTGTGTGACAGTGCACTAACGATGTCAGAATGATCACAGTCACGTGATTGTTCCAAGGATATCGTTTACGATATCCTAACATGTAAACACACAATTAGTGAATTTAAGGATTTGTGATTCACAGGTTACCAGCAAAAATGCCTTTTTAGGGGAAACTGAAGGATTTGAGATTCAAAGGTTAAGGCCACTTCACATGCTACGATATCTGTGAACGATATCGTTAGCTATGTCACTTGACCGCAATCCTTTCGACATCGTTAGTGTGTTGTCACACGCAAGGATATCGTTAACGGTCTTAAATTTGGCAACGCACCAGCTATTTGGAGAAGATCGTTTGAACGATTTTACAAAGCGGCAGGAATAGGAGAAATATGAACGACATCGTTCAAAAAGGTGTCACACTAAACGATGTTGCTGCTTCACAGACCCTTAATTGGATGACGAATGATAGATTTGAGGCCCTGCTCTCAAATTTGAGATGTACGATCCAATGATTTCTCGTTCAGACATCCTGCGTTTACACGCAACGATGCACAAACGAGTTCATAAGAACGATCTCAAAAGTTTCAACGATATCGTTTCAGATATCGGAGCATGTGAAGAGGCCTTAAGAAGCTAAACAGAGCCTTTTTGGGGAAACTGAAGGATGTGAGATTCACAGGTTACAGGCAAAAATATGTATTTTTAGGGGAAACTGAAGTATTTGAAACTCAAAGGTTAAGGCCACTTCACACGCTAGAATATCAGCGATATCGTTGAAACATCACGGATTTGAGATTGTTCAAACGATATTGTTTATGAGTCGTTGCGTGTAAACGAACAATGTAGGAAGTAAAAATCGTTGGAACGGTCATCCAAAATTTGAGATTCTGACCTCAAACATTCTTCTCTGAATCGCTGGAGCGTTGCCAAATTTAAGATCGTTAACGATATCCTTGCATGTGACAATGCACTAACAATATCGGAAGGATCGCGGTCACGTGACATAGCTAACGATCTCGTTCACCTATATCCTAGCGTCTGAAGAGGCCTTTAGATATCAAATAGACTTTTTAGGTGAAAGTAAAAGATTTGAAAATCACAGGTACAGGCAAAAAAAAATGTCTTTTTGGGTGAAACTGAAGGATTTGGGATTCACAGGTTACAGTTCGAACAGAGCCTTTTAGGACAAACTGAAGGACTTAAGATTGAAATGTTAGAGGTCAAACAGAATATTTTTAGGATAAACTAAAGGATTTGAGAATCACAGGTTACAGGTAAAAAAAAGTCTTCTTAAGAGAAACTGAAGGATTTGAAGTTCACGGAATACAGACCCAACAGAGCCTTCTTAAGGGAAACTGAAGGATTTGAGATTTGCAGGTTAAAGGCAAAAGATATGCCTTTTTAGGGGATTGGCAATTCCTTCCTGTACGCAAAAAATGCAGCTTTGCCAATGTACACAAATTTAGGAATCACACTTGTTTTCTGTAGAAAATGCCTTTTTCCAGATGTACACTCTCGCCTTTCTATCTTATTGTGTAACAAGGACGGAACAGCAGCAGCATTATCCATAGCAGTATCACTCTCAAAATGGCGACAACGACAAATAGCCGCTTCATATATCCCTAGGGACATGTGATTTTGGCAGCCAATAAAACAAGCCAACCAATAATACAAGCCCTTCTGTCTTCAACTTGTAGATGTTTTATGTGCCCTGATTGGATGCAGACCAGGAACATCAACACAGATAATGCCTGGGGCAAAAATGGTGTCTAACGCTACTCTGACCTCTCAACACCCCCTTCTCCCATCAAAAACGTCCTGCCTGCTATCCTACACCACCAGAAGGTAGAAGAAAAGCATCACGTAAGTGCAATAATCTTTTTTTTAATCCAGTCACTCACTAAACAAATACTCGTTGACTTTTTGGGAAATTGCTCGGGTTTCCGAACCCGAATTGAATCTGCCATGTTTATGCTGAATTTGTAATTGGTGAACAAGTTCAGGGATAGGGCGCTATCTCTCGTGCTGCATTTCTGTGCTGATAATGGCTCTGGTAATGTAGTTATGTACTGATGTTGGTTCTGGTGATTTATCAATGCAGATGTTGTAATCTTTTAGTGATGAGCAAATTTTGCTCGAACATGTTTGCCAATGTCAAATCTGAACTGAATTTGGCAATGTTCATTCAGCACCTTAAATTTAAATGTTGTGCTGAAAATTCGGGAAACTTAGCGAACATTCGGTAATGCTTCGGATGTGTGTGTAGCTTATCATAGGACAGAAGAATTAGTGAAAATACACTGCTCAGGGGAGGCAGGCAGTGCATCTGATACATCTGTTAAGGTAAATTGCAGCTTCTATACATAGTCTTTGATTACTGTGCAGTGCAAGGCTTTGCTTAGTAGCACAAGTCTGATCGTGGGTATACATTCAGGCAATCATTGATTTTGCGATGTAATATGTAAATCTATTGTGTAAGTTAGTGGTTTGGCGATAGGTTAGCCACATGATATCCATAATTACACTATATATATTGAAAGATTTGCACATAGCACTTTACTGCTACTGAAAGATGTACACATAGCACTTTAATGCTACTGGTCAGTATATATTGTACCTAATGAGCTGCACTATTGTGGTATACTGGCAATGATTATAATCTGCAATATAATTACCTTTCTGTAATTTATATGAGTTGTTGCTGTTTCTTCACCTGTAATTTGTATATATCATCACCTCCTTGGTCTTTCTGTCCTTTATTAAACAAAAATAAATTTGACTTCTCAAGATGGGCTTAAGATCGTTTCTTCTGGTTAGATTTGCGTTGTTTTCCTGAACACAAGCTGACAAGCGAGTAGGGCAGCATTAACTCTAATCCAAATCTAGGATAAAAACATAAAGGGGATCAAAGGGGATAAGACAAAAATAAAATAAACAGCAATCGTACAATGCACTCCAAACTGCAGGTGAGGGTAAGGGTAGAGAATTTGTGAGGCAAGCCAAAAAGAAACAAGGAGGGGAAAGCACCAATCAAACTTCCAACAGCAAACTCTGGATTTGATTCCTTAATCATCTCTTTTGTCCACTCACCACAACTCCACTCCAAAACCAAGGTATAGCAAGCTGTAACTAGCAACAACCCAAGCTGAGAATTATTAGCAACAGATAGAAGTGGAAAAATTAGAACAGCTGAGGTAACTCAAACGGAAAGACTAGTAGACCCAAGATCTGCTTTAAACTTTACAGCCCCAGACCTATGAAAATCTGCACAACCAACTGGAATGCAAAATATAAGAGTGTGTGCAGCCATGTGCTGTGATCTCCTGACATCTGAAATAGAGGAGGCCACTTGACACACAACTATGTGGATACCTTCAGGAATCTGGTAACATAGGGCAAGACAAGTCTGCGACAAGGTATTATGATTTAAGTCTGTATTTAAATATGTTTAAGGAACAAGTTCAGGTGTTAAGTGCAGCAAGCAAGGAACAGGGAAAATTATAAGGAGGGCAAAGTTCATAAAGTCTTTCTATAAAAACTTCACAAAACAAGAAGCCGGTGACATAAATAGTCTACAGGAAACAGTTCATACCCAGGAAGGCCTGGTAACAGAGAAGTCTTTAAGTAATGCAGTGCAGAACTAAATGCAGTGCAGAGAAACTAAATACCAAGTCCTTACTGGAACTGCAAATAATATACAAACTTAAGTGCCACAGGAGAGCTTTCTAGTGGCAGAGCTTATGTGTACCAGAGCAGGCTGGTAAAAACCACAGCAGAAACAATCCTTGACACAGCACATCTTAATGCTGTAAGGCAAACAGAGTGCAGGTGTAGGTAGGCTGAGCAGATCCATTTCTGTCTACATTAATGCAATTCTCTATTAATTGGCCTCTCCCTCACTAGACTTTCCCCTCTCCAGTCCATTCTTAATGCAGCAGCCAAGATCACCTATCCAGCCAATCATTACTCAAACGCCTCCGATCTGTGCCAGTCACTGCACTGGCTGCCTATAGACTACAAAATCCAATTCAAATTGCTTGTTCTCACCCATAAAGCTCTTCATAGTGCAGCACCTCCCTACATTTCCTCCCTCATCCCTGTCTATCACCCTACCCATTCTCTACATTCTACAAATGACTTTCGTCTAACATCTGCACTAATCCGAACCTCCCACTCCAAGCTTCAAGACTTTTCCTGAGCTAACCAATTATCTGGAATGCTCTACCCTAAGATATTAGGACTGCCCACAACTTATATAGCTTCAGGCGCTCCCTAGAAACATATCTTTTTAAGGTGGCCTATCATGCTCACTAATAGAAGTCCTTTATAATGTATATAGGCCATTCACTATTTCTCTGGACATAACTCTCCTTCAAACTCCACCAAACCCAAAAGCTCTACACAGATTGGACGATGACTATTCATGTAAATTTTTTTATCCCCCACTTCATCAAGATGCCTGGACCATCATTGTAATAAACCCCTGAACTTTGTGTAACCCCCATCTTATTGTAGATAGTAAACTCTTTTGAGCAGGGTTACCTTTACTTTTGCTTTATTTATTGTATTGCACTTTTTACAATTATTTACTTTTAATTATTGTTTTTTTTTTATACTTATTACTTATGACCATTTCTGTATAAGAACCACTGACTTGTAAAGTGCTGCAGAATATGTTGGTGCTATATAAATAAAGATTATCATTATTATTATTACACTACCGTTCAAAAGTTTGGGGTCACCCAGACAATTTTGTGTTTGCCATGAAAACTCATACTTTTATTTATCAAATGAGTTGCAAAATGAATAGAAAATATAGTCCAGACATTGACAAGGTTAGAAATAATTAGTTTTATTTGAAATAATAATTTTCTCTTCAGTTGTGCTGCATCTCACAAATGTTCTTCTGTGTAATCCAAACACCTCAAATTTGATTTGTCTGTAGATAAAACTTTTTTCCTATCTTCCTCTGCCCAATATCTGTGTTCTTTTGCCCATATTAATATTTTCCTTTTATTAGCCAGTCTCAGATATGGCTTTTTCTTTGCCACTCTGCCCTGAAGGCCAGCATCCCGGAGTCGCCTCTTCAATGTAGACTTTGACATTGGCGTCTTGCAGGTATTATTTAATGAAGCTGCCAGTTGAGAAGCTGTGAAGCATCGATTTCTCAAACTAGAGACTCTAATGTACTTGTCTTGTTGCTCAGTTGTGCAGCGGGCCCTCCCGCTTCTCTTACTACTCTAATTAGAGCCTGTTTGTGCTCTCCTCTGAAGGGAGTAGTGCACAACATGGTAGGAAATCTTTAGTTTCTTGGCAAATTCTCGCATGGAATAACTTTCATTTCTAAAAAACAAGAATAGACTGTTGAATTTCACATGAAAGTTCTCTTTTTCTGGCCATTTTGAGAGAGTCATAGAACAAACAAATGTAATGCTCCAGATTCTGAACTAGCTCAAAGGATGATCAGTTTTATAGCTTCTCTAATCAGCCAAACCATTTTCAGCTGTGCTAACATACAGTACTTGTACAAGGGTTTTCTAGGGTTTACGACACATCCATTAGCCTTCTTACACAGTGAGAAAACACAATGTACCATTAAAACACTGGAGTGGTGGTTGTTGGAAATGGGCCTCTATACATCTATGTAGATATTGCATTAAAAACCAGCTAGAATAGTAATTTACCACATTAACTATGTATAGAGTGTATTTCTGATTCATTTAAAGTTAGCTTCATTTAAAAAAAATGTGCATTTCTTTAAAAAATAAGGAAATTTCTAAGTGACCCCAAACTTTGAACGGTAGCGTATGTTGGCAGAGAAGGTGACGAGAGCGAATTTGGAATAGCTGCAGATAGAGCACAATTAAGCATATGCACTGAGGAGCCAAAGTTTGAAGCAAAACACTTAAGAAAAGCTGGATTTTGGACCGGAGCTTAAATAAGCAGGAAGGCAGGAAATACATGGACAGTCACATGATGAGGCAGCAGGCACCATCTTGGATAAGGGCAAGGAGATACAAAGGGTAACCTGGAAAAGCCAGAATCCTGACACCAGTCTCCGTCTTGGTACCCCTTGTGACAGCATATCTTGTTATTTAAGAGGAGTACCAATCTTAACCTGACTACAGTATGTCACGAAAACAGACAAAACCTTAAATCAAATCATATAAAAGTAAACCAATTATATCAAATTAAATTTTACCATAGATAAATGGTTAGAAAACTAGAGAAGTAGTCTGTTAACTAAACAGAGAGTGGTAAGGCAGTAAGAATTAAGACTTGATGTAATCAAGTAGCAGTTATTAGATGCAAGAACCAGAAGAAAAATAGTTAATAATAGTTGGCAAAAGCCGATTGCAGAAATAAATTGTATCCCATAATGCAGACAACATACTAAAAGAATCATTCAAAGGTGTCCACAGCTTTTAAAAGTGTCAGCTTTTTTTCACGTGTTCATATAGTACAAAGGGTCAGCCAAAAATGAAGCTATCCACAGTTAAATTAGGGCGAGGTATGATAATGTTTCAAAACGTATGCTCACAAAAGTACTTTGCAAAAAAAGCAGCCTATGAGATAATAAAACTTTGGCTGAACTTTACTTGGCTATTATCAATTGTTGCTGGAGTGAAAGATTAACGTTGATGAAAATGATACATTTCTTTTGTCTGCAATAGTAAGTTTACAAAATAATAGCAATGAGTGATAAGAAAATATCAGACTTATGGAAACAAGAGATATTTGGCTGCAGGTCAATAACAGTCAAATAAAAGTGTAACCACACTTATTTGGCAGTATACTCTGTATAGATTCCTTTACCCATCTGAAAGTCAAGCACATGAATGGAAACCATTCTTACTAATTACTATAACATACAGTACTGACCCTAACAAGAGAGTAAGTGCAACAAATACATTACACAATTTATCATATTATAATATTATTTAATTGAAGATATAAAAAGGAACAACTTTCTGCATTTGCAAATAAGCTATTATTTTGCGATAAATTGTGTATTATATTTGTATGTTTACCCTTTTAGTTATGGATCTTTGTGGTTGTAGTTCTGTGAGTTGGTTCCTGATTGATACTTTTGGGGATTTTGTGCTTTATACTTTAGGTATTTAGACTTCACTGGTTGTATTCCCCCAAATATGAAAAGATAGACAATACATTAGCAGCATAAACTTCATAATGTCTATGGACCTGGTGGTTACCAGACACTTGGCACACCTGGAAACGGATCATTGGAGGCGAGGGCGAGCTACCTGTTTGCATTCATTCATTCACAAACTTCACAAACTAGCAGAATAAAAGAAACCTGTCAGGATTCTCATTGTAACTGACAGAATCCAGGTGATAAAAATAAATACAAATTCATGCATACCTAAATAATCCCAAAACTGTGTGCCAGCATGAATTAAGTTTGTCAAATGTGCCTAGGAGGGCATTGGGGTTGGAGTTATGAATGGTTAGTTTTTTGCCACTTCAATAATCCCCGCCTATTTCCGTCCTCCTCTGATGGTTTGGCAGCTTTAGTCGAACACTGCTTCCCTTGTATCGCCCAACCTGGGCAGCATACGCAGAATATTAGCAATGTCTTAATCCTCAGAAAGGGAAGAATGTGCATGTCTACCTAGGAATGAATTAAGCATGTACAAAAATTCACAGGAAATATCCATGATAAAGCGAGGACCCAGAGCTTCATGAGAGGAGTGGTGTTAGGTGGGGGACACTGAGTTAGGCTGCCTTCACATTTGCAGGCCCCTCCGCATCGTTCTGTGGAGGGGATCCGCAATGTGAGTGCAGCACCGCAAGCCCCTATCTTTATAATGGGAGTGCACGGTACTGCGCTTGACAGCGCATACCGTGCACACCCATTCACTGCCATATGTGATCTGTGTGCAGGCGGACGCCTGTGCACAAGTCACCCAGTCTCGTCCACCCCACGAACGCGACATGTTGCATTTCTGGTGCGGACGAGACTGGGGGATTTGTGCGCAGGCATCCGCCTGAGCACAGATCACATGTGGGAGTGAATGGGTGTGCACGGTCATGCGCTGTCAATCGCAACACCGTGGGCTCCCATTATAAAGATAGGGGCTTGCGGTGCTGCGCTCACATTGCAGATCCCCTCCGCAGAACAGCCTTAGGTAGATGCACTTCCAGGCTCATTTGCTACCAGGTTTTCTTTGCAGTGAAATATTGCATTCCAATAATAGAGGATTTCTTACCTACTTGACCATGTATTCTTTTTAGCTTGCCTTTTAATGTTGAATGTTTATATTTTGTAACTTACATAATTTAAATAATTATTAATCATTGGAATATTTTAGAGGTGAGTGAATACATTTGGAGAGAATAAAATTTGTGTAAAACTATTTGGAATTTGTTAAACTTATCGAATTTCAACAACACATGGCTTATTTAGCATGAAATGCTTCAAAATGAAAGGCTCCATTTTGCAAATTGTAGAAGCTAAAAGAAGCACCACATAACTTGGATGTGGCAAGGATGGCATCCACATAATGCATTGCATTTAGTGTAGCACATATTGTATAGCACAGCCAATCAATAGGGATTATTGTAGTCTGTACAAGAATAGAAAATGCAGCAACTATTTTGTTCTGAATCTGGATTCTGAGATGTCTCTATGGGTATGTTCACACAGTGAGTTTTTGCTGCGGTTTTGCTGAAGTTTCTGCCTGTGGTTTACCATTGGTTTTATGGTAATGTATGCTAATTTGTTCTTGCGGTTTTGATTCCCAGCAAAACCAATGTGTTTCACAGAAACGTTGTGCACACACATTGGTTTTTGTTCTTTGGAGACAGTGTAAACACCACAGGATTTGCGGCATTTTTGTTTTCCAGCAAAACCTATGATTCTAGGATTAGCTGTCCCAACACATTAGTTTTTGTTTGGTGAAGAAAGTGGAAACACCTCAGGTTTTGCTGTTTTATGGTCAGTTTACACACACCAACTTATCTGTCCAACTTCTGACCAACTTGCTGGTTGCAGTGAAATCATGGACACATTGTAACATGTTGTGGCTGTGTACAATGGAGCAATGTGTCCATGATTTCACTGCAACCAGCAAGTTGGTCAGAAGTTGGACAGATAAGTTGGTGTGTGTAAACCCACCATTAGAAAGAATGAGCATGTCAATTCTTTGCTGAACTTTTACTAAAGTGGAAACACCTGTGGTATTTCCATTCTCTGTAAAGAAAAAAAAAGTGTGTGTGTGAAAGCTTTTCCCTGATCACATAGGTTTTGATGGAAACCAAAAACTCAGGATAAGATTAGCATAGATTTACATAAAACCAAGGCAAAACTTGATCTCAAACGCAGCAAAACCTGCCTGTGGGCACACACCCTATAACTCAGCCATAGAGATAATGAGAGAAAGCCATAAAACAGAATAAAACAGTATGTGTAACGGACATCAGTGAAGAAGATTAGTGTTTGAAGAACAGCATATTGATTATTACTAATTATTATTTTCTTAGATCTCATATGTTGAGGTCAAGTTAACATTACTAAGGCTATATCTGAGTTTCAGTTACTAAAGTGTGTGACAGCATACAAACGAAGAAGGTGGAATGAAAGCTAGAGACGAGTAAACTTTCCCCGAACATGTTCGCCAATTTCAAATTTGGCATGAATATTGACGATTAGGTTCAACATCAGAAAACCTGAGCAATTTACTAAAAATTTGGCAAACGTGACTTTTTTCTGGGGAATATTTTGAAATGTTAAAATTGCACGAAGACTTTCCTTAAAGTCTTGAGGCCAAAAGACATACTAAGGTTAGCTGATCTCATAGCCATCGCGTCTACCGTTTTCTTTCAACATGGTGAATTTAAGGGAGCTTTAAAGGAATGTTTTTAAGCTTCCTTGAGTTTCCAAGTGTTGGGACACCTCCAGGCTGTAAAGTTTTGGGACAGTGCCAGTGCCAGATGAAGCAGCAGCTGTGAAATCCACGAACATTAAAATCTACTTTAGACATCCCTTTAAGTGAGCTTTTAATTTTTTTTTTTTTTTTAGAGAGAAACCTTTATTATTTCAGGGAGTCAGCAGCGTGTTAGGCCACCTCTTCTACACTTATCTGCTAGAAATTCAGATAAAAATAGCAGATGTCAATTATATGCTTAGCATACATGGTCTTATAAGTCTGCTCACACTCATAAAACACTATAGTATGGATATTGTTTCTTGAAAATGTGCAGTCCCTTTATTTCCTTTACTTCCATATGTTTACAATACAGATTTTTGGCATGTGCACAAGAGTGTTATTATAGCATTAATCTTAGACCTGTCTGTGCATTGCCCATTAGCTTTATTCAATATTCCATTTGAATTGGAGGTGAGCTGAAAAGACTATTTTCTTTTTCTTATTTCAACTCTAAATATGTCAGGTTTCAATAATCAATACCCCCAACCGCAAGCTCATGTGTTATGTGTGTCATGGGGAATAGGATTTGTATGTCAGGTGCCTTCTGCATCCCACCACATGGAGGGATTAATCAGCAGCAAGGCAGAAGGATGGAGCATAAAATAATATTCTCAAAGCAATTGGGTCCTTGTGCTGGAAGAAGCAGAACTCTAGGTAAAGAAAAGACCCATCACCCCGGAAGCTCGCGTCATCTTGGGACTGCCATACAACACAGCAACTCTGTATACCATGTGCTGCAGTTTGCACTTTGGAGACCTGATGGATCCAACCCAAGACATGCCTGCTCTGGAGCTGGTGATTTTCTTCATCACATCAGGGACCGAGGGTGCTTCACCTCTCCACAACTGGAGAAGGCCTCAGAGGGGATACCCACATATGTTAGCTGGAGTATGCATTGAGCCTCATTTGCAGCAAGGTCAGGATCCAGTGCTAGTTCCACGTACCTGTACAGGTCTCACTGCAATGGAGCTCAAAGTAAGGAGGTGAGATTTTCCATATGTCAGCTGGGGCCTCCAGAGGTCAGAGGCAGCATTCTGCAGCATACATGACCTTATGAAATCTAGAGCAGGTGCAGCAGCCAGTGGATCAGCAAATTGAGAAGGATGAGGGCAAGGAGGATTACAAGGAAGTAGTAATAGCAGATGCCCCTGTTTCCCTACTTTCTATAGTACCCCTGCCAGAGCCCTTTGACTGGGAGAATGCCATGTGGAGCCCCAAATCCCCTCCTATCAAGTATCTTTATAGGCATAAACCACCCCTAGTTCTTGCCATTTCTGCAAGAAATTAGGCTCTCAGATATCTTCGCCTAAGAATGGTTGCAGTTTAATGACTTTGATGAGTAATGCACCCAGGGTCTACTGGCAAATTTCTTTCAGAAGAGAGGGTTTGGGTTCCCAGTCAAAGATGGGACTGATGATTGATGCTATATCAACCAGTCCACCCCGCTGTATGACCATCTGCCTTCATGACTCTACACCCTTTATGTTGGGGAGGGGTTTCCATCATGAAGGTAAAGAGCTTGGCTGGAATGTAAGTCAGGTGGCCACCACAGAGAATGTCCAAGAGAGGTAGCAGGAGCCTGACATAGAGAGGATGGAGCATTGGTTGCTGGCCATGCCTGACCATGTTAGCCAGCCAGCTGCAGTGAAGCTCACAGGGGTCAGAGAGCTTGAAGGGCCTGTAGGTGTTGCCCGAGTTCCTCTGGTGTGCGCTAAAGGTTCCGCCCATCCCCTAATTCATCTGTCTTCTTCTACAGTAGTGGCCATAATGGGGTGTGATGGAGGGGGCAGTGGTGGTGTAAAAGATCCCTGGAGGAGTCGCACCTGTGACTCCTCCCAAGACTGTCCAGGAGTGGCCTATACTGTGGAATGGACACACCCATCCCGGCAGCATTGTCAAAGATGCTAGAGTGGGAGGACTCCAATTAAAGAAAGATGTCTAAAAAAAGTCTGTTTTGGGGTCTTTAACTGCAAGTAAGAAATGCCCCTGTTGGGACCCTGCATCATGCAGGATGTAAAAGTTGCAGACTGATATGTCCAATTTGTCATAAAAAACAGTCTCTGAATCACTGGGATCCATTAAAATGTTTCAGAGATATTACCTTATAAAGTGACACTGGTCAAAATTGGAAAAATTGGCCTGTCATTAGGGTCAAAAAAAACCTCAGGGGTGAAGTGAATAAAGTGGAAAAAAAAAATCGACCAACACACCTATTCGACCAAAACCGCTGCATCCATGTGCACCTACTTCACGTCCTCCTCCTCCTCCTTCTTCTACTTTGGGTTTTATTTTTTTTTTTTGGAATCGGTTAGAGCTGTCAGTCAGGTTCATAAATAAAGTAGAAAAAAAAAAATATTGACATTGTGGCTTTCTTTAACACAAAAAAATTTAAGTAGCAGCAACTGTGCACCAAGATGTGCCCACAAAATTTTGCCCAAAAAAATTATTGTGGCGCCCCTCTGGCTTGGTCGCCAAAGTGGTATCCAACAGATGTAGTGCCATGCCCGCAGGTAAGAAGGGTAAATCCTAATTAGACACACCAAAAACACACCCAACCTCAATCCATATTCCAGGCCAGGGAGATGCTGAGCAGAAGAGCCTCACTGCTGGCTGGTGGGAGGAGTAGGTTTAGGGGGTGGGGAGAGTGAGTTAATGAGTAGAGGAGAAGCAAGATTGATTTCTAGGGGAAACTGGGGATGGGGCTAGAGAGGCCTTCTGTGTTGGGTGCACTGCAAAACAACCAGATCTGAGAACCTTAAATCTACAGCTGGTCATCCAGGTCGGGTAGAGGAATGAGCTGCAAAGGGGTGTCGACCACAATTTGGTCTGGAATCTGCAGGACCAGGCAAAAGAAAATGGAGACCACTCAACTGCATGTGCAGTGGCCATCACCATGGACTCTCTCAGGCAAAGAGACTGCAGAGGGTCAGGAGGATTTGCCAGGCAGTCGCTCTGAAGGGCCCACACTCGCCTGCTTTGGGACTAGTAGCAAGGGGACACATGGGAGGAAAAGCAGTAGAGTGTCATGAAAGGGCAGCAAGGAAAGGCATATACCTGGTGTCTCAGTGTGATGAACTTGGATTACCTGTGAGCTGACCAAACTGCAATCTTGGAGGACACATTGCCGGCTGGGCAATTACTGCTAAAGAATTTCAGTAAAAAGCGAGTAAGAACTACAACCTTTGTGTCCATCCACTCCTTCACGCGCCACTTTGCACTAACACCTACAAGTCTCATCATCATATCATTTCACTATTCTATACCCCATGGGCCCATTCTATCTGTGGGGAGTGCTCCATCAAACATCCTACCCATTTATCCCCTGGGAGCTCTTACAAGCAGCGCTTGTCATCTTTGACCAGAAACCACAGATAGTGTCACAAAAAGCTCTTTTACCCTTGTAAATATAACCCCCTTATAACGACCGGTTGCGGCCATGACTTCAAGGGAGAGCTGAGACATCCCCTGAACTGTTGAGCCCTGGAGAGTCGAGTACCCTGGCCCCATGACCACTACAATTGTTTCTGGTGTTGTAAACAGGATCCAGAATTCTGTTAAACTGTGTCCTGTGTGCCAAAGACTGTGTATGTTTGAACTGTTTAATGGCAGCCGCCATACTGTTAAACCATGTGCTGGCCAGGAGGAGTGTCGCGCCCTCCCATTGTGGGAAGAGCCAGCAAGCAGCACCGAAATTTGTGTCCACCCCCTTCACTGACTGATAAGCCAGGCGATGTGTCCATCAGCTGGAACACCCTGCCTCCTGCAGTTCGAGCTGCAACCTGCGGGTGGGGGTTGTAAACAGAGCAGCACATGCAGGGGAGGAGAAGCGGTCCACCAGAGAGAGACATATGCAGCCAGGACAGTGCAATGGTGGAGGAATCCGAGTGGCAACAGATCAACTGGGCGAGTGGACTAGCCGAGGCTTCATCAGAGGAGAAGGACATTGTCCAATATGTCTGGACACTGTCTTCCCCGAACGCTCGCACAGGGGATCTGCTAGGGTGGATGCATGGCATCCGTGTAATCACCGAGAGGAGAAGAATGTGGAGCCGTTATGGAGGACTCCATCTGATAATGCCTCCTATTGCAACGCTGGCCGCATTGATGGAATTGGTGATACAACTCACAGAGGTGCTGAAGAGGGAGGATTGAGGAGAGGAGCCCACCATTCTAAAACCCGCAATACCACCAATGAGCCCAAGACCTGAACCGGCAAACGCCCTGATCCGTCCACCAGCCGCGGAGGAGACTCAAGACCTGGTGCTAGCAGCTAGGAGTCACCCAGAGGGGACCGAAGCTAGGGAGACTGCAACTGCACTACTGCCCGCAATGCTTTCTACACATGAGACCGAGATTGGAGCGTCATCAGAGGAGGTAGGACCACAGTGTGTCCCAGGATGCCTGGTAGCAGCCCAGCCTGTAGTCACCATCCTGATTGTAGCACAATTCCGGACTTGTGCCCTAACTAAAGATACTGGCTGGATGGACATGATGATGAGAAAAGGAACTTTGCCTTGGGTTCTCCATGAGTGGGTGAGTGAGATTAATCAAACCCTGGCCCAGTCGACTAAACCTGAGACCCTGGAAGCAGTGGGGCAGATGACACTGTCTCTCTCCAGTTAGAGGTTTTCCGTGACCTTGAGCAGGAACTAGCTGATCTTGGTAAGGCTGATCCTGTTTGCCCCTTAGAGACCGTACGAGAGGCCACAAGAGAAAGCATGGCCTGGGAGCCCCGCACAAGGCCGACCACCCAACAGGAGGTACGGGAGAAATCTGATACCCTTGCACAGGATACCACTGCAAAAGAGGAGGCCCAGCATCGCATAGCTAACAGCTCCTTGACAGCTTGATAGAGTTCAGCCGGCATAAGGGACTTGGTTTTATTAATGACAATGTGTTTGAATGGAATGGGATATTTACGTGTCACCTAAGGACGTACTCCCAAAAGGAGGTACTGAGATGGAATATGCTGTACTGTGGGCCAACAAAGAATGGTTTGCCAGTGAAGTAAAGAGGGTAACCTCTGGCCCACTCCCAGGTCTAGGTCAGCATACATTATATGAAAATGCTAGGGACACTAACACCCGTGGTACTGGACCACGCAACTTGTCGATTGTGAGCATCCTGACCCGACATACAAAGGTGGTGCAGCGGGACCCCCAAGAACGAGGGATCGACTTGATGCACCGCACAATTTGAGTATGAGCCGGTACAGTCAGTGGGCTGTGCACATGACAGTACGTACGTCCCCGAAAAGAAGAAGAACAGCGCCTCACAAGCTGGTATCTTAAATCTTCACAAGTGGTTATTCCGTCCACCAGAAGCACAACGTTTCGGTCATAGACCTTTATCAAGTGCATACACCCCACAGTGATACAATCTTTTATACCTAAAAACTCCACCCCCATTGTTAGTACACCAATCAATAGGCAGTGAATAGTAAACAATAATAAAAATCCCACAATAACTAGACAGAGACCAGAAGCTGGATGATGTCCTGATTAAATATAGATCTAATTTGGAAGATGCGAAAAGATCTAAATGGTTCCGTGATATACAGGACTATAATGATGGCCACATATACGGCTGGCAATTTAGGACTTCTCTGCCACAGGGTCCAAGGCCTAAGCCAGGACCTAGAAGACCAAATAAAAAACCTAGGAAACAACAAAAACCCCCAATACCTCAACCCCCAGCTGGTTTTACAGGAGAATCTGACTCCACGGATGACGGTGGTAATACTTCTGGGGCTGTTTTTTTTAGCCAAACCCAAAGGCCCAGGTCCTGGGTCCGGTATGGCCACAGGGGTGGCAGGAAACACAGGGGAAGGAGGACAGAAGCCCGTGACGAGGTCCAGGTCGAGAAGACGTTAATTGAGGAGGAACATCTTGTGGTAAATATATCCTCGATTAATTTAAGTAATGTGCAGAATGAAATTCTTTCTAAGGGATTGACCTTTTGCCCTACTGGATCTGTAGATTGGTTTGGGATTGACAATGATTTTTATCTATTCTTTCGTAGACTGGGACTTGCAAAATATTTTTGTGGTAAGGAGGAAACAGGTTCTATACCATCGGATGATGTTCTCCCTCTCAGAAAGGCTAATCTTTGGAAAAAGAGTAATTTTGTAGCCCCCGGCCATGATCCGGTAATTGAGACCTTTATAAAGTTGGTCAAAAATGATGTGGCAAAATTGAGGAAAAATGGTTGCGGTGGAGTTAAATCCAACGTCACACGTCTTGAGAGGGAGGTGATCAAAAAATTAAAAAACGATGGGTCCATCACCATAAATCCCGCCGATAAGGGCGGTGCGATTGTGGTGATGGACACCATACAGTATCGTGCTGAAATCATGAGACAGTTGAATGAACGTGAAACGTAAAACGTTGTGCTTCTGGTGGACGGAATAAACACTTGTGAAGATTTAAGATACCAGCTTGTGAGGCGCTGTTCTTCTTCTTTTCTGGTATTATTTGGGCCTGGTGGAACTCCCTGGCTATTGGACGTGCGTCTCTCTATTGGAACTCAGTGCGTTCCATCTCCATGTGGTGCTGTGGACAATCCCCTTTTGTTACTAAGTAGGTACGTCCGCCTGCTATGGTGGCTACAATGACCTGTTGCAACGTTATCGTGGAGTGCCCTTAGACACCAGTAGTGTCGCCTGCTGGCAGCGTCTGCAGTCTAGCTAGTGGTAACTAAGCCTAAATATTAAGTTTACCGTTTAAAGTGACTACTGAACTTTTGCTGTGTTGCATCCATGTGCCAGTAGAAGTGTTATTAAAGGCAAATAGAAAAAAAATGGGGAGGCACTCACCGGGTTAGTCTGACTTCTTTATTGATGGACCATACAGTACAAAAATCCGGAAACAGCTAGTTTTGGCGGTATAGGGAGGGAGAGAGAGTAGTGCAGAAGGCACGGGACTACAGCGCTAATTTGCACCTGTCTGGAACTGCTTTACCATTTTGCGGTGTGATAGGCGGCATTTTCTTGCATTAAAATTACTGGCGGACTGGGTGCTGAACGCAAGTAATAAGGTACCACGTGTTGTTGAAGAAATACTTGCATTCACTCTGCCATATAACTGTATGAGAGGTCCAACCCCTGCAGCAGAAAACATACCCAAATCATGACACTTCCTCCACCTTTCACTGATTTCTTGACACATTTTGATTTCAGTCTTTCCACAGTTTGTCGATGAACATAATGTTTGGTATCAGACCCAAATAAATTAAACTTGCTTTCTTCGCTAAAATGAACTGTGGACCACTTCTCCTTTGTCCACACAACATGCTCCTCCCCAAAGGTGAGTCTAGCCTTTTGATTCTTTCGGCTAATGAGAGATTTGGTCACTGCAGAGGGGACTTCCAGCCTAGATGCTCTTAAACGTTGTGACACTGTATGACGGAATAGATCCTCAACCTGTTCAGTGCTGAACTGGCGAGCAATTCCAGCTGCAATGTTGAAAAGATTACCCATGGAGATTTTCTCACATTATCCTTTCCTCCTTTGCATTTGCCTTTCGAGGGCGATCAGCCTTCTTGGGGGACTTTAAAGAGTTTGTGATGCTGACCTCCCCCTCCTACTGTATGCCCACCCACCCCCCATAGACTGTGAGCCCTCGCAAACAGGATCTTCTCCCCTATTGAATCTGTAAGTCTGAATTGTCCACAACCATTGTTACTTGTATTGTTACTATGTTACTTGTCCTAGTCTGCCCTCTTAACATGTAAAGCGCCATGGAATATTATGCCGCTATATAAATAAATAATGATAATAATAATGTTGTAAAGATGCAATATTCTAGAAACCACAGACTTGGAACAACCAACTTTTGTTGATTTGACTGATAAAGTGACCCCTTTAACTGTAAAAATACAAAAAAGGGGGGAGACAAGAGGCACAATAGTGTCCTATCACTAGTGACACTGTCTGTGTGAGTTTATCTATAGGTGTGGACTCACCTGGTCCAGTTGTGTGCCCCACAACTGGTTTATGAGCATTTGTTTTTTTAGCTGCTGCAGGACCTCCACCAGCCACTCGCACGTGGAAAAACATCCAGATCTTGGGAAGATGGTGTACTACGGTCCGCGCTGCTGTCTCAATGGAATCCCTGATGAAGGTGCCAGGAGAGGCGCCGAAACGCATTGGTGGAATAAAGGAGATTGTTACCTTTGGAACCTTGCATTCCTTGTGACTTCTTGGAACCTTACATTCCTTGTGATTCCATTGAGGCAGCAGCGTGGACCGTGGTACATCATCTTCCCAATATCTGAAAGTGACCCCTTTGACCTTCATCTGGACAACCTACCGCCAGTGGGTTTCAGTCTCTTTGGAACGGCACACCATATTTGCAAAGTAAGAACAAACTGGAAAGTTTGTTTGCCCGTTAAATAGAGTTTGTCAGATAATTAAGGGAATTAGCACCAGATTAATACCAATAACCTCCAGGTATTTGAAAGCGTTCTCAAATTTTGATCAGTGTGCTTTTTCATTTATCTCATATACATTTTTATTCTGTGCTTTAGAATATATTCAATTTATGAAATAAGCTTAAAATACTGATAATTTACTCATGTTAGGATATTTTCACATAGGGCAACACAATGACCTTAACATTAAGGAAATTGTGTGTTCTCTAACTTTGATCGCCTGTGTATCTTTATCATATCACGTTTTACAGTATAGCCATACTTTTTAGCCTGTTTTTCCAGTCTACTGAATTCTTTACAATAAGCATGCATTAATTTACAGAGAAGAGTTAAAACAAATTAAGACAAGGTAAGTTTTATACAGTGACTGTTGGCTGGATTTGTTGGCACTTCCAAGTCCACTGGTATTGTTTAATTTTACTGCCTTTGTCCCTCCAGATATTAATGAAAATGATGTACTTTGGCTAAATTTCCTACTTTCCTGGACTTGTGCCATGAATCTTGACAGCTAACTCTGTAATCTCTGTTCTTCGAAAGTGCCCGTTAGCTGGTCTGTCAAGTTTGTAAACTCTTATAGGCCCCTAGAGTAGATGTAGGAAAAAATATCTCCCTCAGCTTGCATACTCCTGGACAATGCCCGTACAATAGCAGACATGCAAACTATGATGCTTTCTAATTGTCTCAAAGATAGAAGCAAGAACATTTTATGTTATAGTCAAGTAATTGAAGAGATTTATTAAAATGATTCTCTAAACCACAGGCAAGATTAAACTCATTGTGAAGAACTGCATTTTAAAATGAGTGGTTAAAACGGTTTAAGATATTTTTATTACAGGCTCGTGTGTGCTTTTTAGTGGCTTCCACAGGATGCAGTTATGTGCTGAGCCAAGACTCCAAAGTTATTTTATTCATTTAACATTCCAGTCTTGACAAATCTCTTTATTGTGTAATGAAAATCTTAGAATGCAAAGTGCCGGAAACCTTCTCGGTCCATGCTATGGAGCATCAAATTAACACATTCTGAGGTCGAGGCAAGGTTCTGCAAGGGAAGAGATTATTTATATTTCAGTTTGCTGACCTAGATTTTGAAAATATTCCACTTAATGGCTTACAATTAAGAAACATTTTGTTCCCAATAGGTTTATTGCTTAAATTTACTAGCTTACTTGCTAATGAATTTTTGAACATTTTCTTTGCGTGTCTTGCAGAAAAATAATTAGTTTATAGTTTTTTTATGAGTATGAGTAATTAAGATTGCCAGTTTCATCAAGAAAGCATAACATGAGCACATTTCTCCAGCCTTAAATGGAACCTATTAGGCGATTCATGCTGCTCAAACAACGAGCAGCACAAATAAGAGCCTGCCAGCCCAATTGCAGCCAGGTATGTATCCCTCTGAAATGCTTCAGCATTAAAATATATATATTTCAAAGAGCTTCTTCTCGCATTGTTTTTGCTAATTGACAGGTATCTCCTCATGTACCCAAATGAGAGAAACCTTTCAATCAACTATAGTGGTGTGAAGCTGCTAGATATGATGCCAGACTAGTCTACTATTTACCTTCAGTCCCTGACTTGTTCTTAAAACTATGTTTTCTCTGAAATTTCTAGGTGTTTCAGAGAAAAACATACTTGGTTACAATTGCACAACCAAGCTCTGATTCATGCTGCCAGTGGTTTGGGCTATATGAATTTACAAGCAGGTTCCCTTTAAGTGCCAGTGTGGGCATGAATCTATTGATTTGAACCAACAACATTATAGATCACAATAGTGCTTTCAGTTTAGAACATTAGACATGTGCATCTCATGAATTAGAATATCATCAAAAAGTTAATTTATTTCAGTAATTCAATACATAAAGTGAAACATATATTATATAGAGTAATTACCATCAGAGTGATTTATTTCAAGTGTTTATTTCTGCTAATGTTGATGATTATGGCTTACAGCCAGTGAATACCCAATGGTCAGTGACATGCCCACTCCAGGGCCTGGGGTACTCGGAAACCGGGCAGCTTGTTGTTCTCCTCAGTTCCTTTCACGGGGGCTGAGACCCGGACCCGTGACCCTGGTGGTGTTGTTTAATAAAGAGGGATTAACGGGGAAGACAGGGAAAAGGGGCATTCATGACACCACCTGCGGTACGCGGCTTCAGAACTTATTGGGATGATGACCGGCAGCTTGGAAGGTTTCGCTCCCTACAGGTGGAGCGAGGTCCTCAGGGCAGCGAGTAGGAGAGTTCAGTTCGTACCTTGGCAAATGTTCATTAGTTCATCAGCACCCCGGTGTTTCATGGGGCCTCTGCGGCCGGTGGTCGCCGCTAAAGAAAGTCCCACACACCACAGCTGGAGTTCCGTAACTTACTCACTTGTTACTTGTTACTTACTTGTTTCAGCATGGCCGCCAGGTACTTCCCCTTTCCAACCTACAGTTCAGTGTTGTCTCCAGAACCAGGACAGTGCAGTCAAGCCTTATTTGGCGGTACTCTTTCTCTTACTGGGTGTCTAGTTCTCTTGTGGCCCTCAGCACTATAAGCTAGTCTCTCCACTCCTCTCAGTGCCTCTGCACACAGAGCTCAGGTATCGATAGCCACAGGGGCTCAGTTGTACCACTCCCCAGTACTGCTCCCTAGTTCGGCTGTCTTCTCCAAGTTGTGTCGGATGCTTGGCCGCAGCTCCCATTAGGAACTTGGGGCCTCTGGTTTCAACAGTTCGGGCTTACAGCCGTGTTCAGGGCCGGTTACCCTATGTTATCTACCAGCCCCTCTGTACTCTCGCCAGATATGTTCTGTACCCCAAGGGCTCTGTCTTTCCTCCACACCCGCTGGTTTTTCCCTCCAGGGGAGAGCGTGGTTGTGCTTAAGCCCACTGGAGCCAACACTACTTAGCTCCTCGCTCTCACTCCTTCCTCTTCTTCTCCTTTTTTCTACTACTCCCTTTTTCCTTCTCGGCTATGCTTGGGTCCTCCCTCTAGGTCCACCCACCGTCCCAGGGTCCCTAAGTGTTGGATGTGTGTGAAGCTCAACTTCGCCATCCCAGCACCTGGAGAGCAGAAACACAACTCTTCCTCTAATGGAGGAGTGCAGTACCTCTGGTGGGGCCCTGCCCGGTGGGGCACCACATTATTATCTCAGAAAATTAATGTAGGGAGGATGAAAGGTCTGAGAGATAAAGTATTACTTAAGTAGGTAACAGAGGCTCACTTTGTGTGGTTGTGAGAGTCACAACCACTATAAGAGTGTATTACGTCTGCTGCAGTCCCCAGCGTGGTGCATATAGAGTAGGGAGGATGAAGGATTAAAAACCACACTGCCATATTCTGCGAAACATCAAAGGGTGAATATAATTTTGATTTATTAGTCAATGTGTTTCAGGTGCACATTAAAAACAGATGACGGCCATTTTATGCTAGCCTGAGCTTCAGTGGTCTATGTACCTTTTTTTTCCCAGATCTTGATCTTATATTGGCTTTGGATTAAATAAACTGTTTTTACTTTACAAGATGAGTGGCACTATCTTCATATTATATGGACATGTTTTCACTTTCTTCCTCATTGGGATCTAGTAACAGAGCACCATAAGGTATTTGATAGCCTCAGAAGTCTGACACAGCGCACAGAGCACAGATTTGATTCCAAGATGTTTTTTCTTTTTCTTTTGCATTTTGACAGAGAACAGAATATGCCTTAATGTGTAAAAGCACCAAGAGGAGGAAAATACAACTAAAATAAAAGCAAAATATGTGGTCATGATGCACTGTTAAGGGGGATCTGCTGCTAACACTTATGGGGGTAATACCCCTCATCCTAGGACCCTTTCAGGTATATATGCTCCTCATCCTGATTTATATGTCCCTCATCCTGTTTCCCATCCTTGTCCCATCCCGGTATATATGTTCCCCAGCCATGTCTGATCCTGGTATATATGATCCCCATCCTGGTATATATGGCCCTCATCCTGGGCCAATCCTTGTATATATGGCCCTCATGTTGGGCCCTTACTGGTATATTTACCTCCCAACATGCTGCACACATAAAAAATAAAAGATTCTACTCACCTTCCCTCCTCTCCATCGATGCATAATGACCTCTTTTCATGACAGTGTCTGATTTCAGTGTGTAAGTGGTGCAGGGCATGATGTGACTGCCATATGGCCCCTGTACATGCGGAAGTCAGCTGTCAGAATATTTTCTACTCCCTATGCCTGGGATTATGGACGTGGAGAACAGTGAATATTCATTCTCTTTAATAGTGGACACACATGATTGCCTAGCTGTGGCAGTAAACCGGCTGCTGGGTGATAAAGTGTGCCCACTATGAAATATAATAACTATGCTCTGCTCCCCACTCAAATAATCCTGCTCAACTCTTGATGCCAGCTTCAGTGCTGCGAGGTGGGTGGAATTATGGGCATGGACAGTGGTGGATATTCATTTTGCTAAAAATCATGCACACATGTTCACTGCAGCCTCGGATCCTGCCTTTTGTGACCCCGCTCCACTGTTGTTTCCAAACAGACACAGCCAGGTATATCTGGACTAAAGACCGCACCCCCAACTTTCCAACAAAGTTTTTTGGGGAAAAGTGCATCTTATAGTTGGAAAATAGTGTTTTTTGTGTACCATATTTTACATTTCAGCAGCAAATTTAAAGTAATAATGAGGCATTAAAATGTGCTGTAAAAATTCCATGAAAAATTAGGCATTTTTTTGGAAAACATTGTCAAACTTGAACAAGTTAACTAAAAACTGGACTTCTATTTCTGGAGTTAGGCCAAGCCACTTCTCATAGGAAATGCCAAAGATGCTCTGCTTTTCACAATGTCTCCTGTTCAAAGGGATTTTGTAACAGAGTAGTTGTTGGTCAATGAAATAGTTGAGGACACAAAGCTCAACAAGAGAGGTCAGTACAAGAGAGAGACAGAGCATTGACAGTTGTTCGTTTCAAGTCACCAATACAGCAATTTTTTTTCTTTAGCGCTGGAGTGGTGCTTTACAGTCCCCTGTCCCCTGTAATATCTCTTCCTCGCCCACCAGCGCCGTGGGTTACTTGGGACCGGTCCCTGCTGTCTGGTCACAGGGGAATGTCACGGTAGTGGCCATGGACCGGTTCCGTGGCCCTGGAGGGTTTGCAACAAAATTTAAAAAAGGGAAAAAATCTAAAAAGGGTCAAAAGAAAAAAATATAATAATAAGTTTGTCACTGTGACACCACCCGTGGTATGCAGCCAGATATGAACGCCACTGCTTGTCTCAGCTCCGAGGGATGATGATGTGACGCAGCAAGGTGATGAGCCCTCCACGAGCAGGGCTGGTTTATCCCCTGGGCCGGTGATAAAAGTTTATAGTGAGGTGACTGTGAGGTAACCGTAAGTGTGCAACTTATTACTGACAGCTGTGTTTCTGATCTCTCAGCGTCGCAACTTCTCAGATGCCAGAGTCTGTAACCAAGGGCGCTCAATAAAACTCTCACACAAGTCTCGAGTTCAACCAGGTACTTTACTCACTGCTGTTGCTCTTATTCTTACACAATCTCGGTTCTGCAGTGAGCGGTACAGGTAGCCAGTCAGCAGCTGAGATGGATCACCAAAAGCACCCTCTTTCTCAATGCCTTTCGGGTATCTTTAGGACTGCTCACAACCTCCGGGCTAGCAGTCACAGACTTTTCTTTGTATCCTCTCCTTGGATCCCTAGTCCTATCTGAGGCCTTTCCTTTGGTGTGTCAGTCTGTAGGTTCCGGGCATAGAGACCCTTCACCTCACCGGTTAATCTGTGGCCGGGGCATATAGCAGCCAACCACTATTACAGGGCCGGTTCCCTGTCAGTCGACCCAGTCCTCAGGTTTTCCATAAATCCGGTCTTCAACCTTGGACTACTTATCCTCTACACCTGGTCAGTAGCCTCAGACCCAGTCAGCCATAGATGACACCAGCCGCCGGGTCCCCGTTCTCTCTGATTGTTACGCTCTTTTAGCTATATCGAGGGTTTCAGTTCGGAGTCCGGTTCCTCCTCCTCCCTACTTACCAGGAACTCTCCTCACCCCCTGACTAACTGTCACTCTCCCTGAGGTAACTAATGTTGCTCCTCCCCCTTTCACAGGTGTCTCTCCTAAGCTCCACCCACCACTCAGCCTTCCCCCACCTCTCCCCTGCCTGGCATAAAGTCCTAGGTCTAGGGATTTGGGGGGTGTTGGGTGTTTGGTTTGGGGTGGATGGCTCACCATCTCAGCTTCTGTGCTACTCTGTGGCCACCGGTCCGCAGAGGCACCACATCTCCACTGTTGGTGTCTCCACTGTTTTTTGGTGCTATCTTGTGACTATAGCTTCTGACAGGCCAAAAATCAGAAGTTACATCATAAGATCACAATGCATCTCTATGAGAGCCAGAACAAGGCCAGAATAAAGCTCTCACACAGATGTATTAGTTGTGACTTCCAGGGCAGTCCATGAAACAATGGAACAGCCAGCAGCAAACAACTACCCAGTGACCGACTGAAACAGCGGCGATTAATGATGAAGCCGCCAGAATAGGAGTATAAAACAGGGGGCAGGGAACTTAGATCTAAAGCACCACTCCAGCAGTGTAATAAAGAAAAACACTGGAGTGGTGCTTGAAAAACTATGTGAAATCGTACCTAGCAAAATTGATGCTTGGATGCTGTTTGGAAGCGAAAGAGCGGTCACACCAAACATTTATTTGATTTTGATTTCTCTTTTATCCATTCACTTTGCATTTTAATTTACAAAAATAAATTATTAACAATGCTATTTTTGAAAACATGTTTACTTTCAGCATTTTTTCATAAATGCGTAAAATTTTACCCAGTACTATGGGGAATGTAAAATGTAATTGTAACAAAATGAAATTAGATGAACCATATTTAGTTATTTGCTTAAATAAAGCTGAAATTCCATTGAACCTGTGAGCCGTCTGTGAATTTATAAAACAGATGAAATAACTTAATCTTCAGTCCAATATTTGGCAATTTTGCAGCTTGGGAGTGTAGGTAACATATGTTCTGCACAAATATATTTACTCCTATTGGAAAAATTGGAGAAAACAATACTGACTTAATTCTCCTGTGTCTTACATACTGCACACACCCTGATTACTATCTGTGCCAATATTGCTAATGTATTCTTGAATAAGCATTGAACTTTAGTAATATATCACAATGCTGATCAACCTTCTCCCCCTTACAAAAAAGCAATGAACAGAAACAAAACTATAGAACATAATCTCAGTAGTTTTACAAGAATATATTATGTTCAGCCATAAACAAAAGTTCTAGGTCAAAATATCCTTGGAAATGCTTTGGAGATGTTGATAATTATGTCAGTTGTATGTTGGAAAGGATGCCAAGGAATATTGCCTAACAATACTCAAGGTAAAATAACTTTAGAAATATGTCTTGGCAAAGCTAGATAAAAAAAGTCCAGCAACCTAAAAAAAGGGTCATGTGGAATGTGTATACTCACTATTCTATGTTTGCTCTAAAAAACTCTTGAAAAACTATATTTTCAAATGTTTATTCACGCAAAGTGAATTTTTCTTCAGAAAGCATAAAATCCTGATTTTAACAATATGTTGTAATTTTTTTTTAAATTGGAAATTTTTTTTTTCCATGTTGTAATGTTTATTAAAAATAAAAATTAAAGTGGCGTGTCGTGGTCTGCAAGCAAGTCTGAAGGTTGCATAGTTGAAAAGCTCCTAAAGCAGCTTGAATCAGCTCTCACCGGCATCCTATTTCCTCCAACTACTTACAACCAGCTCTCCAATCGTCCAGGGCACTTGATGACTTGTGGCTGTCCCCGCTGAGATTGCCCGACTTCTTTGCCTGGGGGAAGTCCTCCAAAACAGCAGGTAACATGGTTCGGTGTCCCCTTCGGGATCATTGTGCTCCTCGCGAGGCTCGGGGAGAGGTGCAGGCAGGGAGGGAGACCAAGACAAACAGCACCGCTTGGCCCCACGAACCAAGGAGGGTATGCAGGGCTTTCTCTCCTCCTTAAGAGCCTCTGTGAAAGAGGACATGCATAATAAGGTCAGAGAAATAAAGGGAGAGATTTCAGCTTTGGGAGAGCGTACGTCCCATATGGAGAACAGAATGGCTGAGTATGCCACCTTCTTTAATGCATTAGTGGATGAAATTGAAGCCTTCAAGGAGGAATTAACCTGTGTAAGTGATAAAGTGTATGACTTGGAGGATAGATCACACAGGAATAACATCCAAGTGCGAGGGATTCCTGAGGATGTTGTAGATAAAGATTTAACTGCTTTCCTGCAAAAATTACTACAGACTTTCCTTTTTGAGATGTCTGCCAGGGACCTTATGGTTGACTGGATCCACAGAACCCAAAACCGAAACATGTGAATCAGAATTTGCCTAGAGACACGCTGGCAAGGCTGCATTCTTTACTACCAAGGACATATTCATGCAGTACATGAGGAAGGGTCCAGCATTGCCTGAGGAGCTGCAGTCGACGCGTTTCGTAGCCATATGGCCACTTCATCAGGTCATTAGACTAAAATCAAAATTGTCTCCTGAGGTCAGCGCAGAGGAATACTGGTAATACAAAAACCTTGCTTTCTTATCCTTATCTGCAGTGACCCTTTACAAGGCTGGTTATGAACCCTTCACAACCTGAGTAGATGAGTGGATTACTGCGATATTAACCCCTGGTATCCACATTTATTGCTCTATTATGCGCTCCCCCTCCCCTCCCCTTATATATTTTCCTAATGTTGGTAATGTATAATGTCTACATGGATGTACATTAATGTGATCATATACCTACATTTACACAAAGCATAGCCATGTTGCTAAAATTATACTTTTTAAAGGATAGGTATACATGACATCACCTTATAGAAAGTGTTGACATGTTTACATACAGTACATGTAAACTTGTGTGTCTGCCGATGGGTATATATTTACATATATATTTAAAAAATAGACATCTTGACACTGTGTCTGAACACCTACAGTTGTGGCCCAAATTATTGACATTGTATACATTACCACACACCTACAATCAAATGTATCTGTGTGTACATAGAGGTCTGTAGCAACACAATAAACTACTAACATGCGTAGGTACCCATTGCATTGTGTAGAGCTGTATCATGATTCTGGGACACTATAAATTTGAACACCAAGGTATGAACACACACTGCAATAGCCTGCAAGACAGGACGATAGCTTTGGTTTGATAACAGTATTCAGACTGACATTTGGACATGTGGACATCTGCGGAAATATATATTCACAGAGCTTTATAAAGGCATGTGTGTTTCCAAATTTGAATATGTTAGGTATAGTTCCTCACATACGTATGTAGGGACTTTTTTAGTTTACATTACCTATGAGAGTTAGTACACACAGACAGCTTTACACTTATGATCAGTACACAATTTGATTGGAAAATGTGGGCACATGCATGGCTATGCGATTACATGGTAAAAAGTGCCTCCTAAGCTAGCAAAACATGTCCCTGCACCATCCTATCACTAATCTCACACTCCTTTTGTCTCCTAAAAGCATCCTGTGAAAGTGCATAAAAACGTTTTAATACTTACCTTATTAGTGATTATAATTAGCAGTGACTATTCTTTAGTCACCAAGGCGGGCTGTTTTGCAGCTCCAGGATACACCCTGTCTCTGTGTGTTCTGCTGTGATGTGCAGGCATTGCCCTCCCCCCTCTCTATCACTCACAGATCATGCAAATCATTAGTCCTGCCTTCAGTTTCAGTTTCACAGCAGCACAGACAGAGAGAGGGTGGATCCTCGAGGCTGCAAAACAACACCCCCTGGTGACTAAAGAATATAGCCCCTGCTAATTATATTCACTAATGAGTGAGTATTAAAACGTTTTTATCCACTTTCACAGGATGCTTTTAGGAGACAAAAGGAGTGTGAGATTAGGGAATGGATGCTGCAGGGACATGTTTTGATAGCTTAGGAGGTGTTTTGGAGGTGACAGGATCCCTTTAATAAAAGGTGAATCAGGATGTCACAAATAATACAGGATGAATTAAACTCTAGGAGCACATTAAAAAAACAAACAAACAAACAAAAAAATACAAAACATTTCCAGAGAAGGAGATGAGTACTTTGCAACAAGACGGGGGTGGGATGGTAAGATAGTACATTGCTCACAACATATGTGAAATGTCAACCCCAGCCCCTTAAAATATACCTTTGTATGTGTGTGGCCTAAACACATTGTGAGACAGAGATATAGACATACCGTAGTGTCAACATCAGCTGTTTTTGTGGAGTAATTGCTCTGCGATAAGGAATGTCCTGGCGCATGATGTGTCCTCAAACTTGATTAACTAAGAAATCAAAGCTGGAAGCAGACATCCGCAAGTAATTTTGGAATTTCTGGGGATCCGCACGCATCTCAGGGTGTAATCTTGTAAAGCCTCCAATGGTGTCTCCGTCAAAATTTATAGGGTCGATCCAGTAACGCCACTGTCTGCCTCTTCTTCTTCGGCGTTCTGCATCGCAGGCAACAGCAAACGCAGGTGTATTGCCACATGCCAAGTCAATGTAGTCACAAAAAGCTGCATGTAATAAGGCCATTTTTCAAAAGAAAGTGTTTGGGTCGGAAGGGAACCAACCCACTGGAGGGGAGTGACCTTAAAACCGGATCCGGGAAAAAATCAGATGCAACCGGAGGCACCGGACCATAATTTTTACCGGATTCGTTTCCCGGATTCAGTGCAAAAAAACGGTCCATTGCATCTGGTTGCATCCGATTCAGTAGCATCCGGGAGTGTCAGGGTTGTCTGGGAAAAAACAGGATCCACCCTGACAGCCAAAACTGTGGTGTGAAGCTAGCCTTACACACATTTGGATGTAGTAGTAGTGCTAGGTATCAAATTTCTGCTGATCTGATAACGATGACCTACTCTATATATAGATCGTCAATATCATCAATTGGAAAATTACTTTTAAGCTACATATGTTGCATGATACTCTTTTATAGCTTGGTGGGATATGCTGTACTTCAAAGACGTTGGGAATTGTTATGGTGGGATATTACTTTTACTTTCACATTACACAAATAATGGCCCTGAATATAGTCCCCTTAGAAAAAAAGCTAATGATTTAAGGAAAATCAGTATAGAGCATCCTATAGGTGATCATTTCTAGTTTTCAGCCATTTTATTCTGCAAAAAAAAAAGCAAATGGAAAAGTGCTTCATGTGCATTCTGTCTTCATTTGCATCTGGATATAATTAAATCCTTAACTGTAGGCTGCTGCAAACCCATAACAGATGACCTGGCATGCCAAAATCATCAGATTTGTTAGATATTGAGATAAGGGACATATTATACCTTTTGTACAGCCTGTTTCTATTTAGATTAAAATCAGGCAGTTGAAATGAAGTGACAGGAGGCTTAATTTTCTTTTTCCTTTTGTAAAATATTTCTATTTGGAATTTTCCTCTGATGAAGGGATAGTTTGAGTTATAGGAATTTTGCTGTCAGGGAGGCAGGAACACATGTCAGATTCCTGGGTGCGGAAAACATCATATGCATAAATATTAGAAATGAAAGAAACTCTAAACAATGTTCTATGAAACTATTGTCTATGACCGCTCTCATACAAGGACATTCTCAGATTTGTGAAGCTTTTAATGTTTTCAGATTAGAAGTCTTAAAGAGAACGTTAGCATGGGTTCATCCCCATTCTCAGTAAAGTACATGGCTTTTACCTTCAGTAAAGAACAAAACATAAACTTTCAATTTTGGTTGGTATTTTAGGTTCACTGTAGCACCTTGGCCTGAGGGAGACTTCAACCTCTGCACTCCTTAGAGCTTTTCTGTCTCCTGAAAACAATATCAGTTGATATCAACAAAATGTTGATGCAGAACATTTGGCAACCCCATGTCATATACTGTAGTATTGGCAGGTGATAAAATGATCAAATCCACAATACTAATTTACCCCAAGTAATTAAATTGGAGACTGGGACACACAAAGGTGAAAAGCCATTTTCAATATCTTTGGTGGATTCTTTTGAGTGAAGCTTGATGTAATTTCCCAAATAATGTGTTTCTTTTTTCAATGCTTTTTTTATTGGGAATATCCTCTGTTTTAAAGCATCACTCCAGCATTTTTTTTTATTGCACTGCAGGAGTGGTGATGATTTCTGCATGGTTCTTGCCTTGGTTTTATGCAGTATTATGCAAATATATGCTAAAAAAATGCATTTTTGATCAGCAGCAAAACCGATACGATTAAGTTTGATCCCATGCTGATTTTGTGAGTCTGACAACTGACAAAGACAAGGGCAGTCAATAATTTTAAGGGTAGGATAATTTAAACAGTGAAAGATGCAGTTTCAGAAATGATATCCAAAAAATCGCATTGTCTAAATTATATAAAGTTATTTGCATTTTGAACATAGAAATAAGTATATGATCCCTCTGGCATACATACTTGGTGGCAAAACCCTTGCTGGCAAGCTCAGCGGTCACACGTTCCTTGTTGTTGGTAATGAGGTTTGCACACATGCCAGGAGGAATTTTGGTCCACTCCTCTTTGCAGATCTTCTTTAAATCATTCAGATTTTTAGGCTGTTGCTTGGCAACTCAGACCTTCTCCTCCATAAGTTTTCCATGGGATTAAGGCCTGTAGACTGGCTAAGCAACTCCATGACCTTTTTGTGTTCTTTTTGAGCCACCCCTTTGTAGCCTTGGCTGTATGTTTTGGGTCATTGTCATGCTGGAAGACCCAGCCATGACCCATTTTTAATGTCCTGGCGGAGGAAAGGAGGTTGTCACTCAGGATTGTAGGGCACATGGCTCCATCTTTTGTCCCATTGATTCAGTGAAGTAGTCCTGTGCCCTTAGCAGAGAAACACCCCCAAAACATAATGTTTCCACCTCCATGCTTGACTGTGGGGATGGTGTTCTTTGGGTCTTAGGCAGCATTTCTCTTCCTCCAAACACGGCAAGTTTAGTTAATGCCAAAGAGCTCAATTTTGTCTCATCTGACCACAGCACCTTCTCCCAATCCCTCTCAGAATTACCAAGGTGTTCATTAGGAAACTTCAACTGGGCCTGCACATGTACCTTTTTGAGCAGTGAGACTTTGTGGGCACTGCAGGATTTAAATCTATAACGGCATAATGTGTTACCAATGGTTTGCTTGGTGACTTTGGTCCCAACTGCCTTGACATCATTAACAAGTTCCCGCGTTTAGTTTTAGGCTGATCTCTCACCTTTCTCATGATCCTGGATACCCCACAAGGTGAGATTTTGCATGGAGCCCCAGATTGATGTCGATTGACTCTCTTTTTCTATTTCTTCCATTTTCTTACTATTGCACCAACAGATGTTTACTTCTCACCCAGTGTCTTACTTATAGTTTTGTAGTTTATTCCAGCTTTGTGCAGGTCTAGGATCTTTTCCCTCACATCCTTAGAAAGCTCTGTGGTGTTGTCCATGTTGTAGAGGTTAGAGTCTGACTGATTAATTAAGAATGTGGACAAGAATCTTTTACACAGGTGACAATTTAAGACAACTGTCTTTAAAGCAGGTAACGAGTTGATTAGGAACGTCTAACTGGTCTGTAGGAACCAAAACTCCCAATGATTGGTAGAAGATCAAATAATTATTTCCCTCTGCAAAATATAAATGCATTTATATAATTTAACAATGTAAATTTCTGGAATATATTTTTGATATTCTATCTCTCACTGTTAAAATGACCCTACCTTTAAAATTATAGACTGTCCATGTCTTTGTCAGTGGGCAAACTTTCAAAATCTGCAAGGGATCAAACACTTATTTCCCCTACTATATATATGCATACAGGTGCATCTCAATGAATTAGTATATCATGAAAAAGTGTTTTTTTCAGTAACTCAATACAAAAAGTTAAACGTATATATTATATAGATAACGTAAAGAATATTTATATCGTATTAGCCAGTAGATAGGAAAATATATTGCAATCTGAGAGTCCTCAGTGGTTGATACCTTTTAATGACTAACTGAAAAGATGGCAAGCATAGCAAGCTTTCGGGACACTATGGCCCCTTCGTCAGGCTCATAATGACACAGATTCGAAAGACACATACATATGTACTATACTTAAACAGGATGATATGGTGCAGTAAATATGACAGCTGACGCAAAGAAGAGCCATGCTGGGGGGGAAAGGGAAAGAGCTGGGAAAGAAACCAAAATTCTAAGGTAAGAGGAGGAAGTGTCAAAAGTTCATAGTTCTCTAATCTGAGTCTGTTGCAAGATGTGATAACTACCAAATGCCCTTTCATTTTCTATAAAAACGCATGAATCTGATATCCCCCAAATGTCCTTTCATTTTACATAAAAACCCATGAATCCATGTGAAACATTTAATTCTGTTTTGAATGTGTCAAAGGTCATTATCAATTTGTATTTCCAAATTCTTCTCTCTCTCTGAGATTTGAAGTTAATTTTTAAAATGAGCAGACTTGTATCGGTTTCACTGTTGTGGTCAGGGTTGAAAAAATGCTTTGCTACAGGTAGATCCATATGCTTTTCTTTTAATGAGTGGCGATGAGAATTAATTTTTGTTCTGAATTTTTTCAGAACAAACAAACAATTTAGTTTCCCTACATACATGCCACCTTTTGGCCTCCAGCCTGACTCTGCTTTACGTCACCGGTTGTACTTTCTGCACCATTTCATCCTGTTTAAGTATATTATACATGTATGTGTCTTCAGAATCTGTGTCATTATCAGCCTGACAAAGTGGCCATAGTGTCCTGAAAGCTTGCTATGCTTTCCATCTTTTCAGTTAGCCATTAAAAGGTATCAACCACTGAGGACTCTCAGATTGCAATATATTTTTATATTATATAGAGTCATTACAAACACAGTGATCTATTTCAAGTTTTTATTTCTGTTAATGTTAATGATTATGGCTTACAGCCATTGAAAACCCAAAGGTTATTATCTCAGAAAATGAAAGTAGGGAGGATAATATTTTAAAAACCATGCTGCTGTATTCCACGAGACATCAAAGGAGGAATATAATGTTGATTTATTAGATAACGTGTTTCAGGTCTCCCTGAAACATGCCAATATGATATTGACTTAAGCTGAAGAAGGGGCCAGAGAGCCCTGAAACTTGTTGACTAATAAATTAATATTATATTCACCCTTTCATGTCTTGTAAAATATGACAGTGTGATTTTTAACCCTTCTTCCACCCTACTTTATATGTACCACACTGGGGACTGCAGCAGCCGTGATGTGCTTTTATAGAGGTTGTGACTCTGACCAAAACACAAGGTGAAGCCTCTGATACCTATTTAGGCAATATTTTATCTCTTAGATCCTTCATCCTTCCTACTTTAATTCTCTGGGACTATGGCCTTTGGATTTTCATTGGCTGTAAACCATAATCATCAACATTAACAAAAATAAACACTTGAAATAGATCACTCTGTTTGTGATGACTCTATATAATTTATGCGCTTCACTCTATGTATTGAATTACTGAAATAAATTAACTTTTTGAAATAATTCTAATTCATTGAGATGCACCTGTATTTATATATACACTGTTCTGCCCATTTAGGCTCAGTAAGGGAAAGCAATTATAGTTTGGACACTTGTTACAACCTGTGAGATGTGACAGGTTATCTTGTTATTGCATTTAACATGTTTAGCACAATCTGTCATTGACATTTGCTACAGCTACCATTCTACAGAACAGAAGGTACAAATTCCACCTTAAAGGGACACCTTTTAGCAGAGTACTATACAAACTACCCTAAGTCAGAAGCGTCTAAAAGGAATGATGATGCACTTCACACTCAGCATGACAACATTACACCAGCTCCCGTGTTTGAAACTCTTAAACGAGGCTCCATGGACTGCATTTGCATATTCATGTGTGAGGTGTCCTTTCTTTCAAAAACAGCTTGTATGATCCCCTGGGATTTATATCTCCTGTAAACATCAAAGATAAAATGATGTTATGAGACTTCAAACAAGGTCTGATTGGGATAATCCGCTTCCAGTAGAGAAAGGAGACCTGCGAGCAGTTTGGAGGAAGCCTCTCAAAACTTTGTCCAACCTTTGTGTGGAACAACCATATGCTCCTGTGCCACCAACAGAAGTCAGTGATAGAGACCTCTATGAATAGAAATAGAAGCCAAAAAAGAAGTCCAATGCGTCTCCAACATTTTCTGAGACAGATGGAGAAAGTGGTACCTCTCGACCCTACAAACCAGGATAAAGTGGCAGAAAGACTGGCCAAACATTGAATCTCGTGATATCGCACTTATTAAAGACAGCCTGTCATATCAAAATGAGTGGCCACTCGACCTTGTCATCCAAACTTTCCCAAGCAAGGATGGGAAACAACGCAAAGTTAACCTCAAAGAGTGTGTGCTTGGGGAGCGTAAACTATTCCCCAGGCCAGTAACATAACTTGTATTACTGTTTTCACCAAAAGAATCTAATAGTGGCAACAGTTGACACCAAGTAGGGAGTGTTCTGCCCATTTAGGCTCAGTAAGAGAAAACAATTCTACTTTTGACACTTGTCGAAACCTATCAGATGTCATGTTATCTTGTTTGTGGGAATAGCTTTTCTCCTTATGGAGATCAATCTGACTGCCAGCATGAGGAGCCTTTTAGCCACAATATTTCTCTGGGAAAATATTCAAATTGTCACTTCAGTGAGGAAGTAGATGAACTCTAGTACCAGCTACTGAAGGTAGCAATCCTCAAGTCATAATTGACTCTTTAACAAATCTTTCAATATGACTTGTGATTTGGGTCAGATCAGAGTCTCAATCTGCAGGCACTGCATTTCAGGGTGATTGCCCATCATCAGTGCAGTGTATGGGATTCTGACCTGGCTGTATGAGAGGCTAAGACCAGGTCTGGGGAATAGCTATTCTTCTTATGGAGATCAATTTGCCTGCCTGCATGAGGAGTCTTTTAGCTGCAATGCTCCTCTGGGAAATTCCCAAACTGCCCTAGGTCTCTTTTACATTAATTAAATAGTACTTTGTAGGACCACCCTCTGCATCTCTAGGGATGAAGCAGCCATGTTAGATCAGTATCAAAAAAAGATCCCATCCCACATACATATGTTCTCTTGCATCCTGCTTCTCTTAAATTTCCCATAATCTTTGGCAAGCTAATCTGGTGAGAGTAACACTCTTGTCTATATATTTATTACCTTAGAGCCTGTTATTAAGATTTCCAGCAATTTTTTTTTACATAGGGGTTAGGTCTGCAGGGATGCATGTGCATAATTTCAGCCTCCATTTTAGTGAAGGATCTCCTGTATTGAATAATGTCATAGCTGTTTTATGATTTATGTACTCTGCAAATTTAATCTCTTTATTTTATTATCACTGCTGTTGTTTTGTGTGATATGCTTAGCTGGGATTTGTGTTATTTGTAATCTTATAAACCACATTCTTGATTGATGAAGCACCCACATTGAATCATCATCATTAACTCACTGTTAAACAATAAACTACAGAAGACTACAGAACCAGCAGCCTGTTTACTTTGGATACAGAGAAGGTTAAGCTGTATGCTGATATTCACAGAGCATAGAATGTGAACGAAGGCATATATTTTCCAGAAGGGAAAACCTCACTTGAAAACAAAGGGAAAAATGCAGCAAACCTGCACCTAAAAACACAGTAAAACTAGATGAAAACCCTTAAACCAAACCACAGGAAAGACATGCAAGGATGTTTGTTTGTGAATGCTAAGGGATAGTCTTACTGGGTAAATGATTTGAGTAGCTCTGATGAAAAATCCCAAGTTGGACAGGTTGTGACAACTCCTTGATTGAGTATTAGGTTTGGTTTTAACACCTAGTGATATTTCTCTATCTCCTCCTACACTTTCTTTATATTGTGTTTAATGGACATCTCACCAACCCCATCAGTAACAGGTTGAACATTGCATTCATTCCTTGCCCTGAGTCTTTCTACTAATGTAAGCTGGAGCATTTTCAAGCTGTTTTATGAGCATGGGCGACAAAACCTGTTCATGAGAGGAGTTGCTCTCTGCATCAAGCAAACCTTTCAATTGCTTTGTATAGACATGTGTAAAACTCTGAGGTCTACTACAACCTTTTCAAGCAAAAACTGCCCTATGTCAAAAGTAACCTCACCGTATAAACGTTTGGTAGCCAGTACTAATCAATAGTTCATTTAAATACTTAATGCATTTATATGACAATCTAAGGGTACTTTCACATTAGCGTTTTTTTTAAATCGCAATTACCGCATACCGGCTGCACTTGCGGCACGGTTGCGGCACAGTTGCGGCAAGCCCCATACAATGTATATGCAGGCTTGCGGCAGGTGTGGCAAGTGCGGTTTTGGCACTTGCGTCAGGTGCGCTTCGAAAAAAAATGCGGTTAGCCGCGTTTTTTTCGCGGCCGCACCTGCCGCAAGTGCCAAAACCGCACTTGCCGCACCTGCCGCAAGCCCGCATATACATTGTATGGGGCTTGCCGCAACTGTGCCGCAACCGTGCCGCAAGTGCAGCCGGTATGCGGTAATCGCGGCAGATGCGTTTTTTTCACCGCATCTGCCGCGATTTAAAAAAAACGCTGATGTGAAATCAGCCTAAGAAGGATTTCTGGTTGCTAAATTCCATTGATTAAACAACCCAACCAAAATCCCTTTGTGTAAGTAATACATGGACACTGCTTGTGACTTGGTTCAAAAAGGGCACAGCAGACCTTTATTGATTACTGCTTACACACTCAACCAAGGCCACCAAACAAGTGGTGTCCCTAAATATTAAACAATAAATACCAACATAATATTACAATAATTAACCATCAATAAGCCTGGTCCTGAAACCACATCCCACAACTTTTATCCCTTGCAACAGCACAACAGCCCAGAGATGAAGTATTATTACCCCATAATTAATATCTTTACTTTGCAGGACTCACGAGTGCAAGTTACTATGACCTGTAAAAGAAGCCACTATCCCCTAATAGTGACTTTCAACCTAAATTACAATTATCCATTAACTCGCCTCTGGACCACACATATCGTCCACCACATGCCTGGCCATGTGACACATTATGTGGCCTGGACCTGCCATAAACCCAATGCTTCAATGCCCTCCTCCCCTGCAATCACACACCTCGCAAGTCCACCATGCTTCTGCAGTTTAAATCAATTAACCATTTAACTCTCCTCCCCACCTGAGATTGTCATGGTGCCCATCCACACTATGGGCTCACTGGTTTTTCTGAGTTTTCATAGTATTGAATATGTAGAAAGTGTTCCAAAAATGATTCCTCCTAATCCTTTGTGCCAGGAAGATCATTATGCCTCTACCTATAAGTCCAGACTAACTGACTGAAATGTTATGTATAGCTGTCGACTAAAAATTTAGTTGTCCAGATCTTTAATTTATAGGAAACCATGGTTTGACCATATATTTAATAAACCATGGCTAATGGGCAATTACGTGATAACCACAATCCATTTTCATGTCAATCTCTGCCCTATTAATTTTGTATGTGGCTCATCCCCGGTGAAAACATTTTTGTTGGTTTGTTAAAAGCTATTGCTTTTTCTCATTCCATACAGTCTTTGTACATTGGTTAAGAAATTTTATGATTTTCACAACAAAAATGATATGGCTGCTCAAAAAATTAAGCTTGTTGTCACAGCTGAAATGAGCTTTTTTATAATCTTGTATCACTCACTGAAAAATGAAAAACACTTTTTCCTTCACTTTTTTTTAAACTGTCATGAACTGGCTAAGGCTGGCTTCACATTGGCGTTCCCCTCCGCAGCGTTCTGAAGAGGGGATCCGCAATGTGACGGCAGCGGCCGCCAGCTCCTATCTTTATAATGGGAGCGCACGGTGCTGCGCTTGACCGCGCATGACCGTGCGCACCCATTCACTCCTATATGTGATCTGTGCGCAGGCGCATGCCTGCGCACAAATCACGCATTCTCGTCCGCACGAGGGACGCGACATGTTGCATTCCTGGTGCGGACGAGAGTGTGTGATCTGTACACAGGCATCTGCCTGCGCACAGATCACATATAGGAGTTAATGGGTGCGCACGGTCTTGCGCGGTCAAGCGCAGCACCGTGCGCTCCCATTACAAAGATAGGAGCTGGCGGCCGCTGCGGTCACATTGCGGATCCCCTCTGCAGAACGCTGCGGAGGGGTCCGCAAATGTGAACCCAGCCTAAAATAAGCTATTGCTTCTTTTCAATCCATGCTGCCCCAAAGAAATATTTAATTTTTTTTTTAAACAAAACTTTAACTTCTCTGCTATCCAAAAATATTTAAATTTGTGTTGATGGGCCTCTAAAATGAGCAATTGCTTGATTAAATATTTTTACTCATCAATTTTTGATGTGATCAAAGGAAAGAATGTAAACAACCTTTTAGGGCTATCACCCCATAACATAGCATCAAAGGGTCATGGCTAAAGTAATCAAATTCCACTGTTTTTACATGAGCCATACCGTCTGGGTCCATGAGCGGTTCGTTCTATTGCTTCATCATTTTTCTGAGATGATTACCTTTGGGTTTTCATTGGTTATAAGCCATAATTATCAACATTCACAAAAATAAACACTTTAAATAGATCACTCCGTTATGACTCTATATAATATATTCATAACTTAGAAAAGGAGTATAGGCTTTAAATTTTGCAAAAGTAAAATTTTATTATTTTTAACAAAGATCAAGGACAGGGGAAGGGGAGTTGTAAAGTGCTCCCGTGCGTAAAGCCAGTAATGGCTTATATCGTATACAATTCACCATAAATAAACAGGTCAAGATTAATATCCCATCATTACAGTCAGATAGTGGTGTCTTCGCAGAGACCCATATACATACAGGTTTATACAGAAGTATATTGTTTCTCCCTCTCTCTATGGTCACAAGGGATAAGATTTACATAGACATATCAAACAGATGTTCCACAATCCTATATTGACCATTGGGGGATACCCACACTTATATTAGTCCCAGTATATAGGTAAACAGTGAGGCACCTTAGGTAAATCCACTAAATGACAGGCATAATATGAGTACAAGGTCTTAGTGACGTTATAGGTTTACATATTTACCAGGGCCATCGCTGGCCATTAGCACGGAGGCAACAGAGGGGCAGAGGGTGGTCCGGACTGGACCCAACGCGTTTTGTGACCAGCTGGGTGATGGTCACTTCATCAGGGGATGCTCAAGGTTCCTCCATCTGAGGTTTTTATCTGTGTCTCGGGTATCGCGTCACCGGAAGTAACGCTACGCAGCTAGATCACCTGACCGTAAGTGACGCGCATGCACGTGACAGGACGCTGTAACGCCACCGCGCCGATGTCAGGCCGCACATGCACGCACGGTCGCAGGGACGTGTCACCATAGCAACCGTACGCGCATGTGCGGCCTGGTGTCGGCATGGTGGGCGGTACAGCGTCCTGTCACGTGCATGCGCATCACTTCTGGTCAGGTGATCCAGCTGCGTAGCGTTACTTCCGGTGACGCGATACCCGAGACACAGATAAAAACCTCCGATGGAGGAACCTTGAGCATCCCCTGATGAAGTGACCGTCACCCAGCTGGTCACGAAACGCGTTGGGGTCCTCCATTATGGACCACCCTCTCCCCCTCTGATGCCTCCGTGCTGATGGCCAGCGATGGCCCTGGTAAATATGTAAACCTATAACGTCACTAAGACCTTGTACTCATATTATGTCTGTCATTTAGTGGATTTACCTAAGGTGCCTCACTGTTTACCTATATACTGGGACTAATATAAGTGTGGGTATCCCCCCAATGGTCAATATAGGATTGTGGAACATGTGTTTGATATGTCTATCTTTGTAAATCTTATCCCTTGTGACCATAGAGAGAGGGAAAAACAATATACCTTTGTATAAACCTGTATGTATATGGGTCTCTGCGAAGACACTACTATCTGACTATAATGATGGGATATTAATCTTGACCTGTTTATTTATGGTGAATTGTATACGATACAAGCCATTACTGGCTTTATGCACGGGAGCACTTTACAACTCCCCTTCCCCTGTCCTTGATCTTTGTTAAAAATAATAAAATTTAACTTTTGCAAAATTTAAAGCCTATACTCCTTTTCTAAGTTATGAGTATTTGGTGGAGTAGCTTTTTTGAGGTATAACCCCAACTTTAGTGTGGTTTACTTCTTATCTATGGAAATTTGCTATATAATATATGCATTTCTCTTTATGTATTGAATTACTGAAATAAATTAACTTTTTGATGATATTCTAATTCATTGAGATGCACCTGTATGTTAAGATTACTTTGACTTTACTAATGCTGTGTTAGTGTTAAACAACTTAAAAGGGGTTGGATTACTGTTCTGTAAGATCCCAAATTGTCATACACATCTTTTCAAGGCGATCGGAAAATTTAGATAACGCATACCAATTTAAGGCTCAAGAGTAAAAGTTTTTAAAATGTTATCTTTTAAAACATGTTTACACATTTTTAGCCTTATGTTTGTACGGTGGTTACGGAAAGTATTCAGACTCCTTTAAATTTTTCACTCTTTATTTCATTGCAGCCATTTGTAAATTCTAAAATTTTTTCCCAGTAATGTTCACCCTGCATCCCATCTTGACTGAAAAAAAAAGAAATGTAGACCTTTTTGCAAATTTGTTAAAAAAGTAAACTGAAATATCACATGGACATAAGTATTCACACCCTTTGCACAGACACTCATATTTAAGTCACATGCTGTCTATTTCCTTGTGGTCTTTCTTGAGATGGTTCTACTTCATTGGAGTTAAGCTGGGTTTAATTAAACTGATAGAACTTGACTTGGAAAGACACACTCCTATCTATATAAGACCTCAAAGCTCACAGTGCATGTCAGACTAAATGAGAATCATGAGGTCAAAGGAACTGCCCAAGGAGCTCAGAGATAGAACTGTAGAAAGGCACAGATCTGGCCAAGGTTACAAAAGAATTTCTGCTGTACTGAAGGTTCCTAAGTGCTCAGTGGCCTCCAAAATCCTTAAATGAAAGACGTTTGTGACCACCAGACGTTTTCCTAGACCTGTCCCTCCAGTCAAACTGAGCAATCAAGGGATAAGAGCCTTGGTGAGAGAGGTAAAGAAGAACCCTAAGATCACTGTGTCTGAGCTCCAGAGATGCAGTAGGCAGATGGGAGAAAGTTAAAAAAGTCAACTATCACTGCCGCCTTCCGCCAGTCAGGCCTTTATGTCAGAGTGGCCCGATGGAAGCCTCTCCTCAGTGCAAGACATATGAAAACCTACATAGAGTTTGCAAAAAACACACAAAGATGAAGATAGAACTTTTTGGTGATAATTATAAGCGGCATGTATGGAGAAAACTAGTCACTGCTCATCACTTGCCCAATACAATCCCAATAGTGAAACATGGTGGTGGTAGCATCCTGCTATGGGGGTGTTTTTCAGCTGCAGGGACAGGACAACTGGTTGCAATGGAAGGAAACATGAACACAGAGATATCCTGGATAAAACCCTCATCTAGAGTACTCTGGACCTCAGACTAGGCCAAAAGTTTACCATGCAACAAGACAATTAACCTAAGTACATAGCTAAAATAGCAAAGGAGTGTCTTCAGAACAACTCTGTGACCATTCTTGACTGGCTCAGCCAGAGCCCTGACCTAAACCCAATTGAGCATCTCTGGATAGACCTGAAAGTGGCTGTCCATCAAGGTTCACCATCCAACCTGATTGGACTAGAGAGAGGATCTGCAAGGAAGAATGGCAGAGGATTCCCAAATCCAGGTGTGAAAATTTTTTTGCATCATTCCCATGAAGACTCATGGCTGTACTAGCTCAAAAGGTGCTTCTACTCAATACTGAGCAAAGGGTCTGAATACTTATGACCATGTGATATTTCAGCTTTTCTTTTTTAATACATTTGCAGAAATTCTACCACACTTCAGTTTTTTTTTAAGTCAAGATGAGGTGCAGAGTGTACATTAATGAGAAAAGAAATGAACTTTTTTGAATTTACCAAATCTCTTGAATGAAGCAAGGAGTGAAAAATGTAAAGTGGTCTGAAAACTTTCCGTACCCACTGTATGTGCTGTCAGACAAAACACTTTTCCAGGAGTTTTATATATTTTTTTCCCAATATTTTATTTAGAATTTTTACTTATTCCCTAGATTGCTAGAGTACATTACAAATATTATTGTACACTATAAATAAAGGCTGTTATGGTAATATTATAAAAACAATTCTGAAATTTGTATGACAACGTTTGAATAATTGTTTATGGTGAAAAAATTATTTATGGGACATTGAATTATGTTTTACAGTATTCTGATTTATTGGAAATCAAAACGTATACTTACGTATAAAAAATAGTATAAAGTTCTTGAAAGAAACTGTGAGGAGAAATGCATTAAATACTGAATTAGAAATGATAATTTAAACCTATAATTTTTTTATAATTATAACCCATGTTGTTAGGATTCAAATGCATACGGAAAAACAATACATTTATATGATATGAATGTTGCTCAGTTTACCTATTCAAATACTTGTATTAAAAGAAAATTAATTTTGTAAATATACTTTCAAACCATAGGTCATCTGCTGCTGATAGTGAAATTCAGTTACAATGCAGGTACATACGAGTTAGGATCCACCCTTTTTCTACCTTAACCATTTCACCACTGGGGAATTTTTCATTTGTCATTTTCCATTTTTCCTCCTGTTTTTCCAAGACACATAACTTTTTATTTTTCCATTAATATAGCCACATGAGGGCTTGATTTTTGCAGGATGAGTTCTACTTGTGAATTACGTAATTTATTTTATCATATAGTGTACTGGAAAACAGGAAAAAAAATTCAAATGCGATTGAATTGCAAAAAAAAGTGCAATTTCAATGAGAGTATTTTGGTTTATTAATTGATCATGTTCACTATATGGTAAAGCCAATGTGACATTGTGATGCCTCAGGTCAGTATGAGCTCGTAGTTACCAAACATGTATACTTTTGCTTTTATATAGGTGGTAAAAAAATTGAAAAGTTTTGGATTATACCATTTTGAGTAGATGTGATGTTTTGATTGCCTATCATTGCATTTCAACGCAATATTGTGGCGACCAAAAAAACATAATTTTTAGATTTTGACTTTTTTTTCTGTTATGCAGTTTACAGAACTGATTAATTCATTTTATATTTTGATAGATCCGAGGTGCTGTACGCAATTTGCATACAGTACATTGGTTCAGTCTCCTGTCATGAGCTGTCGGAGGTATTGTACACAATTTGTTCAGTCTCCTTTGCACACACATATTTTTTGCTTGCACCTGCACATTGCCGGGCTCTTCGCAGTGACATCAGTAATGAAGCTAAGTCTCTCAATTCATTTATTCCAGTATAGTATTTACTAAGTTCACTTATCCCATATGCATTCCTTAGCTGCACAGACAATCCTGCAATTCATATTATAGCCACTAAGCTTGTTCCCCTTCATATATGTGTTCAGTGTTGCAGCAATTTCTTTATATTTAGTGCACACACATATTTTTTGCTTGCACCTGCACATTAAGGCGATGCCAGTCCTTATATATAGAATAATCCTGTCAGGAGCTGTCCGAGGTACTTAACGCAATTTGAGTACAGTACATTGGTTCAGTCTCCTGTCAGGAGCTGTCCGATGTGCTGGACGCAATTTGCATACAGTACATTGGTAGCGTACTGTCAAAGAAAGAATTAATTAAAAAAGAAAGTTTTTAAAAATATGAAAAAAAACACAAAAGTTCAAATCACCCCCCTTTTGCGCCATTCAAAATTAGAGTATTAAAAAATTAAAAAAATACACATATTTGGTATTGCCTTGTTCAGAAATGCCCATTCTATCAAGATATAAAATCAATTAATCACAGCTGTAAACTGGGTAACGGAAAAAAAGTTCCAAACGCCAAAATTACGTTATTATGGTCGCCACAACAATGTAATAAAATGCAATAACGGACGATCAAAACAGGGCGGCATCAACCCAAAAATGGTATCATTAGAAACTTCAGCTCAAGCCGATAAAAATAAGCCAGCACACATCCCCAGATCCCGAAAAATGAGAACGCTATGGGTGGCTGAACATGGCGCAAAAAGTGTGATTCTTTCAAACTTCTGAATTTTTTTCACCCCTTAGATAACAATAAAAGTGTTTGTGGATACCAAACAAGTAAACCGTAAACTTGTACCGACCCGAGGCATCATACCATTATGTCAGTTTTACCATAAAGTGAACATGGTGAATAAAAAAAAACAAAAACAAACATGTAATTGCACTTTTTTTTGCAATTTCACCGCACTTGGAATTTTTTTCCCATTTTTCTGTATACTATATGGTAGAATAAATGATCATCCTGCAAAAAACAAGCCCATATATGTCCATATTGACGGAAAAAAAAGTTATGGATCTTGGAAGAAAGGTAGGAAAAAATGAAATTGAAAAAGGTTGGTGTTTTCTATACCTTGAAATTTGCCTGCCATTGATTTCAAACTTGTTTGGCAAGTTCGGCAAATGTTCGTTGACTTATTTGACAAACACTCCACATACGGTAAACAAATTCGAATTCAAACACTGTGGTGTTTGCTCATCTCTAGTGTACTCCACATTCGGTAAACAAGTCTGAATTTGAACACTGCAGTGTTTGCTCATCTCTAATCTACTCCACATTCGGTAAACAAATCTGAATTCGAATACTGTGGTGTTTGCTCATCTCCAATGTACTCCACATTCGGTAAACAAATCCGAATTCGAACACTGTGGTGTTTGCTCATCTCTAGTGTACTCCACATTCGGTAAACAAATCCGAATTCGAACACTGTGGTGTTTGCTCATCTCTAGTGTACTCCACATTCGGTAAACAAATCCGAATTCGAACACTGTGGTGTTTGCTCATCTCTAGTGTACTCTACATTCGGTAAACAAATCCAAATTCGAACACTGTGGTGTTTGCTCATCTCTAGTCTTCACCCTGACCTGAGGTTTAGTGAATACACCTCACCAAGTGAGCCCCATTTCTATTCATTTTGCACACCAGATAGTATAATACTATCCAATCAAATGTGAAAACTTTATAAATAATTTAGTGGAGGATCAACCTTCTGTATGTGACCTGGAAACTATATATAGCATGCAGTGAACATCTCCTGCTATATGACTTAATTCCTTTAACATCTCGTGCTGCATCACTCCATGCTTCCTCATACATTCTGGTTGATTTCAGATTTTAATGCCCCCGGATATTTCATTTTGAACACAGTATAAATTTACCATAGCAAATCAACTTTGTAGATATAGGTCCTGTTTAAAACAATTAAATAATTTTTCCTATTCAGTAAATACAGTTGTTCCAGGATGTTAATATTGGTTGCTGCAAAAGACAATATTTCATACATTAAAGTTATTCATGATTGAAGTGAGATATGGATGCTATAAATAAATTCCAGCACATACATCATTCATGCAATACTTTTTTTACAATAAATTATTCATTTCAATATCACTACATGAGGTAAATTGAATGGACGCAGTAGAGAAGTTTTATCTAATGTCGAAAAGGAACAGGCTCAAGAAATAAAGCTACAAATATGAAATGATGCTCTATTCAATTGGGAACCTGTATTTATTATTTTGCCATTTAGTCTGTTGATAGCTTAATGAAATGAGTGTACAGTTTTTAATGCTATTTTAGGTAAACAAAAGATTGAGGAAAAATATTCTTCTCTTCGCATTTTCACTTCCATTTATTTACACTCAAATCGTCAGGCTGTCTTGTGCATACCTGTCCTTACAAAATCATACATGGCCATTAAAGGGAATGTCAGCAGGTATTTGTTATGTAGTCTGAAGACAGCATGCTGTAAGGGTTAACAGAACAAAATTCAATGATGCCTCTCTTGTCAAGGTATGTGGTGTTTTTAATTTGAAATATTTGTTTTAGCAGCAGGACCTTATCATTGTTGTAACTAACTGGCTTCTACCATGTTATCTGACTTCGACCCCACCTCTGAATGGTATCTCACTGTCAATGTATAATATCTGTAGAGAAAACAAAATGTGAACTGGAACAGAAAATGGAACAATGCAGTAGGTGCATGCTCACACTGGCTTCAAAACGGCAAATCCGACGAAAAAATATATAGTGAGCAAAATACCCTGATATAAATGAAAAAATAAATTGCAAAGTGCACAAAAGTAAAATAGGATACTTAGTGAGATTATTTGATAAAAAAAAGTGCAAGCTGTCCCATTTCGTCAAGGTGACCCCATCTGGACACTCCCTACCTGGCAGTATTAAAACCTTCCCCTATGTCCTGTGACATATACATGGTAAGAAATGAGTAGGCCTGGCTCCCAACAGAGAACACCAGCAGTAGGAAGCTATACACATTAAATAATGTCCAGCTCATAAGGCAGGCCAAACCTAAGTTTGCAATGACTGCAAAATAACATAAGGAAAACAAAATGTGAACTGGAACAGAAAATGAAACGATGAAGTTACTGAATGTTCACACTGCTTCAAAACAGCAAAACCAACAAAAAAATACATAGTGAGCAAAATACCCTAAAATAACTGAAAAAATAAATCGCTAACTGCATAAAAGTAAGATAGGGTACTTAGTGACATTATTTGATCAAAAGATGCGCAAGCTGTCCCATCGTGTCAAGGCAATCCCATCGGGACAGTCCCTAACTAGCAGTGTTAAAACCTTACCATATGTCCCACATGGCAAGGAATGAGTATGTTTGGGTCCCAATAGAGAATACCAGCAATAGGAAGATATATAATTTTTCATTGGTTTTAATGTTTGTAGAGAGCCTGGCCCATGCAGGGCAGTTCTTGCAGCTCTGCTGAATTGTTAAATCTAAAAACTTTTTGTCAGAACTGTTGTATCCGCCATCCTAAGGGATACATCATTGGAACCAGGGTCTCTTTGCCAATATCTTGCTGCTCTGAGATGAGGTAACCTAAACTCCTTAAAGTGAATCTGTCAGCAAGTTTTTAAGATCAAACATTGAAAAGTATGTCTTCCTGACTCATGCTTCATCCATCACTTTAAATCTAACTGCAGATTTGCGTGGAAAGGTCAGTTGTTATAAATGTAACTTAAGTCATGAATTTCAGGATCACTAGTCTTAATCTTTTCCCAAAGTAAACTATTCATAATTGATAATGAGAGTTACATAAGGTTTATGGTAAAGCTTTTAAGTAACGGTTGGAAGCAGGACGTTATTCACCTTACAGCTTCTGAGTGGATGGGATCACTGCCTTTGTTTGCTCTGTAGGGTCATAATGCGTTTTACATTTTTACCTGGATTATTGATGATTTATAGTAGATTCTCTAGACTGATCTTACTCATTTATTCTCTTTGGCTCCATTAGACAAATACACACTGAGAAATCTTGATATACCCTGACAAGTCTATAGATTTCAATAGCCACACATATGCTAAATGGAGTCCTTTATGAATATATTTCTCCAGTGAATGCCAAGACCTCTGCTCCATTCACTGCAGTTTACAATATAACACGGTAATAATGGATGGACATATCATTAATGCAACCTGGTCAGCCTTGCAGGGGCCAAGGAGGTAAGGGGGCCCATTCCCACCTCCAAAGCAGGTGGAATTGTGCATTATGATGAGCTACTGGACTGCAACACTGCCTGCTTGACACATCGTGGTGCAGAGTCGCTAGAGTTTACATTTTTTATGGTAACTTTTTAATAACTATAACTTACATGAAGCCCTCTCCTTCCAAAGAAACAAAAAAATTAAACCTATAGGAGGTAGAAGTGGAGAAGGTTCAGGTGGACATAGTGGTCTTAGGCATTATCCAACTGTTATTTTATTGAATTTTATTTTTTTCTACTTTATTTATGAACATGACTTACAGAAAGGGTCAACTTCACAAAAACAAAAAAAGGAACCTGGAGGAGGAGGTGGTGAAAGTTGAGTAGAAGGCAGAGGTTTACCCAACAATGGGGAAAACGGCAGCACACAGAGGTAAAATGTGTAAAACCTCACTTTATTGCAAATCCATAAAAAGTATAAAAATAATGCACAATGTGAGGCAGTCAGATCAGAACACGGGACGGTTAAGAGTGACGCGTTTAAGCTAAAATGGGAGCTTCAATCAAGATTTTTTATGGATTTGCAATAAAGTGAAGTTTTAAACATTTTTCCTCCACTCTACCAAATTTACGGACAAGTCCAGTGGAAACCGCAACTTATTAGTTTTAATACAATTCAGCTTGTAGATTTTATCTGAGGACAGGCAGATGAGCCTGTCTGTGATTAGAGATGAGCAAAAATTCACTGAACATGTTTGTCAATTTCAAGTTCAGAATGAACGTTGCAGATTCGGATCGCGATTGGAAAACTGAGCTTTTTTCAAAAAAATCACCAAACACAGCTTTACTCGGGAAGAAAGTTTGAAATTTAACCCTATCGTGACAGCTCACTAACTTAAAACGTCCAAAAAAAGGGGTACTTATTCTGTTTTTACATTTAGAGACGTAAGAACAGAAAAAAGCACTCTAGTACCGCCACAATGTCATAAAATCTCCAGGGTTTCAGGTTCCAGGGATAGCTAAGATCCTGGAGATTGTGAATAGGGAAGCTTTTTCCCATTACCAGTGATGTGATGACCGGTAACACCGTTATCTGTTATCACATTACAAAAAAAGTAATCACAGATAAAAATGCTTTCTCTTTCAGCTGAAATGGTCAAATATGTCGGATGAAAGAGAAACATTAATGCCTAAGGCTCCCGAAAGCCTCAGTGCTGGTGATCTCCCTCTCACCCACACTCATCCCCTGGAGCTTTGCAAAATGGCAGTACGCACAAAAACACGCTGCCTCCCCTGCCTCTCCATGTGGTCTGATATGTCACACATGTGAGATCGCATGGAAATCACATTTTCCAATGCCCCTCTGTCCCCTCTGGTTCCTCAAACCACTTTCAGCAGCCTCCGGCCCCTCGAGCCCCCACCCTGCAGCCCCAGTATCGGTGCACATGTCCATCACCAATGGTGATCTATTTGAACTGACATACTCAAACATCAGATCAAATACATCAGTAACACAGATTGCCCCTTCTGATGCTTCTCCAGTCCCCCAGACATGGCAGGGTCCCCCAGTGATGTCCTCCCTCCATCTTCCCACTCCTGGTACCAGCGCATACATCCTCCTCCTATGGTGATCTATTCAATCTGACGTTCTCAAAGATTAGATTGAATAAATCAGTAACACAGATGGCCCACTCTGGAGCTCCTCTGGTCCCCAAGATATGGCAGGGTCCCCAGTGAGGTTTCCCCTCCCTTTTCCCACCCCCAGTACTGGTGCACACGTCCTCCTCCTATGGTGATCTATTCAATCTGACATGCTCAAATATCAGATTGAATAGCTCTGTGGTACAGATTGCCCCCTGGAGTGTTCCTCCAGTCCCCAGACATGGCAGAATCCCTCATTGAGGTCTCCCCTCCCTTCTCCCACCGCCGGTACTGGCGCACACGTCCTCCTTCTGTGGTGATCTATTCAATCTCACGTGCTCAAACATTATATAAAATACATCAGTAACACTGATGGCCCCCTCCGGTGTTCCTCCGATCTCCCATGGCAGGGTCCCCCCTCCATCCTTCAACTCCGCGGTATCGGCGATCATCTTTTTTTCTCATCAAATGAGAGAGGATATACTGTGCCCTGTCCTTCTGTTTCCTTCCAGTCCCCCTCAATCTCCCCTCCCTAATACCAGAAAAAAATGTAGGGATCCCCCGCAGCCCCCCTTCTTCTCTTCTCTCAAAATGGCCTGGCACATGTGTAGTGTGCTGGGCACGTTCTGCCTCCAGCATCTAGCAACACAATAGAATAAAATCTTTTTGGCTGGTGGGATTTTAACTGTGTTATAGAGCCTATCATACCAATCAAATCCCCAATCATCAATAAATATGGCAGCACTTACGTCTGCCTCTCTCTTCTTTCCTTTGTAGTCATTTTTAGGACAGTAGATAGAGACAGACAACTTGCTGCCATTTTTGAAGAAAGATTCATTTTCACAATTTAATTTTTGTCTGTCAATTTCTAATCACCCTCGTGATCATCCCCTCCTCCGTCATCCCCCCTCCATCATTCTCCTAATTTTTTTTTCTTTCTTATTACTTATTAATCTTTTTCTTAGCTAGGGTTAGGTTAGGATTAGGGTTGGTGTTCAAAATCAGGGTTAGGGTAAAAAAAAAACCCTCAATATGGGCTTTGCAAAAAAACAAACAAACAAACAAACAGTCTCCTCTCCTACTAGGCAACTAGATTGGTCCACAGAACCCCTGTGTTTGCAGCTGTAATGTCCCACACCTGTTTTGAGACCCTAATGAGATTCCTCCTTTTCCATGATAATTCCCAAGTCTCCCCACAAACTGACCTTAATTAAGACGACCTTAACAAATTGAGAACCCTAATTTCTGTCCTGAAACAATCCTTCCTCAATTCCTATACCCCATAGCAAAATATTTCGGTGGACAAGTCCCAAATGAGCTACAAGGGATGTCTTTCATTCCGCCAATTCTCCCCTCCAAACGAGCCAAGTATGGCATAAATTTATATACTATGGGCGAAGGCAGAAGTGGGTATATAAGCATATTTCTGATTTATGAGAGTATGAGGGTAAGAACCGACAAATAAGTCCACCTAACTGTCGACAGACAATTGGCATCCCAGGGAAAATGATCTGTAAGCTAATGACCCCCCAATGACCTTGCTTTACAACAAGGGATCACATCTACACAGAAAATTATTATACCAGCATCCCCTATACCAATCTCTCCACGCTGCAAACATAGTGGTCTATGGGACAATACAGAAAAAATGTGTGGGCTTTAGCTACATGTGAGATATCGCCGCTCTCATAAGAATATGGGTAACAAACTATGGGGTCCACTTACCTTTTGTAAAAGTTAAAACTTTGGCGCTAAAGCAATACTTTTTATAAAGAAAGAGAAAATTTTCATTATGATGACCTAATGTTATCAAACTCTGTGAAGTACCTGTGTATTCAAAATGCTCACTATTCCCCTAGGAAATAAAAGATGGTACCTGTCATCTATTTCAGCCAAATTTGCGTTTGCAAAATTCAATTAGTGCTTCTTCCCTTCTGAGCCCGTCCATTTCTTCTAACAGAGGTATATGACCATATGTGGGGTTCCAGCACATTCAGGAGTAACTGGGTAACAAATTAGGTATCCGATTCATCATACTATCCCTTGAAAAAGTGAGACTAAACCAACATTTTAGGTGAGATATAAATGTATTTATTTTTTCATTCCACTTTGCATTCATTCCTGTGAACCAGCTGAAGGGTTAACAAACTTCTTGGATGTGGTTTTGATGAGATTGAGGGGTGCAGTTTTTGGAATAGTGTCACTTTTGGGTATTTTCTGTCACAGGCCCCTTAAAGTCACTTCAAATGGTATGTGGTCCCTAAAAATTGGTTTAGTAAATTTTTAAGTACGGAAAATTGCTAATGAACTTTGAACCCTTTTAACTACCTAACAAAAAAAATTGTTTCCAAAATTGTATGGATGTAAAGAAAACATGTGGAATATATTATTTATTAACTATTTTGTGTGACATAATGTGACGCCCGCTAGGGCCAGGGGTACTCGGTAACTGGGCTGGTCGGTTCGGTGGGAGGTCACAGTGGCTGTGACCTGGCTCCATGACCCTAGGCGTGCACTGAAGGGGAATATTTACAGGAGATAGTCCATGATGCCACCTGTGGTACTCAGCCAGGGGTGGCCAACGCTGCAGGGAATAACCGCTGCGGCAGATGGTAGTGAAGCTGGGATGGTATAGCTCCCCACAGGTCGAGCGGGGCCCCAGGGATGGTATTGGGACAGTCTGGTAAGATAATGATCGTTGGGGTGCAGGACTGAGGGCTCAGGTAATAATTGGAGGACACAAGAGGGTGCAGTTTCTGTTACCTTTACTTGGTAGAGGGTATTGCAGTCTGGGGCACTGGTTACAGGTGTTAGAAGAGATCCAGCCAGCCTGAAAGCATTCTGGTATCCACCACACCAGGTGGGATAGGAGGCTTTACTGCTGCACTCTCTCTCTTCAGGTCCCTGCATCTTGTAACTACGCTGATGCCCTTCTCCTGCTTGGTGGTTGTGAGCCATATGGCAGGCAGCACGAGCCTTTCTCAGGTGCCACTTTGTTAAAGGCAGCTCCAGGCTCTTAGCATGGTGCTGTGCCGCCAGGTGTTCAATGCAGCAAGGGGACTTGCCCTCCAGATATGACTGCAGAGGCGTGCAGCACCCACACAGCCAAGGACTCTGGCGTGCATTCCATAGCGCTCCGTTCCGGGGTGAGCTCACTCACAGCTCACGCCCCGAAGCTCTCTCCTCTACTCTTCTTCCTAGACTTTCTGACTAACCCCACATCCAGGCCAGAATATATAGGGCAGCTCCCTGAAAGCAGGTTCTAGAGCTCCACCTTAAGGCCTGGAGTCAGGAATGATGTTGCATGCTAGTGTTACCTAGTGTGGAGACCCCCTCCTGCTTTCAAGCATGACATCACCTCCTGTGAGGGAGGCAATGCTACTCTGGCAACCGGACCACTGGGGTGCCACAATAACTTTCTGGTTGAAGGGAATAAATATCCAAAAGTTGAAAATTGCTAAATTTTCAAAATGTCAGCAAAATGTTTTTTTTTTTCACAAATAAATGCAAAAAATATCGTTCTAAATTTACAATTAACATGAAGTCCAATATGTCATAAAAAAAAAAACATTCTCAGAATCACTGGGATTCACTGAAGCATTGAAGAGTTATAACCTCTTAAAGTGACACTGGTCAGAATTGTAAAATTTGGTCTGGTTATTAAGGTGAAATTTAGCTTTGCCACTAAGGGGCTAAAATGGCCCTAAAACTTTTCCTTCTTGTTTGGGGCCTAAACACTCGCTGGAGGACCCGTTGCCTTAAGGTTGGGAGTGTTCCTGCCATCAGGTCTACCACCTTGTATTAAGCTGTAGAATTTTTTTGAGTTTTAAATTAATGTTTTGAAGCTTCCTGGAGTGTACAGGTGTTTTGACACCTGCAAAGTCTGAATTTTGGACCAGTGCCCGATGTGGCAGTAGCAATGAAGTCCAGGAAGCTTCCAATGTCCAAAAAACATCAGTTTAAGGGAGGTAGAGGGACCAAGAGCGGGATTACAAACCTTTATTTAAGCTTTATAACCCAGGAGAGCCCCTTTCTCTAATTTTATTGTTTTATGCATCTATGAGGCCCAAGTCTTTGTTGTATTGGTGGTGGTGTAAAAATGGAGCGGTCTTTCAATGTCCTCTCCCGCCAACCTTGGACAACAGAAAGGGGCAATCATTTCTTCCCTCATCTCTTGAATGTTCTATGCCCATCAGCTCTTCATCCTCCTCCACTTGTTCCTCAGCTCCAGCACCCTCACCACCAGTTTGTCTGGTACCAGACGAGGGTCAGGACCTTTCAGACATTGATCACCATATCCTCCTCTTCTTGCTCCTCTTTTTCCTGTGGTACTTCTTCCCGCAGACTTTTCAAAAGTTTGCTCCAGCATGTAAATGAGCAGAATAGTGATGCTGATGATGGCATTATCAGCACTAGTAGCCATTTCAAAATTGTGAACAAGGGTGCAGAGGTCTTTGATCTGTGCCCACTCTGGAAGAGTCATATGCACTACATTTGGCTCACTTCGAGTCACTGTACACATTATTACATAGTGCAACAGGGCTTGTCGCTGCTGGACCAGTCACTGAAACATGTGCAGAGTGAAATTCCACCATGTCGGCAAATGCTAGTCGATGAGCAGAAGAAGTGAGCTCACAGCACCCATGCTTTCTACAGCAGCTCATCAAGGCCGGGATAGTGGTGCAGGAATTGCTCTAGAACAAGGTTGAGGACATGAGCCATGCAAGGCATGTGTGTAATTATGCCCCGGCATAGGGCAACAACCAGGTTTGCACTGTTATCGCAGACAGCCTTCCCTGGAGACAGCCATTGCTCAAACTCGATCTGCATAGCTGTTCACAACTCTTCAGCTGTGTAACTCACATCTCAAAGGCATTTTAATTAAAACACTGTCTGATGGTGTGGTGGATTCTGTCTGAAGTGCTGCAATATTATGGGAGAGGTCGAGGGAGTAACTGCAGGCCCTATAGTAGGTGGACATGGAAGAAGCAGTGGATGAAGAGGTAGTGATTTGTCCCAAAAGTCTTGGAGATTAGAAGACTTGGGGAGTTGCCCCTTCTCCACCTGGCCCCATAGCCACCAGAGTCCCCCTGTGGCCAGTAAGGGAGATGTAATGTCCCTGGCCATGTTTGCTTGTCCAAGTGTCAGTGGTGATATGCACCCTGTCACACACAGAGTTATTCAAGGAACAGGTGATATTATCTGTGACATCATGTTGTAGCACAGGCACAGCTTGCTTTGAATAGTAGTGACGACTGGGCAACTGATACTGGGGAGCTGCGACAGCCATCAGCTTTCAGAAACCATCTGTATCCATCAGGTGGAAAGGCAGTATTTGAGTGGGCAACAAATTGGAGATGGTGATGTTCAAGCTCTTTGGGATGTGTAGGAGGAAGTAATCTTTTCCGTGACCACAACTATGGGACCGAGGGTTTGCTGCTGTGATGAGACAGGGTGGAGTAAGGTGTACCTAACAAACTGCTGAACCATGAAGGAGGTGCAGGCCCAAATGTTATGGTGGGTTGACAAAGAAATGGTGTGCTTGGTGTCTGGGATCGGTCCAAACCAGTAGTTGTTTCCACAACTGAGGGTCTGTCAGTCGCCCTGGGTGGGCATTATTATTATTAATTTGTATAGCACCATTAATTCCATGGTGCTGTACATGAGAAGGGGTTTACATACAAAATTGTAGATATAGTTTACAGTAAACAAATTATCAATGACAGACTGGTACAGAGGTGAGAGGACCCTGCCCTTGCGGGCAGCAGCTCTGGTGGTGGTGGGGTGGTGGCTCTTTCATTGCAGGCTGTTAGCTTTCTTGAAGAGATGGGTTTTCAGGTTCCGTCTGAAGGATCCGAGCATTGTAGATAATCTGACAAGTTGGGGCGCAGAATTCTAGAGGATGGGGGATATTCGGGAGAAATCTTTGAAGCAGTTGTGTGAGGAATCGATAAGTGTGGAGGAGAGGAGGAGGTCTTGGGAGGATCAAAGATTACATGAGGGAAGATATTGGGAGATTAGTTCAGAGATATAGGGAGGAGACAGTTTATGGATATCTTTGTAGATCAGTGTTAGTAGCTTGAACTGGATTCATTGGGGAATTCTGACTCAGTGGGGGGATTTGCAGAGGGGAGATACAGGGGAATAGTGAGGAGAGAGGTGGATTAGTTGGGCAGTAGAGTTGAGGACAGACTGGAGTGGTGCAAGAGTGTTAGCAGGGAGGCCACAGGGGAGAATGTTGCTGTAATCAAGGCGGGAGATGATGAGGGCATGTACAAGAATTTTAGTAGATTGAGGGCTGAGGAAAGAACGGGATTCTGGAAATATTCTTGAGCTGGAGGCGACAGGAGGTGGCGAGAGTTTGGATGTGTGGGTAGAGGGTGTTCTCAAACCCCTGGTAAAAGAGACACCCAGCTACATTCAGAACTATTGAATAAACTGTCAGCAATAGATACTCTACCAGAAGGAACCATCCTTGCCACCATGGATGTGGAATCTATGTACAGTAACATTCCACACCAGGATGATTAAATGCCTGAAAAACCTTCCTGGAAAACACAGGAATTGATGCTGACTCTGGGGTGAAGCTTCCAAAATTCATCCTCACATACAACTACTTTACATTTGATGACATCATATATTTACAAGAGACTGGCCCAGAAATGGGAAGCAAAATGGCACCACAATATGCAATTTTTCACATAGCCAAGCTTGAAGGTGACTTTTTATCCTCTTGTTTTATCAGGTCTCTGGCCTATTACAGTTATATCGATGACATTTTAATCATCTGGACAGAGTCTGAGCAACAGCTGAAGATGTTCCATGAACACTTTAATCAGTTTCATCCCACGATCATCTTAACACTCAACAACTCCTGCACTGAAATCAGTTTTCTGGACACCATCATTAAGCTACGGAACAATGAAATAGAGACATCCCTGTACCGGAAGCCAATTGATCATCCAACATATCTCCGATGAGACAGTTTTCATCCAAAACACATAAGAAACACCATTGTTTACAGCCAGGCCATCAGATACAATCAGATATATTCTCACCCTACAGATAGAGTCAATCACCTTGAGGACCTCAGAAAGACCTTCTTGTACCATGGCTACCATCCAAGAGCAATTGAAAACCAGATTACAAGAGCCACCAGAATATCAAGGAATCATCTCCTACATTACAAAACTAGGGAAGAAAACAACCGGGTCCCTCTGCTAGTCCCCTACAATCCAAATCTGGAGGTGCTAAGAGGAGCTGCACGGAAACTGCAACCACTGCTACAAAAAGATGTCCTACCTAAAATCAATATTTCCGTACCCCCACTCTTGTGTTTTAGACAACCTCCAAATCTAAAAAACAACATTGTCAGAAGCGCCCAGTCCTCTCCAGCAGCAACAGGAACCTTTCCCTGCAACCAGAACAGGTGCAAAACCTGTCTATTTATAATGACAATGGACAAGATAAGGATGCCTGGGACAGATCAGGACTTCAAGATCCCAGGTATCTTCAGTTGCACCATAAGCAATGTGGTGTATTTCATTATATGTACCAAATGCCCAACAGGTGGAATGTATGTAGGTGAGACAGGACAAAAATTCATAACAAGAATCAATTCTCATTGCCACGCAATAAAAGAAATGGATCTACCTGTAGCAAAGCACTTTTACAGCTCTGACCCAACAGTATAAATCGATATAATCTTCATTTTAAAAATTAACTTCAAATCTCAGAAAGAGAGAAGAATTTGGGAATACAAATGAATAATTACCTTTGACACATTCAAAACAGGATTGAATGTCTCACATGGATGCATGAGTTTTTATACCAATTAAAAGAGCATTTGGGGATATCACATCTTCCAACAGACCCCACCTGGAGGACAATGAACGTTTGGGACTTCTTACGTGAACTGTCTCGCATGGATTTATAGCTTTCTCACTGAGGAATTCTCAGATCTCAGACCTCTAATCATTGTATTATTGTTCTATCTGTTCCTCTTATCTCGTAATTTTTATTTTACCTCCCCAGCTCTCCCCTTCCCTTGCCTGACTCTGCTTTACGTCACCTGTCGTATTTACTGAATTATCTCACTCTGCTTATGTATATATGTGTATGTGTCTTCAGAATTTGTGTCATTATAAGCCTGATGAATGGGCCATAGTGTCCCAAAAGCATGCTTTGCTTATCATTTTTTCAGTTAGCCATTAAAAGGTATCAACCACTGAGGACTCTCAGATTCTAATATTTTTTTGTGCACTGAAGGAGCTGTCAATTTGTGTCAGATCGTTCACAATTGAGACATCACTAATGAACACCAACAAGTAACAAGTATCACGAATAGTAACGATCACACTCGCTCATCACTACTCATCTTGTGAACCCCAATGGGGACAGGAGCTGTAGAATTAATGGCTCTTTATAAGTGAAGAAATATTATCATTTCTATGATTATTATTGTACATTTTTTAATATACTGTTTATGCTTTATAGTATACTGTTTTTAGTTTATAGTTTAAAGAGCAATCAAGCACTTCTGATGAAAGGTACAGAAATGAAATAGCTGAGGAGATACTAAGCCTTACAGCAGCCTTGTCATACTGCCAATTATTTATAGCACTTGATACTTAAATATTGAACTTACATTAAACAAGTACATTTTATTACTTAATTTACAGCGTTTTTAGAGTGTCGTAAACCACATTTCTGGAATGGATCCTGGAAAAAAAATAAATGGAGAAATTAATTTCCATTTAAACAAATGTCTTGCCAGTTTTAATGTGATTTTGAAATATGTATAAATTCGTGTATGGCATTTTTATGTGCTTGAAATTTGTGAATAACGATGAATTATACTGGATTTATGTAATTTTGTTTTTAATCAAATTAAAATGTAGATATGACTTGGAAAGTCTTAGGTAAGAGTTGTATGATGCACTGTATTTACAATAAAGACCACAGGGAAATCTAAATGTAAAACATAATCTACCGTATCAGATTTCTCTAATTGAAGGGAAGCCGTCATCAGGTTTTTGCTATGTAATCTTGGGATAGCATGAGGTAGGGGTTAAAACACAGGATTCAAGATGTGTCACCTCATGTGCTGTTGTGTTCATAAACTCAGGGATTTATCACTAGGACCTTATCATTGCTATGAGTAGTTAGGTGTGCCATTTTGTACAACTCTGCCCTGTGATTAGCAGCTCAGTATCTATAGAAATGTACATATGGAGCCTGGTGTGGACATGGACAGCTTTCTCAGCTTTCCTGTATGGCTGCATCATGCTGCTGTCACATTAGGTAGCAAACACCTGATGACAAATTCCTTTTAATACAATAATTTTCTGTTGTTAAATTACGCTTTGTACATTCTATAGCTATTTTATAAATGTAGAGAATACATTTAGTAAATAGCTTTTTACACTTGGAAGGTTATGTTATATATGAAAAAAACATTTATACTATAAAACAATTAAATTTGTATTTAAGTTTATAGGCTGCTTCACAAAAGCAATTCCAATAATCCAAAATTAGACATTTTTAAACTTGTAAAAAGCACTGTGAAGTTTTTATCGAAAAATGCGTTATTGCTTATTTTCGGGGTAGGTCCTTTTTGGGAGGGAACATGGCTAGCCCCTGTGAACTGACAAGTTACTCTCCTGTAGAATCGCACTTTCAAGACCCTGGACATACAGTATAGTGTTGGCAAGTTAAAAGGCTCTCATATAAAGGTCTACATTTCTGTTTAGCCTCCCTACAATATACAGCAGTCGCTCCCCCTGCTGGCTGGAAACAGTATAGTTAGTGAAAGACGACTGATACTACTATATGGGTGTCGCCCCTATGAGCGAATTAGGCATGCTATCACTTTAAAGGTACCGTTACACGCTTCAATGTTGGAATGATATCCCTAACGATCTCATGAACGCGCGGTCGTTAGGACGTCATTTTGACATCGTTGGTGAGCTGTCAGACATGTAGATATCGTGCACGATGCACCAACTATGCGGCAAGCAGGTATCGTTCGCACAAACCAGTGAACGATACTTCTGCATTGCTGAGAATAGGGGAGATCATTACTGACATCATTATCGCGGTGCCACACTGACCAATGCAGCAGGTTGGCTGATCGTTGATCCTCTGATTTGAGAACATGTTCTCAAATCTGGTTTCAGCGATCCTACGATTTATCGTATCTATATCTCAGTGTCATACACAACGAGGTAGTAACAATGTCGCTTGAACGACTGCAAATCTGTAACGTTTAAGTGATATAGTTTACGATTTTGTACTGTGTAACGGGGCCTTAAGAGAGAGTGCTCTATTGCATGTTGTGTATTCTGGACTTGCCTGACCCCTTTGAAACTGTGCAGTTGGACTAGCCCAGAGGAAGATATAGTCTACCTAACCACCCCAGGGGAAGAGGTGCGTTGGCAGAACCAGACCCAGAGTGGCATCATGAAGAAGAGATGGAAAGTTAGACCTACTAGTGCAACTCAATGAATTAGACTATCATCAAAAATCAATGTAATATTGGGTGGCCCACATAGCAAATAGTGTGCGGGTGACATGGGAACATGGCCTCTTGTACCTTGGTTTAGCATTAAGGCAAATAGTGGGGGAATAGGAGTATGTATTTTTTAGTCAGTATGATGTATAAAAAGATGGATTTTGTTTATATTATTCAGGTCTGAGGTATCCTCAGGCTTATGTTGCCATGATTTTTCCCCAGGCAGCTTCGTTACAGGGTACACGTGAGTTATGAGTGGCTGCTTGGACTCCTGGGTGTTGACAGCCAGTTGATTGGCTGAGCGGTTTGAGCGGGAATATGGGGCATAAATACAAGCTTGTGAGGTAACAGGTGTCAGTCAGCGGTGAGAAGATCAGAAGATGACACCTGCCCACCCTCCCATGATTGATTCCTTGAAGGATCTTGGACTTTTATCGAGAGGCTTTGCTTGTGGGTAAAGTTGCCCAGTACAATAGGGTACTTTAATGTAATCCTTTATTTAATAGAAGTATTGATGGATGGATGCTTTCCCATCCAACTTTTTATTGAAATGCTTTTAATATGATTTATTTATTTTAAATGTATGTCTTTATAACCCTGAGTAAAGCCTCATGGCAACTTTACACCATTTAATCTTAATATATTTATTGTAGTTTAGAATTTGGGTTTTTGTAGGGGTCTATGTTACCATGCCATGTTTCAAGGCATTTCTGGGAACCCTAAAACACATTGATTAATAAATCAATATTATATTCACCCTTTGATGTCTCATGCAATACGGCACCACAGTTTTTAAGTTTTTAACCTTTATCATCCCTACTTTAATCTTCTGAAATAATGAACTTTGGGTTCCCGAGGACTAGAGACTTGACTCACGAGTGGGAGTACAGGAGGCCATCAGGGCACAGAAGGGAAAAGGACCAGGAGAGCCATTTTAAGGACACCTCTGACAGACTCTGAAAAAGCCTCCAAAATCTGCGGCTATGACCCCCGGTTAACCCAGACTGTACCATGTATCGATTTCTCCTGGTGCAAGTAAAGAACTGTTTGAGCTGATCTGGTGTCTGGTCTCCTTTCATCCGACGCCTGGAGGGCATCTACAGCATCACAGAAGTGAGGACTATGACTCCCCTCATCCACCCCGCTGCCCTGAGGTAAAGCTCTGCCTGTGGGGAGCTGTACTACCAAAGCTGCATTTCCATCACCTCAGCAGCCGGACGCAGCGCTGGTAACCCTATTTCCAGGTACCCCAGTTGGTGTCACGTTACAGTTCCCCCATCATCATCTTAGCCCCCACCTGCCCTTGAGGGTCCAGGGCACGGAACCGGGAACCGACCAGCCATGATCCCCACTGAAGTAACCACCTGTCCTGGTATCCGAGTACCCCCTACCCTGTCGACCGACTCATTTCTGGCGTCACGAACAGGAATCCGTGCCCCATAAAACTGGGTACTGTGTGCTTAAACTGGACTTTATTTACTGTTTTGTGAACTGTAAAATTGGGCCACCATTGCTGCGCCACAGAGCGGGAAGAGCGTCGCGGCTAGAAAAGAGTGCAAAGATAAGTCCCGCCCCTCTGCTCTGCTGAGGATTGACGAACCACCTGTCCTGGTATCCAAGTACCCCCTACCCAGTCGACCGACTCAACTGCAGAGGATATTGCACTCACTGGTGGTACTGTCACATTGTGCAGCACCGCCAGCAGGGCCACGGCCACCCGCAACCACCACCACTTGAAACCACCACCCGCAGCCACTGCTGACACATCACAACCTGAGTAAATGCCCATGTGCATACCCGGTGCACATATATATTTACTCAGGTGGCCTTTATCTTTGGAGACTTGGGTATACAAAGCTGGCGGTGGCTGGTCCCGGTGCATGTACGCAGACTTTCTCATGCCACCACCATTTTGGACATCACAGGCAGGAGAGAGCACAAGGAGAAAGACAAAGCACAGGGGTGTGAGTGCACAGGGAGGCAGAGAGAGCTCAGGGGGGTAGGTGAGTGCACAGGGGGAGGGTTAAGCACACAGGTGGAGGGATGAGTGCATGGGGGAGGGGTGAGTGCACAGCAGGAAGAGAGAGCACCTAGGGAGCAGTGAGAGACTGCAGAGGGGGGGGAAAAGGTCAAAGGACAGAGCACAGAGTGGAGAAAACAGCACAAGGTGGAGAGAGTAGACAGGGAATAGAGACTGCCATTGTGCCCATAACCTTAAAGCTCACCCCCATTGTGACATCACCACCCTCCCGATGTGATAGCATTGGGCCGCCATCTAGTATATAATCTATGTGCAGAATTATTAGGCAAATGAGTATTTTGATCACATGATACTTTTTATACATCTTATCCTACTCCAAGCTGTATAGTCTTGAGAGCCAACTACCAATTGAGTGATGTGCATCTCTGTAATGAGGAGGGGTGTGGTGTAATGACATCAACACCCTACATAAGGTCTGCTTCATTATTAGGCAAATGCCTTTCCTTAGGCAAAATGGGTCAGAAGAGAGATTTGATGGGCTCTGAAAAGTCCAAAATTGAGAGATGTCTTGCAGACGGATGCAGCAGTCTTGAAATTGCCAAACTTTTGAAGCGTAATCACCGAGCAAGCAAACGATTCATGGCAAATAGCCAACAGGGTCGCAAGAAGCTTGTTGGGCAAAAAAGGCGCAAAATAACTGCCCATGAATTGAGGAAAATCAAGCGTGAAGCTGCCAAGATGCCATTTGCCACCAGTTTTGCCATATTTCAGAGCTGCAACCTTACTGGAGTATCAAAAAGCACAAGATGTGCTATACTCAGGGACATGACCAAGGTAAGGAAGGCTGACAAACAACCACCTTTGAACAAGAAATATAAGATAAAACGTCAAGACTGGGCTAAGAAATATCTTAAGACTGATTTTTCAAAGGTTTTATGGACTGATGAAATGAGGGTGACTCTTGTTGGGCCAGATGGATGGGACAGAGGCTCGATCAGTATGGGCAGAGAGCTCCACTCCAACTCAGATGCCATCAAGGTGGAGGTGGGGTACTGGTATGGTATGGGCTGGTATCATCAAAGATGAACTTGTGGGACTTTTTCAGATTGAGGAGTGAAACTCAACTCCCAGACCTACTGCCAGTTTCTGGAAGACAACTTATGCAAGCAGTGATACAGGAAGGAGTCGGTATCGTTCAAGAAAAACATGATTTTCATGCAGGACAATGCTCCATCACATGCATTCAACTACTCCACAGCGTGGCTGGCCAGTAAAGGTCAAAAAGAAGACAAAATAATGACATGGCCCCCTTGTTCACCTGATCTGAACGCCATAGAGAACATGTAGTCCCTCCTAAAATGTGAAATCTACAGGGAGGAGAAAAGTACACCTCTCGGAACAGTGTCTGGGAGGCTGTGGTGGCCGCTGCTCACAATGTTGATCGTAAACAGATCAATCAACTGTCAGATTCTATGGATGGAAGGCTGTTGAGTGTCATCATAAAGAAAGGTGGCTATATTGGTCACTAATTTTTGGGGTTTAGTTTTTGCATGTCAGAAAAGTTTTTTCCTAAATTTTGTGCAGTTATATTGGTTTACCTGGTGAAAATAAACAAGTGAGATGGGAATATATTTGGTTTTTATTAAGTTGCCTAATAATTCTGCACAGTAATAGTTACCTGCACAAACAGATATCCTCCTAAGATAGCCAAATCTAAAAAAACTCCACTCCAACATCCAAAAATATTAAGCTTTGATATTTATGAGTCTTTTGGGATGATTGAGAACATAGTTGTTGATCAATAATAAAAATAATCCTCTAAAATACACCTTGCCTAATAATTCTGCACACAGTGTAATATATAGGTTGCATATAGTGCATGCACAGCAGTATACTGTACACATAGATCCACACTATATACATTTAGTATATACAAACAGTATGGTGCTGTATATGAGCCAGATATAGAAACCTAAAGACAGACACAAACAGATTATTTTCACCAGCCGTGGGCACCTCTGACATGGAAGATGGAAGATTCAAATCCTGGGGCACTTGGCATTGATTGGAGGATCACGACAACATCTTTCTTCTTGGGTAGGTTTCTGTTTGTACTGTGCATGACAGTCTCTTTAGTGCATGTGCAGTACAAACTTCAGAATCAACAGAGGGCTTTCCAGCCTTGTCTAATGTCACTGCTGTCAGATGCAACTTTGCCCCCTCTGCTGCTGTAACCATAGGTGAGGGTACATAGCTGCGGGTTGTAGCTGGACCCAGGCTAGGGACCTGCTCTTTTTCCAGGCCCCATACGCTAGTAAGGGCAGCAATGCCTTCATGGTGACCCTATGTATATAACACTGGTCTACTCTAATTTGTATTCAAGTAACATCTTTACAAAAAGGTAATTGTATTTACCAGAAAAAGTCATAAAAACCATTGCACAGACAGCATGCATGTAAGGGTGCCAGGGTGCAGTAGTCTTGGGCTAGCTGAGACGTCAGTGTCATACCCTGGCATGCTACAGAAAAATATGTATGCCCACATAAATGTATGGGATGCATTGCGTTCACTTGCTAACTGCTATCTTCAGCTTTTTTTCATCGCAGGGCGTTCATGTCACATTAATCAGGTGACGCTATGTTGGTTTTATACAAAAGAACTTTGCCTAGTAAATCATTTTTTCACTTGATATATGTCACAATGGACCCCTTCACTTCTACAGTTTTGTTTCTAGTTACTGCATACTTCACGGCTATTCTCAACTCAGGGTCCTCAACTTTAGGTCCACAATACCTCTAGACTCCATTCTCTCATATACCCATAGCCCCTCGTCTGTACTCTTCTGTCAGGAGTCAGTTCAAGTGTCTGCCTCAGGGTACCCTACTTTGAGTCTTGTGTACCAGATATCCCAGGGGAAACTATCCATACAGAGCTGGTGTGACTCTGTATTACACAGAACGTAGTTCCTCACAAGCACTACTCAGACGTTTTTTCAGTACTCTCTTCAAACCCTATCTCATTTGCTATTTAAGATGGTTGCTCACTCATCCCACAATCGCTAATTTCTACCGTCTCTTTCACTGTAGTCGGATGCCGAGCAACCTATCTAACAAACATCCTATGCTAGACCACTATATCACTATGCAGAAACACTTGATATCACATGTTTTATGACAACATCATATTATGACAATGTGGTCGGTGTCTTCAGGGGCAGTAACACAACCACATCATTGCACACAGCAGTCCACCTTAATAAAGGAGATAGCCCAGGTGCAAAATAATGGCAAAACAACGACACTCAACCTACCAGTTGATGGAGGGGGTGATTGAAGCTGGTAACATGGTGCAAGTTACCCACATGTGAAGCACAGTGTCCAACTAACAGCCCAATACATGCCCCTACTAGGTGGGCTGCCCGACACTCTCAGTGATACAGGTCACAAATTTCCAAGGTCACCATTGATGGGCCTGGCTACCTCCTGTAAAAAATATATAAATTATGCAGAAAAATAAATTAGAGGCATTGGTTTACATGTTGGCCAATAGGATATTGTAGTTACTGTGCTTTTGACAGTAAGTAATGTGAATATGTTCATATCAGTATTCTGTACTACAGACAGGGGCGTAACTACAATAGGTTCAGGGGTTGCGATTGCACCCGGGTCCTGTAGCATGGGGGGGCCCCAGAAGTCCCTTTGGCCTACAGAAAAATACTAATACTATTAAAGATTTGCAATAATTGGGGGCCCCGTTGGAGCTTTCGCATCAGGGCCCATGGGGTTCAAGCTATGCCACTGGCTACAGACATATCACTCATTATCTTGAATTGACCCCAGAGCATGATTCACATTCAATTCACATCAAATATACTTAATGCAAATTGAATTTGCTGGACAAATTTGAGCAAATCTGTAGGTTTGGAATTCTGGAGATTTGCTCATCCTAAAACAATATATTTGTCAAGACTGTTTAAAATAAAATATTAGAGATGAAGATGTGATTATGGGACAGAGATATTACAGATAACTGTTTATACTCCCTTTGAAAAAAACTGCAGTCAGCATCTTCCAGCCTTAAATACGGTAGCTGTTTATTCATCAGCAAAATATACTTTATCTCAGTATTCTTTGAGCATTTTAATCAGGTAATTGATACGTATACTTCAGATTACAAACTGTAACAAATGGAATGATGTTTTATTTTCATTCTGAAAGCTGAACTCCCTCTGCCGCAATTCCAGGAGACTGTAACACTTGATGGAAAGCTAAACTGACAAGGTGGAAGAGCAAATGGCCAGTAGTTTTTTTTAATCTTATTTTATTTTTAAAAAGGCATTGTAACACAATTCTGTGGTTGCCTATTTCCCTTTAGCTTCTTCTGTTTTGCAAAATTAATGATTTTATGTCTTGAAAAATTAAAATCTCCCACCAGCAGTGTTGATATAGTGCGCCCTTGCCATAAACCACCATTGCTGAAGGACAAACACGGATTCTTGAAAACACATAAATATTTATTATACACATATACTGTATATATATATATATATATATATATATATACACGGTATCCTTATACCGTAGAATCTATACAAAGGAGAAGACTGGCCTGTATAGGAAAATTATTTTTAATATACATTTATTTTTTATATATATTTATTTTCAATATACATTTATTTTTAATATACATTTTTATAGCATTATGTATTACACAATTTTTTACATTTTAGTATACAAAATTACCTTTTAATAATTCAGTATACAGAACAACCTATTTATATTAAATAAACATCCGGTTGACGGTCAATCGAGAATAGTGGTCTGATTAATATTACTGGGGAGTATAAGCCATTGTCAGAGAGTCATAGTTTGCGCTGGGCTCCTATAACCAATAATTTCTACAACATTTAGGGGGATATAACACGGTAATCCCCTCGCAGCCTTTTAGCAGCAACACACTCTACATTTTGTACCCTGAGAGACTAGCTCCAGTGCATAATCCAATTTACCAGAGTTCAGATGTTGCTCTACTGTCTTTGTCTACTATGACGATATCTGGTTGGTTAGCCAACACCTGCTTATTCATCTGGATCTTGGACTCCCACTTTTTTTAAGCCCTTTCACTGTCCACCACTTTTTCTGGAGTCTCTTATCTGGACTTAGGGGGACTTAGCCTTTATGCTGTACCTGTACATGTTCCTGTATACAATTCCCGTTATTTGGTTGAGGTGTTCAGTACACTCTATTCCTGTTTGTATTTTGCTTCCTACCTATATGTGTTGGACAGTTTCTGAAGTTTCTGTGCATAGTAAGTATTAGCACTGCTGCCATGTCTGATGTTTTGTCTGCTTTGTTTGTCAGGGAAGCCGCCATACTCATGCACCTGCTCGCTCCACAGCTCTGTATCTGCCCACTGACTCCTAAGACCCATGCATTCTCAGTAGGCATCTGGGGAGCATGCTTAGGGTGCAGCTATGCCTCTCTTCTCTGATTTAAAAGGCCAGTATGCCCTAACATTGAAGTACCTCTAAGCCAATTGCTGAGATGCACAAGGTATTTTAGACAAACTCACCTATTGGGAGATGCCTGATTAATGCATCTAGTTAGCTTTGATTTCATAGATAGTTGTTAGGTCTCCTTGTGCCTTGTCTTGTTGCTTTGTCCAATTCCAACTTGTCTTTCTTTACATACTAGTGTCCCACTGCTACAGCCGCCAGCAAGTGCCACCTGCTATGTTCATCTGCAAGTGCCCACTTGCTACAGTCATCAGCAAGTGTCCTCCTGCTACAGTCATCAGCAAGTGACCTCCTGCTACAGTTACCTGCAAGTGCCCACCTGCTACAGTAAACTTCAAATACCCTCCTGCTACATTCATCAGCAACGTCCTTCCATTACAGTCACCTGTGCCTGTCTCTGGACTCTGTTCTGTGGCTTTAGCCATCTGGGGCATTGGGATTCCCTAGGGCTACCCTCCATTTGACTATCTACCTGCTAAGACTACTTTCGCTTCCTGTGTCTGCAGCAGAAACCTTGGAAGTTAGTAAGCGGTGCTCCTCCAGGTCAGTAAACAGTGTTCCTGGTTCAGTGTATCCACTTTAATTGGGCTTGCCTCACCATCCTCCTCAGGACAATTAATCACCTGCAGATTCTTCTCTAAGATCTTCTCAGCCTCATAATTAAACTACTCCATATATGACCGACAGTTGTTGGCCATTAAGTTGACTCTAGAGGAGGGGTGGTTTCTTCTAGAAAGAGCAGTTCATCCGGTGGTGGTCTACACCGACCATGTAAACTTAGCCTACTGTATCTCCAGTCAGCAATGAGACTAAATTCTCAGCAAGCTAGGTGGTCATTATTCTTTGACCACTTTGACTTCGCACTTCATTTCTGGCCAGGCAGTAAGAATGTCAAAGCGGACACACTCTCAGCATCATTTCTTCCGTCTAATCAGGAAGAGGAGTCGCTACATAAAATTGATCCCTAGGATTATCACTGTGTCGTCAGTAAACCTGGCTATGCTTCTGCCAGGAAAAACCTTTGTTTCTGAAAATGACAAGAGAAGGATCTTGCAGTGGGGTCATTATCTAAGCTGGATAGCCATGCTAGACATAGAAGACGCTGTCACTCATCTTGTGCCATTATTGGTGGCCTTCTCTTCGCTAGGTCATCATGAATCTTGTGGCTTTCAGTTTGTCCTTGCTAGGAATGCTTTACATGTAGTCATTTGCTTCCTCTTCAAGTGCTGTCTGCTCCATGTCAACGTATTGCTATTGACTTAATCTACTGGTGTCCTCTGGTTGCACTGACATCTGGGTAGTAGCAGATCACTTTTCCAAAATGGCTCATGTCATCCCTCTGTCAAGATTATTGTGTACTCTGGAGTTGGCAAATCTATTTATTCTATACAGTAGGTACCAAAAGTATTCAGACCCCTTTACGTTTTTCACTCTTTTTTTCATTGCAGCCATTTGGTAAATTCAAAAAAGTTCTTTTTTTTTCTCATTAATGATCCCCATCTTGACTGACTAAAACCAGAAATGTAGAATTTTTTTTTAAAATCTATTAAAAAACCCTGAAATATCACATGGTCAGAAGTATTCAGACCCTTTGCTCAGTATTGAGTAGAAGCACCTTTTTGAGCTAGTATAGCCATGAGTCTTCTTGGGAATGATGCAACAAGTTTTTCACACTTGGATTTGGGGATCCTCTGCCTGTCTTCTTTGCAGATCCTCTACAGCTCCATCAGGTTGGATGGCGACTGTTGGTGGACAGTCAAGAATGGTCACAGATTTGTTCTGAAGCCACTCCTTATTTGTTATTGTTTAATTATTTTAGCTGTGTGCTTAGGGTCACTGTCTTGTTGGATGCAGCCAAGTCTGAGGTCCAGAGAACTTTAGAAGAGGTTTTCATCCAGAATATCTCTGTACCCTGTCCAACAATCCCAAGCAACTTTTCAAAACCTTCAATTCCTTACTCCGCCCGCCTGCTCCCCCTCCCTCTCCCCTTATTTCTGCAGAAGACTTTGCCTCCTTCTTCAAAGAAAAGATTGACAGAATAAGAGACAGCTTTGATCCACTGTCCCCACAGCCTCCCCTCTCACCTATACTGCCCTCTACTTCCATCAACTGCTTCCCCCCCATAACTGAAGACCAGCTCTCCTCCCTCCTGTCAAAATCACACCTCACCACCAGCTCCCACGACCCGCTCCCATCCCACCTCATTCCCAACCTCACCTCCGTTATCATCCCAGCCCTAACTCATCTTTTCAACCTATCACTTACCACTGGCACCTTCCCCTCAGCCTTCAAACACGCCTTGATCACACCCATCCTCAAAAAACCCTCCCTCGATCCCACAACTGTCTCCAACTTCCGCCCTATACCTCTCCTCCCTTTCGCCTCTAAACTACTTGAGCAGCATGTCCACTCTGAGCTGTCCTCTCACCTCTCCTCCTGCTCCCTCTTTGACCGCCTGCAATCTGGCTTCCGACCCCTCCACTCCACTGAAACAGCCCTGACCAAAGTCACAAATGACCTACTGACTGCCAAAATCAAGCGCCACTACTCTGTTCTCCTCCTCCTCGACCCGTCCACCGCCTTCGACACTGTTGACCACTCTCTTCTACTACAGATCCTGGAATCTCTTGGCATCACGGACCTTGCCCTCTCTTGGATCTCCTCATACTTAACGGACCGCACCTTCAGCGTCACCCACTTCCACACATCCTCCTCGCCCTACCCCCTATCTGTCGGGGTCCCCCAGGGCTCGGTTCTTGGACCATTACTGTTCTCAATCTACACTCTCGAGTCCCATGGCCTCCAATATCACCTCTACGCCGACGACACCCAAATCTACCTGTCTGCTCCTGACATCGCCTCCCTTCTATCCAAAATTCCACACTGCCTGTCCGCCATCTCATCCTTCTTCTCTGCTCACTTCCTTAAGCTGAACATGGACAAAACCGAGTTCATAGTCTTCCTCCCAAGACGCTCCCCTCACTACCTGACCTATCCATCGTCGTCAATGACTGCTCTCTCTCTCCAGTCCCCCATGCCAAGTGCTTCGGGGTTATCCTTGACTCTTCCCTCTCCTTCAAGCCCCACATCCAGGCCCTCGCCACCTCCTACCGACTCCAGCTCTAAAACATCTATAGGATTCGCACTTTCCTTGACCACGACACTGCTATAACCCTTATTCACGCTCTCATCATCTCCCGCCTCGATTACTGCAACCTCCTGCTCACCGGCCTCCCCAATACCTCCCTTGCACCTCTCCAATCTATCTTGAACTCCGCTGCCCGCCTAATCCATCTGTCTCCCCGCTACTCCCCTGTTTCCCCCCTCTGCCAAGCCCTTCACTGGCTCTCTACTTCCCAGAGATCCCGGTTTAAAAGATTAACCATGACATACAAAGCCATTCACAACCTGTCCCCTCCATACATCTCTGACATGGTCTCCCAATACCTACCCTCACGCAACCTGCGATCCTCCCAAGAGCTTCTCCTCTACTCCCCCCTCATCTCCTCTTCGCACAACCGCATACAGGATTTCTCCCGTGCTTCACCTATACTCTGGAACTCTCTGCCCCAACACATCAGACATTCTCCTAACCTGGGAACCTTCAAAAGAAGCCTGAAGACCCACCTGTTCCGCCAAGCCTACCACCTGCAATAAGACCCGGTCCACCACACCGCCTCACGCCTGGAATTTCCCCCTCCCACTGTATCCCCACCCGCCCCTCGTAGACTGTGAGCCTTCGCGGACAGGATTTCTCCCCTCTTGTATCTGTACAACCGAATTGTCAACATTTATTGTTACTTGTATTGTTACTATGTTACTTGTCCTAGTCTGCCCTTTTAGCATGTAAAGCGCTATGGAATATAATGGCGCTATATAAATAAATCATAAATATAATAATAATAATAATAATACTTGACCGCATTTGTGTTTCCTTCAATAGCAACCAGTCTCCTGTCCCTGCAGCAAAAAATAACCCCCATAACATGATGCTGCCACCACCATGCTTTAGTGTTGAGATTTTATTGGGCAGGTGATGAGCAGTGCCCGGTTTTCTCCACATATACCACTTAGAATTATCACCAAAAAGTTCTATCTTCATCTCACCAGACCAGAGAATCTTATTTCTCATAGTCTGGGAGTCCTTCGTGTGATTTTTTGCAAACTCTATGAAAGCTTTCATATGTCTTGTACTGAGGAGAGGCCTCTGTCAGGCAACTCTGCCATAAAGACTATTATTACACCCATTTCCATAACTCAACAGTGGGAGTTTACACCCATATCCTCAAATGGGGAAACATGCAATCCTCAGTTAATTAATACAGGCAAAAAGGAATAAGAGGATTTTAAATAGCAAAATTAGTTTATTAAGAGACTTCATAACAGAAGGCAGGGGCGTAACTACCGGCATAGCAGACGTAGCGGTCGCTTTGGGGCCCGCCGCTTGTGGGGGGCCCGGACCCAGCGCCGCTACACTGCTATCTGGTCAGCTACAGGCCCCCAGTGGGTATATACAGGCCCCCCACTCCTCCCTTTCTTCTGCACACGTCACCTGTAAAGGAATACATCATACTTACTTATCCCTGCCGGCTGCAGCTGTCGACGCTCTGCACCGCGCTCCGGCTTCATCCGGCTTCTTCCTGGTTGTGACGTCATTGCCTGCGCCCGCCGGTCACAACCAGGAATAAGCCGGATGAAGCAGGAGCACGGTGCAGAGCGTCGACAGCGGCAGCCGGCAGGGATAAGTAAGTATGATGTATTCCATTACAGGTGACGTGTGCAGCAGAAAGGGAGGAGTGGGGGGCCTGTATATACCCACTGGGGGCCTGTATATATCCACTGGGGCCCTGTATATACCCACTGGGGCCCTGTATATACCCACTGGGGAGGCTGCTGTATACCACTGGGGCTGCTGTATATACTGCTGGGACCTGTATATACCACTGGGGAGGCTGCTGTATACCACTGGGGCTACTGTATATACTGCTGGGGCCTGTATATACCACTGGGGAGGCTGCTGTATACCACTGGGGCTGCTGTATATACTGCTGGGGCCTGTATATACCACTGGGGGGGCTGCTGTATACCACTGGGGAGGCTGCTGTATACCACTGGGGCTGCTGTACATACTGCTGGGGCCTGTATATACCACTGGGGAGGCTGCTGTATACTACCACTGGGGAGGCCTGTATACCACACTGCTGGGGGCTGTATATCTATGCTGGGGTCCACCCTCGGCTTATACACGAGTCAATAGGTTTTCCCAGGTTTTGGGGGCAAAAGTAGGGGGTCGGCTTATACACGAGTATATACGGTAAACTGGGTGGCGTCAGACTGTTAACACCGATTCGGTAAGGGTGTGTGTCTTGAAGGGGGCGTGTCATTGGGGGCGTGTCTTGGAGGGGGCCCCGTTCAAAAGTTTGCTATGGGGCCCTGCCAGTTCTAGTTACGCCCCTGACAGAAGGACGCAAGTGGAGATAAAACATTAATGCAGTCAAAGATCACTAGTATCCACATACATTTCATAGATATCAAATAGCAAAAATCTATTGCAACATGCCCATATAAACTCCAAAAGATATCTAACCACTGCCCCAGTATTGCACTTGTAAGGGTGATATAAGGAGACAGGGAATATAAAGTGATAGATCAATGCTTATGCAAAGCTTACCGTATGTGTGTGTGGCTAAGACTGCTTGGTAGACTTAAATAATCAACTGATAATCTTACTATTCAACATCGCCAGGCATTAAGAGATTCAAGCCTGGGATGATGTTATTATAAAGGCTGCTGACAAAGGGGGAAATGTGGTGATCTGGCCTTGTCAACAATATGAAAGGGAAGCGTACCGTCAGCTGCGCGATAAAACTACCTATGTCCGACTCGGAACAGGGCGTAATGAGGATGCGGTGCTTATTTTAAATTGAGCCCACAGGGAGTGAGTAAATTACATACCCCCCCCCCCCCCCCGAAGAAGCAGATCTCTACCTGCAAAACAGTCCTTTCAGTCCACCAAGCGGTCTTAGTCACACACATATGGTAAGCTTTGCATCAGCATTTATCTAGCACTTTATATTTCCTGTCTCCTTATATCACCGTACCCTTACAAGTGCAATACTGGGGCAGTGGTTAGATATCTTTTGGAGTTTATATGGGCATGTTGCAATAGATTTTTGCTATTTGATATCTATGATGTGTATGTGGATATTAGTGATCCTTTGATTGCGTTAATGGTTTATCTCCACTTGTGTCCTTCTGTTTTGAAGTCTCTTAATAAACTAATTTTGCAATTTAAAATCCTCTTATTCCTTTTTGCCTGCACTCTGCCATAAAGGCCTGACTGGTGGAGGGCTTCAGTGAAACGTGACTTTGTGGAACTGAACTTTCTCCCATCTCCCTACTGCATCTCTTTAGCTCAGCCACAGTGATCTTGGGGTTCTTTTTTTCCTCTCTCACCAAGTCTCTTCTCCCACGATTGCTCAGTTTGGCTGGATGGCCAGGTCTAGGAAGACTTCTGGTGGTCCCAAATTTCTTCCATTTAAGGAATATGGAGGCCACTATGCTCCTAGGAACTCCTTTATAACCTTGGCCAGATATGTGCCTTGCCATAATTCTGTCTCTGAGCTCCTTGGGCAGTACCTTTGACCTCATAATTCTCATTTAGTCTTACATGCACTGGGAGCTGTGAGGTCTTGTATAGACAGGTGTGTGCCTTTTCAAATCAATATATCCAAATGGACAGCGTTTTTTCGATCCACGCAAACTGTACGATGAGGTGGATCACAATGGATCGGATGAAAATGGTGCTTTATTCTTTGCATTTCAGAGCGTATCCTTTCCTTCCTCAGGAATACAACCATTACACAGTGTTCTCAAGAGGCAAATATTATAAAGATATAGATTTTTTCTTTTTTCCATCTAACATGTTTTTTAATATTTAAAGATGTGTATCAATTGTGTTGTTTCCTAGCAATGTTTTTATTCTATTTAAATGTTAAATATGGTTTGATTGATGTTCTATGGCCCCTTTCACATCAGCGGTTTTGCGCTGATCACGGCAGTTGCGGTGAAAAAAAACGCAACTGCCGCGATTACAGCATAAGGGCCCTTTCACATCAGCGTTTTTTGAAATTCGCGGCAGATGCGGTGAAAAAAACGCATCTGCCGCGATTACCGCATACCGGCTGCACTTGTGGCGCGGTTGCGGTAAAGGCCATGCAAAGTATAGGCGTACTTGCGGCAGGTGCGGCAAGTGCGGTTTTGCACTTGTGGCAGGTGCAGCCGCGGAAAAAACCGCGGTCAGCCGCGTTTTTTTTCGCGGCCGCACCTGCCGCAAGTGCAAAACCGCACTTGCCGCACCTGCCGCAAGTACGCCTATACTTTGCATGGCGTTTACCGCAACCGCGCCGCAAGTGCAGCCGGTATGCGGTAATCGCGGGAGATGCGTTTTTTTCACTGCATCTGCCGCGATTTGAAAAAAACGCTGAAGTGAAAGGGCCCTAATGGCTGCACTTGCGGTTTATTTGCGGCAAGTCCCATAAAATGTCTATGCGGGCTTGCGGCAGGTGCGGTATCGGCACTTGCGGCAAGTGTGGCCGCGAAAAAAACGCGGTCAGCCGCGCTTCTTTTCGCTGTCGCACACTTACCGCAAGCCCCATAGACATTGCATGGGGCTTGCCGCAAGTGAACCTCAAGTGCAGCGGTTATGAGGTAATCGCGGCAGTTGCGTTTTTTTCACCACAACTGCCGCGATCAGCGAAAACCGCTGATGTGAAAGCAGCCTACTATCTACTCTGTGATAGTCTCAGGGTCCTGTTTCAAGTGCAGAGAGCATCATGATGACCAAGGAACACACCAGGCAGGTCTCAGATACTGTTGTGGCAAAGTTTAAAGCTGGATTTGGATATAAAATTATTTCCCAAGTTATTAACATCCCAAGGAGCACTGTGCAAGCGATCCCATTGAAAAGGAAGGAGTATCAGACCGCTGCAAATCTACCAAGACCCGGCCGACCCTGTAAACTTTCATCTTGAACAAGGAGAAGACTGATCACAGATGCAGCCAAAAGGCCCATGATCACTCTGGATGAACTGCAGAGATCTACAGCTGAGGTGGGAGAGTCTGTCAATAGGACAACAATCAGTCCTGCACTGCACACTGGCCTTTATGGAAGAGTGGCAAGAAGAAAGACATTTCTCAAAGATATCCATAAAAAGTCTTGTTTGAAGTTTGCCACAAGCCACCTGGGAGACTCACCAAACATGTGGAATATGGTGCTCTGGTCAGATGAAACCAAACTCAAACTTTTTGGCCACAATGCAAAACGATATGTTTGGCATAAAAGCAACACAGCTCATCACCCTCAAAACACCATGCCCACTGTCAAACATGGTGGTGGCAGCATTATGGTTTGAGCCTGCTTTTCTTCAGCTGGGACAGGGAAGATGGTTAAAATTGATGGGAAGATGAATGAAGTCAAATACAGGACCATTCTTGAAGGAAACCTGTTGGAGTCTGCAAAAGACCTGAGACTGGGACGGAGATTTATCTTCCAAGAAGACAATGATCCCAAACATAAAGAAAAATTTACAATGAAATGGTTCAAAAATAAACGTATCCAGTTGTTAAAATGGCCAAGTCAAAGTCCAAACCTGAATCCAATCGAGAATCTGTGGAAAGACTATAAACTGCTGTTCACAAACGCTCTTCATCCAACCTCACTGAGCTCGAGCTCTTTTGCAAGGAAGAATGGGCAAGAATTTCAGTCTATTGATGTGCAAAACTGATAGAGAGATACCCCAAGCAAATTGCAGCTTTAATCGCAGCAAAAGGTTGCGCTACAAAGTATTAACTCAAGGGGGCCGAATAATATTGCACACCCCACTTTTCAGTTTTTTATTTATTAAAAATGTTTAATATATCCAATAAATTTCGTTCCACTTCACGATTGTGTCCCACTTGTTGTTGATTCTTCACAAAAAAATTTGAATTTATATCTTTATCTTTGAAGGCTGAAATGTGGCAAAAGGTTGAAAAATTCAAGTGGGCCAAATACTTTCATAAGGCACTGTATATACTGGATGTGGGTATCACAACCAGCACACGTGAGCAGTGACATTTGACACTTTGGATATGTGGTTTAAGGGATAAGAACCTATTGCACTTTTGATTCCCTACTTTTCTAGCTAACTTTCCAATCAAGTCCTATCTGCTTAATTAAACACAGCTGGACTTCAATGTAGGAGTAGGACCATTTCAAGGAGGATCACAGGAAATGGACAGCATGTGATTAAATATAAATGTCTGAGCAAAGAGTCTGAATACTTATGACCATGTAATGCTTCAGTTTTTCCTTTTTAATAAATTTGCAAACATTTGTATTTTTTTACAGTCAAGATGGGGTGCAGAGTGTACATTAATGAGAAAAAAAAATGAACTTTTTTGATTTTTCCAAATGGCTGCAATGAATCAAAGAGTGAAGAATTTAAAGGGGTCTGAGTTATTTTTGTACCCACTATACATATTCAAGCTCATTGGCTTTCCTCAACACGTCGTGTTGGACAGGGGAGTACAATTCACGTCACAATTCTGGAGAGAGATCTGTAAACTCCTTGAAGTATCCCTTGGATTTCTCCTCTGCATATCATCCTCACACCAATGACCAGATAGAGCAATTAAACCCAATTGTGACCTCTTTCTTTAAGCACTATTTTAATGTTCACTATAGTGACTGGGCCTGTCTGCTTCCATGAGCAAACCTTTCTTATAATAATCACATCAGTGAATCTTTGGCAAAATTGCCATTTCTCATAATTTATGGTCAACATTCAGGTATCCCTCTACCAGTGGCCTCTGTCTACAGCATCCCTGCAGCCAACACTGTCTCCAAGGAGTTCTCCATGATCATGTAGGAGACTAAAGATACTCTCGAAAAGGCTGTGCTAAGGATGAAAAGGCATGCAGACAAGAGACGGTTGGATTCTCTACGCTTCTTTCCTGGCGATAAAGCATGGCTCTCATTTAAATATATCCACCTTAAGATTCCATCCTACAAATTGGGTCCATGATACATCGATCCTTTTGAAATTCTTAAATGAATAAATGATGTCAGCTATAAACTGAAGCATCCAGCCTTGCTCCACATTCCTAATATTTTCCGTGTCTCTCTTCTCAAATCTTATGTTCAAAGTTGCTTTTACAAAGATACTGGTACCTTGCTGTGCTGTGATTGGTGTGTCTGGCTCTTGAGTTTTGAGCGACTGCTCTATCTACTAGCAGCTGGTGCTTAGAGCCTCTGTTGTTGTTTCCAATGCCTTTTTGAGCTGAGTTCATGAACTGGTTCACATGGTTCTGTAGCTTGGTGACTATGATGCCTGACAGGAGTTTCCATGTTGTAGTAAAGCAGGTTATTATGCAATAGTTGGTGGGAATTGTTTCCTTGTGAGGATCCTTCATGATCAGCAATGTTCTTCCTTGTGTTAGCCATGCTTGGTGGTGGCTGTTTTCTAGCAGATGGTTCATCTGTTTTTCCAGGTACCGCTGTTAATTTCTTTAGCGAGTAGATGTGGATCATGTTGGGCCAGGTGCTGTCCAGCTCTTCATGTTCTTGACACACTGTTTGATGTCTGCTTCTGTAAGTGACTGGTTCTTGTTCTATGTGGTTACTATTAGTGATGGGCGAATCCTAAATTACTCGGAATCGCTTGACTCTAGCGAGTCCGAGCCCGGGACTCGCTACTCGTTGCGAGTCTAGCGAGTCCAATGTTAATGAATGGGGAAGCGAGTAATAGCGAGTAGTGTGCGATTTAAAAATCACAGATGTGTCTCGGAAGCTTCAGCCTGAAGCAATCCTAGTTTTGCCATTGATTTGCATTGGACCAGCCGGATCCAGCAGGCAGCTACGGGCTGCCCCCAACACCCAGGTGCCTATTTGTACCTGGCCAGATACAAGAATATAGGGGAGCCCTTTTTTAATTATTTCATGAATTTCATGAAATAATAAAAAAAAAATGCGTGGGGCTCCGCGCAATTTCTATGTCTAGCCAGGTACAGCTAAGCAGCTGGGGGCTGGAATCCGCAGCGCAGGGATGCCCAAGCTTTCTGGGCACCCCCCACTGCAAATTGCAGCCCGCAGCCGCCCCAGAAGATGGCGCGTTCATTGAAGCGCCATCCTCTGGCGCTGAACCTCGCTCTTCCAGCGGCCCTGGTGGCGGTGGCACGCTGGGTAATAAAGAGGTTAGGGCCAGCTTTGTATTATCAGCTGGCCCTAAGCCCGAAATTTATGGCGGTCACGCCAATATTAGACATGACCGCCATGAATTTCTATTAAATTGTTTTAAAAAAAACACAACACAGAGAAAATTTTTTATTAGAAATAAAAAAAAAAGCCATTAGGGACTCCATCTTTAATTAAAAAAATCCTCTTCCATCCGACGCAGTCCAAAACGCGATGTCCTCTCTGCTCATCCCTGTGCATAGATATAGATGTCTATGCACAGGGAATGAGCAGACTGAGAACAATCTCAGCACTGCTACATCATCTCTGTGAGCAGGCGGGCTCTAGGACCTTGGAGCTGCGGCAGATTGCACACAGAGAAGACAGCTGGACTCGGCTCGCAATGTAACAGCAGTTACTTTGCGAGTTTCCCTGCTATCACTGGCACAGTAGCCGAGTCTAATGCAAGACAATGGCAATCCTAGTTTTGTCAGCGTTTGCCATTGATTTGCATTGGACTCGTGCGAGTAAACGCTGGGAAACTCGCAGAGTACCGAGTCCTGCGAGTCCCTTACTACTCGCCGAGTAACGAGTCCTAGCAAGTAGATTCGCCCATCCCTAGTTACTATGTTTAATTCTCAGATCTTGCAGCCACTTTTCACTGTGTTGCGTATTTTTTTCCTTCTTCTATATTATTCTCCTGTATTATTAAGTCTCTGCTATTGGTGGAGTTACTGTCTCAGTGCTGTTACTTTGCAGTTGGGAGTACACCTTGGATGGTTCTTTGGAGAGCAGAGCATTTATAAGTGCATCTCAATAAATTAGAATATCACCAAGAAGTTAATTTATTTCAGTAATTAAATACATAATGTGAAAGGCATATATAGAGTTATTACAAACAGTGATCTTCTTCAAATATTAATTTCTATTAATGTTGATGATTATTGGTACAGCCAATGAAAACCCAAAATTCATTGTCTCCAAAAAGTAGAATATTTTATAAGACCAACTGAAGTAATGATTTTTAACTTATAAATGTTGGCTTACTGAAAAGTATGTACAGTAAATGCACCCAATACTTGGTCGAGCCTCCTTTTGCATGAAATACTGCATCAATGCGGTGTGGCATGGAGGTGATCAGACTGGCACTGCTGAGGGTGTTATGGAAGCCCAGGCTTGATAGCAGCCTTCAGCTCTTCTGCATTGTTGGGTCTGGTGTGTCTCATCATCCTCTTGACAATAGCCCATAGATTCTCTATCGGATTTAGGTCAGGCATGTTTGCAGGCCAGTCAAGCACAGAGATAATGTGGTTATTAAACCAGGTATTAGTACTTTTGTCAGTGGGGACAGGTGCCTCATCCTGCTGGAAAATGAAATCTCTATCTCCAAAAAGCTTGTCGGCAGACGGAAGCATGAAGTGCTCTAAAATTTCTTGGTAGACAGCAGCACCCATTTTGCTCTTGATAAAACTCAGGGGATCTACACCTGCAGATGACATGGCTCCCCAAGCCATTACTGATTGTGGAAACTTCACACTAGACCTAAAGCAGCTTGGATTGTGTGCCTGTGCACTCTTTCTCCAGGCTCTTGGACCTTGATTTCCAAATAAAATGCAAAATTTACTTTCATCTGAAAACACCTTGGACCACTGAGTCCAGTTCTTTTTCTCCTTGGCCCAGGTAAGACGCTTCTTGATTTGTAAATTGGTTATGAGTAGCTTGACACCAGGAAAGGAACAGTTGTAGTCCATGTCCTAGATCTGTCTGTATGTGGTGGCTTTTGAAGCACTGACTCCAGCAGCAGTTCACTCCTTGTGAACCTCCCCCAAATCTTTGAATGGCTTTTTCTTAATAATCCTTTCTACGCTGCGATTATCCCAGTTGATTGTGCACCTTTTTCTACCACACTTTTTTCTTCCACTCAGATTTCCATTAATATGTTTGGATACAGCACACTTTGAACAGCCAGCCTCTTTGGCAATGACCTTTTGCGGCTTACCCTCCTTGTAGACATCTGTCAAGTCAGCAGTCTTCCCCATGATTGTATAGGCTACTGAACGAGTCTAAGAGACCATGTTAAATGCTTAGTAAGCCTTTCCAGATGTTTTATGCTAATTATTCTTATTTTTCTGAGATAATGAATTTTGCGTTTTCATTGGCTGTAAGCCATAATCATCAACATTAACATAAACAGTTGAAAAAGATCACTCTGTAATGGTTTTCTATAATATATGTGTTAAACTTTATGTATTGAATCACTGAAATAAATTAACTTTTTGATGATATTCTAATGTATTGAGATGCACTTGTATCTCCTTGGCCTCACCTTCTCTAGTTTGTCTCTAGGACTTTAGATTGAGTAAGAGCTTTGTATTTGTCCAGTACATATGGTCTTGATTTTTACACCCTTCTGTAATTCTGATAGTTGGCTGACTTTTCCCTTAGGGTACCTTCACACTTGGAGACACACCAGCAATCCCGACAATGATACAATCTGGTAGGGATCACTGTTGCGTCGCTACGTGGTTGCTAGTGAGATATCAAACAGTCAGATTTCACCAGCGATGCAGCAACGATATGGTACGATACAGCGGTCATTGGGACCCTGTCTCTTAGACCTGTAGTATTGAAGTCGTTGGTTGTTGTCCCTGTCAGACATGCATGTCAAATATGCATGCTGGCCAGTGATAGACCGATGATCAAAAAATGGTCCAGGCCGTTTTGACACGACCAGCGATCTCACAGAAGGGCCTGGTTGCTTCTACGTGTCAAACGTAGCAAGATCACTGCTAAGGTCGCTGTTGCGTCACAAAACTTGTGATTCACAGTGATCTTGCTAGCGATCTCACTTAGCGTGACGAGGGCTTTAGTGTCACCTTGATCTTTATCTCCAATCTTTTTTTTCAAGGGGGCACATGTTTCTGTTGTTCTTGTTGGTTGCACAGCCAAGCATTTTTAGAATTGATGATGCAGTGGCATAGATGAGGTTATTAGTTTAAATTAAGCTGGTAGTAGGTACTGTAGCAAGTGCTCTATTGCCATCTTCTAGCTTACTATCTTATGATATTTCTCTGCTAAGCCTTGGCAGTCAAACTCTGGGGTTCTTGGTATTTAGTATACCTAAGATTTTCTGTTTCAGATCAGCAGTCATACTCTATATGTGCAGACGTTTCCATTAACTATATAAAAGACACGCATGCATGTTTTTCTCACTATCTGACATGAAATCAATATACTCCTTACTGATTTTAGGTCAATTAAAATCATCTTAATTATCTATATTTGCCAAATGCCATCATAATAACAGAATGAGCATTTTTAAGGCATTTTAATTGCTTTCTGCAAGTCAAACGTTTACTTTTCACTAAGATTACTATGCCTTTAAACAATTTGGGACAGGTCATATAATGATGTTAGGTGTTTGGAAGATTCTGATAGGTTTACTGGCAACATCTGAGTTAAATAGAGACACACTTGTGAATGTATTTAATGTACACCTGACTTACACTGCTTCTTTGTGTAGCATCATGGAAAAGTCTAAAGAAATCAGCCAAGATATCAGGAAGAGACTTGTGGACTTGCACAGTCTGGTTCATCCTTGGGTGCTATTTCCAGATATCTGAAGGTGCCTCATTCATCTGAACATACAATTATATGCAAGTATAAACAAGAAGGGACTGTCCAGCATTCATACCGCTCAGGAAGGAGTTGGGTTCTGTGTCCCAAATATGACTGTGCTTTGGTCCGACATGCTCATATCAACCTAAGAACAAAAGCAAAACACCTTATGAAGATGATTGGTGGAAGCTGGTAAGATTGTGTCATTATTCAAAGTGAAATGAGTACTATATCAACATGGGCTTAAATCCACTCTGCTAGGAAGAAGCCATTACTCCAAAAAAAAAACATAAAAAGGCCAGATTAATTTTTGGAAATGCACACAGGAACAAAGACCTACATTTTTTGAGGCAAGTCCTGTGGTCTGTTAAAAATAAAACCGAACTGTTTGACCATAATGACCATTGTTACATTTGGAAGAAAGAGGGAGAAGCTTTGAAGCCTAAGTACACCATCCCAACTATGAAACACGGAGGTGGCAACATCATGTTGTGGGGCTATTTTGCTGCATTATTGACTGTGCACTTCACAAAATAGATGACATCATGAGGAGAGAAGATTATGTGGCAATACCTCAACATTTAAACATTTAAAGACATCAGCCAGGAAGTTAAAGCTTTGGCTTTAAATTAAGCTTCATTTCATGAAGGCTGTTGATTACCTGAAATCCATAAAGTGGTGAGATGGCTTTACTTTACCTAATTTAACATATACACAAGTGGTCAAAATTGTTGGTACCCCTCCTTTAATGGAAGAAAATCCCGGAATTGTTACAGAAATAACTTAAGTCTGAAAAATTATAATAAATACAAAAAATCTATGAAAATAAATAAATTAAAGTCAGACATTGTTTTGCAACCCTGTTTCACATACCGTATATACTCGCGTATAAGCCGAGTTTTTCAGCCCACAAATTGGGCTGAAAAGTCCCCCCCTCGGCTTATACGCGAGTCACTGTATTAGGGATGGGCGAATCTACTCGTTAGGACTCGTTACTCTGCGAGTAGTAAGAAGCTCGCAGGAGTCGGTACTCGGCGAGTTTCCCAGCGATTACTCGCACAGTAACGAGTCCAATGCAAGTCAATGGCAATCCTAGTTTTGTCAGAGTTTACTTTTTCTCACTCGCTAGACTCGGATACCCGCTGTCAGTAGCGAGTCTGAGCGAGTCTGAGCGAGTCTGAGCGAGTCTTAGCGATTCTGAGTGATTCTGAGTGATTCTGAGCGAGTCTGAGCGAGTCTGAGCGAGTTTACGAATCCGAGTCCTGTATACTGTATTCGGGACTCGGCTTATACACGAGTCAATAGGTTTTCCCAGGTTTTGGGGGCAAAAGTAGGGTGGTCGGCTTATACACGGGTACACCGAGGACCTTTCCATCTGGCCAATCCGGTAGCCGCTAGCGATCACGTGATTGTAACGTGGTGGCATCTGATTGGTCAGATCTCTCCCAGCCATCTGATTGGCTAGGAGAGTGAAAGTTCCTTTTCCATGCATAGATGTCCATCGGCTGGTCCCAGTGCAGCCGTCGGTTAAGGTGAGTATCCAATTTGTTTTATTTTGTAACCACTTTTCTTCTCTTTTACAGGACTTTGCAGTGTATCTATTGATACACTGCAAAAGTAATCAGCACTTGCTACTCCCGAGTAATCCTAATTTACTCAGCGAGTAGCGAGTACCTGAATACCGCTACTATTTGGCAAGTAGCCGAATGGTAGCGAGTAGACTCGCTCATCCCTATTCCTCAGGATGAGGCAGATTTTTTCAACACAGGCATCCTTTAATCCTACAGGCTGAGAATTTGAGGGCTAGGTTTGAGAAGAGAGGTTATAGTTAGTGGTCCACAAAAGCTGACTTTAACCAAGCCAAGAGGGTCTCACGTGATCAACTGCTTAACCCTGGTGGGGAGGGGGAGGGACAGAGGAAGGACAAGGATGGAGCAACTGTTAGGTTCATTTCAACCTTCAACAAGGACTGGAAGACTATGCGATCCATTTTGTCAAGGCATTGGGCGGTTCTAAAATCGGACCCCACCCTGAGAGACTACCTCCCTGACTTCCCATCCATGACATCACATCAAGATGCTCAAGAAACCTATATGACATGTTGGTACACAAGTCATTATGTCAAGAGGATCTCAAACCCCTTTGATACCGGGGAACCCGGGAAGAGCTGCTTCCCTTGCAAACATTTTGCCGTGTGTGCCAACTTAGTGTGGGGGTTTTCTTTTGATACTGCTGATTGCCAAAAAACTTTTAAAATTTTTTATTACATCTCGTTTAGTACAACACCTGTTGTCTACTATGCCAGATGAAGTTGTCTCTGTATCTATGTTTGCTTGAGCTTACGTGAACTATGAGTACGGACATGTGAGCACTATAGAGATTTCTGTGCCGCCAGGGATGAGCCTGACCTGAGTTCCCTTAAGACCTTGCTGAGACACTTTAGGGAGTTCCATCAAAGTAACCCTAGATCTTTGAGCATCTTGGGGATCAGGGGTGGTGACCTCAAAAAAATACTTGACAAACGAGGAGAAAATTTGATCATCACACTGGGGACACTGGGGACACTTGTCCATGACAGTCTAAATGAGACATTCAGCTATTCTTCCTTCTTATGATGCGCTTTCTCTATTTTTGATTTTATGATTTCATTATGTATCTTTTTATACTTTATCCTTAGATACTGTACTTCACTTTCCCCCATCTGTTGGAGTGCGACCATCTGATGTTACCATGACTGAGACATCTAGAGAGCATACATGTTCATTTTCATATGTATTTTATCAATCTATGGATATTGACACAATATAGTGAGATTGCTTATTGAGGAGGGGTTGTAGATATACTATAATCTATCCCTATGAGGTTTGATACTCTCCAGATTAAGTCACTTATATCCTTCATAATTTACTTTTTCAGTAAAACTAATGCCTCTGACATGCACTGTTCCTACAGCCTGGAGCACGTGTCATTGCCGCCGCGCTGATGAGTCCCCGGTGACATCACACACATGTGCTCGGCAACAGAACTATGTAGTGTCTAAGCGTCTCTACTACCATAGTGATGCTACGCCCACTTCCGGTCAGGTGACGTGATCACGTGATGATCCAATGGGGCTTGAAAAGGTCCGGCGGATCAGAGCGGATACATCCCCACAACTAAGCGAGCATAGAAGCTGGCGAAATGTACGTCAGGTACATTCCACGCTAGCTCCCTGCCACAGTAACACCTGGGTAAATTTTCTTTATCCCTCCTGAAGTTTTATGCCTTGCATACTTAATTGACACTGAACATAGGCCATGCAGGCAGTAGGTAATCCTCCCCTGTGGATTTGCCCTGTCCACTAGACACTATAACGGTCAGTAGGTGACAATATGTGGGTAGTTTTTCCTATACGTTACCTTTGGAAATAGGTTTTTCTGGTCCATGTATTTATGCACAACCTTGCTTTTGGTGTAATTTTGTATAAACTCATGTGAATTTGATATTGCTACTGTGTTGTAATTCTGTGTGGGCACTGGGCTAGTGCAATCTCTGCTTCTCCTTTTTGTCATATATGTACGTAAGTCAGTTTTATACTCACGAATAAATGCATTTTAAAAATCCAATTGCTGGTTTTGATGGAATAGTTAATTTTGGATTATGCAGCTGTCCCCTATAGTTCTTATCATTATGGGTGAAAACTTAATTTAATGATCAATGGACTGGTTACTACTAAACATTGCCACATTTTCAACTGGCACAAATCCAGTATTCTTTTTTTTAATCAGATTTCTTTCACAGTAAGCACTGAAAACTCTAATCACAGACCATCAATTTAAAATTCTTGTGCTTTCACTGAAAGCTTGAAATGGGTCAGTGTCATCTTTTATTTATTATTCACAGCATCCTTCATATAGGAGACACTGGTGTGCTACATCATAGAGAAATGTCTGTCTTTAGAAGCAATTTCTCGTTCACCAGCATTGTTTTTATACACTAAACTTGACTTTGAAAGGGCTACATAATTAAAACCAGAACATTAACCCCTTTACCACCGAGCCTGGTTTTCAACTTCATGACCGGGCCATTTTTTGCAATTCTGACCAGCGTAATTTTATGAGGTTGAAAGAATAACTGTGGGATAGAAAACACATTAGGGTCTTATCTGATGAAAATGATTTCAGGTAAGCTGAAATGAAACCGCTCACCTTAGAGGACTGTGCAACGGCCATAAGGGCTGGGGGGCACTCGATAGCCGGGCCGGTCAACTGTCTTGGGGAGGTCACGGTGGCTGTGACCAGGCTCCGTGGTGCTGACCGTGCAGTAAAGGGGTTATTTACAGGGCATACTCGAAGTCTTTCGAGACGCCACCAGGGATGGCCGACGCTGCAGATTCAGACCACTGGGGTAGATGGTGCAACAGCCAGGATGGTATGGCTCCCCACAGGTGGAGCCGGGCCCCAGGGATTGTGTAATAGTCAATGGGGTTGATGAAGGTGACCGTGCAATGGTGCAGGAGGATGCAGGTAATAACTGGAGGACACCAGGATTTTAGTTCTCAAGCTTTACTCACAGATCAGTTCAGCAGTCCAGCCCAACAGGGGCACCATATCCTCTGGGTCGCGATACAGCAAACTCTCAGACAGCTTTGGTCCACTCCTCTGAGACATAAGCCAGTCCTGGTTGAATCTCCCATGAGAGGGCTACTCGCCTCTCCTGCCCTGCGTCTTCGTGCACAGTGTCCCAAGCAGGTAGCTGCAGGCATTTTCAGGTAATGGGCGACCCGTCCCCTGGCCCTAGGTCTAGCCACCCTTTCAGCAAATATGTACGGTTTGTAGCCACTGCCCATACAGGTGCAGTGGCTTCTGGTTTCATAGTGTCACCTTGAAGTGTGGTCGCCAGATCGGGGCTGGTCCCCTCGTGCAACTAGCTCCTCCAGCAACCATCTCAGGGTAGTTACTGAAACGGGGTCCCTCTGGCCAGGGCTCCATGGCACCTTATTTCTGGTCCCACTTCACTGGCGTGACCCTTCCCTAGGGCTCCATTCTCTTACCAATTGTTCCTCACAGCAGAACTTCTCCCTTCAACTGATCTAACTCCTCCTCTTCCTCTCAACTTTTCCAACCTTCTGTTCCCACCCCCTCTGCCTATTCCCTCCTCCAACCTGAAGATGGGGCCCTTCCTCCCAATAGGGTCTGCCCAGATCCCTAAGTCTGGAGTTTGGATGGGTGTTGGGTGCAGGTGTTTGTGTGTCTCGGATTTGTGTCCCCTCCTTACCTGGGAGTGGAATACCACACCCATGGCTTAGGTGCAGTACCTCTGTGGCGACTAGACCGAAAGGGTGCCACCATTGTGTCACACACAACCAGTATAAACGTCTCCAAACAGCTGCTGCAATATCCACAGGTTGAAGCAAAAGTAGAAAAAATAAAGGAAATATATGAAATCCAACTGAGCTGCTGTAGAATCAACCAAATAGCATGGAAATAGGTGAATACAAGTGGCTTTATTCAATGCATTTGAATGTGTATTTCTCACCATTTCATAAGGATGACCACCACATTTTTTGAGGTTATATCTTTGAAACACTTCAATAGATCCCAGTGATTCTGACAATGTTTTTTCATGACATATTGGATTTCATTGCATAGGCAAATTTAGGATGACATTTTTTGTAATTATTTATTAAAAAATCTGAAATTTGAAGAAAATTTAGAAAATTTCATAATTTTTAAAATTTAATTTTGGTGCCCTTAAAACAGAAGCTTACTTCACACAAATAAGTTAATATCTAACATTTCCCACATGTCAACTTAACATTAGCACAATTTTTGAAACATTTATTTTTGGTTAGAAATTTAGAATGGTTAAATGTTTATCATCAATTTCTCGTTTTTACAATCAAATTTACAAACAATGTATTTTAGGAACCACTTCACATTTGAAGTGACTTTGAGGGATCTGTGTGACAGAAAATACACAAAAGCAGCAGCATTTAAAACACTGCACCCCTTAGACTGCTCCAAACCACATCCAAGAAGTTTATTAAAGGGATCCTGTCACCCCCAAAACACCTCTAAACCTATTAAAAGCTGTCCCTACAGCATATTAACACTTTCCCTACACTCCTTTTACCTCCTAAATGCACCAAGTGACATTGAAGAAAAACGTTATTCTAGTACCTCATTAGTGATGATAATGAGTGACTATGCTATTCATAGTCACTCATCCAGGCTGCCCCTCTTCTTCATATCACGCCTGAATAGGCGTGATCTTCATCATGGATTCAAACTGCCGCCTCCCTGCGCGCCTCCCATCTCTCCCATTACGTCCGGGCTTGAGTGTGGGGCTGTATGACGCGATCCGCGTCATACCCGGCGCCGGGTGACGTATTTACACCGGCGCCGCGCTGTCAGCTTCAAAATGCGTACTGCGCATGCGCATGGGCATGCACAGTGCGCATTTTGAAGCTGATAGCGCGGAGCCGGTGTAAATACGTCACCCGGCGCCGGGTATGACGCGGATCGCGTCATACAGCCCCACACTCAAGCCCGGACGTAATGGGAGAGATGGGAGGCGCGCAGGGAGGCGGCAGTTTGAATCCATGATGAAGATCACGCCTATTCAGGCGTGATATGAAGAAGAGGGGCAGCCTGGATGAGTGACTATGAATAGCATAGTCACTCATTATCATCACTAATGAGGTACTAGAATAACGTTTTTCTTCAATGTCACTTGGTGCATTTAGGAGGTAAAAGGAGTGTAGGGAAAGTGTTAATATGCTGTAGGGACAGCTTTTAATAGGTTTAGAGGTGTTTTGGGGGTGACAGGATCCCTTTAACCCCTCAGGTGCTTCACAGGAATGAACGTAAAGTGGAATGAAAATATAAATGCATTTTCATTTCACCTAAAAATGTTGCTTTAGCACCAATGTATTCATTTTACAAGGGATAGCTTGACTAAAAAGAGCAGCAACTGAATTTTAAAACACAAATTTGGCTGAAATAGATTGTGGGCACAATGTCGCATTTGCAAGGCCCCTAAGCTACCTAAACAATAGAAGCCCCAGATAAATGACCCCATTTTAGAAACTAATCCTCTCAAGGATTTTACCCAGAGGTATAGTGAGCATTTTGAATCCACAGGTGCTTCACATAATTTCATAATATTAGGTCATCTTATTGAAAATGTTCATTCTTTGTCACAAAAATTTTCCTTTAGCACCAAATTTCTCACTTTTACAAGAGGTAACACCAAAAAGTAGATCCCATAGTTTGTCACCCACTTAATTATATCCCACATGTAGTCAAGCATTTCTGTTTGGATAAATGACAAGGCTTGGAATAAAATGAGCAATATGAGAATTCTGGTGAGCAAATTTGTAGTGTGGTGGGTTGATTTTGCAGTCCCTTTAGCAGTCTTCATAATTGAGAAAGGTGAATGTTTATGCTTGTTAATTGATTGAGTACCATGGGTGCTCAAGTGCTGTTCTGCCTTCTTCCACATGTGGGGCTGTGGATATCTAGCATACAGCTCAGGCTACTTTCACAAAACGATTTTTTTCCCTATCCATGGGATCCTATTTTTTGTAGGATCCCACGGACAGGAATGGAAAGCATCGGAGGTGACCTCCAGATGCTTTTTCTGTGTCCGGGTCCGTGATTATCACAGATCCGGACACAGCGGGGCACTTTTCACTTCTGCAATGTATAATATACATTGTAGAAGTGAAATATAAGAAAGTTAAAAATAAAAAATCACTATGCTCACCTATCTTCTTCCCACTGCTGCCTCCCAGCAAGCACACGGACCTTGCTGGGAGGCTGCGGTGGATAGAGGATAGGTGAGCATAGTGATTTTTTTATTTTTAACTCTTTCTTTTACTTAATTACACTTCTGCAATGTATATTATACATTGCAGAAGTGTAATTAGAAGGGTTGGAGCAATTTTAGTGTACTGAGCATGCTCAGTACACTAAAATCGGGTCCGAGGAGGCATCAGATGTTTCCTCGGACCCTCCTCCATAGGGCCCCATGTTAATTGAATCGGATCGGATTTGGCATAATTGCCATCCGATCTGTCAGATCCGATTCTATCTGGTTTTTGCTTCGGATGCAAAAATCGGAGCAGTCTCCGATTTTTGCATCGGAAAGAAATTGGACAAAATCGGACGCGATTCGGATGGTATTTAGTGCACATCTGAATTGGTCTGATCCCCGTAAGGGTACATGGGGGCAAATTCGGATGCGATGCTGTCCGATTTCTATCGGACAGCATCGGATTTCACAAAATCGTAGTGTGAAACCAGCCTCAACCCTCATTCACTTCAGACTGTATGAACAGACTGTACGATTTCTGGAGTCTATATTTATTGAGGTGATGAACTTGTTTGCGTGAACATTAATGTGTGGTAAAAACTATAATACAAGTACATAATAATCACAGTCAGTATGGGTGCATTAAAGAAACTAGCACTAACACAGTGATAATACAGGTTCCAGTCAACATGAGTAACTAGGGTAAAGGTCACCCCAGTAGGTTCTATTCTATACAGAATGCATCTATCTATCTGCATACAGTGCAAAAAGCATTAGCTCAAATAGTGTATCTCAGAGCACAATACACTTCACTTTACAGTATTCTACACAGAAATACCTTTATCTACATACAATGCAAACATGCTAGCATGAGGAATTACTGGGCATAACACATCTACTGTATAACCCTTATAACCCTTTCACACAGATTCTACACAAAACATGTAACTGCATTGCTCTTACTGAAAGCAGAGGAAAGTTGTAAGGAATGGAGAGCCAGAAACACACATATTATCTTCTCACTGAAGAACTGGGAAACTGACTACAAGGATCTCTTTCTCCCGGTGGAAAGAGGTTGCGATCCTTTGGCACACACTAATCTTAAAGGAACAGACTAAGACCTCTGTTAGATCATGTTTAACATCTAAACAACTTAAACAGGCAACTAATGACCTCAACAGGTCATAACTAGTACAACTCTATGAATATTTTCGTAGCTGCTCATGAATAGGCAGAACACTCCCTGCTTGGCATCAATAGATGCCACCATTTGACTCTTTCGGTGGAAGCAGCAACACAAGTTCAGTAACTGGCCTGAGTAACAGTTTGTCCTCCCCAAGTTTACCCACTCTGACCTCCACCTTGCGTACTTTCCCATCCTTGCTGGGAAAAGGTTTGGCGACTGGGCTAAGTGGCCACTCATTTCGATGTGATTGACTGTCTTTCACGAGTACAACGTCGCCAGGTTTGATGTTAGGATGGTCTTTCTACCACTTTGTCCTGGTTTGCAGAGTGGAGAGGTACAGTTTTTTCCCTCTGTTCCAAAAGGCATTGGACACGCTTTGTACTTGCCTCCATTGTCTTCTGTAGAAGTCTTTTTTGTTGAACTCTCCAAGTAGAACATTTGGGACACAGGTTTTCTGTGTTAGCAATATGGTAGGAGTAAGAACTATCGGACATCTGGAATCGCTGGAAAGTGCTGTCAGCGGCCCGGCATTGATCTCAGCCAAGAACGTAGTTAAACTGTCGCGTGTGAGTCTGGTGTTCGCTTGCAAGAAGATAGAGTCTACTATTTTACATGCTATTCCTATCATTCTTTCTCAGGCACCTCCCATGTGCGAAGAGTGTGGTAGGTTGAAAGTCCAGGTGCATCCTTGCTCACCTACATACCTTTCTACATTACCAACGGCTTGTTTGGAAGGAATTTTGAGTTCTCTTGCTGCTCTGACGAAATTCGTGCCTTTGTCAGAAGGAATATGCTTCACAGGGCCTCTTATTGCGATGAAGCGTCGAAGTGCATTTATGAAGACTGATGTGTCCATAGATTCGATTACTTCAATATGGACAGCTCTGATGGACAGACATGTGAATAGAACTGCCCAACACTTTGCTTCGGCATGGATCTTGCTAGTGCGTTGTGTATCCACGGACCAAGGGCCCAACACGTCTAATCCGACGTTGGTGAAGGTGGGTTCAGTACTAAGTCTGTCGGGTGGAAGATTGGACATCTTCTGATTTTGAAACATGCCACGAAATTTGCAACACATAATGCAGTTAAACATGAGTTTGCTTACTTTTCTCTTTGCCCTGACTATCCATAGTCCTGCTGCTCGTAGGCTCCCATCGTTAAACAATTGTCCTTGGTGTCTCACTAGGACATGATGATGTTGAATGAGAAGGGTCGTGATGTGATGACGTCCAGGAACTATTACTGGATGTTTCTCTGGCCACCTATTCGCAACAGCCCATTTTGGTCGACTATCGGGTCCAGCTTCTTCAGCATGCTGACTCTAGAAATGGGTTGTCCCTTGTTGAGGTTGTGTATTTCTTTGTTATAGACTTCCTTTTTTACTACATGAAGTATTGTGATCTTGGCCCTTTCTAGGTTGGGAGCGGTAAACGCATGCTTGGAGTGATGCCAACCTTTACAAGGTCTCTGACTCATAGGTACTGCAGACTTGTAGGACTGAGCCACGAGAAGTAGGCAAGCGATGGCTCGAACAAGTGACTTCCAGGTTGAGAATCTGCTAAACTGATGAGATGGGTCATTAAGATGACTGGGTTCAACGAATCTAGTTGCATGGTCTGCAGGATTGTGGTGAGTAGACATGTAGTGCCACTGATTAGGGCAAGTGGATCTTCTAATCCTTAGTACCTGATTGCTGTTGTAGACATAGAAGTGTCGTGTCTCGTTGCAGATGTATCCCAGTACCACCTTGCTATCTGTGTAGAATTCGTCAACTTTGATCTGCAGATTCAACGCATCTGAGATAAGTTTGGCCAACTCAACTGCAAGGACAGCAGCACAGAGTCCCAGTCTGGGTATTGTGTGTTCACGAAGTGGCACCAGGTTTGTCCGACTCATGAGGAACCCAATATGGCTTTGTTGATTGGCGTCTGTGGTCTTGAGATACGCTACTGCTGCCATCGCTTTAATTGATGCATCACAGAAGATACAAAGCCTTTGTGTTTTGACTTCTGTGGATGGCACAGAAGCATAATGTCGTTTCACACGAAGGTCGGTCAAGGCTTTGAGAGACTTTCTCCACTCGGCCCACAGGTCTACTTTTTCAGCTGAAAGTGGATCTTCCCAATCAGATGTCTCTTGGGTGAAGTCCCTTAGCATCATTTTGCCTTGGATGGTTACTGGAGCTACAAACCCCAAGGGGTCGTTCAGGCTATTCACGAAGGAATTATCTCCTCTGCGCATGAAGAGTTTCTCATCTTTGTTGATCTGAAAGGTGAAGGCACCTGCCTTCAAATCCCAAAGCAATTCTAGGCTCCACTGCATGGGAAGGGAGTTGATGCTTAGGTCTAAGTTCTTCAGATTACTGGAATAGTCTTGAGAAGGAAAGACTTCCATCAATTCTCTGCTGGCGATCTTATGTAACCTCAGTATTCACTTCCAAAACTCAGAAAATGTGATGGTGATTTTTTACTTTCTACGCATTTCAGGGGTACAAGCCCCCTTCTTCAGGAAAAAAAATCACAGACGCACCTCTGTGATTTTTTTCCTGTGGTACATCTGTGATTTTTTCCTGAAGAAGGGGGTTTGTACCCCCAAAACGTGTAGAAAATAAAAAATCCCCATAAAATTTTCTGAGTTTTGGAAGTGAATATTTTCTTCAGGCGGTAGCGCGATTTGGATACCCCGTTCCACTGTTTTCCTGCTTACCACTTTAGAAGTTGGGGGAGCTGCTGCAGACCGTCATCAGGATTAAAATCTGCATATGTTGTTTGGTGTGGTTGTGCCTGTCACAACCTGGAAAAGGTGAGCAATATCCTATTTTTGTTCTCCTCCTGACCACACAAGTATACTCTATTTGCGCTTTCTCCTTTCCAGACAATGCATCTGTAACCTTAGTTTTGACAGAGCGAGCATTTTTTGAGTCCTCTTCAGGAGGGTAATTGCAACCTCAGTTGTTGGTGTGGACTTCAGACAGTCGTCAAGGTAGAAGTCCTTTTCTATGAACATCTGACATCTGACCCTTACTCTTCTTCACCTTCTTTGGCAGAGTTTCGAAGGACGTAGATAGCGACTGTCGGGGATGTTCCAAAGATGTGGACCCTCATCAGGTACTCTGCAATGTCCTTATCGGGGTTGTTGTCCCTGCACCAGAAGAACCTCGAGTAGTTTCCGTGTTACTACTTGATGAGAAAACAGTGGAACATCTGTTGTATGTCAGCCATAAATGCCACCATATCTCTGCGGAAACAGAGCAGCACTTCTAGAAGTCTGTTGTTGAGGTCTGGGCTTGACAGTAGGACATCGTTGAACGAGACGTCTTCGCATTTGGCATTTGAGTGGAATACCACTCTTATTTGACCTAGCTTCTTAGGATGGTACACTCCTAAGATGGGTAAGTACTAACTCTCCTCTGAGTGTCGAAGTGCAGGTGCAATCTTTGTGTGGTTGTTTTGGAATATCTTCCCCATGAATTTAAAGAAATGTTCCTTCATCTCAGGCGACTTTTGAAGCTTGTGTCTGAGGGAGATGAATCGACTGTAGCCAAGTTCAATGTTGTTGGATAGACATATTCTCCGGGTCAGAGTGGAAGAGGTGCGACCCAACTGTTTGACTTGTCTTTGACTATCTCTCGATCCATGATGTACAAGAACATCCTGTCTTCTATGGACATCGCTGTCTTGTTGTCTTCCTTTGTCCTGCGGAAAACTGTACATCCTATGTGGACATGTTCACCTTCACAGGCGTGGTCTTCGTTGGAATGAGTTCAGAAAGGGCAAGGCAGGGGAGTGCTGCTTGGTAACTCCTTTACCAGCAGACTATTCTGATATGCCTGAAATAGAGATGTACGTCAATTTTTTGCATGCTGGTGAGCATACCCTGACTAAGGTCAGCTTGTGTGCTCCTCCTAGACAGATGTCTCCTATTGTGACCATCCAAGGTCAAGCCTCTGTGCGTATGGTGTGTTCTGCAAGCCATTGATAGACTCTTTAGACTTGTGGACTCTTAGTACATCTCTTCCCAAGAGTTGAGCTATTGGAGCTTTTGGGTCCAACTCAGGTATCAGGTGAGCTATACGCTTCAAATGGGGGTGATGTATTGCCACCTCTGGTGAGGGTATCTTAGACCTGTTGTCGGGAATCTGGCTGCATTTCAGTATGGTTGATAACAATAGGCAGGTCACGTCTTCAAGGAGTAGGGAGAACCAGGGCCTACAATGCTGAAGCTGTTGAAGAAGATGGATTTGGTTAGATAGACCTGTTGCTTTGGCCATCCAGGATCGCGTATATCTTGATTGCTTTGTCCCTGCAGCCTGCTGCGTAGACTTGGACAAGGCATATATTTGAACAGGATCTTCCTCCCTCGAGTCCTCCGCAGGTCTCAGTACATTGAGAGGTGACCTCGGGGGTGACTTCATCAGTGTTCTTCTGCTTTCCATTGTGCTCCTCTGCTTTTAAAAACACTCATGGGGGTGGTCCAGGGTGCAAGGCTGTATTGTGATCTATGCTGCTGAATTCTGCACATTTCACGCTAGCTTCACAATTCCTGGCAAGGTGAGAGGTTGTGGCACAGCATTTGAAGCAGATGTTGTTTTCCTTGAGGAAACTTTTGCGATCCTCTAAAGACTTTTCCCTGAAGGCTCTGCATTTTAGTAGAGGATGTGGTTTCCTCTGTAGGGGACACTGCTTGCTGACACCCTGAGGTTTGGTCTCTTCTGGAGGGGGCTTATTCGTATTCTGAGGATGACCTGTGGAAAGAATATTAGTTTTGTTGACTGCCATTGGTGTCCCACTAGGATTGACACCGGGGGCAGAGGAACTTGAGAGTGTGAAGTCAAAACTAGGGCCATTTCTGATTTTAGCTTGTTGGGTAATAAATTCTATGAACAGAGAGAAAGGAGGGAACAGCACATTATGACTTTGCTTATACCATGAACCATTTGTCTTGTAGGTTGTAAGGAAGTTTTTGTACTATTGGATTGACACCCCTAGCAGTGTCTAAGGATACCAAATCTCCTTCCTCCTGGGCAACCTGTAACTCTATAATCTAACAAATCACTCAATTCTCTAAGTTTCTGATAACCTTTAGGCCCTATCTTAGGGAAATCGTCAGTTCTTTTGTATAAAGCATTCTCTAGGACTTCGATGGACCCATATAATTCATCAAGTCTTTTCCAAACTTTGCGTATGTGTGTGGCTGCTTTATATTAATGTCTCTTAGTCTTTTGGCATGCTCAATCAACTCACTCCCAGGGCACTTTACTAGGAGATCTAACTCCTCACTACAGGATAAGTCCGGAACCTGAATTGCATTATGGAACCACTGGCACTGCTGCCCCACCGAGGCGTTCTGCCTTGATGGGGCAGCAACTGTGCCGACATCTCCGTGCTGGGCGTCTTCTCGTTTAAAGTAGCGAAGTTCAGGTTTGCATCGCTGGTAATCGGCATAAGCTGTTCGATGTGGTGCATCACGGCTGTTGTCTATGCCGGAATGTTGATGCTGATGGACGTACTCTGCGACACGTCGTGAAGAGTCCTACTGGTCTACATCCAATCCAAGAATTTTGCTGTGTCTTTCATAGCCAGAGATCTCTTCAGCTTCCAAGCACCTTGAGGTGCTGGGCAGTGTGGTGCGGTATGCTCACGGTCCTACTTATATCTCAGCAATATGGGTGATAAGTGATTGTTAATCTGTACTCTGCTGTAATCCTGTCCTTGAGGAGGACAAACTTTATGGGATGAAGCATGTATAGTGGAAATGTGATTGGTCTCTCATTTGTTGTTATAGTAGTGGCCGTATCTTAATGGTATTATGCCTATACTTGAGTTACTTGTAAATGTACCTACACTGCTTTGGGGTTGCTTTTAGGGGACGGTTTTATTGAGTGTGAACCTTTGATCCTATGATTAATAAAAATACTTTGCAACTATATACTTAAGTGTGGTGTGAAATTGCCTTCTATCTTTATATGGTAAAATTGACTTCTAGTGAGATGATGCGGCTAAAAATACAATCTAAATAATGAACTTTAGAATTTTGTTAGTGATTTATTGTATCTTTTGTGATTTGAATCTAGGTCCCAGTATGGACTATCGGAGGAGAGATGTGGATTGGGTCACACAGATCAATGAGGTGTTCGGCAGTGGTGGCGCAACTGGAGGGGCTCCGTCAGGTACTCAATGTCGGGAATTGCAGGACAAATGAAAGGATCTTTTGCATAAGAGAATGAGAACATGGTGGAATAAAGCATCACTTGAACAATACTTGAGCCAGGGGGTTACGGATTCAGGTTTTCCCATCCTTCGTCGTCAATGATGACATTTTTAAGGAGAGATGGGAGGAGGCATGTAAGATATGTTCCCGTACTATGATTGAACTCTTGATAGGTCTCGATAAGAAGAGATTAGAAAATCTTGAAAAAGAGATTGAGCCAATCAATAATGAAATCAGGCAGAAACTGTCTAAGGAAGGCCTGACATGAGAAGGAACTATCTAATGACCTGAACCAATGGGAAAAAGATATTAAGCAGTTTAAGACCAAGACGTTCAAGAGAGATGTGGCGGACCATGATACAAATAAGGTCTTCAGGTGGTACCAAACAGGTCGGGGGAGATGAGACTACAGGATCTTCGAGTTGGGGCCGATGTGGTGTTGGTGTCGGCGGACGTAGAGTCACTTTATACATCCATCAGACATGAGGACGGCATAGAGGTGATAGAGTCTTTCCCGAGAACAACCGATTTGGAGAGGGACCTGAGGGACCTCCTTGTCACACTAGTTCGATATATACTGACCCACAACTATTTTGTGCTCAAGGACTGCTTCTATCTCCAGGAGAGGGGCACCGCGATGGGGGCGTCTTGTGCGCCCTCGTATGCATGCCTCTTCCTGGGGCTCAGGGAGCGGTCCATTGATTTTCCGGACAACATGGCATGTAATGTGCCAATGTGGGTCAGATTTATTGATGACGTCTTTCTGGTGTGGCAGGGGGGTCGGGAGGACCTTAAGACTTTCATGACTTCGCTGAATAACAACAGGCGTAATATTAAACTCACCTATGTTTATAGCACTGATTCTATAGATTTTCTGGATGTCAGAGTGAGAAAAGAAGGTGATGGGTCTATTTCTACAAATATTTTTCGAAAAGATACAGCGGTGAATTCGGTCCTCAGTGCAAGATCCTCGCACCCAGCGCAGGTGATAAGATCAATCCCCACAGGTCAGTTTCTGAGGGCCAAGAGAATATGCTCCTCAGATGAGCTGTTTGAGGAAGAGGCAATGAAACTGAAAAATCGCTTTATATCTCGCCATTACAGGAAAGGTCCAATAGAAAGTGGGTATGGAAGAGCAAGAAGGACTACACGTGACCACCTTTTGAGACCTGTGCAGAGAAGGATGGATGATCAGTTGAGACTTATCACGCCATATCATTCTGAGTGGAGGGAGATGAGGGAGGTGGTAGGGAGGTACTGGCCGATCTTACATACAGATAAGGACTTGACGGGAGTACTCTCTAAGTATCCTTCAATTACTCCCCGCAGATCTAAAAATCTGAAGGATATGGTGGTACGTAGTCTATATGTACCACCTCCATCTACCTTCCTGGGCAATGCTAGGGGTGTTAGATGGGGTACTTTTCCTTGTGGAGATTGTGGGGCATGCACCCAAGTGGAGCGTGTCTTTGGTTTCCACAATTTTGACGGTAGTAGGAACTTTAAAATTGTGCACTCGATAAATTGCCGCACGAGTGGGGTAATTTATTGGGCAAAATGTCCGTGCCAACTGGTATACGTAGGGATGACCTCCCGCGAATTGAGGGTCAGGGTCCTTGAACATCTTAGGGATATCAGGAAGGCAGTGGAGACAACTACCAATGAGGAAATAGCGGCCCTTAAAAACATCCCGAGGCATTTCAAAGAAGTGCACAACTGCAATTGGCGACTATTAAAGTTTAGGGGGATAGATAAAGTACACGTAGAAGTGAGGGGCGGTGATCTAAAACGGGTGTTGGCACAAAAGAAGGTTAAGTGGATCACCGTATTGGAGACCACGAAACCGGGAGGCCTCAATGATGCTGTCTCATTTAAACCATTTTTAGGATGAGATTAGAAAATGGGAGGTTTTTGTCCTGCAATATAACCGACTGTGTAGTAAAAAAAGCTTAACTATATTGAATAAAGCAATCAGAAAATAATTGTCCAGGGAGCCATGTTAACCACGCTGAACAGATCATTGTGTTTTTATTTGGTTGTCACTGTTTTTAACTATAGGTTTATTCTGTATTCTAGTTGTTCCAAATTCTGCCTCTGAAGCTTTAAAGACCATGTAGGATTCTGTGCCATACTGAACCACAAGTGAAGTCCCTTCATGTTGTAATGTCCAGAAACCGCACCACCGTTTCGTTAGGAGGACCTGCTTTTATTGATGTTCATAACCTTATATACATATATATGATGTGATTCTAAGGCGGCCGTCACACGTATCTATATCGTGAGCGATATTGTAAGCGATCACGTGCACGTGCGATCGCTAACAATATCGCTCACATCGCTGGTGAGATGTCACACAGACAGACTCACCAGCGATGTGGGCCAGCGAGATCGCTGGTAACTATGGTACACATCGGGTTACTAGGCGCCGCGCGGCCCTTAGTAACCCAACGCTTACCATAGATACCATCTCCCAGCATAGGCTCTGCCGCTGGGAGATCGTTCATCGTGGTGTCATGCACCACGATGAAGCAGATTGTTCAAGCGTTTATCGCTTGATATGAGCTCCTGCTCACCAATCTGCGATCTAGCGATCAAGCAATATTACATTGTAAAATCGCTTGATTGCACGCAGCAATGCACAAACGATATCGCTTAAGTGATCAAAAAGCAGATCGCTTAAACGATATCGTTCGCAATATTGAACTGTGTGACGGCCGCCTAATGTTTATAATAAATGCACCTTAGATTGTGGATGACAATAGAGAGGTATGGTAACCTCATATAGGGCAATGTGCAATAGAGGGCAATCTGTGTGATCAGTACATAACCATCAGTAGGCTAAGGGCAAGTTTGCCCATACTTGAGATGGCACCGGTTCCAAAAGCTGTGTGCGCGCGGTGCCTGCTGCGTCCCCGCCTCCCACGTGACTCCGGCGCCCAATGGATAGTGACGGATCTGCGCATGCGCAGGTCGCACTTCCGGGACGCCGGGGCACGTGTGTACGCGGGCAGGCGCAGGCATGGCGCGCCATTCAGCAGCTGATGGAGGTGGCAGGTAATGGACACGGGTACATAAGAGTGACCACCGCACTGTCCCAGCACCTCCTGACGAAGCGGAGAGTGAAACGAGAGGTGCTGGGCAGTGTGGTGCGGTATGGTCACGGTCCTACTTATATCTCAGCAATATGGGTGATAAGTGATTGTTAATCTGTACTCTGCTGTAATCCTGTCCTTGAGGAGGACAAACCTTATGGGATGAAGCATGTATAGTGGAAATTTGATTGGTCTCTCATTTGTTGTTATAGTAGTGGCCGTATCTTAATGGTATTATGCCTATACTTGAGTTACTTGTAACTGTACCTACACTGCTTTGGGGTTGCTTTTAGGGGACGGTTTTATTGAGTGTGAACCTTTGATCCTATGATTAATAAAAATACATTGCAACTATATACTTAAGTGTGGTGTGAAATTGCCGTCTAAAAAATAAACAAGCAGTGACTGCCTGCCACATATTTTAACGCTGTAGCCATGTTGGTCCCTGGTGTTACTGTGATTGGCCAGCTGCATCACATCACCAGGTCTTATAAGAGAGACAGTAGTATGACATCTCCGACCTGGTCTCCCGATACCTACCCTCACGCAACCTCCGCTCCTCCCAAGAACTCCTCCTCTGCTCCCCCCTCATCACCTCTTCGCACAACCGAGTCCAGGACTTCTCCCGGGCATCTGCCTTACTCTGGAACTCCCTACCCGAACACGTCAGACACTCTCCTACCCTGAGTAGCTTCAAGTGTCACCTGAAGACTCACTTGTTCCATCAAGCCTACAACCTGCCATGAGACCCAGGCGAACGCCCCATACCTGACATTCCCCCATCCTACTGTATCCTAACCCGCCCCTCTTAGACTGTGAGCCCTTGTGGACAGGGTCCCTGCCCCTCCTGTACCTGTACGTCCTGATCACCTAGATTTAGTGTACTTGTTCTTGTCTCCCTCATCCTCATGTAAAGCGCCATGGAACCTAATGGCGCTTTATAAATAAATAATAATAATAATAATAATGATGCTCGGCCCACTTTTCTCTTAAACAGTTGATATAGGAGGGAGAGCTTAGATTAGAGCAGAGTTTGTTCACTTGCACCCTTTAATAGAGATGAGCGAACTTTCCCCGAACATGTTCGCCAATTTTAAAACAAAAAATTGGCAAAAGACTCTTTGTTCGGGAAATAAGTTTGAATTTTAAAATGATCCTAAAACTTTCCCTGAATGTTTGGGGCCAAAACACTTGACAGAAGACTCGGTGACTGAGAACAACACCTAACCACATTTGGACTGTTCCCAGCCATCGTGTCTACCATTTTCTTTCAACCATTAGAATTTTTTTGAGCTTTAAGATTTTTTTTTAAGTTTACAAGTATTTTTGACACTTGCAAGGTGTGAATTTTTGAAACAGCGACAGATTTGGCAGCATCTATGAAGTCCAGGAAACTTACAATGTCCTTAAAACTTCCATTTAAAAGAGCTTAATTTTTTTAAATTTTTAATTTATTATTATTACAGGGGGTCAGCAGCGTGTGAAGACACGTACAGATGAAACCAGAAGTTTACATACACTACTGTATATAAAAAGACACATATGTACAGTGCCTACAAGTAGTATTCAACCCCCTGCAGATTTAGCTGGTTGACACATGCGGAATTAACTTGGCATTGTGACATTTGGACTGTAGATCAGCCTGGAAGTGGGAAATGCACTGCAGCCAAAAAGATTTTTTAATTGTTTTTTTTTTTTTAAAGCGTTAAAAGTTAATTCAGAGGTTCATTTATTATTCAACCCCTCAAATCACCAGCATTCTGTTTGGTCCCCCTAAAGTATTAATAAGTAGTTCAGGCACAAAGAACAATGAGCTTCACATGTGTGGATTAATTATCTCTTTTGCCAGCCTTTTCTGACTATTTAAGACCCTCCCCAAACTTGTGAACAGCATTCATACATGGTCAACATGGGAAAGACAAAGGAGCATTCCAAGGCCATCAGAGACAAGATCGTGGAGAGTCACAAGGCTGGCAAAGGGTACAAAACCCTTTCCAAGGAGTTGGGCCTACCTGTCTCCACTGTTGGGAGCATCATCCGGAAGTGGAAGGCTTATGGAACTACTGTTAGCCTTCCACGGACTGGACAGCCTTTGAAAGTTTCCTCCCGTGCCGAGGCCAGGCTTGTCCGAAGAGTCAAGGCTAACCCAAGGACAACAAGGAAGGAGCTCCGGGAAGATCTCATGGCAGTGGGGACATTGGTTTCAGTCAATACCATAAGTAACGTACTCCACCGCAATGGTCTCCGTTCCAGACGAGCCCGTAAGGTACCTTTACTTTCAAAGCGTCATGTCAAGGCTCGTCTACAGTTTGCTCATGATTACTTGGAGGACTCTGAGACAGACTAGTTCAAGGTTCTATGGTCTGATGAGACCAAGATCGAGATCTTTGGTGCCGTGACGTTTGGAGACTGGATGGCACTGCATACGACCCCAAGAATACCATCCCTACAGTCAAGCATGGTGGTGGCAGCATCATGCTGTGGGGCTGTTTCTCAGCCAATAGGCCTGGCCATCTGGTCCGCATCCATGGGAAGATGGATAGCACGGCCTACCTGGAGATTTTGGCCAAGAACCTCCGCTCCTCCATCAAGGATCTTAAGATGGGTCGTAATTTCATCTTCCAACAAGACAACGACCCAAAGCACACAGCCAAGAAAACCAAGGCCTGGTTCAAGAGGGAAAAAATCAAGGTGATGGAGTGGCCTAGTCAGTCTCCTGACCTTAACCCAATTGAAAACTTGTGGAAGGAGCTCAAGATTAAAGTCCACATGTGACACCCAAAGAACCTAGATAACTTGGAGAAGATCTGCATGGAGGAGTGGGCCAAGATAACTCCAGAGACCTGTGCCGGCCTGATCAGGTCTTATAAAAGACGATTATTAGCTGTAATTGCAAACAAGGGTTATTCCACAAAATATTAAACCTAGGGGTTGAATAATAATTGACCAACACTTTTATGTTTAAAGTTTATTAAAATTCAACTGAGCAACATAACTTTTTGGTTTGTAAGATTTATGCTTCTGTTAATAAATCCTACTTTCGTTTGCAGTTTGAAAGCTCTAACTTATTTGCATCTTATCAAACCACCTAAATCTGCAGGGGGTTGAATACTACTTGTAGGCACTGTATGTTTTTCTCACTATCTGAGATGAAATCAGAAAAAAAATTCCCGTTTTAGGTCAATTGGGAATACCATAATACCTCCGAGGTGGGGATCATGTGTTATCATGAAAGCACGGGGTCAGCTGATGACCCGGGATGCTGTCATGATTCACTTCCTGCCAGCAATGCCTGAGTGATGTCACCAGCAAAAAGCAAAAAGTGATCTTTTGCACAGTGGATAGAGATGCTGAAGCATCTCTGTGCACAACACAAGTAATCAAACTGTGCAGTGCTGAGGCAATGTCATCTCCACTCAACGTTGGCTGACTCTGAGTGTTCCTAACTGCATCCTCTACTATAACAAAGTTTAACACAAAACACCAATAACCATAAAGGAAGTGCCCACATAGAGACACAGGGCTAAGAACATGTTTAGAGAGTAGTAAAGGGAGGATGGCGGAATATGGAAATAGCACAAAAAACTCATGAAATATATGGAAACTCCCCAAATCCTCAAATCTTAACCCCTTAAGAACCAAGCCTCATTTTTGCAATTCTGACAAGTGTCACTTTCTGAGGTTATATCTCTGGAACGCTTCAACATATCCCAGCGATTCCAAGACTGATTTTTCATGACATATTGGACTTTATGTTAGTAGTAAATTTAGGATGATATTTTTTGCATTTCTTTGACCAAATAGAGTATTTACATGCAGTGACAGTTCAAAGCCATGACCATATAGCCATCATTGGTCATTAAGGAGTTAAATTTAACAGAAAGGGAAGAATGTTAAGAAGGGAAATTCACAAACAAAAGGCCAGGAAAGCAATAGAGATAATTCAGCAAGATAATCCTTAGTTGAAGAGCTTGGACTCCAAACATTCAATGGTCTTGAAGCATAGCCACCATAGAAGGCATGTTCATGGTGAGAAGGGTTATTTATACTTAAGATATGATAGAGCAACAAAATGAGGAAGAGAAAACATCTGAATAGAAATAAAGAGGAAAGCAAAAACAAGGAAAGAGAAGAGAATAAATTAGTAACTAGACAAAGACAAAAATGGTGTGGTCCCGATAAATATCATGGATGGCAAGAAGAAGAAACAAATCAATTTTGGAACAAATCCAGCAAGATGTGTCATTCAAAGCAAGAAGCACCTAGCTTCGACTTGTCTACTTTGGATATATTGTACAATGGGAGTAATCATTGTAGAAGGACATCATGGTCAGAAAATAAAAGGAACATGGCAAAAAGGAAGACTAGCTTGATGAAATCAAAATAACTTAAAGAAAACCCAGATTGACCCATCTGGACTTGCACAAGTTTGATCTTCTAACAGATAATCCATCAAGTTGCTGTGGCTTCTAGTACAAGTCAAATTACATTATAATATGTATATATATATATACCGTATGTATATTTTAAAAATTTTGAATATGGAAACGTATTGAGAGAACATTGCATGCATAGATTTGAGAACAGATACAGGCAATTTTATAGTGGCCTTAGACATTACATATAGAACTTTATCAAGAATATAACATTTGTAGATATTCTTTTCTACATAGCAAAAAGTGAAAAAGACACTAGAAGCTAGAAGTGATTTAATTTTTTTCCTAAAGATGAGAACATATATTTTGGAAAATAAGTTTTGGATCTTTTGTCATCTATGCATTTAATAGATGTAGTAACTCAATTAAAGGTGTTGTTGTTTTTTTCTAAGAATTTAATGTTCTTTTGGGAGGAGAGAATATGAGAGTCTTAACCATATCACAATTTATTTTAAAATAGGTAAGCTCACCAAAGAGCTCAAACATGTATATGATCTTTGGGAATGCTTTAATTGCATTAGAGAGCCTGTGTAAACTGCTGCCACCAGGGTGGCTTGGACAATTTTTATTTCCTTTACTTTACATCCTTGTGTGATAAACAAGATTAGAATTTCCATTGTGCTCTGAAAGCTTGCAAATTTAATTTTTGTGGTTTGCCAATAAAGATATCAACCCTAGAATACATTTATCATTTGTGAAGCTTAAGTATTTACATTAAATCTTTTGGCTAACACTGCACCACAATAGAATTTTATATAGTACATTGTATGAATGGAAGTTACCCCAATGTATCAAACACAGCTGGATCTGAAAAACGTACTGACAAAACTGGCACAACTGAACAGTAAAATAACGTGGATTCCGGCTCAACATGGAAGATTTCTTTACAGGCGGGGCTGGCATCTGAGCTCCAGGAGGACACAAACAGAAGCAGAACACAATGAGCTGGAACTTCTATGCACAACTGAACAATGACATCATCTTTCTATCGAGGTGCAAAAAGGACAACGATCCTTAAAGGACTCATGATAAGGAACCCAACTCATTACAGATAACTAAGACACCACTTCCACCTCATCCACATTTATGAGATAAACTTTAATTTGATTTTCTTGGTTTATCTTTAGAATTACCCTATCTTCCACTTTTAAGAATGTGCTTTTAAGTAAATCAATTGAAAACTTGCCTGGAGAAGAGGACCTTGGGCTCTTGCAAATATAATTTTTCTTAGCTGAGGTATCACTCCTAGAATAATTTTGCTATTTATGAACTTAATTATTTCCATCCATTGTAAGAAAAAATGTCTCCCTTAGGGTTATTTCACAGTGGCGGTTTTGCCCGGATCCAGCGGATCCGGACAAAAAAGCACATCTGCGGTCAGCGGCATTTTTTTTTGCGGCCGCAACTGCCGAAACTGCACTTGCCGCATCTGCCACACACTTACCGCAAGCCCCATAGACAATGCATGGGGCTTGCCGCAAGCATGCCTCAAGTGCTGCCGTTAGGTGGCACTTGTGGCAGATGCGTTTTTTGTCCGGTTCCTCCGGATCCGTGCAAAACCGCCAGTGTGTAAGCACGCTTAACGAATCCCACTGTGTATATCAAAGCATGGTAATAGGATACTTTTGACTGGAACTATCTTTGAGAGAGTACCAAGTAAATATAAGCTTTAATAGGAGGCCAAGTTTCTATATATATCTTGAGACAATTCTTTTAATCAATTTTTTTAATGGCTGTTCTAAAAAGGGGCGAAGTTACACTCTTCTTGGTAGCCTAATTAATTATGAAAATTAATCTAAAGGAATTATCTTTTTTTTCTACAGTTCATAAAACCTGTTTGATATGGCCCAATGATAGGAGTTAAAACTGCCCCTATCCTCTTAGCTAAATGTTTTGCTCCAAGTTTTGTATCAGAGTTGAGGAATGAAATAGGTTAAAGGGGAACTCAGGGGAGAGAAGACCTTTTAGTACAGACTCTGCCTTGCTACATGATGAAGCAGAGCTGTACACTGCACTTCTAGGATCTATAGATCGCTTATAAATCTATAAAATAATACCTGCTCTTTTGCTCTCCTCCCTCCCTCGTGGACATAAAATTTCAGCCTAACAGTCTCATGCTGCTGGTGAGAACAGAAGGTGTATCGGGGCATGGATGATGGGAGCTGCAGGATCATCCAACATTCCAGTCCCCTCACACGTCTGTATGGGGAGGGGGCATGGCTACTGGCCCCATGCTCATACTACAATCCAGCCACTGAAATCCCATCCTATGTAATGTGACAGGGGTGTTTTTGCTTCAAATAGCAATCATGTCATCAAGCAGATAGAAATACACACTGTGATCTGCTGCTGTATGGTGATGCATAATGTGTACTGTTATTGTAAGGCTAATAGCAGGGGCAGAGCATTACATTGAACGATTCAGCACTGCCGTGGTGTCCCCAACCCCATAGGAACTTGGTAGCTTCCTTTTCGTGAAACTTTCTATGGATCCTCACTCCTCAGGCAAGGCATCCTGAGTCTGCAGTATTTCTTTACATGGTATAAACCCCAAAGTTTCATTATTCCGTTATCTATTCCTTATACTGTGCACCAAACAAATAGGACACTATTAGGTCAGAAAGGGATAGTTAGGGATATGCTAAGAAGGTGCAGGGACAGGTAGTGATAGGTTAGGGGGTAAAAAGGACCTGACAGGTTCCCTATAATACAAACAGAAAGTACCTTCACATGGATTGATAAACCGAATAAACCATAATACTGTACATATATTCCTAGATTTAGATTGATATAATATAAGACAATCTATAATTGGGAACATTAAAATAACATTTTTTTTACTTTAATAGATATTACTTGATAATAAAGGTGTGTACTGTGACTTACATGTACTTATACAATGCTACAAATGCTGCAGATTCTACCAAGTTCCTATGAGGTAGGGGAGACCATGGTAGTGTTGAATCAATCAATGGAATGTTTCAACTCTGCTCCTAGCCAGACAATAACAGTGTACATTATGCATCATCATACAGCAGAAGATTACAGCGTGTATTTATATCTGCTTGGTGACATGATTGCTATTTGAAGTGAAAACACCCCTGTCACATTACATAGGATGGTATATCAGGGGCTTTATTGTAATATGAACATGGAGTTGGTGGCCAAGCACCTTGCCACACACCCTCCCCATACAGAAGTGTGATGGTGCTGGAATGTAGGATGATCCTTCAGCTCCCAGCATCCACACCCCTGACACACCTTCTCTTCTCACCAGCAGCATGAGACTGTCAGTCTGAAATTCTACATCCCACAAAAGAGGAGTCAGAGCTGAGGAGCAGGTATGATTTTATTGAATTATAAGTGATCTATAGATCCTAGAACTGCAGTTTACCACTCTGCTTCATCATGTAGGATGGCAGGGACTTTACTAAAAAAGTTCTCTCTCCTCGGAGTGCACCTTTGATGAAATTTAGGACCAGTATTTTTGATTACATAACTGATCCACAATAAGGACCACAGCTCCAATATCTGTTCATTAAACCATTTGAAACACCTCTCTCATATTTGGCTACAAGTTACAGCCAGATTTTACTACTACTGCTTTTCCATTTTATGCAGCCATAAAAGCCTATGTACTACTGAGTGTAAAGTCATTATGTGGTAAAAGGTATCAATTTTAACAAGTATATTAAATTAGACTGTCTACATGAAATATTGTTCAGTTGTTGTTTTATACTACTACCATCTCATTTGGTCTTGATTACCAGTTGCTTTATTGCAGGGCCATAAATGTGATGTAAAGTCACTGAATTAGAGATTATTTAATTAGAAGTAAATTATCACAGTATCTTGCCTAGTGATGGGTATAAGTCTGATAACTGCAGGCTATGATCTTAATAATGTGCTCTAGTGCTATTTCCTAACATTTAACTAAAAATGTGTTATAGTAAGCTGAAACATAACTTTATTTAGCAGCGCAGGGAAGTTTGTTGTGCTGCTTATATAGTTACAAGGATAAAGTCATCCGTAAAATTTTAATGCTAAGTTAATTCACTTCTGCTAATTTCACAGAAGAATGAAAGGACAATTACAACTGTTGTGAATAGATCTGTTAGGAAATCATTCTATTAACAAAATATATTTATGAATTTACATTACTTTATAGCCCTTTTCTGGAAGAAAATAACTATGTAAATTACTTGTTTCACTGGAATTGGATATACATTTCATCTCTATGCTACTAAAGGATTTAATTAGATTCATTTGTCATGTTAATAGAATAATTACGCTATATATATATTCTTTTCATTTTTATTGAAAAAAAAATGGGTTAAATAAGGATATTTAGTTTACCATTATTAAACGTCAATAGATTTAGATCAAATGGAAACTGTCACTGGGTTTTTACTACCGCATCTGGCAGCAGCAGTCTTCGGAGCGGTTCTAGCAACTGCAATGCGGTAACCGCATTGCTCATGATTTGTAATCCTGAGCAATGCGGTTACCGTCTACTTTGCTTATCCCGGCTGTTATAACTGTTAAAAAAACCTTTAATGTTAATAATAATTGTGGCCATCATGTCTCTAGGGGGTGCCCACCCCCCCTAGAGACATGCTATCACTCTGGTGGGCATTTAAAGTGTCAATTACTCATGTACAGTAAGCAATCTCCTGTCGGCTCTGTACAATTTTGTGAATGAAGCCGCGGCTCCACTGACAGCTGCGCACATACTATACGTAATGTACGTATAGTATGTGCGCTGTCCGAGGTCCTGAAGGCTTTTACAGTAGATCTATGGGCTGGGCACAGCCATAGATCTACTGTAAATGCCTACAGGACCCTGGACAGCGGCACATACTATACGTACATTACGTACAGTATGTGCGCAGCTGTCAGTGGAGCAGCGGCTTCATTCACAAAATTGTACAGAGCCGATAGGAGCCGGCTAACTGTACATCACTTATTAACCCATGACATGCCCACCTGAGTAGGCACATGTCTCTAGGTGGGGGCACCCCCTAGAGACATGTTGCCCACAATTATTATGAATATTTAATCTTTTTTTACAGTGTTAACAGTTTGCTCATTCCTGCGGCAGCAGGGATGAGCAAACTGTACGGTAATTGCATTGCTCCGGATTACACATCCGGAGCAATCCGGTTATCGCTTTGCGGTTCCCTCCACACATTTGTCATAAAAAATGTGTGTGAACGCAATTGCGTTCACCGAATCTGGATCTGGATGCGGTGAACGCAATTGAGCTATCAAATGTGACCCTAGCCTTAGTTAGTTTACTGGGTGCAATAGCTGTGAAGAAAGGGTATGTAGCAAGTAGAGAAAACATGCTATTAAATAGCCTTCTGGCCTCATACCCTGATGAAGAATGACTGACTGTCCATAGAAATTTGATGGCTATTATGAGCCAAGCAGGAAGTCTTAGCTATCACTACAGCTATAATTGTGTTTCAGATTCTTTAGAATACTAAGATATTTCAACATCAAACATGTATGGCATAGCCTCACGATATGCCATATACAGCCATGACCAAACGTTTTTGAACCCTTGAAATTGTTTCAGAAAATGAAGTATTTCGACATGCAAATTATTGCATTTCCATATGTTTATTTACTTTGTGTATTGGTGCAACACAAAACACACAGATAGAGAAAGAAAAGGCGAGTTGGACATAAGTTTACACAAAATTGTTGGCAGCCTGAACTTAACATTTGGTTGCACACCCTTTGGAATATTTAGCTGGAATCAATTGCTTTCTTTACATCTCCCAAATTAAATTATGGACCACTCATCTTTTGAAAACAGCTCCAGATCTCACATTTATGAAGGGTGTCTTCTCTAAGTACTAATTTTAAAATTTCTCTTTAGATTTTCAATGGGATGTAGATTCAAACTCATTGCTGGCCACTTCAGAACTCTTCAATGCTTTGTTTACATCCATTGTTGGGTGCATCCATGTTTGGGGTCATTGCCCTGCTGGAAAACGCATGACCTAAGAAACAAACCCAGTTTTCTGACACTGGGCATTAAATTAGTTAATCATAACTCTTAACGGGCAAAACACCCAACATTGTACATTATTCAAGGAGTATCAAGAAACAAAGGGTGAGTTATAAAAATTGTACAATCTTTATTGATATATATTCATTAAAAACTTTACAAAGAGAAATATAAATGACAAATAGAAACACCAAGATCAAAATTATTTGGCTAATTGGAGATGTGCAAGAGCGTTTACAAGAGACTACAGTAGTGTCTCAGGTAGAGGAGACACAAAATGATAGCATGAAAATTTACATTGGTATATTTCAACCAATTAACCACAGGAAACAGTATTACATTCAAAAAGACTGACTCCTGGTGGGCAGGAGGCTAGGTCACAAATATAGGACACAAAGTTAACAATCACCTAGATATTGTATCCAAAACTACCCTGTACACTGATGTCAATATAGCCCTAAAGAAAAAATACAAAGATACCTCAAATCTAATGGGACAAGAATTTTTTTATATATGAAAAATACCGAAACCCTATAAGGTGTCTTTTCAAATCACCAATACATTATAATATCCCACTTGTTGATACCTGCATTAAAATAATAGGGCTTCTGACGACGGAAATAGTAAGCTGAGTATAATTTTATTTATTTGAAAAATAAACCCACTACCTATTTATCTCGGCAATGACCAACCAATATATACGGTAGCTGAAAGTTCAGGGATATCTCTGTTACCAGACAACCTAGGACAAATGGTAATACAGAGATCCTCCAAATGATGGTCCTCAACTAGCACAGTCAGTGATGGAATATAAACCTAAGATAAATAAATATATAATAAAATACATGCGGTGGCTTACATTCAGAAAAAAACAAAATCAGATAATAAATAGATTCCTACTACAACCTCCCACTGGCAGCAATGGGTCATAATCCAAGTCCACTTCCTAAAAGCATTTGAAGTAACCCATACATGGATTAATCTATGCATAGGCCAGGTATCTAGCCATTTAGCATACAAATAAAGATCCCTCAAAACCTTTTGTCCAAATCCATACCCAGTAGTATCACTGTGCTGTATGTCTCCAGGCCCCTATGCGCATTTCGTATGTTAGGACTTCATCATGGGAAGAGTTGTGTGCCACAGGACTTAGGCTAGACTGGCCCTTTTCATAGGGAGCTTAACCCTTTGTCCACTCAGCCTGCTTTGACCATACTGTCCTGGCCATTTTTCACAATTTTGTCTAGTGTCCCTTTATGAGGTAACAACTCTGGAAGTCTTCAACTTATCCTAGTAATTCTGAGAATGTTTTTTCGAGACATATGTTAGTGGTAAATTTAGGTCGATAATTTTTGCCTTTATTTGTGAAAAAATTGGAAATTTGGAGAAATATTTGAAAATGTGGCAATTTTCAAATTTTTTATTTTTATTCCATTAAACCAGAGTTATGTGACACAAAATAGTTAATAAATAACATTTCTCACATGTCTAATTTACATCAGCACAATTTTGAAACAAAGTTTTTTTGTTAGGAAGTTATAAGGGTTCAAAGTTCATCATCAATTTCTTGTTTTTCAAGCACAATTTACAAAACCATTTTCCTTTGTGACCACATCACATTTGAAGTTCCTTTGAGGGGTGTACATGGCAGAAAACACCCAAAAGTGACACCATTCCAAAACCGCACCCCTCAAGCTACTCAAAACTACATTGAAGAAGATTATTAACCCTTCAGGTGCTTCACAGGGAATAAAGTAACGTGGAAGGAAAAAATGTACATTTTAATTTTTCCAACAAGAATGTTATTTTAGCCTCAGTTATTGCATTTTCACAAAGGTAAAAACACAAAATGGACACTAAAATTTGTTAAGCAAAGTCTCCTAAGTACACTGATACCTCATATGTGGACATAAACCACTGTTTGGGTTCACGGCAGGGCTCGGAAGGGAAGGAGTGCTATTTGACTTTTTGAATGGAAAATTAGCTGGAATCGTTAGCGGACACCATGTCACATATGGAGAGCCCTGTCTGCCTAAACATTGGAGCTCCCCCACAAAGGACCCCATTTTAGAAATTAGAGCAACTTATCAATATGCATAGTGAGCACTTTGAACCCGCAGGTGCTTTACACATTGATCTGTAAAAATGAAAAAGTACTTTTGTTTCACAAAAAATGTTCTTTTAGCCTCAATGTTTTCATTTTCACATGGGCAACAGGATAAAATAGATCTTAAAATGTGTTGCTCAATTTATCCTGAGTACACTTATACCTCATATGTGGCAGATAACAACTGTTAGGGCACACAGCAGGGCTCTGAAGTGAAGGGGTAACATTTTGAAACACAGATTTCGATGGCATGGTCTGTGGGTGTCATGTCCTGTTTGGATAGCCCCTGATGTGTCTAAACAGCGGAAACCCCTCCACAAGTGACAACATTTTGAGTTCATTGCCACGGGGAGGACTGGTTACTCAGCGAGTGAGATATCCACTCCCCTGCCGTGGGTGTGATTGCAGACTCTGCAGGGAGAGGACACTTGTTCTCTCCCTGCAGACTCTGGATGAAGGATCGTGGAAGGTTATGTGGAAGTAATAAAGATGGAGTTGAGATGTTTGTTTTTTGTTCTAATAAAATTATTTTTCTCTGAATGTTGTGTATTCTTTACTATTTACTAGACATTCCTAATGGCCAGCTATAACATTGGCCCGACATTATGAATCTTGGGCTTAGTGCCAGCTGCCAATACAAAGCTGGTATTAACCCCTTTATTACCCATTTTTCCACCGGCACCAAGGCAACTGGAAGTGTTGTGGTACAGCACTAGAAAATGGTGCCTCTAATGAATGTGCTATTTTTTGGGGTGGCTGTGGGTTGCAATTTGCAGCATGGGGGGCCCAAAACAATTGGGTCTCTGCATGCTGAGGATTCCAGCTTCCCCCCCCAGCTACCGAGTTGTACCTGGCTGGCAACCAAAAATATGGCGAAGCTCAATGTCGTTTTTTTTTGTTATTTGTAGAAATAATTTTACAAAAATGACGTGGGACTCACCATATTTTTGGTTGCCAGCCAGGTACAACTTGGCAGCTACGCACTGCCATACAGTCCCAGCTGCCTTGTTGTACTTGGCTGGCAACCAAAAATACAGCGAAGGCCGACATACTATTTTTTATTTATAGAAATAATTTGAAAAAAAATGACGTGGAGCTTTGCTCTATTTTTGGTGGCCAGCCAGGTACAACTAGGCAGCTGGGAGCTGGAATCCTCAGCATGGATAGGCCCAAGCATTCTGAGCCCCCCAAGCCAGCAGCCCAGAAAATGGTGCATTCATTGAAGCGCCATTTTCTGGCACTGCACCCAGACTCTTCCAGTTGCCCTGGTGCCGGTGGCAAACTGGTGGCAGACTGGATATTAAAGGGGTTAATGTCAGCTTTTTTATTGGCAGCTGGTACTAAGCCTGAGATTCATAATGTCGGGCCAATGTTAGACCAGACCATTAGGAATCTCTTGCAAATAGTAAAAAAAAATACACTATACAGAGAAAAATCTTTTTATTATAAAAAAAAAACACAACACACAAATTTAGACTCCACCTCTATTACTCCATAGCCTCTGAAGTAGTCCACAACGATGTTCCCATGAAGCTCGATTGCCTCTGCTAAATCCAGAGACTGCAGCAAAGGATCAAGTGTCCTTTTTCTGCAGTCTCTGGGGTTAAACTGATGGTGCACTGTATGGCAATGATCTGCCATACAGAGCACTATCAGTGTGACCCCACAGACTGCAGTAAGTGATCAAGTGTCCCTGCTTGTAGACTCTGGGGTCACAGTGATGGTGCACTGTATGGCAATGACCTTCCATAGCTGGAGAATGACGATCGCCGAGATTGGCTATTCAACAGCCAATGACAGCGATCGTGGAGGCGGGATGGGAAATCCAATAGGTATCACAGAACACCGGGGCCCGATGGTGGTTACCGTGGCAATGGTGCTGCGAATCCGCCATGACATTGTGGAACATCATAGGTCTGGAAGTCACCAACCTTTATGATGTTCCCTAATATCACATGTTGGGAAGGGGTTAATCTCGGCAAATTACTCCTGAACAGCTGCTAGTGGTTCAACACTGGTGTCTATTTCCAGCTCCGATAATCACGTGATCATCTCTGATCAAGTGACCACTCTCACTTCCAGTCAGTGGAACGCAAACACCCACTCAGTCAAGGAAATAACGGCACCGTGTGTCAGTGCCCTGATGCCGAGAAATGGGAGGGTCAGACAATATCAGGTGGCAGTGGCATACACATGACACAAGCGAGGAAGTGGCATAGGGTTAAAATAACTTAAATAATATGTATAGAAATTGAAGGGGGCAAAGTAAATATAAATGAGTGTCCTCTAAGGTGTATGTGAATACTAATTTCTTTTAAAAATTATAAAGTGCAACCATAGTGGAAGATTTAAAGGTATATTAACCCCTATAACATATACAACGCAAAGTGAGCGGCAATGAGAGAAATAATACAGTATAATATAAATTTGTATATACATATCAAAAGTGTACATATAGAGTGAAATTACAGTGAACAAGATACTGTATGTAGAATAAATATCCAATGCAATTACATATACAGTGTGTGAGATTGGATCTAGGAGGGGTACACTTGCTTGGCAACACAAAACCATATACACAGCAACAGTCTCTTCTATGAAATAAGTCCAGCTGATTTATTTAGAGACAGCATAAACCGCACCAGCGAATTAAACATGCGCCGACCTTTGGCATTATAAAAAATACAGTTTATCTCAATAGCGAGGTACACCCATATGGTATTCAGTTACCTCCGCTGTTGTAACGCAGTGGATATATTGCACTGTCCAGACACTGACCAAAGTCAGGATACAACCTCCTGTCTCTGAGGTTACCTTTCAGGTGAATGGCTGCTCCATATACTGTTCCCTGACAGTCCAGATATCTGGGACAGCTGCCTCTCTAGGACCACCAGCCAGGATCTGTCATCAGCTTCAGACTGACTCCAGTCAGTTCAGGTTCCCAGCAGGATGACAGCTTCCTAGCCTCAGAGCCCTCGCATACTGCAGCCACAGCATGTGCTTAAACAGGGGTCAGCAGCATGCTTTATCAGCCTCTAGGACCTGGGCTGACAGCACATCCATGTAACCAGGAAGTGGTCACTTGATATCAGCCTTGACCACACCCCTGGAGGAGGTGGTATAACTAGTTGGCACACCACAAGTTAAACACTAAATTACATTATATATACTAATGTGTAATGCATACATTACTGTATATACTTTCAACCAGAAAATATATGTAGCTGCAAAAATATTTATATAAATAATTTTTTTAAAAATTTAATAACAAATAATAAATAGAAGAGGGGAGGGCACAAGAAAATTTACACAACATCGAAACCATGCAGAATTTCAAATACACAAGATCTTCATCCACTGTTCAGAAGAAATATCCAGCATCACTCCAAACATGTAGAATAATTAGTGAGAAAGGGTGAGGTAATAACCGAGAACTAGGATAAAGAATACAACACAACTGTTGAAAACCAATACCAATAAAAAAGAAAAATTAAAAAATTACTTTAAAAGAAAAAGACCCACTGCCCAGATGTAACAAAGGGAAAAAGAGCCTATATGTACAAGTTTTATGTATGGCGGTTAAAAGAATGCACTGAAACTAAAATTCTCATTTAAACCAAACAGGCTTCAATCTGTAAATCCATTTACTTTCGGTTTGTCCTAAAACTCTACTCAGATTGCCGAGATTAATTTTGTAAATGCCAATTATTTTTAAGAGGCTAGAGTTTAAATAGTGTTCCCTATAGAAATGTCTGGGTAGACTTTCTAGAGTGGAGGGATCATCAGAAGATGCACCATTTTCTATATCCAAGACATGTTCACGTGTCCGAACTCAAAGTTTCCCTTGGGGAAAAAGAATATATTATTTTCCCACAAGGACATTCCACCATGTAGATAATGCCTTTAGATGAGCACGTGATGTGGTGACGGATGTCATGCGTTCTGGTGTTATCTGAGTTGTGAAAAATTTTGCTTTTCTTCATATTTGAGCAAGCCTTAAAGTTTCTGCATGGCAAAAATCCTTTTATGTCCAACCATGATTTTTTACATTCTCCTTGTCTTGAAAAATGTCTTTTGACTAAAATGTCTTTGAGATTCTGAGAGCGTCTAGCAGTTATATGTGACCTCAGGGATGTGCATTTGTTCACAATGGGATCACTAAGTAGTATCACCTAGAGATGAGCGAGTACGCTATAATAGTATGGTATTCAGCCTACTCGCTACTCTGTGAGTTTCCTTGCAATTACTCGATAGGAGTAGTGAGTAGTACATTCACTTTCACAGTATATCTATATACACTGCGAAAGTGAAATAAAATTTAATAAAAGGTGTTAAAAAATAAAAAATAACATATCCATCTATCCGACGGCTGTCCCAGAACTGAAAAGAACGCATCCGCTGGCCTGCCAGGACCTTACATCAAATGGCCAATCAGATGACAGGTAGCTATCAGGTGGTGTGTGCGATTACCCATCAGATATTTTTACACATGGATGGCCTGCCAGGACCTTAAGTCTGATGGATAATCAGATGGCCGGTAGTGATCAGGTGGTGTGTGATGTCACACCCCACGTGATCACTACCGGCCGTCTAATTGGCCATCAGACGTAAAGTCCTGGCAGGCAATCGATGTGTTAGAACATCTGATGGCCAATCACACACACCACCTGATAGCTACCTGTCATCTGATATATTGATATAGACATATAGATACACTGCGAAAGTACTCACATTTCCCAGTGACTTACATTGGACTCGCTACTCGTAACGTGTACTCGAGTATTAGGACGTACTCGTTACAAGAATAGAGAGTCCGAAAATTTCACTACTCACTCATCCCCAATGTTTACCTATAATTCGAGCAAACCCTTTTCACTGCTTCTTATACTTAGTCATAAGACATGGATCCTTGTCTTGTGCTGCCTCCACCTTCTTTTGTGTAAGAGATTGGAAAAATGTGTGTATTTTGCCCTCTGATTGCCATTCTTTATTGATCTCTGACTGTATCCTCTCTCTTTGAATCCTTTTCTCAGATCTAAAGCCTGCTTCTCAAAAGTTTGAGTCCGACAGGAATTCCACTTATGGTTGAAGATAGATGTGATGAGCCAGCATACACGAAGGAATTAGACGAGGTCTCCTACCTATCATCAGTGGCTATCCTTCCATCATCCAAGGTGTTAATGACAATAACCAAGAAGTCAATGCTCCTTCCACACTTAAAAGTAATCGTGATATTTAGGTCATATTCATTAATTCGGGAGATCAGATCATCAAACTCACTTCTTGTCACTTCCCACACAAATAGGACATCGTTGATAAATGTCATCTATCCTTGTATTTTACTGATACCTGAAATGGGGTTGCTACTAAAAATATCTCTCTCCCATGCACCTAAAAATAAATTTGCATAAGAAGGTGCGCAGGAGACTCATATTGCGGTGCCTTGTAGCTGTAAAAAATCTAATTGTCAAAGATGAAACAATTATGGGTTAGGATGAACTCAACAAGTTGGATGATCAATTCTGAAATGACTGGATCATTATTGCTGGTTCTCAAAACCATTGCATTGTTCATAGTCCGTTCTTGTGTCTTATGGAAGTATATAGTGATTCTACGTCCACTGTGACTAACAGTTCATCATCTGATAGTTGAATGCCCTCCAATCTTTATATGGCTTCAGTAGTATCCTTTATGAAGGAAGTAAGAGACATGGCTATTGGTTGCATAAATTCATCTGACAGATCAATTCGCACAAACCTGCATTTCCAGACACAATAGGTCTGCTCTCACACATTGCCAATTAACCAAATAATTTTGTTTTTGGTGTTTCTATTTATCATTTATATTTCTCTTTGTAAAGTTTTTAAGAAATGTATCAATAAAGATTGTACAATTTTTGTAACTCACACTTTATCTCTTGAGACTTTTTGAACATTCAGCATTACATTGTCACCCAAAATCCTTTGGTAGTTGTTAGGTCGGGTGGTTCTGCACCTGAATGGGTTCATCGCGTTCCTGGGCATGTTCTGGCTCCCTGTCGGGTTGCCTGTTGCACACCTCCTTTTGCTGGCTATAAGGGGCAGGGTGTTTCCTTTAGGAGGCTTGCACGAGTGTGCCCACTCTGACCGGGAACATAGTTCATTTATATGTACTCCAGGTGTTTCCAGGATGGGGGATGCTGGGTCACCTGGCATTGCCAGTAGGTTCCCTCAACTTCATTCTCCTCCTTCTCTTTTGAGATCCTGTGGCAGTGGGTGGTAAGTGGGTGTTGTCTCAGTGGGTCACTGCTGGGAGGTAGTTTTAAACCTGCCATATACTTTCCTTACTTGCTGATTATTAAGTAGTGTTAGGTGGCTGGGAAAGTGCCTAGTGCTCTCAGGTTTACTGCTGTGGTTCAGCTTTCTCTTTAGTTTACTGCTGTGGTTCAGCTTTCTTTTTGTTTTTTTATATTATGCTGTGCTTGAGTGTTTCTTGACCTGTCTACTGCGGTGTGTCCAGTCACCAGCTGTACCGCTATGCGCCACCTGAGAAGGACTCTGCCAAAGTCCCCCTCTCACCAAGACCAGCAGGTGGGTGAAGGATATCCTCAGCCATTAAGGGTCCATGACAGTGCGGCGGCTTGCTCCAAGTGTGACCGACATGCTACGCTTGCTGGCATCCCATCATCCATTACAGTAATACTCAGATTTCATATTGCGTAGCAAACAGTCAAAGCACCCTGTGCCAGATGTAACAACTCAACCCCAGAACATCTTTGAACCTTCACCACATTTGACTTCAAGTACTGTGTTCTTTTCTTTTTAGGCCACATTCAGTTATCGGTAAACAGTAAACTGATATGCTTTACCAAAAAGCTCTATCTAGGTCTCATGTGTCCACGATATGCTTTCCCAGAAGGATTTTGGCGTATTTTCGTACATCTTAGAAAACTGCAGTCTAGCTTTTTTTATGTATCTATGTCAGCAGGAGTCCATCTGGATCTCCTGCCATAGTTTCATTGCTTTCAAGCCTGCAGGACTAACTTTTCATCAATTTTTTTCTGCTATCCATGCGCAGGGAAAATAGCTTCAGTGACAAGGGTTTTAAATATCTTGATTATGTTGTGAACTGTGGACAAAGGAGGATAAAGATCTCTGGAAATGGACTTGTTTGATTTGATTGTTGATATTTTTCAGGAACTTTGGTTCTCAGCTCTTCAGACAGTTCCCTTCTCCTTCTGTTCTCCACACTGACACACTATAGGACGCACCCAGATTTTAGGGGAGGAAAATAGGGGAAAAAAATTAAGCAAAAAAATGTGGTCATAATGCACTGTCATGTGGGAGGGGGATCTATTGCTGACACTTATAGGGGTAATGTCCCTATCCCAGGCCCCTTCCAAGTATTATATTATCCCTCATCCTATATATGCCCCCAATCCTGGATATGGCCCCCATCTTGTATATGGCCCCCATACTGTATATGCCCCCCATCCTGAAGATGGCCCCATCCTAGACCTGACCCACATCTTGAATATGACCCCAAATCGTGTATGTGGCCACCATCATGGATATAGCACCCCCCATCTTGTATATGGCCGCTTTCATGAATATATCCCTCATCTTGTATATGGCCCTCCATCCTGTATATAGCCCCCATCATGGATATAGCACCCCATCTTGTATATGGCCCTTTTCATGAATATAGCTCCCCATTCTGTATATGGCCTCCCCATCATGGATATAGCCCCCCATCAGTAATATAGCCCCCATCATGGATATAGCCCCCTTGTCACGATATATGCCCCCTGCTGATACACACACAAAAATAATAAACGTTAACTCACCTCTCCCCGCAGCTCCCTGCCTGTAGCACCACCCGTCTTCCTTCCAGTCTGTGACGGCATCCGATCATGTGACCGGGGTGCACACCGATGATGTCACTGTGCTGCACCGATCACATGATTAAATGCCTGGGACACAGGAAGACAGCGATGCTGCAGGCAGGGAATTACAGAGAGGTGAGTTACCATTGTTTAGCATTTTTGTGTGTGCGCCAGCAGCGGAGCATATACCGTGATCGGGTGGCAATGTTCAGGATGGAGGGATCAGTATATTTTAGGCTCCTGTAATATGCTCGTCCCCCGCCCACCTATCTGCGCTGGCTTCAGCACTGAGGTGATGGACAGGGGGATGCAGTGAATATTACATGAGCCTAATGAGGAGGCCCACATGATAAAGGGCTGCTCCTGCAGCCTGTGCGAGCCTCCTTCAGCCTGCTCAAGAGCTACTGCTCCCTTCAGCACAACCCCACAGCCAGTACAGGTCCATATATCTGGAATATAAGACACACACCCCACTTTCCCCCACAATTTGCTGGGAAAAAAGTGCATCTTAAGGTTTAAAAAATACAGTAAGTCGATTTCTCCCATTTATCTGGTTTCAGGTGTGATTTTTATATTACCCATACCTGTTACTTACCACAGGTGAGTTTGAATGAATATCACATGCATGAAACAAAGTTGTTTACCCACAATTTTGGAAATGTGCCAATAATTTTGTCTTGCCTGTTTTTGAGTTCTTTGTAAACTTGTATCCAATTTGCCTTTTTTTCTCTGTTCAAAAAAAAAAGGATGGATGATTTCCTCAGTGCACATGACATTGTTGGGTATAGATGATTTAGTGACAAAAATATATGCTTAGTGGAGGAAGGTTGAACTTGATGGACAAAGGTCTTTTTTTCAACCTACAGTGCCTTGTGAAAGTATTCGACCCCCTTGAACTTTTCAAACTTTTCACATTTCTGCCTTCAAGCATAAAGATATAAATTCAAATTTTTTTTGTGAAGAATCAACAACAAGTGGGACACAATCGTGAAATGAAACGAAATTTATTGCATATTTTAAACTTTTTTAACAAATAAAAAACTGAAAAGTGGGGCATGCAATATTATTCGGCCCCTTTTCTTTCAGTGCAGCAAACTCACTCCAGAAGTTTAGTGCGGATCTCTGAATGATCCAATATTGTCCTAAATGACTGGAAATGATAAATAGAATCTACCTGTGTGTAATCAAGTCTCCGTATAAATGCACCTGCTCTGTGATAGTCTCAGGGTTCTGTTTCAAATGCAGAGAGCACTTTTCAGTTTTTTATTTGTTAAAAAAATTAAAAATATCCAATAAATTTGGTTCCACTTCATGATTGTGCTGAAAAGTGCCCCCTCGACTTATGCTTGAGTCAGTGACGGCTCAGTGTGAGTGGGGGGGTGTCCGGGGGCTTTAGGAGGACGGGGGGAGGCTGCAATAGGAGCGGGCGGTCACGTGCCCCAGCTCATTAGTGCAATGCAATATGCACTGCATCCCCCTGTCCATCAGCAGCAGGGGGATCGGTGTATATTACACTGCACTATGTCAGCGCTCCCCCCCAGTGGTATATACAGGCCCCCTTGCTGCCGCACACCTGTAAAAGAATAGCTCATTCACACTTATCCTTCTCGCTGTCACCGCGGGTCTTCTTCCTGCTTGTACCCGGCGGGCGCAGCAGCAATGACGTCATTGCTTCTGCGCCAGTCACATGACACCGGGTACAAGCAGGAAGAAGAGCGAGGGGGATAAGTATGAATGAGCTATTCTTTTACAGGTGTGCGGCAGCAGGTGGGGCCTGTATATACCACTGGGGGGCCTGTATATACCACTGATGGAGGGGCCTGTATATACGACTGAAGAGGGCCTGTATATACCACTGAAGGGGGTCTGTATATACCACTGAGGGGGGCTATAACCTCTGATGGGGGGCCTGTATATACCACTGAAGAAGGCCTTTTATATACCACTGAAGGGGGCCTGTATATACCACTAATGGGTCCTGTATATACTACTGAGGGGGGCTGTAACCTCTGATGGGGGGGGGGCCTGTCAATACGTTTCCCTAGTTTTGGAGGGTAAAATTAGGGGCCTCGGCTTATACTCGGGTCGGCTTATACTCGAGTATATACGGTATGTCCATCAAGTTCAACCTTTCTCCACTAAGTACATATTTTTGTCACTAAATCATCTATAACCAACAATGTTATGTGTACTGAGGAAATCATCTAGCCTTTTTTTTTTTTTTTTTCAATTCTTTATTTTGAAAATGAAAAAAACAACAACTCCATCATGCAGGTAATACAATACAATACAAGTGTACTCACAATTCCTGGAGTCTATTACAGTGTTTATGGTAAATTTCGCATAACAAATCAACAGTAACAGAAAACTATGTGTGTCATTCAGGTAACAATACCAAGATCAATAAGCAGCGAACAGATAAATTCTTAAAGTGGAAAAATTATAGCATCAATTAAAACGCGGTGTGGGACTCAGAAAGCCAGAATAAGTAACCATCTTCACGCCGACACCCCAATGAGGGGAAGAGATGGGGAACTCAAACACTATGGCATCAATGAAAACTAAATGAGAGGTCAGAGAATGGCACTCAATCCATTGAGAGAGGTAAAAAAACAAAAAGTCGGTAAACTTCGTTGTATTTTTCTATCGAGGGGTTCCATATATTAAGGAAGCTATCATGCGTAAAAGTCTTCTAACTGGATATATCCTCCAGTCTATAGAGGTCCCTAATTTTCTCCAACCGTTCAACCTTTATCGAGGGGATGTCTGTTTCCATTTCATGGATATTAGGTGTTTGGCCACTGCCACCATCAATGAAGTTAATCCGTGTTGTTTGTCTTTAAAGTTTTCAGACGGAAGTGATAATAAAACCTCCAAAGGTGTGAAATCTATTCTAATCAGTCCAATGTCTTGTAGTGTTGTATTAATATCCTTCCAAAACTGAAACAACTTTGTGGAAGACCCAAAAATATGGCCTAGGGTGCCAGTCATGGTATTACATCTCCAACATAAGAGAAAATCACAGAGGCCAAAATGATACAGTTTTTCAGGGGTACTATACCATCTTAAAAGTAATTTATATGCATTTTTCTGGAACAAAACACATCTTGAAAATCCACGTGAGTTTGATAAAATATTTTTTTTTTCTTGGGCCGACAAAGAGATTTTTAGTTTCCATTCCCAGGAATGTATGAATAGTGGGCAGCTATGTATTGAAGAATTGAGAAGGTTTGTATACACTTTGGAAACTACTCTGGGGATTGGGGGCATACTTTTGTTAACATCTCCAACTATAACCTTTGAGAAGATTGTTTGAATTGTTTTTTAAATTTTAGTATACTTTGTTTCATGTGTTACTTTTGAAGGTCATTAACCGGTCATTTTTTAGCTACTAATGGCCATGAGTCCACGCAAGGGATTTTATTATTTAATAAGTAAGAGATGGGGATATCCGGCAGGGATGACCACAGATCATATGTTTCATTGCTGTGACAGCAGCAGTGAAGCAGTATTGTATGTATAATTTATTATTTTTTGCAAAGTTAACATTATCAGCTTGATTTGACATGTTTTTACCATGTCGGCTGTTCAGGACTTCATTCTGCACTGTGCTACCGAGGGGGTTTTAACCCAGTGATTAAGGGGTTAATCAGACGCTGGTGTCATGACACCATCTGTCCAGGGGTTGTCCTCCCCCCTGGATACATGGTGACATGACATCATGTGTCTGAATGGGTTAATTATTCTGTAAACCAGGTTCAAGTGTATGTCGGGACAGAAAGAGCCGTGATTTGTAAGGAGCTGTCCATGGTGCTGAAGCTTCCATTCACAGATCTCCAGTTTATTCTGTGTAATCTCTACACCCGACATGCACTTGAACCTGGTTTACAGAATAATTAACCCATTCAGACACATGATGTCATGTCACCATGTATCCAGGGGGAAAGGACAACCCCTAGACAGATGGTGTCATGACACCAGCGTCTGATTAACCCCTTAATCACCGGGTTAAAACCCCCTCGGTAGCACAGTGCAGAATGAAGTCCTGAACAGCCGACATGGTAAAAACATGTCAAATCAAGCTGATAAGTGTAACTTTGCAAAAAATAATAAATTATACATACAATACTGCTTCACTGCAGCTGTCACAGCAATGAAACATTATTGTAATTGTATGGGGACTGTGGGGGGCCAGTGATTTTGACAGCACATGGCTGCGACTCTCGAACCGTGTGCTGTGTGCGTGCGAGTTTGACTCGCACCCATATAATTTTAATGGCCCCTCACGTGAGGCAATCGCGGTGCAATCGCAGCATGCTGCGATTGCATTTGGATTGCTCTCGCAAAGCGAGTTTAATGCCAGAAACTCGCATTAATGTGACCTGTATCATTGAAAGATACAGGTCCGAGTTTAATGCGAGTTTTTCTCGCATTAAACTCGCGCGAGTTCAACGCCAGTGTGCCTCCAGCCTAAACCTGCCTGATGAAGTGTTTATCTCTTTGCTTTTAGACCATCTATGAATTTAACATACTACTTTTGCTGCCATGCATATAAAAAATTTTTTTTGCAGCGGGCATATAATTTAGCAGAATTGGTATTAAGCAGATCTTTAAATCTACTTTGCAGATCTTTAAGCCTACGTCATGCTTATTTGATGTAGGATAGAAGATATTTCTCTCTCCCTCTCCTTTGAAATGTGTAACCCCATGGCTTTCAGCTCCCCCCTAAGAACCGTCCTATGGGACTCCCAAATAATAGGAGTAACCCGACCTTCAGTTATATTTTCTGGAAAAAAAATCTAGAAATGAAAAATCTTAGTTGCTTACACTGGTTAGGGTTGCCCAATAGAGACTTATTCAGCCACCAAGTTGGTTAAGAGCGCAAGAGAGATGCAATTTGGATTTCCCAAAAAATCGGGGCATGATCGGATAAAGTGATAAGTCCTATTAGTGCAGACTTAATTACGTGAATGGCTTAGGAGTGGACAAACAGGTAGTCCAGCCTTTGGTGAGTGCTGTGTGGTGCAGTGAAAAAAAGAGTAATCTTTGGTTATGGGGTGCAATATTCTTCATGGTCTATTAAATTGAGAGAAGTATATTCCTTAATTTTTGTGAGATAGGGACGCGGCAACTAGAAGAGTCTACGGCAGGTTATAATACCAAATTCAAATCCCCCCCACTATCAGCAGTCCCTCCTTGAACAAAGAGAGAGTGGCTATTGCACCTGGCCCTGGTTCAGGGTGTATAGGTTCACAAAGGTCACCAACGTGTTTGCTAAATATCCCTCAGCAAAAATAAACCTAACCCTTCAATCAGTTAGGCTATCCTTCAAAGTAAAGGGAATCCCATTTCTAAAGGCTACACTGACCATTTTGGAGGCAGAGGAGGAGCAGCTATCATACCAAACTGGGTAGGGGGGTAGTAAGTGTCGGGCACTCTACCCGACATAGGGAGTTTTCTGTAAAAAGATAACCTGAGATTTACTTCTTTTTAACAAAGAGAGAATCTGAATGCTTGTGGCTGGGGCATTTATACCTTTAACATTATAGGATACCAAGTTGATCGAGTCCTCAAGGTTCCGCTTAGCCATGTTTATTGTAGACATCAGTGTTTGCCCTTATGCACACACAATTGAAACAAGAAAATATTAGAACTGACAAAAAACTATGTACACAAATACAGTAGTTTTTTTCATAAAGGAATGAAGTGATAGAAATAGTTTCTTCTATATCTGAATCATCTAAGCTAGAGTCTGAGTCCTCCAAATGATTAGAAGGCTCTCATCTTGCAGCGTTCATTTTAGAAAAGGTTTGAGTGTCCTCTGACTGTTTCCTTAAAAATTTGCCCATTTCACCGAGACTTATATTTTTAATTGGCAGAGAGGCTATTGTTGAGGTTTTTCGCCCTTTCTCTCTTTGTGAGAACCATTTTAATAGCTGATATGAAAGGGCGTATTAAGATCACCCCTTGAACATTAATGGGGCTCTAAAACATCATTCTAGCAGCTAGAGCATCCCAGATAAGAGGAGGTGATCATTGTGCCATCTGTATCCAAGACTTTAATATAAAGGTTAGGTAAAGTCTGACCAAATAATCAGTGAGTGTCTATTGCCACCATATCTTTATACAGAGTTCTGCTTGGTAATTTGCTGAGAGTTAGTGTGAGGCTCAGGAGTTATTCCTCCACTGATACAAAGAATTACAGACTCTGGCATGCTGGGGAATAGCTGACCCACTCTATATAGAGACTCTAGGAGTTTATTGTGGATCATAAATCAGTGCAGAGGGTAGGCCCTCTGTCACTCAGTCAGAAACCAGTCCACTCCGTGCTCCATGTGTTGCACCATTAACAGGTAGACAAAATATGTGGGATCCTCACAAAATATAACTCGCCATATGGAAGCACTAGATGGGGGCTGAACCCAGTGTTATCTAAGTCCCACTCTTCACCCGCTGCCCCGAAGCTGCCCCAGCTGACACAATCAGTGGAGTTTTTGGCACGGGTCATTCCATGTCAAGTGAACCAATGATTATTACCTCTATATTTTTAATTCTTTTGAGATTTTGTTATTTGATAATAGCATGTCAGACAATGCAAAATGTGAAGAGAAAAATTTTTTAAAAAATTTATTTTTTTAAAAATGATTTTCAAAGTTCGGAAAAAGTGCGAATTTCGCTGTTGCCTGCCTTTACGTTTCTCCTCATAACTAAGGCTAGGAATAAGATAGAGAGACAAAATAAACAACATTCTACTCAGAACTATACAGGCTTTCACCAGATATGTCACAAGAGGATCTTTGTTAATATTTTACCCATGTGATCGCAAGCGCAAAACTTTAAAACGCATTTCCAAAAAATCGGCGCGCTTTAAATATTTAAAAAATTGCCCATGTGTCTGCTTTGCTCTTAGCCACATCTGTACCAAATTTCAAGTTGGGATCGCGATGTGATCATATTTTAAAATATTTTACTATTAGTAGCGTCAATGGGTCATTCCATATCAAGTGATCTAAATATGAATATTTTTTTTTACCTGACGTCTTTAGATTTTTTTTATTTTTTTTCCTTTATGAAGTACTACTTTAGTTAATTACAAATTAAAAGTTTAGAATTTTTTTCTTCATCAGTTAATTTTTTACAGATTTTTAAAGTTTAAAAAAAGTGTGAATTTTGGCCTGGTAGGACTTTAAATTTTTTTTATCTTGGGCTAGAAATAAGATAGAGAAACAAAATAAACACCATTCTACACAGAACTGTCCAGGCTTTCACCAGATATGTCACAAGAGTATATTTGTTCATTTTAATTTTTTACCCATGCGAACGCAAACGCAACATTTTGAAACGCATTTCCGAAAAAAACGTTTTAATAAAAATTTTCCAAAACTGCCCATGTGTCTTTTATGCTCTTAGCCACATCTGTACCAAATTTCAAGTTGGCATCGTGATGGGTCATATTTTAAAATATTTAACTATTATTGTGTCAATTCAAAAATCTTGAATTCAGATCTGTTCAACCTGTGGTCTAAAAGCGTGGGGTCTATATTTATCAAATCCATTATTTTTAGACATTACTGTATTATTTTGATATGTTACAGCTTAGAAGCAGGAGAGGACATATAGGAAAAAGCTTTGTTAGGGCTCAACCTGAGAAAGCACGGGGATAGACAGTGAATGCAGAGCAGATGATAGGCCAGCAGCTCTGTCAATCATGTTAAGTGTCTACCCACTGCATTCAGAAAAAACTTCAAAACCATATCATGCCATAGCAAGTTGATCAATTTCATGGTTGCAAAACATCCACTGTGAGGGCACGTTTAGAAGGACTATGTAGGAAACACTCCATCAATCTACAAAATAAGTGCAAGCACTAGGGAGTTTATGTTTCATAAGTTAACACTTTATTGAACATATAAAGCAACAGACAATACACCGTTAAAAAATGAAGTGTTTTTGTGGATAAATCCAGATATGAACCACATAGAGGTAATTGCACTCTCAGGGTAACACAGTATTGCACCTTATAATACCAGATAGTTAGTTTTGTTCAATGTTATGGGGGATGCAGGGTTGATACAATCATTCAATCACTGGTTTACTCACCCATAATGTTTGTGCTGTTCCCTGATCCGGTCAGTGCCCTCAGTTATGGCCCCCCCTACGTCCGTTTCGCAAGGCTTTCTCAAGGGGTTTCTTTGTGATGTTACTGGCGACTTCTGCCGCCTTTTATTTACTGCCGACCGCCGGATTATGGTCGCCGCCATTACCGTCGCGTCATATCCGCCGGTGACTGGGTGGAAAGGGGGCTGTGCGCATGACGCGAACCGCGTCATTGCGCGTGGCGCACTACAGCCCGATTCCCCTCAGCCATAAGAGCCCGTACCGCTTTGTAGTTTTTGGATGACGGCGGCCATTTTGTTGGAGCACATTTGCTCATTAGTTTAATGGGCAGACCGGCTACATTGACAACCGATTTACAGACGGACTGTGTATGTTTCCCCCCTAGGTGTCATCTCATGCATACTTAGTGAGTGTCCACTCGTTCAAAAATACAGATGAAGTGATAGCCATACATTATATATATATATATATCTTTCTTAACAGCACAGAACTATGATCTAAGATTTGTGAAATGATTGTTTACATTATATTAAGTGAATAAAGTGCATATAGTGCATAATGAATATTTTTACTATAAAAAATTTTTTACACAGTAAATACCCCCTAAATTAGCAACAATCACATGTCTAAAAACAGCATGTCATCTCTACCTATTTATATGAGTGGAACCCATAACATAATTACAAACAAGGTCACCACATGAAAAACGACCGGTTCATCTGTTCATTGTCATAATGCCGTCCAGCCATACTAACAATGAGAAAATCTTGTTAGTAAATCGGTTGTCAATGTAGCCGGTCTGCCCATTAAACTAATGAGCAAATGTGCTCCAACAAAATGGCCGCCGTCATCCAAAAACTACAAAGCGGTGCGGGCTCTTATGGCTGAGGGGAATCGGGCTGTAGTGCGCACGCGCAATGACGCGGTTCGCGTCATGCGCACAGCCCCCTTTCCACCCAGTCACCGGCGGAAATGACGCGACGGTAATGGCGGCGACCATAATCCGGCAGTCGGCAGTAAATAAAAGGCGGCAGAAGTCGCCAGTAACATCACAAAAAAAACCCTTGAGAAAGCCTTGCGAAACGGACGTAGGGGGGGCCATAACTGAGGGCACTGACCGGATCAGGGAACAGCACAAACATTATGGGTGAGTAAACCAGTGATTGAATGATTGTATCACCACTGCATCCACCATAACATTGAACAAAACTAACTATCTGGTACTATAAGGTGCAATACTGTGTTACCCTGAGAGTGCAATTACCTCTATGTGGTTCATATCTGGATTTATCCACAAAAAACACTTCATTTTTTAACGGTGTATTGTCTGTTGCTTTATATGTTCAATAAAGTGTTAACTTATGAAACATAAACTCCCTAGTGCTTGCACTTATTTTGTGCATTCAGGAAGTAAGACAGCTCGTTCAGACCTTTCATGTCCTGACATGTCTGGACATCTTCACTCCTGAACAAACAATAGTCTGTACAAAGTCATCAAGGCTGTGTACTAAAATATGGGTGAGTAAATATATTAATAGTTTAATGCTTTTATTATTAAGGGCCAATACACACAGTGCTATTCTTAGGGATCATCATTCAGAAAAACAGCCCCATTGATTTCTATGGGGTTCACCACATGCAGTGTTTTTGGAAACACTCAAGAGTGAGTAAATCACTGCTTGAACTACTTTTTAATCGCTGCAATAAACGCAGCATTTATCATTTATATAAAAAAAGCTGCCATTTTTTTCACTAGCGATTAAAAAAACTAACGCATATGTGGTAAAAACTTGGTAGAAAAACAAGCTGCCAAAACTGCAGCGTGTATCTGCAGACAGAAAAAACTGTGCGCGCTAGCCCTAAAACTCACTTTATAGTAATACAGTTCTATCTCATGTGTACTGTAAATCTTTATTTTTATTACCTATCTTCCTTACTTATTATTAACTGTATTTTTCCCACACAGCAATGGCTGCTACTTCTCAAGAAACAGCATTTTATCATAGACACTGTTGCAATCCTTTTGAAAAAATATGAATATGATTGGCGCTGGTGGCTGGCTACTGTACTCTCCAAAGATTGTGAAAATGAAGAAGTAGAATTGACTTTATTGCATCCTTCTGGTCCAGGGCCATCCTTTGTGTATCCAAGAAAGCCAGACATTTTAAAAGTGCACAAAAATCAGATATTAACTCAGGCGGAGCCTAACACCGTGACAGGCCGGACATACTCTTTGACACACAAGGAAATGGCGATTGCTAGTAAGCGTTTATGGACAAGATTACATTTCACCCACTAGAAGGGACAAATTGATAAAATGCCACTTTAAAAACATACTACTAATTGTTTGATTAGTTCATAATTTATAGAACGATGATTTAACTACTGTACTATTCTTATTAAACACTTCATAAATCACATGTTTAGTGATAGAATAGAAAACAAATTTATATGTATAAATAGGGGTTAACATTTTTGGTTGTTTTAATCTTGTTTAATCAAACTTGAGGATATGATCACCTTTCTTCTTTTGGTTTGTTCAATACATTCAAGTTGAAAATGCTGAGTGTTGTGTTCTGATGATTAAGATGTATTTATCCTGGCACTTATGGGATTTGTTTTTTGTGTTTCTTTTTTGTTGCATATAAATGTTTTATTCAATAAGTTGTGATAACTCATACAACCATAAAATAAAAAATATATAAATTTGACAGGTCCCAAGTTGAATCTCTGCACAAATATAACCAAGAAAACAATCAGTCATTTTTTCACAATTGCCCGTCAATAGTTTGAATTTGATATAAAGAAACATAGTCTTGTAACATATCAAATGAAAGCTGTTACCGTTCTGAGTAAAATGATGCCTCTCCCACTTCATTATCTTATTTCTAGCCTGAGATAAAAAAATGTAAAGTCATACCAGGCCAAAATTCACCCTTTTTTTAAACTTTAAAAATCTGTAAAAAATTAACTGATGAAGAAAAAAATTCTAAACTTTTAATTTGTAATTAACTAAAGTTGTACTTCATAAAGAAAAAGAATAAAAAAAATCTAAAGACGTCAGGTAAAAAAAAATATTCATATTTAGATCACTTGATATAGAATGACCCATTGACGCTATGAATATTAAAATATTTTAAAATATGATCCCATCGCGATCCCAACTTGAAATTTGGTACAGATGTGGCTAAGAGCAAAGCAGACACATGGGCAGTTTTTTAAATATTTAAAGCGCGCCGATTTTTCGGAAATGCGTTTTAAAGTTTTGCGCTTGCGATCACATGGGTAAAATATCAACAAAGATCCTCTTGTGACATATCTGGTGAAAGCCTGCACAGTTCTGAGTAGATTGGTGTTTATTTTGTTTCTCTATCTTATTTCTAGCCCGAGATATGATAGAAAATGTAAAGCCATACCAGGCCAAAATTCGCACTTTAAAAATCTTAAAAAATTAACTGATAAAGAAAAAAATTCAAAACTTTTTTTTTTGTAATTAACTAAAGTTGTTCTTCATATAGAAAAAAAATTTAAAAAATCTGAGGACGTCAGGGAAAAAAAATATTCATTTTTGGATCACTTGACATGGAATGACCCGCACGTCAACCGTTAGGGGAGAGAACTCCAATCAGGCTCCATCACCATTCCAGGACTGCTGGACCGAAGGACCCACCAGGCGCCCATGCGGTTTGATGTGTGAGTGTCCTGGGCCTTCCAGAAGAGTGACCCACCAGGGTTTGGGGAGAGTGTAGTATGAGACCTTTGGCTGGTGTGGAGAGTAGATGATGCTGGGTATCGGGGGAGACTGCGGATTATGGTCCTCGCACTCACCTGGCAGCTAGGCCTCTGGTATCGGTGCTGCTCCATGCTCCAAGTCTCAAAGACAATCAGGGGTCCAAGGGTGCCGCACACCTTCCTAGAAGCAAGGGGGTCGCAGTGGGGTAGTTGCAAATACCGCAGTGGGGTAGTTGCAGAGGTAGCGGATTGATGTCTCTAGAATTCAGTGCCTGGGTGCAGGAGCAGCTTCGAGACACATCCTTCCTGCTGGATGCCCAGACCATGACCTATTATCCAGGCTTTTCAAAAGCTGTTATAGTGTCTGACATTACTACCTCTTGCTGTTGGACATTCCGCAGCCTGACTGCTCTACGTGCACTACTGAACCATTTCCTAATTACGTACTGGAATCGCATTTCTGCAAATCGTAGTGAGTGTCCCCTGGTTTTTAGTATTGTCTTAGGAAGCAATAAGTCATGTGCCAGTCCTTTGAATTCACCACAGATGCATTTATACATACTGTATAATTAAGATCTTCTCTGAGACATCATTTTTATAAGCTAAGCAAGCCCAACTTTTCGAAATTCTCATCATATTGAAGGCCTTTCATTCTTTGTAATAATCTAGTTGCCTGCTTTTTAACTGACTCTATAGTGATTTGGGGTAAATTACATGCCCTGGTAGTGAACTGTCCTTTATGACAGGCTGTAAGTATCTACAGATAAAAAAGAAAGATCAGATCATTACCCTCGCTGAAGTTATAAGGTTATGTATATTGAGAAACTGGACATACCTAAATTGGTACTCTGGCTATCTTTCTGGTTAGTCCCAACCTGTAAGAAAATTGCTTTAAATGATGGTCTGGTAAAAAAATGAGAAGTAGGGGCATAGAAAGAAATACATCAGCTGCATACCTTATAGTCGAAATGTTATTAGTATGCTGCTCCAATCTTTGAGAGATCCTGTTTGGGGTAAATATGGTAGTAGTCATTATATGCCAAGTAATAAATAAAGTAATAAATATATTAGTAATAAATATATATGGAATGAAAAGAAAATCGATGTATTTATGTAAAAACCATAAACAACTTGATCTAGGGCAATGCGACCTAAAATAAGATGGTGCTCTATGGAACGCAGATCTGGCAGAAGCCAGATCCCAATGGATCCAGATGCCGGATCTGGGTTTTTGTTTTTTTAACACGAAAATTATCAAGTTCATTTTAATCATACATTCAGAAAACAGCTTAAAAATTTTTACTGATAACAATGACCATGCCTTCATAAAGGCGAATCTGGGAAAGAAAAGGCGGTAGAGTGGGGGAAGGTGCCAAAAAGAAACCAATAAAGGGGGTATGGGGAAAACCAAAGGGATGAATAGGGTGGTGGTCATGCCATGGGGTAAGCCGATTTTGGGAATAAATAATTTGTGTTGTCTCTTTTGTGCTGGGGTTACTTTTCAGATGGACCCGGATCTTGAGCATTCCAAGAAGCCAGTTTCATATAACACACCCTTAAGGGTAGTTTACCAAAAATGTAATTTTTCACCGGATTCCTCAAAAAAAGTACACAACCTGATGCAGCAGGATGCTACCACACAGTATTACACTGAATCCATCAGTTGGATCAGTATTAATATCAGTGTGAGAGCATCTAGTTGAATCAGGTATTACAATTGTGGGGGCATGCAGGAGGAGGTGGTTTTCTCCATATTTCCGCCAGATTCAAAAACCAGTTAATAATAATAATAATAAAACTTTATTTGTATAGCGCCAACATATTCCGCAACGCTTTACAGTACAACGGTACATATAAGAAAAATATATGGTACAGAAAGGTAATGCAGAACAGTAGTTACATACAATAAACATAGAATCAACTTAGGAAATACAATAAAAAGGCAAAAAATGAAGGTGACCCTGCTCAAAGGAGCTTACAATCTAAGTACAGGGGCTTATAACAATGAATATATTATCTCTAAATGACTACTGTTAGGGAGAAGGATAGGCCGCCCTGAAGAGGTGTGTTTTTAGGGAGCATCTGAAGCTATACAAGTTGTGGATGGTCCTAATTTCTTGGGGTAGAGCATTCCAGAGGTTTGGTGCAGCTCGAGAGAAGTCTTGGAGTCGGGAATGGGAGGTTGGGAATAATGCCGATGTTAGTCTGAGGTCACGTTCAGAGCGAAGGGGACGGGTTGGGTGGTAGACAGAGATGAGGGTGGAGAGGTAAGGAGGTGCCGCACCACGAATAGCTTTGTGGGTGACAACGAGCAATTTGAATTGGATTCTATAGTGTACGGGCAGCCAATGTAGTGACTGGCACAGAGCAGAAACATCTGAGTAACGGTTTGCTAGATAGGTGATCCTGGCTGCTGCATTGAGGATAGACTGGAGAGGGGAAAGCTTATTGTGGGGGAGGCCAGCTAATAAAGAATTACAGTAGTCAAGGCGGGAATGAATCAGGGCCACGGTGAGGGTTTTAGTTGTTTCCATGGTGAGGAATGGGCAAATTCTGGAGATATTTTCCAGGTGCAAGCGACAGGAGCGGGTGAGAGATTGTATATATGGGGTGAAGGAGAGATCAGTATCCATCAAAACACCGAGACAGCGAGCCTGCTGACTGGGCATTATCACGGTGCCGCACACTGAGAGAGAGATGTCAGGTTTAGGGAGGTTGGCAGAGGGTGGGAGCAGAAGAAGTTCAGTTTTGGAAAGGTTGAGTTTCAGATAGAGAGCGGACATGATATTGGAGACTGTGGTTAGACAGTCATTGGTGTTCTTTATTAGAGCGGGAGCAAGGTCAGGGGCTGAAGTGTATAGTTGTGTGTCATCAGCATAAAGATGGTACTGGAAGCCAAATCTGCTGATGGTCTGTCCAATCGGGGCTGTGTAGAGTGAGAAGAGGAGAGGGCCAAGGACTGAACCCTGAGGGACCCCAATAGTGAGAGGAAGAGGAGAGGAAGTGGAGCCAGAGAATGATACACTGAAAGAGCGGTCAGAAAGATAGGAAGAGAACCAGGAGAGAGCTGTGTCCTTGATGCCAATGGAGTGCAGCATAGCGAGTAGGAGATGGTGGTCAACAGTGTCAAAAGCCGCAGAGAGGTCAAGAAGGATAAGCAGAGAGTGGTCACCATTACGTTTTGCTGTCAGAAGGTCATTGGTCACTTTGATAAGGGCAGTTTCTGTAGAATGTATGGGGCGGAAGCCAGACTGCAATGGATATAAAACAGAGTGAGTGGTGAGGTAATGGGTGAGGCGGGTGTAGACCAGGCACTCCAGGAGTTTTGAGATGAAGGGGAGATTGGAGACAGGTCTGTAGTTACTTGTGCAGGATAGGTCAAGGGATGTTTTCTTTAGTAGTGGAGTAATAATAGAGTGTTTGAAGGAGGAGGGGAAGATGCCAGTAGAGAGGGAGAGATTGAAGATTGTGGTCAAGTGACTGGTGACCACTGGAGAGAGGGTCTGTAGTAGGTGTGAGGGAATGGGGTCAGAGGTGCATGTAGTGGGACGTGAGGACGAGAGGAGCCTGGAGACTTCTTCTTCTGTGGCTGGGTCAAAAATGGAGAGTGTGCCAGAGGGGATGTGGGGACAGATGGGAGTAGAAACACTTGAAGGTTGGGAGCTGATTTCCTGACGAATGTTTTCTATTTTCTCTGTGAAGTAAGAGGCCAGATCATCAGCACAGAGGTCAGTGATAAGAGCCTGCACTTTCTGACTGAGGAGAGAGTGAAAGGTGTCAAAGAGTTTCTTTGAGTTGTTGGCTGGTGAGGAGATCAGGGTGGTGAAGTAGGTCTGTTTGGCGAGGTGAAGGGCAAAGTTGTAGGTTTTTAGCATGAATTTATAATGGATGAAGTCTCCTGGTGAGCGAGTTTTCCTCCATAGGCGTTTGGCACTCCTCGAGCACCGCTGGAGGAATCGAGTTTGTGATGTGAGCCAGGGATGTTTTACTCTGTGTTTGGAGGTTCTGAGGGTGAGGGGCGCTACTTGGTCCAGGGTACTTTTGAGAGTCTCCTTGTAGTAATTCACAGCCAGATTGGGGCAGAAGAAGGAGGAGATTGGGGACAGTGATGAGAGAAGAGAGTCTGTGAATGCATGAGGGTTGATGGCCTATAGATTTCTGAATGTGTGATAGGCCGGACTATGCTGTGATGGGCGAGGGTTTGTGAGTGTGAAGGTGAGAATGTTGTGATCAGAGAGAGAAGGAGATGAATTGTCTAAGGAGGAGATAGAGCAGAGTCGGGTAAAGACCAGGTCAAGGGTGTTACCATCCTTATGTGTCTCAGAGGTTGAGAGTTGCGAGAGGCCAAGAGAAGTGGTTAGAGATAGGAGCTGGGATGCAAATATGGAGTTGAGGCTGTTTATGGGGATGTTAAAGTCTCCCAGGATGAGGGTTGCTACTTCTGAGGACATGAAGTGTGGCAGCCACGCGGAGAAGTGGTCGAGGAAGTGGGTGGTTGAACCTGGGGGGCGATAAACCACCGCTACTCTGAGGGGGAGGGGACGGAACAGCCTAATGGTGTGAACCTCAAAAGAAGGGAATGAGAGTGATGGAGTGGGGGGGATGACCTGGAAAGTACATTGTGGGGACAGGAGTAGGCCAACTCCACAACCACGTCTGTTTCCAGGTCTCGGGGAGTGAGAGAAGTGTAGACCGCCGTAGGAGATAGCAGCAGGGGAGGCAGTGTCTGAGTCCAGGATCCAGGTTTCAGTAAGGGCCAAAAGGTTAAGAGAGTTAGTGAGAAAGTAGTTGTGGATAAAGGGAAGTTTGTTGCATGCGGACCGTGTATTCCAGAGTGCACATTTAAAAGAGGGAGATGAAGGTGTGCAGGTAATGCTAATAAGGTTGCTGGGATTTCTGTGTGAGGCGTGGGGGGGGGTTGAAGTTGGAAGAGGGTGGACCAGGATTGGGAGAAATATCGCCTGACATAAGCAGTAGTAGAAAGAGAAGGAGCGAGTAATGTTTGGCTCTATGACATTGTTTTTGTTGATGCATGACCCTGGAATATGACGGGCTTAGATTATTGAGTAGGGTGAAGAGAGTATGGGAGCAAGACATAGTAAAGGGAAGTAGAGAGGGGCTGATGTTGATAAAGGGTGATGGAGGGGGAATGGGGCGGTAAAAGTGGATGACTAATGCACATAGATATAAAAGCATTGAAATGAACGACATTTTGATGCAATGGGCTAAGTAAAGTACTGAAGGGTAGTAGATGGGTAGAGTTGTTACCTTCTGGTTACCTCTGGCTTATCTCTGGTATATCTCTGAATCCACTTAGAAATGCCACTTTGAAATGGCACAGATGCCAAGGCACAGAATGCCTTACACCATGCTACTTATAGCTCTAGTGAGCAACAGACAATATGCCAGGTATGGGAAGGGGTCAGAGGAGCAGGATACATCACACCAGGGGACAATTAACAAATTACAGCTAACGTGGGGATATACTATATACTATACTATAAATATGGAACATCTCTATGTAACTGAATATCATGATATTGAAGTAACAAGCAAAAGCTAATTTGCTGAATGATGTTCACAGGAAAATTTGCATAAAATATATTTACTGTAGGAAAACCTGTTATCTTGAAAAGAAACATTTTCTATTGTGGTTGCGTGGACATAGCTTTCTCTTCGCTTAGAATCATTCATGTATGTCTTTGTAACCTTGTCTGATCAGCTTACATTGTGATAAATGAACTGAGCACAGGAACTGATCTAATGTTTGGCTTCATCTATAAGAGTTCACAATTTTAACTTTTTTCAAAGTGTTTTGTGTTTTTCTGGAGGGGACACTGTATGACTGACACTATTGTCAGATATAAAATGTTGTCTTCCATGACCAGTCTTCAACTAAGTGAGAGAAATCTATTTCATTTTTTCTCCAGAGGTTGATTTGATGCTGAACCTGACAAAATGATAAATTAAAGTGGACATGAAAGTCCTCTTTTTCTGCACTGCATGTTTTACAAATCCTATAATATTCCAAACTTGACACCCAGTCACTTTGGACAGGCTGTAGTACCTCAGGAAATCAGCATGTTAAGAATAGCGTGTTAATCAACATGACATATAGACATTAAGTGCTATGACCAACGTCACAAGCACAGTCAGTACAAGTTTTGACTTTCCTCTTCCCATAAGTTTTTTATAGTTCATTATCCACTGCAACACTTACATTCTTTCGATAATTCATAGGATTCATAAAATAGCAGGGGTAAGAACAATAGATAGAAAACACTAATATCCAAGGTATCTTTTTTTTACATTCTATCACTTGATTGTTTGACATGAGTATTTTACTTTCTTAGAAAAAATGTGATCATGGTATAGGTAAAAAAGCAACACATTTGGTGGAGTCATGGTGAATAGGCTAGTCACAGAAGGACATATCTTACAAAATTTAAAGAAACAGAGAGAATGTCAGGACTCCCAATCTTCAGATTTCTCTTTGTGTCTCCTCGCCCTTTGCCAAAATGGCATGTGCTGCTTCATTCCTTTCCATGTGTTTCTGCCCTTCTGCCTTTATAAGCTCCAGTCCTTGTCAGATCTTTCTTGAGTATTTTGGTTGGATCTCTTGATCATCTGTACATCTCAAGTTAGTGCTCCTTCACCAGCTATTCAAGTACGGGTCTTCCCAGCTTTTCTGCAGTCTGAAGTCCAGTTAATTTCAACCCTCTTCCTGTTGTCTGCGTTGCTTCAAGTTTCCTCTGTCTGGAATTTGTTCCCGCTCCAGGTTCTGCCAGTCTGCCCTGCTTCATGTAAGCTTGTTTGTTCTAAACGTTCGGCTGCAGCCATCCAGTTAAAGAGAACCTGTCAGGTTGTTTATGCCCCCCAGATATTACTATTAAAGCACCTGTAGCTTCATAATACTAGTCTAATCACCCCTGTCTGAGCTCATAGTGGAATGTCAAAGGTGAAAAAAAAGCATTTATACACTTACATTTTCTTATGTAAATGAGGCACAGTCTGCGTCTTGAAGGAGGTAGACTGTCTGGCAGGTTAATAGTTAACAATTCAGCCGAATGTCAGAACATGCTGGGAGACCTGATTTGATGTCACAACCATGTGACTATAATAGGCGGAGATAAGTCCCCATAGCACAATATGAGTTTGCTTGCTTAGCTCCGCCCACTATGGTCACATGATCGGGACATCACACAGGTCCTTTAGACATGCAAGTTGTTGGTGAGTTAACAATTTCTGCCAAGATGTAGACTAACTGCCTCATTCACATAAGAAAATGTACCGTAAGTGAACACCTTCTTCAGAAACAGATGAACATCTTTTTTGTGTGGTATTTCTGAAGAAGGGTTTCACCCCGAAATGCATAAATAAAAGCCAGCATATGAATTGCAAAAACCGTGAATCAATTGCATTCCTTGGACCGGGAGCGCGGTCATAATCCCTTTCTTCTATATACTATCTTACACAGTATGAAGTTCCCAACAGACTTCCAGATAGTATAATGGCATAAACACAGCCCTCCACATAGTTTGATTGTCCCCATAAACAGTTGATGGGCCCATACTCAATGATAAAATAACATAAAAGAAAAAAAGGAAAACTACTCACCTCTGCCTGTTCCCCCAATGCTTCGCTCTATGCATGTGTTTTAAGACTTCGTAAAATGAGTGCAACGTAGTAATAAGATTGTGTTCCTGTTGCTGAGACTCAGAACTCAGACACAGAGAGAATAACTGAATAAAGAGTTGATAGCTCCCAGTTCCATCATTGCTTCAACACTGTCTGCATTGAGGATAACCACCGTAAGTGAGATACTGGGCAGGGGGAAGACCCGATGCCAAAGTACTATCCAATTATTAGTTGAAACTCATGCTTGAAGCTATCTGATGTGCTTGGAATAAATTGATTAAACCTCAATTTCAGCAATGACACCTCAGTTTACTACAAGACTATCAATTTGTAAGACTAACATCAAACTATTTATTTTGTACATATATAGAGAAAAAAAAATACCAGATGTACATTAGATAGGAAAATTATCCCATTGTATATGCAGTGGGTATGGAAAGTATACAGACCCCTTTAAATTTTTCACTCTTTGTTTCATTGCAGCCATTTGGTAAATTCAAAAAAGTACATTTTTTTTCTCATTAATGTACACTCTGCACCACATCTTGACTGAAAATGTAGAAATTTTTGCAAATCTATTAAAAAGAAAAACTGAAATATCACATGGTCATAAGTATTCAAATCCTTTGCTCAGACACTCGTATTTAAGTCACATGCTGTCTTTTTTCTTGTGATCCTCTTCGAGATGTTTCTACTCCTTCATTGGAGTACAGCAGTGTGTAATTAAACTGATAGAACTTGATTTGGAAAGGCACACACCTGTCTATATAAGACCTCACAGCTCACAGTGCATGTCAGACCAAATCAGAATCATGAGGTCAAAGGAACTACCCAAGGAGCTCAGAGACAGAATTGTGGCAAGGCACACATCTGGCCAAGGTTACAAAAGAATTTCTGCGGTACTCAAGCTTCCTAAGAGCACAGAGGTTTTCATAATCCTTAAATGGAAGACGTTTGGTACCACTAAAAATTTTCCTAGACTTGGCCGTCCAGCCAAACTGAGCAATCGTGGGAGAAGAGCATTGGTGAGAGAGGTAAAGAAGAACCCAAGATCACTGCGGCGGAGCTCCACAGATGCAATAGAGAGAAGGGAGAAAATTCCACAAACTTAACTATCACTGCAGTCCTCCACTAGTCAGGCCTTTATAGCAGAGTGGCCTAACAGAAGACTCTCCTCAGTGCAAGATATATAAAAGACTGCATAGAATTTGCAAAAAAAACACATGAACGACTCCCAGACAATGAGAAATAGGCCTGGTGAGACAAAGATAGAACTTTTTGGCGATAATTCTAAGCGTTATGTGTGGAAAAAAAAACAGGCATTACTCATCACCTGCTCAATACAATCCCAACAGTGAAGCATGGTGGTGGCAGCATTATGCTATGGGGGTGTTTTTTAGCTGCAGGGACAGGACGACTGGTTGCAATTGAAGGAAATATGAATGCGGCTAAGTACAGATATATCCCGGTTGAAAACCTCTTCCAGAGTGCTCTGGACATCAGACTTGGCCGAAGATTCACCTTCCAACAGACAATGACCTTAAGCACACAGCTAAAATAACAAAGGAGTGACTTCAGATCAAACTCTGTGACCATTCTTGACTGACCCAGCCAGAGCCCTGATCTAAACCCAATTGAGCATCTCTGGAGAGACCTGAAAATGGCTGTCCACCAACATTCCCCCTGACAACCTGACGGAACTGGAGAGGTTCTGCAAGGAAGAATGGCAGATGATAACCAAATCCAGGTGTGGAAAACTTGTTGCATCATTCCCAAGAAACCTCATGGCTGTACTACCTCAAAAAGGTGCTTCTACTCAATACTGAGCAAAGGGTCTGAATACTTATGACCATTTTATATTTCAGTTTTTCTTTTTTTAATAAATGTGCAAAATTTCTGTGTTTTTTTTAAAGTAAAGATGGTGTGCAGAGTGTGCATTAATGTGAAAAAATTTGCTTTTTTGAATTTACCAATTGGCTGCAATGAAACAAAGAGTTTAAAATTTAGAGGGGTCTAAATACTTTCCATACCCACTGTATTCCAAATAATATGGATCAGTAGGGCAAATCGCTAAATAATAATTTTATACAAGGAGAACAACAAATGATCAAATGTCCAAATTATGAAAATATGCAACATTTTTATTAGTTTATTGGTTACAAAGAGAAACAGGAACAGGTGTTAGGGTGAAGACACCAATAAAATACAGGTGAGATTAGCATTACCATATATTGTGCAGTCACATCTAAAGCAATATGCCAAGACATCTGCATTAGGTATGTATATGCATGCATGCATACTGTATAGATAAACATAATGCACATAGCATTAACAATAGTCCAAACAGTATATTGTGGTTGGTAGATATATATACATTAAAGGATAATATATAACACTTATGGCCACTTTACACGCAGCTACAGGTAACAGGTTCTCCACAGGTAACTTACTGGCTGCAGTGAAATCATGGAGACATGGTTCTATCTTGTTGTTGTGTACAAATGGAATAATGTCTCCATGATTTCACTGCAGCCAGTAAGTTACCTGTGGAAAACCTGTTACCTGTAGCTGCGTGTAAAGTGGCCATTATGGTCACTTTACGCGCGGCTACATTTATAGCTTGTCCACAGGTAACTTACTGGCTGCAGTGAAATCATGGAGACATTATTCCATTTGTACACAGCAACAAGATAGAACCATGTCTCCATGATTTCACTGCAGCCAGTAAGTTACCTGTGGATAAGCTAGAAATGTAGCCGCGTGTAAAGTGGCCATTAATGTCTGCCGACAACCAGCATTGAGGTGGACAGTCATAGATAACTCTGCAGCTGACAAAATAGTAAACCATACATATAAACATTGGCAGGAACCGAATAGATAAAAAATAAGTTCAGATAGTCTATTTTAGTTATATATTTTTAACCCATCAATATCTGCAGATAGTCTATTTTAGTTGTATATCTTTACATCATAAATATCTGTTGATAGTTTATTTAGGTTATATAGCTTTAGATCATCAATATTGCAGTGTACAGGACTAACAATAGTAATAGCTGGTCAGATAGATATATATGGCAAAAGTATTAAGTCATCATAATAGTGCTATATTTGCTTACATAAGTTGTAAATATTCATACCTGATGTCGCAATATCAGAGAACTACGCCAGCGTGCCGTCCACCCGGCATGTGTTTCGGTCATACAGAAGCTTTGTCACTGTCAATATTCAGAAGTGAGGGGTTTAAAATTGATCAGGACCAATCATGTCCTGCATGCTGGGTTATGATTTATGCATCTCTAAGGTCCTGCAGACTCTAGCAGAATGGCAGCATCTAGGCCATGCCCCCAGACACAAGACAAGCACGTGAGCGGAGATTGCAGGTCTTTGAAGATGTCACCAAACAGCTGGAGACCTGGACTCACAGGGCTCACACGTCCCAGGCATGTTGGACTTCATTGAGAATACCCTCTATTTATAGATAGCATATAAAAGTATACATGGGGACTTATATAGGAACAAAGGATAATTCTTATTCCAGGAAATATAGAGATGCTGTGAGGCATATAAAGATTATCCAAATGACAGATATATAGCATATGCATACATTATCATCTGTCAGCCATACTGCACATAGGTACACATGTCAACATATCGCATTAATACTTTTTAAAACTCATAAATTATAGCCAAAAGGTATTCTTCCCAAGACATAGATGTCATGTATTGCAGCCATAATCATAATGTTCCTTTTTCTCTTTGTAACTAATAAAAATTTTGAATATTTTCATAATTTGGGCATTTGATCGTTTGGTGTTCTCCTTATTTAAAAAAAAGCCTTTCATTTTGTAGCTTACCTTGTGAAATCATGACCTATGGGTGGCTATAAAGTCACATCTAATATACAGGGGTTAGACAAAATAATGGAAACACCTAACGTTTTGGCATCATAATCTTCGAATATGTTATAAACATGCAAACCATGACATACAATACAGACCAAAAGTTTGAACTCACTTTCTAATTCAAAAATTTTCTGTATTTTCATGACTATGAAAATTGTAGATTCACACTGAAAACTACCGGTATGAATTAACACATGTGTAATAATATACTGAACAAAAAAGTGTGAAACAACTGAAAGTATGTCTTATATTCTAGGTTCTTCAAAGTAGCCACCTTTTGCTTTGATTACTGCTTTGCACACTCTTGGCATTCTTTTGATGAGCGTCAAAGCAGCAAAGCACCCCCACACCATCACAGCTCCTCCTCCATGCTTCACGATGGAAACCAGGCATGTAAAGTCCATCCATTCACCTTTTCTCCATCGCACAAACACACGGTGGTTGGAACCAAAGATCTCAAATTTGGACTCATCAGACCAAAGCACAGATTTCCACTGGTCTAATGTCCATTCCTTGTGTTCTTTAGCCCAAACAAGTCTTTTCTGCTTGTTGCCTGTCCTTAGCACTGGTTTCCTAGCAGCTATTTTACCATGAAGGCCTGCTGCACAAAGTCTCCTCTTAACAGTTGTTGTAGAGAAGTGTCTGCTGCTAGAACTCTGTGTGGCATTGACCTGGTCTCTAATCTGAGCTGCTGTTAACCTGCAATTTTTGAGGCTGGTGACTTGGATGAACTTATCCTCTGCAGCAGAGGTGACTCTTGGTCTTCCTTTCCTGGGGCAGTCCTCATGTGAGCCAGTTTCTTTGTAGCACTTGATGGCTTTTGCAACTGTACTTGGGGACACTTTCAAAGTTTTCCCAATTTTTCGGACTGACTGACCTTCTTTTCTTAAAGTAATGATCTCCACTCATCTTTCTTTACTTAGCTGCTTTTTTCTTGCCATAATACAAATTTTAACAGTCTATTCAGTAGGACTATCAGCTGTGTATCCACCAGACTTCTGCACAACACAACTGATGGTCCCATTCCCATTTATAAGGAAAGAAATCCCACTTATTAAACCTGACAGGGCACACCTATGAAGTGAAATCCATTTCCGGTGAATACCTCTTGAAGCTCATCAAGAGAATGCTAAGAGTGTGCAAAGCAGTAATCAAAGCAAAAGGTGGCTACTTTGAAGAACCTAGAGTATAAGACATATTTTCAGTTGTTTCACACTTTATTGTTACGTATATAATTCCACACGTGTTAATTCATAGTTTTGTTGCCTTCAGTCTGAATCTACAATTTTCATAGTCATGAAAATACAGAAAAATCTTTGAATGAGAGGGTGTGTCCAAACTTTTGGTGTGTACTGTATGTTAATGTTTTGTAGTTGATTATTTGTGTTAAGTGATATGTGTATGTAAATTAACAGTTTGTTTTGCCAATGGCAGACCTTTCAGATTTTCAAAAAGGCCAAACATGTTGGTGATCGTATAGCAGGCGCTAGTGTAACAGAAAGTGCCCGAATCCTTGGCGTGTCAAGAGGTACTGTCTCCAAAGTAATGACTACGTTTGAAAGAGAAGGAAAAACGTCCGCAGCAAAGCACAGGTCCGGCCGAAAGTCGAAGTTGACTGAGAGAGACAGTCACACTCTAAAGCAAATTGTGAGAGAGGATGGCAAGACCACAGCTCTGAAAATCACTGCTGACCTCAATGAACACCTACAGAACCCAGTTTCCATGAAGACTGTTCGTCAGGAGCAGCACAAATCTGGATTCCACGGAAGAGCTGCAATTAGAAAACTGTTGCTCTCAATGACAAATGTTTCCAAGTGTTTAGAGTGGTGTAGAAACCTCCAGAATTGGTCCCTCGAGCAGTGGAAACATGTGATATTCTCAGACGAATCATCTTTTACCCCATTTTCCGACCTCCGGCTGAGTGTACGTTTGCAGACAGCCGAAAGAAGCGTTGCATCCAGACTGCCTTCTCCAAACCGTAAAACATGGCGGAGGTTCTGTGTTGATATAGGGTGCTATTTCGTGGAGATCTGCCAAGCCAATGATATCACCTTGTATGAATCCATACCTCGGAGAATTGAGGCTGTAATCACCGCAAAATGTGGACCTACACCATATAAAACTAACTTTTGTTGATTTTTCCACGTATTTCAATTATTTTTTATGTAATGCATATTGATATGTCTTTGCTTCTTACACCTTCTCCTTCCATTTTATTTAGTTTCTTTCTCCAGCTTTGATGCTAGTCAAATGTTCTCTTAACTGCATTCTGTTAATTACTCCCTGCTGTTAAGTGTCCTCCTGCTCCCTCCTCCTCCTCTCACCTGCATTCATTTCAATGACATTTGAATGATATAAATTGAATGGAGCAGTTCAGATATGACCTTGGTCAGATGTGACATCATTTAAGTTTGAAATTTTAAAGTGTCACATCAGAAATATACCAGAAATAACACAGAAGTAACCAGAAGGTACCGTCTAACTGTCTTTGTTACTTTGATGTGAACTTTTTTTTCTCAGCATGTCTTTTACTTCAATGTCTGTCTTCAATGTCGTCAATACTTAAAATATCTGTGGTACACATAACTGCAAAGTCCTCCATTCATCTCTGCTGTCCATGTGGTGCAATTTCCTTGCTGAAATATATTGTATTCCATTATGAATATACCTCTCCATTTTACTGCCCCCTAATGTTTTATGATCCTTTGTGTTAGCTGGCTGTGAATCACCATGTGTCTATGGCCTGATTGCTGATGGGCTAATGAAGCTCGGTTCCCTCCCCCCTGCTCCTCACCTGAATTCAATTTTTGGGAGCATATCTGGCGCCACTTTTAGTCTGCTCTAGACATGTCTGCAACAAAGTAGTTTTTTAAAGTGGCAAAATATGAAATAGATCAGAAATGGACGAGAATTGACTGGGATAGACTGGAAGGTAATGACATAGAGGGCCACTAAAACAATGTGTATAACTCTATTCACTACTAATCTTTACCATGTTTTTTATTTCATTGTTTGTTTTCCTATGTGCTCTCACCACCAACCTTTATCACCCTATCCCCCCTCCATCACTACTCATTCACATCAGCCCCTCTCTCCTGCCCTACTCTATGTACAGCTCCCACGCTATCTTTAGTTTACTGAAGATTCTCAGCCCATCATATTCCAAAGTTTGGCATAATAAATCATTTCCTAAATCCAAAAACTATTTGCTCTTTCTCTTTTTACTGCTGCTTCTGTCAGGTGATATCTCTCCTAACCCTGGTCCACCCTCTGGTAACTTCAACCCCTCTCCCACCTCACACAGAAACCCCACTAACCTTATTAGCATTACGTGCACACCTTCATCTCCTTCTTTTAATTGCGCTCTCTGGAATTCACGGTCTGCATGCAAAAATCTTCCCTTCATTCATAACTACTTTCTCACTAACTCTCTCAATCTCCTGGCCCTCACTGAAACCTGGATCCAGGATTCAGACACTGCTTCCCCTGCTGCTATTTCTTATGGCAGCTTACATTTCTCTCATTCCCCAAGACCTGGGAACAAATATGGTGGTGGAGTTGGCTTACTCCTGTCCCAACAATGTGCTTTCCAGGTTATCCCTAAAGCGCCAGCACTCTCATTCCCCTCTTTTGAGGTTCACACCATTAGGCTATTCCATCCCCTTCCCCTCAGAGTAGCGGTGGTATATTACCCCCCAGAGTCACCCACCTAGTTCCTCGACCATTTCTCCATGTGGTTGATACACTTCATGTCCTCAGAATTACTAGCCCTCATTCTGGGAGACCTTAACATCCCCATAAACGGCCCCATCTCCCCATCTGCCTCCCAGCTCCTATCTCAAACCACGTCACTTGGCCTCTCACAGCTCTCAACCTCTGAGACACACAAGGATGGTAACACCCTTGACCTGGTCTTTACCCACTGTGCTCAACCTCCTCCTTAGATAATTCATCTCTTCCCCTCTCTGACCACAACATTCTCTCCTTCATGCTCACTAAAGCTCACCCACCACAGCCCACCCCTACTTATCAAACATCCAGAAATTTACAGGCTATTAACCCTCATGCACTCACAGATTCCCTCATCTCATCACTGTCCCCAATCTCCTCAATCTCCTGTCCAGATCTGGCAGTATATTGTGGTGCCCCTGCGACCAGGGTGGCCACATAGGGAACTGCAGCCAGGTAGGAGGAAAAGACAGTTTATACACTAAACACCCTCACAGACAACCCACACACCACTAGGAGGCAGCACCCAACCCGGAGCCCGGAACTCTAGGCGGGCAAAGGGTGGTGGGTTTAGAGGAAAGTGGGTGGGAACGCATGTAGGTCAGATGACAGAAGGTACAAGTAGAGGAAGAGGAGGAGGAAGGAGTTAGTAGGCCGAGGGTGCCGAGCCGAAAAGACCAGTAAAGACCAAGTAGGCTGAGAAACAAAGACCAGAGTGAGCCGAGCAGACAAGAAAGGAAAGAAAGACACACACTTTCTGGAGGAGTGGGGCTGATGGAGATGCAGAATCCACAGAGTCATAGAAACCATGGAGAGAAAGCTCGTCCATAGCCAGCACCTCAGGGAAGTTTGAGGAAAGAGATAGATCAGCAGCACTGAGTCTGAGGAATACAGCAGCACTGACTAACTGGAGGAGAAGTCTTCGCTACTGAAGCTGGAGTCTCACGGGTCAGAGGGAGCCTGATAGTGCCTTGCGGGAGAGGGCTATTGCAGGCTAGGCACACAGCAGAGTGTCGGCTCTGACGGGGAACTGAAAATTTACCCGGTATCCCCAGATTTACCGACGGGGAGCTCCAATTTTTAGTTGGAGTTCCCACCCAAAGGACAGAAAGCACAGTAGCAACCACGAGGACCCACAGGGGTCCGAGCTGCCACTATAATGTCCAGAGACACACCAAGAGAGAGAGAAACCACAGCCTGGAAAGGACCTAGAAGGAGTGAGGGGTCTCAGAGAGCGACAACCTGGCTGCAGAGGGTTTAGTGAAAACCAGAGTAAAGAGACTGTAACTGGTGTTAAGAAGTGCACTTTACTAAGAATTGCTGTAACTGTTTGAAGAGAACTGACCAGTAAACCCGGTGAACCCTGCATCAGACTCCCATGTGTGATTCCCTGCAGACAGGACTTTACTATATCTTTGCACCCTTGTCTGGGACTGATTTCTTCCAGCAGGACAGCAGAAAGGTCCCACCTGGGGAGCCACAGCCGGTCAGCTCTGCACACTGGCTGAAAGAAGGCTGCAGCAGCAGGAAAGTAAGTGAACTGCACCTATTGCAAGCCCCCGTCATAACCATTACAGACTTTAACTATCACTGCCCCAGGGAACCCAGCTCTACCCGCGGAGAGCTATTACATCTCCAGCTGCCAAACATCATCCCCGGAGGTTCTGCAGCAGCGGTAGTCCCATCACTGACCACACACCGTGGGTGGCGTCACGACAAACTGTATCCTTTGTATATATCCCCTTTTACTTGTGAGAACCCGGGACACGGTCCGGACCAGGACCTCTGTGACATCCCGAGCAGCGACCCGGTCCGGTACCGAGTACCCCATCCCAGTGGGCTCCACAATATCACTATAATAACACTCTCAGAAGCACCCTGCACCAAGTTGCGCCCCTCACTCTTAGAACCTCCAAAGATAGGACAAAACAGCCCTGGCTCACATCACAAATTCAATTCCTCCAGTGATGCTCTAGGAGTGCTGAACGCCTATGGAGGAAAACGTGCTCGCCAGAAGACTTTATCCATTATAAATTCATGCTAAAAACCTACAACTCTGCCTTTCACCTTGCCAAATAAACCTACTTCACCTGCCTGATTATACAGCAATCCAAAAAAACTCTTTGACACCTTTCACTCTCTCTTCAGTCATAAAGTACAGGCCTCTATCACTGACCTCTGTGCTGATGATCTGGCCTCTTACTTTATGGAGAAAATAGACAACATCCACTAGGAAATCAGCTCCCAGCCTCCAAGCATTGCCACACCCATTCTTTCCCACATCTCCTCCAGCTCACTCTCCATATTTGACCCAGTTACAGAAGAACAAATTACCAGGCTCCTCTCTTCCTCTTGTCCCACTACATGCACCACTGACCCCATTCCCTCACACCTACTCCAGTCTCTGTCCGATCGTCACCACTCACCTAACCAAAATCTTCAATCTCTCCCTCTCTTGTGGTATCTTCCCCTCCTCCTTCAAACACTTGATCATTACTCCATTATTAAAGAAAGCTTCTCTCGATCCATCCTGCACAAATAACTATAGACCAGTCTTCAATCTCCCCTTCATCTCTAAACTCCGGGAGCACCTGGTCTACTCCCGCCTCACCCGTTACCTCTCCGCTCACTCTCTTCTAGATCCATTACAGTCTGGCTTCTGCCCCTTCACTCTATAGAGTCTGCCCTCATCAAAGTTACCAATGACCTACTGACAGAAAAACGTAACGGTGACCACTCTCTGCTTATTCTTCTTGATCTCTCTGCAGCTTTTGACACTGTTGACCACCATCTCCTACTCACTATGTTGCACTCCATTGGTATAAATGACACCACTCTCTCCTGGCTCTCTTCCTATCCTTCTGACCACTCTTTCAGTGTATCATTTGCTGGCTCTACTTCCTCCCTTCTTCCTCTCACTATTGGGATCCCTCAGGGTTTAGTCTTTGGACCTCTTCTCTTCTCTCTCTACACAGCCCTGATTGGACACACCATCAGCAGATTTGGTTTCCAGTACCATCTCTATGCTGACGACACACAATTATACACTTCAGCCCCTGACCTTACCCCTGCGGTTTTAAAGAACACCAATGACTGTCTAGCTGCAGTTTCCAACATCATGCCGGCTCTACATTTAAAACTCAACCTTTCCAAAAATGAACTTCTTTTGCTCCTGCCCTCCACTAACCTCCCTAAATATGACTTCTCTCTCTCAGTGTGCGGTACCATGATAACACCTAGACAGCAGGCTCCCTGTCTGGGTGTCACGTTTGACACCGATCTCTCCTTCACCTTCTATATACAATCTCTCGTCTGCTCTTGTCGCTTAAACCTGAAGAACAACTCTAGAGTCTACCCCTTTCTCACAATGGAAACAACTAAAACCCTTACCATGGCCCTAATCCACTCCCGCCTTGATTATTGCAATTCTCTATTAATTGGCCTCCCCCTCTCTAAACTTTCCCCTCTACAGTCCACCCTTAATGCAGCAGCCAGGATCACCTACCTGGCCAAACGTTACTTAGATGTCTCCGCTCTATGCCAGTCATTGCACTGGCTGCCTATACACTACAGAATAAAGTTCAAATTGCTTGTTCTCATCCACAAAGCTCTTCCAAATGCAGCACCCCCCTACATCTCCTCCCTCATCTCAGTCTATCACCCAACCCGTTCTCTATGTTCTACAAATGACCTTCAACTAACACCTGCACTAATCCGATCATCCCACTCCCGGCTCCAAGACTTCTCCTGAGCTGCCCCAATTCTCTGGAATGCTCTACCCCAAGAAATCAGGACCATCCACAACTTGCATGGCTTCAGACGCTCACTAAAAACACATCTTTTCAAGGCGGCCTATCATGCTCCCTAACAAAATTCCTTTGTACTGTACATAGCCCATTCACTATCTCTCTCGACATAACTCTTCTTCAAATTCCACCAAACCCAAAAGGTCTACACAGATTGTCTCGTGACCATTCATGTAACTTTATTTCTATCCCCCCTTTTCATCAAGATCCCTGGACCATCAGTGTAATAAGTGCCTGCACTTTGTGTAACCCCTATCTCGTTGTAGATTGTAAGCTCTTGAGCAGGGTCACCCTTATTTTTTGTTTTATCTATTGTATTGTATTGTATTTTTTACATTGATTCTATGCTTATTGTATTGTTTTCTACTATTGTACTGTATTCTTTCTTTACTGGAATTACTGTATTATATTGTGTATTTTCTTACTTTATTATACTGTGTATTTTCATCTATTACCCACTGTATTGGAAAGCATTGCGGAATATGTTGGCGCTATATAAATAAAGCTTTATTATTATTTATTATTGAACTTGTCCACGCATTGCAGTTCACTAACCTTATTCAACATTCCAGATGAATTGGTGGTTAGCTGAATAAACCTAATTGTTTTCTTTATTTCTCCTCCAAATATGTCAGGCTTCAATAACCACTCCACCCAACCACACGCTCAGGTATTACCTGTGGCATAGGGAATGGGATTTGTAATGTAAGTCAGGTGCCTTCTGCAGCCCATGCTATGGAGAGGTTAATGAGGATCTAGGCAACAAGATTGTGCAAACAATAATGTCTTGTAAGCAATTGTGTCCTGGCACTGGAAGAGGCGGAAGTTACTTGCACCCAGCTTGTGCATTGCAAGATTAGATAGGCCACTGGTTTTTCATGTATACAAATTTTTTGGAAAAAAAGAGAAGGTAACTTTTTTCTTGGTTTTACTAAGAGGCGGGCCCCTAGGCAAAGCAAAAACGCATCACCATGGAGCTTGGGCTATCTTAGCAGTGCAGTACAATACAGCTACACTGTGCTACATTTTGCTGCCATGCACCTACAGTTCAAAGTTTTGCTATGTTATAGATCCACCGCAAGACATGTCAGCTCTAGAGGATGTAATCTTCCTCAGCAGCCGAGAGACAGAGGGTGTTTCAGCACCAGAACCAGCGCAGCACGCATAGGACACATATGTCACTTGGAGCTTGACTGCGCTAACTGCAAAGGGCCTCATATGCAGCGAAGTCATGATCCAGCACTGGGCTCGGATGCCAGAGGAGGTCCTGAGGAGTAGAGATGATTGAACAACTGAGGGTTCAAATTCAGTTTGGCTCGCTAAATTATTATTATTATTATTTATTTATAAAGCGCCATTAGGTTCCATGGCGCTTTACATGAGGAAAAGTCAGACGAAAACAAGTACAATAATTGTGGACAATCAGGTCATACAGGTACAAGACGAGAGAGAATCCTGTCCACGAGGGCTCACAGTCTACGAGGGATGGGTGGGGATACATTTGGGTGGGAAAATGCCGGTCGCAGGGTGGTGGACCGGGTCTCATTGCAGGTTGTAGGCTTAACGGAAGAGGTAAGTCTTTAGGTTTCTTTTGAAGGTTCCCAGGGTAGGTGAGTGTCAGATGTGTTGGGGCAGAGAGTTCCAGAGAATAGCAGATGCACGGGAGAAATATTGTATGCAGTTATGAGAGGAGGAGATGAGGGGGGAGTAGAGGAGGAGTTCTTTGGAGGATCGCAGATTGCGTGAGAGGAGGTATCGGGAGACCATGTCGGAGATGTAAGGAGGGGACAGGTTGTGAATGGCCTTGTATAACATGGTTAGTGTTTTGAACCGGGATCTCTGGGAAGCGGGGAGCCAATGAAGAGCTTAGCAGAGGGGTTAGACAGGGGAGCAGCAGGAGGACAGATGGATTAGTCGGGCAGCATAGGATAGATTGGAGAGGTGCAAGAGAGGTAGCAGGGAGGCCGAAGAGCAGGAGGGTGCTGTAGTCGAGGCAGGAGATGATAAGAGCATGAATAAGTGTTTTAGCGCTGTCGTGGTCAAGGAAGGTGCGAATCCATTAAATGTTTTTGAGCTGGAGTCAGCAGGAGTTGGTGAGGGCCTCGATGTGGGGCTTGAAGGAGAGTCAAGGATTACTCCGAGGCACTTGGCTTGGGGGACTGGGGAGAGTGAGCAGTCGTTGACGAGGATAGATAGGACGGGTAGTGGGGGAGAGTTGCTTGGGGGAAGATGATGAACTCAGTTTTGTCCATGTTCAGTTTAAGGAAGCGAGCAGAGAAGATGCATGAGATGGTGGACAGGCATTGATGAAATTTGGATAGCAGGGAGGTGATGTGGGGTCCAGACAGGTAGATTTGAATGTTGTCGGCATAGAGGTGGTACTGAAGGCTTTGGGACTTAATGAGTTGCCCTAGGCCAAGAGTGTAAATCAAGAAAAGTAACGGTCCCAGGACCAAGCCTTGGGGGACCCCGACTGATTCGGGTAGGATGAAGAGGAGGTGTGGGAGTGGGCGACGCTGAAAGTCCGGTCTGCTAGGTTAAAGGAGATCCAGAAGAGGGCTAGGTCACTGATGCCAAGGGATTATAGGATCCGAAGTAGGAGGGAATGGTCAATAGTGTCGAAAGCGGCAGATAGGTCGAGGAGGAGGAGTACGGAGTATTGATGCATGCTCTTGGCGGTCAGTAGGTCATTGGTGCCTTTGGTTAGGGCTGTTTCAGTAGAGTAATGGGGTCGGAAACTGGATTGTAGGCAGTCGAAGAGGGAGCAGGAGGAGAGGTGGGAGGAATGGACATGCTGTTGAAGTAGTTTAGAGGCGAAAGGGAGAAGAGATATGGGACGATAGTTAAAAACAAATGTTGGGTTGAGAGAGGGTTTTTTGAGGATGGGTGTGATCAAGGCATGTTTGAAGGCTGAGGGAAGTTGCTGGTAGTGAGTGATAAGTCGAAGAGATGAGTTTGGGTTGGGATGAAAACGGAGGTGAGGTTGGGAATGAGGTAGTATGGGAGTGGGTCTTGGGCGCTGGTGGTGAGGTGCGATTTCGATAGGAGGGAGGAGAGCTGGTCTTCAGTTATGGGGGGAAGCAGTTGATGGAGGCAGAGGGCAGTGCAGGTGAGAGGGGAAGTTGTGGGGACAGTGGGTCAAAGCTGTCTCTGCCTCCTTCTTCAAGGAGAAGATTGACAAAATCAAAGTCTTCAGCAGAGATAAGGGGAGAGGGAGGAGGAGCGGGTGGACGGAGTAAGGAAGTGAAAGTTTTGAAAAGCTGTTTGGGATTGTGGAACAGGGAGGTTATTAGGGATGAGAAGAAGGCTTGTTTGAAGGCAGCAAGTGAGGTCAGTGAGGGACTGTTTGAATAGAACGAAGTACTCAGTGGAGTGAGACTTTTTCCATTTCCTCTCAGTGACCCTGGAGGTCTGTCTCAGGCAACCCTGGCACCACCCTCACTAAAGACCTGTTTGTGCGTGGAGCGTGGTATGTGAGGGGGGCGGCTAGATCGAGGGCCTTAGTTATTGTGGTGTTGTATGGGGTGGTGGCAGTGTCTATGTCATATATGGAAGTTATGTCAGTGAGAGGGAGAAGAGATTCTGAGAATAAGTGAAGATCTATGTCTTTTAGGTTTCTGCGAGGGTGATCGAGTTTGCGGAGAGGGGGTAGCATAGCAGGGGATGAGAGGGAGGAGAAAGTCAAGAGATTGTGGTCAGACAGGGGGAGGGGTGAGTTTGTGAGGTTAGAGAGAGAGCAGAGGTGGGTGAAGATGAGATCCAGCATTTGGCCATCTTTATGGGTGGCAGAGGAGGACCAATGGGAGAGCCCAGCAGAAGTGGTCAGAAAAAGAAGTTTAGAGATGGTTGGGTGGGAAGAGTCGAGGGGGATATTGAAGTCGCCCATAATGATAGTGGGGATGTTGATAGAAAGGATGTGAAGTAGCCAGGTGGTGAAGGGGTCAAGAAGGAAGGCAATGGGTCTGGTGGTGCAGATAGATGAGTACAGGCCAGCTGAAGGATTAGGTCAAAGAATGACGGACGATTGGGCTTCGAAAGAGGGGAGAGTGACAGGGTGGTGAATAGGGGAGAAGATTAGTGTTGGACAGATCGCCGACACTACCCCCATGTTTGTCAAAGGGGCGGGGGATGTGGGAAAGACTCAGTCCACCATAAGATAGTGCAGCGGGGGAGGACGTGTCAAAGCGGGTAAGCCAGGTCTCGGTGATGACAAGGGATGAGAGTTTGTTATAGATAAAGAGGTCGTGGATGAATGAGAGTTTATTGCAGACTGAGCGGACTTTCCAGAGTACGCAAGGTAGAGGGACTGGGTGAGGGGGGAGGGGTGTTCGCTGAGATCTTTTGCCACATTTTCCTAACCCCATTGAAATTAATGGAAGGCAACATGAAACACATAGAAAACACCTTCAAAGTTGTTCAAAAGTTGACAAACTGGTCACATTAGTGCCAGACACCAAGAAAAGGGACAACAGTCTATCTAGATTAAAAATAATATCATGGCATAGCATGGGTGCATGACACACGGTCTGTGCCAACTTGCACACTATCAAAGTCAGTTGAAAATATGAAGTTATTGACATTCACTTAAATTTCAGAGGTGGGTGAAAGTCAGTTTAAATTGACACATGGATGAGACAAGGGGGAAAAATGGAAGCAGTTGTCTACATTAAGTAAAAAAAGGAGAAGGAGTAAAAGGAGGATAAGTTACAGGAGTAGGCGTGACACTCGGAGAGCCCAGCTCAAGGAATGTACCACATAGCAAAAAGACCCTAACAGGAGTCCTCACTTTTCCACAAATTAGAGTCGCAACTAGGGATGAGCGAGTAGTAAAATATTCGGACTTGCTATACTTGTAACGAGTAGGTCCTAATACTCTGGTACTTGCTACGAGTAGCGAGTCCAATGCAAGTCAATGGGAAATGTCAGTACTTTCACAGTGTATATATATGCACTGCAAAAGTGAAATAAAAGTTAATAAAAGGTGTCAAAAATAAAAAAATAACATACTCACCTCTCTGACAACTGGACCTGAAGAGGACACATCTGCTGGCCTGCCAGGACCTTATGTCTGATGGTCAATCAGATGGCTGGTAGCAATCAGGTGGTGTGTGATGTCACACACCACCTGATTGCTACCGGCCATCTGATTGGCCATCAGACTTAAGGTCCTGGCAGGCCAGCGGATGTGTTCAGCCGTCGGATAGGTGAGTATGTTATTTTTTTAGTTTTGACACCTTTTATTTAACTTTCGCAGTGTATAGAGATACACTGTGAAAGTGAATGTACTACTCACTACTCCTAACGAATAATCGCAAGGAAACTTGCGGAATAGCCCGAATACCATACTATTCGGCGAGTATCGAGTAGTTACGAGTATACTTGCTCATCCCTAGTCACAACACATCAAAGTGTTATGTATCCATTAAAACATTTTGTATTGGGCCACAATAGCAGCATGGCTGGAGCCTGGGCCCAGCATTTCAATGTTGAGTATCTAGGAAATGGTGTACAAGTGTTATGAGTAGGTATGGTGCCCAAGGAGTCCTGCTCAAGGAATACACTACACAGCACAAAGACCCTAACAAGAGTCCCCACTTTTCCAAAAATTTAGGCAGAACCACCACCAAAGTGGCAACCTTTGCCCCAGAGTAAAAATATTGTAATGTGAAGCTTCATGCAGCACATCGAAAAGTACACCAGTGCCTAGTCTCCCCATTCTGACACTGGGGTGCAAAAGTCCTTGGAGATCCATGACTTATTCAACTTGATAAACTTTAGGCATTCTACATTGTTGGTGGACAGCCATATACGCTTATCCAACAGGACACAACCAGAAGCGCTTAAGACACGTTCTTAGAGAACGCTTGCTGCCAGGCACAATAAAATCTCCAAGGCATGAGTGGCAAGCTCAGGCCACTTTTCCAGTTTTCCAGTTTTGAAGCTCAAAATGCACAAGGGTCCAGTGTCACAGTCATGGCATCGATATTGAGCTGTAGATACTCCTGCACCATCCTCTCGAGGCGTTGAGTATGTGTGAGTCCTGTCCTTTCTTCTTGCGTTGTAAAGGCTGGTCTAAAATATGGTAAAGCAACTAACATTAATTGCTGGTAAAAGATACACTGCTGCTGGTAACGTTTCTTTGATGACAATGGCTCGATATTCCCTGTCTTGAAAGCATAGAACTGCTATGTGTACTATCTGCCACTGGTGTTTTGAGGAAAAGCCGTCCTCAGATTGTCTAAAAGCTACTTTTGATATTCCTGCATGTGTACATTACTTTCCAGGGTGGGAAGCATTTGGACAAATTTACTTTTCTACCGGGGACCTAACAGTGGGGCAACCCAGTATTCAACATTACTTCGAATCCTAACAATCCATGGATCATGTTGCAGATAGTGCACCAATAAGGTACTCATGTGTCTTGTACAACCAGGAGGCCCAAGTCCTCGTTGTATTGGTGGTGGTGGGGTGGCGCTTTCTTCCTCTGCCTCTTCTGGCAACCTCACACAAAGAAACATGACCAAAATCTCCCTCATTTGCAGAGTCTTCTGTCAACTTCACCTCTTCCTCATCACCTCCTGCTCCTTCATCAAATGTTTGTCTGATACCATGAGCCCTCATTGATCCCTCTCCTCCACCCTCCTATACCACCCGCCTCTGTGCTGATGACAGTCCGGACCTTTCAGATCTTATAATAATAATAATAATAAAGCTTTATTTATATAGCGCCAACATATTCCGCAGCGCTTTACAATGTAGGGTCAGAGTACAGAAAATATAATACAGTAAGTAATTACAGTAGAGAACAAATAAAGTACAATAATTGGATACAAAACAATAGGCATAGAATCAATGTGAAAAAAATACAATAAATAAAGCAAGAAATGAAGGTGACCCTGCTCAGAAGAGCTTACAATCTACAACGGGATAGGGGTTGCACAAGGTGCAGGGGCTTATTGCACTGATGGTCCAGGCATCTTGAGGAAGTGGGGCATAGGGCTAAGCTTACATGAATGGTCATTATACAGTCTGTATAGACCTTTTTGGTTTGGTGGAGTTTGTAGAAGAGTAATGTCCAAAGGGATAGCCCATTTACTGTCTACAATACAATGGACTTCTATTAGGGAGTATGATAGGCCGCCTTAAAAAGATGCGTTTTTAGGGATCGTCTGAAGCCATGCAAGTTGTGGATAGTCCTGATTTCTTTGGGTAAAGCATTCCAGAGGTTTGGTGCAGCTCTGGAAAAGTCTTGGAGCCGGGAGTGGGAGGATCGGATTAGTGCAGATGTTAGTCGAAGGTCATTTGAGGAACGTAGAGAGAGGGTGGGGTGATAGACAGAGATGAGGGAGGATAGGTAGGGGGGTGCTGCATTGTGAAGAGCTTTGTGGGTGAGAACAAGCAATTTGAATTTGATCCTGTAGTATACAGGCAGCCAGTGCAATGCAGATCTTCTTATCTTTTGCACATACGCCTCCTCCTTTACTTCCTCCTCTTTCTCTTGGACCACCACCTGACTCTGCATGCTGGTCAAAGTGTGCTCCAGCATGTAGATGGCTGAAAATGACATCATCAGTGCTAAACAGCTTAGTCACCATTTCAAAACTGTGCAGAAGGGTGCCGAGGTCCTTTATCTGTGACCACTCCATTAGCGTGATTTGCTCCACCTCAGGTGGCCCTGCTGATATGTCATTGCATACTGCATCAGGGATCGTTTTGCTGTCAATGTCGCTGCAACATGTGCAGAGTGGAATTCCAGAGTGTCGGCACATCACATATCAGGCGGTTAACCGGCATGCCAAAAGTCTTCTGTAGCGATGCAAGTCATTCAGACACAGGGTGCCAATGGCTGAAGTGATCACACAGCAATCGTGCCCTCTGCAGTAGCACATGTAGGCCAGGATAGTGGCCTAGAAATTGCTGGACAACCAGGTTCAGGACATGAGCCATGCGAGGCACGTGTGTCACCTTGCCCTAGCGTAGGGCCGCACCCAGGTTTGCAGCATTGTCACACACGGCTTTCCATGGCTGCAGGTTCAGTGGAGACAGCCATTGATTAAACTCGGTCTCCAAAGCTGACCACAACTCCCCAGCTGTGTGACTCACATTTGCCAGACATTTTAACATTAACACAGCCTGATGCCTTTGAAAACTGCTGGCAGCGCAGTAAGGAGGTGTGCAGGATTCCTTCTGCTCATGAGGAACATATATATCAGGATGGAGGGTCATATATATATACCAGGATTGATGATAATATATACCTGGGTAGGGGACATATACCAGAAAGAGGGATTATAAACACCAGGATGGGTATCACATACCAGGATGGTGATCATATACCGGGATGGGGGCTTGGAAGAGGCTCAGGACAGGGGACATTAGTACAGAATTATGTGACATTACCTCCATCAGTCTAAGTATCAGATCCACCTCCTCCCATAACAGAGCGTCAAGACCACATTTTTTGTTTCAAATTTCTTTATTATCCCCCTCTTAAACCTGGGTGTATATTATGGCCCAGTGCATCTTCTAGTCCAAAAAATATCTTTGCGAGAAGCCAGAGACTTTGTGCCCAGTGGTGGTGATGTTCAAACATGGATTCTTAAGTCATCTCCATGGGAAGGTTTGTAATTGAAAAGTACTTTCCATCCTTACTTCAAGAGGATAGTGCCACTCAAATGTTTCACAGAGCAGCCAACAGCCTGCTCATACCTTTGGTGGATGTGAAACAAGACTTCTTGGTCTGGAGAAGGGAATTAACAAAAAAAGAAGTCATAGGGTTAGAAAATGAAGTAGACCCAACATCCAATATCATCAGATCAGTTTGCTGGCCGGCAAACCAATCAGATGATCAATATCAGGTTCAAGGACCTGAATCAGATGTCAGAACAGCTGTGTTTAAATTTCCCGCACTGACACCGAACAGCTGATGTCGGCACGGGCTACTTAAACACAGCTGATATGACAGCTGTTTAAGTTTCCTGTGTCGACACCGAATAGGTGATGTCAGCGTGGGAGATTTAAACAGCTGTCAGATCAGTGTGTTTAAAGCTCCCGCACCAACACCGCGGGGCGATGAGTGGCTGCCGCTCTTGGAGCCCCCTGGTGCCATCCGATCACCCCCTGTGTCCCATGCCTGCCGCCTGTGCAGCGGGGGACAGGGGGTGAACGGACGGCACCAAGGGGCTGTAGGAGCCAGAGGCAGCGAGATCGCAAGTGACATTTTTATGATTTTGGCATGGCGTTGGGGGTGCGGCCGGCAAAATGCTAGAGTTTCCCCATAGGATCATATTGGGCTCGGTGCTCGAGTCGAGCTCCCGAGCAACTCGATATGGTCGACTCAAGCATCGAGCACCTGAGCATTTTACTGCTCGCTCATCACTAACCTGCATATCTATATATATTGTGGCAAGACCACTCACTCGGCTGCAATCAGAAGTAGACACAGGTACGATTTTGGCTGTAGATTTATTGTTACCGCATAAACCCGGCAGACTTTAGCACAGGAGAAAATTTAGCCTCGTCACAAATCGGGTCATGGTAAGTGTGGTCATGTGACCTGATTTGTAACGTCACCACAGGTCCTATAAGCATCAGGACCTTGCCGGAGGCAGCGGTGGATCGCCGGACAGGTGAGCATACAGTTTGCTTTATTTTTAACTCTTTCTTTTACTTAAGTTCACTTCTGCAATGTATGTATATACATTGCGGAAGTGAAAATGCCCTACACAGCTCGCTATTTAGTGTTCTATGGTGTTCGACGAACATTCGACGGACATTCGTCGAACACCACCCCCGATTCGACAAATCGAATCGAACTAGAACACTAGGGCGGCGCTCATTTCTAATATCAACTTGGTGGCTATGTTCACTTTCATCACTCCATACATGTGCTTTTATGAGTACCTTATGATTTAATGATGTATTAATGTATACTGCTTTGCATAATTGATGGAAAGTGTATTGTTGAAACACTATTTAAACGTTCACTTATTGCCTTTCCACTGCTTTAGTTTAGATAAAATATATTTTACAATCCTGTGTGATTTTCAAAATGTTATGGTCATGATCTTTAATTGACAGGAAAATTCTTAGTCTTCACAGTCAGCTCTATTTGAGGTAACGTGAACTGACCCAGAAAGTCATGTGCCTCATGCAAGAAACCTCAACTATTTCATCCAACGACACTAAGAAGCCAAACAAAATAAAATAATATGTGCGTTCTCCATGTCATTTGCTCAACCCTGTAAAAGCAAACTTATTTTCACAAAAATATATTATTGTGAAAAAATAAAATTATGTCTCTATATGTAGCTTACTATAGTTAGATTATCAAATATGTAAAAATCTGCTTTGCTTGACTTTTCATCTAAAGACATATTTACTGTTAAGGCTTCCATGTATGTTACATAATAAACCAGGTAGACTGAAATGTAGAATGTATGCTTCAACTTGTAGTCTAATAGTGGGAACATGATATTTACACAAGTCACAGTGGGGTAATTTCTAGGTTAACTATCGTATTTTCTCATTTTAATTTTGAACTGTAAAGTGGTAATGATAATTAATTCATTTCTTCTCGGCGACATCTCCTCATGCCACCATCATGGAGGCTGAGGCCTGGCCCAATGCCTTCAACCTTCTGCACCCAAAACGCAGTCAGGGAGGGGTACAGGACACATTATCCGCATGCATTAAGCTTGCCCAGGGAGCCTTGAATGTTTTTATCCAGAGGCATCTTTTTGCCACCTTTTGTTACTACACGCATAAAATCATGTAGATATCGGTTACCCAGAGACATGTTTTTCCTCTCAAGTGTTGCAATAATTTGCTTCTAACTCACTTACAATATTTTTTGCATTATAATACACATTTTCTTCCCAAAATGATTGGGAGGAAATGGAGGTGCATCTTATTATCAGGCTATACCTGGTGGTGGACCAGAGGCAGACCAGAAGACAAGGTGCAGACCCGAGCATAGAGTGTCCTAGCAGTGGTGGCACAATGGTGCAATGCTGTGGGGGTGTCCTGGTGGCAGCAGCATGGTGCTGAGGGAGTTTCCCGGCAGCACATAGCCAGCACTATTGATGTTGTATCAGTACATGCAATGGGCTGAAGGACTATAGCTGCAGAGGCAGTGCATGTGCAGGAGTTCTAGAACAGCCAAGATCTCAATCTGCACATATGCTACAATCATTTTCCATTGCGGCACACGTACAGATTGATATTTCTGCAGTCCGAGACCTTCTTGTGCACCTGCGCTGTTAAGGCAGCTATTTTTCATGAGCCCATCTACTGCAGGAAATATTAATGGTGCTTACTGTATGCTTGCTGGGACACCCCTACAGCATTGTCCCACCATGCCGCTGCCATCGAGACACCCCCACAGCATCGCTCCACCATGCTGCTTCTGCTGGGACACTCTAGCAGCATTGCCCCACTCATGCTGCCACCAGGATACCCCTGCAGGGTTATGCCAACCTTCTGTTGCCACTGGGACATGCCCTCTGCATTTCCCCACTCATACTACCGCAATTGGGACAGGCCCTCCTCCCTGTCTAAGGACCGCAGAATCACCCCATTCATGCCGCCGCCGACCTTTGACTCCACTCCTTTTCACCCCTGGTAAGCTACACTGACTTTCTAATACTTTATATGATGCACTTTGTTATAAGATGGACCCCCTTTTTTGTACCATTAAAACATTTTGTTCCAATGTTTTTCCTCTGAATTTAGGGTGCGCCTTATAATCCGATGCGTGTTATAAAGTGAAAAATACGGTATATATGTTTGGTATCTACAGTATGTACGCGTACTGACTTGGAGAATCATATTTACAGGTTAATTTAATCGTACACTGATCATTAATTTTTAGCCCATTCTTCAGGACACTACATGATAGAAGGAATGGTGCCCTTCAAAAGTACATTTGCACCCAAAAAGGAAGCCCTTCACTGGCAATGAAATGGAAAACAGATAATTGCCCGGTCATGAAAGGGTAAATGTTTATGCCTGGATGTAAGCATCACTAGCAGCCTCCTATAGAGATAGTCAAACGTTTCCCTAATGTGTTTGTCAATTTCAAATTTAATAATAATACTATTTATTCATTTTTATAGCGCTATTAATTCCATAGCACTTTACATACATCAGTAATGCTGTCCCTATTGAGGCTCAAAATGTAAACATCCCATCAGTATGTCTTTGCAATGTGGGAGGAAACCAGAGTCCCCGGAGGAAACCCACACAAACACAGGTAGAAAATGCAAACTCCTTGCAGATGTTGTCCTTGGTGGGAATTGAACCCAGATCCTCAGTGCTCCAAAAGCTGCAGTGCTAACCACTTGAGCCACAGTGCCGCCCAAATTTAATATGGACATTGCAGATTCAGATTTGGGATCAGGATCCAGAACATTTTGCTAAAAAGTTGGCAAACTCTGCTTTGTTTGGTTACTGATCAGATGAAAAAAAGCATTACTGCGCTTAATGGTGCTTTTCTTCTACCTTCTGACTGTTAGGGTACCTTTACACGCCGCTACGACAGGATGGATACAACCGGCTACTTCACGTGCACGAGCACGCCCAAACGGTTACAAACGGGAAACGCACCACCTTTACACGCCGCCACAAGGTGCGCTACGCTACGCTACATCTACAGCTAGATACATCGCCGGGTGTCTCAAGTAGCCATCTGTAGCGTACCTTACCTCATTTACACACCACTACAACAAGCTAATATGGGCGGACCTGGTGCAGCAGGGACAGCACATAGGCGTGCTACAATTGTGGATTACGAGACGTCCGTACGCTGATAGGACAATGCAAGAACATCATGATTGGCCAGGCATCGCAGGAGGCTGTTTAATACATGACGCTCGAGCAATTGTGTAGTGTGACTGGTCAGCTCCTTAAATATGCCTCCCTATGCAGCGACAAGCAATCGTAACGCAGGAGCTTCTACCAATGATCGCTGAAGGGGCGCGGTATCCCGGAGCCTGTGTCACGCCCCAGCTACATACCAGGTACATCGGTGTATAGACATCCCTTCTGTAGCCTCTTTACACGCCGATACAGCTCGCTACAATCGGCTTTGTAGCCATCTGTTTTCGAGCAGTGCTCGGAAACAGATGTATCTGTTGCCGGCTGTCACGTCCCGTCTTCACACGCCACTACTACGGGCTATATTGACGCTACAAGCTACATTTGTAGCCTGTAGCGGGTTGTATCCATCCTGTCGTAGCGGCGTGTAAAGGGCCCCTCAAGGATATCAAGAAGGACATGTTTAATGAGGGAAGGGGGTGAGGAGAGGCCAGTGGAGAGTTGAATTCCATTTATTTCCCCTGGTGCTTTCTGTGCGGATGCTTTGTCCGGCAGCCTATGAGAGTTCATAAAACATCCACAAGTTGTAGACATAAGGGCATGTGTCATTGGCTGCCTAAGTCATATGTTCCTTGGGATATAAGAAGCAGTCATTTGCCATCATTACAATTTTCAGAATGTTACTGCTAGGGATAGTGCTGCTGACGCACTGTGTTACTCCATGCTGCTCCGTCTGTGCTGCAAAAAAAATAGCTAGCTACTCCATAGATACTAGATAGACTAGGTGGGTTAGAGTGATTGCCGAATCATTCTGTTTCCTCCACAGCAGCCAGCCCTCAGTCCCACAGCTGGGGCATATAAAAGATTATTTCCTTCTAAACATTTCAAAGCAAAGAGCTTGAACTTCACCATCTCCAATTTGTTGGCCACGGAAATGCTGCCTTTCTGCCTGGTAAATACAGATGGTTTACGAAAGCTGATGGCTGTCGTGGACCCCCACTTCTATTTGCCAAATTTACATTACTTTTCTAACAGAACTGTGTCTGCACTAAACCAGAATGTAAAAGACAACATCACCCATTCCTTGAGAAAATCTCTGTGTGACAGGATGCATATTACCACTGGCACCTGGCTGAGCAAACATGGCCAGGGACATTACATGTCAATGGCTGGCAGTAGGTGAATCAGGAGGCTGCAGGGCCAGGCAGGGAAAGGTCTGTCACACAAGTTTTAAAATCCCAAAGAATTTGGGACAACCCTCTGTATTTACTACTTCATCCACTGCTTCTGCCTCCTCTGCCTCCTCTAGGGCTAAACCTAGAGCTAGGGAAAGCCATGTGTGATAAGGTTGCAAAGCTGGTGCTGGCCCTACATCAGGGCAAACTTACACATGTGCCTTGCATGGCTTGGTTGTCGAGCAATTCCTATGCCACGATCCCAGCCGGATGAGCTGCTGCAGAAGGCACAGTCATTGTGTACTCAATTCTGCCATTTGCACCCTTTGGTTAATTGTCATGCATAGTTAAAGAGATCTTTAGAACTAGTTAACCATTTAATATGTGATATGCCTACAAAGTGAACTCCACACTTCACATGTTGCAATGACTGTGGCAGAAGTGACAAACCCCGTAGCAGTATGTATTGATGTGTAGACTGTATCAATGCGAGTCGAATGTGGCGCAAATGTCACTTGCAAAGTAGATATCTGTTTGTGGACCCCACAGGGCTGTATGGTCTCTAAAAATAGGGATGAGAGAGAGAGAGACGGGTGCAGATATAAGTACAGATGCAATAACACAGGTCAACAAAAAAAATTTTTTTTTCTGGTGCCCAAAATATTTTAATGAATTTGGGGTATTTTTGGGGTGCTGATTGTGAATATGCTATCAGTTTTGCCAGATTGGCTCAAGTTTTTGAGATTTTTGGTATCTTATTTATAGCACTTGTTCGTAAATGCGACGCATCATCTCATTAATTTCTTTGGATTAGTACTTGAACTGAGCAGTTCTCAATATAGTTTTGTGTTAATTAGTGTTCTAAAAGTTTGTTCATAGCTTGATTTTTGCACTAACTTTATGTTTGTTGTCTGTTGTCCAGTGAAAAGCATGAACTCATCAAGAAGAAGTTGTCTTAACGATCCAGACTCATTCTGTTACATTTGTGGTGAATATACACTGACAAAACATAGAAGAAACATAACAGACTTCGTTAAAAAAGTAGCAAAAAACGTCTTTTTTTTAACACATTTTACGAAAAATCTCAAAAACTTGAGCCAATCTGGCAAAACTGATGACATATTCAGAATCAGCACCCCAAAGTTACCCTAAATTCAATGAAATATCTTTGGCACCAAAAATGCTGTTGACCAGTGTAATATTCAATTAAAATCTGAAGGGAATCTCCTCACCTATTAGTCGTCTTGTATAGCATGTATCCATATGGTGCAGGAGCAGAGCTGGATCTTCCTGGTTTGCAGCTTCGTGCCGGACACTCAAAACCTCCAGCCGGTAGGTTCGTCAGGAATATTCAAGGAAAAAAACATCTGGTTGTGACCACGAGCGTTTCCGAGAAGGAGTGTAAATCTATATAGTACTTCAAAAGATCTTTATTACAGTTTTAAACAACACATTTCGGCTAAAACATTTAAAAATAGCCTTTCTCAGGTTTGGATACAGTGAAAATGAAGGATAATATATAGAAAACTCTAGGAGACTAGTGAACCAATTGTCCAATCAGTAAATCTTTTCAATTAGTCTGGGTAGGTTACACCCATAGTGTGTCAGCTCAGAAGAGAAAATAATTTAGATTCTGAACCTGTAGTAGTCGATTCTAATCTATTACTATGTCATCTGTTTTACATTTATCCTACTATATAATTGCCTTATCGTGTCTGTCCGTCTCTCTGTAACAGAAATCGTGCGTCGCTGACCAATCAGCGACAGGCGCGGTCCAGCCGCGAAGTGGCTTGGGATTTGAACCACGGCTACCGTTGGGAGATCTCCCAATGGCAGCTGCGGGTCATCTCCTGCCGCACGGAGGTCAGTGGCGACACAGACGGAAGATGACCGGCGTTAGCCGCTCATCTCCCGCCTGCTTGCAGTGGAAGCACCCTGACCGGTGCTAGCGATCTTGCTCAGTGTGACATGCATCAGCAACCAGGTCCCTACCTTGAGATCGGTTATCCTGTCACGGAGGTCAGCGGCGACACAGCGGAAGTACCCCAACCAGTGCTAGCGATCTCCCTCAGTGTGACAATCTCACCAGCGACCACGTACTGACAATCTAGCTATCCCTAGAGGTCACATCATTTTAGGGATCGCAGGAGCGTCGCCAAGTGTGACGGTACCTTACTGATCGCTGGTGAGGTGTCATACGTGCAGATATATAGATATATTGAAAAAAGCTGATTAGGGAAAATCCTATGTATTCATTGCATTATTTTTCAATCTTTATAAATAAACTACATATATACTCTAGAATACCCGATGCGTTAGAATCGGGCCACCATCTAGTTAAAAATATATACTTTGATTCAACATTATTAAAAGGCAGTTTACGACCATTTAGATGTTCCAATTTTATATACCGTATATCTTCATAAAATTTGAGGAACAGCAATTATTTTACAATTATTTAATGGAGTAGGAACAGAATAAACATTATTTAAAATGAACCCCATTATCTATTTGTTGTTTTTCTCTTTGTTTGTTTATACCAATTATGCTTTATTCTTTTAAGAAATATATAAATTCATTAATCCTTTATTTCTTCTTTAATTTCATTTATTTCCTTTGGAGAGGAATCGTTTTGTTCTTGATGTGTCTTGAACTCACTGTTAATAATTTTCTACAGGAGTGTGATCATTTATTAATCAGGTGTGTCCGCCATGAGATACACTGCTTGTGCTTTCTGGTAATTTAGACTTTATATTTTTTCTCCTTGTACCATGTATACTACTAGCCAGACTCAGGAAGTGCACACATTATCTTATTTGGTGAATAATTTTGCTGTTCCTCAAATTTTATGAAGATATAGAGATATATATAAAATGGGAACATGTAAATGGTCATACACTGCTTTTTAATAATGTTGAATTCAAGTATATATTTTTAATAAATGTAAAACAGATGATATAGTAATAGACTAGAATTGACTACTACAGGTTCAGAATGTAAATTATTTTCTTTTCTTCACTATGGGTGTAACCTACCCAGACAAATTGAAAAGATTTACTGATTGGACAATTGGTTCACTAGTCTCCTAGAGTTCTCTATTTATCATCGCTTGCAAAGTAGAAAAATATTAGAATCTGAGAGTCTTCAGTGGTTGATACCTTTTAATGGCTAACTGAAAAGATGGTAAACATAGCAAGCTGTGGTCCCTTCCTCAGGCTGATAATGACACAGATTCTGAAGACACATACATACATATATAAGCAAATGAAACAAAAAAAACAACAACAGTCTTAGATGCTGTAGTAAAAGCGACAGGTGACGTGAAGCAGAGTCAGGCTAGAGAGGAAGAGAGGGGCTGGGGAATTGAAACAAAAATTCTAAGATAAGCGGAACAAATTGTATTATTGTTATATGGTAGTAGTCTGTGGAGAACTGAAAATACTTAAATGAGTGGGAAAAGCAATAAAAGGAAATGAGAGTGTTCACATGAGAAGTGTCAAGAGTTAATTGTCCTCAAAATGGAGTCTGTTGGAAGATGTGATATCCCCAAATGTCTTTTCAATTTATATAAAAATGCATGAATCTGATATCCCCAAATGTCCATTCATGTTATATAAAGCGAATCTGTGTCATTATAGCCTGACGAAGGGGCAACAGTGTCCCGAAAGCTTGCTATATTTACTACCTTTTCAGTTAGTCATTAAGAGGTATCAACCACTGAAGACTCTCAGATTCTAATATTCTTCTATCTATAGGCTAATATGGTACAAACACTTTTTACCTGCTTGCAAAGTAGGCACAGATCAAGGACTTCTGCTCTCTTCTGCATAGTTTTTATATGGCTACTAAGGTGGTTAGCGCTGACAATGCCATCATCAGCATCATTATGACTACGATCATATATATGCAGGAGCAAACTTTTAAAAGTCTGCAGGATGAGGTGTAGGTCCCAGTGGAAGTGGAAGGAGGAGGATGAAATAGAGCAACAGAGAAGGGCTAATGGTACCAGACAAAATGTTAATGAAGGTGCTGAAGCCAAGGAACAAATTGAGTAGGAGGAGGAGGATAAACAGTTGAGGACAGAGGACAGAGTGTTATGGTTAATATTTCATAATATTAATAAGTTGCCTGTTCCTGACCAAAATGATATAGACCAAGTACCGGTATGCATGTGTTTGCTCTGTCCCTTATTTAAGACAAAAATATAGAGAAAACACTTACAGTCATATGAAAAAGTTTGGGCACCCCTCTTAATCTTACTCATTTTTTTTTGTTTAAAATTAGGTTTTTGCAACAGCTATTTCAGTGTGATATATGTAATAACTGATGGACACAGTAATATTTCAGGATTAAAATGAGGTTTATTGTACTAACCGAAAATGTGAAATATGCATTATTTCAAAATTTGACAGGTGCACAAGTATGGGCACCTCAACAGAAAAGTGACATTAATATTTAGTAGATCCACCTTTTGCAAAAATAACAGCCTCTAGTCGCTTCCTGCAGCTGTTAATGAGTTCCTGGATCCTGGATGAAGGTATTTTTGACCATTCCTCTTTACAAAACCATTCCAGTTCAGTTAAGTTTGATGGTCGCCGAGCATGGACAGCCCGCTTCAAAACATCCCACAGATGTTCAATGATATTCAGGTCTGGGGACTGGGATGGCCATTCCAGAACATTGTAATTGTTCCTCTGCATGAATGCCTAAGTAGATTTGGAGCTGTGTCTTGGATCATTGTCTTGCTGAAAGATCCATTCCCGGTGTAACTTCAACTTTGACACTGATTCTTGAACATTATTATCAAGAATCTGCTGATACTGAGTGGAATCCATGCGACCCTCAACTTTAACAAGATTCCCGATGCCGTCATTGGCCACACAGCCCCAAAGCATGATGGACCCTCCCCCAAATTTGACACTGGGTAGCAAGTGTTTTTCTTGGAATGCTGTGTTTTTGTGGCGCCATGTATAACGCCTTGTTGTATGACCAAACAACTCAATCTTTGTTTCATCAGTCCACAGGACCTTCTTCCAAAATGAAACTGGCTTGTCCAAATGTGCTTTTGCATACCTCAGGTGACTCTGTTTGTGGCGTGCATGCAGAAACGGCTTGTTTCGCATCACTCTCCCATACAGCTTCTCCTTGTACAGTGTGCGCTATATTGTTCACCGATGCACAGTGACACCATCTGCAGCAAGATGATGCTGCAGGTCTTTGGAGGTTGTCTGTGGATTGTTCTTGACTGTTCTCACCATTCTTCTTCTCTGCCTTTCTGATATTTTTGTTGGCCTGCCACTTCTGGCCTTTACAAGAACTGTCCCTGTGGTCTCCCATTTCCTTACTATGTTCCTCACAGTGGAAACTGACAGGTTAAATCTCTGAGACAACTTTTTGTATCCTTCCCCTGAACAACTATGTTGAACAATCTTTTTTTTCAGATCATTTGAGAGCTGTTTTGAGGAGCCCATGATGCCACTCCTCAGATAAGATGCAAATAGGAGAAAAACTTGCAAGTGGACACCTGAAATAGCTTTTCTCATGATTGGATGCACCGGGCTATGAAGTACAAAGCTCAATGAGGTTACCAAACCAATTTAGTGCTTCAGTAAGTCAGTAAAAAAGTAGTTAGGAGTATTCAAATCATGAAAATCAGAAGGGTGCCCATACTTTTGCACCTGTCAAATTTTGAAATAATGCATATTTCTCATTTTTGGTTAGTGCAGTAAACCTCATTTTAATCCTGAAATATTACTGTGTCCATCAGTTGTTACATACCGTATTTTTCGCATTATAAGACGCACTTTTGTTCCCCAAAATTTTGGGGGAAAGTGGGGGGTGCGTCTTATAATGTGAAGCAATACTTGTGTGATGGGGTGGGGGCTGTGGAGCGGTGTCCGGGGGCTCTCAGGAGGCTGTAGGAGGCTGCAGCAGTGGCCCCGTGGTCACGTGGGGCCGCTCATTATCTCCTGTAATATGCACTGCTTCCCGCTGTCAATCACCAGCGGGAGCAGCCCATACTACAGGAGCGGGACCGCAGCCCAGCTGGGCTTCGGTCCCATGTGGATAGTAAGTGCTTTCCACGCAATGAAAGCGTGGAAAGCACTGACTATCCCAGGGAGCACAATCATACTCACCGCTCTCCTCGCTCCCTGCTGTCACCGCCATCCCCGCTGTCTTGCCGGCATCCGGGTCCTGTGAGCGTCGCTGCAGAGTGACGTCATCACCTGCGCGCTGCTCACAGTACCTGGATGCCGCCACAGCACAGAGAGCGGTGATAGCGCGGTCGGCGAGGGAGCGAGGAGAGGGGTGAGTATGACATTGTTTATTATTTTAAATGTGCGGCAGCCTTATGGGGAGTGTGCCAGCACCATGAGGGGACAGAGTGCCTGCACCATGAGGGGACAGAGTGCCAGCACAATGAGGGGACAGAGTGCCAGCACCATGAGGGGACAGAGTGCCAGCACCATGAGGGGACAGAGTGCCAGCACCATGAGGGGACAGAGTGCCAGCACAATGAGGGGACAGAGTGCCAGCAACATGAGGGGACAGAGTGCCAGCACCATGAGGGGACAGACAGAGTGCCAGCACCATGAGGGGACAGAGTGCCAGCACCATGAGGGGACAGAGTGCCAGCACCATGAGGGGACAGAGTGCCAGCACCATGAGGGGACAGAGTGCCAGCACCATGAGGGGACAGACAGAGTGCCAGCACCATGAGGGGACAGAGTGCCAGCACCATGAGGGGACAGAGTGCCAGCACCAGGAGGGGACAGAGTGCCAGCACCATGAGGGGACAGAGTGCCAGCACCATGAGGGGACAGAGTGCCAGCACCATGAGGGGACAGAGTGCCAGCACCATGAGGGGACAGTGTGCCAGCACCATGAGGGGACAGTGTGCCAGCACCATGAGGGGACAGAGTGCCAGCACCATGAGGGGACAGAATGCCAGCACAATGAGGGGACAGAGTGCCAGCACAATGAGGGGACAGAGTGCCAGCACAATGAGGGGACAGAGTGCCTGCACCATGAGGGGACAGAGTGCCAGCACCATGAGGGGACAGAATGCCAGCACCATGAGTGGACAGACAGAGTGCCAGCACCATGAGGGGACAGAGTGCCAGCACCATGAGGGGACAGAGTGCCAGCACCATGAGGGGACAGAGTGCCAGCACCATGAGGGGACAGTGTGCCAGCACCATGAGGGGACAGTGTGCCAGCACCATGAGGGGACAGAGTGCCAGCACCATGAGGGGACAGTGTGCCAGCACCATGAGGGGACAGTGTGCCAGCACCATGAGGGGACAGAGTGCCAGCACCATGAGGGGACAGAGTGCCAGCACCATGAGGGGACAGTGTGCCAGCACCATGAGGAAAGAGTGTGCCAGCACCATGAGGAAAGAGTGTGCCAGCACCATGAGGAAAGAGTGTGCCAGCACCATGAGGAAAGAGTGTGCCAGCACCATGAGGAAAGAGTGTGCCAGCACCATGAGGGGACAGTGTGCCAGCACCATGAGGGGACAGTGTGCCAGCACCATGAGGGGACAGTGTGCCAGCACCATGAGGGGACAGAGTGCCAGCACCATGAGGGGACAGTGTGCCAGCACCATGAGGGGACAGTGTGCCAGCACCATGAGGGGACAGAGTGCCAGCACCATGAGGGGACAGAGTGCCAGCACCATGAGGGGACAGTGTGCCAGCACCATAAGGAAAGAATGTGCCAGCACCATGAGGAAAGAGTGTGCCAGCACCATGAGGAAAGAGTGTGCCAGCACCATGAGGAAAGAGTGTGCCAGCACCATGAGGGGACAGTGTGCCAGCACCATGAGGGGACAGTGTGCCAGGAAAGGGAAGGGGGGGGACAGTGTGCCAGCACCATATGGGGACTGTGCCAGGATGGGGGGGGACAGTGTTCCAAAATGAAGGCTATGTGGGGGATATATATACCAGTTTGGGGGACATATATATAAGATGGACACTGGTATAATAAGATGAACCCCATTTAACATTAAAAATTATTTTTTCCTCTTTTCCTTCATCAAATGTGGGGGTGCGTCTTATAATCCGGTGCGTCTTATAAAGCGAAAAATACGGTATATCACACTGAAATAGCTGGTGCAGAAAAACAATTTTAAACAAAAAAAAATGAGTGAGATTAAGAAGGGTGCCAAAACTTTTTCATATGACTGTATATATTATATATGTATATTATTATTATTTTCTATCCCAATACTTCATTAATATATGCACTCACATCTTATACCTTTGTAATTTAACAATTTCTTATAGTTTTCAGCACATAGTTATATCTGACTAGCACACTGGACTTATCTGGAACTTAAGGGAACTTATATGTGCCTTATTTTTATTTTATTTATTTATATTTCATTTATTTATTTTAATTGTTAGTACACTCATTTAATCATTCAATATTCAGTCTCTCTGTATTAACCATCACATGTTTCTATGTGGGAGGGGGGTGGGGTGGCCTCCCTTTTCTTTTGTGTGACACTAGTAGTGTTTTGGGAAACTTGCTCAAACTGGTCATACAACTTCTAGATTCTGCATTTACATACTGGCCATTGTCCAAACATTCATTTATTCCTTTGTCCCTTACCATGCCGCCTTCACTCGGTGGCTATCTTTGCAGGGACACAAGTATATTCCCAGATTCTCAATCTGAGGCAATCCTAACCCATCTTTTCCAAACATTATTTTATACTCTAGCATTTCTGTCTTAACACTATTTAAACTTTCATTTCTCTGCTGTCTTACATTTGTTTTAGTATATCTGTTATTTATTTACTTATTTTCATTTACTCAACAAGTCTCTATTAATTGCCATATGCTAACATCTTTTAAGGGCACGAAAGCCAAGAAGCTATAATATTTATACCAAAAATATATTAATTTAAAACATCACAAAATGGCCGACACCAGTGACCACAAGGCCCATTTACAGGATGGATGACACCAGAGAGCACATGGCATCACAAAATGGTGTCCAGCAGAAAGCACATGGCCTTATGCCACCATCACCAACAGTGAACATGATACATTTTTGTACTCAAAACTCTGTCCTTTTTCCCTTTTTCTTCCTTTTCTACACAATTTTCTCTATTAAACTAAACTTTAAGAGACTTTTCCATGCCTCTAGCAGTAGATAACAATCCATTGTCTTCCAGAACACCTTGTCTCTCCTTTAAGGGTATGTGCCCACTAGGCGTTTTTGCTGCAGTCCTGAACGCAGGAAAACCTGAGGATCCTAGAGTCCTTGACAGGAGAAATGCTAAAATCTTGTCTGCGTTTTTTGCGCGTTTTTGCGTGTTTTTTGCGCATTTTTACTGCGTTTTTGGTGCGTTTTTGGTGCGTTTTTGAAGCTGCGTTTTTCCACCGTTTTTCCCATTGACTGCACCAAAAACACACAAAAGAATTGACATGTCCATTCTTTGCTATCCGCACCAAAAACGCAGGTATTTGACAGTTCTTGACACTTGCAAAACTAGTGTGTGGGCACAGCGTTTTTGTAAAACCCATAGGTTTTGCTGGGAAGCCCAACCGCAGGAACAGATTAGCATACATTAGCATAAAACCAATGGTTTTCTGCAAGCGGAAAATGCACCAAAAACGCAGCAAAAACGTCTAGTGCTAGTGGGCACATACCCTAACACAATCTTCACTGCACTTCTGCCATTCCACATAACTTCAGAAGCTATTTGCATCATTTAACATGACTTTTCCCTTCACGAGTCACAACTAATGTATACGGCTACAATTTGCCATCTGAATGTGTCTTAATGCCAATATGACACACCTGCATTAATTTGTCCATCTTTCTCTATATAGACTAATGGTGGGTTTACACGCCACGATATCGTTTCGATATCGCAACTCAATGGCGCGGGAGCGCGCAATTAGTGCACGTTCCTCCCGCATCGCATTGAATGTTAACACGCTGCGATATCGTATTACAACGTCCGTGCGATGTCACCGCCTCCCAACCCAGGATCGCATAGTTAACATGGGAGTGAATGGGTGAAATCATTACGTATGAAATCGCATCGTAATTGGGCGTTTACACAGCACGATCCGGCTTCAATCGCTATGCAATATCGGGGCATTGAATAGCACGCTCATTCGATCCCCGATATCGCATTGACATCGTTCCTGCATCGTATTGGACGTTCACACCATACAACGCAGGAACGATATCGGGTCCAACGATCGAACCACGTGACTTTTCATTGAAATTGTACTGCGATATCGCGACGTGTAAACCCGCCATAAGATAATAGACACAAAACAAACAACAAGACTAGGGAGATGACTTAACCCCTTAGTGACGAAGCCAATTTCCACCTTAATGACCAGACTGTTTTTTGTAATTCTGACCAGTGTCCCTTTATGAGCTTATATCTCTGGAACGCTTCCAACGGATCCTAGCGATTCTGAGATTGTTTTTTCGTGACATATTGGGCTTCATGTTAGTGGTAAATTTAGGTCGATAATTTTTGTGTTTATTTGTGAAAATATAAAAAAATTGGCAAAAATTTTGAAAATTTGACAATTTTCAAATTTGTCATTTTTATTCTGTTGAACCGGAGCGTTATGTGACACAAAATAGTTAATAAATAACATTTCCCACATGTCTACTTTACATCAGCACAATTTTGGAAAAAAAAAATTTTTTGGTTAGGACGTTATAAGGGTTCAAAGTTCATCAGCAATTTTTCATTTTTCCAGCAAAATTTACAAAACCATTTTTTTAGTGACCACATCACATGTGAAGTCTCTTCGAGGTGTGTACATGACAGAAAACACCCAAAAGTGACACCATTCCGAAAACTGCACCCCTCAAGCTACTCAAAACTACATTCAAGAAAATTATTAACCCTTCAGGTGCTTCACAGCAACTAAAGCAAAGTGGAAACAAAAAATGGACATTTTAATTTTTCCAACAAAAATGTTTTTTAGCCTCGATTTTTTCATTTTCACATGGGCATCAGGATAAAATGCATCCTAAAATTTGTTGGGCAATTTCTCCTGAGTACACCAATACCTCATATGTGGTCATAGACCACTGTTTGGGCGCACGGCAGGGCTCAGAATGGAAGGAGCGCGATTTGACTTTTGGAGCTAATTTACCATTCAAAAAGTCAAATGGCGCTCCTTCTCTTTCGAGCCTTGCGGTGCGCCCAAACAGTGGTTTATGACTACATATGAGGTATCGGTGTACTCAGGAGAAATTGGCCAACAAATTTTAGGATGCGTTTTATCCTGTTGCCCATGTGAAAATGAAAAAAATAGAGGACAAAAGAAAATTTTTGTGAAAAAAAAGTACTTTTTCATTTTTACGGATCAATTTGTAAAGCACCTGAGGGTTCAAAGTGCTCACTATGCATCTAGATAAGTTCATTGGGGGGTCTAGTTTCCAAAATGGGGTCACTTGTGGGGGAGCTCCAATGTTTAGGCACACAGGGGCTCTCCGTATGCAACATGCTGACCGCGGTTTTTTTTCGCGGCCGCACCTGCCGCAAGTGTAAAACCGCACTTGTCGCACCTGCAGCAAGTACGCCTATACTTTGCATGGCGTTTACCGCAACCGCGCCGCAAGTGCAGCCGGTATGCGGTAATTGCGGCAGATGCGTTTTTTTCACCGCATCTGCCGCAAATTTCAAAAAACGCTGATGTCAAAGGGCCCTTAGAGCATGTGCACAAGATACGGACACACCGTGTCCTGGTTGTCTCCTCCCCTGCATTTTTTTTTAGTATTACTTTATTAAATTAAAAAAAAAAATGACGTAGGGCTTCGCCATATTTTTGGTCCAGCCAGGTACAGCAGGCAGCTACGGGCTGCCACGAACCCCTTCTGCCTAGTTTTACCTAGCTGGAAACCAAAAATATAGGGAAGCTCCTTTTTTTTTTTATATTTCATGAAATAATTTTTTAAAAAAAATGGCGTGGGCTTCGCCATATTTTTGGGCCAGCCAGGTACAACTAGGCAGCTGGGGGCTGGAATCCTCAGCGTAGGGAGGCCCAAGCTTTCTGGGCCCCCCCCGCTGCGAATTGCAGCCCGCAGCCGCCCCAGAAAATGGCGCATTCATAGAAGCGCCATTTTCTGGCGCTGTATCCAGCTCTTCCAGCTGCCGTGTAGCGGTGGCAGACTGGGTAATAAGGGGTTAATGCCAGCTTTTTGGCAGCTGGCACTAAGCCCAAGATTCATAACGTCTGGCCAATATTAGACCGGACCATTAGGAATCTCTAATAGATTGTAAAGAAAACACAACACAGAGAAAAATATTTTTATTGGAAAAAAAACACAAACACATATTTAGACCCCATCTTTATTACAGTGAAGTCCAACGTAGTCCAGTGGGATGGTCCGACGTAGTCCATTGGGAAGGTCCGACGTAGTCCAGTGGGAGGTCCCGCGACGATTCTCATTCAGATGATGATCTGAAGTTAACCCCTTGTGTGGTCACAAGGAGTTAACTGCAGGTCATCATCCCTGTGTGGTCACAAGGGGTTAACTGCAGATCCGGTAACCCCTTGTGACCACACAGGGATGATGACCTGCAGTTAACCCGTTGTGACCACACAAGGGGTTAACTGCAGGTCATCATCCCTGTGTGGTCACAAGGGGTTACCTGCAGATCCAGTAACCCCTTGTGACCACACAGGGATGATGACTTGCAGTTAACCCCTTGTGACCACACAAGGGGTTAACTGCAGGTCATCATCCCTGTGTGGTCACAAGGGGTTAACTGCAGATCCAGTAACCCCTTGTGACCACACAGGGATGATGACCTGCAGTTAACCCCTTGTGACCACACAAGGGGTTAACTGCAGGTCATCATCCCTGTGTGGTAACAAGGGGTTAACTGCAGATCCAGTAACCCCCTGTGATCACACAGGGATAATGATCTGCAGCTAACCCCTTGTGACCACACAGGGGGTTAACTGCAGAAGACCCCTGTGTGGTCGTTGATGGGTTAACTCTGCCTCTGTTCCGGCGCACGCAGAGCAGCGGCGCCGGGACAGAGGCAGAGAGAAGACGGCCGGCGACGCTGCAGGACGGGTAAGTATGAGAGGAGCAGGGAAGGGGGCCCGGGGGGGGAGCGGAGCGAACCGGGGGGGCTGCAGATCGGAGGAGGGTGTCGGGGATCGAGGGGACAGCATGGGGAAGACCTGGGGAAGGAGGGGGGGGCTCTGATGACCGGAGGGGAGCCGCGCAGGGAGGAGGGGGAGCTGGGGACTCAGGGAGCCGCGCAGGGAAGAGGGGGAGCTGGGGAGCCGCGCAGGGAGCAGGGGGAGATCAGGGGTGAGACCAGGGGTGAGGGGGGATGGCATTGGGCGGCCACTGAGGGGACCAGTGGCCCCCCAGGAATGGCGGCATCTCTATGCGATCTGAAAGATCGCATAGAGATGCAGCGGAGGCGGCGGGTTTGGCGCCGGCCGCCGCCATTTTCAGATGGTTAGGGGGTGGGGTGGGGGGGGTGGGATGATGATCCCCAGTACTGGGGGTCTTGGTGGGCTAGGGGGTTAATGCTTTCACTTTGTTCCGACATGTGTTTTCATGTCGGATCAAAGTGAAATCATTTTTCCCGGCACTTTCACTTTGTGCAATGTGATGATCGGTAAACGGTGTTTACCGGTCATCACATTACAGGTGGCGGTAAAACACTAGCTAATTACTAATCTCTAGGGTCTCAGCTACAATCGGTACGCTGACACCCTAGAGATATTTGCTACAGGGGCTGCGCTACAGGGCATTTTCTAGCCTTACGTCTACAGACGTACGGCTGGGCTTTAGTACCCTTTTTTTTGGACGTCTGTAGACGTTAGGCTGTCGTCTACGGGTTAAACCTGAGATTCTAAAGACAACGGTCTGCAGCACACACTTTTCTTATCCGTCCCTGTCTGATTTCCATGTTCCATAGTTACAAAAATACCTTGTATTAATCAATTACAGGCCCACACCACACATACCGAGTCAACTCACTCAGGGTTACGTGGCAAAAATCAATGTACTATTTATCTAATTATTATCAGGCCACTACGTACTGAGTCAATTCACTCTAAGTTACGTGCCAATATCAGGTTGAGCCCCAAAAATCACTCAAGACCATGCAGAGTCATTCACTCAATGCTAAATACCAGGCAGAGTCCCTCACGCAATGCCCTTTCTCCTAGAAATTAAAATCGTATTACAGGCTACAACCGAACTGTACCACAGACAATATCCTTTGCCTCTCCAGACTACTATTCAAAAACCCAATATCAGTCATCTCCGTTCCACACAACACATAAAAGGCCGCAGGCAACTTAGCATGACGGTTCTTCCGCAATCAAATGGCTAGCAGCGGAGAAAACCCCTCTGCCATCTACAGATACCTAAAAAAAACTGGACGCGGTCAGGTATTCTGCACAGGGTACCCCTAAAAACAGGAAAAGCCAAAGATTATAATAAAATCAGCAGACTTTTATTAGGGAGGTGATCTGTCTCCTGGCTCGGGGTACTCAGTGCATCCTGTCATCTCCTTCACCGGTCATTCAAGGTTTGGGGATTCGCATCTGGTGGCCCCACGTTGAGCGCCAAAATTGTTATGGTTAATATTTTATAATATTAATAAGTTGCCTGCACCTGACCAAAATGATATAGACCAAGTACCGTTATGAAAAGTATGACAACAGACACACAGAATCAGACGTACACTCCTCCTTGGTCGGCCCCAAATGTGGCTCCAAGTGACCTTTATTTTAAGAGGCTTGAGGTTTTCCTCAGTAAGCCCTACTCAGATGTATTCATTGGTCAGTGGGTTAGTCCATGGGCGGATCCATGGGGTCATCAGGGGGTGTGGTCTTGAGCGAGGATCTCCAGGTGATGTGGCTTTCTGTGATTTCTGTAATTGGTCAGTCCTTCTATGGAATTCAGCTTCTTACAGGAACTCCTTATTGTGAACAGGATGTAGTCATAGGTCCAAGGCTATATCCTACACACCATGGCATGGTGTGATGAAACAGGAAATGGCAGCCATGTTTAAGTCACAATTAAGGTTATGCAATGTAAAATATTACACTGTATGGATCATTTCTCCCATGCCCTTATGTCTTAAGGTTAATTAAGTATTTGATCCTATGGCTCTCCTCAACAAGAGGAAGTAAGCTTGACTGTTATCCCTCCACCAACATAACAAGGACTGAGACCTCATGGATGCATCAGACACATGTGCATCTTCTTGCTTCATTATATGCAACTTGATACCCAGATTCATAGGATTCAAATTAGTAATGATTACTGGGTTCCCAAACTGTTGGATTTGTGGTACAAGAGTAAATTTAGCCTGACGCTTCCCACCCTGGTCAGGGATATGCTGGAGTTTTAAAATACACTTGTAGACAATCTTAGGATTGGTTTTCCCCAACACAGCAGTGAGGGACACAGTACACATCACAGATCCACACTTCCAACCCTGTAGTCTGTAGGAAAGAGAGGTATCTCCAATACTCCCAAACTTGGAAAATGGCATAGGCAGAATAAGTGTCTAAGAGGAGGGGCAGACTTATTAACTGGGGAGGAAAAGGGAATTAGTGTGTTGTATATGGATACTGAATAGGATAGGATACTAGAGCAGACAAAAATTTTGCATAATAACTAAAATTGGGGAGGACAAAGAAATGAAAATCACATAATTTTTTAAATGCTGATAATTAAGTGTCAGATGAGTGTTATGATAATTTTACCCAGTGGGATTTCAGAGGGACACTCCTGATCCAGAGCAAAGATAAAAACAAGATAATAGATGTATTCAGTGTTTTTTTTTTTGTGTATGAGAGGTATCCAGTGGCAAATGGTGACTTCAAGGATCCTGGTTTTAATGAGAAAAATAAAAAAAATGTAAAAATATAAAAAAAAAAAAAAAACAATTGTTGATGAAATACAGTAGTAGTTATTAGGTATTGCTACATGATTCAGATATCCAGTGGCACTGAGGCTTCCATTGATGAAGAATTGCCCCACTATCTTTGTACCCCATATACCACACCCTACCATCAATTCTTGTGTCCCAACAGTCTTGGAGGGATCTATCCACTGTGGGTTAGTGTCAGACCTATAGGGGTGGTTTTGTGCTAACTTCACAACTCACAAAAAAGTATCGCTCATCTGAATGCAATTGTCTATGCTGTGAAGGTACAAGATGTGCAGCATCTGAAACAACGGATACTGGAGGCCTGTGCTAGCATTTCTTCTGTGGTGTTGCTATCAGTGTGTCAAGAGTGGGAGATGAGGGTTGCATTGACAATCCAACACAATGGGTAGCACTTTGAATACATTTTATAAGTGGTAATAAACTTGCAAATAACTCATGAAAGAATAAAATGTTAAAACCAAGCACACCATCGTTTTTCTTATGAAGTTCTCAGTATGTTTGATGTGTCACATGACCTTCTTCCCATTGAAAAAAATAAAGTTGGATCCAAAATGGCCGACTTCAAAATAGCCGCCATGGTCACCAAACATTTGGAACAGTTTTCCCTCTCCCTTATACTAATGTGCCACAAACAGGAAGTTGATATCATCAACCATTCACCATTTTATTTAGGTGCATCCATATAAATGGCCCACCCTGTAGAATCTTTCTTACATCACAGACATGTGACCAGGAAGAATCTCTTGCCATCAGCAGCAACACAGCCCCTGGGAGGTATGTGGTTAACCAGACCCGCCCATCACTTTCTAGTTAACCCTTTAATCTAGCCTTAATCACACTACAGAGACTTGTGGAAGAACAAGTTTCAGCAAATATCCTGGATTAAGATTGCAGCAGACCTCTGTCTGTGCGATACATAACTGTCATTCTTAATACAGCCCATTGTCACATGACATATCCTTCCCCTCTAGTCAAACCATGGGGATGGACACATGACCATGATTCGGGGCCACCAAACAGGGCATCCCAGTTGTCTCAGCCTTCCAGTAGAGGAGACCTTCTCTATCTACTATGAGTGTCAACTCCTGGAACATATTCTGGCTGGTTTCACCCTGCAGTTTTTTCCCTGATCAGGTTCAATCAGGTTTGTGTGCCAAAACCAGGAGAGGAACCAGGAGATGAACTTGCAGAGAAAAAGTATAATTGAAAGATTGACACCTGTTCTGGGTTTTGAAGACACTCCTGGCTTTGGCACAAAAACCAGATGGAACCTGATCAGGGAAAAAACTGCAGTGTGAAAGCAGCCTCTCTCATTGTCACCTCATTCCTCATGGACCTATAGTCTATCACTGTCACCAACTTCCTTTTTGCAACTTGGTGGCAACGGACTTTGTCATCTCACAATCTCGAGTCGCGACTTGGTTAGACCTTCCCGGCGGTCAATACAGCAGTGCGATTCACTTCCCTCTGTATCTATGTAAAGGTCCGACTCGGTATCATAATATACACTATTAGGTCTCTGATCTAGGACCCTCAGCATTGGTGTAACTGGAGATTCACTACCCCTCAACCTATTACACCCCTTATCCTCAGGACATCTTTGGATAGCTCACCTGTCTTCATCGCCTAGAAACTTGTTGTACCCTTTGTTTACATATTCTGCTATGGCCCTTCTATTACTGGAAAGACCCCCACTTCGTTGGGTAGCATGATTTAAAGATGGTTGCAGCGACATAGTTTCTTGATTCTCGTTCTTTCCAGCCTTAACTGCTGTTTAGGTGAGTCACCCTGTATGTCAGAAGAATCCGCATATTGTCAAGACTCTCCACTGTCCTCACCATGAGAAACGGAACCATACCCACTTTCTTGAGTATCTTGTCTTCACTATCATTGGGAATTTGTACTCTTGGCACTTCAGACTTATCCACGATTTCCTGTATGAGTTGTCCGTTTTTCCCAATGACTTCTTTCTACAGAGCACTAGGCACCTGTACAACATCTTCAAATAGACTTTGAGCTTTCCTCATAAGCCCCAGGCGCCTAGCAGCGTTTTCAGTCTTCAACCAGATCAACCACTTCATATGAAAACACCTCAAGTGCAAGTCCCTCTGGATAGCCACCTGATCCACATTGAGTTCGGATGTGGACAGAACCACAAGCTGTTTAGCTTCTGGGGACCAGTAAACCTTACAGGCTTCCACGGTTGTCAAATACACACTCTTCTCTCACGTCTTCAGGAACCTCTACCAAGCACTTGAACAAGGGAGTCTCACACTTCTCTACTACCATAAGATGATTGCCTTGCTCAGTTTCCAGAATCGTCTCTCTCCGGACTTCCAACTCTTCAATATGGTTTATCAGAACGGACACCTGCTGCTTCATCTTCTCCAAGGCAGCCTTATTCATTGACTGGCTTTCGGACAGGCAACCTTTGAGCTCAGACACTTCTCTCTCCAGCACACTTACTCGGCACCCAGCAGCCCATCTCCGAAGCTCTTCTTGCTTCAACTGCTCCTTTACTATCAGAATTCTTTCAGACATCTCTCTCTCCAGTGCACTTACTCGTCTCTCGACAGCCTGTCTCTGAAGCTTCTCTTGCTTCAAATAGGCGTGTACCATCTCCTTGAGCCTCCTTAGCTTGTTTTTTCCATTGTCCAGATTGGTTGAGCTTCCCTCATTCGAGTTGATATCTGCTTCATGTGGCTTCTTCCACAATTGCACCCTCGGTCCTCACCTGGGTCTCAGACGCAGCAGCTTCAGCCTTCTCATACGTCTCAGAAGTGTCACTTTCAGCTTTCTCTTGGGTCTCAGCAGTTTCACTTTCAGAGGTTTTGCTCTCTCAAACTCTTCACCCTCAGGGTCTTTGGAGTCTTCAACCTTCTCGACTACTTTACCCAAGGCACTGTTTTTTCTCCCAGCCTCCCCAAAGGTGGGTCTATTATTGGTCTGCTATTCTTAACCATTGTAGACTTCTGCTCCACTAGCACTTTGCAGGATTTCTACTCCTATAGTGCCATATAGTGCCACCAACTGACTGAACATCAGCTGCTTGCTCAGAACCTGGAGAGGACATCCACACCATCTTCCTGGCTGGCTCCTTCTCCCCGACTTCATCATGGGGAGCCTTGTCGTTACACTGTGTCACTTACACCTCCATCACATTGTTGTTTGTCACCTTATCTACCATTCAGATCTCCTCAGTGTCTGGAAGAGAACTCACCTGTGGAATAGAAGCATCAAACAGTATATTATCAGCTGGGGTGACTTGAGCAGCTTCTTTGTGGCGCTTGCTTCTTTGACGATGGGAGGTCCAAACCCTCAGTAGCTTTGGTTTCTTCCTGGACTTTCAGGAGTTTCAGCCAGCTCCAGACTCCCACATGGCTCACCATGTGGTAAAAACAGAAAGCATCTAGAATCTTTCTGACATCACAAACATGTGACCAGGGATAGTCTCATGATATCAGCAGTAACACAGCCCCTGGGAAGTATGTGGTTAACCAGATTCGCCCATCACCTTCTTGTTAACTCTTAAATCCAGCACTAATCACACTATAAAGACTTGTGGTAAAATAATCTCAGCAAACATCCTGGATTAAGAGCGCAGCAGACCTCTGTCTGTGCGATACATACTTGTAAATCTTAATACAGCCGGTTGGCACATTACAATGTTCAGACACATCTGGCTTAATTTATAAAGGAGGGACTCTGAAACTCACATAACCTAAGCGGACAATGCAAGAACTGCCAAAACTGAGAAGGAAGAGGGACTCTTATACACCCTGTCTTAGACATAAAAAAAGGTCATTCACATTCTGTTAAAATTGTTAGTGGGAGTCCTAGACTCATAAAGCATATGCAAGTACAAAGGTTGCAAAAATTTAAAAGGATGGACTTCAATATACCCTTGAAGACAAGCAGAGGAAGGCCTCAGAAACCATTTTGTTTTCCATTTTTAAGGAGTGAGTCTCCTAGTCTAGTGAAGCTGGTACAGTATGTGTAAGGGCTGCCAAAAAAATAGAAGCAGAGACTCTAATACACCCTGGAAGACATGTAGAGCAAGGCCTCCATTTTTTCACCATTATTAAGGAGCAGAACTCCTAGATTAATAAAGCTGATGCACAATGTACAAGGATTGGCAAAAATTAGAAGGAGGCACTCCAATACACTCTGGATGACACATAGAAGAGGGACTGAGAAAAGATTTTTTCCCATTATAAAAGAGTGTGACTTGTAGACTAGTAAAACCTATGCACTAAGTGCAAGGGCTACCAAAAATTTGAAGAAACTACAAAACACCCTGGAATCAAACAGGAATGGTATCCACGGTCCGCGCTGCTGCTCTTTGTCAAAGGATTTCACAAGAAGGTTGTTACCATCATAAGGTCCTTTATTCATCAAAACGTATGCGTTTCAGTGCTGTCCCAGCACCTTCCTCAGGGTATCTTGATACCCTGAGGAAGGTGCTGGGACAGCACTGAAACGCGTAGGTTTTGATGAATAAAGGACCTTATGATGGTAACAACCTTCTTGTGAAATCCTTTGACAAAGAGCAGCAGTGAGGACCGTGGATACCATTCCTGTTTGATTCCTGATTTTCCCGCGGTTTTGGCGTGACGGTGGAGGTTCTGCAGCAGCTGCCCAAAGCTTTCAAACTGGTTGTGGGTCTCACAACCTTAAGAGGTGAGTGGATATCTATATAATCCACGCTAGAACAAACAGTGTCTTTTTGATAAGGCACAATCTGCGCCTCTTGTATCTCCTCTCTTTCTAGAAAGCACCCTGGAAGACACATAGAAAAGGGCCTCATAAAACATTTTTTTCCCATTATTAAGGAGTGGGACTCATAGATGAGTAAAGCATATGCACCATTGTCAAGGGTTGCCAAAAGTTATAGGAAGGGACTTCAATACACCCTGGAAAACATGTAGAGGAGGGACTCATACATTTTTTTCCCCCATAATTGAGGAGCAGGACTTCTTGATCACTAATTCCTAGAGCGAAAAGGAGAGTGGGGAGGGGTGCATTTGCATATACAGAAAAAAAGGAACATTAGAATTGGCTTCATGTTTTGCTGTTGTCATCCGGTGAGGATTAAGAAATCTGAGTCAATCTAGGCCTGTTTCATTTTGATAAGATTCAGTCTGTCAACATTTGCAGTTGACAGGTGGATGCACCTATCAGTTATTATGCTCATGGTGGCACTAAAAACTCGCTCTGACCAAATGCTAGCAGCTGGTCAGGTCAGCACCTCCAAGGTGTAGAGGGACAGTTTATGCCACATGTCCAGTTTGGATATCCAATAGTTGTATGACACACAGGAATTATGCTGATACAGCTGGCTAAGTACTTCTTCACCATCTTCTAAAACAGGGGTCTCAAACTCTAGGCCTTGAGGGCCGCACACACTCCAGGTTTTCAGGATTTCCTTAGAGTTTGACAGTTGGTCATTTGCCAACTGTAAAATGCAATGGAAATCCTGAAAACCTGGACAGTGTGCGGCCCTCGAGGCCTGGAGTTTGAGACCCCTGTTCTAAAATGTTTTCCTCCTTGTTAGAATATTGTGCGCATCACGGCCTGGGTGCTGGGATGGTCTAATGTAATTGTCCCAGAACTTTGATATTTTTCCCCTGACTATAACTAAGCCCTTGGATCTGCTATAAGCATCCTTTTTCAACTTAGATTTTGCTGATAAACAGATCCATAGGCTGCAATGCAAAACTACACTAAAAAAAACCCATGCATTTTTGAAACTGCATCAAAAAACCGCTGCTAGCAGCATTTTTGGATGCGGGAAAAAACGCATAGGATTTTTTTAACTTGGGGCCCTATGGGAAATGCATCCATTAACGCATGGTACATATACTGTAGGTACCATGCATTAAGGCATGCGTTAACGCATAGCGTTTTTTAGAAGCAAACATGGCAATTTCCAAAAATGGTATCAGGTTATCAAAACCCAGAAAAACTGATTGCTATGTGTGACCCTAGCCTATGTTGGACCACATTTGTGTGTCTCTCATCTCTACTCCTTTGCTGTCCATGGACATATGACCTCTGCCACCAGCAATTCAGATGGGAATTTTTGGACTAATTATTCAACAAAGGCCATCTGGTTTTGCACCAGTTTACTAACCCTCTCTGCCACAAGAAGGAGAAATGGAAAGTTCTCCTTGTAGTGTGAGTCAAGGAGGGTCAACTAGCAGTAATCAGTATTGGCAAAAATGCATATAAGGAGAGGATCACAGGAAAGGCAGCGGAACATAAAGTTAGCCATGTGAGCCTGACTCCCACAAGTATTTCCTGTCATCACTAAGAAAATGACTTTCCATTTCCTTCTCCTTCTTCTTCCTTTCCTCCTCCTGCTTCTCCTCTGTCTTCAGACTATCCTCATTGAGCAGAGGGGAGAAAGCGTGTGTAAGTAGTACCCTCTATAGCCCAGTAAACCATCTCCTGTTCCTTCTCCTCCTTAGCCACCTTCTCCACATTATCACCCAATCCAAGCTGAGAACATGAGATGAGGCTGGGTTGGTTAGTATCACCCTGTGTATTTTCTTCCTCCATCTCTACTTGTCTCACATACAAAGCCTACACTTCAATTGTGAGCAGTGAGTGTTTGAGTAGACACAGAAGCGGGATGGTTTTGCTGATTATGGAGTAATTGCAGCTCATCTTCTTGGTTGATTCACCAAGGTTTTAGAGAATCTCACAGATGTCAGACATCTATTCCCACTCTTCGGTTCTTATGTGGCTGACTGGAATACTGATGGGCATGTTATATCTGGTATTCAACTAATGCTCTCTGCTGCTAATAAAGCCTTGCCAACATTTTTAATGTGGCATCCAGCACATGGTCACATCGCACAACAGTCAGTGAGCTGAAAATTGGAAGTGCTGTTGCAGCATTGCCGCCAGACTGGGGGCAGCTGTAGCTGACTTTCAGAAATAGGCACACATGCAGAATGCCTTCACAAGTAACTCAGGCAAATTTGGGAAAGTTTTCTGAAAACAGTTGAACCATAAAGTTGAGCACGAGGTCCATGCATGATACAAGTGCAAGCTTGCCAAGCTTTAGAGCCACCACTGGGTTACGCCCATTATTACACACGACCATGGCTGGTTGTAGTTATAGATCTGCCTGGTGTGTTATACATTTCAATCGTAGGTTATTTTTGAATGTTAAAAGAAGACAGAGAAAAATAAGGAATACTTTTCTTTGCAATTTAGATTGTTAACTACATTTAAACAGTCTTAGCAAAGAGTGAAGACATATGGTTCCTTGTCCATTAAGCAGACTGAAACCTTAAAAGTGGACTTTACTTTGTTTTGTCCTAAAGTAGCTATTGCATTGGCCATTGCAAAAGATCTCATAATGAATTCTATGCATTATATGAGCAGTAGGTTCAAATATGACAGTGATCTGGGTTTAATGTAGCTATGGCCATATAATTAATGAATGCTTGAAATTTTTCACCCTGATTCCTAAAAGTGCAATGAGCACAATAAGGTTATGTGTTTCTCACTCAATCTTTTCCAAAAGACAACTAAACCTAAACAACAGCTGATGTATACTTGCTTGGGCCAAGTGGGACATTTATGGGTATTTAAAATGATAGTTTATGGGATATTTCAATTATAATGGCAACAACACTATCAGGCAAAGAAAATGGCCCCTGTTTAAGTATATTTTTTATTATTATTATTATTATTATTATTATTGTTATTTATTTTTACAGGACCATTTGTTCCATGGAGCTTTACATGTGACAAAGGCAAAGGGGCATACATAGACAAGTACAATAATTTTGAACAAAATAAGGCACAGACAGGTACATGAGCTCATCATAATGGACAATTCCTCTTGCTTTGGAAGTAGAAACGGGCCCCTGTGTAACGCATAGGTTGCACCAATGATATATCCACACCTGGGCAACAGGTTGAGTTCCATGAGGTGATAAGACACATAATAGTCGGGATATCATGTTATCTATGTTGTTTGCATAGGCATGAATTGGCTTTTTCAGGATGGTTGACCATACGGTATGGGACTTTAGCACTGGAATAAACATACCCAAATCAATGAGTGCTGATTATTACTTGTCATGGTCATTCATCCAATGTAATCAAAATATGGCTCAGCTTAACTTTAGTCGAAATTCAGTGATTTATTGTTATTAATCAGTGTAACGAAAAGAATGTTTATATCCAGATGTAGAAAACAATTCCCCAGAAACAGATAGATCACTGGAAAATCATTTACAGACGACCAAGTTGCAGTTCTCCGGCTTCAGGTAAAAAAATGGGTTGCAAGTTTTGTTTTGTTTTTTATCTTAAACAATGTAACTCAGCAGATCTTTATTTTCTTTACTCACTTAAATAGCACTATAAATTCCACAGCACTTTATAGATATAATTATCACAGGCACTTTGCAGCTCGCAATTTAAATTAGTATACCATAGGGGTGTGGGAGTAAACTGGAGTACCTGGAGGAAACCAACACAAACACTAGGTGAATATAAAAACTCAGTGCAGATATTGTTCTTGGTGGATTTGAAACTTGGACCCCAACAGATATCAAAAACTTTCCATATATTTTATCATTTTATTGTACTCTTATTACAGACACCCAGTTTGCAAATATGGATATTTGCAGATTAATCTTCATTTATTATATTAGTCCTTAATGTGTTTTTCTAGGACTAAATAACTGAGTTAAGAGATTGGTGTGAGTCCAATAACACTCGACACCCCACCGATAAGCTGTAATCTGCCCTTGTAGATCAACAACTAAGTAATATATGCAACTTTTGATTTCGATGAATATACATAATTATTACATCCTCAAGGCTAGGTATTTTTAGTAGAAGAGGGGAGTAGTGATGGAAGCAGCTTGCGCCCTTTAATTTGTTTCTTGAACCAGGGGAACGGGAATGTATCCAGAACACTGGCAATATCTGGTTCAGTGATATCCTGGATGAGATTAATTGATAATGTCTTATTTATTTGGCAGCGATCTAGAGATGAATTGGAAACATTTTTATTCCTCACCTCAATAATAATGAATGGAATATTAAATTATTGCATCCCATCAATCAAAATGCTTTTGATTTTTTTGGATCTTGGCATCTCAGTGGATGCTGATGGACAGCTATACAGTTGTGGCCAAAAGCATTGACACCCCGGCAATTCTGTCAGATAATACTCAGTTTCTTCCAGAAAATTATTGCAATCACAAATTCTTTGGTATTATTATCTTCATTTAATTTGTCTTAAATGAAAAAACACAAAAGAGAATGAAGCAAAAAGCAAAACATTGATCATTTCACACAAAAACTCCAAAAATGGGCCAGACAAAAGTATTGGCACCCTCAGCCTAATACTTGGTTGCACAACCTTTAGCCAAAATAACTGCCATCAACTGCTTCCGGTAACCATCAATGAGTTTCTTACAATACTCTGCTGGAATTTTAGACCATTCTTCTATGGCAAACTGCTCCAGGTCCCTGATATTTGAAGGATGCCTTCTCCAAACTGCCATTTTTAGATCTCTCCACAGGTGTTCTATGGGATTCAGGTCTGGACTCATTGCTGGCCACCTTAGAAGTCTTCAGTGCTTTCTCTCAAACCATTTTCTAGTGCTTTTTGAAGTGTGTTTTGGGTCATTGTCCTGCTGGAAGACCCATGACCTCTGAGGGAGACCCAGCTTTCTCACACAAGGCCCTACATTATGCTGCAAAATATGTTGGTAGTCTTCAGACTTCATAATGCCATGCACACGGTCAAGCAGTCCAGTGCCAGAGGCAGCAAAGCAACCCCAAAACATCAGGGAACCTCCGCCATGTTTTACTATAGGGACCGTGTTCTTTTCTTTGAATGTCTCTTTTTTCTCCTGTAAACTCTATGTTGATGCCTTTGTCCAAAAAGCTTGACTTTTGTCTCATCTGACCAGAGAACATTCTTCCAAAACGTTTTAGGCTTTCTCAGGTAAGTTTTGGCAAACTCCAGTCTGGCTTTTTTATGTCTCGGGGTAAGAAGTGGGGTCTTCCTGGGTATCCTACCTTACAGTCCCTTTTCATTCAGACGCCGACGGATAGTACTGGCTGACACTGTTGTACCCTCGGACTGCAAGGCAGCTTGAACTTGTTTGCATGTTAGTCGAGGTTCTTTATCCACCATCCGCACAATCTTGCGTTGAAATCTCTCTTTAATTTTTCTTTTCCGTCCACATCTAGGGAGGTTTGCCGCAGTGCCATGGGCTTCAAACTTCTTGATGACACTGCACACGGTAGACACAGGAACATTCAGGTCTTCGGAGATGGACTTGTAGCCTTGAGATTGTTCATGCTTCCTCACAATTTGGTTTCTCAAGTCCTCAGACAGTTCTTTGGTCTTCTTTCTGTTCTCCATGCTCAATGTGGTGCACACAAGGAAACAGGACAGAGGTTGAGTCAACTTTAATCCATGTCAACTGGCTGCAAGTGTGATTTAGTTATTGCCAACACCTGTTAGGTGCCACAGTTAAGTTACAGGTGCTGTTCATTACACAAATTAGAGAAGCATCACATAATTTTTCTAACCGTGCCAATACTTTTGTCCACCCCCTTTTTTATGTTTGGTGTGGAATTATATCCAATTTGGCTTTAGGATAATTCTTTTTGTGTTTTTTTATTGAAGACAAACTAAATGAAGATAATAATACCAAAGAATTTGTGATTGCAATCATTTTCAGGAAGAAACTGAGTATTATCTGACAGAATTGCAGTTATCATTCATCATTGAAAGAACCATGTGAATGTCTTTCTACATGCTGAATCAGCTCAGATAGCACACATCATCTGGGCTATATCAACTGGTCAATTCATCAGAGCAAGGCAGACTTGCGATCAGGATGAGAATTCTGAGCTCCAGGCAATTGAATTGAAACAAAATTTTTACAGCTTGGATATAAAATAGAACATATCAATCGTGCCTATCAAGGAGCAATGTCAGAAAGTCAATAACTTCTTATTCCTAAAGCTAAAAATGAATCTAAGGAAATAGTTTTTTTTTACCACTAATTATCACTCTGAATTGAATAAATAATAAAGATTTTTACCAAATTTTGGCCTTTCCTTAAACAGGACTCAATTGGATTACATTATTAAAATAAAACCAAAAGGATTAAATCAACAATGTAGCTCTGTTTTTTTTTTTGTTTATATGTAAATATATCTATATCCTACTATATAATCGTCTTATCAAGTCTGTCTGTCCCTCTGTAACGGAAATCCCACGTCGATTGGTCACTGGCGGCTGGGCGCGACCAATCAGCGACGCGGGGATAAGATGATTATATAGTAGGATGGAGGCCATTAGCGCTGCCGCTGCTGCAGGACCCTCTGTCTCTTCAGGTGACTGTGGTGAGATGAGGCAGCAGAGAGGATGATTGGACTCTGCAGACACTCACTCCACAGGAGCCGGCCCGCCCAAGGCAAGTGTGTACGAGGCTTCAACAGGGTGTCCTCATCCCCGGGTGCAGCACTGAGCACCGCCGCTGTCACACACATCTGGAGCGGAGTTATCTCCCTCCTGCCCAGATGTTTGTGCTGAGTCCCCTGGACGGCAGATCCCGGGCTGTAACCCCCCAGCTGGTGAGTGTGGCCAGAGGCTGTGCACACTGTGCTGTAGGCGGACACTGCATACAAGATGTGTGGGGGCAGCACTCAGGGGCCCCTGAGGCTGAGGTGTGGGGGCAGCACTCAGAGGCCCCCAAGGCTGAGCTGTGGGGGCAGCACTCAGGGGCCCCCGAGACTGAGGTGTGTGGGGGCAGCACTCAGGGGCCCCCGAGACTGAGGTGTGTGGGGGTAGCGCTGTATGTCTGTGTGTGTGAGTGTGTGTCTGTCTGTGTATGAATCTGTATGTGTGTGTGTTTGAGTCTGTGTGTCTGTCTCTGTGTCTGTCTGTCTGTATGTGTGAGTCTGTGTGTCCGTGTGAGTCTATGTGTGAGTCTGTGCCCTCCCAATAAGATAGCATCGGGCCTCCATCTACTCCTATAAAATAATTGCCTTATCATGTCTGTCTGCCTCTCTGTAATGGAAATTCCGCGTCGCTGATTGGTTGCGCCTGCCGCCCACAACAAATCAGCGACGCGGGATTTCCGTTACAGAGAAACAGCGACAGGCACAGTTCATGGCCATCCTCCGCCTGCTAGTGCCGCTCCGTCCTCCCCCACCCCACTGCTCCATCCTCCTTCCTCCCTCCTCCTCCCCCCGCTGCTCTACCCTTCTCCCCCCGATGCTCCGTCTTTCGTCCTCCCCCCACCGCTCTGTCATCCTCCCTGCCACTCCGTCCGCCTCCCCCCTGCTCCATCCTCCCCACTCCTCCCGCTGTCTTCTCACCCACACGCGGTGGTCCCATTGCCGGAGAATAGCTGCAGGAAGAGGATGAGCGGGTCATGTGACAGGCTCTGTGTGACATCACATCAGCCTGCCCTGTCACATGACCTGCTGATTCTCTTCCTCCAGCTATTCACCGGCAATGGGAACACCGGGAGTGGGTGAAAACAGAGCAGCAAGGACATGTGTGTGTTTATGTTTGTGTGTGTATATGTATGAGTGTATGTGTGTATACATGTGTGTGGCTGTATACATGTGTGTGTATACATGTGTGTCTCTGTGTGTATACATTTGTGTGTGTTTCTATACATGTGTGCGTGTCTACATGTGTGCTTATACCTATGTGTACATGTGTGTCTGTCTAATGTGTGTGTTTGTATATGTCTGTGTGTACATGTGTGTGTCTGTATATGTGTGTACATGTGCGTGTGTGTATGTGTGTGTGTACACGAGTGTCTGTATACACGTGTATGTGTGTTTACGTGTGTATATCTGAGTCTGTGTATGTGTGTACATGTGTGTGTCTGTATACATGTGTGCGTATACCTGTGTGTACATGTCTGTATACATGTGTGTGTATACCTGTGTGTACATGTGTGTGTCTGTGTACATATGTGTATACCCATGTGTATCTGTATATGTGTGTGTGTGTTCATGTGTGTCTGTATACTTATGTGTGACTGTACACATGTGTGTGTCTGTATACATGTCTGTGTACGCGTGTGTTTGTATACATGTGTGTGTTTGTTTGTCATGTGTGTCTGTATACATGTGTTCTTGTGTGTACATGTGTGTGTCTGTATACATGTGTGTCCATACATGTCTGTATACATGTCTTTATACATGTGTACCTGTGAGTACGTGTGTATATGTGTATGTCTATTACGTGATCTGCAATGTCATGTCATACACATATACACACATGTACATACAAAAACAAATACATAAATACACACACGTGACGAGTCATGTTATACACATATACATAGACACGCGGCAGCTCATGTCATCTACTCTATAATCGTCTAATTCTGTCTGTCTCTCTGTAGCGGAAAACCCACATTGCTGATTGGTCATGCCCAGCCGGGCATGACAAATCAGCGTCAGGCGCAGTCCAGCCACGTACTGGCGCAGGATTTTAACCACGCACGCCACCGCTATTGTCGGGAAATCAGCGGCGCTAACCGCTGATCTTCCGACAATAGCCGCGCGTCATCTCCTGCCACATGGAGGTCTGCGACGACACAGCTGGGAGATGACCGGCGTTAGCTAGTCATCTCCCGGCTGCTCGCAGCGGAAGTCTGGCGCTAGTGATCTTGCTCAGTGTGACACGCAGCAGCGACCAGGCCTCCACTGTGAGATCGCTGATCCTGTCATGGACATCAGTGGCAACGCAGCTGTGAGATGACCGGCGCTAGGGGCGCCCATAGCAATTCGCTAATGAACCTGCACCCAGGCAGCGATACACGGGGGGCTTGGGCGCCCCTGGGTCCATGACTAGACATTTTCTATCCTTCTGGCACAGAGTTACTTCCACCATTATGGTGACCTCCGGACTGGTTTGTTTACTTGACTGATGACAGTGATCCCCCATGCTGGGATGCCCACACAATTGGCACTTGGTGCAACTATGCATTTTTGACCCCTTTATAACATGGTTATGGATACGGTTATCTATTACTAGGATATATATATATAATATCATCCATGCCTGATCCTTATTTGATTTGGCTATACCTGTGCTACTTTGTTATATTGTCTCACATGACTTGTATGAATATTGATACTCACAGGTTGTATGCATCAAATACATTGAGTGATCACAGTGTTTAATATATTGGTACTTTCTTTATCAAGCATATAAGATGCTATTAGCTAATATCCACTGGGCGATTTCATGTTGGGATTCCTTCTGCCTAATACTGATAAGTCAGTTGTGTATTATCGATACGATTGCACTACTGTGACTTCATGATTGATTGTTACTTGTTATTCACTGTATCTTTATATTGGTTTTTATATCATACAACAGGACCCTATACTTATAATTGAAGAATCGTTCATTCAGGACAACGGTGCTCATACTGGCACCCCAGTTGTCACCCACTACTCCTTTGTATTAGCATATACTCCTGTTGTATAACCATACCTACAATTATCTATGCGGTCACACGGTGTGCCCTCTCTACACCAGGCATATCGGACCCAAATATACATACATAAATCTGTCATTGAATACTGTTATAACTTTTGTAACAACCCCCTCTGCGTGGGGTGTTCCACACCTACCCTGTATATGGTGTCTCTGTATTGCCTTTGTATACTGGTTCCATAATACCACCAGTCAAATGGGACCTGGGGGCTCCCTATTGTTTTAATTGTTTTTAACTGGTTTTCTGCACATCAATAAAAGTTGCTTATATTTTCACAGATTGTTGATTATTGTTGATTAATTTGCTGTGGTGTTTCTTCCTTGCTGTACCATGTCTTTTCTGTTCGTATCTAAAACTCTTTGAGGAAGCGGTAGCGAAACATGTGTTGGAGTGGTGTGAGGGGTTTGTGGTGTGTCCTATGAGGTATGTATCCTTACACCTGTCCATTTATTTTCACCAATTCTTTTTTTTTTTTATCAATGTATAGAGCAGATCACAGCAGGCCTGTACATTACTTAGTGGTCACTACTGTTTAGGCACATCAGGGGCTCTCCAGAAGCAACATGGTGTGCTGCAACAATTCCAGCCAATTTCAAAACATCAAATGATGCTCCTACCCTTCCATGTCCTGCTGTATGCCCAAACAGTGCTTTTCCACCACATGTCGGGTATCAGTAAACTCGGGTAAAATTTCACAACAAATTATATGGTACAATTTCTCCTGTTAATTTTGTAAAAATGCAATATCTGAGGGTAAAATAACATTTTTTGTTGGAAAAAGTAAAATTTTCATTTCTTCCTTCCACGTTGCTTTAATTCCTGTGAAACACCTGAAGGGTTGATAAAATTCTTGAATCTGGTTTTGAACAGTGAAGAGTTCAGTTTTTAGAATGGTGTCACTTTTGGATATTTTCTATCATATAGGTCCCTCAAAGTCACTTTAAATTTGATGTCATTCTAAAAAAAGTGGTTTTGTAAATTTTGTTTTAAAGAAATGAGAAATTGCTGATAAACTTTGAACCCTTCTAACTTCCTAACAAAAAGAATTGTTTACAAAATTGTGCTAATGTAAATTAGACATGTGGGAAATATTATGTATTAACTATTTTGTGTGACATTACTCTCTGAGTTAATGGTATAAAAATTAAAAGTTTGAATATTGCAAAATTTTTGTCAAATTTAATTTTTTTTTCCCACAAATAAATGCATAAAATATTGACATTTTAAATGTAAGCTCCCTGTCCCCTTTCATATACTCACCTTCCGGTGGCTTCAGGGCTGCTCCGGTTCCTCAGTGCCATCTTGTGCCTGTAACTTCAAACTGACATAAAGTCAGAGGATATCTTACAAGGTTTTAATGCAACTGTATGAGAGCCAGAGTGAGGCCTGATAGGCTTGAGCTACTTTGAGTAGCCTGAGTTGCCAAGGCCTGTAGCACCTCTGAACTAATCTACTATCAAGCACATCTGAGATGTGATTGGTTAGCAATTACAAAGGGAGTTGCTAGTAGTGGGTTTTGATGATTTGCATGCCCAAGTGCATCAGTGTGACAGTCATTAAGCTAGTATGGCCTTCATTGTCCCATAAACCTTCTTTCCACAAGACAGTATCAGGCCATATGTTGCTTGTGCTACTGTGAGCAGACAGCATGGTCACGTGTTACCAAGGCCTAAAGTTTATCTAGACGTGTCTCACATTGTGTATATCTGGGACTTTGTTAATAGCATCATCGATAGTAAGACTGTGTTTTTCTGTGCGCTGCACTTATACGTTTTACTGAATACATTAAGAGGATTTGAAATATTTGTTTCTATTTTTCACAAATTGAATCATTAAGATGATTATCAAACATGATAATTCTATAAATCTTTCTTCTTAGGGTTGCAATTACAATGTTGAGAAGTATATACTGTGCTCGTCATAAATTAGTTCACCATCTTTGAAAAGATTTAATCGGTATGTCATTAAACACAATAACTTTTTCAAAATTTTGACATGACTATCACAGGAAATTTTTTTTACACATAAGATGAAAGTACTGTTTAGTTAAATATAACAATATAACTTTGATTACAAAATCTTTAATATACTCAAATTAGTTAATGCAAAAATGAATACACCCTACACCAAAAACTAAAGCAAAATTTTTAAGGCCAACACCAAGTATTTTAGGCATGAAAAGATTAAGTTGGCCACATATTGCAACATCTATCTTTTTCCAATCTTCAAAAATTATTTTTCAGAGCATGAATGCTTCTTCAGAAATACAAGAGTAGCCTTAAGGGTATGTGCTCATGGTGCAGAGGCACTGGGTCTTGGACGCAGCACCTCTGGACCTGAGTTCCCGCAGGGAGGACACAGCTACCCTGTACTCACCATCTGCAGTGGGTGCAGGGCAGCTTCTCCTGGGCAGCCGCTTCCAATTTCGCAGCGTGAAATGAACATGGTGTGGTTATGCGGATGTCCGACAGCCCGCACCAAAGTTGAGACAATTCTGCGGTCGGGACCAGCATAGAGAAGATGGGATTTCTTGAAATCTCATCCATTATGCTGCTATTGTACAATGCACAGATTTGGACACAGAGGCAAGACGTTGCATCCAAATTGCTGTGTTTACTGATCGTAAGACATAAGAATCAGGTTAGTGCAATTCAATAAATATTTGGATTGTACTTGGTCCAGTGTTATTCGGTGTGGCAGTGTTCATCTTTGAGTTTTTCTCAGCTGGAATTGAGCATTTTTATGCTGTATATACAGGTGTAACCGCAACAGGTGCAGGGGTTGCACCCGAGCCCTGGAGCCTGCCTAGGGGGTCACAAAAGTCCCTTTGGCCTATTAAAAAATACTTTTGCTATTAAAGATTTGCAATAGTTGGGCGCCCCATTGGAACTTTCACTTCAGGGCCCATAAGCATCAGGTTACGCCACTGGCTCTATATACCGTATATTTCTTTTCAGATATATTTTACTAAGAGTACAACTTTTATTTTATTTGGGCTTATTGTAAAAAAATAAAAAAGTTAATAATAGTTAAGTAAATACTGTAAATTAAACACAAAGGTTGATTTACTGAGGTACTGAATGCTTTCTCTTTCTCTATTTCCTTGTTTCTTTACCTTGCTTTTATTTATCTTGGAAGTGGCATACTACTTTCACAAAATAATCAAACATCTGGTACTTTATGCTATCTCTTACTGCTGTTCTTCATAACTCAATTTGGGATGTTCCAAGTTTTTGGAAAGTTAATGTAACTCTCCAGTGATTACACTGGGATACTGAGCTCTAGGTTCCTGAACAGGATATCCAGCTATTGAATGCTGAAGTCACAGGTGGCCCGTGCTACAGCTGCAAAGAGTTTCCTGCTATGGGGTTAAGAGGGTCCACAGGAAAAAATGTTTCTTTCCTGTTATAATATGTTTTCATCTGTAGAGGAAGACATTGCCCGCTATGCTAGCAAGTATTTGCCTACGCAGCACTTTGGAATTACAGTAACACTGCAAAAAAAAAAATTACCTCACTGAAATTCTACAGTACATTAGGCTTCATTCAGATGTCCATGAATCATGTATTTCTACAGTAGAACACATACCATATAAAGTTTATTGTTCTATTCGAATGTCACAGACACTTTTTTTCACATTTGCAATTTATTTTTATACATGAAAATCATTGAATAACCACATTGTAAAAACTGGCATACTGACTAGTGATGAGCGAATGTATTCGTTAGTTTTCGCTATTCGCATTGGATAGTACGGTATTCTCATTACTCGTTATTCTGTATTTGTGTACTCGCCTTGTTATATTTGGATGTCCCACCATGCAGTTTTGGCACCTCCTTTGCAGTCAAAAAACTTGCTGGGCTTCTTAACCAAAGTAGTGTCGCAGACATCTTGGTTGTGGCATTACTGTGATTGGCTGGCCGCCCAGCATCATAGGGTATATTTAAGCCCTGCCGCCGCCATTTTGCCCACATTGCATCCGGAGCCAGCATTGGAGAAGCATAGGGAGAGATCACTCAACTGCTAGGGAGAGAGTTAGGCCTCTTCATAACAAAAAACCCTTTTAAGGGCTACCTCTAGTGTATACTACGTCAGTGTAGAGTAGGTAGGGAAAGATACTCGAGCAGGGACAGTTGAAAGGAGCCGTTCGGTACCTGCATAATACCACCAAAACAATAGCTCTTTTGAGAGATGAACACACAGAACAGTCAGAATACAGGTGTGGCACTCCAGGGGTTAATGTGCCACAGTAACATCACAAGGGTTAACTCCCCACACAACACTGGACACTGCACTAGCAACTCTAGGCCAGAAGGGGAGCTCAAGCGCTCTCTGATATATTCTGGTCTGAGGAGGAAGCAGGTAGTTGAGGGTTGACAGTTCAGTTAAGTGCAAGGAGTACTAGGAGGAGGACCTGTAAATGGGAGCAGTGCTGAGCTCCTGACAGGGACCACTGACTACTTTCAGTCCTGAAACCGGGGTCTGAGGAGAGGAGTACAAGAAACAGAGGAACATATCTGGGAGATGGAGTCACCTCATAACTTGCCCCAGAGGAGCGCAGAAGCCGGATACCGGATCCGAATCTGTGACTGAAATACGCAGCACAGAAAACACTGGGATAGTGGAGGTTACATACCTACACCGTACCTCAGCGAAGCATCACGGCGGGGTCAGAAGCACACGGAAAGACTCAAGTTGCATAGCAAAGGGGGTACCTGTGAGAAGAGACAGGGCAAGCAGCTCGACTAAAGCAGCAGCAGGGCCACACACAAGGTGCAGGAGTAGGAAGCCAAGGACCCAGTTAGGGTGGTAGCAACCCAGCCCCAGTACAGACTCCATTGACAGTACTCTGCTAACAACATCTGCAGTAAAGACTTGGAAAAATGACAAAACCGTGAGTGTGTGTGATCCTTGTACTCAAGCCCTACTTTACCTGCAGAGAGCCATTACATTCTCAGCTGCCAAACATCATCCCCGGAGGTTCTGCAGCAGCGGTGGTCACCCTGACCACAACCCGTGGGTGGCATCACGACAAACTCCCCTGTAAATATTCCCCATTTATTGCGGAATCAGGGACACGGTCCAGACCAAGACCGCCGTGATATCCCCAGCAGTAGCCCGGTCTGGTACCGAGTACCCCGTCCCAGTGGGCTCCACAACTTGGCGTCACGAACAGGATCTACCGTGCCCAGTACACCGGGCATTGTGTGTCGTGATTTGTGAAAGAAACTGTTTTGAAACTGCCGCCATTGCAGAGCGCGCGGCAAACAGAATTTAAACTGCGCCACAAGGACTGTATTTTTGAATTGCCGCCATTACAAAGCGCGCGACGCTCGGGAAGAAAATGGGGCGCATCATTGCGGTCGGTACTCTGCAAAGCGCTCTGACGTTATCTGGAGGGGGGAGAGAATTCCTGCCTCACAGCGGAACCTTTGTTAGACATCCGGACGGAAGCGGAAGACAGGAGGGCGGACCTTAACTAAGGGGACACAGGATGTTGCATCAAGGAGAGCCAGCGGCGTCGGGCAGCGGCTGAGCAGCGGGCGAAATTCCAGCATCGGATAAAAGAGGAGCACCCGGCGGTGCAGCGGCGCAAGGAGCAGCACCTATCATGCCACTCCTGATGCCATATACTCCGTGAGCAATGTGGCTGCCCCAATACTCCGGTGAGCCTAATACCCTTAATGACTTTATTACTAAGATACAAGCATACTATGTGATGTACCCATTAACTGAAGCCCAGCGTGTTGGAATGATTATTGGACAATTAACTGGCAATGCACGGTGGGAAGTAGTGTCCTGGCTGGACACAGATAAGGACACTGTAGAGCATCTTGTAGCTGGACTAAAAGCCATATTTGAATCCAGTGCTGATACCTGGGCTAAAATTAGGTTCTTTGGATGTCAGCAAAAGCCCAAGGAGAGCGCAGAGACTATGCTTTAAACTTGCAGGAAGCGCTCAAAGCACTTAAACTAGCAGAGCCTGCCTTAGCCCCGGGAGCTGACAAAATGCTAATTGACCAGTTTCTAGAGGGCCTCTTATCCCCTTCTCACAGAGGACAGCTGAGTATGATGATTATTCAGAATCCTGAAATTACTTTTGCTGAGTTAAAAGATAGAGCCATCCGTCTGCAGCAGGTAGAAGAGCCCCCGGGATCTGAGCTTCACCCAGGGACCCACAGCAGCACCCCAGCAGGCAGGAGTTTCAGCGACATCGGCCATGTCAGAGACTGTTGCTGAACACAGAGAGCCTATCTCTAATGAGGCCCTTAACCAAAAGTTAGATGCCCTGACAGACACTGTTATTTCCATGGCTAAAGTCATCAAGGAGCTGCGAGGATCAAAGCCTGAGCCCAAGATCGAGTTGGCGACCAGCAAGGAGGATGTCCCCTGGATGAGGCCCAGGAGGTACCAAGCGATAAGAGGACGACCCAGCGACCACTATCAGCCAGATGGACAGCCCATTTTCCGCTGTTGTCAGAAACCAGGTCACTTTGCCCAGGAATGTGCTTTAGTCGAGGATTCCCTGGGCAGGCGGGCCACTTCCCAGGAGTAAACACTCAAGGTCCTTCAGCCTGGTATGACAGATTCGTGGGAGAACGTCCGGTCATCGCTATCATGTTGGATAAATACAAAAAAGGGGGGAGACAAGAGGCGCAATAGTGCCCTATCACTAGTGACACTGTTTGTGTGAGTATATCAATAGGTGTACACTCACCTGGTCCAGTTGTGTGATCCACAACTGGTTTTTAAGCCTTCTGTTTATAGCTGCTGCAGGACCTCCACCAGCCACTTGTACGTGGAAAAACGCTCCTATATAGGAAAGATGGTGTGTCACGGTCCGCGCTGCTGCCTCAATGGAATCACAGGGAATGGATGTCTCCAAGAAGTCACAAGGAAGGCAAGGTTCCAAAGTAATGATCTCCTTTATTCACCAACGCGTTTCGGCACCTATCCTGGCACCTTCATCAGGGTATTCATACGAATACATATGAATACCCTGATGAAGGTGCCAGAATAGGTGCCGAAACACGTTGGTGAATAAAGGAGATCATTACTTTGGAACCTTGCCTTCCTTGTGACTTCTTGGAGACATCCATTCCCTGAGATTCCATTGAGGCAGCAGCGCGGACCGTGACACACCATCTTCCCTATATAGGAGCTATCATGTTGCATGGCATTTCCTTCAGTGCCGTGTTGGATACCGGGTCCCAGAAAACATCGATTCCACATGTTCTCTACATAAGGGCTGATTCAGACATTAATAGTGGCCCATCTGACATTGTAATGAACTTATGGGCTAGCAATGGTGAATTAATACCGCAAGTAGGGTTCAGAGAAATGACCATTCAGATTGGGAAGGTAGAATTGCAGAACCAGGGTATTATAATTGTAAATGTTAACCGGCAAGATCATGAACCAGAAATGTTACTAGGAATGAATGTAATTGAAAAGTGTTTTTCCGAGGTAATTACTGTTTTGCAGCAGATCGCTGAGACTGCCAGAACCGGACAGCAGAGGCTTTTGCACAAAGAAATAAAAGCCCTGATGATGATACAACAGGTAGAAATATCCGGAGGTGAAATCGGCAGTGTACGAGTAAGTGATCCAATACCCATTGTAATACCTCCCAAAACTGAAATGTTGCTCTGGTGTAGAGCCGCAATAGGCATTAAAGGGCAAGACTATCAAGCCTTGGTAGAACCCGTGTCCTCAGACAGTAGACCCACTATACTAACAGCAAGAGGGGTAGTTGAAGTACACCTGGGAAGAGTGCCATTACGCCTTCGAAATGGCGGAGCAGATGAGGTCACATTACCAAAGTATGCTTCCATGCCTAAAATGTTCACGGTTGATAACAATGCCTTCACAGCCGTCGAGCCCTTGAACCCGTCAAGTCAGGCGGATGACAATGGCTCAAGGGAAAAGCTGGAGGATTGGTGCCAAAAGCTACACGTGGGTACCAGTTCTACACCTTCCCATCAAAAGCATGGAGTATACCAGGTAGTAAAAGAATATGAGCAGATATTTAGCAAACATCCATTAGACTTTGGGCAAATTAAAGAGGTAAAGCACACTATACCTACTGGTAACCATCAGCCTATAAAAGAGAGGTATAGACCATTACCACCCGCTCACTACCAAACCACTAAAAACATGCTGAAAGAGATGAAAACTGCAGGTGTAATAAGAGACAGTTGTAGCCCCTGGGCAGCACCTTTAGTGTTGGTTAGAAAGAAAGACGGGACCATGAGAATGTGCGTAGATTACCGGCAGATCAACCGCATCACACATAAGGACGCATACCCGTTAACTAGGATTGAGGAGTCATTAGCTGCATTGAAATCTGCTAACTACTTTTCTACCCTTGATCTAATTAGAGGGTACTGGCAAATTCCTGTGGCCGAGGCCGACAAGGAGAAGACAGCGTTTACTATACCGATGGGCCTCTGTGAGTTCAATTGATTTCAATTTGGACCCTGCAATGCACCCGGTACCTTCAAACGTCTGATGGAGAGCTGCCTAGGACATAAGAACTTTGAAACTGTCCTCCTGTACCTAGATGACGTCATTGTCTACTCTAAGACGTATGAGCAACATCTAAAAGACATGGCAGAAGTGTTTGAAGTCTTGTCCGGATACGGCATGAAAATCAAGCCATCCAAGTGCCACCTCCCCAAACCAAAGGTACAGTACCTGGGACATGTCATGGGTTCAGAGGGAGTAGCACCGGATCCTGATAAAGTCACCGTGATAAGGGATTGGCCAAGACCTACTAATGTGAAAGTAGTGAGGCAATTCCTGGGCCTGGTAGGCTATTATAGAACATTTATCCGAGGATACACGAAGTTAGCAGCTCCCCTGCAAGACATCCTGATAGGACAGTCAAAAAGTTATTCCACCCATAACCCTCCTTTCCAGTGGAGTGACGAAATAGAAGACTCCTTCAACAAGCTGAAGCATGCGCTGACAGGAGAAGAGATCCTGGCATATCCGGATTACCATCAACCCTTCATTCTGTACATAGATGCCAGCAACGTGGGTACTGTCACAGAAGCAAGGAGGCAAAGAGTTATTGCCTTTGCAAGCAGGAAACTCTGGCCTAAGGAAACAAACCTGGAGAATTACAGTTCCATCAAATTAAAACTACTGGCAGTAGTTTGGGCTGTAACCGTGTGTTTCAAACACTACCTGGCAGCTGCAGAATTCACCATATACACGGATAATAACCCGTTGACCCACCTGGACTCAGCAAGATTAGGTGCGTTGCAGACGTGATGGATAGCACGACTGTCTAGCTACAACTTTGTCATCAAATACAGGGCAGGCCGTAAGAACGGGAACACAGATGCCTTATCCCGGATGCAACACCTGAAAGACATGGAAGAGGAAGTGGAGGAGTTGGAAGAAATTGAACTACCGGCCTTTCACCGTTCTAAGGTAGACAAGTATCAACCCGGCATCTACCAAAGAGAACAGCAGGCAAATCTCAACCCGTTAGCACACTATGGATGGGCTACATCGTTTATGACCAGCACTCAGTGGTGGGAGGTTGATGGTGCTATGTAGGAAAGGATCTGGTGATCTCTATCGTAGTTATAATAAAATCCAAGCACTCATCTGGTTCAGTTTCAAGTGATTTATTGTGAAGCACACATGGATGGTGAGGTGACAGCAGCAATAACGTTTCGACCCCCAATAGGCCTTTCTCAACACGTCACTAGGATCAGACAAGGAAATATAGTGAAAATATGTACAGTGGAACAGACATAGTATATACAGGCATACATATATACAGTATTTGCAGGATCAATTCATCAAGGCTCATGTTTTTTAGACATATAGTTGAGCAGAGGTAACGATAGTAGATGATGTTGGTAAAACAAGAAACAAATAAAACCAGGACTATGAAAGGGTTATACTCTAGAAAATGGGTAGGTAGAGTGGACTGGAGTAGCAAAATACCTGCTAATGATGTTAGGGGAGTAAACATCAGTTATGGAGCACTGTATGGTAAGACGAGAGCCCCCTGCACCATGGAACAGTACATCTAGGAAAGAGTAATCGTGTGAGGAGACTTATCACTGGGTATATGTGTCTTTATGAGATCACTAGATTTACCTGTTGCAGACCTATTAGGCAGTGTATCTGTGCAGGCTTTGTGCTGTACCCATAGGTATGTGGAATGTTCCAGAATGCTGGAGTATCGTCTATGAGGGTATAATGGATTTCAGGTTAGCACAGTGTTATAGGTAGTTCCACCTGGGTAGATATGGTTATATATGTATATTATGTTCCAAGGTGGCAGTACCTTAGTATGTTTCTGATAGCCCCTGATGTGGTAGCTCCCAGTGTGTGACCCCTGGTCTGGGGAAGTACCGTTAGTCTGGGGAAATAGAGGAATAAGAATGAGTCACAGAGTGGTGTACTTAGCTCAGAAGTCCGTTGTGTCCACTGCTCACATCGTTGTCTTGGGAGAGCCAGCACCGTCCATGCCTGGGCTGAGAGTGAGCTCCTGTTCCCACTGCACGTGCTTATCATAGCACGGCGGGTCATGTGACCAGAAGTGGGAGTGGCCGGTTCCCGGAAAATGGAAGTAGCTATGTTTACAATATTAAGATGTTGTCATGGTGATCTGTGATCGTTCTATTGCATAGGGATCATCCAAAACATGGTGAATTGCTGTATCATGCCTATAGTGTGGACCTGGGCTAAGTAGTTAGTGTTGGATGAGGTATATAGTATAAGTGAGATATCGCTGTGGCAAGAACATGTCACAGTGGATCAGTGCATGGTTATAGGGGAGGGAGATGAGTGTACTGCTGTGTATCAGAGTAGCCAAGATACAGGGATGTTGTTTATGTGTATTGTTCTTGGTTGTAGCATATGATATGATGTATGGTGTGTAGTGGATGTTCTAGTTACTCATATATATGGAGTAAGTGGATTGCCAATATACATATATCAATCATGAGTTATAAATAGTATCCTGAGTCAAAGGCTCAAACCAACCAACATGGGGTGGTGTACATATGTAACACATAATAGTCCCTGTTATATGCATAAGTAATACAGTAAGTAAAACAGTACATACAGCAAGATTACGTGGATCTGGCTGTGTGGTACACTTTTCCACAGGCTGTTACGGGATCCAGGATAAATATACCATATAATCACAGTTGGAAGGAAAAAAAAGAATAAAGAAGGGTGGCCAAAGGAAACTTGTTAAACTCAGGGTTTATCTATACGGTATCTTACCCATACATCTCTTGTAGGGGACGTAGGCCATGAGCTGTTAAGTGTTGGTCTAGGAAAAAAGATGCAGGTAGTTAGTTTATCCAGTCTATCTCCCTGTTAAGTCCCCTAGGGGTTAGGGTGTCCAGTGTGTGTATCCAGTAACTTTCTCTCTGGTTAAGTAGTCTAACATGGTTACCCCCACGTCTGTGTCTGGGTACCTGTTCTATCACTTGAAACCTCAACTGTGCCACATTGTGTTTTGCTTCTACAAAGTGGTGTGGAACTGGTAACCACGATTTCTCTGTTCTGAGGGTGGATTTGTGGCTTTTGATCCTCTCTCTGATGGACTGTGTGGTCTCCCCTACATAGAGGAGTCCACAGGGGCATTTAAAGGGAACCTAACCCCACAAACTGACCCCCCCTTATCTTTAGACCTGTTCCTGCACCCCTCTTATCATTTCTAGCCATCCCTTTTGCAGAAAAAAATCGATTTTGTAAAGTAGAGAAAAGGTTAAATATACTTTGTCCTGTGTGAGTTCTCTGTTTCTATAATAGTCTCAATAGGCGTGCCTGTCTGCTGCTCCCTTGTAATTATGCACGCCCCTCTCTGCTTGCTGCCTTTCTGAGTGTCTGGCTGCGTCATGAAAGGGGCGGGGCTAAATAGCTTCATGCCGTTAGCCCCACCCCTTTTCATGACGCGGCCAGGCTCTTAGCAAGGAGAGAGGGGCGTGCATAATTACAAGGCAGCAGCACACAGGCCTGCCTATTGAGACTATTATAGAAACAGAGAACTCACACAGGACGGACGTGAATATAACCTTTTCTCTACTTTACAAAATAGATTTTTTTCTGCATAAGGGATGGCTAGAAATGATAAGAGGGGGTGCAGGGACAGGTCTAAAGATGTGGGGGGGTCAGTTTGTGGGGTTAGGTTCCCTTTAATGAAGTAAACCACAAAATTGGTGTCACAAATGTAGAAACCCCTGACCCTGTAGGATTTGCCTGTGCGTGGATGTATGATTTCACTCCCTTTGATGACGTTAGAACAACTGAAGCATCCCAGGCAAGGAAAGGTGCCCACCCTACGTGCCCCAGTTAGTGCCCTAGTCAATGGTTGTTTGTGTGAGCCTATGTCCGCCCTAACCAGTTGGTCCTTTATGTTTGTAGGTCTTTTGGTGCACATCAGTGGTTGGTTCTGAAAAGATGCTATGTTGGGGTGGGCCTTGGATATTAGGTTCCAGTTCTTTTTGATTAGGTGGTGTATCTTTTGCATGATGGGATGGTAGGAGTGTACAAAGGGCAACCTTTCCCCTGTTTTTGGTCGATCTATCTGAGAGTCCTGACTCATAGATGCTTGAGTCATCTCTGAGGCTAGTAGAGTGGGGGGGGGTAATTGCGTTGTAAAAATTTATTAGACATTTCAAGGAGCCTACTGGATCTAGTGGAGGCGTCGGTGACTATACGGGATACCCGCATGAACTGTGACCGTGGTAAGCTATTCTTAGTGGCTCTTTGGTGGCAACTCCCATATTGTAGGAGCCCATTGCATTCAGTAGGCTTAGTGTAGAGATCTGTGATTAGACTACCATCAGTGTGTTTGATGACCCTAGTGTCTAGGAATGGAATGTCCCCATAATCATAATTCAAAGTGAATTGTAGCTCTGGTCGTATTGAGTTGAGGTAGTTATGGAGACATGCCAGGCTATCCTCAGTGCCCTCCCAGATGCAAAACACATCATCTATGTATCTGACCCAAGTTGTAGCGTGTGTCTTGAACATATCGTTAGTATAGATATGTGTTTCCTCAAAAGCGTTCATGTATACGTTAGCGTAAGCTGGGGTTACATTCAAACCCATCGCTGTCCCGCATGTCTGTACATAGATCTGGTCCCGAAAGATGAAATAGTTTTCCCTGAGAACCAGCTCCAGTAATTCCATGCATAGATTTGTGGTGTTGTCATCTACATTGTGTTGTAGTAGGATGTTATTGACTGCTTCCATACCTTTGTCATGGGTGATAGATGTATACAGGCTATTGACATCGAAGGTACACAGGATACTGTCAGTAGGTATCTGTCCTATTGATTTCAGTTTGGTCAGGAAGTCCCCTGTGTCTAGAATGAAGGATTTGGTCGTCTTCTAACGGTACTTTCCAAGACCAGGGGGTCACACACTTGGAGCTACCACATCAGGGGCTATCAGAAACATACTAAGGTACTGCCACCTTGGAACATTATATACATATATAACCATATCTACCCAGGAGGAACTACCTATAACACTGTGCTAACCTGAAATCCATTATATCCTCATAGACGATACTCCAGCATTCTGGAACATTCCACATACCTATGGGTACAGCACAAAGCCTGCACAGATACACTGCCTAATAGGCCTGCAACAGGTAAATCTAGTGATCTCATAAAGACACATATACTCAGTGATAAGTCTCCTCACACGATTACTCTTTGCTAGATGTACTGTTCCATGGTGCAGGGGGCTCTCGTCTTACCATACAGTGCTCCATACCTGATGTTTACTCCCCTAACATCATTAGCAGGTATTTTGCTACTCCAGTCCACTCTACCTACCCATTTTCTAGAGTATAACCCTTCCATAGTCCTGGTAACTGTTTCTTGTTTTACCAACATCATCTACTATCGTTACCTCTGCTCAACTGTATGTCTAAAAACATGAGCCTTAATGAATTGATCCTGCAAATACTGTATATATGTATGCCTGTATATACTATGTCTGTTCCACTGTACATATTTTCACTATATTTCCTTGTCTGATCCTAGTGACGTGTTGAGAAAGGCCTAATTGGGGGCCGAAACGTTATTGCTGCTGTCACCTCACCATCCATGTGTGCTTCACAATAAATCACTTGAAACTGAACCAGATGAGTGCTTGGATTCTATTATAACTACTATGGATGGGCTGACACCCAAGATAGTGATCCAGCTGTGAAGCTAGTGAAGGAACTGCTTACACAACAAGGTGCATACCCTAACCAGAATGCCCCAGCTGAGACCCAATACCTCTGGAAAGAGAGAAGCAAGTGGTTCCTGTATCAAGGGAAGCTCTGCAGAAGGCATACCAACCCTAAAACACATGAATTGGTCTGGCAGATTATCGTACCCAAGAGAGACGTCAAAATGGTCTTAGAAGCCTACCACAATGGTGCAGGTCATTTTGGATGGAAGAAATTGGAAGTGCTCTTAAGAGAGAAATTCTACTGGGTTGGCATGAGGAAGTCAATTGAAGATTGGTGTAGAAAGTGTGGCCCGTGCAACCTCAGAAGAAAAGATCAACAGAGAGCCCCACTCCAGTCCATAGTAACCAAGCAACCACTTGAGTTAGTTGCATTAGACCACATCAAGTTGTCACAAAGCTGGTCAGGCTATGTCTATGCCTTAACCATTGTGGATTATTACTCCCGCTTCTTAGTGGTTGTACCCGTCAAGGACCTGACAGCGAAGACGGCTGCAAAAGGCTGCAAAAGTGTTTCAGACACATTTCTGTAGACCTTATGGCTACCCGGAACAAGTCCTTGCAGATCAAGGTCCAGCCTTTGAATCAGAGATTTTCCAGGAGTTCTGCAACATCTACGGCTGTAAGAAGATCCGCACGACAGCCTATCATCCCCAAACCAATGGCTTATATGAGAAGATGAACCATATTGTAATTGACCTGCTAAAAACATTACCAGAGTCAGAGAGAAATCAATGGCCAGAAAAATTACCCGATTTGGTAGACCTGTACAACCATGTCCAGTGAGTTCTACAAACTGCACCCCAGCTTACCTTATGCATGCAAGACCCGGTAAGCTGCCAATTGATTTAGATATGTGAATTCTAAAACCAGACGCAGAAGTTGAAGAATCCAATTTGGATACCCTACGTCAACAACAGTATCACCAAATACAAGAGTGCGTAGAGAAAAATCTTCAGCAAGCTAGAGCAAGACAAGAAAGAACCTTTAACCAACGTGCTCAAGCAACTCCAATACAACCTGGTGAGCAAGTGCTCAAGAGAAAGAGACACACCAACAAATTGGATAATCAGTGGGAAACCACCCCATATTCACTCTTACCATCCAATTTAAACAATACTAAAATGTGCTTAATAAGCAAAGACAAAGGAAGAACGTCAGCAGTTGTGTCAAGAGACCATCTCAAACCGTGTCCTGAAACCCTGAAGACACTGGAAGTAACCGTACCCGTACAGGCACAAGCTGTCAAAAAAGAAGAAGTATTCTATACCATTCTAGGAGATTTCCCCCAAAACATGGCCAAATTACTACGGAGCAGTTGTAGTCCCCATGATTGCATTCCCTCCAATGGTTGAACCAACACCAGAACCCGTACAACCAGAAATCCCAAGACCTGACGAACTGGTAGTCGAGCCTGAAGAGTAAGAACCAATTCCTGGTCCCAGTGAGCTTGCCAGTCCTACTGTCAGATCTCAATCTGCAATAGTACCAAACACCCCAAGTAGGTACACGTCCACCCACACGCAGATCAGAGCGTAGTACCAAGGGTCAGTTACCGGCTAGGTACAGAGATTAAAAATGTGAAGTAAAATATGAAATGTAAATATGTTTGTGTAAATGTAAATTGAACCTGGTAGAGTGTAAAGTGTATAGAAAGGGTGAGAGTAGCTTGGTGTTAGGTGGCAGTCACGGAGAGTTACAACTTGGCCTGTTATGTGGTGACCCAAAGGCCTAGAGGCCTAATGCACTTGAAACCAGAGGCACCCGTACGTGTTTATATTAGTTTGTAACGTTAAATGCCCAGTACCTACGGAGACTATCCTGTACGAACTTCTTGCATATTCTTGAACTTTTCTTATTTATTTATGGACCATAACTACCACGGAACTGGTTGTGGTAAAAACTCTTTTGTATATATCTATCAGCCTGGAGGCAATAGACTAAACCCCCGGAAAGACTGCTATTTTGAACTTTGGACTGTTTTTGAGCATTTTAGTGATTTTTGTACTTTTACTTTTTAAGTCTCTGTAAATATTAATTGTATTATTAACTGTTTGTTTGCTTTTCCACAGTCCCGGAGTAATGTTCTTTACTAAGGGGGAATGTGGCACCCCAGGGATTAATGTGCCACAGTAACATCACAAGGGTTAACTCCCCACACATCACTGGACACTGCACTAGCACCTCTAGGCCAGAAGGGGAGCTCAAGCAGCTCCCTGATAATTTCTGGTCTGAGGAGGAAGTAGTTAGTTGAGAATTAACAGTTGACAGTTCAATTTAGTGCAGGGAGCACTAGGAGGAGGACCTGTAAATGGGAGCAGTGCTGAGCTCCTGACAGGGACCACTGACTACTTTCAGGCCTGAAGCCAGGGTCTGAGGAGAGGAGTACAAGAAACAGAGGAACATATCTGGGAGATGGAGTCACCTCATAACTTGCCCCAGAGGAGCGCAGAAGCCGGATACTGGATCCGAATCTGTGTCTGAAACACGCAGCACAGAAAACACCGGGATAGTGGAGGTTACATACCTACACCGTACCTCAGCGAAGCAACACGGCGGGGTCAGAAGCACACGGAAAGTCTCAAGTTGCCTGTGAGGAGAGACAGGGCCAGCAGCTCAGCTAAAGCAGCAGCAGGGCCACACACAAGGCGCAGAAGTAGGAAGCCAAGGACCCGGTCAGGGTGGGAGCAACCCGGCTCCCGTACAGACTCCGTGGACAGTACTCTGCTAACAACATCTGCAGTAAAGACTTTGAAAAATGACAAAACCGTGAGTGTGTGTGATTCTTGTACTCAACCCCTGCTTTCCCTCATAAATTGCCATCACCTCTACTACCACCCCTATCCTGCAACATCCATAGCACCATCTATAGACTGTTACTATCTCTGAACCGGGGAACCAAGCTCTACTTTCCGAAAGCCATTACATCCCCAGCTGCCAAACATCATCCCCGGAGGAGGTCCTGCAGCAGCGATGGTCACCCTGACCACAACCCGTGGGTGGCGTCACGACAAACTCCTCTGTAAATATTCCCCCATTTACTTGCGGAACCCGGGACACAGTACAGACCAAGACCGCCGTGATATCCCCAGGAGTACCCCGGTCCGGTACGGAGTACCCCGCCCCAGTAGGCTCCACACAGGAAGGGAGAGATACTCGAGCAGGAACAGTGTAAACGAGCCACTTATTAGCTCCATAATACCCCCAAAAATAGCTCTTTTCACAGCTGAGGACAGAAAGTCATTTTTCCCCACTGTTTTTGGGGTGACAAGCAGCCTCCTTTCTGTTGTCCACATTACAAAAAGGCAATTATTTCCCAACGCAAAGCAGAAGTCCAAACATTTCCTACTGCTTGCTACAAAGTTCGCACCAGGCCATTTTACCTGCAGGTGCTTCTGCTGTCCACATTACCACACTTAAAAAGGCGGTTATAGCCCAACAAAAAGCAGTAGTCCAAACATTTCCTACTGCCTGCTACAAAGCTCGCACCAGGTCATTTTAGCCGCTGGTGCTTTTGCTGTCCACATAACCACACTTAAAAAGGTGGTTATTGCCCAACGCAAAGCACTAGCCCAAACATTTTCTAATGCCTGCTACAAAGCTTGCACCAGGACATTTTACCCGCTTGTGCATTTGCTGTCCACATTACCACACTTAAAAAAGTTGCTATTGGCTAACACAAAGCAGTAGTCCAAACATTTCCTACTGCCTGCTACAAAGCTTGCATCAGGTCATTTTACCCACTGGTGCTTTTACTGTCCACATTACCACACTTAAAAAGGCGGTTATTGCCTAATGCAAAGCAGAAATCCAAACATTTCCTATTGCCTGCTACAAAGTTTGAACCAGGCCATTTTACACACTGGTGCTTCTGCTTTCCACATTATCACACTGTTATTGCCTAATGCAAAGCAGTAGTCCAAACATTTCCTACAGCCTGCTACAAAGCTTGCACCATGTCATTTTAGCCACTGGCGCTTTTGCTATCCACATAACCACACTTAAAAAGGCGGTTATTGCCCAATAAAAAGCAGTAGTCCAAACATTTCCTACTGCCTGCTACAAAGCTCGCACCAGGCCATTTTACCCGCTGGTGCATTTGCTGTCCACATTACCACACTTAAAAAAGTTGCTATTGCCTAATGCAAAGCAGTAGTCCAAACATTTCCTTCTGCCTGCTACAAAGCTCGCACCAGGTCATTTTACCCACTGGTGCTTCTGCTGTCCACATTACCACACTGTTATTGCCCAACGCAAAGCAGTAGTCCAAACATTTCCTACTGCCTGCTACAAAGCATGCACCAGGCCATTTCACCCACTATTTTGGCCATGAGAGCTAGGTTGGCTTGTGCCATCCACACCTAAAAATCTGTCAACAAAACCCAAAATGCCAAAGAAGCCTGTTAAGGGACAGGGGCGTGGAAGTGGACATGGTGTTGTCAATAGTGTGCGAGAAGCCACTGAGTCTTTGTTAGGTCAGAAGAATCTTCATGCATCCACTACGTTCCTAGAATAATTTCCCAATCTGGAACGTAATCATGTGTTGAAGCCAGAAGAGCGAGAGCAGATTCTGTCTTGAATAGCAGACAGAGCCTCTGCACATTTGTCAAGCAGCAACAAATCTTCCATGACCATACAGTCTAATGTCGATACACAGAAGGCTGGCCCATCCAATCCTGAATCTGGTTCTCCTTCCTTCCGCCACTATCAGTCACAGAAGACATATGACCCCAAGTTTGGCACTCCGAGGATCTTTTTGGTACATATCCTTTGGTTGGCTGTGGCTTATCACTACGCAGTATTGAAGAGGGACGTGAGGAAATGGCATGCGTTGAAGTATTTGAGAATTTATGGCCAGAAGAAAGCCTGTTGGAGAAACATCATTTACTGTCTCCAGAGGTGGAGGCTGATGATGATGAGACACAGTTGCCATCAGGTCAGCCTACAATGTTAACTGGGAAGGAGGATGAGATGGAACACAAAGTGGTCAATGATGAGTCCATTGATCCGAACTGGACCATTGGCACACATATCAATGACAGCAACACAAAAGACCCAAGGGGTTCGTGGATGTGGTTTGTCCAGAGTGAGAACTGGGTCAACTGTTCCCAAGACCACCCCCACTGTGGGACAAGTCAGGGAAAGGGGGCGTTCAGCTGCTGTGTGGAATTTCTTTTCTGAATGTCCTTCAGAGAAAAACATTGTAGTCTGTAGCATCTGCCATACCAAGTTGAGCAGAGGCCAGGGCAAAGTCAACCTCAGCACCACCAGTATGCAAAACCACATGGCAGCCAAGCACCCCAGTAGGTGGGCAGAACACCAGGGTACCAAATCTGTATCTGCCACTGCCATGTCGACTGGGCTACATCCTTCAGAATCTGCTGTTCAGGAAGCTGACCCTTAAACCTCCTGCCCAGAAACTGAGGTTACACACAAGAAACATAAACCACATCCACTTCCTTGTCCCAGAAAAGCGTCCAATTGTCTGTGCCTGAGACCTTGGAAAGAAAGCGAAAATACCCAAAAACGCACCCACAGGCACAAATACTAAACATTGCATATTGCCTAATTGCTAGCTGTGAAGATTTTGCTGTTTAGGCTTGTGGGAACACAGTCTTTCTGTGATCTCTTGGTGGTGGCTTTGGCTGCCCTGTGATGCAGTGTTCCCAGTTGCCACTATTTTGCCCGGTGTGCCGCCCCTGCGTTACACACGGATGTGCTAAACAATCTGAACTGTGCTCTCACCAACACCGTAGCCAGGAAGATCCACCTAGCAACAGACACCTGAACAAGTTGTTGTGGACAGGGACAATATATTTCAGTCATAGCACACTGGCTGAACCTGGTGGAGGGTGGGACAAAGGCGCAAAGTGAAACATCACTCATCCTACCCATGACAAGAATAGCAGGCCCAAAGTCTGTCAGGGTCTCTGCATCTTCATATCCCTCTTCCTCTCTCCCCTCCTCTTGTGTGGAGCCCACCAGGATGGGGTACCGGACTGGGGTATGACAGGGGGTATCACGGTAGTCTTTGTCCGGACCGTGTCCCGAGCCCACAAGTAAAAAGGGGTTATATACAGGGATTTGTCGTGACGCCACCAACGGGTTGTGGTCATTGAGGGGACCACCGCTGCTGCTGTTTGCTGCCAGGAGGATGGATGGTGCTGCTGTTTGCTGCCAGGAGGATGGATGGTGCTTCAGAATCTGCTGTTCAGGAAGCTGACCCTTAAACCTCCTGCCCAGAAACTGAGGTTACACACAAGAATCATAAACCACATCCACTTCCTTGTCCCAGCAAAGCGTCCAATTGTCTGTGCCTGAGACCTTGGAAAGAAAGCGAAAATACCCAAAAACGCACCCACAGGCACAAATACTAAACATTGCATATTGCCTAATTGCTAGCTGTGAAGATTTTGCTGTTTAGGCTTGTGGGAACACAGTCTTTCTGTGATTAGCCCGCAGTGGGTCAGGGCTGCTCCTGACAGGATGAAATATGTATATACAGTTCAGTGTGCAGGGAATCAGACATGGGAGACTTAAGCAGGGTTCACTGGGTTTTACTAACAAGTTCTTAGTAAGCTCGGTCCCTTGTTTGGCTTCTCCCAGTATATGCGTAGCAAGCCTGAGTCCTATATGCTGCTGTCTCTCCAGCCCGTGTGTTGGGTGACCAGACCTGGAATCTGTGTCTCCCCGTCAGTGTGTCCGTGTACTGGCGTGTAGCTATGGTCACCCAGAGCTAACTCTCTGGTCCCGGCCTAGCATTGGGCATCCCTATCTTGCAAGGGATCACCGGGCTCTCCCCTACCTGTGTAACTACCTGAGTACGTCAGGGAAGTCTGTCCTGCCAGTAGTTTATCAGCACTGCCGTCTTCCTCGGACCCGGCTGTACTGGTCCGGTCTCAGTCTTTCCTTTCCTTTGGGCTGCAGGCTATGGAGCGGGCTTTCTCTTCAGGAAACGGTGTCTTGCAGGATTCTGCGCCTCCAGGGAGCCTCAAACCTTCCGGGAAGTGTCACTCTCTTTTCTTTTGGTCTTTTCAGCTCAGCCTACCTCGGCCTACTCTTGGTCTTTTCGTCTCAGCCTACTCCGGCCTACTGACTAACTCCTCCTAGTGTTCCCTTTTTGTACCTGGTTCGACACCTGACCTACATCCCACCCACTGTGTCTGGCCCCACCACCCCTTGCCCGTCTAGAGTCCCGGGCTCCGGGTTGGGTCTTGTGTTGGTGGGTGTGTGTGTTTGAAGGTGTGTGTGTAACAACCAGTCTCCACCTGCCTGGCTGCAGTTCCTACCTGTGGCCACCCTGGTCGCAGGGGCGCCACATTCCCCCGGTGTTAAACCGGCATGTCCCCATGCCGTCCGGCATGGTTCCCTGTGAAAAACATTTTTATTATTATTATAACATAACATTAAGAAGTCTTGTTCTTCCATTTAAGGAGACACGGGTTCTTAAACGTTGCATCAACTATATACATTTTAAACACAGTATTCAGCCCGTTCATGGCTGCAAGTGCTGAGGCCTCCGGGCCCTCGGGACACCAACTTGTGGCAAAGTTGTTACTCTCTGTGCCGTCATCTTACACCACATTGTCTTTAACCCTTCACAGGACCCGGGTTACACATTTACTGTTAAAGTCCCAAGAGTCCTGTGGCATAACAATACCAACTCTCCATGCACACCGGGTTAAGCGCAAAAACTTTAAAACGCACACATAAATGGCACATTACTTTCCTAAAAATTATTAAAAGGACCTCAAAAAGTGGGCACAAGTGTTTCAAAACTTTCAAAAACATACTTTGGCATCTGAGTTCAAAGTTCCAAAAAGTCTCACAGTGCTAATAAAACCAATGGGGAGCACACTAAGCACTCAACTATTTACAAGAACGTCTATATCACGTCATCATACATGATATTATTGTCAATAAAACACATAGATGACAAACAGGGGAAAAGACTATCCATTCATTCAGGTATGGGATGGGGTCAATAAGGAACACATCACATTCACAGTTACAGTTTTGCTTGTGGCAGCAGTCTGGGTTCCTCACTCCTTCTTTTTTGATCCACGGTAGAACTTCTGGTGTTCGCCGGGTTGGGAACAACTCCAACTGCTCCAAAGCACTGGACAGCAAAAAGCTGTGTACGGTCTGCGTTGCCGTTTCCACCATGGTTGTCGCCGTAACCTCATCTGCAACAGTTGTTTCCAAGCTGCTCTCTGCCAGTTGCAAATCTGTGATGTTGCACAGTTATAGAATCCAAGTTTTCTGTTTCTGCTGGCTCAACTTCTCCTTGTGATGTAAGGGACAGTCTCTTAACTCTTATGCCGTACGGGCCTCGCTCTCCTTGTACGATAAGGTATGATACCCATTCGCCAACTATAACTTCTCTGTCCGGGTGTTTTTCAGGAACATACTCCTCTACATCCCTCCGATTAATGAAAATGTCTCTATCTGCTCCAGGTTCTCTGGCACAAGCATATCCGTCTTTTGGCTTGACCTTAACTATTTTTCCTTCGTGTCATGGGGATTTATTAATATCTGTATCTCGCCGGGCAACAGTCTTGGAATACTGGGTGCGAGCTATCATCTCTTGTTTTCGGACCAGCTTCTCTGCTTCCTCTTTCTCCCATCTCTGAACACATCTTCTCAGATATTCCTCCTGGGTCACTACTTCTACGGGGTCTATCCCAGCAGCAGGGTCCTTGTGGAAGCCCATCATGTCCTCCTCCTTCTCATCCTGTTCCCATCAACAACAGAACTGCTCTCCTCTAACCTCAGTAGATACAGGGGCCGGTATCAGAGGCTCCGGTAACTGTAGGAATCCCTCTTCCAGGGCTCCGAGTGGGTCTGACACGTTACCAGTAGTCCGGGGCACAGATTCAGGCATGATCACGTCCACCAGCTCCACCAACGGTTGCTTCTCCTGCTCCGGATACCATCAGGGACATGAGCCCAGCCAGGCTGTACGGTCAGGGACTGCTGGCATTGGTAAGAGTCGATCTGAACCCGGGTTCTCTGTTCAGTTTGAACCCGCATTAACTGCTGGGGCACGGACCTGCGGAACATTCCTGCCACCTTCCGCCATAACGCCTTGGTCACCAAATCTCTTTCCCTGGCTGGGTTTCTCCTCAGTCGAGTCTTGTGGGCCCTCCGGGATCAATTTGGGTCTCTCAATCTAGTCGCTCAGCCTGGCGTCCTCTCCTTCCATCCAGGTGTCTCGTAATGGCTGCTGTCCTCCATCCGGTTTCTGCCCCACCTTCTTTGGGTGTTTTCTTCTGCTCCCGCCACATCATCATTGGTAGCTGCAGTTTGGGGCGGAGGCTCTTCCTTGGGATTGATGGTTGGCTCCAGCAGAGTTAAGGGGGGCCAGGGCGGGCCTTTCTTTTTCCGCTCTGGACCGGGCTGGCCCATGATGGGGTTCTGGGCACGCTTCCTCTGCACATGGCCTCAGGCTCTTATGGCCGCCATTATGCCCAGATTTTTGCAGAATAGTCCAACTCACGAGTTTTTGGCACGCAGAGTCCGGTTCTGTTGGATCGGGTCCATCCTTTCGTGACGCCAGGTTGTGGAGCACACCGGGACGGGGTACTCGGTACGGACCAGGGTATCACAGGGGGTATTACAATAGTCTTGGTCCGGACTGTGTCCCGAGCCCACAAGTAAAAAAGGGGTTATTTACAGGGATTTGTTGTGACACCACCAACGGGTTGTGGTCATTGAGGGGACCACCGCTGCTGCTGTTTGCTGCCAGGAAGATGGATGGTGCTGCAGCCAGATGGATGAGCCCGCTGTGGGTCGGGGCTTCTCCTGACAGCATGAAATATGTATATACAGTTCAATGTGCAGGGAATCACACACGGGAGGCTTAAGCAGGGTTCACCGGGTTTTACTAACAAGTTCTTAGTACAGTTCACAGTACAGTCCACACAGTTAACTCCGTACACTCTCTGAACCCTCTGCAACCAGGTTTTCCTTTCTGAGACCCTTCACTCTCTGAAACTTCTCAGGCTTTCCTCTCCTCTGTTCTTCCTATGGGCTGTATGAGAGCAGCTTGGTCCCTTGTTTGGCTTCTCCCATTGTATGGGTAGCAAGCCTGGGTCCTATATGCTGCTGTTTCTCCAGCCCATGTGTTGGGTGACCAGACCTGGAATCTGTGTCTCCCCGTTGGTGTGTGCATGTAGGGGTGTGTAGCTACGGTCACCCAGAGCTGACTCTCTGGTCCCAGCCTAGCCTTGGGTGTCCCTATCTTGCAAGGGATCACCGGGCTCTCTCCTATCCATGTAACTACCTAGGTACGTCAGGGGAGTCTGTCCTGCCAGTAGTTTGCCGTCTTCCTCGGACCCGGCTGTACTGGTCAGGTCTCAGTCTTTCCTTTCCTTTGGGCTGTAGGCTATGGAGCGGGCTTTCTCTCCAGTGGGGTTTGTCACCTACGCATATTAGCTTCAGCACAGCCTGTTGCCGCTTAGCCGAGGCAGTGCTGCAGTGCTTCCAGCTTGGGACTGGTGTGGAGGGTGAAGTGGAGGAGGAGCAGGAGGAGGCTGAGGAGCATGACGTTCCAGAGCTGTACACTGTGGATTTGTTTATATGTTCAATGATCATCCCGCCTCTACATGTGGCTTTTTAATTTTTCTTTAAATATGCATGTACACATGTTTGGGACAAATCCTATTATATGATTTCAGTGGTGCCCTCAGAATTATTTTCTATAATTATGAATGCCTGAACCAAACTGTAAAATTTGGGGTCCATACCAAACACCTAGTGTTCGAGCACAGACCTCAAATGTGCACTTTCCTGAGAAGTCTGTGTTACAGTTCGGGTTCGAGGGAGCTGTAAATAGAAAGAAAATGGTGATTAAAAAGCATCATTATAATTACCAGCGTCTTGTTTCTTGTACTTCTGGGCAACTCATTAACTTCCAGGACATTATTATTTTTATTTATTTATATAGTGCCATTAGATTCCATGGCGCTTTACATGATAAGGGGTAGACGAGGACAAGTATAATCGTGTAGTCCGGACAAACAGGAAGAGGAGGGAATAATACCCTGTCCGCGAGGGCTCACAATCTACAGGATACCGGAGGGGATAGAGAAGGAGGGGGTAATGCCGAACATGAGACGGTGCGATGAACTGGGTCTCAATGCAGGTTGTAAGCTTGGCGGTGGAGGTGGGTCTTCAGGTTTCTTTTGAAGGATCTCAGGGAAGGTGAGTGAGAGGGGTGTAACTAAGGAGTAGCAGGAAAACAGGTGAATGAGTCAGGCAGCAGAGTTTAGCATAGATTGGAGAGGTGTGAGGGAGGTAGCGGGGAGGCCGGTTAGCAGGAGGTTGCAGTAGTCAAGGCGGGAAATGATGACAGCCTGAACAAGTGTTTTGGCTGTGTCAAGGTGAAGGAAAGTGCGGATCTGGGAAATGTTTTTGATTTGGAGTCAGCAGGAGGTGGCAAGGACAAGGATGTGGGGTTTGAAGGAGAGGGAGGAGTCAAGGATTACGCCGAGGCATTTGGCATGGGGAACTGGGGAGAGTGAGCAGTCGTTGACATTGATGGATATGTCTGGTAGAGGGGGAGAGCGATTGGGGGGAAAGATGATTACTTCAGTTTTGTGCATGTTCAGTTTGAGAAAGTGAGCAGAGAAGAAGGAGGAGATGGTGGATAGGCAGTGTGGCATTTTGGATAGAAGCGAGATGATGTCTGGCCCAGATAGATAGATCTGGGTGTCGTCGATGTAGAGATGATACTGGAGGCCGTGGGACTCGATGAGTTGTCTCAGACTGAGGGTGTAAATGGAGATGAGTAGGGGTCCCAGAACCGAGCCTTGAGAAACGGACAGATAGGGGGTAAGGCGAAGAGGAGGTGTGGGAGTGGGTGACGGTGAAGGTCCGGTCAGTTAGATATGATGAGATTCAGGAGAGGGCTAGGTCAGTGATGCAGAGGGATTCTAGAATCTAAAGTAAGAGGGAATGGTCAACGGCGATGCAGCCAGGAGTGAGATGCAGTCCGAGACGAGGTACAGTCAGGAGTCAGAGGCAGTGTGAGGATGTGCAAGGGTGTGGAGGATGTGTCAGGATTCTGGCCAGTGGCTTGTCCAGCTGGGAGAGGTTGGTGACAGGAGCTCTGCACTGGTAACTCCGTACAGGGCTACGGGCTGAGGGAGAAGGGCCACAGCTGGAGGTGGTGCAGTGGTTTGGTCTCCCGTAGGAAATATGCAAATTGTCACTTCAGTGAGGAAGTGAAAAACTCTAATGCCACCCAATAAGGGTAGCAATCCTTGTAGTCATAATCATCTCTTTAACAAGCCTTTTAATATGGTTTGGGATTTGTGCCTGATCAGTACCCCAAACTGCAGACACTGCATTTCAGGGTGACTACCCCTCATCAGTGCAGTGTGTGGGAATTCTGACCTGGCTGTATGAAAAGCTGAGACGAGGTCTCGGGAACTAGCTATTCTCCTCATGGAGAGGAATCTGCCTGCCGACATAAGGAGAGAGATAAGCTGATAAGGAGACTTATAGACGCAATGCTCCTCTGGGAAATATGCAAATTGTCACTTCAGTGAGGAAGTGAAAAACTCTAATGCCACCCAATAAGGGTAGCAATCCTTGTAGTCATAATCGACTCTTTAACAAGCCTTTTAATATGACTAAGGATTTGTGCCAGATAAGGATTAATATGGTGACAAAACCCTTTAAGTAATTTTCCTATCCATATTTGTTTGCAGGGCAATTGTCCTGTCCTTAATCCCATTTTGTCTCTATTCCCAGCCCCCTAGCCCTTACTACGACCATTTTACAGCCATTTTTCAGTACTGAATTTTGGGTTCCTGTTGACTTGTACAGGGTTTGGAGTTTGGAGTCAAGTTCGGGTCCCGAACCAGACTTGTTTTTTTTAAAGAAAGTAGGTATGTTCCAATGAGGATAGAGAGGTTTGGTTAGGTTAAAAACATACTTTATTTTCTTCATGTTAAAACATGTTTTCGGCAGATAGTTGAGTAACCCCAGCAACAGATCAAACCCATGCGTTTCAACTGTTACATCTTATTCATGGTTTTTTGATCTGTCGCTGGGGTTAATCAACTATCTGCCGAAAAGATGTTTTAATATAAAGAAAATAAAGTACATGTTGTAACCTAACCAAACCTCTCTGTCCTCATTGGAGCATACCTATTTTCTTGGATTACAATACATTCACACTGAGAATGCTCCGTGCGAAGAGGCGCTGGGATCAACTAGAGAGGAACAGGAAGGGGTGAGCTAAACCTTTTTCTTACTTCAGATTAGAATTTTTTTTTAAGGCTGGCTGAACCAATCAAGCAAGAATATCCACAGGTTCGCTCATCACTATATGTAATCAATTATGCAGTATGAAGGATTGTGTAGGTACATGAACAAACTGTGCGGAGAACTGTGTCGGAGCCATTATACTGTTTGGATGGCTATTGGGAGCCTTTATACAGTGTGGAGATTTGTGGGGCCAGTATGCTGTATGTAGGCTCATGAAGGGCTGTGTGGGGGTCACAGTTCAGGATTGATAGAGGAAACTACAGTAATTAAATCATAAACCATATTTCCTGATTTTTTTTTGTTTACTTGGTTGTTAAATTTAAAAGTTGGTAGTTACATATCTTTAGCCCGTTGAAATCTCTACCTCCTATTAGATATCCAATTTTTTCTTTATAAATTTAAGTTAATGAAAGGGTATAGGGCTAAAAGTTTAATAACTTTTCTGTATCCACAAGTTGCAGAGTAACTCCAAATTTTTCAATATGGGACACTCCTTTATTCTTAAAACTAATCTAAATGTTATGTTTGATAGTTCACGAAATACAGCTGCATGATTCCATTGTCAATGTGTTTTCTTTTGCTTATTCAAACACAATTACCTGCAGTTATGTCATTCTCATTTGTCAAATAATATCAGTACTGAAGCTGTTTGTCCAATGAAGAGTTCAAGGTCATGTATAGTTCAAAAACAAAGAGATATGTGATTTTCTTTTATCTCATAAATTTCTTTGTGTTTAGTATCTAGGCCGGGATTCATATTACTTGGATCACGAAAAAACATTCTACGACTTGAATAAGAGCATGAAGGATTAATTGACTAGGTAAACAGAAAACATATGCCGTGATCAATGGGAAAGTGATTTGTCTAAAAGGTTTCCAAGGAATTAAAATTACCCTCCAAAAGCTATTCAGGTAAAGTATTTGAAAAGGGAAAGAATCATATTTTATTATATAGTTTATTCCTTCTGATTAGAATCAGAACTGAATCCCTGTACTCTTTTATTGTGCTACAATAACATATAAGGCTACCACATAACAGAATGGTGGAGAAAATTGTGCAATCAGATGAGTAAATTAAACGTTTTCTAAGTTTTTGACATCATGGATAACCCCACATTTTGCCGAACTTCCGAGCCTTTTTAAAATCAATAGGAGGTAAGGACCAAGGACCTAGAAAACACCTTTAAAGGGGCCCAAAAGCTGCCAGACACAGCTCATACCATTTTACAGTAGAGCCCTACTAATTTGGCACAGCCAGCTTCCTAGAATATTACTTAACAAGCTTCAGCGCCTTTGCCACCCTGCTTCTGGGCCCACTCATTAACCTAAGACATATTCATTGCTTCCCTCCCCTTGATTGGTTAAAGACAGACTTAGCCTCACCCACCCTTTGCCGGCACCGATAATTGGTTGCCAGTATGGCAACCAAACTGACATCAGTTTACCATAAAAACTAAAAACATAATTTAAAAAAAATTGACATGTGCTTTGCCATATTTTTGATTGCCAGCCGAGGTAACCCAGGCACCTGGGAGCTGAATTTCTGAGCATGGCAAAGTCCAAGCCTTCTGATCCCCCCACGCAAAAAATTGCAGCCCTCAGCTGCCCCAGAATTGGCACCTCTGACGATAATCCCCACCTAGCACGAGTTGTCCTGTGATAAACTATCGTAACTCTGCTATATTGTGGTGAGTGGAGATGTGTCTGCCCATCGGAAGCAGCACTCAAACACTGCTAGCTGGCTTACTGTGCTGAGCAATGTTGTCGGACAGTTCATCTGAAGACAGAGCATGCGAAGCTCTGTAGAGTATTCAGATTAACTCTCTCTAACCACCGTCACAGGCACAGCTGTGTATCAGTGTGGACCTGCTGCCCCAGGTGAATGGACATGCTCACAGGGTTGTAGCAGCACTTCAGATCTTTTAAGGATCTCCCTATGCATCATCATCGGAGGGATTATTTGGTGTAATGAAGAGGGGAAACAGGGATGTCTGTGTGTCTTATTCCAAACAAATGATTTGTTGTGTGTTTTTTTACTACTTACTTATAGATTGTTAATGTCCAGGTCTAACATAGGCCTCACATTATCAATCTAGGGTTTGGTGTCAGCTTGCTAATGCTCAAATGACATTACACCCTTATCACCCAGTCTACAGCTAGCACCAGGGCAAATGAAAGAGCGGAGTAACTGCCAATTTTGGTGCCTGTCATAGAGACGCAAAATCTAGGGCAGCTGCAGGCTGCAATGTTTAGTATGGGGGGCCCAAAACTCTTGGGCCTCACTACTGTAAGAATTCCAGCCCCCAGCTGCCTGGGTTACCTTGGCTGGCAATCATAAATAAATACAATGAAGCCCATGCCAATTTTTTTTACACTTTAGAAAGTGTACAGATAACGAGTCAAGAGGGACTTACTCAGTATGGAGTCATCGCTATTCCCTGGTGTCCTCCCCATCTCCAGCTCTATCTGTGCCACCTACAGCCCTCTCTGTGCTGCCTCCAGCCCCCTCTGTGCTGCTACCTTTATGTGTCTCCCCTCCTCGCCCACTCATGCGCCTCTGCATCTGAAGTCATACAGGCGCAGAGCGAGCAATGGTTTGAAGTGGGTCCTGGCAGCTGAAACGCCTCCTGCCAGTGATGTCAGCGATGACTCCATAGTGAGTAAGACCCTCCAGACTCTGTACACTATCTAAAGTGTTTTGTACAACTTATAGGGGGGATAGAGACATGGAAGACCCCTTCCCTGAATGCAGCTGACACGTTGCATTTAGTGGTGCTTTTAGTTTGGAAAGCACCAGGGGGGTGACAGATCCTCTTTAAGGTTCTGGATTTCACAGCGGCTGCCACATCTGGGACTGTTCCAAAAATTCAGAGCCTGCAGGTATGCTAACACCTGAAAACTCAAGGAAACTTAAAAACTTTCTTTTAAAGCTCTGTTAAATTCTACAAGTTAAAAAAATCAGTAGACTTGATGCTAGTGAACACCATCTAAACTTCGGTTAGGGTTGTTCCCAGCCACCGGGTCATCCGGCGAGCATTTGGGCCTCAAATCTTCACCGAAAGTTTAGTGCTATTTGAAAATGCTCCGCAAACAAAGCTGTGCTCACCAATTTTTAAGTAAATTGCCTGGGTTTCCCGATCACAAACCAAATCGTCAATGTTCGTATTAAATCTGAAAACTGCAAATATTCACTGCATCCCCGTGTCCATCATCTCTGAGCACTGAAGTCGGTGCTGAGAGGTGGGTAGGGGGAGTGGTGCATATTACATAAGCCTAATAAGCAGGTCTATGGGCTGCAGCTACAGCCCCATGCGATTGTGTGTATATTCACCGCTCCCATGCATCATCTTTGGCATGGAAGCAGTGAATATCCTGTCGACGGATCATGCTTACCTTTCTATATCGCTACCAGCAGCACGTGTCCTCCGATCTCTTCCGGCAACTGATCATGTCAGTTATGCAAGACAGTGATATCATCGCTGTGTGCACCACTCACATGATCGGATACCAGGACAAGAGGACCAGAGGATGCTGCGGGCTGCAGTGGAGCAATGGAAATACCAACAGGATGGGGGCTCATATATACCAGGAGGATTGGGGGTGAATATACCAGGGGGATGGGGGCTCATATATCAAGAGGATGGGGCTTATATATACCAGAATGATGGAGGATCATGCATATCATGCATGAACTGCTCATTAATGCTGAAGGTGTGAATTTTCATGCATCCAACAACAAATGTTCAATATGAGATTAAACATTTTCTGACATGTTCTTCAGATTGTGATTTATCTATTGGAGTGCCCATGTTCCTTATGTATGTCGGTGAAACCACTTGGGATTTCAAAACCAGAGTCAATCATCACCAGCATGTCAAAAGGATTTACTTTTTTTAATTTCAAAATATTTATTTAAATATAAATAAATAATTTCAAAATCACGGAGTGGGGTACCCCCTATTTTTTATCACCCTTCAAGTTAAAGCCGACAGCTGGAGTCTGATATTATCAGGGTGGGATGGGGCATCTTTTATGGGCCTTCCCCACCCTAAAAATATCAGACTGCAGCCGCCCCAGAACTGGTGCCTCGGTTTAGAAGTGCCAATCCTAGGGCTTTGCCCTGGCTCTTCTTGCTGCCCTGGTGTTTTGGCAAATAGTGTTTTAGTATTTGGGATTTATGCCAGCTGGGTAATGTCAGCTGACATCAAGCCCGTTGGTTAGTAATGTCGAAGCATCAATCAGAAACCTGACATTACTAACACAGTAAGAACACAAATAACGAAACCAATTTTTTTTTTTAAATAAACTTCACAAAACATTCCCTCTTTAACCAATTTATTGTTTTCAAAATAAAAATATATTTTTTCGATTTACCAATCCACCAATCCAAATATATAGTTGCTAATAAAAACACAAAAAACAAGCAAAAAAAACCCCATGAAAACAAACAACCCCCAAAAATATGAAGCAACAAGAAACAAGCAAAATATCAGAAGTAGTCCAGGGTTTCCATCGTAATCAAACGAAGCCGACATAGATCAATTGTCGCATGGGCAAAGCCTAAACTAGTTAATTAGTCAATAAAGAATGACAGGAGACATTCCCTCATTGACCCTTTTATTTATTCCCTTAAAATCCAGAAAGGTCTATTGTAGTCAATATGAATGTCACACAAAGTATCAGGCTCCCAGAATATGGGGGGCACAGTGACCAGTGAGTGGTACAGCAACCACTTCCCTACGAGCCGTGAGTTCATTGGGGGTATGTCAGTTCACACTGGAATTCCCCTCTACCAGGGAACTTTTCACGATGGAGATCTCAGTGAGGCGAGATACGCTGATGTGAGTAAGCTGTTAAGGTGCTTTCACATCTGTGGTATTTGCAAATACAGCAGATCAGGCAAACTTGAACTTTTGAATATAAGGTTTGCCTAACTGCCATTTTTCAAATCCAGCGGAATTCCACCTTTTTAAAAGCACCATTGTGGCATGCGTGCGCATAAGTTGCGTTTTTGGTAATGCATTGTAAAGGAACCTCCAGACAAGTGCAGAGACTCACATTTTGGCTAAGGTCACATTTGATAGCGCAATTGCGTTCACTGCATCCAGATCCGGATGCAGTGAACGCAATTGAATTCACACACATTTTTTATGAAAAATGTATGGAGGGAACGGCAATGCGATAACCAGATTGGATGTGTAATTTGGAGTAATCCGGTTACCGTACAGTTTGCTCATTCCTGCTGCCCTGCTTACTGTACAGGCAATATTAACACATTACATGCCCACCTGAGTAGGTAGCATGTCTATAGGGGGGTGGGCACCCGCACCCCCTAGAGACATGAAGGGCACAATTATTATGAATATTAAAGCTTTTTTCTTATGGTTAAACACTTTGCTTAAGAAAAGTATATACGGTAACCTCATTGCTCAGGATTACACATCCTGAGCAATGCGGTTACTGCATTGCGGTGCTAGAATCACTCCCAAAACTGCAGCCTGCATGATTTTTCATGCAGGCTGCAGAGCCAGAGCCGGTAACTGGATTGCAATCTGGTTGTTATAATGGGCTCCTATGAGGAGCATTTCCTGATCCGCTTTTGAGCTTTTTGAAAGCTCAAAACCGGATCAGGATTTGAAAAAAAAATTGCAGGTGTGACCCTAGCCTTTCCCCTTAATCCTGCCAGAAGTGCCAGATAACTGTCAAAATCACAAGCCTCTGCACTTGTCAGGAAGTCCATTAAGTGTTGCAAATGGTGGATTTCAGATTTGCAAAAACGCAGATGTGAAAGTACCCTTAATCTGATTGTTTTGGTTTCTGTCAGCTGTCAGCACTGTTGTATTTAACTTCAGAGAGCCAGTTCCCACTGCGGGATAATATATCTATACAGTTGTCTCTGTCCCGTGTTTTGACCTGTAAAATACCATTCATTAATACTTCACTACCCCTTTGTTGATTCAGTTCCTGTCATGACCTCTTGGATCTGACCTGGCCTCCTGGATCTGACCTTTTTGCCAGCTTGCATCCCCAAACATCAGCTTTGTGGCCCTTACCCAGGCTGGAGATAAACAGGTACTCTACTTACAATTCATTATCTCACTTAGTACCCTGTTTCCCAAAAAATAAGAGACTGTCTTATATTAATTTTTGCTTTCAAAGATGTGCTACGTCTTAGTTTCAGGGAATGTATTATTTTTCCATGAATAATTCACATTTATAGTTGAACAAAAAAATGAACATTTATCATCCCCTTGCAGCCCCCAATACAGTATCCCCATCATCCCCTTTGTTGGAATATGTTAAGTCCAACAACTCCAATCCTGTATGTGTAAGTGCTGTATTGCTAGGTTTGTGCATTGTCAGTAAAGTTAGTTTAAAAAAAAGAGGAACACTCCCAGAGGCTCACACACAGGAAATACCATGTGACTGTGACCAGTTTCCTGTGTCTCTGCATGTGAAGAGAAGCACAGCAGCTTGCTGATGCTGCAAAGGGACATTTAAGATGTATACTCCTGTTTCCACAAATCCCTTCATATCTGTACCTGTTTGTTGCTACTGAAAGCTAAGTTCTGTTGTCAATATGCTTTCAGTGTATCCTGAATCATCCGCTGACAACACCCTTCATCCCCTTGCAGCCTCCATCATCCCCTTGCAACCCTCAATACAGTATCCCCATCATCCACTTCATCCCCTTGCAGCCCCCAATATGGTATCCACATCATATACACACTTTTTGCACTGGCCCGCCGCTGTCCCAGTGCCCCCCGTTGCATGTATTCCGGCACCGCTCCCATCTCCCTGCCTCAGATACAGTAGATATACGGGTGCCGCTGGGCAATCAAAGCGTTAGCTGCTCACCTCTAATTGGTCAGCAGCACCCGTACATCTATGGCATCTGAGACAGGGAGTTGAAGCATTGCCGGAATAAATGCATCGGCGGGCACCAGGACAGCGGTGGGAGGCTGTGTGCCCCGGTCTTCTGATCGGTGAGCATGCTGCCCTACAAAAAATTGGTATGTCTTATTTTCTGGGGGGGTTCTTATATTCAGCAGCATAGCAAATTCCCCTAGTACGTCTTATTTTGGGGGGTGTCTTATTTTCTGGGATACACAGTGTTAAAGTGAATTTATCTTGTAAAAAATTCTATTAACCTGCAGATATGTGGTTGATCTGTGCCTCTGTGATTGGCTGTTGCAGTCAGACTGCATTTCCATAATCTGGACGGTGATTGTGTTTGGTTGCCATACACATCAGTGTATAGGGCTTCATACACATTAGCATGCGGGACTGGGGAGAGTGAGCAGCCATTGACTTTGAGGGTTAATTCTGGTAGAGGGGTAGAGTGAGGAGGAAAAATGATGAATTCTGTTTTGTCCAGGTTCATTTTAAAAAATCAAGCAGAAATCAAGCTGTAGAGCTGTGTGTCATTAGTGTAGAGATGATAACAAAAGCTGTGGGACTCTATGAGCTGTCCCAGGCTGAGGGTGTAGATGTAGAAGAGCAGGGATACAAGAACTGAACTTTGGGGGACACCGACAGAGAGAGGGTGAGGTGAGGAGGTAGTGTTGGAGAGGGAGACGCTGAGTGTCTGGTCTATTAGATATGAAGAGACCTAGGAGAGGGTCAAGTCTGTAATACCAACTAGTCGAAAGCCATGGGGCTTCACAAAATTTTTAAGTCTAGCCCAGTGAAAGCGGGCAGACAACTGTGAGCTGCCACTCTCTGCTGCATAATTTCACCTTGGAGGTGAAGAAGGAGGTGCTTGGGGATGGAGGAGAGAATTGAAACTGTAGAATAGGTATTTAGGGTTGTGAGACAGGGAGGTTACTAGATATGAGAAGTAGGCTTGTTTTGTGATAGTGAGTGCAGACTTGATGTCGGTGAGGGACTGTTTTGTTTGCAAAGAAGTGCTTAGTGGAATGGGATCTCTACCATCTCCACTCAGCGACCCTGGAAGCTTACCTTAGTTCTTTAGTTGCCTGTTGATTGTGTGAGTTTTGGTGTGCATGAGAGGGCAGCGAAATCGAGAGCTGTAGTTATTCTGGTGATATATAAAGTGGCAGCAGCATTTGAATCATCTAAGGAAGCTATGTCTGTAGAAGAAAAGCTGGATTGGAAAAGGCTTAATCTAGCGTGTTACCAGTATAACAATTGAGAAGAGAAAGAGACACTGCAAAGATAGGCGCACACAATATCATGTGAGAAAGTGGTTATTTATTCAGTTTTTTCTCTTTTGCTTTGACATAGTGATAATCCCCTGACGAAGCCCTCCCGGCGACACGCGTCGGGCCCCTCCTGTCACTACACATGCCCAGGATGGGGGTCTGAATTCCACCTCTCCCCCATTCCAGGCAGGAATACGCAGGTACAATATTCTCAGACCTAAACTCCCAGTGTGGTTCAATCCTGGTGCCTCTGATTCCCCTAACAAGCTTGATCTGCACACAGATCGTTATATGTAACTTTAATGTGGGGTATTCCACTCTGCAGTGCATTGGGCAGTACTGATTGATTGGTTTGTGCATATTGGCAGAACTTTTGACAGCAAGCAATTCATAGTCATATACTGAGGTTTATATTGCACTTATTTGTTTTTGACTGTGTACTCCTGTATCCCTGTTATCATAGCTGCTGGATTCTGATTTTACGAGGTTACTGGGTTTGTACCTTATAGTGCTCTACAGGGATACACTTGTCATTACATGGATTTTGTCCATTTTTTTTTTTTCTTTTTTTTTTCCATATTAATGTCTTACAATGTTTAACCTCTTGACTGGATCTTTGTGTTTTCTTATCTGCCAGTAGCCAAGCCTGCTGTTTAACCTTAGCTCTGCACTGCCTCAGGGTGTCCAGGCTCTTGGACACTTCAATTTGATGACACACTTTGATATATCTTTCCTCTGTTTTAATACCGTATCAAAGATCTGTTGATTATTGTACAAACTGTTGAGGAATAATATACTTGAGTTCTAATCATCCACTTTTTATATATGACATCATCCACACAGGGTATTTTGGGTCTGCATTTTTAGCAACCCCATTTCATGCTGACAGTTAAATTTATCCATGTATGAAAGTTTTTGACCATAACATCATATATTCAGGTAATTTGGCTGGTACTCCAGCCACCTGGTGGTTACCATTCATACTATCACCCTGTCTGAATGTATATTGATTATATATTATTAATTGGCACACCTATGTGCATACCTGCTTTAATCCTTCTTTCCTGAGCTACCTTCACTCAGGTATGTGATAGTGACATGCTACCGAGTCATTGTAACTCGTTTTAAATGTTTTTAGAATTGTCTGTTTGACCCCACCTTATCACTATGTCAAAGCAAAAGAGAAAAAACTGAATAAATAACCACTTTCTCACATGATATTGTGTGCGCCTATCTTTGCAGTGTCTCTTTCTCTTCTCTCTTGATATATTTTGACACTGTTGTGCAGCACCATTCTATCCTTCTTGAGGACTGTGGTGCACCCTATTTTTTGTCTCTTACCAGTATAACAATTGGAAGCGTTCAATAGGGACACACTCACCGGGCAGAGTTGTGTAAGCCACAACCACTACAAAAGCGTATTAGAAATTTTGTTGCAGTCTTCCCAATAAAATTGTGTCAATACAACAGAAGTAAAAAGAAAGGGAATATTGACCGCGCTACCGTTTATGACAATCAAAAAAATTGTGGATTGATTGTGATTTTCATTTTCTATGCATTTCTTGGCTCCCTGGTCCCTTCATCAGGATGAAATGTATATCTGTGATCTTTTCCTGATGAAGGGGCCAGAGAGCCCAGAAACGCGTAGATAATAAAAATCGCAATCAATCCACAAATTTTTTGATTGTCTTGTACGGTAGCGCGTTCAATATTCCCTTTCTTTTTATATTTATGTTTTATTGAAGCTGTGTCTATGAGAGGGAGAAGGGTGTCAGAGAATGAGTGTAAATCAAGGTGTTTGAGATTTCTGCGAGGAGTGGAGTTGTGTACTAGAAGAGGAGAGAGAAGATAATGTAAGTAGGTTGTGGTCAGGCAGGGTGAGAGGTGTGTTTAAGCGGTTAGATAGGGAACAGAGGCAGTTGAAGATAAGGTCTAGGGTGTAGCCATCTTTGTGAGTGGCTGCGGAAGACCAATGAGCAAGGCCAAAAGAGGTCATTAGTGATAAATGTTTGGAGGCTGCTGTGTAGGAAGCATCAATGGGGATGTTGAAGTCACCCATGATGATAGTGGGGATGTCAGCAGAAAGGAAGTGGAGCAGCTAGGTGGTGAAGTGGTCAAGAAAAGTAGTAGTTGACCCTGGGAAGCAGTAAATGACCCCAAGCTGCTCCAGGGGGAGTAGATGCAGATGGAATACACCTCAAAGATGGTAGAGTAAAGGATATCAAGTGTCATTGAAGTTTCCATTGATGAAGAATGGCCCCACAATCTTTGTACCCCATATACCACACCATACCATCAATTCTTGTGTTGCAACAGTCTTGGAGGAATCTATCCACTGTGGGTTAGTGTCAGACCAATAGGGGTGGTTTTGTTTGTTAACTTCACCATTCACAAAAAATGTATCGCTCATCTGAAGGCAATTGTCTATGCTGTGAAGGTACGAGATGTGCAACATCTGAAACAACGGATACTGGAAGCCTGTGCTAGCATTTCTTCTGCGGTGTTGCTATCAGGGTGTCAAGAGTGGGAGAAGAGGGTTGCATTGACAAACCAACACAAGGGGCAGCACTTTGAACACATTTTATAAGTGGTCATAAACTTGTAAATAACTCATGAAAGAATAAAGTTACGTTAAAACCAAGCACACCTTTGTTTTTCTCATGAAATTCTCAATAGGTTTTATGTGTCACATGTCCCTCTTCTCACTGAAAAAAATAAAGCTGGATCCAAAATGGCCGCCATGGTCACCATCCATCTGGAAAAGTTTTCCCCTCCCATATACCAATGTACCACAAACAGGAAGTTGATATCACCAACCATTCCCATTTTATTGAGGTGCATCCATATAAATGGCCCATCCTGTACATGTGATGTGGGATTGCCTACTAATAATGACATTCTGGAATAAAGTTAGTAAAATAATAAATAATACAAGGGACACAAAGGTATATTTGTTAGGATATATAGAAGAATGGACAATGTGGACGATCATGCTAATATTGCAGTAGGAAATGCATTGTTTCTTGTATGTAAAGTGAATATTTAGAAGAATTCAATCAAGCTCTCCTCCAAAGCGAAAATACATTAACTAACTAGATAAAATAGTGTTGTGTGGGAAAATGACTTATTCTAAACTAATTTCTAGAGCATATATCATGAAAAAATTCAGGCAACGTGGCTGGATGCTCTACGCCTTACTTCAAGTGTGTTAGTATGGTATAGGGAGTTTGATCCTGAAGCCTCTCTACTCAGTATAATAAGAATCACTTTGGCTCTTTTCACATCATTGCTGGGCATTGCATTTGGCTGCTTTGCGTTTTCATTGCGTCTTTACCACAAAACACAATAAAACTCATGCGTTAATGCACCCATTGATTTCTAAGGGAAACGCATTGCAAACGCAAGTAAAACGCATGCCATTTTCTGCAAACGCAGAACGAATGCATTTTTTCAAAGGCAGCCCAAAATGGGACATGTTTCCTGTGCGCTCAGCTAAAGCGCACATCCTGGGGCTTTGTGTGTGGCCGGCTGCTAAGGTAAACAGCGGGTTACTATGGGGCTCCATTGCCTGGCTGCGCATAGCCTTAACGCTATGCGCTGTAGGGGAAATTTCTAAGTATTTAACGCTTGCGTCATGCTAGGGTCACAACGCAAATGTGACCCTAGCCTAAGCTGCCAGCTCCTATCCCAGCTGTAGAAGAAGTTGCTAAATGGCAGGGAAGTGGAGAAAGATGAGTACAATGTATTGCAATAAGGAGCACATATACTAGGATGTGGAACATGAATAAAAGGATTTGAAACACATATATCATAATGAAATCAGGATGGGAGATATATATACCAGGATGGGGGACATATATACAAGGATTTGAAACATATATATCAAGATGGCCCACAAATGTAGGACATATATGCCAGGATAGGGGACATGGTTAGTGGTGTTTTAAGGGGATACGTTACTTTACAATATGGCACCTCATAGGAAATCATAATGTAACACATTCAATAAATAAATTTCTATAGACACAACGTTTAAGAAGAATCTGCCAGGAGGTTTTGATGTTCAATCTGAGAGGAACATTAAGGAGGAATAGAGACCCTGATTCCAGTGATGTGTCACTTACTTGGCTTTGATTTGTTGTTTCAATAAAATCAGTATTTTATCAGCATGAGGTTATCACGACAGTACTAGGTGTTTTGTGCCTCCAGGTAAACTTGATTTTTGCAAACCAACCCCCAACACTGATTAGCAGTTCTCTGTCAATGTGCAGTGTACACAGAATACTGCCAATCAGTGGTGTGGGTGGGTTATGCAGGGTTCCAAGCAGTGCTAGATCGGCAGTGGATAAAACTGTGATTCTATAAAAAGTGCTGCACCCAGTAAACTAAGTGAAACATCACTGGTATAAGGGTCCCTAAAGAATGATGCTCTCAGTTTATATAGCAAAATCCTGCTGATTGACTTAATGCTTCAGCATTTACCAATATTAGAATTTTGTGTACTTCTCTTTTGTCAGTGTGAGTATAAAAAAAGAAATGCTGTTTATTACATGAAGCTCAGAAGCAAAGCCTTTAATTCTCTGGAAATATTGTAATTTAAATAAGTGTGCAGATGTTTGGATTCTGTTGATAAAAGCAGTTTGTTTCATTTTGTTCATGGCAACCATTTTAAGAAGTGTTGGACATTGTAGAACACATGCTTTAACATTTCCTAACACATTTAATAATTCAAAAGTAACAACAATGTACGGCCTAATATATGCAATAAGTGTTCACATATGCGACACATTCCTCATAGATCAGGAGACACTTTTGTACATATTACAAATTGCTGAACCGTTTTTTCCTCTCTCCAATTTGACTTAGAAACCACACTTTCTTTACATGACCTCTAGTGTATTTACTTTACTTGAGCTTTTAATTTATTGCTTACAATGTTTGGATACACTCAGAGCAGAAAAACTTGTTAGAATAAAATGACATGAAATAGAATGTGTTTGGTGTTAGTCAAGGACAGGGGTTATGTCAGGCAAGTGAAGTTTTCTTTTACGCAAACACTTTTTAATAATCTGTTTAGGTGTATGCTGTTTAATTTTGTTCTGTAGCTCATCTTACATTTCTGGCGATTAGTTATGTGATGCAGCTGCACGCTGACGGTATGTAAAGGTCATTAAAATGAGATTACACGTCTGGGAAAAACCTTGTTTTGCGGTTGTCTTCGAAAAGTCATCAATTCAAAAGTGTGGACACTAACAATATAAAAACCTTAGGGCGGTTTCACACCACGGTATCCTGGATCCGGGGTTGTCCAGTGTGAACCGCACAGCCCCGAATCCGGTTTCGGCCCCATAGGAATGCTATGGGGCCGGATGGAGCTGGATGGCAGCTATTTGCCATCCGGGTTCCATGTGTCCGGGAGGATCCGGGACAATTCGGATTTTTCTCCTGGACACAAAAATGTTGCAAGCAACAATTTTGTGCCCGGAGGAAAAATCGGACAATATCAGATCCTCCCGGATCCGGCACAATCTGGCACCCCCTATCATGTGGGTCTATAGTGCCGGATTACTCCGGATCCAACATAAAATCGGATCTGGGAGACGAACGCTGGTTGCAGGAGTTTAGCAGTGAGCACTGCTAAACTTCAGCACCACGAGCTCTCCCCTGTAGAGATTTCAGGACTGCGGCTAGCTCCCCACAAGCCGCGATCTTGAAGTTTCAGCAGCTGCGGCTGCGATCAGAGGAGTCCGACTGCAAACCGGACCGGGTTCTGTTTGCAAATTGGGTCCAGGGCTGTCAGGTTTACACCGGACAGCCCTGGACCTGATCACACCGTGGTGTAAAGCCGGCCTTAAAAATGACGTTTAAGGGTGTGTTCACACGCTGCGTATTTGCTGCATATTTTTACACGAGTGCTGTTGCAGTTTTTGGAGCCAAAACCAGGAGTGGAACAATTAGAGGAAAAGTGTAATAGAAACATGAACACCACTTCTGTATTTAATCACTCACTCCTGGTTTTAGCTACAAAAACTGCAACAGCACTTGCATAAAAATATGCAAAAAATACGTAGCGTGTGAACGCACCCTTAAAGAGACTCAGTCATATCAGAAACCACTATTTGCTCTAAAATATAGGGTTAATCTTCAGATAAATAGCATTACAATGCTGCCTGGCCACCTTACTGAGAGTGCAGCTACCGGTAGAAAATGAACTTATTTCCTTCCGGGAGCATCCAGCTTTCAGTCATGGGGGAGTGCATGGGGCTGCTACTGTCATCGCTCACAGCACCGGTCACTATACAGTTAGCAGCAGTTGTCAGCACATACTGGCACTATGATCATCTGCCAGATCTGACAGCAATGCATCTGTTCAGAGTAAGGTGTCAAACAAAGTGTTGATTGCTTACAGCTGTCACTCACAGTATAGTGAGCGATGACTGTAATCATTCTGTGCATACCCCCATGACTGAAAGCTGGCAGCTGCAAGGAGAGGAAACTTGCATTATAATGTTATTTCTGTGCGGATTAACAAGATATCTGCTTGTAAATGGCATTTTAGGAGGTGACAGGTTCCCTTGAAATTGCTCATTTTCTTCTTACTTAATGCAATGTATTCAAATGTAAAAAGGGCCGACAGATTCTAAAGCCATAATTAATTAGCTTAACTTTGGTCAACATTTTATGTGAAAATTAAAAATTAAACATAGGATATGTTAACTCAACTTCAGAGCACAGTAATACCTCAATTTTCGTTGACATCTGTTAGTATTGGTTTCAATTTTCATTGATTTTTTCCATGAAAATTTGTCTCACTTTTCGTTGGTGTACATACATGACATACTGCTAATTTTGCTAGACAAAATGCTGACCCACATGATACCCCTTGCAAACAATAATACCTGCACCCCTCTTCCCCCTCCAGGCCCCTTTCCATACATCAAAAAGAGTGTTTACAATAATAAATGCCATGTTAAATGTTCATTTATTCTTTACCTTAGTCTTTAATATTTACTTAATATTAATTTCATAATGTTTTTAGTAGTAAACATTATCTTTATCTAATATATAAAGCTGAGTGTGGGTGTGTGCATGTATGTATCACAGCTCCGCCCACTCCACACAGCCCCATCCACTCCATAGAGCTCCATCAATTCTACAGATCCGTCCACTCCACATAGACATGCCCACTCAACTGCCTGCATCTCCACAATCTCTGCCCACTCCACATAGCCATGCCCACTCCCTAAACACACCCACTCCACATAGCCATGCCCACTTCACATCCTGCATCTCCATTTTTCCCCGCCTCCTCCACATAGCCCCACCCCTAAAACTATGTGAAAAGGTGGAGCTGTAAACAGGCAGGGCTATACATGAGGGTAGTGCAATGAAAGGTGCAGGGCTATGTGTATGGACAAAGTTATGAAGGGGTGGGGGTACTGAGAGGGGTGAGGATACATAAACACACATACATACATTACTATATATGGGCGATATTGCCATATATGAGCGATATTACCATATATGAGCATTAGGACCATATATGGGCATTTTGCCTGGGTAATACCGGGCTCTACAGCTAGTTCTCTACAAAATGTGTTATTTGGTATGGATTTTCGAGTGTCTTAAACAAATCAAATGGATTTACATTGAATCCTATGGAAATAACTGCCTCGGTTTTTGTTGGTTTCAGTTTTGACTGATTGTTTTCGGACGGATTATAATCTAAAGCCGAAGTATCACTGTATTTATAGCTACATGAAAAAAAATGTTTTTATTTTAATTTATAAATCTATTTCTATAATAAATATGCACTAACCAAGCATCCAATAATGAAGAAATTCAAATTAGGGCTCATTCACATATGGCCTACCTTCTATCCTGTTTTATTTCTGCCATAGTACAGATCCTCAAGATGAAAAGTGATCATTAAAATGATTCTATAGTTTCCTAAGGTGTCAGTTGTCTGTCCAATGGCATCAGTGATTTTGATGCCGGGTGTCTGCCTAGGCTAAATAGAGAACCATTGCTAAGAGTGCACATAATTTTTTTACTTATGTAAGACCAAGACAAAAGAATTACATTGCCTAATTAATATATATGAATCATGCCTAGCTAGTAAATTATTTTAGGATGGACTGATTTCTATGTACCCACCTGTCTGGAGGAAGGTAACTGGGTAACTTAGAAGAATAGATAAAGAGAAAATTGTCAGGTAGCCTGGTCCTGATCTAGCACAACATAGTAAATATGATGGATTGGCTGATATTAGGGATGAAAGCACAGGAATAGGATCACAACAGAAAATTGTTCCTAGGTAGAAGGGGACTCTATAATTAGACAGGCAGGGTCAATTGCCACCAAAACCATGAATGCCAAACAGTGTGCTGTTTACCTGGTACTCGAGCTTGGCATATTGCAAATCAGATAGACAGATTGCTTGGTGAGGCTAGGGAAAACCCAGCGGTCATGATTAACATTGGTACCAATGACAAAATGAGAAAAGTGGAAAGTGCTTAGTAACGCTTACAGGCTGCTAGGTGAGAAGCTGAAATCCAAGAACTGCAAGCTGCTATTTTTAAAAATACCACTTTTGCCAATGACATTATGAAAAAGGCAACAGAAGTTTAGGGAGAAAAATAAATGGCATAGAAATTGCTGCAGGAAATAAGGGCTTGGATTTATATAGAACTGGGCCAACTTTCTGTCATCTACAGGTTCTACAGTAGGGATGGGCTACAGAGGGCTAGGACATGCATGTGTGGCGCCCCTATGGCTAGTTATTACACCTTGCCAATATATGTAGTGCCTCTGTAGTTGTGGCTTTGGAGTCTACGTTAGCACTCAACACTAGGCCACCTTAGGCTGCTTTCACATCAGTGTTTTACGCTGATCGCGGCAGTTGTGGTGAAAAAAACGCAACTGCCACGATTACCGCATAACGGCGGCACACTTACGGCAAGCCCCATACAATGTCTATGGGGCTTGCGGTAGGTGCGGTTTTGGCACTTGCGGCAGGTGCGGCCGCGGAAAAACCGCGGCATGCCGCGGTTTTTTCACTGCTGCACCTGCCGCAAGTGCCGAAACCGCACTTGCCGCACCTGCCGCACACTTACCGCAAGCCCCATAGACATTGCATGGGGCTTGCCGCAAGTGTGCCGCAATCGCAGCCGTTATGTGGTAATCACGGCAGTTGCGTTTTTTTTCACCACAACTGCCGCGATCAGTGTTTACCGCTGATGTGAAAGGGGCCTTAGAGTAAAGGACTGATTATTCAGTAGGTCCAAAAGGGGGTGGAGCCTAGGTTAGAGCGGGAGATTTAAGTGACAATTAGTGAGATTTTTCAGTCAGTCAGCGTCAGTGACAGTGCTGGGAAGGCAGGCAGTGAGGTCTCGTCTGACAGCCCTTTGACAGGAGGATCACCCATCTCCAGGAGGGTGACCCGGATGGAAGGGGATGAACCAGCACTGGTTGGAGCCGGCTTGTTTAATCTGGGGAAAACACCGGCAACACGGGAGCCGAGGCGGTCAGCGGTTCTTCCCTGACCGCAAACCGATGAGCCGTGGGCCCTTAAACACCGAGTAGGTGTAGGCGCCACAAGACGGTACCGAACTCCTCAGGCCCATAATCAGTCCAAGACTACGAGGGTAACGGTCCAGATTCCGGTGGCGGGAGAGATGCACTCCTGCTGCTCCCATTTGTACCGATCAAGGATAATCCATGCCTCACCGTACAAGACCAGGGGACTGGCGAGAGAGCTCTGCAAAGGTGATGAAAGACAGAGAGGAAGGTAGAATTGAGACCCTGAAAGTTATAAGGAAGGAACATTTAGAGACTCTATAGGGGTACCCTGAACCGACAACTAGTACCCGTTAAACCAGACTGTACCATGTTCTCTATAACATCTGCCGGTACCAGTAAAGTGGAGTTGAATTTGAGTCGGTGTCGGTCTTCCTTCTCAACGGTGCCCAGAGGGCCTCAGCATCCTTGGAGGGGTAAGAACAACTACTCCCCTCGTCCTCCATCACTGCTGCCCTGAGGAAAAAGCTCCACCTGTGGGGAGCTGTACTGCACTTAGCTGCATTCCATTACCTCAGTGGCCTGTCTGCAGCGCTGGTACCAACATTACCAGGGTCCACAAGTGGCGTCACGGACTATTAATCCTTGTAAATATTTCCGCCACCAAACAAATGACAGCCAGGGCACGGAACCGGGAACCCGACCACCCGTGAGTCCCCGTCACAGCCATCAAATCCATCTTGGTGCCCGAGTACCCCTCTCCCTGAGCTCATCACATGAAAAACTAGGGATGTGAGTAGGAGTAATAGATATTCTAATAGCATTAAATGTCTACTGGTAAATATAAGATGTTTTGCAAACAAAATAAGTGAATTGGAGACTCTTATGTGAGCCACAGATTATGATGTAATGAGCACTATGGAAACTGGGCTGGATGAGAGACATGACAGGGTAACTAATATATGGGGTTAGAGCACATTTAGAATGGAAGGGAAAGACAAAAAAGAGAAGGGGTGTGTAATTTTAATCAATTCAATTTAAAGGGAATCTGTCAGGAAGTTTTGCTGTATAATCTGAGGAGAGCATGAGGTAGGGTTAAAACACAAAATTCAACTATGTGTCACATGTCGATTTGTGTTATGTTGTTTACTTTAACTGAGTGTTCTATCACTAGGAGATCATCATTGCTGAGACTTGTTGGCTCTTGCCATGTTGTTTGACTCCACCCCCTCATCTGATTATCAGCTCAATTTTTATAGAAATCTACATACAGAGCTTGGTGTGGGGGGCAACTTTTTCAGTTTGGCTGCTTGGCTACATCTTAAGAGTCACATTAAAGTGACCGATCACTACGACCAGTGCTCTCATACTGATGGCGCTTAGAGCTGCAAAGCTGTGAGAGTGGTGATGTGAGAGAGTTCATCTGAGGTCACAGCTGGTGCGATTACCACGGAAGCTCAACTATGGCCTCAGATGAACTCAAAGATATCACCACCTTCACAGCTGCAGCTGTCAGGATCGTCAGTCTGAGTGGCTTCTTTCGTTGAGTGGTCACTTTGATGTCACCTCTCATCATGATGTAGCAGAGTGGGGAGCATCATCAAGGGGTATCATTTTGTTAATATATAATTGGTATGTTTGAAGTTAATAAATGGGTAAAAGAGGGAGTCTATACGTTTTGTTTAAAATAAGGATTTTTCTCTGTTTGACTTTTTTCACAATTTATTTACAGGATTGGAAATGTGGGAGGCCTGAACATCACTAATCCAGGTCTTGATGACATCTGTCAATTCTCAGCTTTCATTAACCCCCTTCTATTACCCCAATTGCCACTGCACCAGGGCAATCAGGATGAGCCGAGTAAGTGACTGGATTTGGTGAATCTATTGGATGCACCAAATTCTTGGGCAGCTGCAGAATGCTATTCTTTAGGGGACCTGATAACTATGTGACCCCCTAGGGTGGGAATACCAACCCCCAGCTGTATGCATTATCTTGGCTGAGCATCAAGATTAGAGGGGAATGCCCGCTTTTTTAAAAAAGTTATTTAATTAAATAATTTAAAAAATGCATGGCTTCCCCATATTTTGATACACAGCCAAAATAACACAAATGGCTGGTGGCTGCAGTTCACAGCCATGTGCTTTATCTGTGCTGTGTGTTTGTGGTGCCCCAATAGTCAGTGCAACACTACAGGGGAACTGCACCCAGATTAGTACGTGTGGTATCCCTCCCGGTCACCAGAGGATGTTAATGTTAACTTGAGGCCCTCATCCCCGCATCCATACACTTATAGTTGGGGACCAATTGGCTGAACCCGTTACCAGGGTAACCGGGACCCAGTCCCGGTGGGAGGAGCGAAAGTGTAGTGAAAAGAGCGGGAAGAACAGTGAAGTGAGGAGAGAACTGTAAGGGAAGTTTAGGAGAGAGGACCCTGCGAGACTCGCAGAGGAGGGTGCCAGAAAAGGAAGGCAACCCAGACAGAAAGGGAATCCCTGGCTTATGCAAGCCCATGCCGGACTGAAAATTGTGAGTCTGGGAGGGAACCCAGTCCAAGACGGAGTACCAGCTCTGAGTGCTGTGCAGGAAAGTTTAACTCTGAGCCGTCAAACCCAGTGGGTCGAAGGCCTTTCATATAGCACCGACCTGATCCGACACACACATCTCCACCAGGAACTCCAAACAGGGTTGAGCTCCTTAGAGATAAGGGTAACCTCTACATAGCCAACAGGCCTGGTAGTAAGAGGGCTCCATTCAGGGCAGCACATGGATAGTAAGGCAAGCGCAGTAAAAAAGAAGAACACAGAGTGAAACCTGAAGGAACGTCATTGGGTGCCTAAGAGACACTTCGCATCCTTTGGTGACTACCTGGCCAGTGTGGCGCCCCTGCAACCAGGGTGACCACATAGGGAACTGCAGCTAGGCAGAAGGAAAGACGGTTTATACACTAAACACCCTCATGGACATCCAACACCCCATTAGAGGCAGCACCCAACCTGGAGCCTGGAACTCGAGGGGGGCAAGGGGTGGTGAGTTTAGAGGACAGTGGATGGGAACGCATGTAGGTAAGGTGACAGAAGGTACAAATAGAGGAAGAAGAGGAGGAAGGAGTTAGTAGGCCAAGGGTGCCAACCAGTAAAGACAAGAACAGACAGAAAGACACACATCCCGGTGGGATTGGGCTTGATGGGGACGCAGAATCCACAGAGTCACAGAAACCATGGAGAGAAAGCTCGTCCATAGTCGGCATCCCAGGGGAGTGTGAGGGCAGAGACCGGACCAGCAGCACTGGGTCCGAGGGACATGGCAGCACCGACCAACTACAGGCGGAGTAGTTTTCCCTGATTTGTGCTGGAGTCACATGGGCTAGAAGGAGTCTGGTAACGCCTTGCAAGAGAGGGTTACTGCAGACTAGGCACACACCAGAGTGTCGGCTCTGAGGGGAACAGAGATTCTATACCAGATTCCCAGATTAACCGACGGGGAGCTTTAACTCCAGGTTGGAGTTCCCACAACAAGGGTAGGAAGCACAGCAGCAACCACGAGGGCTCACAGGGGTCCGAGCTGCCGCTATACTACCTGGAGACACTTAAGGAGAGAAAGAACAGCCTGGAAGGACTTGGAAGGAGTGAGGGGTCTCAGAGGGACAGACTGGCTGCAGTGGGTTCAGTGTAACCGGAGTGAATTGACTGTGAACTCTTCAGAACTGAATTGCACTGTGAACTGCTGTTAACTGTGAAGAAGCTGACAAGTAAACCCGGTGAACCCTGCCTGTGTGTCCGTGCTTAATTCCAGGTACCCTGTACTGCTTAAAATCCCTTTTATCCTGTCAGGAGCAGCCCGACCCGCGGCGGGCTCATCCATCTGGCTGCAGCCATCCATCCTCCTGGCAGAGCAGCGCGGCAGCAGTAGTCCCATCATTGACCACAAACCGTGGGTGGTGTCACGACAAACTTTATCCCCTGTATATATTCCCTTTTATTTGTGAGAACCTGGGACATGGTCCGGACCAGGACCTCCATGACATCCCCAGCAGCAACCCGGTCCGGTACCGTGTACCCCGTCCCAGTGGGCTCCACAACCTGGCATCACGAACAGGATGGACCCGATTCAAAAGAACCGGACCCCGTGTGCCTGAAAAACGTGTTCAGGACTTTTCCCGCCAAATCTGGGCTTAATGGCGGCCATAGAAGCCTGAAGCCATGTGCAGGGACGGCGTGCCCAGACCCCCCATCGTGGGCCAGCCCGGTCCAAAGTGGGAAAAGAAAGGCCCACCCTGGCTCCCCTTAACTCCGGGGGAGGAAATCGTCACCTGGAAGAGGTGGGACAAAGGACCAGAAGAGGAGCAGTCGCCATTAGGATCCCAGTACATGCGGATGGAAGAAGAAGATGCCGAGGAGAAAGTTGCAGTTGACAGATCTGAAGTGATCCCGGAGTGCATTTGTAGAGGAGCCCGGCCAGGGAAAGACCTTAGGTGACCACGGTAGCATGGCGTAGGGAAGAGAAAGACGTCCGGAGATCCGATACACCCGGAGGGGTGTGCTGCGGCTGCTGCCCTTACAGATGACCCAGGCCCAATCAGAGCAGAGGACCCGGATTCGAATAGACATTAGCCAAAACTGCAGTCCTTGTCTGCGCAACCCAGCTAGGTTGGCGCATCCAGTAGTTGCATCGGGAGCGAGGAAACATGCCGCACTGCGACTTTGATTCACTTATCTATCCCCAAAGCTGCACCGAGCCCTGCTGTAAAAGAGACTGACCCACTAGGAGCCTTGCCAGAAAGATGGTTGCCACTGCCTTAGCCCCTGATTCCCGCACCAACAATCGCAGAGGTGAAAGGGGAGCAGCTCCGCTGCTGGTGGGAGAAAGATGAAGCCAGTGATGATCTGATGGGATTTCTTGGTGACCCCGTTGGCCCGGTTGGCCCAGTAGAGCTGATCATCCTGGAGGCATACATAAGACGCTGTGTGTGCAAGTGGGAAAAAGAGGAGATTGAACGGCAGGTGCACAAACAGATTATTATTGCCCGTACAAAAGAAACTAAAGCCGTAGCCAGACGTGATGAGGAGGTGCACAGATCCCCATGACACCAAGGGCAGATAGTTAAAATCATTGAAGAAAGAGGGTTTGCATTCGCCCGTGAACCTGGTACGTCCAGAGACATATTCATTAACAGGTGAGATGTCGAGGGATATTTGCCTGCAGACGACCCGGACAGGAAAGTGAAAATCGGTGAATGGGTCTCCTACAATGTTGTGCAAGGAGAGAGAGGCCCGTATGGGATTAAAGTAAGGAGACTGTCCCTCAGAACACCAGAGGAAGATGAACCCCCAGCCTTAGAGGATCCAGATCCCACAGTTTACCTGGATCCATCAGTACAACCGGATCCACTTGCTAACACGGGTTCTCGAAAATCAACCAGAGACTGTTACTGCCAAGTCTACAGCAGATGTTGCTGTGCAGACCCCTGAGAGCTACTTATTGATACAAGCATTGCAAGACTTAGAACTGTTCCCAAGGAGAGCTCCACAGACCTTGCCGTGGAAAGTGGAAAGGAAGACGGATCAGGAATGAAGAAACCCGGATTCAATAGGAAGAAACTGTAAGTGTGAATGTGATGTGACCCTTGATGGCCCCATCCCAATCCTGAGTGAATGTTAGCCTTTTCCCCTGTCTGTCTTATATGTTATTTGGACATTTGATACCACGGACAGTGAGTTGGTATAAACTTTATAATGTACATAGTTAAGCACCCAGTGTGCACCCAATTAGTTTTAAGACCAAAGTGCACTTTTAAGACTGTGCATTGAACTTGAACTGAACTGCAGAGTGCTTGTGAGCAGTATTGGAAGCACTTGTGCCTTTTTGGAACTGTTGCACTTTTTGGACAGGTCTGCACTTTTTGAGAAAGACTTTTATACTTTTACTAGGAAGTAACGTGCCTTTTAATCTTTTACACTTTTACAGGAAAAGTAATGTTTTAGAGAATAATGTGAATATTTAAATGTGAAGTTTTTGTACTTAACCTGGTAGAGTGTCCAAAAGGGTGGAGGAACTGGATTAACCTCCATGCACACTAAGTTAGGGAAAGCAAGTGCATGGGGGTGGTATAGCAAATCCATGCCTCCTAAGCAGATACACCCGTGGACAAATATATATAGTGAATGTAACATTAAAAGACCCGTGCCTCCTTAACAGGATTGAAAATGCTGCTTAAAGTTATGTTATTAAAAATAAAAGGCTTTTTTCAGGGGGATCCATGCCGGACGGCGTGGGGACACGCCGGTTTAACTCCGGGGGAATGTGGTGCCCCTGCGACCAGGGATGCCACATAGGGAACTGCAGCTAAGCAGAAGGAAAGACGGTTTATACACTAAACACCCTCCCGGACATCCCACACACCACTAGAGGCAGCACCCAACCCGGAGCCCGGAACTCTAGGCGGGCAAGGGGTGGTGGGTTTAGAGGACAGTGGGTGGGAACGCATGTAGGTCAGGTGACAGAAGGTACAAATAGAGGAAGAAAAGGAGGAAGGAGTTAGTAGGCCATGGGTGCCGACCAGTAAAGACAAGAACAGACAGAAAGACACACATCCCGGTGGGGTGGGGCTTGATGGAGACGCAGAATCCACAGAGTCACAGAAACCATGGAGAGAAAGCTCGTCCATAGCCGGCATCCCAGGGGAGTGTGAGGACAGAGACCGGACTAGCAGCACTGGGTCCGAGGGACACGGCAGCAGCGACCAACTACAGGCGGAGTAGTTTTCCCTGATTTGTGCTGGAGTCACACGGGCTATATGGAGTCTGGTAACGCCTTGCAAGAGAAGGTTACTGCAGACTAGGCACACACCAGAGTGTCGGCTCTGAGGGGAACAGAGATTCTATACCAGATTCCCAGATTAACCGTCGGGGAGCTTTAACTCCAGGTTGGAGTTCCCACAACAAGGGTAGGAAGCACAGCAGCAACCACGAGGACTCACAGGGGTCCGAGCTGCCGCTATACTACCCGGAGACAGTTAAGGAGAGAGAGAACAGTCTGGAAGGACTTGGAAGGAGTGAGGGGTCTCAGAGGGACAGTCTGGCTGCAGTGGGTTCAGTGTAACCGGTGTGAATTGACTGTGAACTGTTCAGAACTGAATTGCACTGTGAACTGCTGTTAACTGTGAAGAAGCTGACAAGTAAACCCGGTGAACCCTGCCTGTGTGTCCGTGTTCAATTCCAAGTACCCTGAACTGCTTAAAATCCCTTTAATCCTGTCAGGAGCAGCCCGACCCGCGACGGGCTCATCCATCTAGCTGCAGCCATCCATCCATCCTCCTGGCAGAGCAGCGCTGCAGCAGTGGTCCCATCATTGACCACAAACCGTGGATGGTGTCACGACAAACTTTATCCCTGTATATATTCATTTTTATTTGTGAGAACCTGGGACACGGTCCAGACCAGGACCTCCGTGACATCACCAGCAGCAACCGGTCCGGTACCGAGTACCCCGTCCCAGTGGGCTCCACAACCAGCTACCCGTTACTTTGTATCTTGTGAACAACTTGAAAGTCACCAGTAAAGACCTGTGCAGAGCCAGAAGGTCTCCCGTGTTTTATTTCTACTATGACATCAGTTACTAAACTGCCCTGGGGACTCCGCTCCACCTGCGGGGAGCGACATCATCTAGCTGCCTACCCATCATTCCCAGTGGTCTGCTGACAGCGCTGGTGCCATCACCAGACACTGCAGGTGGAGTCACAAACAATTTATTTTATTTTTACATGTTTTTCAGAGACCACCAGGTCCATGGACCCGGGTACCGGCCTCCAGTGACAGCAATCGTAATCAACACCTGGATTCCGAGTTCCTAAGGCCTTGGGGTGGGTCATATTACACTATACTGGGGACTTCACATACATTTTTTCAATTATTTGTTTATTTTTACACACATATGATGGCAGGTTCGTTGCCATACAATAATGTGTAAGGCAACCAATCTTAAACAATGGGATTTGGGGTTCAGGCTCAAGTTCGGGTCAAGTCTCAAGCCCGATTTTTTTTCTACAGTCTGTCCAGATCCACCAAACCCAAATATCTGTGGGTTCACCCATCTGTAGTATTCAACAATGAACACAGTGTTTCAGGGATCATTCAGTAAGATGAAAATCAAAGTTCACCACCTGATATTTTTAATTTAACACTAGAAGTACAGCTCTGTCTGAACAAGTTAAAAATGGATAAATCTCCCCAGCAAGATGAGAGAATTGAGCTCAGTAATTCAAACACCACTGTATCTCCTCTTCTTGGACTCTCTTGTAACAGGGTACGTGCAACAGGATTGAAATATGGATGACATGGCACAGATTTTTAAGAACGTTAAGAGGTTGCATCCAGGCAGCTTTCATCCATTAAGTCTGACATCAATGGTGTGCAAAGGTTTTGAGGGCATTATAAGAGATAACTTGCAAAAATGTACTGCAGAGTATAATATAAAAAATGTCAAGCAGCATAGATTCTTGAAAGACAAGTAAAGCAGCAGCTGTCAAGCAAACAAGATTTTAAGGTGTATAAAAAGTGAGATAAAATCTGTGATCCCAGTGTATTTCTATCCATTTAAGGCCACATCTAAAATGTGGGATCCAGTCTTGGGCTCCATATTTTTAACAGGCTATTTGGAAGTTAGAGCTAGATTACTACAAACGATGGAAGGTCTCTCATATGATGAGAGGTTGGAAAAGGTGGACTTGTTTAGTCTAGCCTACAAAAAAAGACATCTCAGAAGAGATATTATTTACTAGATGCAGGTCTGATGTTATCGCATCTGGAGGGAGGTAATGGCTGGGCGCAGTGGCTCTCTTCCCCTCTGTCCGATCTCTCTTTCCCTCCGGTGCTGTCTTCTCCCCTCTGTGCTCTCTCCTTTGACCTGTCTTCCCCCTGTGTGTTCTCCCACATTTGTGCTGTCTTTTCCCCTTATGTGTTCTATTGAGCTGTCTTCCCTGTGTGCTCTCCCCCCTGTATTCAGTCTCTCTCCCCCAGTGCTGTCTTCTCCCCTCTGTGTTTTCTCTTCTGTGTGCAGTCTCTCTCCTCCTGTGATATCTTCTCCCCTATGTGCTCTCAAATTTGAGGTGTCTCCCCCCTATGCTCTCTTCTCCCCCCTGTGTGCTCACCCTTCCCCCTGTACACTCTCTCTTCCCTCCTGTGTACTTTCTCTTCCCCCTGTGTGCATTCTCTCTCCGTTGTGCTTTCTCCTTCCTGGGGTGTCAAAAGATAGAAGAGGCACTGGGTTATGCCACTGCCAACTTTGTATACCCAGGTGTTTAAGATGGTGACTGCCTGAGTAAGTGTGCATGCATACCGAGTATACTCATGCACACTTATGCACCCTGTGATTTGTCATCAGAGGCTACTGCGAATGGTAGTTTTGTTTGGTGAAGGTTTTGGATGGTGGTGGTTGAAGCACAGCTGGCAGTACTGTGCAATATGCCAACACCACCATTGGGAACCATATTTCCGCATCCACCACTTTCTTACCCCCTGTACACTCTCTCTGCCCCCTTGTCTCCTCTCTCTGCGCTCCTGTGCACTCTCTCTGCCCCCCTTGTGCTCTCTCCACCCACTTGTGTGCTCTCTCTGCCCCCTGTGTGCTCTTTCTGCCTCCTGTGCACTCTCTGTGCCACCTGTGGGCTTTCTGTGCCCCCGCTGTACACTGTCTGTACCCACCATTGCAGTCTCTGTACAGTCTCTCTGCCCCCCTGTGCTGTCTCTTTCTCCCTTCTGTGCAGTATCTGCACCCCCAGTACGCTCTCTGTGCACTTTCTGTGCCCTGTGTGCTCTCTGTGTCCCCTCTGAGCTCTTTGTGCCCCCTATTTGTCCTCTGTGCCACATGTGCATCATCTGTGTGCTCTCTGTGCCCCCACTTTGCCCCACGTGTGCTGTCTCTGCACCCTATACACTATACAGTATTTGCCACCCTGTATATTGTCTCTGCCCCCCGTGTGCTGTTTCTTCCCTTCTTTGCATTGTCTCTACCCCTCTGTGTGCTCTCCCCCTGTGCTTTGACTCCCTGTGCTGTCTCTAAGTTCCACCTTTATGTCACTTGGCATTCTCCACAGGTCCTTCACCGCAAGTAATCCAAACACTGCTGAGCTCTGCCCCCTACTCTACTGATCACATGGCCTGACATCCTGACATAATTTTAATACCAGGTTTAAGATTTAATTCAACAGAGGTGCAGAAGACTGGACATTGGAAGGGGAATGGACAGAGATGTGAGCATTGAGCTGAGAATTAGACATGAGTGAACTTTCCTTGAACATGTTTGCCAATTACAGATTCAACACAAACATTGCAGATTCTGTTCGCAATCATAAACCCGAGCAATTTACCCAAAAAATCAGCGAACATGGCTTTGTTTTGGAAAAAAGTTTGAAATTTAAAATGGCTATAAAACTTTCCATGATTGTTTGGGGACAAAATGCTTGTCGGAAGACCTGCTGGCTGGGAACAACACCTAAACTGATAGTTAAGAGTGTCCCCAGCCATCAGGTCAACCGTTTTCTTTCAACCTGTAGAATTATTTGGAGCTATAAATTATGATTTTTAAGCTTCCTGGAGTTTGCAGGTGTTTTTTACACCTTCAGGGTGTGAATTTTGGAAGCAGTGCCACATGTGGCAGCAGCTGTGAAGTCCAGGAACATTGTAAAAGTCGTGACGCCACCTGAAGATCCGGTGATGGAACTGATGCTGCTGCAGACCTCTGGGGGGATGGATGGCAACAAGGTGTTGTAGCTCCCTACAGGTAGAGCAGGGTTCCCCGGGGCAGTGTAGTGTGATGATAGGAATAAGGCAGCACAGTCTCTGCTGTGAAACTGGAATGTCACAGTTAACCAGGAAGAAACACAGACAATTGCTTGCTCTGCACAGGTTCTTTACTCCAGTTACCTTCAGCTTGTACACAGTTCACAGGTGTTACGGCTCAGGTAGTGAACCAGGTGTCATAGGAGGAAGCAATGTATCTCTGAGGCTCCAGTGATGTTCCCTCCTTTATCTCTCTTTCTGTCCTTCCTCTGCACACTCCTTCTTTCCCAGAGCCGGTCTGGTCGTCGTCCCCCTCAATGGTCTCGACGATCACATCCAGCTCTGGATCGGGCCAGGGTGCTCAATCACCCTCTGCGTGCCCCTCTCTGATTGAGCTGCCACTCTGCAGGTGCCCTTCCTCTTAGCTCCGTCTCCTTCTCTTTCCTCCCACATTCTGGCTTCTCACTGTGCTTTTCCAGCTCTGCCCACACTTCTCCCACTGGGACTGGGTCTTCACAAACATCAGTTTAACCCTTTAGTCCCCTGCTCTAAGTGTGTGAATGCAGATTGGAGCCTCAAACCTACAATACCTCCCCCCATAACAGGAATACTGCACTCTCTGTCTTGGGTGCAGTGCCCCTCTGTAGCGCACTGACTAGTGGGGCGTTACCTTTGCACAGTGCATGCTCTAAAATGCTACAGTGCTCATTCAGCACCATGGACAGCAGCATTTCAGAGATACGGCTGAACGTGCAGGACCATGGAGAGCAGCACTGCACACACAGCTGAGAGTTTAGCGCCATGGAGAGAAGCACTGCACACACAACTGAGATTTCAGCACCATGGAGAGCAGCACTGCACACACAGGCTGACAGATTAGCACTGTGGACAGCAGCAGGAAATGAATCCTGCAAAAAACAGGATCAGAGGGCATATTTTGCCACACTTTCTACTCATTAGGTTGCTGTTAGGTTCTGTCCGGTGGATCCTGCAAAAAACTGGATACAACCTGAGAGACGAAAACTGTGATGTGAAGCCAGCCTAAGATTTTGGAATATAGAAGAGAGTAAGACTGGCTACACCTTCTAACTAGATGCTCAAGAAAAAAACTATCTCTGTATATATAAGAATAATCTTCGCACACAAAATGGAATAAAGGAGTCCTCGAAAAACTGTTTCATGCAGCACTTGTCAAATTTTTATTTGTTTGGCGGTCAAAAAATAAACAGTTCTAACGTTTCAGCTTTTAAATTCAAGCCTTCATCATGAGACACTGTTATCTAGAGAATATACAAGAAACGTCAAAATTTAACATAAGAATATTTCAAATAAATCTGAACAGAATGTAGACTAGTACAAACAACATTGACAAGGTACAAAAAAACAGGTCACCTTCAACAATCGCTGTTACAATAAGTTCACAAATGCAAAATTCAACGAATAAACATGAATAAATTCTATTATGTCAAGGTCAATTACCTCTCGTATAGTAAGTGATCAATGACGAGAAAATAAGGACCAGCTTGTTCAAAACCATCTGGATTATACCTTTAAAAATAAGATACGTCATATTTAGACTATGATATCATACTGGCACTAAAAAGATTATGGGCAAGAGAAGGGCAGTATGAAAGAATAGGTAAATTATAATATTTAAGGGATCCTGTCACCCCCAAAACACCTCTAAACCTATTAAAAGCTGTCCCTAGAGCATATTAACACTTTCCCTACACTCCTTTTACCTCCTAAATGCAGCAAGTGACATTGAAGAAAAACGTTTTTATAGTACCTCATTAGTGATGATAATGAGTGACTATGCTATTCATAGTCACTCATCCAGGCTGCCCCTCTTCTTCATATCACGCCTGAATAGGCGTGATGTACATGGCAGATTCAAATTGCCGCCTCCATGCGCGCCTCCCATCTCTCCCAAAGCGTCCGGGCTGCAGTGTGGCTGGGTGACGCGATCCGCGTCATTTTCGGCGCCGGGTGACGTATTTACACCGGCGCCGCGCTGTCAGCTTCAAAATGCGCACTGCGCATGCCCATGCGCATGCGCAGTGCGCATTTTGAAGCTGACAGCGCGGCGCTGGTGTAAATACGTCACCCGGCGCCGAGAATGACGCGGATCGCGTCACCCAGCCACACTGCAGCCCGGACGCTATGGGAGAGATGGGAGGCGCGCAGGGAGGCGGCAATTTGAATCTGCCATGTACATCACGCCTATTCAGGCGTGATATGAAGAAGAGGGGCAGCCTGGATGAGTGACTATGAATGGCATAGTCACTCATTATCATCACTAATGAGGTACTATAAAAACGTTTTTCTTCAATGTCACTTGCTGCATTTAGGAGGTAAAAGGAGTGTAGGGAAAGTGTTAATATGCTCTAGGGACAGCTTTTAATAGATTTAGAGGTGTTTTGGGGTGACAGGATCCCTTTAAGTATCTTACTGAAACACAAACGTCTTACCACACACAGGGGATCAGTATCGATATAATATTCTTATGTTAAATTTTGACATGTTTCTTCTATATTCTCTAGATAACAGTGTCTCATGATGAAGGCTTGAATTTAAAAGCCGAAATGTTAGAACTGTTTATTTTTTGACCGCCAAATAAATAAGAATTTGACAAGGGCTGCATGAAACAGTTTTTTCAAGGACTTCTTTAATATTTTTGTGTGCAATGATTAAGATTTTGGCATGACCATCATAGTCACCCAACAAGACCTCTATTGAAAATGTCTGATGTGAGATAAAGAAGGCATTAATGTGTTTGAGGTCATTACCCATGAGGATATTAGCTAAGATTCCACCATGATTGCAGCAGGTTATAGAAAGCAGGTTGCTCTTTAATGTAATAAAGATACTTAAAATTAAAAGGTTGATTAATTCTGGATATGAGTGGCATTTTGTGTTGAATTCAGAAAAAACAATCTTTATATCAGTTCTTTTCAGTTATTTTGTTAGGTTTATTGCAAACAGCAGAAAATTTATATATTTAAGTAAACATAATTTACAAAGGTTGTTGAATCATTTTGATTGCAACTGTATCTGCAGGTTGAGAGTTACCCTGATGTGTCAAACCCCCTGACTGACCTGATTGTGAGAGTATAATTGTGGACACCCAGCCATCCCACAATGCTTATGTTGAAGTGAAGAACTTTAGAGAGAGGGCCAAGAGGCAAGTGTTAAAGGGAACCTGTCACCTAGTTTATGCCCCCAAACATATCACTACCTGTCATTGCAGCATTGTAGTACATCCTTAAGCATCCCTGTCTGACCTAAATGTGCAGTATAACGGTTGAAAAAATGCTTTTTATAACTTACACTAGCTGTAGTACCCGGCTGCGCCCGGGTTAATAAATAACTGATGTTAGCTATAACAAAATAGAATTTGAATATGTCATATTAATGACCTGTAGGAAAATAGAAGCTGAGCTGTGATTGATTACTATAGGCAGCCTAATAAATCTCCAGCCAACAGTAAACCCTCCCCCTGGCCGGGTAGTATATGTTACCTCACACATACACATAATAGACAGCTCATGTGACTGACATCTGCCTTAATTCCCTATATGGCACATGTGTTGCACATTGGCTGTTTTTAATCAGATGTTTATGTTTGGAAAATAAAGATAGCACACGTATGAGGCGAGTTGTGTGAGGTGATTTGTGCACATCTGTGTCTGTCTGTGTGGTGTGTGTGTCCCTAGGGTGTGTGTGTCCCTGGGGTGTGTATGTGTGTGTCCCTGTGGGATGGGGTCTGTGTGGTGTGTGTCTCTGTTGTGTGTGTCTCTTTGTGGTGTGTGTGTCCCTGTGGTAAGTGCATGTGCCCCTATAGGTGTGTATTGTGTGTGCCCTTGTGTGGGGTCTGTGTTGTGTGTTATCTGGTTGTGTGTGCTCTTTGTGTTGTGGTGTCCTGTGGTGAGTGCATGTGTCCCTATAGGTGTGTAGTGTGTGGTGTCCCGTGGAGTATCTGTGTGGTGTGTGGTCTCTGTGTTGTGTGTGTCCTTTGTGTGTGTGTGTGTCCCTGAGGGTGAGTGCATGTGTCCTAAGGTGTTGTAGTGTGTGTCCCTGTGGGGTCTGTGTGGTGTGTAGTGTGTGTCCCTATAGTGTGTGTGTGTCCCTGTGTGGCGTGTTGTGGTATCTTGTGTGTGATGTCTCATTGTGTGTGTCCCTGTGTGGGTGTGCTGTGTCCCTATGGTGTGTGTGTATGTGTGTTGTGTGTGTGTCCTTGTGGGTGTGTGTGTCCTGTGTGGTGTGTGTGTGTCCCTTTGGGTGTGTGTTGTGTCCTGGGGGAGTGCTTGTGCCCCTATAGGGTGTATGTGTGTGTCCCTGTGTGGGGGTCTGTTGTGTGTGTCTGTGTTGTGTGTGTCTCTTTGTGGTGTGTGTGTCCCTGTGGGGTGAGTGCATGTGTCCCTATAGGGTGTGTATGTGTGTGTGCCCTGTGGGGGGGGTCTGTGTGGTGGTGTGTGTGTCTCTTTGTGTGTGTGTGTGTCCCTGTGGTGGGTGTGCATGTGTTCCCTATAGGGTGTATGGTGTGTGTCCCTTGGGGGGGTCTGTGTGTGTGTGTGTCTCTTTGTGGTGTGTGTGTCCCTGTGGGGTGAGTGCATGTGTCCCTATAGGTGCTATGCGTGTGTGTCCCTTGGGGGGTCGTGTGTGTGTGTCTTTTGTGTGTGTTGTGTCCGTGTGTGGTGAGTATTCATGTTGGGGGTGCACCTTAGTGACTATGCTAGCTGTGTGTCTTTGTGGTGTGTGTTTGTTGGTGTTGCGTGGTGTGAGTATCCAATGTTGGGGCTGCACCTTAGCGACTAAACACTTGCTGTTACTCTTTGTGTGCGTGTGGTGTGTATACATGTCCCTGTGTGTGGTGAATATCTCATGTTGGGGCCCCACCTTAGTGACTATATGCTGGTATGTGCTGTTAGTCTTTGGCGCTATCATTAAGTCCCTCTCATTCACAACTGTCAACTGGTAGCTGTCACTTTTTCCCCATTATGTAGATAGGGGCAAAATTGTTTGGTGAATTGGAATGCGCGGGGTTAAAATTTCGCCTCACAACATAGCCTATGACGCTCCGGGGGTCCAGACGTGTGACTGTGCAAAATTTTGTCTCTATAGCTGACAGCTGTCGATTTTCCTCCCACACGTTTCCTTTCCCTTTTTTCCCATTATGTAGATAGAGGCAAAATTGTTTGGTGAACTGGATTGTGGTGTGTGTGTCCCTGTGGGGTAAGTGCATGTGCCCTTATAGGGTGTGTATGTCTGTGTGCCCCTGTGTGGGGGTCTGTGGTGTGTGTGTGTGTATCTGTGTTGTGTGTGTCTCTTTGTGGTGTGTGTGTGTGTCCCTGTGGGGTGAGTGCATGTGTCCCTATAGGGTGTGTATGTGTGTGTGTGTCCCTGTGGGGGGGTGTCTGTGTGGGGTGTGTGTGTCTCTGTGTTGTGTGTGTCCCTTTGTGGTGTGTGTGTGTCCCTCAGGGGTGAGTGCATGTGTCCCTATAGGGTGTGTATGTGTGTGTGTCCCTGAGGGGTGAGTGAATGTGTCCCTATAGGGTGTGTATGTGTGTGTGTCCCTGTGGGGGAGGTCTGTGTGGTGTGTGTGTCCCTGTGGGGTGAGTGCATGTGTCCCTATAGGGTGGCTATGCGTGTGTGTCCCTGTGGGGGGGTCTGTGTGGTGTGTGTGTCTCTTTCTGGTGTGTGTCCCTGTGTGGTGAGTGCATGTGTCGCTATAGAGTGTGTGTGTGTCCCCTTGGGGGTGTGTGTGTGTCTTTGTGGTGTGTGTTTGTTCGGGTGCGTGGTGAGTATTCAATGTTGGGGCTGCACCTTAGCGACTATACACTTGCTGTTATTCTTGGTGTGCGTGTGGTGTGTGTACATGTCCCTGTGTGTGGTGAATATCTCATGTTGGGGCCCCACCTTAGTGACTATATGCTGGTATGTGCTGTTAGTCTTTGGCGCTATCATTAAGTCCCTCTCATTCACAACTGTCAACTGGTAACTGTCACTTTTTCCCCATTATGTAGATAGGGGCAAAATTGTTTGGTGAACTGGAATGCGAGGGGTTAAAATTTCGCCTCACAACATAGCCTATGACGCTCCCGGGGTCCAGACGTGTGACTGTGCAAAATTTTGTCTCTATAGCTGACAGCTGTCGATTTTCCTCCCACACGTTTCCTTTCCCTTTTTTCCCATTATGTAGATAGGGGCAAAATTGTTTGGTGAACTGGAACGCGCAGGGTTAAAATTTCGCCTCACAACATAGCCTATGACGCTCCCGGGGTCGAGACGTGTGACTGTGCAAAATTTTGCGGCTGTAGCTGCGACGGTGTAGATGCCAATCCTGGATATACACACATACACACACACATACATACACACATTCAGCTTTATATATTAGATTTTCCCCCCCGTTACGAGGCCTTGTCTAGACGTGTGGGCGTTCTGTCTGGGTTCATTTTGTCCCCTCATTCCGAGGTTATCATACACCAGTGGTCGTGTTAATCAAATTCACAGGAGGGGTCTTGCATTTGAAATGCTTCCTGGTATGATGCAATGGCGCATTAGTTCCGGTTCTGTGCATTGTGTTGGAGTAATTGGGTGTACTCTCCGGCTTCAGAATGCATACTGAGCATTGGGAGTATAAAGTAGCTGACAGGTTCCCTTTAAAGCTTTTCCAAATTTTCCAAGTATAGAGTAGGTTGGTGAGCATTGGCACAAAGCAGGATATGGAGAGCAGGCAAGGATATGTATATGGGGTGGAGACCTGTAGTGGGAGACAGGGCAAAGTGTACTCAGTAGTGCTTTGGCTCTGAGTTAGAGCACCTTATTGAACTGTTCAGCCTTTGAGAGCCAGACGTCATTGGATGAAGTACAAGCAGCTCTAGTTATGTAGATATTCTCCTCATTAGGTGTACAGCTGCTGGTATAAACTCCATTTAGATCTGACATGGACCTATCTTTAAACAGCTTAGTGGAATTCCAATTTGTTTCACTATTTTGCAATTGAAATAAAATGTTAAATCAGAATAGACTTTATAACTTCAATTCATTACAAAAATTATTCCAAAAATGTAGCCTAAAATGCTTTGAGAAGTAAAAAAAATGTGCAATAAAGACCAGAAATGTTGCACTTTTTATCTCTGCTAAAATGATCAGTGCAAGGAGGAATGGACTCAGAATGGGGTATGGTGACTCCTGCTCGTATAATTAATTATAGTTGTGGAATGCTTTATGCTACAAATCTTATGTTGTTCCTGTCCCTGTGTGGAGTAAGATTTGAGTGAGGTGAATGGAAGATCACTCCCCTTTTAAGACATTCCTGCATCAGTGAATTGCACATGGCTCTTAAAGAATATTGATATTTTTTTGTGAATATGAAATATTTTATCATTTTTTTCCATGCACATAAAAAGTCGCTTCTGCCCATGTCCCTATTGGACTTTGGCCTGTCTGCTCCTGCGTCTATAGGTATTATACACATGATCAGGTTTTAAATACATAGGTTTGGGACTGCTCTGATATGGGTTACCTTGACGGTGGTAGAGTAGCTTCGTACTTTCTTTGCAAAAAACATACTAATTAAATACTCTGTCATTGACATTTTTTATCAGCACCTGTTTTTTACTTCTATTTTTACAGCAGAGTATTTTTACACATTGTTTTACTGTTTTTTCTGTGATCCAGTTTCTGGTGGTGTGAACATGGCCTTACAGACCTGTTTACTTTGTGCATGGCTCAATTATTAAGTGTCTCATTTTATTGCTCTGCAAGAATAAGGCAGTGTCGCCATCCTTTCCTTAGTGAGCCATGCACATAAGAAGTCACTTCTGCACCATGTCCATATTGAACTCTGGCCTGTCTGCTCCTGCATCTATAGGTCTTATACACATGATCAGGTTTTAAATACATAGGATAGTGACTGCTCTAATATGGGTTACCTTGACGGTGGTAGAGCAGCTTTATACTTTCATTGCAAAAAAGCATACTAACTAAATACCCTGTTATTGACATGTTTTATCAGCACCTGTTTTTCACTACTATTTTTACAGCAGAGTATTTTTACACATTGTTTTACAGTTTTTTCTGTGATCCATGTTTTATTTTTGTTGCTTGTATGCTTGATTTTTACTCTTATTTCATTACTATTATTTTCAGCCTTTCTAGGATCTAGTTAAATACAGAGACATTGGAGACAAATTTTTGCAGCACATATAACCCTAAATGGTTCTCTACATATTGAGCATTAGTGTTTATAAACACCATAAGTGTTGAAGGTGTCAGCCATGGTCTAACTACAGACTATTGCATAATGAAGCTGTCTGTCTTCATTTACTGGGCCAGAATAAAAAAAAGTCTGGGCAGCAGCTGTCATTGTGTTCTCTCTTTATCTGTGCTCTTGTGTGCCAATGTTATAATTCACCAGCTGACACCCGTCTTGGCAGAAACCAAAAGCTGTTGTTCTCTGCCAAAGTAACACCAGTATTTTGAAGTGTAAACTGTAAGACAATGTATGAGACTTTCCATTTCTTTAAAGAAACCCTAAGAAGTGTATAAGAAAAGGACTAGCTTGAAACTAAAACATGCAAACAGGTGCAGCTTTGTCCTATGAGGTATAATACCTCTAATACCTCTTCAATTGCATTGTATCATTTAAATTTCATACAAAATTGTATAACAACTTTAAAACAAAAAAGAACATTTTTACATTAGAAAATAAAAACCTTTGCTTGCCTCTTTGTCCTGCACATTTTACTATATCTTTTACTTGTAAGTGTATTGTTACCAGCATTTATGGAAGAAAATTATGCTTTTCCAAGTGTTAACCCAATGGTCCCTTTTGCTATTTGATATTCAGTTATTGATAGAAACATAATGGAAGGTTTGAGTTGTTACTGTAATGATTGTGTAGCCATTCACAAGGGAAAAAACACCAAACAACTGAAACTGGCCCAACCGGTTCCTGTATAGATTAAGATTCCTGACCCAGCAGTCCCTTGTGGCCCCTGCATGAGCTGCAATTACCCTTACAGACTAAGAGGAAACTACTTGGACCTGGGATGCCTAAACGGTCATTGAGCATCACTCATATCTCCTAAGAAACTTGAAAACAGTGCAGAGTACAGTACACCTAAATAGGAAAGGAGTGCTGAGATAGAAAAAAGATCCCACATGACCAAAACCATGAATACCAAGTGGAAAGAAAAGGTACTTACTGCTAAAACAGAATGCCACATACTTCCTAACTACAAGAAGGAGAAATGAGCAGGGTGAATAGCAGTGACAGTAGAGAAATAACCTAACTGGTCTCTCACTAACTGGCATAAACAATCAGCAACATGGATGGCGTTGTAAGCAAGATCACTTCAGAATATCACCAGCAGGAAAGACCAGGAAGGGGAAGGCAAAAATAGCCACACCCAAAAGATGATTTTGTAGATAAAATAAACAAATGGAAAAGAGCAAGGGTAAAAGGCAATAAAACTCCCAAAAGAGAGTGAACCTGCTGTGGCTTAGGGAAAGGGAAGCTGACCTATTTAACAAGACAAGGTTACCGGATTGAATCATGAGGCAAGAGAGTCATCATGAAACATTTTCTCTTTTATATGCTTTGATTAACAGATTTCAAGTGTATAACTGCATGTATTCAATATATGATAAAAATAATAAGATGCCCCATTAACCCCTTAACGACCTTTGACGTTCCTGAAGTCATAGGTTGGGGGTACTTACTGTCCTTTGATGTACAGATTCGTCATGGCAAAATAGTGGCACCATTGCTGCCACAGTGGCAATCACGGTCTGTTGCATGCTGATTCTATTAGCATGGCACTGGAGCTCATCAGGGATTTGCTCCACCCCCCTGCAAATACAATTGCTGTGATTGCCTGTTCAATTCTGAACAGCTATTCTCAGCAATTGTAATCTATAAGGCAGTCAAATTGCCTGAATCATTATGATCTTGCTATGGTGGGGACTGCAATAGCCCCTACCATAGGCTGGAGCTCTGGAAGTGGCAGTGTTAACCCCTCCAGCCCTGATGGGAGTGATCGTGCTGTGCAATCTCTCTCAACACTGTGCAGGAGAGCAGTGGTGTGATCAGTCTGCGATGGCTTCCCTCAGCCTTATTCCATGCATGGATGGAGGGATTGGAGGCTGAGGGGAAAGTGATCTCACATAGCCAGAGATGATTGCTTACCTATTTACAGTGTCTCACCCCCTAACTCCAGCGATCAGTATTTATTAGGAGTTAGGTTAAGGGGTTAGGTAACTGGGAGTGATTTAGCACTCTCTTTCCCGCGTCGGCCTGATTGTTGCCATGGTAACCCAACATTGCCATCACAACCCGATGGTGCCATGGCAACATTCAGTCACCTGACCCAAGCCTCAGAGATTATGGGGTGCTTCTCTCTACAGCTCTGACAGCTGCACTGTATAGCAATCAGATCATTGCCATCAGTGCAGTTGCAATCAGAGCAGCAGAAGATGATGTTCCCATAAAGGGACTAAGTAAAAAAAAAGTAAAACATGTAATACAAAAAGAAAAAGTAAAGAACAAAAAATATAAAAATATTCCAAGAAACAGTTACTGTATTTTTTGGAATATAAAACACACTTTTGATCCCCCAAATTTTGGGAGAAAGTGGGGGGTACATAATTCGAATCAAATGTGTATGAGGGTGCATCTTCGGAGCGGGTGTCTGAGGGCTGGAGGGGCCAGAAACAGGCTGCAGCTGTGGCCTGTGGTCACGTGGGGCCGCTCTTTAGGCTAGTGTAATATTCACTGTATCCCCCTGTCAATCACCAGCGGAGGAAGCAGCGCCTATTACATTAACCTATTGAGTGGACGCAGGAGATCAGTGGCTGCAGCTGAAGTCCAGTGCGATATGTGGATAGTCTCTGCCTCCCACACTGTCAATGTGTGGGAGGTAGTGACTATCCTGGGGATGGAAGAGCATACTCACCTAGCTCCTTCACACCCTACAGTCCGCACCATCCCTGTTCTCTGTGCCCAGTGTGTTGGCATCGCTGCACAGTGAGATCATCACTACGCGCACCGCTCACAATCCTGGATGCCGGCTCAGCAGATGGACAGAGGGATGTCGCAGGCTGCAGGGAATATTGGAGAGTGGTGAGTATGATCGGTTATTATTTTGTACATATGCGCCAGCATTGGGGCTGAGTGCCATCATGGGGGAGCCATATACCATCATATGGGATATGTGCCATCATGGGAGAGCCATTTACCATCATATGGGGATTATGATATTTATTCACTTATATAGCGCTATTAATTCCACAGCACTTTACATATATTTGCAACACTGTCCCCCATTGGGGCTCACAATCTAAATATCCTATCAGTATGTCTTTGAAAATGTTGGAGGAAACCCAGCAAACACAAGGAGAACATACAAACTCCTTGGAGATGCCGTCCTTGGTGCGATTTGAACCCAGCATTCCAGCACTGCAAGGCTGCAGTGCTAACCACTGAGCCAAAATGCCGGTCTAGTCAGTATGTGCCATCATGGGAATGTGCCTTCATATGGGGGGCCATGTACCATCATATAGGGGTATGTGCCATCATGGGGGAGCCATGTACCATCATATGGGGGGCTATGTGCCATCATAGGGAGGGCCATATCCAGCATGGGAGAACATATATACCAGGATTGGGGGATTATGTACCAGGATGAGGGACATATATACTGATTGTAAGATGGACATTAATGTTAAACGGGGTCTGTCTTATAATGTCAAACATATTTTTTTTCTCTTTTTCACCAAATTTGGGGTGCGTTTTATAATCCGGGTGCATCTTTAATGCGAAAAATACGGTATATTTATGTAAAAAAACAAACAAATTAAAAACTACACATATTTAGTATCAATGCATACGAAACATGCTCTATAAAACTGAGTTAACCCCTTCAGGGAACACCTTAAAAATAAAAAATAAGAAACGTAACAAAAATGATGTATTTTCATCATACAGCTAACAAATATAATTGGAATCAAATGCGATCAAAAAGTCATCTAATATCTAAAGCTGAATGTGTGTGTGTATGTATGTATGTGTGTATGTCCGGGATTGGCATCTGTACCGTCGCAGCTACAGCCACAAAATTTTGCACAGTCACACGTCTGAACCCCAAGAGCGTCATAGGCTATGTTGTGAGGTGAAACTTTAACCCCGCGTGTTTCAATACACCAAACAAATTTGCCCCTATCTACATAATGGGGAAAAAGTGAAAGGAAAAGTGTTGGAGGCAAATTGACAGCTGCCAGATGTGAACAAGGGGGACTTAAGGAATGAGAGCAATGCCACCAAAGAGTATATACCGTACAGCTGCTAAGGTGGGGCCCCTACATGGGATACTCACCACACACGGGGATATGTACACACAAACAAAATGCGCCACACACTACTACGTGCTTGAACACATATACCACCCTCAGCACACATTTCACCACACATACACCACCCTCGCCACATAATCGCCCTAAAACACACACAAGTTTGGTATTATCCTTAAAAAATAAAAATCTGATTACTAAGCAGCCAAACTACAAGAACAACAAATGTACCATATAGGAAATACGGCAGCTGTTAGTCACATAACCTGTCTATTATGTGTATGTGTGAGTTAATATATACTGTCAGGGGGGAGGGTTTCCTGTTGCCTGGGGATTTATAAGGCTGCCAATAGCAACCAATCACAGCTCAACTTCTATTTTGCTACAGTTAATTAATCTGAGCTCTGATTGGTTAATATAGGCAACAAAGGACATTCTCAGTATAACAAAGCTTGTGGGAGGTAATAGGATGTCAGTTAGGGTGTGTTGGTGGAAAGGCTGATGTCAGTCACATTATCTCTATGCCAGTTACAGACTATTTTTACCACAATAATGCCTCATAAGAAAAGGAATTCCTTGGCATGAATGTCAGCTGATGCGAAAAGAAAAGCTGCATTACGGGCCAAAGAAAAATGTGAAGATCGAGAAACAAGGCTGACTCACATGAGAACAGCAGCTGCTTCCTCAAGAGCCAATGAACTTTCTGAGGAGAAGGAAGCGAGGCTTGCAGACATGAAAACAAGAGCTGCTTCCTCAAGAGCCAATGAACTTTCTGAGGAGAGGGAAGCGAGGCTTGCAGACATGAAAACAAGAGCTGCTTCCTCAAGAGCCAATGAACTTTCTGAGGAGAGGGAAGCGAGACTGGCAGACATAAAAACAAGAGCTGCTTCCTCAAGGGCCAATGAACTTTCTGAGGAGAGGGAAGCAAGCTTGCAGACAAGAGAACAAGAACTGCTTCCTCAAGAGCCAATGAACTTTCTGAGGAGAGGGAAGCGAGGCTTGCAGATAAGAGAAGAAGAGCTGCTTCCTCAAGGGCCAATGAGTCATCTCAGCAGAGAGAAGGCCGACTTTCCACTAAGAGAATTGCTATTTCTTCCACCAGCGCACAGGAAATGGTTGGAGATTTGAAATATGCTGTCTTTTGTTACCAGTCAGACATACACTATCAGGATAATCCTATAATTCAGATAGGAAAAATGGATGTGGTCTGCATGTACTGCAGTGCCCTGAAATGGAACGATGAACTGCCAGGTTTATGCTGTGTAAATGATGAGATAAAACCTCTACCTCTCCTGTCATCACCAGATCCCCTAAATTCTCTGATGACAGGTATCAGTACAATATCAAAGCATTTCTTGGACAACATTAGGAAGTACAACTCCTACTTCCAAATGATATCATAAGGTGCAACAAAAGAAATGTTTACAACAGGATTTATGCTGACATTTAAAGTTCAAGGACAGATTTACCACTCAATTAGGTCACTGCTTCCATTACAAGGAGAAGAACCTCAATTTCTTCAACTCTTCTTCATGGGAAATGTAGAAGCAAAGGCTCAGTGGAGATGCTCTTTAATTCCTAACACTCGCCTTGATATTGTCACTATTTTGCAGCAGTTCCTTCACTCCAACAATCCATATGTTCAACTTTTCAAGACTGAACTTGAATGCATGCCAAATGATGATTACAAGGTTGTCATTCAAGCTGACAAAACACCGCGAGGTGAACATCAGCGATGTTTCAATGCTCCCACGTTTGATGAGGTAGCCATCTTGATTGTAGGTAATGATTTTCAAAGCTGTGACATTGTGCTTTAGAAAAGGAACAATAGTTTGCAACGAGTAGCAGAAACTCACAGGTCCTATGATGCTCTACTATATCCAATCATCTTTTGGCAGGGACAGGATGGCTATCACTTTGGAATACCTCAGACAGATCCTACAACAGGCAACCCTTCAGGAAAAAAAGTGTCTGCCATGGACTTCTATGGATATAGGATCATGACAAGATTTGCAAAAGAAAATCACATCTTGAAATGCAAACACCTCTTCAACCAATTTATTGTTGACATGTATGCAAAGATTGAGAGTAAACATCTTTTATATATCCTACTAAATCAAAAGAAGCTCAGGGCAGAGGAATATATTCACCTTGGAGATGCTGTTGCAAATGATGCTGATCCAAAAGAGTTGGGGAAAATGGTTATTCTTCCATCAACTGTCACTGGAAGCCCACGACACATGCATGAATACACACAGGATGCAATGATTTATGTGAGAAAGTATGGCCGTCCAGATCTTGTCATCACCTTTATTGCAATCCTGCCTGGGAGGAAATTGGAGGGCACCTGTTGCCGGGCCAAAAAACAGTGAATCGCCATGACCTTATTGCTTGGGTTTTCAAACAGAAACTTTCAAAAATGACTAATCTCATCACAAAATCACATATTTATGGTGAGACGCAGTGCTGGATGTATTCAGTTGAATGCCAAAAGAGAGGCCTTCCTCACGCCCACATCTTGATCTGGCTGAAGCAAAAAATACAGCCTACCAAAATTGACAATATCATCAGTGCCGAATTTTATTTTGTTAACAGCAGTTATTAACCCAGGCGAAGCCGGGTAGTACAGCTAGTATGTAAATAAAAATTGTACCACTGAAAATGTCATCTTGTCCCACAAAACACAAGCAGCCATACAGCTCCACCAGAGAAAAAAAAAAATCTATAGCTCTCAGAATATAGCAATGTAAAAACTTTTTTTTCTACAAAATAGTTTTTATGGTAACAAAACAAAAAAAAACAATATAAATATGGAATCGCTGTAATTGTACTGAGTCAGCAAATAAAGCTGTTCAATCTCTTTGATGACATGGTGAATGGCGTAAAAAAAAATTGAAAACAATTCCAGAATTGCTGTTTCTTCTTGATTCTACCTCACAAAAAATGGAATAGAAAGCCCTCAAAAGACATTATGTGGTCCAAAATAGAACCAATAAGGCTCGCTTCAAACTTGCGTTTGTGTCTGCATGCGCAGGGCATGCAGACGCAAACGCAGTGCAACGCAGCACATACTTATGTGAACACAGTGGAGAATTTCCGCATGCTTTCACATTAGTATGGTGCCCGGGCAGCCAATAAGCTGTCTCAGGGTTGGCAGGGTGGAGGAGATCAGCTGTGGAGATCTCCTCCTCCCGACCACAGCTGATCTCCCGCCGGTGTCAGCGGGGGAGATTTGAAGACACAGCTGATCTGACAGCTGTTTAAATCTCCCGCGCCGACACCGAATAGGTTGATATCAGTGCAGTAGATAAGAAACAGCTGATCGCTGCTTCAAATCTCCCGCTCTGACTTCACCTATTCGGTGTCAGCGCGGGAGATTTAAACAGCTGTCAGATTGCTGACACCGGCGGGAGAGCAGCAGCGGCTGTAGCTGATCGCCCGGTGGCTGCCGGTGATCACCGGAGGCAACCAGGAGAGATTTCAATGAGATCCACAGCGTTCTCCTGCGCTGTCATGCGGAGGACACTGCGGATCCATTGACTTCCATGCATTTTTTGTGCGCTTGCGGGTGCTTGCAGATAAAACAAGCGCCCGCGAATGCACAAAAAATGCAACAGGGCTGCGTTCTGAGTGCGGAGGAGGGCGCACAAATTATGCGCTTCCGTACGCAAACGCAACCGAACGCAGCCAAAAGGCAGCCACATGCGTTCCCATGTTAAACATAGGAACGCATGTCCGCAAGCGTTTGGCTGCGTTCAGTGCACTGCGTAACAAACGTAAATGTGAAGGCACCCTAAAAATGTCAACTCATCCCACAAAGAACAAGCCCTCACATGACTCTGTGGGCAGAAAAATATAAAACTATAACTTTCAAAATTCAGTGATGCAAAAAATCCTTTAGTTTGTAAAGAACATTTTTAGCACGATAGTAGATAAACCTGAAAAAAAATACTATATAAATCTGGTATTGCTGTGATCATACCTATTTGATGAATAACACTGCCTAATTACTTATACTGCTGATGATAAGTTTATTCTGTCTCCCAAAGATTGCAGTCAGGCTCGGCTAACATTTATCGTGTGTTCTATATTTAGAACTTACACCTGAGATTAGGTGTAAATCTCTGAGAAATGTGATTCAGACAATATTCCAAATGGAAAATTAACTGTAATGAAGCAGAGGGAGTGACTTTGAACTCCCGTCTGACCTGTGATCCGGCAGTGTCCAGTCTTTCATGCGTCTTTTTTAGGCGTACACAAAAGTGAGGTCAACCACAGTTTTGGGCATCTTTGAAAAGAAGGACACCAATGAACAGAGGGCAAATGGAGTCCAGAGTAGCTCTGCTGCCTCATTAGTGAATGGATCCATCAGATATTTCACCTCAATCAAGTATTTTGGAGATGTAGCTGTAAATCAATGTTCAATGTAGAGCACAGGATAAATGTGAACTGATGCAACATGTTCTGTACCCAAACTTCCACCAATAAAATTCAACTCAACCAACAAAAAAAAACAAGTTCCCACCAAGGTCCATCATCTTGTAATGGAAATATAGGGGACTTCCATGTTACTGGTTGCACAAAGGCTCTGAAAAAGCACTATGGCTCCTTGCCCCGCAAAAGAAAACCAGCAAAATCTGCACTCCCAAATCCAAATGCCCCCTTCCCTTCTGAAAGCCACAAAGTCTAAACCACAGTTGACAGCCCCATGTTTGGCACTGTTGAAGTGAGGAAACCCGCTTAATATACAGGATATGTATCTCCAGAAGCATGAGCTGGAAACAATGTACAAGCACTACAATGTGTTGGACACTACAAGGGCTTATTTGCAATTTTTAATAAAGCAACTTTCACTACGCTTGTCTCCATGGGTGTTTTACATGGATAAAATCATCACTTACAGCCATAGATGAAACTCCAGAGGGGTGTAATATTCAAACTTTGGTCACTTGAGGGGGTTTCTACTGGTCTGGCACTTACGGGTTCTGAACATGAAGTTTCCAAACTATTATAGGAAAATAATCGAAAGAAGGAGTGGCACTCACGAAAACTTAAATGAAGTGCTGGAAATTGACGGTCACACCTTTTGTACTATGAGTGCTTCCAGGCACAGGACCCGTGGAAGCACTAATTGTGCAAAACAGTGAGACCGTCATCTGACCCTGCCTCACTCCCTTCCCTGCACAGATGTAAGGCTAGGGTCACACTTGGGAGCTTGCATCTGTTTGCAGGACGCATTAAAGTATCCTTTTTTTCCCTTGCCACTTTCATGGCATGTGAGCAAATCTGTTGGCTCAATTAACTGATGCGTTAACGCATGGTACATGTAACGAATGCATTGCCCATAGACTCCCATGTTAAAACAAATGCATGCGGTTTTGAAAAAGCACCAAAAAATGCTGCAGACTGCTTTTTCGGTGCACTTGCAAAAACGCATAGCGTCAAATGCATTGCACTTTTGCAATGCGTTTTTTTGCATTAGAGTCAGTGGGTGCATTAACGCCTGCATTTTTGCAGATTTGCACATGAAAATAATGCATTCATTTAGCAAATACATGACGCTAGTCTGACCCTTGCCTAACCCTGTTTACCGCAATAAATTTCCAGCACTGCATTCAAGTTTTGGTGAGTGCTGCTCCTTCTTTCATCGATTATGCATGCAACTGTTTCTTTGAGATGAGCAACACCAAATATGTCCACTTCTGACAGCTGCAGAAACTTTGTTATAAGCCCTGAGTATTGTGGCTAGTGCCCAGTTTTCCACAGATTACATAGTATTATAGGAAAATGTGTCCTCAAAAAATCTAATTGCACTCCATCCCTGCTGAGGGCTATGGGGTATCAGCGTATTTAAGAGAAATTGCACAACAGATTTTGGGGTCCAATTTCTCCAGGTTTCCTTGTGAAGATGAAAATATTTGGTGCTAGAGCAACATTTTTGTGGGAAAAAAGGATTTTTTTTTATTTTTTACGTTTCTACGTTGTGAAATTCTGTGACGCACTTGTGGCTTCAAGGAGCTCACCACACATCTAGTGAAAGGGATCCTGTCACCTCCAAAATGCCTTCTAAGCTACCAAAACATGTCCCTGCAGCATATTATCACTAATCTCACACTCCTTTTGTCTCCTAAAAGCATTCTGTGAAAGTGCATAAAAACGTTTTAATACTTACTCATTAGTGATTATAATTAGCAGGGGCTATATTCTTTAGTTCCCAGGGCATGTTATTTTGCAGGCTGCAGGATCCACCCTCTCTCGGTCTATGTGCTTTGCTTTACCCTACCCCCTCTCTATCACTCACAGAATGCAAATCATTAGTCCTGCCTTCAGCTCCACATCACAGCAACACAGACAGAAAGAGAGGGAGGATCCTGGAACTGCAAAACAACATGCCATAAGGGCTAAAGAATATAGCCTCTGCTAACTATAATCACTAATGAGTGAGTATTCAAATGTTTTTATGCACTTTCACAGGATGCCTTTAGGAGACAAAAGAAGTGTGAGATTAGTGATAATATGCTGCAGGGACATGTTTTGGTAGCTTAGAAGGCGTTTTGGAGGTGTCAGGATCACTTTAAAGATCTTGGGAGATCCAGTTTCTGGAATTAGGTTATTTGTGGGGGAATTCTATTGTTTAGGTGCATCAAGGGCTCTCCAAAAGCGACATGACACCAGCAGACCAGTCCATCAAAATCTTCACTCCAAAACATCGCTCTTTGCCTTCCAAGCCCTGCAATGCACCCAAACAGTGATTTTATACCTCATGTCAGATTGCTCACGACAAATTGCCCCAAAGGTTTGGGATCCATTGTATGCTGTTGCCACTGTAAAACTGAAAACATTGAGCCTAAAATAACATTTTTGTAAATAAAAAAGTACTTTAGCATTTTGACTGCTCAATGTATGGAGCAACTAGGGATTCAAAGTGCTCACCAGAAAGATAGATACATTTCTTTGGGGCTCTAACTTTGAAACTGGGGTTATATGTGGGGAAGTACCACTGTTTAAGCACATCAGACATGGTGTCTGCTAATTATTCCAGAAAATTTGCTATTTAAAAAGTCAAATGATGATACTCCTTCTCTTCCAAGTCCTGCGTCGAACCCAAAGAGTGGTTTTCGATCACATGTGGGATATTGGTGTTCTCGGGAGAAATTGCACAACAAATTTTAGAGTCCATTTTAGAGTTTATTTTCTCCTGTCACCTTTGTGAAAATATAGGGAACATGCAATATTTGAGGCGAATTTAACATTTTTGTTGGAAAAAGTAAAATTTAGATTTTTTTTCTTTTAATATTGCTATATTTTCTGTGGAGTATCTGAAGGGTTAATAAACTTCTTGACCGCGGCTTTGAGTAGCCAATTTTCTATTTAACTCGGGAGAAATTGCACAAAAAAATTTATGGTCCATTTTAGAGTCCATTTTTTCTGGTTAACTTTGTGAAAATGTTGTGAAAATGTAATATTTGAGGCTAACGTAACATTTTCGTTGGAAAAAGTAAAATTTTATTTTTTTCCTTCAACATTGCTTTATTTCCTGTGAAGCACCTAAAGGGGTAATACGCTTCTTTAATGTGGTTTTAAGTAGTTTGAGGGGGGCAGTTTTTAGAATTTTGTCACTTTTGGGTGTTTTCTGTCATGTGTGCCTCCCAAAGTCACTTCTTATGTGATATAGTCCCTAAAAAAGTGGCTTTGTAAATTTTATGTAAAAATGAGAAATTGTTAATAAACTTTGAACCCTTCCAACTTCCTAACAAAAAAAAACAATTGCTACCAAAATTGTTTTGATGTAAAGTAGACATGTGGGAAATGTTATTTATGAAATATTTTGTGTGATATACCTCTCTGGTTTAAAACTATAAAAATTTAAATTTGAAAATTGCAACATTTTCAAAATTTTCACCAAACTTGTTTCTTTCATATGAAAATATAAAAATGATCATCCTAAATTCACGACTAAGGCTGCTGTCACATCTGCGATTATTGTAATTCAAGGCAGATCTGGCAAATGTCGCCACATCTGCCAGATCTACCACTACACATAAACTCAGATGTAAAAGGAGCCGTACATGAAGTCCAATATGTCATGAAAAACATCTCAGAATCACTGAAGCATTCCAGAGTTATAGCCTCATAAAGTGACACTGGTCAGATTTGCAATAAATGGTCTGGTCATTAGGGTTAAAACAGGCTGGGAGGTGATGGGGTTAAATTGAACCCACAGACACTCTAGCTAAGTTCACATAAGCATATAAAAAATATCCTATTTTAACAAAAAATAAATGTTGATTTTTAATTTGTATTGCCATCTGAATACCATCCATGCTTTATCTAGATAGCATTCATTTGGCTTTGTTAATTGGTGAATACAATTGGCAGGGCCAAAAATTGTTTCCAATTTTAAAAATTGTAATGTATTAGTAAAGTTGATTGCTATATTTTTAATTCTAATGGGATCCAATTTTTGTGCACTGTTAGACTTGAAAAAGGAAATCTTATCCAAAATATAGAAAAGAATAGTGAAACTTACAATTTTTTTTATATGTACATCCTGTTTGTGCCAAAAGTGGTAATCTGAAAACCCGATTAACCCCTTCAGGACCCAGCCTATTTTGACCCTAAATACATTGCCATTTTTTGCAAATTTGACCAGTGTCCCTTTATGAGGTTATAACCATGGTCGATGGGTTAATAAAGATGCAGTCCCTTTTTAGAGGATTGTTTAATGGATTTTGAAGAAAAATTTTGACGTGGGCTTTGCCGTATTTTTGTATGCCAACTGGATACAGCAGGCGGCAACGGGCTGCCCCCAACCCCCAGCTGACTATTTGGACCTGCCTGGACACAGAAATATCAGGAAGCCCTTATTTTTTATTATTTCATGACTTTCATGAAATAATAAAATAAAAAAAATGCGTGGGGCTCCGTGCGGTTTCTATATCCAGCCAGGTCCAGCTAGGCAGCTGGGGGCTGAAATCCGCAGCGCAGGGAGACCCAAGTTTTCTGGGCACCCCCTGCTGCGAATGGCAGCCCGCAGTTGAAGCGCCATTTTCTGGCGCTGAACCCAACTCTTCCAGGGCCTTAATGCAGTGGCTCACTGGGTAATAAAGGGGTGAGGGCCAGCTTTTTGTTATCAGCTGGCCCTAAGACCGAAATTCATGGTGGTCACGCCAATAGTAGACATTACCGCCATGAATTTTTAGTGAATTTTTTTTAAAAAACACAACACAGAGAAAAAATATTTTTATTTGAAAAAAAAACAAAAAGGCACTTAGGGATTCCAACTTTATTTTAAAAATTCCTCTTCCGTCCGACATAGTCCAATCCAGGGTTCTTCTTTAGCTCTGCTATATCTCTAGTAGAGAACCTGCACCGAAGATGTAGCAGAGCTGTGCACCCTGGGAAAGTTCATGTGAGTTCATGCAGGCAAGCATGAACTCACATGAACCCTGCCAGCACTGATACTCCAAATGAACAGCTGACCTGAGTCAGCTGTACATTTGAAAATCCAGGCGGGAAGGTCAAAAATAGAAAACCGGATTCTCCCGGATTGCCCCGGTCCGGGGCAATCCGGAACCATAGAGCCCCATGTTATGGGGCCGCTTGATTGCACCGGATCGTACAATCCAGCGCCCCCTTAACATGGGGCTCTATGGTCCCGGATTGCTCCGGACCGGGGCAATCCGGGAGAATCCAGTTTTCAGCGTTAGCTGCAGTGCTTTGCGGCCGCCTCCGTTCTATACGGCTGCGGTCACAAAGACGCAGGGAAGAAGACGGCAGGCTGCGCACACGACGGAGAGTGAATACCGGCGACCCCCCCACTCCCGAACAATAGTGAAAGCATCTGCTGACAGCAGGATCCTCCGCTTCCCCCCATCCTAAGTTAGGATAGGGTGGGGAGTAGTGATGGGCGAATCCTAAATTACTCGGACTCGCTTGACTCTAGCGAGTCCGAGCCCGGGACTCGCTACTCGTAGCGAGTCTAGCGAGTCCAATGTTAATGAATGGGGAAGCGAGTAATAGCGAGTAATGTGCTGCTGGATCCTAACGAGAGCAGACAGAGCAGTGAATAACTCGCATTCAGCACGGATTGCTGTGTTCACTAGCGATTTAGAAGTCCTCTGTTTTGCTCGGTAGCACAGAAAGTCGTTTGAACAGCACTAAAGAAGATAAACAGGAAGTCGCCTCGCTGCTAAGCACAGGCTGATGTTATCTGCAGAGATCTGATCTGATCTGCACACACAGGCCGACCAAAGATGTGTAGCAAAAGAGAGATACAGAGAGGCTCATTGGCCTGGTTGAAGAGCGGCCTCAGCTGTGGCAGCCCACCCACCCTGGCTATCGGGATGACAGACAGCGAAATCTGTGTTGGAGGTCCATTGCCAGAAGTATCTTCCCGTCTTTTGATGAAGCTGGACAAGATGGACAGGCAAACCTTGGTAAGAGTTATGTGATGTCAATTGTAGGGTACCTTTACACGCCGCTACTGGAGGATGGATACAACCCGCTACAGGCTACAAATGTAGCTTGTAGCGTCATTATAGCCCGTAGCGGCGTGTGAAGACGGGACGAGACAGCCGGCAACAGATACATCTGTATCCGAGCACTGCTCGAAAACAGATGGCTACAAAGCCGATTGTAGTGAGCTGTATCGGCGTGTAAAGAAGGAACAGAAGGGTTGTTTCTACACCATGCTATGTAGCTGGGGCGTGACACAGGCTCCGGGTTTCCGCGCCCCCTTCAGCGATCATTGGAGGAAGCTCCAGCGTTGCGATTGGTAGTCGCTGCATAGGGCGGCATATTTAAGGAGCTGACGAGTCACAGTACACAATTGCTCGAGCGTCAACTATTAATCAGCCTCCTGCGATGCCTGCCCAATCATGGTATTATTGCTTTGTCCTATCAGCGTACGGACGTCTCGTAATCCACAATTGTAGCACGCCTATGTGCTGTCCCTGCTGCACCAGGTACGCCCATAGTAGCTGGTTGTAGCGGTGTGAAATGAGGTAAGGTACGCTACAGATGGCTACTTCAGACACCCGGCGATGTATCTAGCTATAGATGTTGCGTAGCGTAGCGCACCTTGTGGCGGCGTGTAAAGGAGGTGCGTTTCCCGTTTGTAACCGTTTGGGCGTGCTCGTGCACGTGAAGTAGCGGATTGTATCCATCCTCCAGTAGCGGCGTGTAAAGGTACCCGTAGTGCTGACAGAGTACAAAAATGCTAGTGTGCTCGATGCTCGGGCCGAGCATCCCAAGATACTGGTGCACTTGGGCCGAGCACCGAGCCAAATGTTATCCTATGGGAGTATTTTTATTAAATGACCACCGCCAGCATGTAGAAACCCTATAAATGTCACAAAACTCTCAGAAGAGTGCTGAAATGACATGTCGACAGCATGGTGAAGAACCCTGTAAGCATTTCTGACTGAAAAGTCACAGCTGTGAAAAATGTTGTTTGAGTTTTATGGCATTTATATAGACTCAACAGATGAAGTTCATAAATGACACCAAGAATAATTTTCATGGCGGAAATGTTAAGGGCACATACCCACTAGTGAGACACAGCTGGTGTTTGCTACTTTGTGTGATGACATTAAATATTTTCCGTGAAAACATTGTGTTGTAATCAGATGTCACTGATAAGAGATGTACATGAAGGCCTCTTGACATAATGTGCCCATTTTGAGGAAGTGTGTCTATTGTACTATTTCCCTTTGCCAGGGTGGCCAAACATTTGGAGGCTACGCATTCTCCATGGATAGAGACGTGCATGAGGGCATCAAAACATTATACCCATTTCAAAGGAGCGGGTGTATTGTTGTTGTAATGCCATTTATGAAATAATTTAACAATGGGGGTATACATGAAATAAAGGCCTAACTTTTTTAACGGTCAACATGGTGGCGCATGAGGAGAAGGCTGAGCAGTCCAGCGATTAACCAAAGTACAGAATTGTGTACCCACGGGTGAGTGTAGGTTAATAGAAAATTAGCTTTTCAATATTTTAATTCTGCTCTCATTTCCTTGTGGTGTGGTGAAGTCTTGCCCAATCCAACCCTTGTTCATCAAGATCTGAGTCATTCTGTCTTCATTTTAATTTGATTGGCGGGTGCGTTTATCAGTAATGATTCCACCTGAGGAAACTCAAAAAAAAATCTGAAAAAACGCTAGCCCCAGGGCAGGCCAGGACTTCAAAGGCGTACAGAGCCAATTCATGTAACATGTCCATCTGGGATACCCAATAATTGGAAGGCACACAGCAATGTCGGAGTACAGTTATTAGATCGGCAAGGAACTCCATCAGCATCTGTCAAAACTTAGCATTTCTTGTGGCACTACAACGCACCTCAGGTGCTGTGTAACGTTAGGGGCTGAGAAAACTGTCACACATCTTAAAGACTGTCCCCCTACCTCGGGCGGATTACACTTGTGCCCCTCTCGTCCGTATGCCTTTGTTGTCCACCAATTCCTGATCGATGCGGCTATCGTTTTGTGTGGAGGATACTTTGTGTAATTCCACAACTATGGCCTTCTGGAAATGCTCCATTTTTGCTGACCTCTCCGCCTCAGGAATAAGCGACAAACTTCTCATTGTAACATGTGTCTAACACTGTTACCAACCAGTAATGTCTTTTGGCCCGAGATGTTCTTAAATCGAGGGTCATGAGCGAGACAACTTAACATTAAGTCAGCCATGTGCGCCAGACTATTAACAGCCAGCACTTCGGTGTCCAGAGCAACACGATGACTGAACATGCTGTAGTACTCCTTCTCCTCCTCCTCATCATCCTCCTCCTCCTCCTCCTCATCTCCCCTGTCCTCTGGCCAACTACGCTGAACACAGGGTATGACTGGTGTGCATGTCATATCCTCAATGTGTCCGGAGAGTAGCTCCATGTCTTCATCCTGCTACTCGTCCTCCTATTCCTCCTCGTCATAGTCCGCCACTGCCCATTGTGATGACATGAGGCTGTGCTGTGTGTTATCACCCACACCCACTACTGTTTCTCGCTCCAACTCTTGGCGCTACGCCTGCAATGCATCATGTTTGTTTTTGACCAGAGACCGTTTTAGAAGGCCGAGATGCGGTATGGTGATGTTAATAATGGCGTCATCGACGCTCACCATCTTCGTGGTTTCCAACAAGTTTTGGATGACGCTACATAGTTCGTACATTCATCTACACTCCTCAAGTGTTATGTGTAGATTTTGACCCTTTTCCCAACGCCTTAGGTGAGGCAGGAACTCAACAACTGCCCTCTTCTGGTCACAAATCCTGATCAACATGTACATAGTTGCGTAACAATGCGTCGTGCCATCACACACCAGTCTGTGAGCCAGAAGCTGAAAAAGGCCCCGCAAAGCCATCAACGCAGCATGAAGCTGTTGGTTAATTTACATACACTGAACACAGGCGTCAAACTTTGAAGAGGAGATCATACAGCTCTGTGTATGATTTTAGAAACCGCTGAACCAAGAGGTTGAGCACATGGGCCACACATGGAACATGTGTCAGCTAGCCTCTCATCAAAGCCGCCAACATGTTCGGCCCTTGTCGCACACGACCTTCCTGGCTTTAGGTTCAGAGGTGTGAGCCAGTGATCTGCCTGCTGTTTCAGAGATGTCCACACCTCTTCTGCATTTTGGGGTTTGTCACCTATCCATTTTAGATTCAGCACAGCCTGTTGCCGCTTCGCCGAGGCAGTGCTGCAGTGCTTCCAACTTGGGACTGTTGTTGAGAAAACAGTGGGAGAGGATGCGCAGACAGGTTCCTTCTCTAGCCACAACCCTCTCGCAATATGGTCCTTGGAGGTTTATCCTTCTCTCCCTTCTCTGAAGGTGTACAGTATACTTAACCATGGGTACAAAGAGGGCAAGAAGTGGATGTCTATTGTATGTTTGGCACTATTGTTTGAGAGAAGACAATGTGTTATCAAATCTGATGTCTGTATTTTATTCATCTGCTTGCAGTTGATATGGTGATGAAGAGATGGAGGAGCTGCCGTGACCAGTACAAGAAGGAGTACGAACGGCAGTTACGCCTGGGCCCACAAGCTGCACCACCGTTGCGTGTTTACGCCCACTTTTACAGACTGGCATTCCTTCGTCCATTTGCTCGTCTTAGAAGGTCCGTAATGGAAGATTTTCATTTGCCCATAACCTTAACATGTGTAAGATTAGAGTATATGTTATATGTCCCCATTGCTATTGTAGCCATGTCACATTGGAAGGCGGATGCTGATCTGTTGAAAGCGTGAAAAAATATGTGGTCATCATGCACACAATTATGTTAGGTGACCTCAGATTTTTACGATCTGCATAACACATACATAGTCCACACTCAGCAAAGTATTTTAGTGGGACCATGGGTACTGTATGTATTTGTTTGTGAGAGATTCGCCATAACAACAGCCGCCATGAAGGCATGTGACCATGACGTGGGCATGTAGTGACTGGCTCACAAGGGCTTAGTCTTGTGGCTCAAGGAAGACACCTTATATGTTTGTCACTCCACTAATGTGCTTCTTACAGGTACCCACCTTGTACAAAAAACAAGTGGGACACCAAAATTGGTCCCAGGTTAACAATTCACTTTGTAGGTTCAGAGAGGCCTGGTGCATGTTGAGAATAACCCTGTCAACCTGCAACATTATGTGTTTTAACAAATGGAGTTTTGACCTGTTTAATTGTCATAGTCTCCATTAGTGGTGAAATGACTATTGTGAGGGTGGCGTGAGACAACACCATATCTCAGAAGTTGTCATTGTATAATAATGTTTGGTTCTTAATAAAGTATAAATTTATCATTGAGAATACCACATTCAAATCCAAGAAGCTTTTCAAAACTGCACTTTTTTGCAAGAATTATGTAATTTCAAGGAAAATAGCTTGTGTTAAAAAAGATGAACAGACATGTCACTGTTATTGTTAAGTTTACTAACAGTTTGGAGGTTACACTGTGTGTCGCAATGTTATTTATATGTTTAACCCCATTTCATTTGTTAGATACAGTAGGGTAACTAACTACAAATGTGCAACACTTATTTTATGAACACAGTTGATCATGTCAAGGTGACCATCATCTTAAAGTAATTTTAGAGGGCAAAAATGTCTCCACACAAGGTGGCTACAAAATGACCCTGTGGATATTACTGCAGTCCACATCGGTACCTTACTTGTTTTTGAGGAAAACCAGGGTATACAGTAGCATGTCAATGCGCTCTGTGTCTGATCAACAGTATAGATCTGTCTGTGCTCACCAGTCTTCATATCCGTTCAAGAGGCACAGCGGTCTCCTGGTGTGTTGTTCCTTCGCACACTTGTGTGTTGGTCTTAATATTATTAAACTTGCCTATGCCTGTGCCATAATTTCAAAATGCTACTTGGCCCATTACCTTATGTAAATATGGTGTAGCATATCTGAAGGCATCTTACAGGTAACTATATAGTCTGAGATGGTGGTCATAGCAGCATAGAAAGGCGTGATTTCTTATTGCGGGAAGGGTGCGTTATTTTCCTAGCTCAATGGCATCACCTGACTTGAAAGGGCTGCCATTTGTACCCTAACGCTCCCATATACGTAGGATACATATGTGTTGTGCTGCTTAATATTTACTTAGAATGTTTTAACTATTTATTTTACGGTAAACAATACTTTCGAATAGTAAGGTAATCCTCACAAGTTATGCTACTAGAAGCCAATTTATATTGTATGTACTTTGCTCAGCTTGTTGAGTGGTTATTTTACATGTTTAACTTTGCCAAAATGTCAGTAAAGTTAGATTTATTTAGGTAGAAGACACACAAGGGTAAATGTAAGTGTAGATTTAAAGTAATGTTGGTCACTGCACACTTTAATTATAACTGTGTAATTACAAATAATGTGCGCTTACTTTTTTCATTTTTTGTTTTGAAATAGACCGCGACGTCCAAATCCCCAGCCTGTGGAAGGTCACCAAGGCGCAGAGGAGGCCGCTGGGGCAGCTGTTCAACATCCGGACAGACCAGCCCAGCAACAGGATGTGGATGAAGCAGATGAGGTGATGCCGGACCCCAACCAACCCGTGGCTGATCAGCTTCCACCACCGTTACCACCGCAGCCTGTAGAAGAACATGCTGTGAGTGGTATGGCTCTGGCGGCTCCACCAGTTTATCTGCCATCCGGTGTTCCAGCCGCTGTGGTCCCCTGTAGCTCTGGCCATGATATAGACCAGTCCAACAGTGGCCCTGGTCCTGTTCCCTCCTGCACTGCCCCAGCTCGTTTTCAGTTTTCTTCAACGCAAGGTCCATTTCCTTGTTCCTCTGTCCCTGCTCCAGCTCCCTGCCATTATGTCCCTGCTCCACTTAGGTCCAGCTGTGGTCGAGCTGATCCATCATCAGCATTTTGGCGTGATTATGGGGCCTCCTACAGCTTCAACACAGGTGCCTTTACCCCCAGCTTCCCACCTTTACACAGATATGGCTCAAGTGCTGTTGGTCCAAATTACTTTGCTCCCTGGGAAGGGGTGGTTGGTGCATCCAGTGCAGACCCTAACACAGTAGAGTGGGCGGCTGCCTTTGCACACAGTCTCATTGGATATCTAACACACATTCCACATGAGCGTAGACTCAGTGCAAGGGCAGCCGTCCAAATTGTACTTGATGCCAATGTGCCCCCCAACTCCCCCACACGGGTCTTAAATATGCTGGAGAGTTGGCAGCGTTCAGAACAGAACGTATTGTCAAGGTCACACCGCCAGCAGCCAGGCCAACCAGGACCCCTGCTGGGCTCACAGAGTATTGTTGGACCCCCTCTTGCACATACCTTGTGGCGACCCTATGAGCCTTTACCGGTGAATGTGCCTAATGTTGGGTCAAGAGGTTTGGCAGAATATGAAAGGCCGTTGGCTGAGGACATCAACCAGGCGCTCAACGTCATCAACATGCCTATCCATGAGGGTGACGGAGATGTGATTGTGGAAGACAATGGTGGCCGAAGTTACCATGTCCTCTAATGTAATGGACCTATTGAAGTTTTTATCAATAATAATTTTGTTTTTGGGTGTTTTGTAGACTTTGATTTTTCTCTTTTTGAGATATTAAACATTCTTTTTATGTTAGTTTTTAGGTAGCAATTTGGTATCTTAACACCCTTTCGGTGTGTTTCTTTTTTTTATGTTATGTTACTAAATGTGGCTTTTGGATGGCTTTAAAAAAAAAAAGGTGGAAAGAATAACACACAGAGAAAACATACTTAGAAAGCCAACAGGCATTAAAGTCTACCACCTAATAAAAATATTTGTTTTGACAGCCACATATCAGTTGTATGTGTCATGTGTAATACACTCATTCCATGATTTTGGAAATCTCACACACTTTCCACACGAACACTTAGTCAAGAATGTCAGGTCAGTTTATGGGATACACCTAAGGTGGGATTTGGCCTGGGGTTTACATTTCCATTAATAATTGAAGCTGATTATCACATTCTTGTGGGCTTTTAGTTAAACATGTGTCCCGTCTACAGGTACAATGCAGTTTGTGAAGTTTTATCGGCGCTGAAATCCATTTGCAACGTCGTAACATAAATTATCGTTCGATTCATGAAGGACCATCGCATTCAATTGTTCACTCTCTTCGGCATACGTTTGTCTCTAAAACATTGCAACGGTGTATCGGATGTATGTATTGTAAAAATTAAGCAGGCCACAGAGCACATGTCCAACTGTACCTAGCACTTGAAGCAAAGGGCATGCAATGGTCAATGATGAATTATAGGCTTGTTGCCTCAAAAAATTAGCCCAAGGGGCTTGATCAACTCTTTTTAGATATAGAGGAGGGAGCGTGGCCCATAGTATAGTCTTGCTTGTCCTGAGAGCATAGTACAAGCAACGTATTCGATGCAGGAATAGGCTTGTTGCCACAAAAAATTAGCCCAAGGGGCGAGATCAACTCTATTTTGAAGTTGAGGAGGGCGCGTGGCCCATACTATTTGCTTGTCATGAGAGCATAGTACAAGCAACGCATTCGATGCAGGCATAGGCTTGTTGCCTCAAAAAATTAGCCCAAGGGGCTTGATCAACTCTTTTTAGATATAGAGGAGGGAGCATGGCCCATAGTATAGTCTTGCTTGTCCTGAGAGCATAGTACAAGCAACGTATTCGATGCAGGAATAGGCTTGTTGCCACAAAAAATTAGCCCAAGGGGCGAGATCAACTCTTTTTAGATATAGAGGAGGGAGCGTGGCCCATAGTATAGTCTTGCTTGTCCTGAGAGCATAGTACAAGCAACGTATTCGATGCAGGTATAGGCTTGTTGCCTCAAAAAATTAGCCCAAGGGGCGGGATCAACATTTTTAAAATTTATGCAAGGCACTTGAGCCAAACTATATGTGTTATTTCAGTTTGAGAAATGCCCACAATGCAGGCATAGGCTTGTTGCCTTAAAAAATTCAGCCACGAGACTGTATTGGATTGTCTGACATAATTCAACGGTCAAAAATCATCACAAGTGCATGCATTATGAAACTAACATTACTGACACTGATTGTGTAGTTTTGTTGTCATGGAGCAAGTGTAGCAGGAACATTATTTATCCAATCTTCTTAGCAGAGGGACATTGTTTATCCTTTGTGTCAGAAGAGGACATAATGTTTAAACCGCACTCAGCCAAACGTAACAAATTTGAAAATGTCCCTCTAGGTTTGGGTACTGTCGTCTGAAGGGGTTAAGAACTTTGATGATATCCAGTCCTTGTTAAACTTAATGAGAGTGAGTCTGTCGGCATTTTCTGTAGTCAGCTGTGACCTTCTATCAGTGACAATTCCCCAGCGGCACTAAAAACACGCTCTGATGTCACACTAGCAGCTGGGCAGGCCAGCAACTCCAATGCATACAAAGACAGCTCAGTCCAAGCGTGAAGCTTGGAAACCCAGTAATTAAAGGGTACAGAGGGGTCGGTTAAGAAGCTGGTAGTGTCACACACATACTCGTTCAACATGTTTGACAATGTTTGTCTCCTAGACAAGGGGACCGTAGGCACAATCCGTTGCAGATTGGAAGGTCTGTTGAACATCGCCCAGTTGGTGGACATCTTACCACCACCTCTTCTTGACAATGTGGCAGTTTGTGTTCGAACCAAAGGCTGCTGTGGCACAGAGCTGCTTGTTCGTGGTATAGCGGAGTCAGATGGTGAAATTGACATTAAATTGTCAACCACCACACTTTTGAAATAATCCATCGTTAAGCCCCTTGGTGACTGCAACAGCAGAGATGGAAACTTGTCTTTGTAGCGTGGGTCAAGGAATGTTGACAACCAGTAGAGGTCGCTGTCATAGATGTTAATGACGCGTGGATCCTGGGACAGACATTGAGACATGAAGTCAGACATGTGTGCTAGGCTACAAAGACTCATGTCTTCTGTGTCACCTGACTGATGAACAATAGGCATCATGGTCTCAAAATCGGTCTCCGCCTCCTGCTCTTCAGCCCACCCATGCTGTACCGACATAAAACTGGGGTTGGGAGTTCCATCAGGGTGCACCTCAGTACCATGAAGAAATAAATCGTCTTCATCTTCCTCATCACTGTTTTGTTCTGCAGCCAATGTTGCCGGCTGAAATTGGCTTTGCTGGCTCTGATCCTGGATGTTAAAATGTGGATCCATAGCCCTCTGCTGTGCCCTCAATGATTCTGTTTTAAGATTCAGGAGAGAATCTTTAAGCAAACAGAGCATGGGGATGGTGAGACTAATAATGGACTCATCACCGCTTACCAGTTTTGTGCAGTAATCGAAGTTCTCTAGAACCTCGCAAAGGTCAGCGATCCAGACCCACTCCATCGTACCAATGTGTCTTGTATTACTTCCTGGGTGACGGGCATGTTGCAGCTGATATTCCGCTATAGCCCTCTGCTGCTCATTGAACCTAGCCAACATATGGAATGTAGAATTCCATCGTGTGGGCATGTCGCAAATTAATCTGTGTTTGGGCAAATTAAATTGCTGTTGAAGGGCAGATAGACTTGCAAGTGCCGTTGATGAATGTCGGAAATGTCCGCAATTTCTACGCACCTTCTCTAGTAGATCAGATAACTCTGGGTAATTTTTCAAGAATTTCTGAACTACAAGATTCAGTACGTGAGCCATGCAAGGCACGTGTTGAAGTTTACCGAGCTTTATTGCTGCAACAAGGTTTCGTCCGTTATCACTGACAACAAGACCTGCTTGTAGTTGCAGTGGGGCCAGCCACTCATCTGTCTGTTGTTTAACACCTTTCCACAGCTCGTTTGCAGTGTGAGGTGTGTCACCTAGACAGATGAGCTTAAGAAGAGCCTGTTGTCGCCTGGCTGATGCAGTACAGCAAAGCTCCCAACTTTGACGTGATGTGGCGGACAAATCAGCAGTGGTCAAGGAAGTAGAAGACGCACATTGTGTTGTAGAAGTATATGAGGACGCGGACACCCGGAATGATGCTGTGCCCGCTATTCGTGGAGTTGGTAGGATCGCAGATATTCCACTATTACACTTTGGGACACTCTCGACAAGGTTGATCCAGTGAGCTGTTAGGGATATGTATCTGCCCTGTCCACAAGTACTTGTCCAGGTATCAGTTGTCAGGTGAACTTTTCCGCTCACAGCATTTGTCAGTGCACGCTTCAAGTTGTTAACCACGTCCTGATGTAGCGCGGGTATGGCAGTACGTGAAAAAAAATTGCGACTGGGGACAGTGTATCGTGGTGCTGCCACAGCCAACAACTCCCTAAAAGCCTCAGTATCAACAAGCCTAAATGGCAGCATTTCTACAGCTAACAGCTTAGAAATTTGCGCTGTTATTTGTCGAGAAAAAGGGTGTGTGGATGGGTGCTTCCGCTGCCTCTCATACAGCTGTGGAACAGACAACTGGACAATTGGCGCAGACTCACAAGTCACTTGACTACTGTCATATCTCTGGTCTAACGCAGCTTGTGAGGAGATCGTATGAGTAGGAGCTGCTGCATGAACAGTAGATGGTGAAGGACGATTCGGAGGTGGCATAACGGTGTTGAGGTCAGAAGGCCCTGATGTCGAACCCTGATGGGCCAACCACTGACTTGGGTGCTTAAGAGTCATGTGTTTTCGCATACTGCTGGTGCTCAAGTTTACTTTGCCCTGGCCTCTGCTCAGCCTGGCATAGCAGATGTTACATATAACCACATTTGGTACTGATGGACTATCTTTAAAAAATTTCCAGACAATGGATGTTCGTCCTTTAGGTTGTGGTGTAGGAACTGAAGGATGAGTCTGGCCAACACAAACTGTAGACACATTTTGGCCAACTGTTCTGAAAGTTGGGGCAACAGTTGGTACAGTTTGTGCAACAGTTGACACAATTTGGGCTACTGTTGTCACAGCTTGGATTCTGGATAAAGGAGTCAGCCTGGGTGCTTTAGGCGGTGGTACATAACCACTTTCCTCCTCCTGGCTGCTCTGTTGGCTCTGCATGTCAAGTGTCCAGGTTGGATCAGTGGTCTCATCATCCACCCCCTCCTCCTCATAGTCATCTGGATAACGTGACTGGTCAGGCTGGCCAGATGAGATGTGTGTCTCATCATCATCATCATCCTCCACCTCCTGAGACGGTCTATGGCTTTGTTGAAAGGGACGTTCTTCAGGACGAGGTGAATCCAAACTTTGTCCATAGATGGAATGTACGTCTGGTTCAAGTATCTGTTCAGGCAGTGACAAAGAAAGGTCCGGTTGTCTTAATGGCTGATAAGAACCAAATAAATCTTCCGAATGTCCAAGTTCGCGGTCTAAATTTTCCTCCGTCTGGCGATGGCTTGAGGAAATAGGAAGATTTTGTGGATTAGATGACCCCGCGTTGTCAGTAGCGGCACTTGAATATGGTGTCAACGATGATTGTGTGCTGCCAGAACCCGTGGTTGAGGTCTTGTCAGCCATCCAAGATGTTATTTGGTCTTGATCTTGCGGCCTCAAGACACGTTTCGGTTGAGTACTGGGAAATTTAGACAGCAGGAAGGTGGATCGATCAATCCTTGTCTGTCTACTTCTACCAGTGCCTTGTTGTTCACGACTGCTAGGGCCCCGACCTCGTCCCTGTCCCTTTGCAGACTGGTTTTTGGGAATTTGGTGTTTTTGGGGCATTGTTGACAAATGCACAGCCACCGAGATGGAGTTAGGTGTTGATGCAGGCGTCACTTACTGGCGGGTTAAGTGTGTGCTAACACTTGACAGTGAAGCACCACACTATTCCCTGAAAAAATTAGAAAGTGCGCACAGCCACCGAGATGGAGTTTGGTGTTGCTGCAGGCGTCACTTACTGGCGGGTTAAGTGTGTGCTAACACTTGACAGTGAAGCACCACACTAGTCCCTTAAACAATTAGAAAGTGCGCACAGCCACCGAGATGGAGTTTGGTGTTGCTGCAGGCGTCACTTACTGGCGGGTTAAGTGTGTGCTAACACTTGACAGTGAAGAACACACTAGTCCCTGAAAAAATTAGAAAGTGCGCACAGCCACCGAGATGGAGTTTGGTGTTGCTGCAGGCGTCACTTACTGGCGGGTTAAGTGTGTGCTAACACTTGACAGTGAAGCACCACACTAGTCCCTGAAAAAATTAGAAAGTGCGCACAGCCACCGAGATGGAGTTTGGTGTTGCTGCAGGCGTCACTTACTGGCGGGTTAAGTGTGTGCTAACACTTGGCAGTGAAGCACTACACTATTCCCTGAAAAAATTAGAAAGTGCGCACAGCCACCGAGATGGAGTTTGGTGTTGCTGTAGGCGTCACTTACTGGCGGGTTAAGTGTGTGCTAACACTTGACAGTGAAGCAGCACACTATTCCCTTAAAAAATTAGAAAGTGCGCACAGCCACCGAGATGGAGTTTGGTGTTGCTGTAGGCGTCACTTACTGGCGGGTTAAGTGTGTGCTAACACTTGGCAGTGAAGCAGCACACTAGTCCCTGAAAAAATTAGAAAGTGCGCACAGCCACCGAGATGGAGTTTGGTGTTGCTGTAGGCGTCACTTACTGGCGGGTTAAGTGTGTGCTAACACTTGGCAGTGAAGCAGCACACTAGTCCCTTAAAAAATTAGAAAGTGCGCACAGCCACCGAGATGGAGTTTGGTGTTGCTGCAGGCGTCACTTACTGGCGGGTTAAGTGTGTGCTAACACTTGACAGTGAAGCACCACACTAGTCCCTTAAAAAATTAGAAAGTGCGCACAGCCACCGAGATGGAGTTTGGTGTTGCTGCAGGCGTCACTTACTGGCGGGTTAAGTGTGTGCTAACACTTGACAGTGAAGCAGCACACTAGTCCCTTAAAAAATTAGAAAGTGCGCACAGCCACCGAGATGGAGTTTGGTGTTGCTGCAGGCGTCACTTACTGGCGGGTTAAGTGTGTGCTAACACTTGGCAGTGAAGCACTACACTATTCCCTGAAAAAATTTGAAAGTGCGCACAGCCACCGAGATGGAGTTTGGTGTTGTTGTAGGCGTCACTTACTGGCGGGTTAAGTGTGTGCTAACACTTGACAGTGAAGCAGCACACTATTCCCTGAAAAAATTAGAAAGTGCGCACAGCCACCGAGATGGAGTTTGGTGTTGCTGTAGGCGTCACTTACTGGCGGGTTAAGTGTGTGCTAACACTTGGCAGTGAAGCAGCACACTATTCCCTTAAAAAATTAGAAAGTGCGCACAGCCACCGAGATGGAGTTTGGTGTTGCTGCAGGCGTCACTTACTGGCGGGTTAAGTGTGTGCTAACACTTGACAGTGAAGCACCACACTAGTCCCTGAAAAAATTAGAAAGTGCGCACAGCCACCGAGATGGAGTTTGGTGTTGCTGCAGGCGTCACTTACTGGCGGGTTAAGTGTGTGCTAACACTTGGCAGTGAAGCACTACACTATTCCCTGAAAAAATTAGAAAGTGCGCACAGCCACCGAGATGGAGTTTGGTGTTGCTGTAGGCGTCACTTACTGGCGGGTTAAGTGTGTGCTAACACTTGACAGTGAAGCAGCACACTATTCCCTGAAAAAATTAGAAAGTGCGCACAGCCACCGAGATGGAGTTTGGTGTTGCTGTAGGCGTCACTTACTGGCGGGTTAAGTGTGTGCTAACACTTGGCAGTGAAGCAGCACACTATTCCCTGAAAAAAATTATTAAGTGCGCACAATTAGTCGCACAAGTAGGTGGCGTACGTGCTATTTGCAGCTAGGAGAGCAGCAACGCACTGTTCTGCCACAGACAAAATAACGCTGAAGGGGTTTTTAGGACCCAAAATCTATCAGCTGGCAAAAAATTGTAAATAGTACCTCAGCTAAGCCTCTCACTTCAGCTATTAGAACAGCTGAGTGAGTAAGCGAAGCTATGAGGTCGCTCCTGTGAACACTGTAAAGGCTGCAGCTCCCTGCTTCCCTGCCTGCCTACAGTGTCACAGTACACAGTACTCCTCTGTCCTCCTGCTAGCTCTCACAAGAGCTGTTTGGGGTTAATATAAGGAATCTTGAAGTTCCCTACACTCACTGACAATCCCTATGATCTGCTCCAGAATCTACCTCACCCTGCTCTAGCTCAGATCTTCAGAGAAATGTGCTCAAAATGGCGGTGGCAAGGCTTATATACAGCCTTGCCTGTCATCGATGACATAGCCATCACGATGGACAGCAGCCAATCATAGTAATGCCACAAGAAGAGGGCTGTGGCATTACTGAATAAGATTGGCTAACATGCTTGTCCATCTTCACAAGTTTGTCTGACCTAACACGCTAGGCTGTCTCGGAAGATTTGTCGGAACATAACAGATTCTGTATTCGCGAGTCCCGAATACAGAATACAGGACTCGGATTCGTAGACTCGCTAGGATTCGCTAGGAATCGCTAAGACTCGCTCGGAATCGCTACTTACAGCGGGTATCCGTGAAGCGGTGCCATTCTCTAAACGATTTGGGGGAGATTTAAGCTACATAGCGATGTGATATAGCGAGTCTCGCTAGTAAAACTAGGATTCCCTTTAACTTGCATTGGACTCGCTACTTTGCGAGTCCTCGCTGGGAAACTCGCCGAGTAGCGAGTCCTGCGAGTCCCTTACTACTCGCCGAGTAACGAGTCCTAGCGAGTAGATTCGCCCATCACTAGTGGGGAGGCAGTGGGGGAGCGAAGGATCCTGCTGTCAGGCGGCAGGGAACTCTCAGTGGCTGTCAGCATTGTTTAAAAGCCGGCGGCTTTTTACCGCTGACTTTTAAACACTGAAATGGGGAATTGCAGGTTTTTCCTCTGCTGCCAGACCTTATAGGGTCCAGCAGCAGAGGAATTACTCACAATTACTCGCATCCCCATTGACTTACATTGTACTCGCTAGATTCGTAACGAGTATTAGGACCTTCTCGTTACGAGTCTAGCGAGTCGAAGTATTTTAGTACTCGCGCATCCCTACCCACGATGTTTGATCGCCTCTGCTCAATCCAGAGACTGCAGCAAGGGATCAAGTGTCCTCTTCCTACAGCCTCTGGGGTCAGAGTTATGGTGCACTGTATGACAATGATCTGTCATACAGTGCACCATGACTATGATCCCAGAAACTACAACAAGATCCCTTGTTGCACCCATCCATCCACCTATGCACCCATCATCCATGCACGCACACATCCACGCACTGCACGCTGACATCCACGCACGCACAAATCCACGCACGCATCCATGCACGCTGACATCCACGCACACATCCACACACGCACGCTGACATCCACGTACGCTGACATCCACGCATGCTGACATCCACGTACGCTCATCTACATCCACGCACGCACATCCACATCCATGCATGCACATCCACGCACACATCCATGCACGCACACATCCATGCACGCATCCAGGCACACACACACATCCACTCACGCTGACATCCATGCACGTTGACATCCACGCACAAGAACATATACATCCACGCACGCACATCTACATCCACGCACATCCTCATCCACGTATGCACATCCACGCACACATCTACGCACAGTGACATCCATGCACGCATGCATCCACGCATGCATCCACGCACGCACACATCCACGCATGCTGACATCCAAGCACACTGAAATCCATGCACGCTGACATCCACGCATGCACACATCCATGCACGCACATCCACGCACTCTGACATCCACGCACGCACACATGCACGCATGCACACACACATCCATGAACGCACACATCCATCCATCCATTCACCCATCCATCTATTCATTCATTCATACTTACCCACCGATGAGAAGGAGGAGCCCCTGAGAGGAGGAGGGGCCACACCGGAGCTGCAGAGGAGGCCAACAGGCGGGTGCACCGGCGCGTGCAGCCCACCAGAATAGGTGAGCAGGGCTAGAGGTGGGGGGCTAGGCAGGGGGAAGAGTGAGCAAAGAAAGGGGGGAATGAGCAGGGGGAGAGGGGACTTTGCAGGCTGACTGGCGGGTGCATGAGTCCGCCGGCAGATACATCAGAGAAAGAGGAGGGCGGGTGGATGGCGGGGACGCAGGAGGGGAGCAAGCTGGACACAGGGGTGGTTGCACAGTGGGGGGACAGGACACAGAGGTGGCTGAAGAAGGAAGGGGGCGGGGGCGCAGAAAGGGATGACCGGCAGGTGCATGAGCCCGCCGGCATTCATTACAGAAGGAGGAGGGTGGGTGGTTGGCGGGGGCGCGGGGGGGAAGCCGGACACAGGGGGTCTGGAGGGAGGGAGGACAAGACACAGGGATGGCTGGAGGAGTAAGGGGTTGGGGGCGCAGAAGAGGATGACCGGCGGGTGCACCGACGGTGCAGCCTGCCGGCAGATAAATATGATCGGAGGGGCGGGGGGGGTGGATAGAAGAGAAGGGGGGGCCCCTAAGGTGTCCTGGAGCGGTAGGGGGCTGAGTAGGGGGAGAGCACCCGCCGATCCGCCCCTCCAGATCTCATTGGAGAGATCCAAACATATCTGGAGGGGTGAATCTGTCTGATCTGCTCTGATCGCAGTTTCAGTTTTACACTGCCGATCGGAGGGGTCCTGGGCATGGGGGGGGGGGTTAATCCACCCCCTGATGGGTCAACTACAGGTTGTCACTCTGCAGTAGCAACAGTGACACCTGAGTGACACACGCACCGCAGGAGTCCGATCATTGTGTGGCCCACCCCCTAGGCCATAGGTCGGGAACGCACTGACTTTCATGGCCCAAACGGTGGGTCAAGGGTTGGAAAGGGGTTAAATAATATTGATCAGTCTGTTTTTTTCCGTTGAATCAGATTGAAAATACAGACATGTTAGGGTACCTTTACACACCGCAATATCTGGTGGGAATCCTGACGGCGATATGTCACCCTGAAACTATCACCATCAAATTGCCTCCCAGTTGCGGCGTGTATTGGAGGAATTTGGCGGTGGTAAATCGCCTGTCGTCTGGTTCCTGCTCCAAAATCAGAGGCAATCATGAAGGCAAGATTCCCGGCTTTTGGCGTGTGATAGGGCGATAGTGATGGAATCTGCATCGCCTATTGATTTCCCGTAGGCGTGCCACAGCGTGCTGGAGTCCGCGTCCCATCTGCGATGACTGGTGGTGGCTACTGGGTTCCCATTGGCTGTCAGTTGACAGCGCGTCATATTTGAGCGTGTATTTGGTACAAACTCCGATAGACAATGGCGACATGTATTAGCCAGCCTTCCAGAGCAGGCTGACCAATCATAACTCTATTGCGTTCTCCAATGAGCGTGTTTGGGGCGCGGTGTAAACTAGTCTGGCACGCCTATGTTCTCGCCACGCTGAACATTCACGTCCAGATTCCTTTGGGGATTGCGGTGTGTGAAGCGGCGAGGGAAGTCGACGGGATTGGTTCCGCTGTGGGTGAGGCTATTTCCGGGGGCGACACATCGCCTTAGTTTGAGGGCAAAATTGCGGCGTGTTATGGCGCCATCGGCGATCTGAGGTGAGCACGAAAAATGTGCACACGCACGTTAGATCGCCTCATATCGCCTGCAAAAATTGCGGCATGTAAAGGTACCCTTAATGTATCCTTAATCAGGTGCAGCAAGATTGTAAGGCTAATTGCCTTCAGACACATTTTGCCTACAAAATGTGTTCCTAAATCCACATGCGGTATCCGGATTGCAGTTTAATGTTGATTCTGGTGGGCGGCTGCAGATCTTCCCCGGCTTTCCTGCATGGGTTTTGAGGCGGGGAATGAATTTGGCTAAGATCGGATTCTCTCGGATTCACCCTGATCCGGCTCAAACCGGCACTCATTGACTCCTATGTTATTGTGTACCGGATTGCGTCGGATCTGACACAATTCGGGACAATCCGATTTTGTCCATGTTGTGCGGTGTGGTTTATGATCCGGGCGCCGCAACCCGGCTCCGCTCACATTTGCGGTTTCCATTTCAAAACCGGGATACGGATGAGAAAACTGTGCGAAAACCGTTGCCTGTATGATTTTTACCGCAGGCAACGAAACCAGATGCCGGTATCGGATTGCATGTAGTGCAATCCTGTTTTATAATGAGCTCCTATGTGCTGCGGATACTGATCCGGTTTTGAGTTTTTTGACAGCTCAAAACCGGATCAGGATCTGCATTTGCTAACGCTAATATGACCCTAGCCTAAGGCCACATTCACACATCCACGGCACTAATGTGACCCTAGTCATGGTCTATGTATGAAAAGTTATTCATGTAATGGCCACAGATCTCATGATGCTGGTCAGTACTTGGACATTGACAGACAGTGTTGATACACAGGTGCTACAAATGAAAGAAGCCATGGCTTTTTTTTTTACAAATAATTGTTCAAACATTAGCCCTGTTTGAAGAGTATCAAGAGCTTTTTTCTTTGTTAAATGAAGAAGTGATAACTTTTATACAAGCTGTACAAAAATGATGCCTTTTCTTAGGGAACTAAAACAAAGTGTGCTGTTTTATAGTGAAGACTCCTTAGCTTCTCAACTAGGAGTGAAAACATTTTCATTTGTTTTGGGAGCCACAGTTAGTTTTCTATTCTTAAAATTATGAAATAATTACAAAGGCTTTGTATTAAGCCATGCAAATATTATCACCTTTTCTAATGAAGTATGAAAATGCTAGCTCTTGCCAAAGTAAAGAAGCAATGGTTTTTCAACCAGTGAAATAGCCTTTTTGGGAGCGGTTTTATATTTACATATTGTTCTAGGCTGTTTTGAGAGATTATGCTTCCCAGCAGCAGTACCATATACAGGTGCATCTCAGTGATTTAGAATATCATCGAAAAGTTTATTTTTTTAGTAATTAAATACATAAAGAGAAATGCATATATTATATACAGTCATTACAAACAGAGTGATCTATTTCAACCGTTTATTTCTGTTAATGTTGATGATTTTGGCTTACAGCCAATGAAAACCCAAAGGTCATTATCTCAGAAAATTAAAGTAGGGAGTATGAAGGGTTAAACACTATGCTGCCATATTCTACGATACATCAAAGGGTGAATAAAATATTGATTTAGTAGTCAACGTGTTTCAGGGCTCCCAGAAACATGGCAATATAATATTGATTTGTTCTAAAGGGCCAGGGAGTCCTGAAACGCTAATTGACTAATAAATCAATATTATATTTATCGTTTAAAGTCTCATGGAATACGGCAGCACGGTTTTTAACCCTTCATCCTCCCTACTCTATATGCACCACTCTGTGGACTGCAACAGCTGTGATATGCTTTTATAGTGGTTGTGACTCTCACAACCACACAAGGGGAAGCCTCTGATACCTATTTAGGTAATATTTTTATCTCTCATACCCTTTATCCTTCCTAATTTAATTTTCTGAGATAGTGATCTTTGGTTTTTCATTAGCTGTAAGCCATAATCATTAACAGAAATAAACACTTGAAATAGATCTCACTGTTTGCAATGACTATATAATATACTAGCTGTACTACCCGGCTTTGCCGAGGTTAATAACTGCTGTTAACAAAAATAGTGGTAAGTCGGCCTTCTCTCTGCTGAGATGACTCATTGGCCATTGAGGAAGCAGCTCTTCTTCTCTTATCTGCAAGCATCGCTCCTCGCTCCTCAGAAAGTTCTTGGCCCTTGAGTAAACAACTCTTGTTTTCATGTTTACAAGCCTCGCTTCCCTCTCCTCAGAAAGTTCATTGGCTCTTGAGGAAGCAGCTCTTGTTTTCATGTCTGCAAGCCTCGCTTAACTCTCCACAGAAATCTCATTTGCTCTTGAGGAATCAGCTCTTGTTTTCATGTCTGCAAGCCTCACTTCCATCTCCTCAGAAAGTTCATTGGCCTTTGAGGAAGCAGCTCTTGTTCTCTTGTCTGCAAGCCTCGCTTCCCTCAATTGGCAGCCTGATAAATGCCCAGGCAACAGGAAGCCCTTCCCTCCACAGTATATATTAGCTCACACATATACATAATAGACAGGTCATGCGTCTGACAGCTGCCGTATTTCCTATATGGTACATTTGTTGTTCTTGTAGTTTTGCTGCTTATTAATCAGATTTTTATTTTTGAAGGATAATACCAGACTTGGTGTGTTTTAGGGCGATTATGTGGCGAGGTTAGTGTATGTGTGGTGAAATGTGTGCTGAGGGTGGTATATGTGTTCAAGCATGTGGTAGTGTGTGGCGCATTTTGTGTGTGTCTTCATATCCCTGTGTGTGGTGAGTATGCCATGTCTGGGCCCCACCTTAGCAACTGTATAGTATATACTCTTTGGCGCCATCACTCTTATTTTTTAAGTCCCCCTTGTTCACATCTGGTAGCTGTCAATTTGCCTCCAACACTTTTCCTTTCACTTTTTCCCCATTATGTAGATAGGGGCAAAATTGTTTGGTGAATTGGAACACGCGGGGTTAAAATTTCACCTCACAACATAGCCTATGACGCCCTCGGGGTCCAGACGTGTGACTGTGCAACATTTTGTGGCTGTAGCTGCGACGGTGCAGATGCCAATACCAGACATACACAAATACATACATACATACACACACATTCAGCTTTATATATTAGATGTGCTTTACTTTATGTGCTGAATTGCGAAATAATAAAACTTTTTGATGATATTCTAATTCATTGAGATGCACCCGTAGCTATACCACAGACTAAACAAGTGCAGAATTTAACTGTGGGGGTCAAGCAGCAGTGGCACCGTCATGATATTAAAACATCAAAGCTATCCAATGTAAAAAAGAGGCACTTATCATCCATCATATATATATATATATATATATATATATATATATATATATATATATATATATACAGTTAGGGCCAGAAATATTTGGACAGTGACACAAGTTTTGTTATTTTAGCTGTTTACAAAAACATGTTCAGAAATACAATTATATATATAATATGGGCTGAAAGTGCACACTCCCAGCTGCAATATGAGAGTTTCCACATCCAAATCGGAGAAATGGTTTAGGAATCATAGCTCTGTAATGCATAGCCTCCTCTTTTTCAAGGGACCAAAAGCAATTGGACAATGGACTCTAAGGGCTGCAATTAACTCTGAAGGCGTCTCCCTCGTTAACCTGTAATCAATGAAGTAGTTAAAAGGTCAGGGGTGGATTTCAGGTGTGTGGTGTTGCATTTGGAAGCTGTTGCTGTGACCAGACAACATGCGGTCAAAGCAATTCTCAATTGAGGTGAAGCAGAACATCCTGAGGCTGAAAAAAAAGAAAAAATCCATCAGAGAGATAGCAGACATGCTTGAAGTAGCAAAATCAACAGTTGGGTACATTCTGAGAAAAAAGGAATTGACTGGTGAGCTTGGGAACTCTAAAAGGCCTGGGCGTCCACGGATGACAATAGTGATGGATGATCGCCACATACTTTATTTGGAGAAGAAGAACCCGTTCACAACATCAACTGAAGTCCAGAACACTCTCAGTAAAGTAGGTGTATCTGTCTCTAAGTCAACAGTAAAGAGAAGACTCCATGACAGTAAATACAAAGGGTTCACATCTAGATGCAAACCATTCATCAATTCCAAAAATAGACAGGCCAGAGTTAAATTTGCTGAAAAACACCTCAAGAAGCCAGCTCAGTTCTGGAAAAGTATTCTATGGACAGATGAGACAAAGATCAACCTGTACCAGAATGATGGGAAGAAAAAAGTTTGGAGAAGAAAGGGAACGGCACATGATCCAAGGCACACCACATCCTCTGTAAAACATGGTGGAGGCAACGTGATGGCATGGGCATGCATGGCTTTCAATGGCACTGGGTCACTTGTGTTTATTGATGACATAACAGCAGACAAGAGTAGCCGGATGAATTCTGAAGTGTACCGGGATATACTTTCAGCCCAGATTCAGCCAAATGCTGCAAAGTTGATTGGACGGCGCTTCATAGTACAGATGGACAATGACCCCAAGCATACAGCCAAAGCTACCCAGGAGTTCATAAGTGCAAAAAAGTGGAACATTCTGCAATGGCCAAGTCAATCACCAGATCTTAACCCAATTGAGCATGCATTTCACTTGCTCAAATCCAGACTTAAGACGGAAAGACCCAAAAACAAGCAAGACCTGAAGGCTGCGGCTGTAAAGGCCTGGCAAAGCATTAAGAAGGAGGAAACCCAGCGTTTGGTGATGTCCATGGGTTCCAGACTTAAGTCAGTGATTGCCTCCAAAAGATTCGCAACAAAATATTAAAAATAAAAATATTTTGTTTGGGTTATGTTTATTTGTCCAATTACTTTTGACCTCCTAAAATGTGGAGTGTTTGTAAAGAAATGTGTACAATTCCTACATTTTCTATCAGATATTTTTGTTCAACCCTTCAAATTAAACGTTACAATCTGCACTTGAATTCTGTTGTAGAGGTTTCATTTCAAATCCAATGTGGTGGCATGCAGAGCCCAACTCGCAAAAATTGTGTCACTGTCCAAATATTTCTGGCCCTAACTGTATACATATATACTATACAAAATTAGGAGCAGCAAGTAATGCTGGATATCCTGGGTGCAAAGCAACCTCCACAGTCCTCAATGTGTCTTAGTATACATACAAATGTCGCAGCACTCCCTTGGAGATGTTTGTAGATGTTTATTCCAGCTTGCAAAGGTACAAATGGCAACGTTTCCTGCAGGAACGTTGCCATTTGTACCTTTGCAAGCTGGAATAAACATCTACAAACATCTCCAAGGGAGTGCTGCGACATTTGTATGTATATATATATATATATATATATATATATATATATATATATATATATCATAATTAAAAAATAAATTGGTAGGGAGTCAGTGAGATGCATTTGGATGGCGAATGTTTTCAGTGTGCAAATGTTCTATGGCTACCGTCCACATGTATCCTGCTAGTTTTTTAGGCAGGTTGTTTTTTAATATATAACAAAAATATTTTTTTTCTGCGGATGGTGAGTGCTACTTTTCTGCGTTTGATGAGCACATTTCAATGACTTTAAAGGAAATATGTTATATTTTTACTATGAAAGGTTAGAACAGCATGTTCTAAGAGTTAAAAAACAAAAAGCAACTTTGCTTCTCTTATCAGTCTACGCAATGTTTCCCTAAACTAATGACTTTATTACACTGTGATTAACATTGCAGGACTAGAAAGTCACGTGCACAGCAGGCTAATACACCCCCTACTGAGATTGACACCTCACAGTCAATGCCCAATCTCTATTAAGAACATGTGCTTCTGAAACTAAATTATTTTATTGTGTAAGAAGGGCTTCACCCAGTGATCTATGTTATACATTGTTGGATTCAGGGTTTCTTTGCCTACATTATGTTGCAGTCAGATGAGGTAGCAAAATCTTGCTGTCAGATTCTCTCTAAGAAAACACCAATATCTCCACAGCAGCCATTTGACTCGTCCTGTGTGTTGAATTTTCAATTTTTTGACTGCACCAAGGATTTTTTATCTTTGTTCAGTTAAAAATATGACAGGTTCGGCAAAGAGATGTCTGGTACACAACAACAACATCAGCAGTACAATATAGGCTATACTGTACTGCTGATGTTGTTGTTGTGTACCAGACATCTCTTTGCTATACTGTATAGCAATATACTCATAGACTGTAAGCTTGTGCGCATAGCCATCACTCATCTTGGTATCTGTTGTATTGTGTTACTTTGTATTGTCTGAGTCCTGAGGAATAAATTTGGCACTAAATAATTCAATATTATTATTATTTTTACCATTAATCAAAAATGCAGCCAAGAGATGTGTAGATAGTGTGGAAGTGCAGTAACAATGGCAGAACCAGAAACCACATGTTAGAAAAAAATATGGGACAAGCAAAGGATGTTTGGCAGTGTAAGTTCATGAATAGCAGACCCAGCAGCAATGTTACTACAGTATAGATGTCATGATGAACAAGAAATTGATGCACAATTAAGAATTGGCCTTGGATACAGCAGTGGAAGGCTAGGGTCACACTTCAGGTTTTTTTTTTTTAAAACCTGATACGGTTTTGAGCTTTTGAGCTCAAAACCAGATCAGGAAATGCTCCTCATAGGAGCCCATTATGGTAACCGGATTGCTTCACAAGCAATCCGGTTACCGCCTCAGGCTCTTCAGCCTGCATGAAAAATCATGCAGGCTGCAGTTTTCGGAGCGGTTCTCTGACCCGCAATGCGGTAACCGGATTGCTCAGGATGTGTAATCCTGAGCCATCCGGTTACCGCATATACTTTGCTTATCCCGGAGGCATAGTATGAGCGCTGCTCTCAGAGGAGACGGCGGGTTCGTTCATAAAAATGTACAGCAGCCGACAGAAGCCGGCTACTGTACATAAGATGTTAAATCATTATATGCCCACCTGAGTGGGTGGTATGTCTCTAGGTGGGGTGGGCACCCCCTAGAGACAGTATAGACACATTTAATAATAAAATTTTATCTTTTAAAACACAGAAAACAGTTTGCTCATCCCTGCGGCAGTACGGTAACCGGATTGCTCAGGAATACACATCCTGAGCAATCCGGTTACCGGATTGTGGTTCTCTCCACACATTTGTGATGAAAAATGTGTGGGACCGCCATTGCGTTCACCGCATCCGGATCTGGATGCGGTGAACGCAATTCTATTTTAAAGTGTGACCCTAGCCGAAGACAAACAACAAACATTGAGGCATGCAGATGGAATGGCTCATTGTCATCAGTCATATTTGAATGAAAGTCAGCACTGAACCTGATTCACTTGACAAATGTAGTGTTTTCCACACTTCCAGTGGATAATCTGGTCTGCATGACAAACCAGCAGTCACACCATATAGAATATGATGAGACAAACAAAATGGATGTGTAAGATCATCACTTGCAGCAGCTCCACAGTATAAGGCAAGGGTCAAATGAGAGTACGGCATACGATGCAAGAACATTGGATGCAATATGCTAATGAAAATCGGCTCAGGCTCTGATGCAATAGTGAGCCAAGTCTCAGGCAACTGTGACCTGATCCTTCGATCGGATTACAGGTGCAGAGAAGGTGGGGGAGAGATTAATCTCTCCATCTCCTTCATTGCCAGCCTCTGTGTTTATCGCACTGCACTCAGATGTCATTAGAGTGCATTGCAATGTTTCACTCGCTCCCATAGGCTTGTATGGGTGTGAGTGAGCAGAGACTCGATAACAATCACAGCAAGCTGCGATTTTTTTCTTCAGTCCTATTAAAGCTGAGGTAAAACTCACAATGTGACCTGCGTGATTACTTAACAATGGGCCTAGTGCAATGCAAGATTTTCTCACATTGCACTTGTGCTAGTCATACACCAGTATGATTATGGCATAAATGTGACATGGACAGGAGATACTCTGCATCTGGGGTGCACTGCACTGACAGCAGCAGAACCAAATAGAAAAGAATATAAAGGTCAAGCAGGTAAATGCTATGGATGAGGGTGTTATAGTGGTCAACTGTCATGGTGGTCTCTCCGGCATGCAGGCTATCCTCAGAAGGATAAGAAGGGGGTTAGAGTTAGGGATAGGGATGCAGGATCAGCCACTCTCAATAAATAATGTCCAGGCTATGTCCAATGCAGCGGCACAGATCCTTCTGTGTTGCTTCTCGTCTCTCCAGCACCACTGAATCCAAGGAGAGCATTATTGCTCCTCTTGAGCTCAATAAATCTCCTAAAGGGGCTGCTAACCCCTATACTACACAATAGCCCTTTGCTCTGATCGCATCTGTGTGTATTAAAATGGCTAAAGAGCTGATTTCCCACACCACCAGAGTTTACAGATATTTGAAGATATTTGTGCCACCTAACTCTGCAGGGCACTACAAAATGGCAAATGTAAATGTTCCCACACATGCAGAGGACAATCCTGTTTGCTTGGGTTACGGTGTCAACTGTTGCACTGAATACTCTTTATCATAGTATCAGCTGTAGAGCCCGGTGTTGCCTAGTTAAAGAGACTAACTGTGGGGCTATGAAGTTGGTGGGGCTAGTGTGGCGCCCCTGCGAACAGGTGGCCACAGAAAGGTACAGCAGCTGGGACAGATAAGCTAGCCACCCAGACACCCAACACATCCCCCAATCCCTAGACCTAGTACTCCATGTCAGGCAAGGGATAGTGGGGGGAGCTGAGTGGAGCATGGAGAGAAGGTAGAGAACCCAGGAAGGGGGTGGAGGAACTAGATTAAAAACCTAGGAACACTAAGTTGGGAGTGCTCGAGGAGTGAGCACAGGTTCGAGTTCCCGGTGAGCTGTGAGAGGAGTAGGAACCAGACTCCCAGGCAGAAACACCTAACAAGCTAAGAAACTGTAACACCTGTGGAAAAGAACCTGGACCCGGCAGCCTGTGCCACCGAATGGCCATTCTGGGTCCCGAGTTTAGTACAGAAGAAGAGCGGAGGGGGTCCGCAGTGCACCTGAGCCAATAGGGACACCATGGGACCGGGCTGACACCAGGGAGCCAGCCCTATTGACATGGTACGATGCTACAATCACCAGACATAAATTAACCAGTGGGGTAAAGGTACTGTATGCCCGTAACATGACCCCCAACACCAAACCCGAAATGCCATCACATAGGGCTAGGAGACCCGCAAGGGGACAGTCCAAGAGAAGCCCACGACCACCGGCCCGGGGGATGTGTGTGGGACTGACCAGAGAGGCCTGAAAGGACTTAGAAAGGGGGCGTCCTTAGCAAACCATCCTAGCTGCTAAAAGGTCAATGGGACCGTGAGTAAACTGCTGTAAGTGACTGTGTTTACGTGAAACCAATGCATGAGAGTAAAGTACCCGGTGAACTCTGGACTTGTGTGTGAGATATATTGGTGCTGAGACAGCGAAGGCTTGGCTGCAGAGCCGCACACTGATTATTCCAGCCACAGGGGTAGTTGCCTGGAGAGCCCGCGAGCGGCATTCAAATACTCCTTTTTCTACACCTTTCCTGGGGGGCCAAACCCTACCTGTGGAGGGCTCGACATCCCGGCTGCCCACCTTCATCATCCCCAGAGGCCTGGATGGCAGCAGTTGCCCTCACTGGCCACAAACCACGGGTGGCATCACAAACTATTACTACCATTACAAACCTTTTCCCCTTTTTCTCATTCCCCTTTTTTTACTGCACTTGAGACCACGGAGCCGGGTCACGTCACCGTGACACCCCACAGCCCTGGAAGAAGACAGTGCCCAGTTCTGAGTAAACCAGTCCCCAAGGTGCGACAACTTGGCGTCACTAACAGGATTACCAACCCGTTAAAACCAGGTCTTGTGCGCCTAAAGACTGTTTGTTTGAACTGTATTTTTTGGGCCTTTGCAATGGCAACCCAAAAAGACTAACGCTATTTGCTGGCAGAGGGGCCTGCCATGGCCCCCTCATTATGGGCCAGGCCAGCACAAACCGAGAATCTGACTCCCGCCCCTGCCATTCTTCACTCCTGGGAAGGGCAGTTCCAGCCACGACAGAACTCCACCTATGGGCGTGATGGCCAACAACGAGCAGATAGATTAAATAGAAAACACCGGGCACTAGTGGGTCTTTACAGGTCTAATGATTGGGCTCATGAATCTCCAGACCTTGGGAGGTGCTCTTGCCAGATACACAGTTTTCAGTATAAAAAGAGAAACAATGACGGCACTCACCCATCTGAGTTCTTCACAGTGATCTTTATTATTCCATCCAGGAATGGGGTTACAGTGGTGCGGGGAGGGAGGAGAGGCAGAGGGGGACTACGGGCACTCCGTTTCGAGCATGTTACTCTTCGACGGGTCCATATCAACAACGAGCAGAATTGGCAACACCCATGAAGGGAGGAGGAGATGAACGACAGCACCACGATCAAGGTGCATAGTGGTGACACGTGGCTACAACACGGCTCAGCGATGGCAGAGCTCAGGGCAAGGAGCGACCCTCCATGGTTCCCCAGAGGCAGGCCAGGAACACTGCCTGGAGGAACTGAGCCACCAGTTGAAGCAAACCCATGTGCGGGACCGGGATGAGATGGAGGATGGTGCCATCATCCTCACAGACTCGATGAGCCCCATTAGTCCTGGTCCGTTAGTTGTTGGCTCGGCTTGGGGAGACAAAATTGGCCCTGTCCTCAACCTAGCTGAGCCCCTAATTTCCGTACCCCTAAACCAAGACTTTCGTGGCCCCGAGATAAGATGTTGCTGGGAGAACCCCGGGAGGGAAGATGATGCGTTTTCACCGGGAAGGTCGAGGCCAGACAGGAATATGTTGAGATCACCAGAGAAGAATTCTTGCAGAGATGGGTGAAAATATGGAAGGCCCAGAATGCAGAGGAACAGGCCTAAAAGCAAGAGACTATTGCTTGAACCATTGAGGCCAAAGCGGTGGTCCGGCAAGCCCCATCTACTCGCCAAGCTCAGTGACGAAAGGGGGTCGGGACAACTTTCCATACCCGGAGGGGTTTTGGTTTCATCCGGAAGCCCAGAGTCAGACGTGACGCTTTTGTGTCCTGTACGGACATGGAAGCCCATTTGCCCCTAGGACACCCGGGCAGGGATCTACGAGTGGGGGACCGAGTGACTGCCCACCTTCATCATCCCCAGAGGCCTGGACGGCAGCGGTGGTTCTCACTGGCCATAAACCACGGGTGGCGTCACAAACTATTACTACTTTTACAAATTGTTCCCCCTTTTTCTCATTCCCCTTTTTATTGTTGCACCTGGGACCACGGAGCCGGGTCACGGTGACACCTCACAACCCTAGAAGACGACAGGGCCCGTTCTGAGTACCCCAGTCCCCAGGGTGCAACACTAACAGGGGTGTGGCTATGAAGTGGTCTTCTCAGACTGTAGGGGACGGGGCTATCTGGAGTAGAGATAAGCGATGTTCGATTCGAATTGTTCGCCAAACTCAAATTCGAGCTGTTTTTGAGTCATTCGCCTAATTAGAACAATTTGCTTGAAATTCGGCAGTTCTAGTATATGTTCGATAACGCTTCGATCCACAAATGCTTACCGTATATACTCGCGCTGGCTGGGGCTGGCTGGGGCTGTGATGTGGAGGCCTGGATCCCTCCGCCCTGCTATTGCGATGTACGGTTGGATCCTTCCGCCGCATCGCTCCTTCCTCCTGCTCTTGCGATGTGCGGTTGGATCCTTCCGCCGCATCGCTCCGTCCTGCTCGAGCGATGCGCGGCTTGGATCCCTCCGCCGCATCGCTCAGTTCTGCTGTAGCGATGTGGCGGCCGGATCCCTCCTCTGCATCGCTCTGTCCCCCACAGCACTGCACACACAAAAGAAGTCCCCTGTGGCCAGACATTCACCTAATGCACAGTGCGGCCCCAGGGGACTTTAATTACGGTGCCATACTGTCCCAGTCTAATGAAGGAGGTGAGGCACCATTAGAGTATAGGATTTTAAGTTTAGCATACAGTAATAGAGCAGGGAAAACAATAGTGAGGGAAAGAAGAGCAGAGCAGGGGAAAGATATATTCTCAGGGAAATTACAGTAGTAATAGAGCAGGGGAAAGAAGACTAGTGAGGGAAAGGAGAAAGCAGGGTTATAGAATTAGCAGGATGCTTACTGTAGGCTGGTTTCACACTGGCGTTTCCCTCCGCAGCATTCTGTGGCTGGGGAATCACCATGTGAGCGCAGCCAGTGCAAGCCCCTATGTTTAGAATGGGGACGCACGGTGCTGCTCTTAACAGCGCATGACCGTGCGCTCCCATTCATTGCAATATGTGATCTGTACGCAGGCGGACGCCTGCGCACAAATCACACACTCTAGTCCGCACCAGGAACGCGACATGTTGCGTTCCTGGTGCGGACGAGAGCGAGTGATTTCAGTACCGGTAGCTGCTGCATTGTCCACCCTAGGCTTATACGCGAGTCAATAGGTTTTCCCAGTTTTGGGGGGCAAAAGTGGGGGGTCGGCTTATACACGGGTCGGCTTATACACGAGTATATACGGTAATCTTCCTAACCCTAAACCTAGCCCTAATGCTGCAAATGAATGTTAATATCCAGTTTGTGTGTATATTGTGCAGGGGGGTTGTATCAGAGCTGCAGCAATAAGGTCGTGCTCTTTTTTTTTCCTCCTAAAGCATGTTCAGTGGGGCGGTTCAGGCTGCTAGCCAATCACAGTGTGACACTGCAAAGTGCATTTTTTCACACAACTAATGTCATCATTGGCTGTGTCTGTCACATGTCCTAGCCCTATAAAACCCGTCCATCTTAAAAATCGCCACCATTTTGCTGATAGCTGCTGCAGGTGTTTGTCGTCACCCATGGCTGCTGCTGTGTGCGACCGCTAAACACTGCAAACTAAATTGTGTTCTCTCAGTCAGCTAGTGAGCGAATACAAAGTTAAGCGGCCGTCACACGCTACGATATCTTGAAAGATATCGCTTGAACGCGCCAGATTAAACATTGCTTGAACGATGTCTGTGCGTGTGACGGCAAGATACGAAGAACGATACATGATCAAATTGCAAGATCGTGATCTGAGCTCCGGACCTCACATCTCACGATGTCGACTCATTAGATAAACAGAATCGACGTGTCTAAACAACCGATATCGTCTACACGTTAGGAACTGCGCGATGCCTAAATCTAGCATGTAGGCGTGGCAGGAATTTCTCATTGTGTCGCCTCCTCAGTTGTGATTAGTTAACCTTAATGGTTTCGGATTGGCTGCTTCTACATTAGCTCGCATTGGTGGAAGATGATGCGTTCCCATTGGCTGTCCTCACAGGGCGCCATTTTTGAAGAGCTGTCTTCAGCACCACACATAGGCGTCGGCTGCACGCATTGTCATGTACAACTTAAAATGTGCACCCACAAGTTCGTCAACCTGATAAAAGAACCTGCGTGGTACATGGGGCTGCTATAGTGTTCACCTTGTCATACACCCAAAAAATCTTGACAGACACCGCGCACACAACGCGGCGCTACGTCACGCCCATGGGATATTGTCCCGTAGGTGACACAGAAGTGGTTATTGCCGTGTTACGCCGCGTAGGGCGCCTTTAAGTTTTGTAACGTCACGCAAGGGGCGGTCCTGACGGAATGAAGTTGGTTTCAGTTTCATTCCGCCTGCAAGGTGCTAGCTCCTCCCATGCACATTGCAGCTCAGTCATGGCCGCACACACAGCTCGCTACAGGGTGAGTCCTTAACGGATCGGCAAACCGGCAACCATTGAGCAACGCATAAGTGTTCGGTTTGTGCACGCCGCACAAGGGGGATAGCGGTTTCTACCTTTTTCAGTATAAACTTATTTTTTGAGGTATAGCACATCGTGTTTACACATGTACATTGCGAGGCACATCACAGGACATTCTGAAGATGACGCCGCCATGTTTCCAAGGACATCTGACCAATGAGGACGCAGTATTGACCACCAATGATGTAGTGAGGGGCGCGGCTTGTAAACCATGTAGCACGCCTATGTTCTCCAATTTAACCTTTGAAAACGCCCAAATTTACCCCAACATCGTTTACGAGCTTTCTGTGTGACTGTTTGCTGAACGATGTGCACAGATGATAAGTGCATTGCTCATACGACCGCTGGATCGCTGCATCGGAGAATCGTCTGAGCGATATCTGTGGGTGTAGCGTTGTGATGAACGATCTCACACATCGGTCGGGCGATGTGCAAATCCGACATCGTTTATGACATCGTTATCTATATCGTAGCGTGTGACGGCCGCTTAAGATAGATATGTTTAGGGAGTAGGGACTAGTAATATCAGCCCTTTTTAGGGCTGCTCCATAGGAGTAGCGATTAGGAATAGGGACTAGGGACTAGTAGTCTATCAGCCCTCTTCAGGGCTACTTCATAGAAGCAGGGAGAATAGTTTTATTGCATCCCTTATCAGGGCTAGGTTAAAGCAGTCTCTATTAGTTATTGCCAGGCAGGTGTGTGTCAGGTGTGTGCCAGTGCTGTGCAAGTCTTTTGGTGGGTTTACACGTTGCGATATCGGCGTCCAACTCCGACCAAAAGTCACGTGGTTCGTGCGTTGGACCCGATATCGTTCCTGCGTTGTACGGTGTGAACATCCGATACGATGCAGGAACGATGGTAAACCGATATCGGGGGTCGAATCAGCGTGCTATTCAACCGCCCGATATCGGATGCCGGTTGGAGCCGGATCGTCCCGTGTAAACATCCAACTCCGATGCGCAGTACAACGTCCCCCATTCACTACCATGTTAAATGGTCGGTCCTGGGTCGGGGGGCGTAGACATCGTAGGGACGTAGTACCACGATATCGGGACGTGTACACCGCCGATCCGACTCTTGGAAAACTGAGCACAAAATGCGCGCTCCCGCGCCGTTGTATACGATATCAGAACGATATCGCAACGTGTAAACCTACCATTTCTCACAGCATCTGGCCACAGTAATAAAGCTCTTTGAATACCTTAGGGCAGGTAGTGTAGCACTGCTGTGAAGAAAGCTACACCACCTGTCTTAATTAGGCATTTTTGTTTTTGCTGCAGCTAGTCCAGGCACTTTGTTGGGCTAGTAGCAGACTAGCTGTGTCCCACAGTGGTGTAGTCCACTTGTGAGAGAAGCTACATCTTCACTGTAGTTGATTCTACTAATTTTTTACTGCAATAAGCAAAGCTAACTTAAAAGCAGTGTTCACTAAACCTTTACTGTAGGCCATGTTTAATACAACCAAATACACCTTGAGTGTAGTTCATTCTACTAATTTTTTACTGGAACAAGCAAATATAATTTTTTGTGCCTAGTACCACTGTCTGGCCAATCAGCTGTGCTCGATTTCCAGCAGAATATTTTTTGTCAACAACTGCAGTGTTGACAATTTGTTCACATACAAAATGAGTGGTAAAAGGCCTGCTGCTGGTGGAAGGGGGAATAGGCGTGGTGGAAAGGGATAAACAGTTTGTGTCCATGGGGTACGTGGGAAAGCAATAGTAACATCTGCTGGAGAAAGAGCATCTTCCAGCCAAAGTAATGGTGGGTTTACACACACCAATTTATCTGTTCAATATCTGAACCAATCTCTGGTTGCAGTGAAATCATGGATACATTGCTCCATGTTGTACACAGCCACAAAATGGAGCAATGTATCCATGATTTCACTGCAACCAGAGATTGGTTCAGATATTGAACAGATAAATTGGTGTGTGTAAACCCACCATAAGATGTCTACTTCTTTCTGTGGAGATTCTGAAATGATCACTTTCGTACGGACATGACTCAGACGACGATCAATACAAATTCTAATGAGGCACAAAAAGAGCAGGCGCTTGAATGGATAGCAAGTGCTTCAGCAAGTGGGCTCTCCTTAATTTTATGGGAGAGATAACCCAGACTCCCCAAATTTTCTGATCAATGGAGTAAAAGTATCGGCTATTATAGCCATGGTATTCAGTTTTCAAATCATATGTATAATCAATTCAGTTGTGTCTCTTTACTGCAGCATCATGTTGATAAACTGTCAAAACTTATGACACCAGACAAGAATGACTGAGGTCTCTGGTTAATAGATATTAGTGCTGCAGCTCTGGGAAGGAGAATGTAATGAATGGCCACTGGCACACATGCTGTCAGCTTGAGGCAGCTTGCTTTTGTGTGTCTAGGGGCCACTACTGTGAAAGTATACTGTATGCACATGTCAAGCTCTGGTGCCAATGTAAGCACAAGAGGTGTCTGTGATCTCTTCCTCTGAGGGTTGGGACCATCCCAATGTGCATCCCACTAGCTAGTCTGGCTCCTTCTATGGGCAAACATTTTCAAAATTATTGACTGAAATTACCATATCGTTACCAGCAGGTTCATTCAAATCTAAAGCCATGCTTTCAATTGTCCATTGATATAGGAAGGGGCCAATTCTGTGAAAAGGCAGGTATTTCAGTCATTCAATTCATTAATGAGAAAGCACCATCAATTTTCCACATGATACACCAAAGTGAAACCCTTTTATGCTGCCATAATAATTATGAACCAGATACCTTAGCTATTCTTGACTGCTGTCATAAATTTTGACATTTTATTAACATGATGTTGCAGTAAAGGCAGGGGCGGACCTTCACCCCCGGGGGGCCCTGGTGCAGGAGAGGACTGGGGGGGCGGGGCTACTGGCTGTCGGCGCGGCCCGGGGGTGAGGGGGGGTGCCGCTGGCCTTCGGCGCGGCCCGGAAAGGGGGGGGTGGGTGCTGCTGGGAGCCGCTGCGAGCTGCAGGTGCGATGCTCTCCTACGTGGGAGCCGCGCCGGATGTATGCTAGGGGCCGGAGGAGCAGAGGAGAGGAGGGGCGGGATCAGGCAAGGGAAGCAGGAAGCTCTCTGCTTCCCTTTCCTGACCCTCCTCTCCTCTGGCGGCGGCTTGCGGGGGTCGGCTTGGGGCCCCACTCCAGGCTTGAAGGGGCCTCCAGCCGATCGGGGCCCTGGTGAAGCTGCACCATCAATGAGATAATTTGGGGACTATGGTTAGATTTTACCGTATTTACCTGCCCCCACCTCCTTTTTATTTATATACTTTTTTATTTTATTGCATTTTTGCTATTAATATTCAGAGAATAGTGGGTGATTTAAAAAAAAATAAATAAATAAATAAATATATATATATATATATATATATATAAAATATATAATTGCCCTAACGCACTTCCGTAAGTTTCGGCGCTACTTCCGTCGTCGTGTCCATGGGCACGCGGCGCCCACGCGGCGCCGCACAGCCGTTGCAGGCGCGCGAGCAATGGCCGCGCAGCGGCCATTGCGAGTCTCCCGCCCCGGCGACGACCGACGAGAGCCGAGCACCGTGGCCGAAAATAGAACCAAGGGCCTGGCCATGCACAGCTCTAAAGACCGCTATGTATCTCAATGGGAAGTGAGGCGCTATGCTCATTGGTCGGCGCCAGCACACAGCGACCAATGAGCACAGCGCTTCACTTACAGCAGTAAATTTGAAACTCAAAGTCCTCCATTATATCTCAATGGGAAGTGAGGAGCTATTCTCATTGGTCTCTGTGTGCTGGCGCCGACCAATGAGTATAGCGCCTCACTTTCCATTGAGATACATGAAGGACTTTGAGTTTCAAATTTACCGCTGTAAGTGAGGCGCTATTCTCATTGTTGGTGCCAGCACACAGCGACCAATGAGAATAGCGCCTCACTTCCTATGGAGATACATGGAGGACTTTGAGTTTCAAATTTACCGCTGTAAGTGAGGCGCTATTCTCATTGGTCGGCGCCAGCACACAGCGACCAATGAGAATAGCGCCTCACTTCCCATTGAGATACATGGAGGACTTTGAGTTTCAAATTTACCGCTGTAAGTGAGGCGCTATTCTCATTGGTCGGCGCCAGCACACAGCGACCAATGAGAATAGCGCCTCACTTCCCATTGAAATACATGGAGGACTTTGAGTTTCAAATTTAGCGCTGTAACTGAGGCGCTATTCTCATTGGTCGGCGTCAGCACACAGCGACCAATGAGAATAGCGCCTCACTTCCCATTGAGATACATGGAGGACTTTGAGTTTCAAATTTACCGCTGTAAGTGAGGCGCTATTCTCATTGATCGGCGCCAGCACACAGCGACCAATGAGAATAGCACCTCACTTCCCATTGAGATACATGGAAGACTTTGAGTTTCACATTTACCGCTGTAAGTGAGGCGCTATTCTCATTGGGCGGCGCCAGCACACAGCGACCAATGAGAATAGTGCCTCACTTCCCATTGAGATACATGGAGGACTTTGAGTTTCACATTTACCGCTGTAAGTGAGGCGCTATGCTCATTGGTCGGCGCCAGCACACATCGACCAATGAGTTTCGCGCCTCACTTCCCATTGAGAAACATGGAGGACTTTGAGTTTCAAATTTACTGCTGTAAGTGAGGCGCTATTCTCATTGGTCGGCGTCAGCACACAGCGACCAATGAGAATAGCGCCTCACTTTCCATTGAGATGCATGGAGGACTTTGAGTTTCAAATTTACCGCTGTAAGTGAGGCGCTATTCTCATTGGTCGGTGCCAGCGGGCGTCAGACACAGACCAATGAGAATAGCGCCTCACTTCCATTGAGATACATGGAGGACTTTGAGTTTCAAATTTACCGCTGTAAGTGAGGCGCTATTCTCATTGGCGGGCCAGCACACAGCGACCAATGAGAATTGCCCTCACTTCCATTGAGATACATGGAGGACTTTGAGTTTCAAATTTACCGCTGTAAGTGAGGCGCTATTCTCATTGGTCGGCGCCAGCACACAGCGACCAATGAGAATAGCGCCTCACTTCCCATTGAGATACATGGAGGACTTTGAGTTTCAAATTTAGCGCTGTAAGTGAGGCGCTATTCTCATTGGTCGGCGCCAGCACACAGCGACCAATGAGAATAGCGCCTCACTTCCCATTGAGATACATGGAGGACTTTGAGTTTCAAATTTACCGCTGTAAGTGAGGCGCTATTCTCATTGGCGGTCGCCAGCACACAGCGACCAATGAGAATAGCGCCTCACTTCCTATGAGATACATGGAGGACTTTGAGTTTCAAATTTACGCTGTAAGTGAGGCGCTATTCTCATTGGTCGGCGCCAGCACACAGCGACCAATGAGAATAGCGCCTCACTTCCCATTGAGATACATGGAGGACTTTGAGTTTCAAATTTACCGCTGTAAGTGAGGCGCTATTCTCATTGGTCGGCGCCAGCACACAGCGACCAATGAGAATAGCCCTCACTTCCCATTGAGATACATGGAGGACTTTGAGTTTCAAATTTACCGCTGTAAGTGAGGCGCTATTCTCATTGGTCGGGCGCCAGACACAGCGACCAATGAGAATAGCGCCTCACTTCCCATTGAGATACATGGAGGACTTTGAGTTTCAAATTTACCGCTGTAAGTGAGGCGCTATTCTCATTGGTCGGCGCCAGCACACACGACCAATGAGTATACGCGCCTCACTTCCCATTGAGAAACATGGAGGACTTTGAGTTTCAAATTTACGCTGTAAGTGAGGCGCTATTCTCATTGGTCGGCGTCCAGCACACAGCGACCAATGAGAATAGCGCCTCACTTCCATTGAGATACATGGAGGACTTTGAGTTTCAAATTTACCGCTGTAAGTGAGGCGCTATTCTCATTGGTCGGTGCCAGCACACAGCGACCAATGAGAATAGCGCCTCACTTCCATGAGATACATGGAGGACTTTGAGTTTCAAATTTACCTGCTGTAAGTGAGGCGCTATTCTCATTGGTCGGCGCCAGCACACAGCGACCAATGAGAATAGGCCTCACTTCCCATTGAGATACATGGAGGACTTTGAGTTTCAAATTTACCGCTGTAAGTGAGGCGCTATTCTCATTGGTCGGCCCAGCACACAGCGACCAATGAGAACAGCGCCTCACTTCCCATTGAGATAACATGGAGGACTTTGAGTTTCAAATTTACGCTGTAAGTGAGGCGCTATTCTCATTGGTCGGCGTCCAGCACACAGTACCAATGAGAATAGCGCCTCACTTCCATTGAGATACATGGAGGACTTTGAGTTTCAAATTTACCGCTGTAAGTGAGGCGCTATTCTCATTGGTCGGCGCCAGCACACAACGACCAATGAGAATAGCGCCTCACTTCCATGAGATACATGGAGGACTTTGAGTTTCAAATTTACCGCTGTAAGTGAGGCGCTATTCTCATTGGGCGGCGCCAGCACACAGCGACCAATGAGAATAGCGCCTCACTTCCCATTGAGATACATGGAGGACTTTGAGTTTCAAATTTACGCTGTAAGTGAGGCGCTATTCTCATTGGTCGGCGCCAGCACACAGCGACCAATGAGAATAGCGCCTCACTTCCCATTGAGATACATGGAGGACTTTGAGTTTCAAATTTACCGCTGTAAGTGAGCGCTATTCTCATTGGTCGGCGCCAGCACACAGCGACCAATGAGAATAGCGCCTCACTTCCCATTGAGATACATGGAGGACTTTGAGTTTCAAATTTACCGCTGTAAGTGAGGCGCTATTCTCATTGGCGGCGCCAGCACACAGCGACCAATGAGAATAGCGCCTCACTTCCCATTGAGATACATAGAGGACTTTGAGTTTCAAATTTACCGCTGTAAGTGAGGCGCTATTCTCATTGGTCGGCACCAGCACACAGCGACCAATGAGAATAGCGCCTCACTTCCCATTGAGATACATGGAGGACTTTGAGTTACACATTTAGCGCTGTAAGTGAGGCGCTATGCTCATTGGTCGGCGCCAGCACACAGCGATCAATGAGTTTCGCGCCTCACTTACAGCGGTAAATTTGAAACTCAAAGTCCTCCATGTATCTCAATGGGAAGTGAGGCGCTATTCTCATTGGTCGGCGCCAGCACACAGCGACCAATGAGAATAGCGCCTCACTTCCCATTGAGATACATAGAGGACTTTGAGTTTCAAATTTACCGCTGTAAGTGAGGCGCTATTCTCATTGGTCGGCGCCAGCACACAGCGACCAATGAGAATAGCGCCTCACTTCCCATTGAGATACATGGAGGACTTTGAGTTTCAAATTTACTCAAAGTCAAACTCAAAGTCCTCCATGTATCTCAATGGCCAGTGAGGCGCTTCTCTCATTGTACTTATGACAGTAGCAACATTAACCCCTTACATTCCGTTTTATCTGTAATTTCTATAACACAGTGTGTAGTTGTACTGCCACTGCGAAGTTAACCCCTTATAATACCATTTCTGCCTTAACTCCATACTTTATTACTCTATTACTACTGCCAGTATGAACATTAACCCCTTATATTCCATTATTGTTGTTATTTCTATTACACAGTGTATAGTTGTAATGACACTGCGAAATTAACCCATTATATACCAGTTCAGCATTAACTGCATATTTGGTAGTGTTTATAACTACTGCCACTGGTACATTAACCCCTTGAACACCATTTTGGATATAATTTACAGCTCTGTGTCTGTTGTGGGAGTGCCTGTGGGACATTAACTCCTTCAATAACATTTTTGATATCATTATAAGTTCCTACTCTGTTATAGTCCTGTTAGTCGGACATTAACTCTTTCTACACCTCCACTATATTGCTACCCTCACAGTTCTGCCTACATCGCCTACTTAGTTATATATCTGGTGTTTAAGTCTATTATTTACAACTCTTAAAAAAATTATATACAGATTCTAGACTCCCGATTCTTTAGAATCGGGCTCACAGCTAGTATATATATATACATACACATATGTGGTCAAAATTGTTGGTACACCTCATTTAATGAAAGAAACACCCACAATGGTCACAGAAATAACTTGAATCTGACAAAAGTAATAATAAATAAAAAATCCATGAAAATGAACAAATGAAAGTCAGACATTGTTTTTCAACCCTGCTTCCACAACATTTTTTAACAAATTAAACTCATGAAATAGGCTTGGACAGAAATTATTTTACCCCTGAAAATAATGAGACAAAAGGGACATGTTAAATCAAGGTGTGTCCACTAATTAGCATCGCAGGTGTCTACAAACTTGTAATCAGTCAGTGGGCCTCTATATAGTGCTACAGATACTCATTGTGCTGTTTGGCGACATGGTGTGTACCACACTCAACATGGACCAGAGAAGCGTACAAAAGAGTTGTCTCAGAAGATTACAAAGAAAATTATAGAAAGCATGTTAAAGGTAAAGTTTATAAGACCATCTCCAAGCAGCTTGATGTTCCTGTGACTACAGTGGCACATATTATTCAGAATTTTAGGATCCATGGGAATGTAGCCAACCCCCCCTGGACGTGGCCACAGGAGGAAAATTGATGACAAATCAAGGAGACGGATAATATGAATGGTAACAAAAGATCCCAGAAACACTTCTAAAGAGATAGAAGGTGAATCTCAAGCTCAAGGAACATCAGTGTCAGATCGCAACATCCGTCTTTATTTGAGCCAAAGTAAACTTCATGGGAGATGACCAAGGAGGACACCATTATTGAAAATTTGTTTATAAAAAACCCAGACTGGAATTTGCTAAACTGCACTGTGTGCAGAATTATTAGGCAAATTAGTATTTTGATCACATGATACTTTTTATACATGTTGTCCTACTCCAAGCTGTATAGGCTTGAGAGCCAACTAGCAATTAAGTAAATCAGGTGATGTGCATCTCTGTAATGAGGAGGGATGTGGTGTAATAACATCAACACCCTATATAAGGTGTGCTTAATTATTAGGCAAATTACTTTCTTTAGGCAAAATGGGTCAGAACAGAGATTTTACGAGCTCTTAAAAGTCCAAAATTGTGAGATGTCTTGTAGAGGGATGCAGCAGAGTTGAAATTGCCAAACGTTTGAAGAGTGATCACCGAACAATCAAACGCTTCATGGCAAATAGCCAACAGGATCGCAAGAAGCGTGTTGGCCAAAAAAGGTGCAAAATAACTACCTATGAATTGAGGAAAAGCAAGGGTGAAGCTGTCAAGATGCCATTTGCCATCAGTTTTGTCATATTTCAGAGCTGCAACTTTACTGGAGTATCAAAAAGCACAAGATGCGCTATACTCAGGGACATGACCAAGGTAGGAAAGGCTGGAAAACGACCACCTTTGAACAAGAAACATAAGATAAAATGTCAAAACTGGGCCAAGAAATATCTTAAGATAATCTTGGATAAAGTGCCTCAATGTCCGCGCTGCTGCTTCAGGATCAAAGGAACCAAGACACATGGATGTCTGGACCAGCTTAAGCCTTTTTTTTCCGACGCGTTTCAGAGCCACATACCGAGCTCCTTCCTCAGGGCAAATCTTTGTTGTCTATCCAAAAGGGTAGATAGGAGGACAGGAGACTCCTGTCCTCTTGGACTCCTGTCCTCCTATCTACCCTTTTGGACCCAAACAAAGCACTGGACACAAAGGCAGGAGTCACATACCAAGTAACAATACAGGGTTTACACCAAGAACCGTAACCAAACTCATTCTATGCTACAAGGCAAACCAGGAGTTTCTTAAACAGAGACTCAGGCGCTACAGCCATGCTATGTAATCACGGGATAATGGACCATTAGAAGACCAATCCTGACGAAGACCCATTGTTGGGTCAAAACGTTGATTGTTTTGTCTTCAAATTTGCACATGAATAAAAACCACTTCATGCAAAGATACTATCTCCCAAAGCCTTTTTTTCAAGGTGTGCCAAAGATAGACTTTATTATCTGACTGTTTTTTTTCTTGTGGCACCCTATGTAGTGGTCGAGCCAGATCTTTATAAAGAAAATGTTATGTTCTGGGACTGCTTCGCTGTACATGGCACATGGTATCTTGAATCTGTGCAGGGTACAATGAAATCTCAAGACAATCATGGGATTCTAGAGAAAAATGTGCTGCCCAGTGTCAGAAAGCTTGGTCTCAGTCACAGGTCATGGGTCTTGCAACAGAATAATGACCCAAAACACCAAGCTAAAACACCCAAGAATGGCTAAGAGGAAAACACTGTACTATTCTGAAGTGGCCTTCTATGAGCACTGACCTAAATCCTATTGAGCCTCTTTGGAAAGAGCTGAAACATGCCGTCTGGAAATGGCAACCATCAAACACGAGACAACTGGAGCAGTTTGCTCTTGAGGAGTGGGCTAAAATACCTGTAGAGAGATGCAGAAGTCTCATTGACAAGTTACAGGAATCGATTGATTGCCATTATTGCCTCAACAGGTTGTGCAACAAAATATTAAGATAAATGTACCATCATTTCTGTCCAGGCCTATTTCATGAGTTTAATTGTTTAAAAAATTCTGTGGAAGCAGGGTTGAAAATCAGTGTTTGGTTTATATTTGTTCATTTTCATAGATTTTTTTATTAATTATTACTTTTGTCAGATTCAAGTTATTTCTGTTACCATTATGGGTTATACTTTCATTAAGGCCGGCTTCACACCACGGTGAAATCTGATCCGGGGCTGTCAGGGGTGGACATGACAGCCCCAGACCAGATTTCGGCCCCATAGTATGCCGGATGGCAGCTATCTGTCATCCGGTTTCCATCCGTTCGGGAGACGGAATGGAAATACATGCAGCATTTTTGTGTCCGGGGGGGGAAAAAACTGATCCTCCCGGATGCTCCCGGATCCTCCCAGTCTGGTGCGATCCGGCGCCCCCTAACTTGGGGGTCTATGGCGCCGGATCGCACATGAGCCGCACCCGGGAGCCGGACACCGGGTGCTGAAGATCAGCGCCGGCTGGCGCTGAACTTCAGCACCGCCAGCTGTCCCCTGCTGACAGTTCAAGACTGCAGCTAGCTCCCCGCTAGCCGCGATCTTGAATTATCAGCAGCTGCGGCTGCAAATGAGCCATCCGGCTGCACACCGGACCGGAGGGCATATTTGGCCCTCCAGTTCTGTGTCCAGATCCGGTCCGGGGCTGTCAGGTTCACCCCTGACAGCCCCGGATCAGAACTTGCCGTGGTATGAAGCCGGCCTTAATGAGGGATACCAACAATTTTGACCACGGTGTGTGTGTGTATATATATACATATATATATATATATATATATTCATTTATTTAAATCACCTCAACTATTCCTGAATATAAAGAGCAAAAGGCAAAAATAACACATAAATTATATTGCTTCCATAATTTCCAAATGTAAAAAAATAACAATATTTAAAACATATGGTGAATACGACGTGAAAAAAAAAAAAGAGTCCAAACGACAGAATAGGCATTTTCTGGTTGATGCAATTTTCTCCAAAAAGCAACAAAAAGAGTTTGAAATGGTGTATGTTATCAAAAGTGTAATACTAGTAATGTAATAAATGTAGTAATAACATCGCCTCAAGTCAGAAAGAAAACTATAAGGCAGCTCTATCAATGAACATTAAAAAGTAACTGGGTGCAGAAAGTGACATCACAAAGCAAAACTATTTTTTTTTTCCAAATTTTTTCACCACTTAAACAAAAATATTATTTTTTTTCATATTGCCATAATCCTACTGACCTGGAAAATCATGCCCGGTTATTTTAACAACACAATGATTTCTATAAACATAAAACAAAAAAAATCATGGAATTCCTTTTTTTACAGCACTTGGAATATTTCTCATCATATGGTCAGTTTGAGGCAATTAACAATATGAGATTAAACAATTGTTAATTTGAAATTAAATGAAGCCTCTCTTAGGCCAGGTTCACACATACCATCCTTTTTTGTCTTAAATCCGTTTTTGGGAACAATTTGGACATTTTTTTTCTAAGTCCAAAAACGCATATGCGTTAACGAATGTGTGTGCATTTTTAAAAAAAAAACACATGTGTTTTTATGCAGCAGCCCAAAAATGCTTCTAGCTGCGTTTTTGGGGTGCTTCAAAAAAACGCAAGCGTTTTTTAACATAAGGCCCTATGGGAAACGCATGCATTAATGCATAGCACATATAGACACCTGCGTTAACACTGCGTTTTTCATGAAAAAATTACTAAGTCCCAAAATTTGCCAAAAACGCCCAGGACCTCAGAGGACACTATTGGCATCCTTAGAAAAACAGATCAGTTCTACTAAGGGCTTAAAAAACGCATTTGTATGTGTGAACATTGCCTTATCCTGTTAGTGATTACAATACTTTTGTTAGTCGACAAATGGTGACTTTGTTACTTAAAACGGCAAAAAAATAGAGACCTATTTGGACCTAGTCATACAAGCATAAACCGTCAAAAGGTACAAGACCATCTCAGAAGATCATGGCATCCTGTTTTCAACTGTTTAAAATGTTTTCAAGAAGTTTGCTACTCATGCAACAGTCAAAATCTTTTCAGAGTGTGGGGCAAAGAGGAAAATTGATGAGCGACCCCCCAGGAAAGTTAGTTCAAAATGTGGGAAATAAACAATCACAGCATCTAAGTATGTCAAGCTAATCTGGAGATATGTGGAGTGATTGTTTCATCCGGCACCAAATACAAGACAATGAATCCAGGAGGTCTCCATGGGGGAAGGATATGATGAACCCTACTACATAAAAAGACACAAAAAGACCCAACTGTTAGAGCATTATCAATCGATACCATTTCCTATGTATAAAAGCAAACAAACTACAGTTCATTGGCAATACAAACATGCATTATGTTTATAGATTATGAAATCAGGTGTATAAAGAAAATGGATGCAATTTACAATTAAACAATAAAAAAGATAAGGTGGCATAGAATATTTCCCTGCGTTTGTGATGAATATTCCAATGTATTATAAATGATCAATTGACTTACTTTGATAAGTAGAGATGTCATTAGACATTAAGAAAGATACATGTTATGAAAAGGGCATTGTAGTCCCTTAGGGTTTTGTAAACTTTTCTGCTTTGACCTTTATGTTACTGACATATTTCTTGAATAAAAAAAAATTGTAATTCTGTACGTATATATCCTTACTTGTCACATTAACAACTTAATAGTGGGTCCAAGTCTTTGTAGTTTTAGAAAAACTGAATGGTTATGCATTTATGTTTAATCTACTAAATGAATAATGGTAATGCTGTCAGTGAATCAAATTATTTGAACACTTAATGGAAACATATTTATCAGTAAACGTTGAGATCATTGAGTAAAAAAAATTGCCTACTATTTATAAATAGTATTTTTTTCTGAATTTGTTATATTGATCTTTAAGAATATATGTAATATATCTTTAAATATAAATCTTTAAAAAATATGTACCACGCGTTAACGCATGTGTTAATGCATGCGCTAAAAATTAACATACATGCCATGAAAATGGCAAGGGGAAAAAAAAGTTCCTTTAATGCATCCTTCCAACAAATGCAAGCTCCCAAATCTGACCCTGGACTTCCTGAGCTGATGGAAACATTTTACATTGAGTACAATGTAAGCAAGTGGAGACACTTCACTGATTCATCATAAAAAAGTCTGAAAGTGGGGGCATGGTCTGCAAGCTCATGGCCAAAAGTGGCCAAAAGTATTGACACCCCTGCAATTCTGTCAGATAATACTCAGTTTCTTCCTGAAAATGATTGCAATCACAAATTCTTTGGTATTATTATCTTCATTTAATTTGTCTTCAATGAAAAAACACAAAAAGAATTGTCCTAAAGCCAAATTGGATATAATTCCAAACCAAACATAAAAATGGGGGTGGACAAAAGTATTGGCACTGTTAGAAAAATCATGTGATGCTTCTCTAATTTGTGTAATTAACAGCACCTGTAACTTACCTGTGGCACCTAACAGGTGTTGGCAATAACTAAATCACACTTGCAGCCAGTTGACATGGATTAAAGTTGACTCAACCTCTGTCCTGTGTCCTTATGTGTACCACATTGAGCATGGAGAAAAGAAAGAAGACCAAAGAACTGTCTGAGGACTTGAGAAACCAAATTGTGAGGAAGCATCAGCAATCTCAAGGCTACAAGTCCATCTCCAAAGACCTGAATGTTCCTGTGTCTACCGTGCGCAGTGTCATCAAGAAGTTTAAAGCCCATGGCACTGTGGCTAACCTCCCTAAATGTGGACGGAAAAGAAAACTTGACGAGAGATTTCAACACAAGATTGTGCGGATGGTGGATAAAGAACCTCGACTAACATCCAAACAAGTTTAAGTTGCCCTGCAGTCCGAGGGTACAACAGGTCAACCCGTACTATCCGTCGGCGTCTGAATGAAAGGGACTGTATGGTAGGAGACCCAGGAAGACCCCACTTCTTACCCCGAGACATAAAAAAGCCAGGCTGGAGTTTGCCAAAACTTACCTGAGAAAGCGTACAACATTTTGGAAGAAAGTTCTCTGGTCAGATGAGACAAAAGTAGAGCTTTTTGGGAAAAGGCATCAACATAGAATTTACAGGAGAAAAAAAGAGGCATTCAAAGAAAAGAACACGGTCCCTACAGTCAAACATGGTGGAGGTTCCCTGATGTTTTGGGGTTGCTTTGCTGCTTCTGGCACTGGACTGCTTGACCGTGTGCATGGCATTATGATGTCTGAAGACTACCAACAAATTTTGCAGCATAATGTAGGGCCCAGTGTGAGAAAGCTGGGTCTCCCTCAGAGGTCATGGGTCTTCCAGCAGGACAATGACCCAAAACACACTACAAAAAGCACTAGAAAATAGTTTGAGAGAAAGCACTTGAGACTTCTAAGGTGGCCAGCAATGAGTCCAGGCCTGAATCCCATAGAACACCTGTGGAGAGATCTAAAAATGGCAGTTTGGAGAAGGCAACCTTCAAATATCAGGGACCTGGAGCAGTTTGCCAAAGAAGAATGGTATAAAATTCCAGCAAAGCATTGTAAGAAACTCATTGATGGTTACTGGAAGTGGTTGATCGCAGTTATTTTGGCTAAAGGTTGTGCAACCAAGTATTAGGCTGAGGGTGCCAATACTTTTGTCTGGCCCATTTTTGGAGTTTTGTGTGAAATGATCAATGTTTTGCTTTTTGCTTCATTCTGTTTTGTGTTTTTTCATTGAAGACAAATTAAATGAAGATAATAATACCAAAGAATTTGTGATTGCAATCATTTTCAGAAAGAAACTGATTATTATCTGACAGAATTGCAGGGGTGTCAATACTTTTGGCCACAAATGTAATACAGAGTCCCTGACACCGGTCAGCAACCTTCTCTGAGACACCAAATGCAATTACAGGAGGGAGATTGCAGAAGAGAACTCCATCGGCCAGAGTCACAGACTCCTTCCCACGAGTGAAAGCATAACCGCCATTTAAATTTTTATTCACTAATAATGTATAAAGTGATTTTAATAAACTTTCTAATATACTTCATTAGAAAATTCTGGTTGTGGTTGCAAACCATTTGTAAACCTTCTACAAAGTGTCTAAACTGCATTGTGTGTGAAGCAGGCACATGTTTTTATCACTCACATCCGTGTTCAGTGAATACGGACATGTAACATTGCATCAGATTAGCCTGGCTCAGAGCACAGTTGCTAAACAATGTCAGAGTTCAGGATAAGGTCAAACTAGTTTGTACCAGAAAGATGTCACAATCTCTGTTAACGCCTTGTCTTCTGGCTACACAGAGCTCAGGATCTCTGTTAACCCTTTCTCTGCTGTCACATCACATTGCACTAATTCCTATTAGCTGCCGGCCACACACAAATGGACAGAAAATGCTGTATATCAAAATAGAACAGAAAAATGAGAGAAAATAAGATATATGGCAGAAAAAAAACATTATTTTAGCTGCTATATTACCCATCATCATTAACAACCTGTGCATTATTGTTTTTTTCTCTCAATGAAATGACATTTACTTTTAAGGTCCAGGAATTACCCTCCAGAGGCCACAGAATGCAGCGTCAGCAAGAGGTGGTGAGTCGTCAGACAGTCCCCTAACACAGCGCACTATAGAAAACCTAAATATTAAATGCATGAAAGTATGCCTCACCATGACTCATTTAAATCCACGTCCAGCTTTCTCCTGGGTCTTCAAAAACAAGCTATGACCTTTGGCTGACATCAATTAGAAAAGGAGTTGATGCCCATGTAGATTAAAAATCTTCAGGTTTATTGAAAAATATTAAAATCCATAATGACTGGTATAGTACAGTCCTCAAAATGGAAATGGAAAAGCTACTTGCCACACTGCGGGCTGTCCTGCAGGGAGATTTAAGAGATGTGGTGGAGGAGTTGAAGGCTGTATTAGGGAGTCTGGGAGAACACACTGCTCATATTGAGGAGAAAATGGCAGAGTATGCTTCCTCGCACAGTGCCCTTGTTGATGACTCTAATGCACTGAAGGAAGAGGTGGGCAGGCTAAGAAGCGAGGTCTGGGAGCTAGACGACCAGTCCAGATGAAATAATGTGTGTATTAGAGGAATCCCAGAATCAGTGGGGGCTGCTGACCTCTCTAAGTACCTCACTAACTGTATACAACTATTGATGCCTGAAGTGTCCCCCAGTGATATCATTATTGAGAGGATTCACCAGATTCTAAAGCCTAAACACATAAATTGAGATCTTCCGCAGGATAAACTTGCCTGTTTACATTTCTATAAACACAAAAGAGGCATTTCTCCTGACGCTGAGACAAAAAACAGCCATCTCAGAAAGCCTGAAGCACTTATTAGTATTCCCGGACACATGAGTTTGGACACTGGCTGAAAAAAGGGAGTTTGCCCCCATTGTAAAACCCTAATGGAAAATAATGTTACCTATAGATAGGTGTTCCCTGTGAAATTGCTCTTCTTAGCAGGTGACCAGCACTCTAAGATCAGCAAATCTTGTCCTTGCTTCAACCCATGATTCTTCACCTGGTCTCCCAAAAAGAGGCAAAATCCCAGTCGAGTGGGAAAACCCTGGAACATGAAGTCCCGGACCCTGCTCATGGCAAGTCTTCACCTATGGGTTGGCTGTCTCCTGGTATTTGACTACTTGGAGAAAGACCTTGTGAAGATGTTTGTTTGTGCAATCTGTGGTAGACCCAGTGGGCCCCCCTCAGCTGAAGTTCAATCTGCTCTTCAGTTTACATCTATATTTTTTGTGTTTAGTGTATATTTTTATTCCATGTTTGTGTTCGTATACCCCCTGAGTTCCAGCCTTGCAAGAGGAGTTATACAACACTTAACTAGTAGACTTTCTATTCCAGTGTGGCTATGAAATTTTTTATCTCTGCATGTAAGAGGTCTCAGCTCTATAGCAAAGAGTCCATGTTATGGTCTGAGGTTCACAGATCTAAAGCGGACGTAATTTGTATCAGGAATCACACCTATTGAAGGAGGACAATCACAGATTCCAACATCAACTGTTTCTCACTGCTTTCTTCACCAACAATAATCAATAGGAGAACAAATAGTGGAGCTATAAACGCTTAAGATATATAGTAAAAGTTATATCTTTATTCAGAGACAGGTTTACAAACACATTTAGTGTAAAAATTCTGGTACAATTCATTACAAATGCTAGCACAAAAATCCATATACATAGATGGATGCACAATTGATTTTAGTAGCACAAATGCAGGAAGATTAACAAAAAATCACTATCTGACATATTTAGTCAGAGGAGGTATATAGCAAATTGAGGCAACCACAGTAATCCAGGTATAGATTGGCAGCTCAAAGATCAAGTATTGCAACATCCCAGATAAAGTGCTAGAGTGAACACATTAAAGGGATCCTGTCACCCCCAAAACACCTGTAAACCTATTAAAACCTGTCCCTAGAGCATATTAACACTATCCCTACACTCGTTTTACCTCCTAAATGCAGTAAGTGACATTGAATAAAAACGTTTTATAAGTACCTGATTAGTGATGATAATGAGTGACTATCTATTCATAGTCACTCATCAAGACTGCCCCTCTGCTTCATATCACGCCTATTCAGGCGTGATCGTCAGCCTAGATTCAAATTGCCGCCTCCCTGCCGTGCCCTGTCTCGTCCGAGGCTGCAGTGTGGCTGGTGACGCGATCCGCGTCATTCCCGGCGCCTGGTGACGTATTAGATCGGCGCCGCGCTGTTAGCTTCAAAATGCGCACTGCGCATGCGCATTGGGCATGCGCAGTGCGCATTTTGAAGCTGACAGGGCGGCGCCGGTGTAAATACGTCACCCGGCGCCGGGAATGACGCGGATCGCGTCACCAGCCACACTGCAGCCTCGGACGAGACAGGGCACAGCAGGGAGGCGGCAATTTGAATCTAGGCTGACGATCACGCCTGAATAGGCGTGATATGAAGCAGAGGGGCAGTCTTGATGAGTGACTATGAATAGATAGTCACTCATTATCATCACTAATCAGGTACTTATAAAACGTTTTTATTCAATGTCACTTACTGTATTTAGGAGGTAAAAAGAGTGTAGGGATAGTGTTAATATGCTCTAGGGACAGGTTTTAATAGGTTTACAGGTGTTTTGGGGGTGACAGGATCCCTTTAACAGTGCAATCACATACAATGAATAAGGTGCTAGTGCAGGATAGGGAGAATCAATCCCTCCATATCAGACTCCTTACGTACGTTTCGCTTGCTTAAATAGGCATATGCTTCATCATGAGGAGTGATATTATGTAGTGCATGGCGGATCTTATACTCACAAACACTGCGGTCACATGGGTCTCTCAGCCAAACAGATCGCTGGAGACGGCGCGTGCGCGATCGGCAGCAGAAGCCGGTGATGTCATTTCCGGCGCGACGTTCGACTCATCACAGTGCGCCCGGCCGTCGCCATGGCAGCACACAAACGAGCCGCACGCCGTAATGCACCTTAGTGACAGCCCGCTCAAAAAAGCAGGTGTATGCATGTAAATTAAGAAGCCCTTTGACTTTAAGATTATTCATCAAATTTCAGATCCAGAGGGTAGATATATCATCCTTATTTCTTATATTAATGGTACTGTTTTTATTATTACCAATATTTATGCCCAAAATATTTCACAAATTCACTATATCTGACAGTTTTTAAAAAGAGTGACAGACATCTACCAAGGGGCTCAAATCTTATGTGGGGATTATAATGTACTTGTTTCCAAAATTTTAGGTTGCTCAACTTAAAATGTAATATTTAAAGAAAGAGCTCTCTCTAGCTAAGGAGTTTAACCTTTCATGACGTTTTTCACTATCTACATGCCACTGAGATAGACTTTTTGTTTTTTTCCAGTAAACATCGCTCATATAGTCAGATAGACTTTTTTCTTGTCGATAGCAAGTACCTGTATTTGTGAATAAAAGCGTACGTAGGACTTAATACATGGTCTGATCATTGCCCAGTTGCATTGGAAATTACAACCTCCCTAGACATAAAGGTGCATCTCAATGAATTAGAATATCATCAAAAAGTAATTTTTTTTCAGTAATTCAATATATAAAGTGAAACACATATATTATAGCCTTGTCCAGGTGTTGCCACTCTGTGATTACATTGCCTTTATAGGATCACAAGGTTCCAGCATGCTTTGCTGGCCAAGCTCTTGAGGTGTTAGGAGCTCTGTGGAGAACCTCTTGCTGTCATGCCGTCTGGTGAAGTTTCAGCAGAAGTGAAGTAGCTATCCTGTGGTCCATTGCCTGTCTTCCCCTTCCCTCATGTCTCTTTATTGTAGTGTATGGGACTACTGTTCCTGCCTGCCTTCCCTAGTGAGGGTTAACATCAGGGCCAGCGGAAGGCTTAGGTTTCCTGCTTGGCGACAAGGTGAAAGAACTCGTATAGGGATGGTACGGAGATCAGGACACAGCCGCAGGTGAGTGCACCGGACATTGTTGGTCCATGCGCATCTGTCGCTGGACATCCCCCTTAGTCCATGTGTGACAATATGACATCGATTGTCCTGAGGAAGGGACTAAGGAGCCCTGAAACATGTTCACTAATAAATCAATATTATATTCACCCCTTGATGTCTCGTGAAATACAACAGCATGATTTTTAACCCTTCATCCTCCCTACTCTATATGCACCATGCTAGGGACTTTTCAGACTTGATAAGCTTTTATAGTGTTTGTGACTCTCACAACCACACAAGGTGAAGCCTCTGATAGCTATTTGCATAATATTTTATCTCTCAGACCCTTCATCCTCCCTACTTTAGTTTTCTGAGAGAATGATCTTTGGGTTTTCATTGGCTGTTAAGACATAATAATCAACCACACAGAGACAAATTATTTATTTGGAAAAACAACACAGTGACAATAGTTTCCATCTTTATTACGCCATTATAAACCCTCCACGATCCTCTGCGACGTCTCCTCATGGTGGGACTGGAAATTGACAGATTTCCGGCTACTGCTGTGAGCAGGATGACATCACAGTCTGGGTCACCTGAGTTCAGCTGTAGCTCTGAATTCCAGTGATCTTTCCACCTCCAAGTCAATTTTTTTATTTAATTCAAGAAATACTTAAGAATATATGGGCACCCTTGTATTATTTATTTCTGGTCAGATAATAGCAGGCAACTGGGAGTTGGTGGCAGCCCATATTTGTCTACTTTACCTGTGCTAGTAAAAAAAATACAGAAAAGCTCCATGTCATCAGCACAAAATACTCCGAAAATTCATGCTAAATAAGCAGCAAGTACGCTCTGCATTAGGAGCAATCATTGAGGTATTCATGAAAATGCTGCGTATTTCCAGCACATTGCTAGAGTGTAGTGTTGGCTTTTAGATCAGCCCTGGCTGTGAGAAAGTGACACCCAACTCACAATTTACTTATTTCACTTATTCTGTGAAAAGGTTAATAAGCTTAATAATAAATGTATATGCACATGCTTAGACTGTGGTGTGACTTGGTGAAGAGCAGAATAAGTGGTTTCAAACCACAACTTTATTATAATCAATGATTAAAGTCCCCATCAACTTTTGCTGCTTGAACAGGACTTAAGCTCCTCCTGTAGATTACTGTCAGAACTTGCCTAAGTTCCGCTCCAAAGGCAAAAGCTAAAAAACGACTTGCTGCTGTGAGTGGGGTGTTGTCACAGTGTGGTTCCCTGAACGTCAGCTACAGTGGAGAGGCTAAGCTGTGATCTGAGGTGAACCTGATAGTGACAACACCCAGGTCCCAGCGGTAGCTGAAAATCAGTCAGTTTGCGGTCCTGCTAAGATATAATGTAACCGAGGATCGTGGAGGGTATATAGAGGAGTATTAAAGATGGAAAAGAGGATTGTCATTGTGTTCTTTTTTCAAATAAAATATTTTTTCATGGTGTGGAATTATTTACTATTTACTTAAATGTTCGTAATGGCAGGGTCTAACATTGACCTGACATTAGGAACCTCAAGCTTAGTGCCAGCAAGCAATAAATAGATGGCATTAACTACTTTATTACCCAGTTTTGTACCACCACAATGCAGCTAGAAGAGTCAGGGACAGCTTCCGAAAATGGGGTTTGGAAGAATGCACTATTTTCTGGGGAGGCTGTGGGGCTGTAATTCACAGCATGGGGGTCCGGAATGCTTAAGATTCCCCTTGATGAAGATTCCAGGTCCCAGCTGTGTATTTGTACGTGGCTGGCAATAAAAAATATGGCAAAACGCATTGCCATTTTTTCAACTATTTATTTTTACAGTAATCTGACATTCTGGCACCCAATCACAGATGCTGGCAGAGAGGTTGGGCGGGGCAAAATCTGACTTTAATCAATCAAAAAGGGGAAAGCAGTAAGTTTCATAAGTGGGCCCGGAAGTGTGATGATAGCAGTGCTGAAGCTTGATAAGTAATCATTTATTAAGCTAATTTCAGTGCGGAAACAGTGGGGCTCCACTGTAAAATAGTTTGAGCTGTATTTGGTAGCTCTTCGGTGCCCCTTTGAAAGTGTTTTCTATGCCCTTGAGTTTGCCGTCCATTGACTTGAATGGGGTTCGGAAGTTCATCAAACTGTTCACCGAACAAGTCAGCAAACATATGCTAATTGGGAGAACACAGCCGAATTCGAACATTAAAAGGTTCACTCATCTCTAACCATCACTATCTATAATATAACTATACAAATTAAACTTTAAATATGCATTTTGGAGATGATAAAAGATGAAAAGGATTTCTATACAGTCCTGTTAGGTATTTCAAATATTTTATTTCAAGCAATATTCATATTTATATTTATATAGTATTACTTCCAGATGGACCCAAAACTCACCTCCTCCATTGACGGAATTCAAAAATAAAATCAATTTAGTAATCAGAATAGAGAAAAGCATATATAAAAAAGGAAAGCCGTGCACAAATGTAAAAAATAATCGGTTCCTGCCTATATCCACCTGATTTATCCTCTGCACAATTAGTCAGGGACAGAAGGATGAATATAGCAATATACCGTATATACTCATGTATAAGCTGAGTTTTTCAGCACAAAAAGTCCCCCCCTCGGCTTATACATGAGTCATAGGCCGGCCGCCCGCCCCCCTTATCGGTATACAGGCGCCCCCCCCATTAGTGGTATACAGGGCCCCCCCTTGCTGCCGCACACCTGTAAAGTAATACATCATTATACTTATTCCTGTCGCTGTCGCTGCTCTGACACCGCGCTCCTCCAGGTCTTCATGCTTCTTCCTGCTTGTGACCGGCGGGCGCAGGCAATGACGTCATTGCCTGTGCGCCGGAGGAGGAAGCATGAAGACCCGGAGGAGCGCGGTGTCAGAGCGGCGACAGCGACAGGGATAAGTATAATGATATATTACTTTACAGGTGTGTGGCAGCAAGGGGGGGCCCTGTATACCACTGATGGGGGGGGCGCCTGTATACCACTGCAGAGAGGGCCTGTATACCACTGCGAAGGGGGCCTGTATACCACGGGGGCCTGTATACCACTGGGGCCTGTATACCACTGGGGCCTGTATATACCACTGGGGCTGCTGTATATACTGCTGGGGCCTGTATATACCACTGGGGAGGCTGCTGAATACCACTGGGGCTGCTGTATATACTGCTGGAGCCTGTATATACCACTGGGGAGGCTGCTGTAATACTGCTGGGGCCTGTATATACCACTTGGGAGGCTGATGTATACCATTGGAGCTGCTGTATATACTGCTGGGGCCTTTATACACCACTGGGGAGGCTGCTGTAATACTGCTGGGGCCTGTATATACCACTGGGGAGGCTGCTGTATACCACTGGGGCTGCTGTATATACTGCTGGGGCCTGTATATACCACTGGGGAGGCTGCTGTATACCACTGGGGCTGCTGTATATACTGCTGGGGCCTGTATATACCACTGGGGAGGCTGCTGTATACCACTGGGGCTGCTGTATATACTGCTGGGGCCTGTATATACCACTGGGGAGGCTGCTGTATACTACCACTGGGGAGGCTGCTGTATACGTCCACTGGGGAGGCTGCTGTATACTATCACTGGGGAGGCCTGTATACCACTGGGGGGGCCTGTATACCACACTGCTGGGGGCTGTATACCTGTGCTGGGGTCCATCCTCGGCTTATACACGAGTCAATAGGTTTTCCCAGGTTTTGGGGGCAAAAGTAGGGGGGTCGGCTTATACACGGGTCGGCTTATACACGAGTATATACGGTAGTATAATATAATCCTATCTAAATAATGAGGTATTTGACATCATTATAATTTCATAAGACGTTCCAGAACATCAGAAAGGGGTTAAAGGTCAGCAAAACAAACAAAGCTTATAAAATTCTATTTTTAAGTAAGAGGGGAGGGAGGATTAAGTTGGGGTTTATAACAGATTAAGACATACCGTTTTTGATCCGTGTCTTTGAATTCGTTTTTTTGCAGTGCACTGCACAAAATGGGTTACTGAAATGGAATCCCAGCCAAGTCAATGGGTTTTCACTTTTTGCCATTCACACAAGCATTTTGTTGAGTGATCTATTTTTTTTCCTGGAAAAGTGATCGATCAAAAAAAAGGGCATGTTAGTTTCTGCGGCATTTTCCTGCTGCCATAGGGAACCATGCTGAATGGAGGAAAAAAAAACCTAGATCAAAAAACACATAAAAAATGCACAGCGTGAATAGGTGGTGCGATTTTTGGAAAAGCGTATCAGTTTTGCAGCAGAAAAACGGACCAAAAAAAATGGTGCAAAAAAGGTGTGTCTAAATGTAGCCTAATAGTCTCTATTCCTTTTTGTTTATCAATTTCCAAATTTGCAAATTTTATTTTTCATGAAAATTGGGAAATGTTTTTCTATGGTGTCGTTAGTAAAAATGATCTGATTTTTAAAAATGTGTACAATATAAATTGATGTGATTTGTTGGCACAGTTGGAACTAGGAAATTACTCAAATGCTATCCTGGCGTGTAGATGATTCATTTTTTATTTTCGGTTATTTTGGGTGTAGTGAAAACAAAATTCTAGAGGCTTGTTATTTACCATCATCTATGGCATCATTGTTATATCAATATTTTAAACCCAAAGCCCTGCAACGGTTCAATGTACCATCACGCTTATATTACTAAAGTACTTCTTTAACTATACAGTAAAATGAATCCAGTTTCCAATCTGGTTTATATGATGACCCTACTAAATATAGTGGCATAACTGTAGGTTCACTGAGTCCCATGCTGTAACATCCGTGCAAGTATCTGCTTTGGCCTCAAGGCAGTGCCACATCTTTGTTGCAAGTGATGCTTTACAATACCAGTCCAGTGTTAGGCTAGGGTCAGACTTGTGTCTGCCCCTAGCCTGCAGGATCCATTGAAAACTTTGAAATTCTGAGGCAGAGCGGATAGTGTTACTGGTATGTAATGCTATGCACCACCTGTGTATTGATCCCTATAAAAAAGGAGGAGACAGAAGCGCACAATAGGGTCTTATCCAATGTTAAAATCGTTTCACAGATATGGATCCACTCACCTGGTTCAGTTGTGTGGAACACAACAACCATCAGCACAAATGGGTAGGATCCGATGAACTGCAGCAATCAGCCGGTCACTAGAATTGCATATATAGAAAGGAGAGAAGTCCGGCTTTCAAGATCGTGCTGTTCCAGACCAAAGTTCACAAGGAGTTAATCCATAGACCAAGCAGTGATCATAACTTTCTTTTTATTTTAGAAAACTCTACGCGTTTCGTGTACACGCTGTACACGATGCCTCCTGAGGAAGTGTACAGCGTGTACACGAAACACGTTGCGTTTTCTAGAATAAAAAGAAAGTTCTGATCACTGCTTGGACCTTGGATTAACTCCTTGTGAACTTTGGTCTGGAACAGCGCGATCTTGAAAGTCAGACTTCTCTCCTTTCTATATATTGATCCTTATGGCAACCAGAAGCTAAGCGCCGCCGCCGTCTCCACTTACAATACCCAGATATGCGCTTTTGCAGAGTGCACAGGAAAACGCTGCAAACTACGTTTCTTGTACGCTCTGCAATAGCGCATATCTGGTCCTTGTGTGTAGAGCCGGTGGCTGCACTATGCTTCAGGTAACCATAGAGATGCATAGGCAGGCGACGGATAGCGTTACATGCCATTAACGCTATGCGCTGAGCCTGCCAGGGACAACATTTTTAACGGAATCGTCAGCCTGAGTGCTGACACAAGTTAGACCCTAGCCTTAGGGATGTGAAATTTATAACATTATCCCGGGGTGGCTTAGCTGTTAAGCATAGGAATTAAGATCTTTGGTAGGGTCATTGAAACTCTTGAAGTGGACTGACTGTGTTACTGTGGCAAGTCAGAGTGTGCCGTCCCTGGATTGCTGCCTGCTGATGGCTGTATGACAGGCAGCTCAGGGATCTTTCGTTATCCATGAATCTTAGAATATACTTACCTAGCATTTCATCTGACTCTTAGGCTAGGGTCACACTTGGAGGGATGTTTTTGGGAAGCCTGCGGTAATGCTAGGCGTTTTTTTATTTTGCCATTTTGAGGCAAAATTAACGCTAGCAATAACGCATGCGTTAATGCATGGTACATATATGTGCCATGCGTTAACGCATGCTTTTCCCATAGGAGCCCATGTTAAAAAAAAGCATGCGTTTTTACAAAACCAGCAAAAAACAATGCTAGCCACGTTTTTTGTGGCTTTAGCAAAAACACATAGTGTTAAACACATTGCACTTTTGCAATGCTTTTTTTTAAATGGGAGACGATGGATGCGTTAAAGCTAGCATTTTTCACAATTTGCACTTGTGAAAAACGTTAGTTTTTAGTGCTAATGTGATCCTAGCCTTACTATACTCATGTGCTTTTAAATAAAGCTGAGGTCTTTAGACACTGAAAGTAATGTGTTAAGTATTTTATTGGGCTATATGCTGTAGTATGGGTCATGTGTACTAATAAATAACGGTCCATCCCACAACTGGAAGTCAAGGATTTAGCAGTCTGCTGTCACATACTGTAGAATCACTGTAGCCCTTTATCAGAAGCCCAGACAATGCCTTTAAGCAAGTGACTCTATGTGTATGTATGAAGTTTATGTATGCATGTGTTTTTATGTGTGAAGTTCAAGTTCACCTAATTTCCTGATTATAGTAACTAAAATCATTCATTCTCATTGCTTAATTTTTTGTGCTTTAAAAGTCTTCTCAACTAACATAACTGGTGCATCTGCAATTTTTTTCAGCAAATACTTCCAAAGGGAAATTGCTTTCAATGGGAAGCTTAGCGCCTAAACCAACTCTGTGTCTTCAGATAAGAATCATGCTAACATTACTGCTTTACAAAGCAAACATAGGATTCATCTACAGGAAGAATATGCAACATTACATTAGATACAATAATAACGGGATTATTTCTGTCTAGAATACGCTCTTCATGTGAGCCAATGAACCAGGACATTCTTTTTGATAAAGTCAGAATAAAGTCCTTATATTTTGATTGTGGCCCTGAAAAAATGTGCCTTGTACAATAGCTCATTGATAACTTTTTTAAACATTGTTTAAGTAGACTTTACTTTTTAAAAGATTTTAATGACAGCACAAAATAGAACAAATATCTTGTTCTATTAGATAGAACATTTTTTCAAGTCACGCAGAACATGGCAAGATAGCATGTGTGTGGTGGATTTGTTGTATTCTTTCTTTTTTAAACCCCTTCAAATATAAAAATACCATAGTTTATCTTATTTGAATACACAAGTCATGCCATGAATGATATGTTCATTTTCTTCTTTATGATTCGTTGCCAATGTTTGCAAAGTAACAATAATGCATAGCCTTCGCACAATAGAAACAACTTTCAATTACCTCTAATGTAGCTACAAACATCAGTGTATTCATAGGTACCTGAATTAACAAATGTCTATGGCTGAAAGACCTTTTTCCATTAGGATGTAGCAATTACTTAAGTTCGGCTCATTTTAGTGACCCTAAAAAATGATAGGTGAATATATAATGGGTGCAAAGAGAAATGTGCAACATGAAATTATCAAATATTGTGCTGGAGTCCAAAAGAAAAGCTGTCAGCCAACATCCGTAAGAGGCACGTTCAATGTTACTGGGTTTTTTTCTGATTAATTTGGAATTTTTTCTATTATGCCAGTTTTCTAAGAAAAATTCTAAACAATTACACAAGGAATCTAGACTAACTTCACTCTGCATTATTAACAATGCTATCAATATATACAGAACAATTCGACATAAAACTTAAATGCACACTAATTGTAAAGAATTTACTATTTCTTGTAAGAGTATGGAGTCTAAGGGTGGAAATACACTATCCTACTTAAATGCGAGTCTCTCGGACGGGAGTATGATGCTACACAAAAACACAAGCACCCGACAATCCCGTCCAGAGAGGGAGAGGCCATTTAGGGTCACTGATCCGAGTCTCGTCCGAGAGACTCGCATGTAAGTAGGAGAATGTGCTTCCACACTAAGAAGTAATGTTTTCCCTTGTGGAGAGAGTCAAGTTAGCATAACATGCAAATATACTTTTCAGAGAGAAATAGGACTACCAATAGTAAAAGTTAATATTGACCCCTTAGTGATTCTTGCCATGAACTTAGAAAAAGAAGCCAAATATGAAACTATGTTTACAGTCATGTGGATCAGGGTGGTTCCCCTCATTGGTGCAAAACAGAAGATTTGGTTTGAATAATCTCTGACAGGGTGTTCAAAGGGTATTGATTCTCCTTGTTGATAGCCAAGTAATCGTAAAGAGTATTAGGCCATACAATTTTCTTCTGAAAACTTAAATATACATATAGCCTCTTCAGACAGGAAGGGAATTGAACCTCTAGTGCTTTGGACCTCTAGAGACACTTATTGGATCTAGCAATCCTAAAATTAAAAAAAATGGCTCGTTAAATGACTTTTAGGATTGGTGCATGTAATAATGGTGCTAAAGTTTTCTTCCTCTTTGAAGAGGTTATTTCCATATTTAAATTCCCATAGGGGTATTACATGTCCTATATGTCTCCTTACATCACCTTAAAGTAAGGAAACATCCAGTTGTCACCACTAGCGCTTCCAGGAAAGGATAGAAGTCTTCTTGTTACTTCCAAATTGTCTTTATTTTAATTAAAACAACGCGTTTCGGCTAAAATATCTAAAATAGCTTTCCTCAGGTACTTCTATCCTTTCCTGGAAGCGCTCGGGGTGACAACCGGATGTTTCCTTACTTTAATTTTTCCTGACGAGCCTACCAGCTGGAGGTTCTGAGTGTCCGGCAAAAAGCTGCAAGCCAGGGAACCCTTGTCCTGCTCCTGCACCATTATTATGAGCATGAATCAAGACAGCAAATAGGTGAAGAGAATATTTTTATATTTCAAGTGAATATAACTACCTCTGTACTTAGATCTGCGCCGCTCTCTCTCTCTTATTCCCACATCTAGAGACCAGACAGCTTTGTGAGGTCTACACACAGAACTTACATCAACTTAGCACTCTCTAAAAGGAGAAACACTATTATTATCTATTATTCTTATTATAGCACCATTTGTTCCATGGTGCTTTACATATGAAAAAAGGAGCATACATGGACAATTACAATATTTATGAACAATACAAGGCACACACAGGTACCGGAGAAGATAGGACCCTGCCCGCGAGTGCTCCCAGTCTACTAGGGATGGATGAGGATACACCAAAACACCTTAAACCTCCTGTCAGAGGTCACTCACCCATCCAAATTTGATCTCCTATTTAGCACTGAAGAGGAAAACACCCCCCCAAACTAGTTGCAGCAAATGTGTTTTTTGTCCTGCTTCTATTTCAATATCATGTGGCAAAACTTGTAAAAGTTGCTAAGAGATGTTAAGATTATTAACTCCAATAGGTGGCAATAGACGCGCTGTGGTTAGTTGTCGGAAAGAGTATTACAATAGAAGCAAAGCAAATGAGAATTTTAAAACATCTTGTCAACATACTGTATAGAAAAAGAGCATTCCATTTTTTTATGACAAAAAGCCCTTTCTTCATTACTTTCATTAGAAAACTTCTGAGCTGTTCAGTGTCCATTACAGTACTTTCATTAACTTTTCTTTAAAGCCGACATTGCATTTCTCTCATTTTAATCATTGTGACAAGCAGGCATGAAATATGCTTACAGCTTTTAAAAGCATTGCTGTCTCTTATAAGACCATGTAATTTCAAAAATCGGAAATCACTGCTTGCCTTAGTATGTTGATGTCACTGAATAGGAGCATATCATTTGGGGATTTGCAAAGTAATCTAGACATGGTAATGTACACACAGATGCTTCAGCAAGCAAATATTAAACATTGATATGAGTAACAGAAGTTAAAAATTGTGCTGATCACTTTATGTATACAGAACCAAATGTCTGGAATTTTAATTATCTACCGTATATTTATTTAAGCAACAGTTTTGTAAATTGCAGATTTTTCTTTATCAATACATGTTTTCATCCCATAAGATATTTTTAGGAGACTTTCCCACAATGGACATTTTTCTTCTGTCCACCAAATAGGTGATATAAGGTGATCATTGAGAGCTCCATCAACAAGATCCCTTTAACTGATCACTAGAAAAGGAGCCCTGAACCCCCACTACTCTATACGAAGTTTGAACTGAGTGATCATTGAGTGTATGCTCTGCTGCTCTATTCATTGTCTATGGGTTTTATCAATGCTATACCCTGTTGTTGCTGTCCACCCTGCTATGTTGCCAATGAGTCGGGCAGGCCCAGTGCCAGCATCATTGATAGCAATACAGGTATAAATAATGATGGAATTGGGAGCAGTCAGCTTCTTCCTCCATCATTCTTTCTTTGTGTCTGAATTCTAGTGTCTCAGCACAGCAGGTGTGAAGATGTCATTATATGTCTCTGCAGAGCTGTGCATGGCATTCAGAACAAACGCTGCAGAAACTAGAGCAGTGAAGGAACAAGGAAAGGTGAGATTTTTTTTTCAATCAATGGGGGCCGTTATACTGTTTAGAGATCTGTGTGGGCCCCCCAATCCTTTTCATCACTATGTGGACCCATTTTACAGTTTGCAGGGCTATTGTTTGAAGGGATGTGGGAGTCATTATACAATTTTGAGGGTTGTCTGGGGGAAAATTATACAATTTCAAGGACTATGTGGGGGCCCTCATACTGTTTTCAGGGCAACTGTGGACTTTTATACTGTTTGCAGGGCTATGTGGGTGCTAATGCACTGTTTATAGGGCACATTGGAGCTATTATACTATTTGTGCGCCGTTACATAATCTGGAGGGGCTATAATACTGAGTAGGGATGTAAGGGTTATTAAAGTGTATTAAGTGCCATTACATTGTACATTTTACTATATGGATGGCTGTGTCGGTGTCATCATACTGTGTATGTATCACTGTAGGTGTATCATAATTTGCGAGGGATAATGTAGGGTCATCATACTGCTTGTTGAGGGTACTGTGAAGGAATTAATTGTGGAGTATCATATTGTGATGGGGGAATTTTTGTTATACTTTATGGGGACACTGAAAGGTGTTTCCTTATGCATTGGGACATTAACAGGTTTCAATAGGGGAAAATTACATTGAAAGGGCCGCAAAATTGTGGAAAATGCACTTCTGTGACTTTGCAAAATAAACATACATTTTTTGCGGGGTGCCCCAATTAGGACTTATGCTACAATGCCCTAGGAGCTCTATGTATGTCCCTGATAGTAGTAAGGCTTCAATTTCATTCAGAAGTTATGGTTTACATGTAATTACAGCATATTTAATAGGCCATATTAATTATCTTTAGCACTACACATTGCAATGAAAACACTGAAAATATTAAACTCTAGATTTAAAGTGTAACATTAATTTAATAGTAATGTAGAGCAAGTGATTTTAGTCAACTTTCACATATATATTATTAATGAAATCAGGAAGGAACCATTAAAAAAAAAATTCCACAAGATGTCCTCAGCAGGCTGTGTATGAAGCTCATTCTTAGTCACCTCCATCTTCATGGGGCATGGCCTAAACTGCGTTCACAACAATACAGATGATAAGACTGACAAATTACCTGATGCCAACACCTCCGTTCATATGGCTCTGCTTGGTGTTATCAGAGAGCATAGAGCAGAGGCCATGTAAATGGAGGAGTCAGATAAGATCTCACAGCAGCTATTTGAGCTCAGCAGGGTGTCGGCATGAGGTAATTTGACAGTCTTATCATCTGTATTGTGAATGCAGTTTAGGCCATGCCCCCTGAAGATGGAGGTAACTAAGAATGAGCTTCACACACAGTCTGCAGAGGACATCTTGTGGAAGGCTTTTTTTAATGCTTTCCTTACTTATTCCATTATTAAAGTGTACATGAAGGTTTGGAAGGCTTTTTTTAAATGGTTTCCTTACTGATTCCATTATTAAAGTATACATGATGGTTTGGAAGGCTTTTTTTTAATGGTTTCCTTACTGATTCCATTATTAAAGTATACATGAAGGTTTGGAAGGCTTTTTTTAAATGGTTTCCTTACTGATTCCATTATTAAAGTATACATGAAGATTTATTATAATCACTTACTCTACATAACTATTAAATAAAAATTAAATGAACATTTACGCTTAAAGCAAAGATTTCCTTCCCTTTTTGTTTTTACAAAATAAAATGATAAATAAGAACTAAATATTTTCACATAAGGCTGCCTTCAGACTTGCAGATGCATCTGCAGCGTTTTGCAGATGCATCTGCAAGCATCTGCATGCAGACCGCGGCCCCTATGTTTATAATGGTGCGCACGGCGGTCTGCAGATGCTTGCGGGCCGCCGTGCGCACCCATTCACTCCTGTATGTGATCTGTGCGCACGCGGATGCCTGCACACAAATCACACACTCCCGCCCGCACCATGGACGCGAGATGTCGCGTCCCTGGTGCGGACGAGAGTGTGTGATCTGTACGCAGGCATCCGCGTGCGCACAGATCACATATAGGAGTGAATGGGTGCGCACGGCGGTCCGCAAGCATCTGCAGACCGCCGTGCGCACCATTATAAACATAGGGGCCGCGGTCTGCATGCAGATGCTTGCAGATGCATCTGCAAAACGCTGCAGATGCATCTGCAAGTCTGAAGGCAGCCTAAGAGTACAGTTTTTATCAAGCATACTTGATAGGAAAAGGTAAATTAAGTGATTAATAATTTTTATTATGTAGAAGAATCATATAAACCAGATTTATTCCCTGTTACTTAAAATTAGGTTTGACAAAAGCACTATAATTTTAAAATTTGGTGACAGATATATTTTGTGAAATTATTTTTTATGTCTGCATTCATTCTTTATACACTTGGCCTATATGCAAAGCACTATTGGCTGCTTGCACCGCTATTCCCAGAAAATCTGCATTACCTTAGCACGTCTTAATACATTCTAGAGTATTATTCATATTTACATTGTTTAATATATGTGTAATATTTTTATATTTACTAAACCCAGTTAAAGTGAACCTGTCACTTTCATAAAGCCCCCTGGCTATCACTGCCTGTCTCTGCACCTTCCTATTACTACTCTAACTATCCCTTTCTGTCCTAAATGTGCCCTGTGACTGTGTAATAAAACATTATCACTCACTCATTAGTATGTTAATGATCCAGGAACACAGATAGGACACCCAGAGGGGCTAGCAATGGTAGCCCCCTGGATCATTAACATACTAATGAGTGAGTGATAATGTTTTATTACACATTCACAGGGCACATTTAGGACAGAAAGGGATAGTTAGAGTAGTAATAGGAAGGTGCAGGGACAGGTTGTGGTAGCCTGGGGGCTTTATGGAGGTGACAGATTCACTTTAATCCACACTTAGCGATAAAAATTTTTAATTTACATGGTAGAACCCAACTTGCTATAAAGTGAAGAAAAATCCATACTGACTCCTGGATCAAAATGCTACATTAATACCAATAATCTTCAATATAGTGTTTGACTTAAACGATACTTAACATTCTTATAAATCAATCCACATTTTAAGCAATTACCAAGTCATGTAAGAACATAATCATAACTAGGCTCATAACTGTGGTTTGGACAATAATGAAAGAAATGCTTGAATCAATGTTGCTATTGCACTTTAACCCCTTGATGAAATCCGCCATACATATGCTGCACAGCTGGCAGTAAGTTCCCTGAAATTGCATGGCACAATGATGAATTTGGTGCACAAGTAGAGGCAGCTTTATCAATATCAGCTGGTGTCAGGTGTATGGTATAGCTGGCATATTGCTGTAACAGCTGAGATCTGTCATAGCATCAATCGCCGCCATCTAACACCAAGTACCCGCAGGGTCTAACAGGCCTCCTGTCAGTGTAACAGATCTAATAACGTGCAAGTTCCATAGTGGCTTTAAATAGAAATATTGAACAAATCGTAAATAAAACTTGTAGAAACAAAAAATACAAAGCAAAGTACGTGAAAATGAAAGCAAAATGTATTGTCACTAAATTCTATTTTTTATCTTAAAACGAAAGTAAACAAAAAAAGGAAAATTGATATCTGTTTCCAGATTGAGCTGATCTATAACACTGTCCGATGATTTCAGCCATTCAGAGTTGGGCTTTTGGTATGTTTTGGATCATTGTCCTGCTGCATAGCCCAAGGGCGCTTCAGCTTGAGGTTATAAAGAGACCCTAATAGTCATTCTCCTTCAAGATTTTTTAGTACCAGCAGAATTCTTGGTTCCATTCACCAATCTTCAAGGTCATGTAGCAGCAAAACAACCCCAGACCATCATGATGCCATATTTTACTATTGGTATGATGTTCCTTTTCTGAAATGCTATGTTTCTTCTATACAGAATGTAATGAGACATACACCTTCCAAAAAGTTCAACTTTTTATTGTCAGTCCACAGATTAGTCTACCAAAATGTCTTGGGGATAACTGATATGTTTTCTGGTAAAACTGCAATGAGCCATTATGTTGTTTTTGCTCAGCAATGGTTTTTGTCTTGAGAACTCTGCTATTTAGGCCATTTTTGCCCAGTCTCTTTCTTATAGAGAAGTCACTTTTCTATGTGGGGGAGTGCCCCTTCATTTCTTCTCACTTTGGATTATTCTTTAAGTCTTATAACTTTTTTTTTTTTTATCTCAATAAGTTTTCATTGTATTAAAAGAAATAACAGAAATTATTTTTTCTTTTTTTTTCAAATCAGAAAGAAGAAAGAAAAAAAAAAAAATAACAATTAATCGTGAATTTGCAGATATAACAGTCGTAAAGTAAAGTATCACGTCTCAGATAATAAGGGGGGTGGGGGGAGGAAAAGTACAGGGGGGGAGGGGTAAAGAACTGGGTAAGGGGATGGGGGGGATGAGGGAAGTGCAGAACATTAAACAACTTGTAATCGATTATTAACCAATTCAGTATAGAAGACTTCGCTTATTTAGGAAGAGGCGATGCCAGGGGGTAAGAGGCCCAGAGTCTCCAAGCCTCCAATGTGGGTTCCCTGTCACTGCGGGTAAGGGCTAAATGATATTCATATGAAAATATCAAATTAAGTCTGTTTATCACTTCAGTGAGGGTAGGTGGTTGGGCAGACTTCCATTTCGCTGCAATGCATAGCCTGGAAGCAATTAAAATGTAGGTCAGAGTCTTTCTCATTACTGGGTGGTAATCCCGAACTCCCATGTGGAGGATCGCCAACTGAGGGGACATTGGAACCTGAGTGTCTAACACTTTCACAATTAAGTGTGCAATCTGGTGCCAGAACAAGGCGATCTTGGGACAGGACCACCACATGTGAGCCAGGTCCCCCCTTCCCCCGCACTCCTTCCAGCAGTTGGGAGAGAGACTAGGGTCAAACTTATGCAAGCGGGCCGGGGGGAGATACCATCGTAGGTGTATCTTTTTCAGATTCTCCAGATGTGTGATACATCTGGTTGATCTTGAAACCATTTTCGAGGCCTCTTCCCATTCATCTAGGTCTGCTTCAAAGTTTAAGTCTGTCTCCCATTTATACATGTAGGGGAGTTTGCCTGGAGTGGTCAGATGCAGAAGGGCAGTGTATATGACAGAAAAGCCTTTTGATTTTTTTGGGTCTGAAAGGAGGAACATTTGAAATGGCGTAGGAGAAGAAAGGAGTACCCCAATTCCCCTACGACATTGTTGAGACTGGAGGAAGTGTCGGAGTTGCATGTATTGTAGGAAACTCGTACCCAGCGAAGGCGCATTACTCATCAGATCATCGAAGGATTTGAGGGTGTCTTTGGAGTAGATATCGCTTAGGTTTTTTATTCCCGCTTGGGACCAACGGGCCACATCAAGGGGGGGGACATGTAGTTTCAGAGACGAGAGCGGGATGCTTGAAGTAGGCAGTTTAGTCCAGTTTCTTGGGGATTCTCTCCAGAATTCTATTAAGGTCTTAATAGATGGAAGGGTCGTTGAAGGCGACCCCTTCAATGGAGATAGAGACTCCGCAGCCAGTACTCCCCGCAAATCCCCCCCTCTAACCAAGTGGTTCTCAATCTGTAGCCATCTCAGTTGGTCTAGTTTTTCTTTAGCGTTCCACCACGTTTTAGCTTCCTCTAGGATCGCTGCTTTGTGGTATGATTTAATGTCTGGGACCCCCATACCACCCCGATGTAAGGGAAGAAACATAGTTTGTTTTGAAACTCTAGGTTTCTTTGTGGCCCGTATATAGCAGACACTAAGTTCTGAATTTTTGTCAGATGTTTGTTAGCAATCCTGATAGGAATACACCTGAATAGATAGAGGATCTTTGGGAGTGATATCATGCGGAAGACCTGGATCCTAGCCATCCAGGAGAGATCCAAGGCCACATGTTCAGTTAAGGCCTTGTGTAACGTTTGCTTAAGAGCTTCTATATTCACAGACACAACCACGGAGGAGGGGCACAGGGTTACTCCCAGGTAAGGTATGCCCTTCGGGCACCACTGGAAGGGATAGGAGGCTTGAAGTCGAGCCTCAAGTTTAGGGGGACACAAATCGGTAGAACCACTGATTTTAACTCATTGAGTTTGTAAAATGATAAGCTAGAGAAGGACGACAAAATTGACATAATAGCCTGAAAGGAAGTCGAGAGATCGGTGCATATTATGATTATGTCGTCAGCATAGAGGCCAATCTTGTGGACTGAGTCCCCAACACGGATTCCCGAAATGCGATCATCTGCCCGTATCCTTGCTGCAAGTGGCTCCACCACTAGGGCGAAGACTATTGGGGAGAGAGGGCACCCCTGTCTGGTCCCATTAGAAATCAGAAATCGTCACGACAGGAACCCAGAGGAGAGGACTCTTGCATTGGGGTTGGAATATAAGGCGAGTATTGCTGACAGGATCGGACCAGTAAATCCGAATTTCCCCAGCACCGCCCGGAGGTATCCCCAGTGCACCGGATCAAATGCTTTCTCAGCGTCCAATGAAAGGAATGCACTGGGGACCCCCCGGGATTCCGCCACCCCTACGAGGTTCAGCACTCGTCTTTTTCCATCCTTCGCTTGTCTCCCTTCCACAAAACCCACCTGATCAGGCCCCACCAGCAAGGGAAGGACACGCGAAAGTCTACAAGCAAGTAGTTTGGAATACATTTTTAAATCACAGTTGAGAAGTGAAATCGGTCTGTAGTTCCCTGGCTGGTCTGAGGCCTTCCCAGGCTTGGGAATCGTGGAAATCGTCGCCTCTAGAAGAGTAGCCAGAATGGATCCTCTGGTTATCCAAAGCGTAAACAAACGTCTTAGATAGGGGGTTAATTGGGCCGAGAAGGCTTTGTAATACGCACTCGGGAATCCGTCAGGTCCTGGGGCCTACATAACCTTTAGAGAGGAGATAACCTCTTTAATCTCGGTGTCTGTGAACAGGGAATTTAGTTCGGCAAGCTGTTCCGAGGAAAGAGAGGGTAAGTCTAATTTTGATAAAAAAGTATTGATTTCCGAGGAAACTGGCTGCGGAGTGTCCTGGTCACCATCCAAGTTGTACAGTCTCTCGTAATATCCGGCGAAAATTTCTGCAATTTCCGCAGGGTTACGGACTTCCTGCCCCTTCTCATCCTTCATGACCGTGATCATGGTTTTTGAGGCTTTCTTTTTAATGCGCCTCGCCAGCACTGCCCCCACCCTATCACCCTCAGTGTAATGAACTCTCTTTAGTGTTCTCAGCCCCTTTTCATATTGTTCTAACAATAGAGCTCTCAGTTGGTGGCGTAATTGAAATAACTCCGAAGATAGAAGAGGGTAAGGGCTCAGTTTATTTAACCTCTCGGCTTTATCTATCTTTTGGATCAGGTCAGAGCGGAGAGAGTCCCGACAACGCTTCAGCTGTGAGGCTTTCTGGATAAACAGGCCCCGAATACATGCCTTGTGGGATTCCCAAAGGGTCTCGTCAGAGACCTCATGGTTGTCGTTTAGAGAGAAGTACTCTGAGATATTTTTTGAAAAACCACCCTGGACCCCTCCATCAGACAAGAGGCCCGTGTTTAGTCTCCATGATCGGGGAGAGGGCCCGCCCCCGCCCAGTCCCAACACCAGGGACACCGGTGCGTGATCCGACCAAGTAATTAGTCCTATCTCCGCAGAGGCACAGGCCGAGAGAGTTTGATGATCAACCAGGAAATAGTCGATTCTGGTCTACGATCTGTGCCTATGGGAGAAAAATGAATAGTCTCTTTCAGTGGCGTGTTGATATCGCCACACATCATGCAACCGGAATTCACAGCAGAGGGGACCCAGCCCCCGTCCTTTTTTATTCGGGCTGGACGAGGAGTCCAGTAGGCGGTCCACCACCAGATTGAAGTCACCAGTCACGACACAAAGACCCCTGAACTCCGCCCTGACCCTTTCCAGCACACTGCGGGCAAATTTAACCTGGGCCTCGTTTGGACCATAGATATTTGTAATCGTGACTAGCTTTCCCCCAATCTCACATAAAAGGATAAGAAAACGGCCATTAGGATCTGCCACTACCTTCCGCATCTGAAACTGCACAGTATTTTTAATCATAATGCATACTCCCGCTTTTTTGGAAGAGTGGTTAGCGAAGTAAATGTGAGGGAACAGTTTGTTGTGTAAGCGTACATTATCCGCTTCCAGTAGGTGAGTCTCTTGAATACAAAAAATGTCTGCCTGACATCTGCGTACCTCTCTCCATAGGCATGACCTTTTTATGGGGGAATTTAACCATTTCGCATTTAGTGAAACAATTTTAACACTCATAATAAACTGGCAAATTTCCTGCTATGTCTTCGCAACAATCAGTTCTGCAAATTAAATTTAAGTGATAGTCAGGAGAAGGAGGAAAAAGAAGTGGGAGTTATAGAGAATCCCAGAGTGAGGTAAAGAGAGAGGGGGGAAATAGGAGAGATACGGGCAGGGGTGAGGGGACAAGGACAAAAGAAAAGAGGGGAAAACTCAATCAAAACAATTAGACAAATAACTTTCATGAGCATAAACCGTATTTCCAACGCTGTTTTAAACAGGAGTTCTCACTTCTAGTGGGGGGGGGGGGAAGAAACTGCCTTCACCTCTTCTGGATCTCATAGGCTGACTTTTCTTGGTCAGCGGTGAGTGAAGGCAAATAACACTGTTCACATTCGAAGAGGGGAGCACCAAGCAAAGCAGTCCACCTTCCTAAGAACAGTGAGAGCTGAGCTGAGACCCAGCCTAATAATGTCGAGACATTCAAATGTCTCAAGACCGCTTAGTCCTGTTCACTCATCTTTGGACGGGGAGCGGGGGGATCCACGGTTCGGGGAGTTAGATTTTTGTCCACTTGGGGATCTAGGTGGAGTAGATCCGTTAGATATCGGAGACAGTTTCCACTCTCAGATCGCCTTTCCAAGTCTGGTAGGGGAAGAAAATATCTGTCTCATGCCTTTGTAGCGAAAGGTGACCTTAACGGGAGACCCCCATATGTATTGGATCCCGCGGTCTCTGAGTATGCGGCAATGTGGGGCGAACTCCCTCTTTCTGGCAAGCGTGCCCGGGGAGAGGTCAGGATAGATTTCAACTTTCTTAAAGGGGTCAGGTAAGTGTGGCCGCAGTCTCATGGCTTGTAGTAGTTGGTCCCTGGTTTTATGATTGATAAAAGCAACCAGAATGTCCCTGGGGACGTCTTTGTTTAGCTTAGGAGACTTAGGTAGGCGGAACGCTTTGTCCAGTGAGAGATCCGAGGCAGGAGAGTCAGGCAGCACTGCCCTCAGTATATCTCCCACCACATTCTGGACATTTTCAGATTCTCCTCCCTCCGCAACTCCTCTAATCTTCACATTCCCCCTCCTGAGTCTGTCCTCCAGGTCCCACATTTTAGCTTTGAGTGAAATAACCTCATTGTCCATGATGGTGTAATCCTCAGCAAGCTGATTATGTGCTGAGGCATACTCAGCCATTTTATTTTCCAAGTGCCCCATCCTATCTCCCAATGTAGCTAAATCTTCTCTCATCTGGGAGACCATGGTCTGCATGTCATCCTGGAGCGAGCGACGCAGTTCCCTCAGTAAGGCTTTGAGGCAGCCCTGCGTGACTAAAGCCTCATCTCCCCCTCCTCCTTCATGCTCCGAGCCTGTGTCAGCTGCGCTGGAGGATCTAGTGTGGGGAGGGGAGGCTGAGGACATTTTACCTCTGGGTCCCCGCTGTGCTTCCGCGCCAAAATAGTCTAGGACTGTTTGTGAGTCCTCTCTGCGACGTGGACCCGGTTTCGGCATCCTGGAGGACTCGAAGTCCGGAGCCGTTGGGGAGAAATAGCCGTTAGGAAGAGGCTTGAATCTGCCGGTAGTTAGGCTGGGGCTGAGGAGCTCTTTCAGTCTGCGTCCTGCACCATCGGCTCCTGGACACGCCCCTCTAAGTCTTATAAGTTTAAGAAAGTAGGAGGACAACCACACAGAGGAGCTGAAGAAGCGGCTATGGTCATGATTCAGGGGCGGTTTTGAAATTGTGCGGATTCAGCTGTCATTTGGTGCAGGTTCCATTCTGAACATTTGTTTAAAATTTGATAAGTATTTAAATGATTAGCCTCGCCATGAAGCACCGAGCACTTGTACTTAGTTTAAACAGTAATCCTGTACTGACAGTCTATTTATCTAGTTGCCCTCTTGCAATAAAATTATAACCTATCCGCAGAATAGGGAATCAGTGGTGGATCACTTATTTGTTCCAGTGGCCACCAGATGTAAAAGCATAAAACTGAGCAGCAGAGCACAAACCCATTCAATGAGTAGTGGCTGCTTCCAAATATCAACATACGATTAGGTCAATTCGTTCACTTCATTCCAAACACATCCTTTAAATGTGAGCAGCAAAAATGAGTTCACTGTTAGGGTACCAAAATTTATAATTTATTGCATTGACTACTACATTTTGTGTTGATAACACTATGTAACAAATTTGTATAAATTTTTTGTTCCTGGGTACAAAATGTGTTTTCCTAACCTGTTATGCCTAAAACAAATAGAAAATACCGTATATACTCGTGTATAAGCCGACCCATGTATAAGCCGACCCCCCTACTTTTGCCCCCAAAACCTGGGAAAACCTATTGACTCGTGTATAAGCCTAGGGTGGACCCCAGCACATGTGTACAGCCCCCAGCAGTGTGGTATACAGGCCCCCCAATGGTAGTATACAGCAGCCTCCCCAGTGGTATATACAGACCCCACCAGTATATACAGCAGCCCCAGTGGTATATATAGCAGCCCCAGTGGTATATACAGGAGCCCCAGTGGTATACAGGCCTCAGCAGTATATATAGCAGCCCCCAGTGGTTATACAGCAGCCCCCAGGGGTTATACAGCACCCCCCAGGGGTTATACAGCGGCCCCCAGGGGGTACCCAGCGGCCCCCTGGGGGTACCCAGCAGCCCTCAGGGGGTACCCAGCAGCCCTCAGGGGGTACCCAGCAGCCCCCTGGGGGTACCAACAGCCCCCTGGGGGTACCAACAGCCCCCTGGGGGTACCAACAGCCCCCAGGGGGTACCCAGCAGCCCCCAGGGGGTACCAACAGCCACCTGGGGGTACCAACAGCCCCCTGGGGGTACCAACAGCCCCCAAAAGCTGGCACTGTCCCCCCTTGTAAGGGCCCCCCCCCCGCTGCTTATACATTACCATCCCGGTGTTCTGATCGGCGCCGCTCCTCGGTGCTTCTTCTTCATCCTCCCGTCCTCGCTGGCTGCATCCGGGATCTCCGACCGTCGCGCGATGACGTCATATGCGACGGCCGGAGATCCCAGATGCAGCCAGCGAGGACGGGAGGATGAAGAAGAAGCACCGAGGAGCGGCGCCGATCAGAACACCGGGATGGTAATGTATAAGCAGCGGGGGGGGGCCCTTACAAGGGGGGACAGTGCCAGCTTTTGGGGGGCATATATGAACTGCTTCCCCCTGCCGCTGATTGACAGGGGGAAGCAGTGCATATATAATGAGCGGCCCCACGTGACGGGGCCGCTCATACAGCAGCCTCCCCCCGCCTCCTCCAGCCTCCACAGCCCCCACCATTGCATTTACCGTATTGACCCGTGTATAAGCCGAGGGGGAGACTTTTCAGCCCAAATTTTGGGCTGAAAAACTCGGCTTATACACGAGTATATACGGTAGTTGTTGTTCCACAAAAACTTTGCTTCAGTGATCAGTACAATGACATTGTCATTGTCATCATTATAATCTACTGTATGTTCATCATATCTAAGACAAGTATTGGAGCGGTTAGCTTATGAACTAATTGACATAGTGAGTGATATATTAAAGGGGTTATTAGGGACTTTAGACTGTTTTTAGTGATGAGGCAAAGAACTTCCCAGCAAGAAGTTGCTAACTACTTTCCTAATTTGACCCCCAATGAGTTTTTCAACTAAGACGGGAATTCTCCAGCTTTAGTTGCCCTCACACTAATAGAGCAGTTCTTTTATTCCTAGTATGTTCTGTCAATGGGGTGTCACTGCCAATGTCATGCTGGTTGACTTCCGACAGCTCGCACTTCGGCAATTGGAAGCCAGCTGTCAATCAGCATGACATTGACAGTGACACCCTGTCAACAGAACAAATTGGAAGAAAAAGTGCTGCTCTGCTAATGTGATGTCACCAGAGGCCAGAGAATTGCTGACAGTAGCAGTCCCCTCTCATCTGGAATAGAGGGCAGAAGTTCTTAAACCCATAGTAAAAACAATCCCAAAGCCTTGGATAATGCATTTTATATTAACAATAGATTGGTCTCAGTGCTAACTGTATGTATTTGATGCACTCCTTATCTTCATAAATTCTCTAAAATTTAAAAAAACAATGCTGTAAAAAGGTAGCACATTAGAAGTATTCCTACAATGGTGTTATAAAAGCCCTATATGGTAGTCAGTAAGAGTGTGGTAAACACTAGGGATGGGCGAGTCTACTCGCTAGGACTCGTTACTCGGCTAGTAGTAAGGGACTCGCAGGACTTTGTACTCGGCGAGTTTCCCAGCGATTACTCGCACAGTAACGAGTCCAATGCGAGTCAATGGCAATCCTAGTTTTGTCAGAGTTTACTTTTTCTCACTCGCTAGACTCGCTATATCACATCGCTATGTAGCTTGAATCTCCCCAAATCGTTTTAAACAATCGCACCGCTTCACGGATACCCGCTATCAGCAGCGAGTCTGAGCGAGTCTGAGTGAGTCTACGAATCCGAGTCCTGTATACTGTATTCGGGACTCGCGAATACAGAATCTGTTATGTTCCGACAAAGCTTCCGAGACAGCCTAGCGTGTTAGGTCAGAAAACTTGTGAAGATGGACAAGCATGTTAGCCAATCATATTCAGTAATGCCACAGCCATGTTGGTTGTGGCAGGACTATGATTGGCTTCTGTCCATCGTGATGCCTATGTCATGTATGAGAGGCGAGGCTGTATATAAGCCTTGCCACCGCCATTTTGGGCACATTCCTGTGACGATCTGAGCTAGTGCAGGGTTAAGTAGATGCTGGAGCAGATCATAGGGAGTGTCAGTCAGTGTAGGGAAACTTCAAGATTCCTTATATTTAACCCAAACAGCTCTTCTGAGAGCTACCAGGAGGAAAGAGGAGTACTGTGTAGAGGACTGTAGGCAGGCAGGCAGGGAGGAGCAGCCTTACAGCGCACACAGGACCGACCTCATAGCTTAGCTTACTCACTCAGCTGTCCTAATAGCTGAAGTCAGAGGCTTAGCTGAGGTACTATTTCCTATTTTTTTGCACCTGATTGATTTTGGGTCATAATAACCCCTTCAGCTTTATTTTCTCTGTGGCAGACCAGTGCGTTGCTGCTCTCCTACCTGCAAATAGCATGTACGCCACCTACTTGTGCGACTACTTGTGCGCACTTAATAATTTTTGCAGGGACTAGTGTGCTGCTTCACTGCCAAGTGTTAGCACGCACTTAACCCGCCAGCAGGTGACACCTACAGCAACACCTCACTCCATCTCGGTGGCTGTGCGCACTTAATAATTTTTGCAGGGACTAGTGTGCTGCTTCACTGCCAAGTGTTAGCACGCACTTATCCTGCCAGCAGGTGATGCCTACAGCAACACCTAACTCCATCTCGGTGGCTGTGCGCACTTAATAATTTTTGCAGGGACTAGTGTGCTGCTTCACTGCCAAGTGTTAGCACGCACTTAACCTGCCAGCAGGTGACACCTACAGCAACACCTAACTCCATCTTGGTGGCTGTGCGCACTTAATAATTTTTGCAGGGACTAGTGTGCTGCTTCACTGCCAAGTGTTAGCACGCACTTAACCCGCCAGCAGGTGACGCCTAGAGCAACACCTAACTCCATCTCGGTGACTGTGCGCACTTAATAATTTTTGCAGGGACTAGTGTGCTTCTTCACTGCCAAGTGTTAGCACGCACTTAACCCGCCAGCAGGTGATGCCTACAGCAACACCTAACTCCATCTCGGTGGCTGTGCGCACTTAATAATTTTTGCAGGGACTAGTGTGCTGCTTCACTGCCAAGTGTTAGCACGCACTTAACCCGCCAGCAGGTGACGCCTACAGCAACACCTAACTCCATCTCGGTGGCTGTGCGCACTTAATAATTTTTGAAGGGACTAGTGTGCTGCTTCACTGCCAAGTGTTAGCACGCACTTAACCCGCCAGCAGGTGACGCCTACAGCAACACCTAACTCCATCTTGGTGACTGTGCATTTGTCAACAATGTCACAAAAACCACAATTTCCCAAAAAAGAGGTTGCAAAGGGACAGGGACGAGGTCGTGGCCGTAGCAGTCGTGCCCAAGAAGGCACTGGTACAGGTAGACAGAAGAGGATTGATAGATATCTCTTTCTCCTGTCTAAAATTCCCGGTACTCAACAAAAACGTATCTTGAGGCCAGAAGAGCATGACAAGATAACATCTTGGATGGCTGATAACACCTCGACCACTGGTTCTTGCAGTACACAATCGTCCTTGCCAACACAGTCTAGTGTCGCTACAGACAACGCAGGGCCATCCAATCCTCAAAGTCTTCCTATTTCCTCAACCCATCGGCAGCCAGAGGAAAAATTGGAGCGTGACCTTGGTCACTCCGATGATTTATTTGGTTCTTACCAGCCCTCGATTGCATCTGGCCTTTCTTTGTCGCTGCCTGACGAGATACTTGAAGAAGACGTAATGTCTATTCATGGCCAAAGTTTTGAAGCACCACGTACTGAAGAAAGCCACTTTCACCAAAGGCATACAGCATCTCAGGAAATGGATGATGATGAGGATGATGAGACACACATCTCATCTGGCCAGCCTGCTCAGTCACGTTATCCATAAGACTTTGAAGAGGAAGGCGTGGATGATGAGACCACAGATCCTACCTGGACTCTTGGCATGCATAGCCAACAGAGCAGCCAGGAGGAGGAAAGTGGCTATGTACCACTGCTATGTACTGGAGCAGCAAGGGCAAACTTCTGGTTTCCTAAAGGACCTTGGACATAAAAGCCTGTTGCACTGAAAATATGGCCCCCTTTACTTTGATTTTATACAGCATTAATACACTATGTTTTTCAGAGGATTCGTAATGTGGCCATCAGTTAACGACCAAAAAATAAGATTCGCATGTGGGCCCTAATATCTACACCATCACCTTGCAGGCCCAAATATGCCCATGGGAAAACTCACCCACACATATTTGTAGTGATACAGGGTATGTCCTCAAATGTGTGTGACTGTGTTAACAATCTGGGATGGTGTACAAATAGTTTAGTGCAAAAGGGGTATATCCTTGCAACTTTGTTTAGCCAAAAAAACACCCACAACTAAACGTGTAGGGATGTATGTGGCCCTTATGCAAGTGGGGGCCATTGGGAACACATACAAATGATGCTTACGACAGGCAAACCAGACAAGGCCACACACCTTAGAGGCCATTGCAGGGAAGAACATGGCTTTGTTCCACAAACATGCCAACAATAATAGCTAATTGTGAGGTCACGGAACATTGTGTCTGCCCACCCTGCAGAACATTGCTTATTTGTCCCAACGTCACAATGTGGCTATAAATGTGTATGTCCTGGATCATTGCCAAAGGTAAAACAATTCTGTTGCACCATGGCAGAAACAAACCCCAGTGTGGGTATGTAAACCACCACACTCATTATAGAGCTTCATACGTAGACTGTGAGCCCTCGTGCACAGGGTCCTCTCCTCTTGTACCTGTATGACCTGATTGTCTTCATTTAATTTTTTTTGTCGTTAACCCTTATCCTCATGTAAAGTGCCATGGAACCTAATGGCGCTATATAAATAAATAATAATAATAATAATAATAGTACACAACAGTGCTGAATACACATACCTTGGCATACGGACCACCGGTTCAAGGAAGGACAACCGGTCGTAGTGGCGATATATCTGCCCTGGATCTGCTTCCGGTCCCCTCTCCAAGATCTTTCAGTGCTGCTTTTTGTGCTGATCCCAGCAGCTCTTCCACCGTCTTATAAGCAGGTCAACTGTGAAATGATTTCAAACCGGGTTTAGACATCTGTAACATTTGAAACACAAAAAGTATGTGTACAAATCAACAATAACATTTATTCATGTTGTGTGTGTAATGTGTATACAAGGCACAGTGACACGACAGTGTGGAACATCATCAACAGCATTACGGACATTGAGCTCACGTCGTCACATTCACAAATGAGGCAGGGCACATGTCAACGCATAGAGAATGTAATAGTGCGGGCACCAGACTCCGTTCTTAAGTGGTATTAATATACACCCAAACCCCTGGCCTTCAGAGCCATGAGGACCAGCCCTTAAACTAAGTGTACTGTTGTGACCCCATCCAAATATAGGCAACCATGCGACGGGGCATGATAACACAGTGAGGGCCCTGTATACCCTACTATGGGGGCCTGTATACCCACTGGAGCCCCTGTATACCCACTGCTAGGGGGCCTGTATACCCACGGGGGACCTGTATACCCTACTATGGGGGCCCTGTATACCCTACTATGGGGGCCCTGTATACCCTACTATGGGGGGCCTGTATACCCACGGGGGCCCTGTATACCCACTGCTGGGGGCCCTGTATACCCACTGCTGGGGGCCCTGTATACCCACTAGGGGCCCTGTATACCCACTGCTGGGGGGCCTGTATACCCACGGGGGGCCTGTATACCCACTGCTGGGGGGCCTGTATACCCGCTGAGGGCCCTGTATACCCTAATATGGGGGGCATGTATACCCACTGGGGGGCCTGTATACTCTGCAGGGGGTGCTGGATACTCTGCTGGGGGGCTGTCTACCAGTGATAGCTGCTGTATACCAGGATGGCGGTCAATATGTTTTCCCAGTTTTTTGGGGCAAAAGTAGGGGGGTCTGCTTATACACGGGTCGGCTTATACACGAGTATATACGGTAAATGCAATATAACGTGTGAATACATTTAACTGACCCATATTGCTCTGTGCATCCTGGCCACTGTGATGGAATGCAGGGAACATGACTTGAGCGATCTCCCTCCAGGCTGTAGTCCGCTGGATGTTATCCCCATAGGCAGGGTCAGTGGGCAGCCAAAGCAGGGGCCAAGCCTCCACCAGGTCAATAAACTGCAGCGTGTTTACACGGGCCATGCTTGCTCTGTGTGTTTGTGCGTCTGTCAGCTCGAGTCGGCTTATTTCCTGTTTGTTAAAAGCATGATGTGTGCTGGAGCAAATCGCTTGCCTCGCGTCATCGGCGCAAAATAAGACAAACACATGCGAGTTTGCCCTCGGACACAGCAGCAAAAAACTGTTGTGAGTGGGATTTCCAAAACGGCAATGCGAGCGCTTTCCGAGACACATCTGCGATTTTTAAATCGCACATTACTCGCTATTACTCGCTTCCCCATTCATTAACATTGGACTTGCTAGACTCGCAACGAGTAGCGAGTCCCGGGCTCGGACTCGCTAGAGTCAAGCGATTCCAAGTAATTTAGGACTCGCCCATCACTAGTAAACACTTTACACAACAGTCACTACAATGGGATACTTATTCGCTTTTTCATCCTTGAGGTAGTGAAGAAACAGCACTCTTGATTTAAAGTACATTCAATTTATTCCACCTCCATAAACTGCACAGGATATAAACAGAAGCTTTTCCTGAGACTTTACAGTAAACAGCAATGTCCTTATGGATCTCACTGACCTACTGTTCAGTTTTCAGACACGGATTTTAAGTCTGTTACCTCTCTGGAGGTTTTGGGCAGCACTGACACACTGAGTCCTTTCAGCCGCTCCCAATAATCTCACAGAGGCTCAGTCTCTCACAGGGATTTTAGGTCTCTTTCTTTGTTCGGAGCTCTGGCATGCTGCAAACACACATGGACTTTACAGCCTGTTCAGCACACTTGTAGGACCTTGCTTACATTGCAGCCCATGTGACCCAGAAGTAGTCCCCTGATTTCTGCTGAGACACACCTGTGGGAGGTATGTGGATGATTAGTTTCTCCCATTACTTCTGACCATCCTGTAAAACCAGCCTTAATACAATACGTAAGATTTCTGGTACTATAAGTCCTAACGAAACTATCTGGTTTTACACTGCAGCATGCCACACATACCGGTTATTTACAGCATAGCTGGTTGGTACTTCACAAGGGGTATATATTTTGATCTTCCACACCTGTCAAACCAGTAGGAATTCCACATGTCTCTGAATAATAATCTTATGGACATTATACCATTCTGATTGACATGCATCAAACAGAAGAAAATCTCCCACTGCTTTCATAAATGTAAAGGTGTTTAATATAGTGCAGTAATACTCCGTAGCATACTAGTGGTTCCATACTACAACTCTATATGACTGGATGCCTACTGCCTCAGATTAGTTTGAAATTGTATGACTATAAGTATGAGGCTGAAGATTGTTTTGGAATTGTTTTGAGTCTCATGAGTATTTGATTATTTGGCTATTCTCTGAGCTAGATGTTAAACTACAAGGCAGCTCACAGAACGTGTAAAAGGCCAACATTTTGCAATGAATTGTATTTTCATTTTTCAGGTGGAAGTGTGATTTAAGCTCTGACTGCTGGCACTTCTGGGGTCAAAGTGAGTTATAGCAAAGTAATTTGCATACATGTGGTATTGTGCTGACTAGACTGTATCATGCAAGTATATTGAGCAAGGCTGGATATAATCTAGTCGGAATGTGGCCGAAAGTATGGTAATTGCATACTTGAGGTCACGCGCTTGCCGCCCCAAAGCCATCACTGGAGAATTTGACAATGCGCAGTTGTCACATATATACAAACTAGCTTAAATATTTTCTTATGATATTGATCCACAATACCTTTATAATATTTTCTATATATATATATGCTTTTTACGGGATGAGTTGTACTATTGATTAATACTTTCCATTTTATCATATGATGTAGTTATAATGGAACAACATTTTTAAGTGTGGCAAAATAGCCAAAAAAGTGAAATTATGTGTTTGTTTATTGGGTTTTCTATTTACAGCATTCATAAAACTGACCTGGCAGTATGATTTTCCTTGTCAGTATGATTGCATAGACATCAAACATGTATAGGTTTTGTCATTTATAAGGGGTATAAAAATGTCTTAGGCTAGGGTCACACTTGCAAGTGTTTTTTAAGGTTGCTTTTTGCAGCCTGCAGTTTTGCATGCATTTTTAAGGCTGCTCCACACCTAATAGCAAAAACGCAGCCCAAAAACGCAGGCTGTCAAAAACAACATTAAAAGACGCAGCCAAGTGTGACCCTAGCCTTAGGTGCGGAACAGCCTTAAAAAAACGCAAGCAAAAATGCCTGGTACCATTTAGTGCCATGTGTTTTTGCATACAGTTCCCATACGGCCCATGTTACAAAAACGCATGCGTTTTTAAAAAGCGCCAAAAAATGCATCGACCCTTCCGAACCCTATTGAAATAAATGGGAGGCAAAACCAAAGTTATGGAGAACACATTCATAGGAATCCAAAATCTACCAAACAAGCTCTAACTGATTTAGGCTAGGGTCACACTTGCATGCGTTTTTTAAGCTTGCTTTTTGCAGCCTCCGTTTTTGGGCTGCATTTTTGTTGTTAGGTCTGGAGCAGCCTTAAAAAACGCATGCAAAAATGCATGCAAAAACGCATGGTACCATTTAGTGCCATGCGTTTTTGCGTGCGTTTCCCATAGGGCCCCATGTTAAAAAAACACATGCGTTTTTGAAAAAGCACCAAAAAATGCATCATGATGCATTTTTTGGTACTGAGCCAAAAACGCATAAAAAAAAACTCATGGCACTTTAGACATGCGTTTTTGGTATTGGGGCATGCGTTTTTTGCATCGGGGCCTATGGATGCGTTTTTCCATGCGTTTTTCACAAAAGACAAGTGTGAAAAATGCATCGAAGAAATGCAAGTGTGACCCTAGCATTAGAGATGAGCCCTACTGTTATGGCACAGCCATTAGATTCCTAGACTATTATACTTACCAAGCTTCAGCACCCACTCATTAACTTCATACATATTCAATGCTTACCCCGTGATTGGTTAAAATCAGTCTTTGCTGTGTCCACCCTCTCTGCCGGAGTATGTGATTGGGGGGCATAAACAGTAGCTGACTGGGTCCTGAACTGGAGTATAAAAATAAATAAATTAAAATTTTGGCATGAGGTCCCCTGACAATTTTCATAGTAACATAGTTTTTAAGGTTGAAGGAAGACTTTAAGTCCATCTAGTTCAACCCATAGCCTAACATGTTGATCCAGAGGAAGGCAAAAAAAAAAAACCATGTGACAACACTAAGCTCCACATTGGGGAAAAAAATTCCTTCCTGACTCCAGATATGGCAATCAGACTAGTTCCCTGGATCAACGCCCTATCAAAGAATCTAGTATATATGACCGGTAATATTATAGTTTTCAAGAAAGGAATCCAGGCCCTTCTTAAATGTTAGTAGTGACTCACTCATTACAACATCATGTGGCAGAGAGTTCCATAGTCTCACTGCTCTTACAGTAAAGAATCCGCGTCTGTGATTATGATTAAACCTTCTTTCCTCCAGACGTAGAGGATGCCCCCTTGTCCCAGTCTCAGGTCTAAGAGTAAAGAGATCATTAGAAAGTTCTCTGTACTGTCCACTCATATATTTATACATTATTATAAGATCACCCCTAAGCCTTCGTTTTTCCAAGCTAAATAACCCCAAGTTTAACAACCTGTCTTGGTATTGCAGACCCCTTAGTCCTCTAATGACTTTTGTCGCTGTTCTCTGGACCCGCTCTAGTTCAGCTATGTCTTTCTTATACACTGGAGACCAGAATTGTACACAGTATTCTAAGTGTGGTCGCGCTAGTGACTTGTATAGAGGTAAAATTATGTTCTCCTCATGAGCATCTATTCCTCTTTTAATGCATCCCATTATTTTATTTGACTTTGCAGAAGCTGCCTGACACTGGCCACTAAATGTGAGTTTGTCATCTACCCATACACCAAGGTCTTTTTCAGTGACAGTTTTTCCCAGTGTTTTACAATTAAGCACATCATTTTACCTTTTGTTTCCTCTGCCCAAGTGCATCACTTTACATTTATCCCCATTAAAGCTCATTTGCCATTTAGCAGCCCAAGCTTCTAGTTTACATAAATCCTCCTGTAATATAAAATTGTCCTCCTCTGTATTGATTACCCTGCAGAGTTTAGTGTCATCTGCAAATATTGAGATTCTACTCTGTATGCCCCCTACAAGGTCATTATTAAATATATTAAATAGAAGGGGGCCCAACACTGACCCCTGTGGTACCCCACTGTTAACTGTGACCCATTCTGAGAGTGTTCCATTTATAACCACCCTTTGTTTCCTATCACTAAGCCAGTTCTTAACCCACTTACACATATTTTCCCCTATCCCCTTTGCCCTCATTTTATGTATCAACCTTTTGTGTTGCACTGTATCAAAAGCTTTTGAAAAGTCCATATACACCACATCCACTGCATTTCTTTGGTCCAGTCCAGAACTTACTTCTTCATAGAAGCTTATCAGATTAGTTTGACAGGAACGGTCCCTCGTAAAACCATGTTGATAATGGGTCATGAGGTTATTTTTCTTCAGATACTCCAGTATAGCATCTCTTAGAAAACCCTCTAGGATTTTACCCACAGTAGAGGCTAAGCTTACTGGCCTATAATTTCCAAGTTCAGTTTTTGTCCCCTTTTTGAATATTGGCACCACATTTGCTATACGCCAGTCTTGTGGTACAGACCCTGTTATTATGGAATCTTTAAAGATTAAAAATAATGGTCTATCTATGACAGTACTTAATTCCTGCAGCACTCTGGGGTGTATACCATCCGGGCCCCTGGATTTGTCAATTTTAGTGATTTTTAGACGATGCCGTACTTCCTCTTGGGTTAAGCAGGTGACATTTAATTGAGAATTTTTGTTATCACTGATCATATTGTCTGTCATGGGATTTTCTTGTGTAAATACTGTTGAAAAAAAGTCATTTAGCATATTGGCTTTTTCCTCATCCTCATCCACCATTTCACCCAGACTATTTTTAAAGGGGCCAACACCATCATTTTTTAGTTTCTTACTATTTATGTAGTTAAAAAATATTTTGGGATTAATTTTACTTTCTCTGGCAATGAGTCTCTCTGTCTCAATCTTTGCTGCCTTGATTTGCTTTTTACAAATGTTATTTAATGTTCTGTATTTATTTAATGCCTCATCACTACCTACTTGCTTTAATTCCCTAAATGCTTTCTTTTTGTCACTTATTGCACCTCTTACCGCTTTATTTAGCCATAGTGGTTTTCTCCTATTTCTAGCATGCTTATTCCCATAGGGTATATATTGTGCACAGGTCCTATTCAGGATGCTAATAAACATCTCCCATTTGCTTTGTGTACTTTTATGTATCAGGACATCGTCCCAGTTTATTGCACTAAGATCATCTCTCAACCGTTGGAAATTTGCTTTCCTGAAGTTTAGGGTCCTTGTAGCCCCTCTACTACACATCTTAGTAAAGGATACTTGAAAGCTTATTATGTTATGATCACTATTACCCAAGTGACCTCCAACCCGTATATTTGATATGCGGTCTGGCCTGTTGGTTAATATTAGGTCCAGCAGTGCCCCCCTTTTTGCTGGGTCCTGAACCAGTTGTGAAAGGTAATTGTCTCTCATAGTTTTCAAAAACTTATTACCTTTGGTGGAACTGCAGATTTCTGATCCCCAATGTATTTCAGGGTAGTTGAAGTCCAGTCAAGATTAAAGCACATGTCTGGCGGTTGATATTCTCAATCAGGGAATGCACATAGTTATTGCCACTGCCACAGGGTAAGAATAGCAGCCTGCAGTCGCCCCAGATTTGCCAAATTCATTAGAAACAGAAAATCACAATACTTTACCCAGCTCTTCCTAATGCCGTGGTGCAGTGGCATTCAGGGTAATAGAAGGTGTTAATGACAGCTGAAAATTGTCAGCTGTCATCAAGACTTTCACTTCTAATGTCAGGCGTCTATGAGACCCATCTATTAAAAATCTAGTAGTAAATAGTAAAGAAACACAGAGTAAAATCCTTTATTTGAAATACAACACACACAACTTTCTTTTACCTATTTATTAAACTCAAAGATACTCTCTGATAGTAATCCACAGCATGATGTCCCTTGAAAAAGCTCTGCAGCTCGGCTACATTGTGGTGAGCGGAGACATTAGGCCATGGCCCATGCATTGGCATCACCCGGCATAGCCACTGGCTCTCCAGAAAGGAGTGTGCAGCTGTAAGTACTTCTATGGAGCTGCACGCTCTTGACTCTCCAGTCCGGGGAGTGGGCTCCTATGCGGATACACATAGTTAGACCGTGGCCTTCAGTGTAAGGTCACTGCAAGACGTTTACTCACACTGACAGCCAGCTGTGGTAGTGGTGACAGCAGACAGTTCGTCTGAGATCACAGCGGACGTACCATGGGAAATGAGTCAGCTATGAACTCTCTGATGTCACCACTACCAGAACTGCGGCTCTTCGTGCAGACAGTCATTGCAATGAAGCAGAGATGAGAAATTTCAACAAACATTGATGTGGATTTACTGTTGGAGGATATGTCTGGGGTTAAAAAATGGGTAGAAGAGGGTGTCTGCATGATTTATTCAGATAAAGGATTTTTCTTTGTGTGTCTGTTTTTTAACTATTTGTTTATAGGATTTGGATGTATGGGTCTCTTAGAGGCCTTAACATTTCCTATCCAGGGCTGTATGACATCTGTCAATTCTCAGATGTTATTAACTCTTTCTGTTACCCTGTTTGGCAATGCATCAGGGCAGTGGGAAGGCATATGATGCGCACCCAGTGCTCGGGTACTCAGCTCTCAGGCGGTTGCAGTCTGGGGTGTCACAGGTGGCTGCCCGAGGCCGTGGCCCTGGTGGTCAATGAATAAGGGGTTAAATAAATATATACAATGTCGTGACGCCACCTGCAGTATCTGGTGAGGGATCACCAGCGCCGCTACAGTCTTCCGGAGGTCGGTGGGATTACGGCAGTCATGCTATAGTCCCCGCAGGCAGGGCTGGGACCTCCTGGGCAGAGTGGTGAGGATGGACAGGTTGCAGCAGAGCTGGGACGGTTTGGGAGCATAGGAATAGTCTAGGGAGGGGCACGGTGAAAGAGAAGAAAGGATGCAAGCACACAGCAGAAGTCTGTTTACTTTTTTACTGATGACTTTAGGTAAATCGTCCAGAGCACTGACGGGTAGCTGAGCTGCACAGTGGGCTCATACAGCAAGTGGGTATATGGCCTCCTCCTTGGTGTGTTTGCTGAAGCACAGTCTGTTAAATCCTGACTTGCCTCCACTGTCTTCTCCTGTCTGCATCACTCTCTCTCTTCCTCCTGTGCGGTCTCTGGGACGACCTTTCTCTGGCACTGCGGTGCCCTGCTAGTCCTGGCTCCCTCTCTGTGACTCTCTCAGGAGACTGTGTAGCTGGAGCTTCCTCGGTGCAAGGGGTTTTCTGTGGGATCCCCAATATCCAGCTTCTCTTCTGGAACTAGCTCGTGACTAAGCCTTCTTTTCCCTGCTTCTGTTCCTTGCTTCTGTTCCTTTCTCTAGGCTACTTGCCTTCAGCCCCACTTAGGCTGGTGGGACACTGAAGGGCTACTCTGGGTCTCTGGCCTGTGCCCACTCGTGGCACCAGGCACCAAAACTCTCCTGCAGCTCTTCTAGTGTCTGTCACACTCTGACTAGCTCCTCCCCAGCAGCTGTATATATAGGGGATCCTGCCTAAGTGCAGCAGATTGAGCTCCCCCTACTGTGCTGGGGTGGAAGGTGTTGCTTGCAGTAGTACCTGCTGTGGAAACCCAGCTGTGTAGAAGAGAGATATGTGGTTACCTGCGTGGGCAGGGCGCCACACATATCTAAGGGAGGCATTAGTTCTTGGGAAGTTGAAGTCTGCTATTTTTGGGCTGAGGCGGACCAACAAACATGTCCCTTACCACAAGGAGAGTACCAGACCCCTGCTGTTGACTATACCTTGGCTGGTTTTCAAAAATGGGGAGACCATGTGCCTTTTTTGTAAATGAATTAATTATTTTTAGCTAAATACATGGCTAAAACACCCTTTAGTGCGACATGAAAGGCACTTATGGTGCAAGCTTACAATATATAGGGAGCTGGGACATAATATAGACACTTCACATGTATCTCTGTATGAATAAATCTATCTATTTATTCTTTCTATCTATCTAGGAGTGGGGCCTACGTTAGATGCACCACTCCTGGCGCTTTGCCTAGGCTCTCCTGCTGCCCTGTTGTGCTAGCAAATGGTGGTAATGGTGTCTGGAGTTGATGCCAGCTGGGTAATTTCAGCAGACATCAAGACCAGAGGTTAGTAATGTTGAGGCATCAATCAGATACCTGACATTACTAATGAAGTCAGTAAGGACACAAATAAACACACCCATAAATATTTGATTTGAAAAAAAAATTACATTCTACTTTCACCATTCCACACAACAAACAAATGTAAAAAAAAAAATAAAAAAAACTCAAGCCATAAATCAAACCCAAATAAATCCTAATGTAACCCCAGCAGATGGGGGGCAAGATCAGTGACTGCATTCCCATATGCTGGGAGAGCTAGCACTGCACAGCTCCATCAGTGTGACAAGTCGTGATGTCACTAAGGTTATCTCAGGTTATACAGTAGGTATCTTGCAGCATGGAATCCCACTGTTTGACCTGAAGTAACCTCAGTCGCGTCAACACTTGTAACGCTTGGTCTTTTATGAGCGCCGTGATATTGCACAAGATGTAGCAGGTATATCTCACTGGTACGAGACAGCGCGTGTGAGGAGCGGTGACATTAGGGAGTGCAGTGCAGTTTAATTTTATGGGATAGCCCTTGTGTGAGTCTGAATTGCAGTAATCTTTGTGACTGCACCATTTGTCACACTGCCACCAGTGCCTGTGTGTCTACTATCACAACATATGGAGAATGCATTTTGTGAAGGTTCTAGTAAGAGGGTCCAGGGAGAGCCACATATGCTTATAAGAGGTTCCAGGAAAAGCCTCTGTCATGGTGGAAAGGCCTAAGGATTTCTCTTGACCCCTGGCTACATCAAAAGAGTTTTCTAGGGCAGGGGTGCTCAACACCATGTCTCAAGGGCTTCAAAAAGTGCACGTTTTCAGAATTTCCAAAGCATTGCAAAGTTGATCATTTAATCATCTTAAAAGGTGATAATTGAAACACCTTCTGCAATTCTAAATAAATTAAAAAAAATATGCACTGTTTGCATCCCATGAGGACTGGAGTTACCCAGCCCTGCCCTAGAAAATTCTTTGGAGGTAGACAAGGGACAAGAGGAATCCTTTAGCCATTCCACCATGGCAGGTGCACTTCCTGGACCCTCTGCGTCCAGTATGCAAGGAGTTAAGTTGAAAAGATTTACTGTTGTACAGTTAAAAAAATCCCCTGTTGCTACATAGTGTGATTTTTCATATTTCAGTTACACAAACAGTGATCATTTTGATATAGGCACTTGGCATAGACTATTTATATAAGTCTAAGAGACACACATATATAAATATACACTGTAACATTGATGTCTTCAGGGGAACAAAGACTTCATGGGGACACTGGACAACCCCCATATACCTCCCAAATTTAACCATGGCTGTCCTCGGCCATAGTAAACACCTAGAAGACATGATACATTCAATCTTACATAACACAGGTAAAACATTTTAATAAGTACAGTTGTGCTCAAAAGTTTACATACCCTTGCAAATTGTTGCTTTCTTGGCCTTTTTTCAGAGAGTATAAATGATAACACAAAAACTTTTTTTTTCCACTCTTGGTTAGTGGTTGGGTGAAGCCATTTATTGTCATACTACTGTGATTTCTCTTTTTAAATTATATTGACAACTAAAAACATCCAAAGGATGCTGATCAAAAGTTCATATACCCTGGTGATTTTGGCCGGATAACATGCACAGAATTTGACACAAATGGGTCTGAATGGCTAATAAAGGTAACATCCTAACCTGTGACCTGTTTGGTTGGGATACAGACAGATGTTTCATCCACTAACTGATGTTTCTGGATTGTGAGTCATTGCGAAAGCAAAAGAATTGTCAACAAATCTATGGGAAAAGATAGTTGAACTGTATAAAATAGGAAAGGTAAAGAAAAAGATATCCAAGGAACTGATAATGTCAGTCAGCAGTGTTTAAACTGTGATTAACAAATGGAAAATCAGGGGCTCTGTACAAACCAAACTATGGTCAGGCAGACCAACAAAAATGTTGGCCACAACTGCCCGGAAAATTGTTTGGGATGCAAAGAAAAACCCACAGATAACATCAGCTAATATACAGGACTTACTGAAAACTAGTGGTATGACTGTTACAAGATGCACAATAAGGAGTCACTTGAAGAAAAATGGGCAGCACAGTCAAGTCGCCAGAAGAAATCCATTACTACACAAATGCCACAAAGTAACTTGTCTACAATACACCAAACAGCACATAGACAAGCCTCCAAAATTCTGGAACAAGGTAATTTGGAGTGATGAGACAAAAATTGAACTTTTTGGGCACAATCAAAAATGATATATTTGAAGAGGTGTCAACACAGCCTATGATGAAAGGAGCACCATTCCTACTGTAAAGCACGGAGGATGATCGCTGATGACATGGTGATGTGTGAGCTACAAAAGCACAGTAAACTTGGTCAAAGTTGAAGGAAAGATGAATGCAGCACATTATCAGCAAATACTGGATGCAAATTTGCACTCATCAGCCTGGAAGCTGCGCATGTGACGTACTTTGATTTTCCAACGTGACAACGATACAAAACACAAGAAAAAGTTGACCTCTCATTGGTTACAGCAAAACAAAGCGAAGGTTCTGAATTGGCGATCTCAGTCTCCTGACCTCAATATCATTGAGCCCCTCTGGGCAGAAATCAAGCACATAGTTCATGTGAGAAAGTCCAGGAATTTTCAGGAACTGGAGGCTTTTTGCCAATAAGAATGGGTAGCTTTATCATCTGAGAAAATAAAGACTTCAAGCTGTCATTGATGTAAGAGGGGGCAATACACAGAATTAAGAAGTGGGGTATGTGAACTTTTGATCAGGGTCATTTGGGTGTTTTTGGTTGTCATTATGATTTAAAAAGAGAAAGCACAGGATTTTGACAAAAAAAATGGCTTCACCCAACTACTAACCATGAGGGCAAAAAAATGTTTTTGTGTTTTCATCCATATTCTCGGAAAAAAGGTCATGAAACCAAAAAAATATGCTGGGGTATGTAAACTTTTGGGCACAACTGTATTTTCCGTCTTTTTTGAGTTGTCTTGACCCCGGTTTTACTGGGTTGAGAACCTGTAACTATAGAGTCGAAGTCCATTTTTTAATAAAATAGGCCAACCAAAGCACAAAGTCCACAGAGGATCAAATATGCATTGGAGTTCTTTCTCTTATTGTAGCAGTAGCGCAACACAGGGAGCATCAGCATATGAGTGAGTCTATCACATTTCTTGAACATTGCAAACAAATGCCCTGGCTGGCACATTGGGTCCTCTGATTTTTCCCCTTTTCAAACAACAGTTCATAAGATACAACAAACCCCACAAAGAGTAACAGTGTCCATTAAAATGTGGCATAGGCCATCCAGATAATGAGGCACAGTTCATAGAGGGCACAGTCCATTAAGGACACATACCATTTAAGGCACATTCCATTTAGGGCTTTGAGGTATAGCCTGTAGGCTGAAGTTCCGATAATCCAACAGGGAGAAGTGCAACAGGTGCTAAAATGAGAAAGAGGAAAAATAAAATCAGGCTTAGCCAGCCACGAGGTAAAAGAAAAACTGGCCTCGGTTTTTTCACAACTGCAAACAGTCCTCATCCAACCAGCCAAGAGGGCAACTCCAGGACTCCAATTCATTCATCCAAGTCTAGCAGCCTGCAGCTTTACATCCTGCATGATGTAGGGTCCAAGCAGGGGAATTCCTTACAACAGGTCAGTAACCCAACAACAGGCCTTTTTTTTGGGCAGTCCTCTTTAATTGGAGGCATTTTCAGAAACCTCCCAATCCAGCAACATCTCCATACACTGTCATCAGGATGAACATGGTCACTCCACACTGTAGGCCACTCCCAAATGGTTTTGGGGGGTTGTAGGGGCTACTTCCACAGGGACATTCTCCACCACATTCTGCCCCCTGGTACACACCAATAGGACCACTGCTAAAGAAGAGGACAAAGAAGTTAGAGAGTGGCCACAACCTGTAGCACACAACGGAGAAACTGGGGCAACCCCATCAGGCCCTTCAGGCTCTATTGCCTCTGTAGGTTTACTGTCAGCTGGCTGGCTAACATGGTCAGGTTTGGCCAACCGCTGATGCTCCATCCTCTCCATGTCAGCCTCCTGCAGCGACTTTTGGACATTCTCTGTGGTGTCTACCCAATTTACCCTCACTGCATATAACCTCTTTACTTTCATGTACCTGACCTTTTCCCCAACATAGAGGGTGCGGAGTTTGGACAGCATATGATCATGCTGCAGGGTGAACCAGTTGACATAGCACCTAGACCCCTGCAACCACTCTTGGGCAAGGACATCTGAGTGCTTCATCTTTTCTAGAGATATCAAGGCCTAGGATGGTTCTTACCTAATAAGGATACTTGCTGGGAGGGAGTAGGGGGCCCCATATGACATTCCCCCAGTCGAGGGCCTCTGGTGAGGGTTTTATAGAATGCAGGGAAACATGGGCTTCTAGCATTACAACCTCTTCATCATCCTCCTACTCCTCAATTTGCCGATCCACCAACTGCAGCACTGGATGCAGGTTTACTCAGGTCAGGCATGCTGCAGGATCTTGCCTCTGACCTGTGGTGATCCCGGCTGGCATACAAAACGCCTCACCTCCTGACTCTAAGCTCCATCCAGATTGGACCTCTTGAGGCATGCGGGACCAGCACTGGATCCTGCAGAAAGAAAAAGAAAAGGGCGCATGTGTAGACACACAGGGCTATTTGTATAAATAAAAAGTGCCAGTGCACTCACCTATAATGGTTGTGTACGTCTACACAACCAAGATTAAACGTGTGGGTGATGGGGCTCCGGGTCGCCTCTTTCTATTAGTGCTGCCGTCCTGCCGGTGTTTGCGTTCACAATTCCGTGCTCCGCGAATTTCACGTAATCCTACCGGACCGGATACCACGTCACCGCAGGTCCTCAGTATGTTTATCCCGGTATTTAGGTAACCACAGGTCCTCAACACTCCAGATATTCCAGGCTGCTCCTGCCGCTTTGGCTCCGTAGAGAGAGAACTCACATAAAAACAATAATACAGCGGTCTCAGGGAGCGCCAAAGGAATACTGGATAATTTAGTGGATAAGAAGCGACCTTTAGTCTTCCTCCAATACCACTGCCACAACGCGTTTCGACGGTCTAAGCCGTCTTCATCTGATGGTAGCATGTGTTAAATGCTGGTCAGAGATTGCGAAAAATTTTACAAGTTAAGGCTACTTTCACATTACGATTTTGTTAAATCCGATGCTGTCCGATGAAAATCGGACAGCATCGGATGCTCAATATCGGATGCCATCGGATGCCATCCGATCCGATTTTTTATCGGATCCGATTTAAATGGCTGGGGGAGGGCTGTGGGAGGTTTTGGGAGTGGTCTAGGGTATTGAGCATGCTCAATACAGAAAATCGGATCTGATATCGGATCAGATTTTCCATCTGATCCGATCCCCCATTGACTCCCATATTATTTTAATTGGATCGCATCGGATCACATCGGATCTGATGCGATATGATTTTTGAATCGGATACCAAAATCGGAGCAGTCTCCTATTTTGGCTCCTGAAAAAAATCGGACAGAATCGGATCGGATGCAAATCGGATGCCATTAAGTGCACATCCGATCCGATTCCCATTGGAGAACATGGGGGCTAAATCGGATCCGATGCTGTCCGATTTTTATCGGACAGCATCGGATTTAACAAAATCGTAGTGTGAAACCAGCCTAACAGCCACAGGAGGAAAGTTGCAGCTTCGATGTGTGAGTCCTAGGGATGGGCGAGTCTACTCGCTAGGACTCGTTACTCGGCGAGTAGTAAGGGACTCGCAGGACTTTGTACTCTGCGAGTTTCCCAGCGATTACTCGCACAGTAACGAGTCCAATGCAAGTCAATGGCAATCCTAGTTTTGTCAGAGTTTACTTTTTCTCACTCGCTAGACTCGCTATATCACATGCTATGTAGCTTGAATCTCCCAAATCATTTAAACAATCGCACCGCTTCACGGATACCCGCTGTCAGCAGCGTTGTCTGAGCGAGTCTGAGCGAGTCTACGAATCCGAGTCCTGTATACTGTATTCGAGACTCGCGAATACAGAATCTGTTATGTTCCGACAAAGCTTCCGAGACAGCCTAGCGTGTTAGGTCAGAAAACTTGTGAAGATGGACAAGCATGTTAGCCAATCATATTCAGTAATGCCACAGCCATGTTGGTTGTGGCAGGACTATGATTGGCTTCTGTCCATCGTGATGCCTATGTCATGTATGAGAGGCGAGGCTGTATATAAGCCTTGCCATCGCCATTTTGGGCACATTCCTGTGACGATCTGAGCTAGAGCAGGGTGAGGTAGATGCTGGAGCAGATCATAGGGAGTGTCAGTCAGTGTAGGGAAACTTCAAGATTCCTTATATTTAACCCAAACAGCTCTTGTGAGAGCTACCAGGAGGACAGAGGAGTACTGTGTAGAGGACTGTAGGTAGGCAGGCAGGCAGGGAGGAGCAGCCTTACAGTGCACACAGGACCGACCTCATAGCTTAGCTTACTCACTCAGCTTTCCTAATAGCTGAAGTCAGAGGCTTAGCTGAGGTACTATTTCCTATTTTTTTGCACCTGATAGATTTTGGGTCATAATAACCCCTTCAGCTTTATTTTGTCTGCGGCAGACCAGTGCGTTGCTGCTCTCCTACCTGCAAATAGCACGTACGCCACCTGCTTGTGCGACTACTTGTGCGCGCTTAATAATTTTTGCAGGGACTAGTGTGCTGCTACACAGACACGGACACATTTCTTACTTAAGGTGCACTTTTAAAATATAACCTTTAATAAATATTTGCTAAAATAACAAAAAAGTGTTCTCCCACACCTAGTGTCTATAAAACACACATTACAGACAGGGATGGGACAATTTCCCTATTAAACCCTGTCTCTTGTTCTCTTGTTATCATATAATTTGGATAAAAACCACAGACACGGACACAGCAGCAAAAAACTGTTGCGAGTGGGGTTTCCAAAACGGCAATGCGAGCGCTTTCCGAGACATCTGCGATTTGTAAATCGCACATTACTCGCTATTACTCGCTTCCCCATTCATTAACATTGGACTCGCTAAACTCGCAACGAGTAGCGAGTCCCGGGCTCGGACTCGCTAGAGTCAAGCGATTCAGAGTAATTTAGGACTCGCCCATCACTAGTGAGTCCGTATCAAAGCAGGAGAATACTTATGATGTGCACAGCACATTTTAAGTCCTTAAGGCTAGGGTCACATTAGCACCATGGAAGATTTAAAATCTAGTGTTTATTTCATGTTGAAATGTTGAAAAATGCTAGCGTTAACGCTTCCATAGGCTCACATGCAAAAAACGCATGGTCAAAGTGCAACACGTTTGACGCCAGGCGTTTTTGCAAAAGCACCAAAAAACGCGGTAAGCAGCGTTTTTGGGGGTGTTTGGAAAAACATGTGGCGCCCCACTATGTAGGTGCCACAAAAGGGGTACTACACCCACGGCAAGTGGAACTATGGCCAGTAGGTGGAGCCCTAGAACTCGCATCCCACACTAGTCAGTAAGTGGAAGGGAACCTGGGAGGGTATATAGTGACCTCCAGGGGGAAGTAGTGAGTGGCTAGAGACAGTTGGTGAGAGAGAGAAGTTGGAGCTGGTGGGAGCCAGGCAGCCAGCCTGGAGGGAGCAAGGAGGGTCTCCTCAGCTGAGGGACCCACGGAACTGAGAGACGCACAGATCCCAGAAAGAAGGGTAGAGAGAAAGAAACTCAAAGTGGGAGTTCACTCTAAGTGGGGAGCAGAGTAACCAGAGAGTTTGCCTCAGGAAAGGAACCGGGAACCGGAGCCCGCACCTGTGAGTTTCTATAAGGCTCACAGAAATCCGATGACCGGGGAGGTCTAGAGATACAGCCCCGACTCCCAAAGAGCCCAAAAAGAGGGGAATCAGGAGCAGCAGGACACTGCAGGATCCAGAGAAGGTCCACCCGACGGGTATAAGGGAAAAGAGAACGAAAAACAGCAGCAGGTCAGACTAGTCTTTAAGAAGTCAGACTTCACCGCCACTGGGAGGCAAGGGAAAGAAAGGAACAGGAATGGCACACAGTGAGGGATCCATTTACCAACCAGAAATTCCACTTGCAGCACCCGTAGCATTTGTCGCTGTAACATCTTACTGAACTGTGAAATGTGATGACTTTGCAAAAGTTCTAGTAAAAGTACTCGGTGAAGTGACTTGTCGACTCTGCTGCATCCTTACTTTCATGAACTGTTTCCTTACAGAATCGCTGCCCCGGTGGTCCAGTCCTGCCTGCGGAGGACTACACCATCATTGCCGCAATACCATCGACCACCGGAGGATTGTAGCGGCGCTTGTGAGCATCACCAGGTACTGCAGGTGGCATCACAAACTTATATATACTTTATTTCCTTTATTCATTGACTACCAGGGTCACAGTTTCAGGCAGCCACCTTTGACATCCCAGACTGCGAGCCTGAGATCTGAGTACCCGGCCCTGGGTGCGTCAAACTCATGCTTTTTTTTAACATGGAAGTCTAAGGGAAACAAATGTATTAACGCTAGCACTAACAATGAGAAAAAAAAGCCATAAAAATTGCAAGGAGAAAAAACAACCCTGTACAGCATCCTTCCAAAGGATGCAAGGTCCCAAATGTGACCCTAGCCTAAGGAATTACATTTAATCCCTCCTAACAACAAACATGGAAGCAAAGTCATTTTGAAATTGCTTCAGACCATTAAAAGTTGCATGTACACCCCTAATTGTGTCATAATGCTGATCTGCTGTGTTCTTCTTTTGGAAATGGATGTATTATGCCATGTACAGCTTGAATTTATCGTGTGTTTTTTTGTTTGTTTTTTAATGTAGTGTATGATCTGTAACTTCTTTAATCATATTTACTGCATATAAACATATTTGCTCCCCCCATCGCCCCCTAAATGTGTCATTTACAGTACAATGCCATTATGTTCAGGAAATATGGAAGTATTGGAATCAATCTCTAAAATTCTTATTTAACTTTATACTCAAGTGATTTCTTCAAATACAGATGGTTCTGGGTGGGACCATTAAAGTTGACAGAGAATTTTGGATAATCTTTGGTCTAATACATTCCAGATGTTTCAAGGTAATTATTTGGAGGCTGTGAAAAAAAAAAAGAAAGTAGATAATATTCTATCATAACAGAAATGGAACACTTTACTTCTTATTTAATTCATTATGACTGATGCAAGTGTGTGCTTATGTGGCTTTCATAAAGTAATGAGATATAGAGATTTCTTAATGAGTCCTGGGTTCTTTTAGCAACTTTCCAAGAATGCATTATAGTTTTTAATGTAAAACAGATGCGTCTCCCAAGACCACATTTCTTTGATGAATTATTATTTACACTAGCTGACATAAAGCACGGGCATTTTTAGGCAAATTTTAGGTGTTTCCTGTAAGCAATGTATCACAGGCAGGCTAGGTGTTGAGCTATATGTTTACTTTGTCTAAATCCTAAACAGTAATACTATTAACACCAGAAATCAGCCAGTGAGCCTGCATTATATAAACATCGTACGGTTAATCCGCCGGCTGCTTCTCTAATTAAACGCACATTCTGTATGCATTCTTCTTTTTCCCTGCTTACATTCCAATTTTTTTCGTTCTAATTGTTTGCAAAACATTAGAAAACATTTTCAAAGGACCAGAAATTTGAGGACGTGACCAACACATTTGATGGTGGTGATGAGGCCTGTTCGGTAAATTAGTTCAATAGATACATTTTCAAGAAGATCGCTAGAAGAGATTTTCAGTCTCCTCACAAAGTACCGTATATACTTGTGTATAAGCCGACCCGTGTATAAGCCGACCCCCCTACTTTTGCCCCCAAAACCTGGGAAAACCTATTGACTCGTGTATAAGCCGAGGGTGGACCCCAGCACAGGTATACAGCCCCCAGCAGTGTGGTATACAGCAGCCCCAGAGGTATATATATCAGCCCCAGTGGTAGTATACAGCATCCCCAGAGGTAGTATACAGCAGCCCCAGAGGTAGTATACAGCAGCCCCAAAGGTATATACAGCAGTCCCAGTGGTTGTATACAGCAGCCCCGAGGTGTATACAGCAGCCCCAGTGGTATATACAGCCCCAGTGGTAGTATACAGCAGCCCCAGAGGTATATACAGCCCAGTGGTAGTATACAGCATCCCCAGAGGTAGTAAACAGCAGCCCCAGAGGTAGTATCCAGCAGCCCCAAAGGTATATACAGCAGCCCCAGTGGTAGTATCCAGCAGCCCCAGAGGTAGTATACAGCAGCAGCCCCAGAGGTATATACAGCCCCAGTGGTAGTATACAGCAGCCCCAGAGGTATATACAGCCCCAGTGGTAGTATACAGCAGCCCCAGTGGTAGTATCCAGCAGCCCCAGAGGTATATACAGCCCCAGTGGTAGTATCCAGCAGCCCCAGAGGTATATACAGCCCCAGTGGTAGTATACAGCAGCCCCAGAGGTATATACAGCCCCAGTGGTAGTATCCAGAAGCCCCAGAGGTATATACAGCCCCAGTGGTAGTATCCAGCAGCCCCAGTGGTAGTATACAGCAGCAGCCCTAGAGGTATATACAGCCCCAGTGGTAGTATCCAGCAGCCCCAGAGGTATATACAGTCCCAGTGGTAGTATCCAGCAGCCCCAGAGGTAGTATACAGCAGCAGCCCCAGAGGTATATACAGCCCCAGTGGTAGTATACAGCAGCCCCAGTGGTAGTATCCAGCAGCCCCAGAGGTATATACAGCCCCAGTGGTAGTATCCAGCAGCCCCAGTGGTAGTATACAGCCCCAGTGGTAGTATCCAGCAGCCCCAGAGGTATATACAGCACCAGTGGTAGTATACAGCCCCAGTGATAGTATCCAGCAGCCCCAGAGGTATATACAGCCCCAGTGGTAGTAAACAGCCCCCCCCTCCTTATCAAGTCCCCTCCCAGGCTGCGGCAGCTGTCAAAATAACAAACACTTTATACATCACGTTCTGGCGCAGCTCCTCCGCTCCTCCGGTCCCGACTTCTTCTTCTTCTTGTGCCGGCTTCTGTGACCGCGCGCAGGAAATGACGTCATCTCCTGCGCCCGGTCACATGACACCGGCACAAGAAGAAGAAGAAGTCAGGACCGGAGGAGCGGAGGAGCTGCGCCGGAAGGTGATGTATAAAGTGTTTGTTATTTTGACAGCTGCCGCAGCCTGGGGGAAGACATGATAAGGGAGGGGGCTGTTTATTACTACTGGGGGACCCATAATAAGGAGGGGGGGCTGTGTATTGCAATATGCATGGCATCCCTCGCCGTTGATGGACGGGGGGATGCCGTGCATATTCATTGCACTAATGAGGCGGCCCCACGTGACCGCCTGCAGTCACCGCGGGCCCCTCCTGCCTCCTCCAGCCCCCGGTCACAGCCCCCCCCACAGCATCCGTATGACCCGTGTATAAGCCGAGTGGGGGACTTTTCAGCCCAATTTTTGGGCTGAAAAACTCGGCTTATACACGAGTATATACGGTATGTGTTGTTGCCCTATTCTTGAGGCTTATTGAAATTGCGCATGACTTATATACATTATGGGCTCTACTGATTCCTTTCTTGAAAACTATAATATTACCAGTAATATATACTAGATTCCTTGATAGGGCGTTGATCCAGGGAACTAGTCTGATTGCCGTATGTGGAGTCAGGAAGGAATTTTTTTTCCCTAATGTTTGCTACATGGGGTTTTCTTTCCTTCCTCTGGATCAACGTGTTAGGCTATGGGTTGAACTAGATGAACTTAAAGTCTACCTTCAACCTTAAAAACTATGAAGCTATGATCAAAACTGGTGATGATAATGCTGGTATTGATGAGCTAGTGGCAGACACTATTGATTCAAGAGGAAGCATGTACCTCTTCACAAATCAGGAGCGTATGACGAGTGGTGCTCACCTCTGTGTGTGCGACTCCATGAATCTTACTCCTGTTCCTGCTGGAGTCAGATGTGCGGTACAGCAAAAGCATATGCTTGTTTGAATTTGACAAGCTGTAGTCACCTCTGCCATATCTTGTATTATTATGCATAAGGCTGCATTCACACATTGCGTATTTTGCCGCGTTTTTTAACGCGCGCTTTTCAAAATACGCAATGTGCCTTTTGTCTGCCTGCAAAGTGAATGGGAAAGTCACTTTGCAGTGCAGACATTGCGTAAAAATACGCAGTGCGTTTTCCGGGAGAAAACGCAGCTCCGTAAACAATTAATATGTCAATTGTTTACCTAGCTACTTCTGCGTATTCTCCCAGAGGGGAGGAAGAATCCTGCTTCCTCCTCCCCTCTGTGACAGCTGTGGCCGCCCATTAGATTTCACAGTGTATTACTATACACTGTGAAATCTAAATTAAACAAAAGCAAGTGTCTGAAAAATAAAAAAGAATGAATATTTCACCTGTCCGACGCCTTCTGCCGCTGTGCGATCCCCGGTTCCAAGTGAGGTCTCTTCTGACAGGACCTGTGGTGATGTCAGAGGGGCGTTCCCGGGCACTCGCGGTCATGTGATACATATCACATGACCGCGAACAGCTAATCAGCGATGGAAACGCCCCGGGAACGCCCCCCCTCTGACGTCACCACAGGTCTTATCAGTACACCTCTCACTTACAACCGGAGACCGGACAGCGGCAGAAGGCACCAGACAGTGGGAGAAGGCACCGGAGAGGTGATGTATTAATTCTTTTTTATTTTACATACATTTGCCTCTGTTTAATTTAGATTTCACAGTGTATATTAATACACTGTGAAATCTAATGGGGCTGTCACAGAGGGGAGGAGGAAGCAGGATTCTTACTCCCCTCTGTCACATCACTGCGCTTTCTGGGGTAAAGAAAGCGCAGTGTGTGAAAGCCCCTGCGTATTTTGCTGCGCTTTTTTGCGCGGCCAAAAAACGCGGCAAAAAGCGCACGCAAAAAAGCGCAGCAAAATACGCAAATGTGTGAACGTAGCCTAAAATGTGATATACTGTAAAGGAATTTATGTGGTAGCTTTGTCCCCAGTGTATTTTGGGCAGCATGGTGGCTCAATGGTTAGAACTGTTGCTTTGCAGTTTTGAGGTCCTGGATCCACAGTTCAACATCTGAAAGGAGTTTGTATGTTCTTGCAGTGTTGGCGTGGGTTTTCTCCTAACTTCAAATACTTATTGATAGGGAATACCAATGTGTACAGTAATGATAATATTTTTAAAATACTGCAGAATACAATATATAATATACAAGCATGTATAATAAATTATATTATTAGTGTTTGCCAGACTGACTCTGACCACAGAGCTGTGTCTTCAAATACCATATAATGGAGGGTATAGTGTTCTTATATGAATGTATTGGATTATTATGTACAGTATTTGCATGTAAATTCTGTATGTTTAATTATATGTATGTGTCCACCTATTTGCCAAGGTAAAGACTTATCTATGATGAGTTAGGGAAGTAGTTATAAGAAATTAGTGCACCCCTTAAGGTTGGAGCCTGGTTAATAAAACAGCAGTGTAGTTTTGGAAGAAGAGTCCCCAAATAGTAAAAGTGGAACTGACATCGTACACTGTGGGGTGTAGTGGTGAGGAGTCCCACATTTAATTCGGCCGAACTCTCTGAGTCACCTTAGGACTTGAAAACACAAATTGGGACATGGGCCGAGGACAAACATTAGTGTACCTCTACCTGCGTTAGTGCTTGACCCCTGCCTTAGGCGGGCTCCCAGGAAAGAACTACTCCTCCAGTACCTGTTGTTGTGAACTTCAACATAGAGTCTGGAAACAGGTCATCAAGGTGCTAGCAGTAAGGCTAGGGTCACACTTGCTTCATGACCCTAGCCTGGCATATCCATTAAAAACTTAGTGCCAGGCATTATGCTCCCCTAAACTCTGCTCTCCACCCATCCCTTCTACCCTGATTCCTCCCCTCCAGACAGGATCTGAGCTCGACCTGGAGTGGTGTAGTGTGGGCTATGGGTGTCTGGAAACTGGTCAGTGTCCGCTCCTTACCTGAGAGTAGGGTACTACACCTCTGGCTGGGGTGCAGTAGCCCTGTGGCGACTGGATTCGCAGGGGCATCACACTCCTTTCCCCTTAAACTCAGCACATCCTTGGGCTGGAACAAACAAAACAACTGGTGTTAAGACATGCAAAATGTTTAGAAATGCATTCCAACAAGTAACAATTAACTCTTCATCCCTTGACAGGAGGCACTTGTACTTGAACATTGCAAAAATATAAAATAGCTACAATAGGAAAATTATAAATATATAAATAACATAATTAAAACATTTTACAAGGAGTCATTAAAAGTCCAGTGCAATCCTTATCTGGGTGTCCATCACACTATCCAAAGTGCAAAGAAGGTAGGGGACCCACTTAACATAACCTCCAACGTAGGTCCCGGGTGGGCTTCAGGACATCAATGTAGGGATGGGCGAATCTACTCGCTAGGACTCGTTACTCGGCGAGTAGTAAGGGACTCGCAGGACTCGGTACTCTGCGAGTTTCCCAGTGATTACTCGCACGAGTCCAATGCAAATCATCAATCCTAGTTTTGTCAGAAACGCTGACAAAACTAGGATTGCCATTGTTTGCATTAGACTCGTGCGAGTAATCACTGGCTACTGTGCCAGTGATAGCAAGGAAACGCAGATAACTGCTGTTTCTTTGCGAGTCCAGCTGTCTTCTCTGTGCAGCTCCAGGGTCCTAGAGCCCGCCTGCTCACAGACATTATGTAGCAGTGCTGAGATTGTTCTCAGTCTGCTCATTCCCTGTGTACAGACATGAATGTCTGTGCACAGAGATGATGTAGCAGTGCTGAGATTGTTCTCAGTCTGCTCATTCCCTGTGTACAGACATGAATGTCTGTGCACAGAGATGATGTAGCAGTGCTGAGATTGTTCTCAGTCTGCTCATTCCCTGTGTACAGACATGAATGTCTGTGCACAGAGATGATGTAGCAGAGCTGAGATTGTTCTCAGTCTGCTTATTCCCTGTGCATAGACATCTATATTTATGCACAGGGGATGTAGCAGAGAGGACATCGCGTTTTGGACTGCGTCGGACGGAAGAGGATTTTTTTAATTAAAGATGGAGTCCCTAATGGCTTTTTTTTTATTTCTAATAAAAAATTTTCCTTGTGTTGTGTTTTTTTTAAAACAATTTAATAGAAATTCATGGCGGTCATGTCTAATATTGGCGTGACCACCATAAATTTCGGGCTTAGGGCCAGCTGATAATACAAAGCTGGCCCTAACCTCTTTATTACCCAGCGTGCCACCGCTACCAGGGCCGCTGGAAGAGCGGGGTTCAGCGCCAGAGGATGGCGCTTCAATGAACGCGCCATCTTCTGGGGCGGCTGCGGCTGCAATTTGCAGCGGGGGGTGCCCAGAAAGCTTGGGCATCCCTGTGCTGCGGATTCCAGCCCCCAGCTGCTTAGCTGTACCTGGCTAGACATAGAAATTGCGCGGAGCCCCACGCATTTTTTTTTTATTATTTCATGAATTTCAGAGTCAGAGTCTCAGAGTCAGAGTCTCAGAGTCAGAATCTCAGAATTTCATGAAATAATTAAAAAAAAATGCATGGGGCTCCGCGCAATTTCTATGTCTAGCCAGGTACAGCTAAGCAGCTGGGGGCTGGAATCCGCAGCGCAGGGATGCCCAAGCTTTCTGGGCACCCCCCGCTGCAAATTGCAGCCCGCAGCCGCCCCAGAAGATGGCGCGTTCATTGAAGCGCCATCCTCTGGCGCTGAACCCTCTGTTATAAACCAATGACTCAGGAGTAACATTCAGATTCCATAGAAGTCATTGGTAACTGTACTGACCGCAATCCCTGACTACACACCGCAACTAGAAGTAGCCGTGGGATGTAACTAACCAGACCTAGACACCTCTGCACAGCTGGACAACTAACTGTTTCTAAAAATGGATGTAGGAAAAGCTATCTTGCCTCAGAGCAGAACCCCAAAAGAATAGCAAGCCCCCACAGATATTAACTGGGAAACCAGAGAAAGAAAAGCAAACACAGGCAGAGTAAAAGGTTTAGCAAAAGAGGCCAAACTAGCTATATAGGAAAGACAGGATAGAATACTATTGCGGTCAGTATAAAACACTATCAGAAAACCACCAACAGCAGATAGAACAAAAATTACCCTGAGTCACTAAGACTCGGCGCCCTCTATATCTGCAGACTTCTATAAATCAAATGCCAGCAGAACTGGAAATAACAGATAATAGTGAATGGTAAAATTCCTAGGAAGAAAACTTCCTATCTAGGAGCAGATAAACAAATATACAGACTAAATTGCAAACACACAGTTCAAATTAAGACAAAACATAAGCAGAACCTTAAGCACACAAAAGTGTGCCACAAAATATCAATAAACCATCCACTTAGCTTGCAAAGAATTCCACAGAGCAGAAGAAACCAGAGAGATGTGAACTCCTCCAAGAACCAAAGACAACTGGCAAGGATTGATCTACTTCAAATCATTATATGCTCCAAGAACTAGATTGCCAATCATCACCATCACCTGTGAAGCCCACACAGTCAGCTGCATCACCAGCAACAACCACCGGAGGGAGCTCCAATGAATTCACAACAGCCTCCTGCTGGTGACAGTATTCTTCCCAGTTTAAAGTCTCCACTGTCGCTTTTCCTGCTTGGGCCTCTCCGGGGAAGCGCATTAACTCTTTTCCTTGGTTGGCCCATTTGAACACCACCCTCTGTGCACCGATTCTCTCAGACACCGGTTCAGGTGTGAGTGTGACCGTCAACCTATCTATCTACATGTTGCGGTCCCAGAGAAGGTCTTCACCCACCTGGCCAGGTGCAAGGGCAGTCGGGGTGTCTAGGGGCCCCACCAGGGTCTCATCAGCTACCAGGATGTCGGTACTTGCTGCGGTCTCCTTGGCACCAACCTCATCCACCTGCTTCAGGGCAGATGATGGTGGTCTGGACTGCGTCCACCTCTGGGTCATCCTGTTCAACAGGGTGTCCTTCCAGTTCTCCACTGCCTCTAACTGGGTTCTCCTCAACTGCTGGCCCAGGTTCTCCACCTCTCCCTGCAGGAGACCCGGGTCTAGGAGTGACAGCTGCTCGAGGCCTGCCTCCGGTATGCTGGGGGAGTTCTCATTCTCCACCCCAAACTTTATGGCCCCTTGGTCGTCACTCTCTATGGTGCTATGCGGGTTACAAGCCACCATCCTGCTCATCAGTCTGTCTTGCTTTGCGTCTCCTGCTCCCTTCTCTGGGCGGTTTCCTCTCTCTGCGTCTTTGGCCACACCCAGGGGTGGGTCCCTCTGGCCAACGGACAAGTCCTGCTGCACAAAACTTCCTTTGGTGGGCGGGTACGGCTTTTCGTGCCATTTGGCGACTCAGCCCACGAAGAGAGGCCACACCACTCCCTCCTTCATACACATGTTGTCTCTTCTTTTAGCCTGGAACCATTTAAAGTTCTTTTACACAGTCCTTAGGCACATGAGACCCGTTTTACTGGGCTGGTGATCCTGTTAGTAACACCAAGTTGACACGCCTCGTAGGGGCCATGGAGTACTCAAACCCGGGTCTGACGATGTCAGGGATGTCATGGTGGCATGACTCAGTCCGTGGCCCCGGAGCGGTCAATTCAAAGGGGAAGGGGGACTTCTTTGTTACTATTAGTGGGGTTTACTGGACATGTAACCTGGGGATAACAATTGCCTCTCGTGATGCCACCCGCGGGTTGCGGCTAATAATGGCCACTGCTGCTATACAGTGTAATTGTTAGACCCTCCACTGGTAGGGTTAACCCCAGGGCAGCAGATGTTACTGGGTGAGTTGGTACTGATGTTACAGCACAGGGCTGATGGTGCAATGATTAGGTTCACAAACTCAGCGGGGTGCTGTCTCAAGGTCTTTATTCACAGTCTGTTGTTCTGGGTTACAACAATTATCACTGTGTAGCAGCCCGCTGAGCTCTGAGTTCTTGTAGGAAGGGATCAAGGTACTCCTGGGCAACGTGGTGGCACTTAACCGGTACCCCTTTCCTCTGTCCTTTCATGGTAATTCACTCTGCGCTTACATCGCCCTCCTGCCTTGCGCCTCAAACACACAGAGCCCCGAGCCAGTGGCCGCAGGCCTTTGCAGGGCAAATTCTCTCTCTCAGTCCCCTGGACCCCATGTGGCCACCTTTTCGGCAAGTGTGTGCAGTTGCAGATACGGCACTTGGAGATACCACAACCTCTATATTGCTAGCTGAGCCTAATTGTTCTCCACTAGTCTAAGGCCCGGTTCCCCCTACACTGCAGCCTGGTCCCTCCACACTGTCTCACTCGGTGTGGATGCAGGCGTCCCCAGCCGGACTGCTCACTCCCCGGTCTTCTGGGACCCCTTCTGTCTTTAGGAGCACCCCTTTCTCTCTCTCCACTCCTCTGACAGGTCTGGTCTCTCCCAGGTTTTGGGACGAGCTTCCACTGGCTCCAATCCCCAGGACACCTTGTTCTTGCTCTTGTCCTACTTCTGGCAGGCTCTCGGACCCTCACAGACTCCTACAGCTCTTGCCAACCACCCACCAACCAACTGTCTTTTAGATGTTTCTACTGTCCCCTCCAAACAAGATCAGGGACTGTGCTCTCCCTTAGGAGCAATCTCACCCTACCCCGACCTGGAGAGGTGTTGTGCGGACTATGGGTGTCTGTATACCGATCAGTGTCCTCTCCTTACCCGAGTGGAGGGTACTACACCTCTGGCTGGGGTGCAGTACCTCTGTAGTGACTGGATCCGCAGGGGCACTGCAATTGCTCAATTTGCCTGGACAGCCAGGTCTAGGAAGACTTCTGGTGGTTCTAAACATTTTCCATTTAAGGATTATGGCAGATACTCTACTCTTAGGAACCTTGAGCAGAAATTATTTTGTAACCTTGGCCAGATCTGTGCCTTTCCACAATTCTATCTCTGAGTTTCTTTGGCAGTTCCTTTGACCTGAAGATTCTCATTTGTTCTGACATGCACTGTCAACTGTGAGGTCTTATATACAGTTAGGGCCAGAAATATTTGGACAGTGACACAAGTTTTGTTATTTTAGCTGTTTACAAAAACATGTTCAGAAATACAATTATATATATAATATGGGCTGAAAGTGCACACTCCCAGCTTCAATATGAGAGTTTCCACATCCAAATCGGAGAAAGGGTTTAGGAATCATAGCTCTGTAATGCATAGCCTCCTCTTTTTCAAGGGACCAAAAGTAATTGGACAATGGACTCTAAGGGCTGCAATTAACTCTAACGAGGGAGACGCCTTCAACCTGTAATCAATGAAGTAGTTAAAAGGTCAGCGGTGGATTCCAGGTGTGTGGTTTTGCATTTGGAAGCTGTTGCTGTGACCAGACAACATGCGGTCAAAGGAACTCTCAATTGAGGTGAAGCAGAACATCCTGAGGCTGAAAAAAAAGAAAAAATCCATCAGAGAGATAGCAGACATGCTTGGAGTAGCAAAATCAACAGTTGGGTACATTCTGAGAAAAAATGAATTGACTGGTGAGCTTGGGAACTGTAAAAGGCCTGGGCGTCCACGGATGACAACAGTGGTGGATGATCGCCGCATACTTTATTTGGTGAAGAAGAACCCGTTCACAACATCAACTGAAGTCCAGAACACTCTCAGTGAAGTAGGTGTATCTGTCTCTAAGTCAACAGTAAAGAGAAGACTCCATGACAGTAAATACAAAGGGTTCACATCTAGATGCAAACCATTCATCAATTCCAAAAATAGACAGGCCAGAGTTAAATTTGCTGAAAAACACCTCAAGAAGCCAGCTCAGTTCTGGAAAAGTATTCTATGGACAGATGAGACAAAGATCAACCTGTACCAGAATGATGGGAAGAAAAAAGTTTGGAGAAGAAAGGGAACGGCACATGATCCAAGGCACACCACATCCTCTGTAAAACATGGTGGAGGCAACGTGATGGCATGGGCATGCATGGCTTTCAATGGCACTGGGTCACTTGTGTTTATTGATGACATAACAGCAGACAAGAGTAGCCGGATGAATTCTGAAGTGTACCGGGATATACTTTCAGCCCAGATTCAGCCAAATGCTGCAAAGTTGATTGGACGGCGCTTCATAGTACAGATGGACAATGACCCCAAGCATACAGCCAAAGCTACCCAGGAGTTCATGAGTGCAAAAAAGTGGAACATTCTGCAATGGCCAAGTCAATCATCGGATCTTAACCCAATTGAGCATGCATTTCACTTGCTCAAATCCAGACGTAAGACGGAAAGACCCACAAACAAGCAAGACCTGAAGGCTGCGGCTGTAAAGGCCTGGCAAAGCATTAAGAAGGAGGAAACCCAGCGTTTGGTGATGTCCATGGGTTCCAGACTTAAGGCAGTGATTGCCTCCAAAGGATTCGCAACAAAATATTGAAAATAAAAATATTTTGTTTGGGTTATGTTTATTTGTCCAATTACTTTTGACCTCCTAAAATGTGGAGTGTTTGTAAAGAAATGTGTACAATTCCTACATTTTCTTGTTCAAAGTTTTTATTGGTTTTACAATATAAAGGATTGTGTAACAACCAAATAACATTACAATCAATTTGACAGATTTACAAAAAAAAAAAAAAAAAGTTTTGTTCTTTTTTTAACACATTAGAAAATCAGATTTGAATGTTAGTCTATATCCAATAATACAACTTACAATAGTATCTAAGTGGAATAAAATAATTTTCAAATTCAAACTTAGAACATCTGTAAATAAATTACAGGTTAACATGGTAGGAAAGAGAAGGGAAAAAAAAGGGGGGGGGGGGGGGTGAGGATAAGTAGAGTCTATTTAATTGGGTGAAGAGTAGTTAGTATTAGAGTTAGAATGTTTTGAAATAGGGTCATACCTGGAAGGAAAATTTTTGTTCCAAAGTTCCCATTTTTTTTTGTATTTATTTAATGTTTTAGATCTCAGTGAATGGGATAGTTCATGGGCATTGTGTTCAGCAGTTCTTTCCAAGAGAGCCGTGAAGGTGGGAGCCTCAATGTCTCTCCATTTAGCGGCAATTAAAGTTTTTGCTATTAAAATGATATGTATAATCAAAGGTCTAGATTGCCAAGGTATCGATTCACTGTCAAGGAGTAGCAGAACCAATTCCGGGGTGAGTGTACAATTAGTTCCTGTCAAGTCTGTAATCAGAAGTTGGATCTCATTCCAAAAGGTTTCTAGTTTTTTACAGTGCCAAAATATGTGTGAGATGTTTCCCACTTCCAGAAGACAGCGCCAGCATAATGGAGAGTAATCTTCCTTAATTGTATGTAATCGTTGGGGTGTATAATACCATCTGGTGAGTGTTTTGTAGTGGGTTTCTATTAGTGAGGTACAAGGTATCATTTTTTGGAGTTTCAAAAGTGAAAGACTTAATGATTCCACATCAATTAGAATACTTAATTCTTTTTCCCAAGCAAGCAGGTTAGGAGTTTTAGATATAGATGTATCTGAGTTAATGATTTTGTATATACTTTTAGTAGACCAGAATACTGGGGTGAGATGATATTTGAAGAGTTGTGAAATGGGTAGGGGAAAAAGGAAGTTTGGTTTTTTATTGTTAATATAATTGTTAATTTTCTCCCAAGTTGATAAATCTTGATCTTTTAGTTTAAAAGTAGAGCATAATTCGGCAAAGGAGATTAGCTGGTTTCTCCTGTCAATTATATCTGATATGAAGTTAACTCCTAGGTTTTTCCAGGAGTTTAAGTTGAGGAATGGGACTAAAAGGTTTAAAATTTCGGAAGGTATCCAGTTATTTGTGGTAATTGATGGTGAGTTTTCAGTCGCTTTTGTAACTAGATGCTTCCACGCTTGGATTGTCGCTTTGATAGTTAGTTCTTGAGGAAGTCTTTTTGTTTTATCACATAAGTGAGAGAGGAGAAGTAGATTGAGTTTATGTTTAGGGTATTTGGATTCTTCTATGGACAGCCAACTGGGTCTCATATTCTCGCTCCACCAAGTTCTACTTAGGATGATTAAGGTCGAGTTGTAATACGCTGAGAGGTTGGGAATGGCCAATCCTCCATTCATTCTACTTTTTTCTAGAGTATTTCTTGCCACCCTCGGTTTTTTTTGTCCCCATATAAAGTTGTAAAGTTGAGATTGGAGTTTTTTTATCCATTTCTGTTTAATTGAGATTGGGAGGGAGCGAAAAACATAAATTATTTTTGGAAGAACAAACATTCTGTAGGATTCAATTTTTCCTATCCATGACAGGTCAATTTTAGAGATGTGTGCCAGGTCATTTTGAATATTTTTATGTAAGGTATCCAGGTTAGTGTCTGTCAAAGTCGAGGTTTGGGAAGTGATTTGTATACCTAAATAATCCAATGTTTTATTATCCCAAGTTAGGTTATGTTCTTTTTTTAGTGTGGACATGGTTTTGAAATCCAAATTAAAGTGAAGTACTTGGGTTTTATTAAGATTAATTTTATATGAGGATACTTCTGAAAATTCCTGAATAGTTAAAAAGAGGTTCCTGAGAGAGTTAATGGGATCCGAAAGAGTGAGAATAACGTCGTCAGCGAATAGACTGACTTTGTATTCTTTGGTCTTGGTGTGAATACCTCTTATATGTTGGTTCATTCGAATTTTTTCTGCTAAGGGCTCAATGTATAAGTCAAAAAGAGAGGGGGATAATGGGCAACCCTGTCTAGTTCCGTTTGATAGGGGAAAAGTGTCTGATAGTGTGTTATTGGTCAAAATATTCGCTGTTGGGTTGGCATATAATGCTTTGATAATGTGGAGAATATTGCCTTTGAAGCCAAATCTCTCCATTGTGGCAAAAAGATAATCCCAATGGACTCTGTCGAAGGCTTTTTCAGCGTCGACAGAGACCACCACCGCCGGGACTCTCTGTTTCTCTATGTGGGATAGTAAATTAATAATTCTTCGAGTGGCGTCTGCCGAACCTCTATTTTGAATGAAGCCTACTTGGTCACTATGTATAAGTTTAGGGGTAAATTTCTGTATTCTAGTGTTGATCGTTTTTGATATGATTTTAACCCCTTAAGGACCGAGTCACTTTGCAGCTTAATGACCAGACCATTTTTTGTAATTCTGACCACTCTCCCTTTATGAGGTAATATCTCTGGAACGCTTCAACGGATCCTAGCGATTCTGAGATTGTTTTTTCGTGACATATTGGGCTTCATGTTAGTATTAAATTTAGGTCGATAATTTTTGCGTTTATTTGTGAAAAAATAAAAAATTTGGCAAAAATTTTGAAAATTTAGCAATTTTCAAATTTTTAATTTTTATTCTGCTAAACCAGAGAGTTATGTGCCACAAAATAGTTAATAAATAACATGTCCCACATGTCTACTTCACATCAGCACAATTTTGGAAGAAAAAAAAAAATTTGTTAGGACGTTATAAGGGTTCAAAGTTCATCAGCAATTATTCATTTTTCCAGCAAAATTTACAAAACCAATTTTTTAGTGACCACATCACATTTGAAGTCCCTTTGAGGGGTGTACATGACAGAAAACACCCAAAAGTGACACCATTCCAAAAACTGCACCCCTCAAGCTACTCAAAACTATATTGAAGAAGATTATTAACCCTTCAGGTGCTTCACAGGAACTAAAATAATGTTGAAGGAAAAAATGGACATTTTAATTTTTGTAACAAAAATGTTCTTTTAGCCTCAATTTTTTCATTTTCACATGGGCAACAGGATAAAATGCATCCTAAAATTTGTTGGGCAATTTCTCCTGAGTACACCGATGCCTCATATGTGGTCATAAACCACTGTTTGGGCGCACGGCAGGGCTCAGAAGGGAAGGAGCGCAATTTGAATTTTAGAGCCAATTTTCCGTTCAAAAAGTGAAATGGCGCTCCTTCACTTCTGAGCCCTGCCGTGCGCCCAAACAGTGGTTTATGACCACATATAAGGTATCGGTGTACTCAGGAGAAATTGCCCAACAAATTTTGGGATGTATTTTATCCCTTTGCCCATATGAAACTGAAAAAATGTAGGCAAAAAGAATTTTTTTGTGAAAAAAAAGTGTTTTTTTAATTTTTATGAATGAATTTGTGAAGCATCTGGGGGTTCAAAGTGCTCACTATGCATCTAGATACCTTCCTTAGGGGGTCTAGTTTCCAAAATGGGGTCATTTGTGGGGGAGCTCCAATGTGGAGACACACAGGGACCCTCCATACGCGACATGGTGTCCGCTAACAATTTGAATGGAAAATGAGCTCAAATTGTTAGCGGACACCATGTCGCGTTTGGAGGGTCCCTGTGTATCTCCACATTGGAGCTCCCCCACAAGTGACCCCATTTTGGAAACTAGACCCCCGAAGGAACGTATCTAGATGCATAGTGAGCACTTTGAACCCCCAGATGCTTCAGAAATTCATCCGTAAAAATGAAAAAGCACTTTTTTTTCCACTAAAAAATTATTTTTTTCATTATTACGGATCAATTTGTGAAGCATCTGGGGGTTCAAAGTGCTCACTATGTACCTAGATATGTTCCTTTGGGGTCTAGTTTCCAAAATAGGGTCACTTGTGGGGAGCTCCAATGTGGAGACACACAGGGACCCTCCAAACGCGACATGGTGTCCGCTAACAATTTGAGCTCATTTTCCATTCAAATTGTTAGCGGACACCATGTCGCGTTTGGAGGGTCCCCGTGTGTCTCCACATTGGAGCTCCCCCACCAGTGACCCCATTTTGGAAACTACACCCCCAAAGGAACATATCTAGATGCATAGTGAGCACTTTCTACCCCCAGGTGCTTCACAAATTGATCTGTAAAAATGAAAAAAGAAAATTTGTGTGGAAAAAAAAGTGCTTTTTCATTTTTATTGATGAATTTGTGAAGCATCTGGGGGTTCAAAGTGCTCACTATGCATCTAGATATGTTCCTTAGGGGGTCTAGTTTCCGAAATGGGGTCACCTGTGGGGGAGCTCCAATGTGGAGACACACCGGGGCCCTCCAAACGCGACATGGTGTCCGCTAACAATTTGAATGGAAAATGAGCTCAAATTGTTAGCTGACACCATGTCGCGTATGGAGAGCCCCTGTGTGTCTCCGCATTGGAGCTCCCCCACAAGTGACCCCATTTTTGAAACTAGACCCCCAAAGGAACATATCTAGATGCATAGTGAGTACTTTGAACCCCCAGATGCTTCACAAATTGATCCATAATAATGAAAAAATAAATTTTTTGTGGGAAAAAAAAGTGCTTTTTCATTTTTACGGATTAATTTCTGAAGCATATGGGGGTTCAAAGTGCTCACTATGCATCTAGATACGTTCCTTAGGGGGTCTAGTTTCCAAAATGGGGTCACTTGTGGGGAGCTCCAATGTGGAGACACACGGGGACCCTCCAAACGCGACATGGTGTCCGCTAACAATTTGAATGGAAAATGAGCTCAATTTGTTAGCGGACACCATGTCGCGTTTGGAGGGTCCCCGTGTGTCTCCACATTGGAGCTCCCCCACAAGTGACCCTATTTTGGAAACTAGACCCCCAAAGGAACGTATCTAGATGCATAGTGAGCACTTTGAACCCCCAGGTGCTTCAGAAATTCATCCGTAAAAATGAAAAAGCACTTTTTTTCCACAAATAATTTCTTTTTTCATTATTACGGATCAATTTGTGAAGCATCTGGGGGTTCAAAGTGCTCACTATGCATCTAGATATAATCCTTTGGGGGTCTAGTTTCCAAAATGGGGTCACTTGTGGGGGAGCTCCAATGTGGAGACACACAGGGGCTCTCCATACGCGACATGGTGTCAGCTAACAATTGGAATTGTTAGCGGACACCTTGTAGGATATGAAGAGCCCCTATGTGCCTAAACATTGGAGCTCCCCCACAAGTGACCCCATTTTGGAAACTAGACCCCAAAGGAACGTATCTAGATGCATAGTGAGCACTTTGAACCCCCAGGTGCTTCAGAAATTCATCCGTAAAAATGAAAAAGCACTTTTTTCCCACAAATAATTTCTTTTTTCATTATTACGGATCAATTTGTGAAGCATCTGGGGGTTCAAAGTGCTCACTATGCATCTAGATATAATCCTTTGGGGGTCTAGTTTCCAAAATGGGGTCACTTGTGGGGGAGCTCCAATGTGGAGACACACAGGGGCTCTCCATACGCGACATGGTGTCCGCTAACAATTGGAATTGTTAGCGGACACCTTGTAGGATATGAAGAGCCCCTATGTGCCTAAACATTGGAGCTCCCCCACAAGTGACCCCATTTTGGAAACTAGACCACCCAAGGAACATATCTAGATGCATAGTGAGCACTTTGAACCCCCAGGTGCTTCACAAATTGATCCGTAAAAATGAAAAAAGAAACTTTTTGTGGAAAAAAACGTGCTTTTTCATTTTTATGGATGAATTTGTGAAGCATCTGGGAGTTCAAAGTACTCACTATGCATCTAGATACGTTCCTTCGGGGGTCTAGTTTCCAAAATGGGGTCACTTGTGGGGGAGCTCCAATGTTCAGGCACACAGGGAGGGGCTCTCCATACCCGACATGGTTTCCGCTAACAATTGGAGCTAATTTTCTATTGAAATTGTTAGCGGACACTATGTCGCATATGGAGAACCTGTGTGCCACCAGCACAAGGGCAACTGGTAGAGTTGGGGTACAGCACCAGAAAATGCCGCCTCTAATGAATGCGCTATTTTCTTGGGTGGCTGTGGGTTGAAATTTGCAGCGTGGGGGACCCACAACATTTGAGTCTCTCCACGCTGAGGATTCCAGTCAGCCAGCTACCAAGTTGTACATGGCTGGCTACAAATACAGCGAAGGCTTTATTTTATTTCTAGAACTAATTCTAGAAAAAAAAATGACGTAGGGCTCCGCCATATTTTTGGTCCAGCCAGGTACAACTTGGCAGCTACAGACTGCCAGCAACCCCCAGCTGCCTCGCTGTACCTGGCTGCAACCAAAAATACAGCGAAGCCCATTTTTTTTTATTTCTAGAACTAATTCTAGAAAAAAAAATGACGTAGGGCTCCGCCATATTTTTGGTCCAGCCAGGTACAACTTGGCAGCTACAGACTGCCAGCAACCCCCAGCTGCCTCGTTGTACCTGGCTGCAACCAAAAATACAGTGAAGCCCATTTTTTTTCATTTCTAGAACTAATTCTAGAAAAAAAAATGACGTAGGGCTCCGCCATATTTTTGGCCCAGCCAGGTACAACTAGGCAGCTGGGGGCTGGAATCCTCAGCATGGAAAGGCCCAAGCGTTCTGGGCCCCCCATGCTGCGAATTGCAGCCCGCAGCCGCTCCAGAAAATGGCGCATTCATTGAAGCGCCATTTTCTGGCGCTGTACCCATGCTCTTCCAGTTGCCCTGGTGCCGGTGGCGAACTGGGTAATAAAGGGGTTAATGCCAGCTTTTTATTGGCAGCTGGCACTAAGCCCGAGATTCATAATATAGGGCCAATGTTAGACCCGCCATTAGGAATCTCTGGTAAATAGTCAGAAAATACACACATAGAAAAATCTTTTTATTTGAAATAAAAACACAAACAAAATTCGGACTCCATCTTTATTATGAAGATCCGACGTAGTCCACAACGAAGGTCCCACGACGCTCGATTGCCTCCGACGTAGTCCACAACGAAGGTCCCACAACGCTCGATCGCCTCTGCTCAATCCAGAGACTGCAGCAAGGGATCAAGTGTCCTCTTCCTACAGTCTCAGGGGTCAGAGTTATGGTGCACTGTATGACAATGATCAGTTATACAGTGCACCATGACTATGATCCCAGAGACTATAACAAGAGGACACTTGATCCCTTGTTGCACCCATCCATCCACCTATGCACCCATCATCCACGCACGCACATCCACGTATGCACATCCACGCATGCACACAACCACGCACGCACATCCACGCATGCACACATCCACGCACGCATGCTGACATCCACGTACATCCACACACACATCCACGTACATCCACATCCACGTACGCACACTTCCACGCACGCACATTCACACACGCACATCCACGTACGCACATCCACGCACGCACATCCACGTACGCACATCCACGTACGCACATCCACGTACGCACATCCACGTACGCACATCCACGCATGCACACAACCACGCACACACATCCACACATGCATATCCACGTACGCACATCCACGTACGCACATCCACGTACGCACATCCACGCATGCACACAACCACGCACACACATCCACACAAGCACATCCACGCACGCACACATCCATCCATCCATCCACCCATCCATCCATCCACCCACCCATCCATCCATCCATCCATCCATCCACCCATCCATCCACCCATCCATCCATCCATCCATCCATTCATTCATTCTTTCATTCTTTCATTCATTCTTTCATTCATTCATACTTACCCAGCGATGAGGAGGAGGAGCCCCTGAGAAGAGGAGGAGCCACACTGCAGAGGAGGCCCGACGGTGCGGGCGGGTGCACCGAGCGTGCAGCCCGCCAGGATAGGTGAGTGGGGCTGGGGACCGGGGACCGGGGGCTGGGGACCGGGACCAGCAGGGAGGAGGAGGAGGAGGAGGAGGGGGCCCTGCAGCTTCGTCGGCGGGCGCACAAGCCCGCCGGCAGCCAAACAATGCAGGGTGGAGGGCGGGGATGGACGGGAGACAGGGGGGCTGCACAGGGGACGGGGACAGGACACAGGGGGCTCAGGGCACGAGGGGGGGCTACAGGACACGGGGAGCTGGACACAGGGGGCGGGGACCGCACACAGGAGGGGCTGCACAGGGGACGGGGACCGCACACAGGAGGGGCTGCACAGGGGACGGGGACAGGACACAGGAGGGGCTGCACAGGGACGGGGACAGGACACAGGGGGCTCAGGACACAGGGGGGGGCTACAGGACACAGGGGGAGCTGGACACAGGGGGCTGGGACAGGACACAGGGGGAGCTGGAGCATCAGCTCATGGCCGGCGGCTGCGGTGCAACCCGCCCGCAAATAAGAGTGATTGCGGTGGGGGAGGGGGGTGAAGGGGTTAACAGGGGTGCCCACACCTCTGCCCCTAACCCTTGGCTGTCACTGACAGCTTTTAGATTTGAGCTGTCACTGTTCGTTTAGGAGCAGTGACAGTTCAAAGCCATGACGAGTATACTCGTCATGATGCGGGAACTGACATCTTTTCATGACGAGTATACTCGTCATTGGTCGTAAAGAGGTTAAGGTCTGAATTAAGTAGGGAAATTGGTCTAAAGTTTGCTACATCTTCTGGGTCACCTTTATTTTTTGGAATAACTGTAATAGTAGCTTGAAGGGTTTCTTTAGATAAAGGTGCATTAAAGTTGGTAAGTGAGTTTAATAGCTTAGTTAAATAAGGTGCTAAAATTTCCTGGTATGTAACATAATATTCGTTTTGTAATCCGTCGGGTCCAGGGGATTTTAGTTTTTTTAGAGATTTGATTGTGTCTAATATTTCTTCTACTGTGTAAGGGGAGTTTAAGTCTTCAAGATCTTCTTTGGAGAGGGAAGGTAGGTCCATTGAGTTAAGGAAGGTAGTGATTTTAGATTGGGAAGCAATATGTTCCGAATGGGATTGTTGTAGATTGTACAGGCACTTGTAGAAGTCAGCAAAGGTGTCCGAGATTTTTTGTGGCATTTTTTCTAGAATATTGTTCTTGTTTTTAATTTGAGAAATATTAGTTTTGGATCTACGAACTTTTATGAGTTTCGCGAATAGTTTAGATGGCTTATTAGAGCAATTATGAAAGTTTGATTTATTTAGACGAGAAATCTTATCGTAGTCAGATACCAATAAGGATTTAAGTTCCATTCTTAATTTAAGGATTTCTTTCATAGTTAATTCATTGGGATGATTAGCTACAGATAATTCTAGTTCTTTGATTTTATGAATTAAGTTCTTTGTTTCCAAAATTAAAGATTTTTTATGTCTGGAATTAAGTTGTATTAATGTCCCTCTTATCACAGCTTTGTGGGCGGACCAGATAGTTGAAATAGGAATTTCTTCGAGGTCGTTTTCGCTAAAATATAATTTTAATGTTTGTTCTATTTCTGATTTGAAGTGTGGATGGGAAAAGAGAAAAGAGTTTGCTCTCCATACATTTCTACGGTTTTGGGGGCAGCCATGGTAAGTTACAAATAAAACTGGTGAGTGGTCTGACCAAGATTTCGGGAGGATTTTGACTGATTTAATACATCTAAGAGAGGAGATGTCAGTAAGAATTAGGTCAATACGTGACAGGGATTTGTGGACGTTAGAAAAGTGGGTATATTCTATTGAGGAGGAGTTTATACATCTAAAAGCATCGTAAAGTTCTTCTTTTTTTAGTAGTGGGTCTAATTGGGTGTTTTGATTTCTGCTCTTGTTGGAAGAATCAAGGTTACTGTTTGGGACTGCGTTGAAGTCTCCGAAGATATACAAGATACCTTCTTGTTTCTGTCGTACAATTCGTAGAAGTTTTTTTAAGAGAGCGATTTGACCAGTGTTAGGGGCGTAAATATTAACTAATGTATGGATAACATTGTCTAATTGGCATATGAGGATTATATATCTTCCTTCTGTATCTTGAATTAATTCTTTTTTTTCAAATTTGATCGTTTCTTTAATTAGTATAGCTACGCCTGCTTTCTTTTTTTTATTTGATGATAGAAAAATGTGAGGGTAACGTGGATTTGAGAATTTAGGTTGATTCTCAGCACTGAATCTAGTTTCCTGCAGTCCGGCAACGTCTATGTTAAGTTTTTTTAGCTCCCTCCATGTATAAAACCGTTTTTGTGGCGAGTTAAGACCATTAGTGTTAAGTGATAGAAAGTTGTGGGTCATAGTAATTGTTGGAGTATCTTGTTTAAATAAGACTCTACTGGGGAGGAGTGGGTTAGGAAAAAGAAAGGAAAAGTAGCGTTATCTAAAGAAACCAATCAACAGAAGAGGGGAGAATGGGGAAGTAAAATTAAGTTATCAGGAATTCGTCACTCAGTGACGTATCAAAAATTTATTCAGAGGAAGGGTTCTACGGAACCGATGTATTCCTTCCTTAAGGCTAATGTTTTGGCCAGAGTGCCATTTTGTGATCGTTTATCAGAGTCATAGTTGTTGAAGAGGTTTTCAGCTCGAGCCTTTGATATGGAGGTCTTTTAGGGTTTCAAGTCCTATTCCCGCCTCTTCAATGGTGTAGTTTTTTTCTTTATAAGTGAAAATAACATTTGAAGAGGGGTGGCTCCATCTATATAAAATATGGTTGGCTCTTAGGACGTCTGTTATTGGATTTAGAGACCGTCTTTTGTTTAGAGTCTCTTTTGAAATGTCAAGAAAGACCTTGATGTTGTTGTAGGGAGATGGCAGGGTTTTATTTTTTTTCAAGTAGTCATTTAATTGGTCCTTGGTTGGAAAAAAAGAAAATTTGGCAATGACATCTCTAGGGACATCTTCTGCTAATCAAACAGGCTTAGGCAGTCTGTGTGCCCTTTCTATTGAATATTCGATTTCTTGTTTTCCTGGGACAGTTTTTTTTGTTAGGTTTTTGATAAAGTTAGGGAGATCTTGTGGTTTAACCGTTTCGGGTATTCCTCTAAATTTAAGATTTACTCTTCTGTCTCTGTCCTCCCTATCAGCCAATTTATCCTTTAGGTATTTGATTTCTTCCTTCATTTTTATCTGTTCGGTCTTGGTTGATTTGGTGTCAATTTTGAGTTCGGAGATTGCCTGGTCCTGTCTGTCTACTCTGGATGCTATTGTGGCAACAGTAGTTTTGATTTAATCTAAGTGAGAGTCCAAATTGTCTTCCAATTTAAATTGGAATGCAGTAAAGAGATTCACCATAAAGTCTTTGTCTAGAGGTTGGCCCGGCTTGTAGTTAAGGAGAGATTCCAGTCCCATTGTGTCTGTTTTCATTTTTCGTCTAACAGGGCTTCTAGTAGTGGAATCCTGATTTAAGGTCGGATTGCTTTTGGTGGGGGTCATAGCGTTAGTTTTAGAGGGGGTACTCATCTCTTTCCTTTTGGATGAATATGAGGATTCGTTCATAGGTGTTTCTGCTGGGGTCTCAAAGTGATCGCCTTGTTTGCCCTTTTTGATAGTCTGAGTGGACTGGTATGGTGTGGGTATCTTACTTTTCAATGGTGATTTTTGTAAATCTCCTGCAAGTTCAATTTCTTGAGGAGTTGAGGTAGGTTTGGCTTTAGAAGGCATATTGTGTCAGACTTTGTCTGAATATTCTAGTGGGTTTTTGGTGGTAGTTCACTTAGGATATTGGTGATTGGAGAGGTGTTATCAGCACCCTGTATAGTGGGGCTTTAGATGTAGGAACTTATAAAGTCGTGAGGTAAGGGATTTTTGTTTCTAGAATTAGTCACAGGTAGAGTGTAGGATTACATATGTAACAATAGAAACTTAAAGTCTAATTACTAGTTTCAATCAAACATTCAATTAAAGATATCACTAGAATGCAGACTTTTACACTTAATATATAATACAATATATAACAAAGTAATCTCTCTTGAGGAAGATATAAGGCTTGTTATAATTGATCCAGATATCCAGGACATAAACTATTGGAAATTTATACAGGATAGTTTAACTTTCAGGCAAAACAGGACCTTAAGTTATGAACTGTTTTCTTATTACCTCATAAAAGCCGGCTGCAGATAGAGGTGAGGTAAAAAAGTGTCTCTTTCACCCTGTCTGGTGTCAAGTTTCAGGTCTGAGTTTACAAATCTCCTCTCTGGATTTTAGCAGACAGATAGTGCAGGCAGACTTATAGAATTAGATTTTGTTGTAGAGTAGCAGATCTATAGTTAGTCTGTTTAGATAAATCAGCAGGTATGTCAAAGTACAGCTCAACAAGTAGTGGAGGAGGGGAGATAGGGAAAACAAATGGGAAAGGTCCAAGCTGTTTGGCTGTTGTGGTATGAGAAAGGAATTACCTGCTCGGCTACAGCACAACACAAGGGTGAAGGAAAGTTGTTTATTGAGGCTTGTGTGCGTTGGAATGTCAAAGGAGAGCACTCACTTGCTTGGAGATCTTAATCTCTTTCTCTCTGCTTTCAATGTTCGTTTCTGTGCTGCATGGGAGCAAGCTTGTAAAGTTAGGATCTCTTTCTTTACTGTATTACACACTGCTGTAACCTGGCTGCGTCAGGAGGTGGCGCTCCAGAGCTGTCAGAAGTCGCACTTTCAATGTCAGGATCTGTAATATCCCTCCGCCTGATTTCTCCCTGCGATCCGGTAGGCAAATAGTCCCTCACCGTTTGTCACCGATTCTTGCGTCTTGTGCGAACAAACTTTGAAAAATCTTGAAAAATCCTTACTATGATGGGAAATGCTTTGTATCCCTTCTCCCAAATGGGAGTAAGTGATATATCACGCAGCTCCTCACGGCTCCTCCGGTCCCGGGTCTGTCCGCAGTCGGCTAAGTCCTCAGGTGGGTTACCGGGAGCTTGTGAAATGTAGGAGTATAAGGTTTAGTCACCCTGAGACGCCAGGCAGTTCAGGATCTCTGAGTGAGAGAGAGGACTGGTAGCTGCACATTGAGGAAAATGGCGCCCAGAGCTGACAAGATCCTGTCTGAGGTAATATAAGGTCCCGGTGTGAGTTCTCCTTACCGGAGCCACTAGTTGGTTGACCCGAGTGTTCCTCAGCTCTTTACTAACAGTTCTATGTAGCTTTGGTGGGATAGTCTATCTTGTATCAGACCGAAAATCCCGTCGCTGTTTCAAAGGCACAGGAGCTCAGTGGGATTCTGACTACTCCATGGAGCTGCAGGCCACGCCTCACAATTCCTACATTTTCTATCAGATATTTTTGTTCAACCCTTCAAATTAAACGTTACAATCTGCACTTGAATTCTGTTGTAGAGGTTTCATTTCAAATCCAATGTGGTGGCATGCAGAGCCCAACTCGCCAAAATGGTGTCACTGTCCAAATATTTCTGGCCCTAACTGTACAGTAGTTAGGTGTGTGTGCCTTTCCAAATCAAGTCCTATCAGTTTAATTAAATACAATTGGACTCCAATGAAGTAGAACCATCTCAAGGAGGATCACAAGGAAAAGGACAGCATGTGACTTAAATATGGGTGTCTGAGCAAAGGGTATGAATACTTATGTCCATGTGACATTTTAGTTTTTCCTTTTTTAATAAATTTGCAAGAATGTGTACATTTCTGTTTTCTTTCAGTCAAGATGTGAAAACTTTAAAGGGGTCTGAATATGTGGCGCCCCACTGGTCGGTGCGCCATGGAGGGGTACTGAACCTAGACCAGCGTGTGTAGTATCCCTGTGACCAGGGGATGGAAATATTAGTCTGAGGCCCTCACCACGCTCATTCACACACCTAGAGCTAGGGGATCAATTGGTTAACCCATTGCTAAGGTAACCGATCCTGGTGGGTAGAGTTAGGTGGGTAGTGAAGTGCGGAAAGAAGTTAGTGAGTCAGTTCGTCAGGGGAGAGAGAAGAAGAGGGACCCTGTGAGTGCCGCAGAGGGAGGGCACCTAAAAGACGGTGACCAGGACTAAGGGGGATCCTCAGGTGTTAGCTAAGAACCTAATCCGGAACGGCACCTTGCCCAGAGGAACCCAGTCCAACACCAGGGGACCGGCTCCGAGGCATTTACCCCTGAGCCGCAGAATCAGTCAGGACGCGAGCTCCTTCAAGAAGCCGCAGCCCAGTCCTGCATACCCCATAAGGCCTGTGGAGGGTAGGAGGACCTTAGTTAAGGAAACGCCTGTGAGTGAGTGCCGTGACTGTATACCTGTAAGCTGTCTGAAGACTACCAGTAAAACCCGTTCAGAGCCTAATCAATGTATGGTGTCTTATTCCATTGTGCCGGGAGAAGTTACCAAGCCTCCCACCTGCAGAGCTGCCTCCCTGTGTCAGCGACCATGACAACGAGTACCGCAGCACTGCCCTGGGGATTCTGCTCCACCTACGGGGAGCAATACCACCTAGCTGCACCCACATCATCCTCAGAGGTCTGAGAACAGCGCTGGTGCATTCACCTGATACCGGAGGTGGTGTCACGAACATTTTCTTTTTTTAGTTTTCTTTTTACACATTTTTAGCGACCACCAGGGCCACGGGCCTGGGCACCGGCCACCAGTGACAGGAACCATTAATCAATGACCGGGTACCGAGTATCCCAAGGCTTTGGGGTGGGTCAAATACTTTCTGTACCCATTGTAGATAGATAGATGTCAAACAGCTATATATTGTTCCACCCCCCTTATATATTGAAAGTTTGCACTCTTTAGTGCTTTTCTTGTTGCACTAGGTTTAGAAGGGTCATCTTTCATGGACCCTTGCCACCCTAAAAATAGCAAACAGAAGCCACCCCAGAAATGGCACCTCCATAAGATGCACCAATCTTCACCCCGGCTCTTCCCGCTATCTTGGCACAGTGGCAGTCAGGGTAATAAAAGTGGTTAATGACAATTGAGTATTATCACCTGTTATCAAGCCCTGAATTGTTAATTATGAGTCATTTATAATACTCCTACATTACCAATCCAGTGACTAAATAGTTAAAAAATGCAGGCACAGAGAAAAATCCTTTATTAGAACTAAAACACAAGGAGAAACTTTCTTTATTTAAAAAAAAATCACAGACAACCCGCTGTTAAACATTTATTAAGCCCAAACATACCCCCAATGATATTCCACAGAAAGGTTCCTTAAGATCTGCAGTGCTGATAAATCCCTGTGAGCAGACACATGTCTGTTCACCTGGGGCAGCAAGCTCACAGTGACACACAGCTGTGGCTGAGATCGTGGAGCCATAAATGTGTTCATTAGAGGATTTATGCATGCTCTGTCCTCAAATGAACTGTCTGATGTCACTGCTCAGCTCAGAAAGCTCGCTGGCTGTCCCTGAGCGCTGCTTTCGAAGGGTGGACACATCTCCACTCATTGAGTTGTAGCAGAGCTAAGATGGTTTGCCACGAGACAACTTGTTCTGGCTGTGTTTTACAGTCGGACGGTATGTTTGTTAGTAGTAACGAGGGGAAGCAGGGATGTTTGTGTCTTTTATCTCAAATAAATAATTTTTCTCTGTGCTATGTTTTTTTACTACTTACATATAAATTGATAAAGGCCGGGTCTAACATAGGCCTCATATTATCAATCTAGGGCTCGGTGCCTAGATGGCTAATCCTCAGAAGAAATTATCCCCTTATCACCTTGTCTGTTACTGGCACCAGGGAAACTGGAAGAGCAGAGTAACTGCCAGTTTTAGCATCTCTGTTGGAGGTGCAAATTCTGGGGCGGCTGTGGTTTGCAATTTTTAGCATTGGGGGGCCCAGAACTCTTAGGCTTCACCATGCTGAGAATTCTAGCCCCCATCTGCCTGAGTTACCTTGGTTGGTAATCAAAAATACGGTGAAACCCACACCCATTTTTTCAATGATGTATTTATTTTTACAGTAATATGACATCAGTTTGGTTGCCATACTGGCAACCAATCACAAACATCAGCAGATGGGGTGGGCAGGGCTAATTCTGACTTTAACCACTTTAGGCAGAAAGCAAGCAATATAGGGAAGAGTGCACTCATTGTATGTTCAGTTCCCATATCTTGGACCCAGGCACAGGATCCCGGGTTGACCCAGAAAGTCCTGCCGGATCAGAATTGGATAGCGGTTCCTGTTCTTCCTTACTGGCTTTTCTTTTCTTGGGGACTCTCTTCCTGAAACTACACCACAGATCCTTTTTGTTAACTAGGTCCCATCCCTAGGTAATATTACTGATTACTATTAATAAGTTTAATAATTTTAAGGGGATCAAATCTATACCTGTAGCCACTGAATGACTATTCACCTACAATTAGACTCATCAACTCTAGACATAAATGCATAATACACATATACAGTATAACACATTCTCCCAAGGGGGAACAAATCGACCCTTGACCTTATACAGGAAACGTCAGGATTTATAGATATGTTAATAATATTCAAAGTATGCCACAATGGAAAAAACTTTGAAAACATCTTGATTTTTTCAGTATTGAGTATGAGCGCCATGATCATAAACATACAGAATTACATACCTTTGCATGTTATCATTAGATTAGTGTTAGGCTGAGGAATTTTCTACAACACTTGGGCACACACATCATCAATATTCACTGGTGACATCTCCCTTTGTGATTGCTTACCGAGCCGCCGGGTATGTACTGTACGCAAATTGCGTACAGTACCTCGGACAGCTCCAGACTTCAGGAGACTGCATCAATGTACAGTACGTTATTAGCGTACAGTACCTTGGACAACTCCTGACTTCAGGTGACCGCTAGTGATGGGCGAATCCTAAATTACTCGGAATCGCTTGACTCTAGCGAGTCCGAGCCCAGGACTCGCTACTCGTTGCGAGTCTAGCGAGTCCAATGTTAATGAATGGGGAAGCGAGTAATAGTGAGTAGTGTGAGATTTACAAATCGCAGATGTGTCTCGGAAGCTTCAGCCTGAAGCAATCCTAGTTGTGTCATTTATTTGCATTGCTCGTTTACTTTGTAAGTAATCGCTGACTCGCACAGATAAGATCCTGTCTTCTCTGTGTTCTGGCTGCCCCAGCTCCAGGGTCCTAGAGCCTGCCTGCTGCCTGATGTAGCAGAGCTGAGATTGTTCTCAGTCTGCTCATTCCCTGTGTACAGACATGAATGTCTGTGCACAGAGATGATGTAGCAGAGCTGAGATTGTTCTCAGTCTGCTCATTCCCTGTGTACAGACATGAATGTCTGTGCACAGAGATGATGTAGCAGAGCTGAGATTGTTCTCAGTCTGCTCATTCCCTGTGTACAGACATGAATGTCTGTGCACAGAGATGATGTACCAGAGCTGAGATTGTTCTCAGTCTGCTTATTCCCTGTGCATAGACATCTATATTTATGCACAGGGGATGTAGCAGAGAGGACATCGCGTTTTGGACTGCGTCGGACGGAAGAGGATTTTTTTAATTAAAGATGGAGTCCCTAATGGCTTTTTTTTTTATTTCTAATAAAAAATTTTCCTTGTGTTGTGTTTTTTTTAAAACAATTTAATAGAAATTCATGGCGGTCATGTCTAATATTGGCGTGACCGCCATAAATTTCGGGCTTAGGGCCAGCTGATAATACAAAGCTGGCCCTAACCTCTTTATTACCCAGCGTGCCATCGCTACCAGGGCCGCTGGAAGAGCGGGGTTCAGCGCCAGAGGATGGCGCTTCAATGAACGCGCCATCTTCTGGGGCGGCTGCGGGCTGCAATTTGCAGCAGGGGGTGCCCAGAAAGCTTGGGCATCCCTGCGCTGCGGATTCCAGCCCCCAGCTGCTTAGCTGTACCTGGCTAGACATAGAAATTGCACGGAGCCCCACGCATTTTTTTTTAATTATTTCATGAAATTCTGAGATTCTGACTCTGAGACTCTGAGACTCTGACTCTGAAATTCATGAAATAATTAAAAAAAAATGCGTGGGGCTCCGCGCAATTTCTATGTCTAGCCAGGTACAGCTAAGCAGCTGGGGGCTGGAATCCGCAGCGCAGGGATGCCCAAGCTTTCTGGGCACCCCCCGCTGCAAATTGCAGCCCGCAGCCGCCCCAGAAGATGGCGCGTTCATTGAAGCGCCATCCTCTGGCGCTGAACCCCGCTCTTCCAGCGGCCCTGGTAGCGGTGGCACGCTGGGTAATAAAGAGGTTAGGGCCAGCTTTGTATTATCAGCTGGCCCTAAGCCCGAAATTTATGGCGGTCACGCCAATATTAGACATGACCACCATGAATTTCTATTAAATTGTTTTAAAAAAAACACAACACAAGGAAAATTTTTTATTAGAAATAAAAAAAAAAGCCATTAGGGACTCCATCTTTAATTAAAAAAATCCTCTTCCGTCCGACGTAGTCCAAAACGCGATGTCCTCTCTGCTACATCCCCTGTGCATAAATATAGATGTCTATGCACAGGGAATAAGCAGACTGAGAACAATCTCAGCTCTGCTACATCATCTCTGTGCACAGACATTCATGTCTGTACACAGGGAATGAGCAGACTGAGAACAATCTCAGCACTGCTACATCATCTCTGTGCACAGACATTCATGTCTGTACACAGGGAATGAGCAGACTGAGAACAATCTCAGCACTGCTACATCATCTCTGTGCACAGACATTCATGTCTGTACACAGGGAATGAGCAGACTGAGAACAATCTCAGCACTGCTACATCAGGCAGCAGGCGGGCTCTAGGACCCTGGAGCTGCACAGAGAAGACAGCTGGACTGGCTCGCAAAGAAACAGCAGTTATCTGCGAGTTTCCCTGCTATCACTGGCACAGTAGCCAGTGATTACTCGCGAGTCTAATGCAAACAATGGCAATCCTAGTTTTGTCAGCGTTTCTGACAAAACTAGGATTGATATTGATTTGCATTGGACTCGTGCGAGTAATCACTGGGAAACTCGCAGAGTACCGAGTCCTGCGAGTCCCTTACTACTCGCCGAGTAACGAGTCCTAGCGAGTAGATTCGCCCATCCCTAGTGACCGCACCAATGTACTGTACGCAAAGTGCATACATTACCGCCACCGGCATTTTCAGTATATTTCTAAAAGCCGACAATTGCTGGCTTTGAGTTACACCTTCTATTAACCCCTGCACAACCAGTGTGTGCAGTCAGCATGTGTCCAGGGAGTGTGGACACTCCTTGGACATATGCTGGCACCACACAAACAGCAGTTTAACTATTCAGTTACAGCAGTGCAAGATGATTGGTTACTGTACCGGGAAACTGGCAAATTCAAACCCTGTGGCTTTGACAGCCTCTGATTTTAAACTCAGTGGTAAATGCTGACTGCGGTCCTGAAGTTTGCTTCAGGACCGTGGACAGCATCGCACTCACATGCACCACACACACACTCACGCAGCACACTCGCAGCACCCTCACATGCATACAGCCATGCACACTCACCCACACGCACCACACTCACACAAATCAAGCATTACACTTGCATCATTGTCATGCTTCAAACACACTCTTTGTTTGATGAATGACAGTTTGCCTCCAGCCTTAGTCAGAGATTTTTGTTTGTCCACATCGATAGTACAGAATTTTTGCACTTCTAGTGGTATCCTTTTTTCGAACAGGAATATGGTAATTGTTTTTTTTTTAAAATGCACGTTCTGGCTTTTTAATCATGTGTCCACCTAACATTTTTTATTTTGTCATTTCTGGAAGGAAGTTACATTTTGTTTACAAAGTTGAAAAGGTAGATTTAAAAAGTGTAGGCATTTAACTGTATGTCTGCTTTTACACTCCTGATTTAGTAGTCCAATTTAAAGGGAACCAACCACCTCAGATGACGTCTATAAGCGGATAATCCATGTCCCTGGACCCTACCTACACCATTGCAGCTATCTTTTTGCTAAGAATATTGATAACAGCAAACCGAAATAAACAGTTTATAAGCTTACATGACTTCACTACGAGAGGGCGTCTCCCTTGGGCTCCAGTACGAGAGGGCTGTGTCTCCAGCAGCTTGAGTGACTTTCCTCCCCCTCCCTCTCTGTTTGCAGCACGTCACTGAAGGACGTGATATTATCTTTCTGTGGGCGGGCACGGACGGGAGCTGGCTTGCGTGCCCGCCCACAGAAAGATAATATCACGTCCTTCAGTGACGTGCTGCAAACAGAGAGGGAGGGGGAGGAAAGTCACTCAAGCTGCTGGAGACACAGCCCTCTCGTACTGGAGCCCAAGGGAGACGCCCTCTCGTAGTGAAGTCATGTAAGCTTATAAACTGTTTATTTCGGTTTGCTGTTATCAATATTCTTAGCAAAAAGATAGCTGCAATGGTGTAGGTAGGGTCCAGGGACATGGATTATCCGCTTATAGACGTCATCTGAGGTGGTTGGTTCCCTTTAACAATTGTACAGGCCTCACCAATACTGGGACTGCTGTCACATTTTGCTCTCTGTTTGTGTACCAATGCCAAGAGTGTGCAAAGCAGTAATCAAAGCAAAAGGTGGCTACTTTGAAGAACCTAAAATATAAGACATTTTCAGTTGTTTCACACTTTTTTGTTAAGTAAATAATTCCACGTGTTAATTCATAGTTTTGATGCCTTCAGTGTGAATCTACAATTTTCATAGTCATAAAAATAAAGAAATCTCTTTGAATGAGAAGGTGTGTCCAAACTTTTGGTCTGTACTGTACATGTGTATGTGCACTGTGTATGTGGTATGTATGTCTGTGTGTATGCCTATGTGTGAGTCTATGCATGTGTATACATGGATGTATGCATGTGTATGCATGTGTGTGCATGTATGCACATGTGTGTATGCATATGTGTGCACGTGTGTGTATATATGTATGTGTATATATGTGTGTGCGAGGTATGCATGTGTTTGCATGTGTATGTGCATGTGTATGCACATGTGTGTGTGCATATATGCATGTGTGTATACATGTTTGTGTATATGTTTGTATATATGTGTGTATGTATGTATATGTGTGTATGTGTGTGTGCATGTAAGTGCATGTGGGTGTATGTGCATGTTTATGCCCGTGTGTATGCATGTGTGTATGTGTGTGTTTGCGTGTATGTGTGTATACATGTGTATATGTATATGTATATGTATATAAGTGTATATGTGTGTATGTGTGTGTATGTATGCATGTGTGTATTCGCATGGGTATGTGTGTATGTGAATATGTATGTGCATATGTTTGTATGTGTATGTGCATGTGTTTGTGCATGTGTATGCACATGTGTATGCATGTGTGTATGTGTTCATGTGCGTGCATGTATGCATGTGTGTATGTGTATGTATGTTTATGTGTGTGTATGCACATGTGTGCATGTGTATGTGCGTGTATGCACATATGTATGTGTGTGTATATGCACATGTAAATATGCGAGTGTATGTACCTGTGTATACATGTATGCATGCTTGTGTGTGCATGTATGCACATTTGTGTATATGTGCTTGTATACACCATGTTCCAAATTATTATGCAGATTGGTTTTAATCCCCTAGTGACGGAACCAATTTCCACCTTAATGACCAGACCGTTTTTTGTAATTCTGACCAGTGTCCCTCTATGAGGTAATAACTCTGGAATGCTTCTGAGATTGTTTTTTTCGTGACATATTGGGCTTCATGTTAGTGGTAAATTTAGGTCGATAATTTTTGCATTTATTTGTGAAAATATGTAAAAATTGGCGAAAATTTTGAAAATTTTGCAATTTTCAAATTTTGAATTTTTATTCTGTTAAACCAGTGAGTTATGTGACACAAAATAGTTAATAAATAACATTTCCCACATATCTACTTCACATCAGCACAATTTTGGAAAAAAAAATTATGGTTAGGAAGTTATAAGGGTTCAAAGTACATCAACAATTTAAAATTAAAATAGTAACCAGATCACATTTGAAGTCCCTTTGAGGGGTGTACATGACAGAAAACACCCAAAAGTGACACATTCCAAACATTGCACCCCTCAAGCTACTCACAACTACATTCAGGAAGATTATTAACCCTTAAGGTGCTTCACAAGAACTAAAGCAAAGTGAAAGAAAAAAATGGACATTTTAATTTTTCCAATAAAAATGTTCTTTTAGCCTCCATTCTTTCATTTTCACATGGGCAACAACAGGATAAAATGCATCCTAAAATTTGTTGAGCAATTTCTACTGGGTACACAGATACCTTATATGTGGTCATAAACCATTGTTTGGGTGCACGGAAGGGAGGGAGCGCCATTTGACTTTTGGAGCTGATTTTCCATTCAAAAAGTCAAATGGCGCTCCTTCCCTTTGGAGCCCTGTCGTACGCCCAAACAGTGGTTTATGACCACATATGAGGTATTAGTGTACTCAAGACAAATTGCCCAACAAATTTTAGGATGCATTTTATCCTGTTGTTCCTGTGAAAATGAATAAATTAAGACAAAAAATTTTTTTGTGAAAAAAATAGTTTTTCATTTTTACGGATCAATTGATGAAGCACCTGAGGTTTCAAAGAGCTCACTATGCATCTAGATAAGTTCCTTGGGAGGTTTAGTTTCCAAAATAGGGTCACTTGTAGGAGAGCTCCAATGTTTAGGCACATAGAGGCTCTCCATATTCGACATGGTGTCCGTTAACAATTTGAATGGAAAATTAGCTCCAATTGTTAGCGGACACCATGTTGTGTATGGAGAGCCCCTGTGTGGCTAAGCATTGGAGCTCCCCCACAAGTGACCCCATTTTGGAAACAAGACCCCCCCAAGGAACTTATCTAGATGGGTGGTGAGCACTTTGAACACCCAGGTGCTTCACAAATGAATCTGTAAAAATGAAAAAAAACCTTTATTACCCAGTGAGCCACGGCACCATGGTCCTGGAAGAGTTAGGTTCAGCATCAGAACATGGCGCTTCAATGAACGCGCCATCTTCTGGGGCAGCTGCGGGCTGCCATTCGCAGCGGGGGGGTGCCCAGAAGACTTGGGCCTCCCTGCGCTGCGGATTCCAGCCCCCAGCTGCCTAGCTGTACCTGGCTGAACATATAAATAGCGCGGAGCGCCACACATTTTTTTATTTTTTTATTATTTCATGAAATTAATGAACTAATAAAAAATAAGGGCTTCCTGATATTTCTGTGTCCAGGCAGGTACAAATAGTCAGCTGGGAGTTGGGGACAGCCCGTTGCCACCTGCTGTATCCGGCTGGCATACAAAAAGATGGCGAAGCCCATGTCACATTTTTCTGAAAAATCCATTAAAAATCCTATAATAAGGGGCTGCATCTTTATTAACCCATTGACCATGGTCGAGGGGTTAATAAAGATGCAGTCCCTGTCATTCATATTGTTTTTTGGATTTTTCAGAAAAAAAATTTGACGTGGGCTTCGCCGTATTTTTTGTATCCAGCCAGATACAGCAGGCAGCCACGGGCTGCCACCAACCCCCAGGTGCCTATCTGTACCTGGCTGGACACAACAATATAGGGGAGCCCCTTTTTTTATTATTTCATGAATTTCATGAAATAATTAAAAAATGTGTGGGGCTCTGCGCTATTTCTATGTCCAGCCAGGTACAGTTAGGCAGATGGGGGCTGGAATCCACAGCGCAGGGGGCGCAAGCCTTCTGGGCACCCCCCGCTGCGAATGGCAGCCCGCAGCCACCCCAGAAGATGGCGCGTTCATTGAAGTGCAATGTTCTGTCGCCGGACCCAGTTCATCCAGGGCCCTGGTGCATTGGCTCACTGGGTAATAAAGGGGTTAGGGCTAGCTTTGTACTATCAGTTGGCCCTATGCCCGAAATTTATGGCGGTCACGCCAATATTAGACATGACCGCCATGAATTTCTACTAAATTCTGTCAAACAAAATACAACACAGAGGAAAAATTTTTTTATTAGAAAGAAAACAAAAAAGACATTTAGTGACTTCATCTTTAATAAAAAAAAATCCTCTTTCGTCCGCCGTAGTCCATAAATGAAATCTCAGCACTGCTACATCTCTCTACATAGACACACATGTCTATGCAGAATGATTGCAGGCTGAGAAATGACAACAGTCAGGGTTCACCTCAGGTCATAGCTCAAGCTATGACCGTGGGTGAACCCTGCTGTCACAGCCGAAATCTGCCGCCACGCTGCCGGAGATTGCCGAGAGTCGGCAGAGCAGTGAATAAACTGGAAGTCCAGTTAGGGCCAGCTGATAATACAAAGCTGGGCCTAACCCCTTTATTACCCAGTGAGCCACTGCACCAGGGCCACGGAAGAGTTGGGTTCAGCGCCTGAAGATGGCGCTTCAATGGACACGCCATCTTCTGGGGCGGCTGCGGGCTGCCATTCACAGCGGGGAGTGCCCAGAAATCTTGGGCCTCCCTGCGCTGCAAATTCCAGCCCCCATCTGCCTAGCTGTACCTGGCTGGACATAGAAATAGCGCGGAGCCCCACACATTTTTTAATTATTTCATGACATTCATGAAATAATAAAAAAGGGGCTCCCCTATATTGTTGTGTCCAGCCAGGTACAAATAGTCAGCTGGGGGTTGGTGGCAGCCCGTCGTTGCCTGCTATATCCGGCTGGCATACAAAAAGACGGTGAAGCCCACGTCAAAATTTTTCTGAAAAATCCATTAAAAATCCTATAAAAAGGGACTGCATCTTTATTAACCCATCGACCATGATTGAGGGGTTAATAAAGATGCAGTCCCTTTCATTCATATTGTTTTTTTGGATTTTTCAGAAAAAAATTTGACGTGGGCTTTCCCGTATTTTTTGTATCCAGCCGGATACAGCAGGCAGCGACGGGCTGCCACCAACCCCCAGGTGCCTATTTGCACCAGGCCGGACACAACAATATAGGGGAGCCCCTTTTTTTTATATTATTTCATGAATTTCATAAAATAATAAAAAAAATGCGTGGGGCTCCGTGCTATTTCTATGTCCAGCTATGTCTACTATTGGTGTGACCGCCATGAATTTCGGGCTTAGGGCCAGCTGATAATACAAAGCTGGCCCTAACCCCTTTATTACCCAGTGAGCCAACGCACCAGGGCACTGGATGAGCTGGGTTCAGCGCCAGAACATGGCGCTTCAATGAGCGTGCCATCTTCTGGGGTGGCTGCAGGCTGCCATTCGCAGAGGGGGCCCAGAAGGCTTGGGCCTCCCTGCGCTGCGGATTCCAGCCCCCAGCTGCCTAGCTGTACCTGGCTGGACATAGAAATAGCGCGGAGCCCCATGCATTTTTTTTTATTATTTCATGAAATTCATGAAATAATAAAAAAAGGGGCTCCCCTACATTGTTGTGTCCGGCCAGGTACAAATAGGCACCTGGGGGTTGGTGGCAGCCCGTGGCTGCCTGCTGTATCTGGCTGGATACAAAAAATACGGCGAAGGCCACGTCAAATTTTTTGTCTGAAAAATCCAAAAAACAATATGATTGAAAGGGACTGCATCTTTATTAACCCCTCGACCTTGGTCTGTTGGACCATGGACCGTTGGGGACTGGGCTCTCTCCCCAGACACCGAGTCCTCCTTATCTGTAATATCAAACAGGATGACACAGCTATTAGAAAAAGAGGCACACAACAACAGGAATACTCCTTGAGTGTGTGTTACAATGTAATGTACACAGTGCATCTTCCAATACATGCACCAACATTAGCTTGCGCTATTGAATGCACGCGTAATTGGACTGATGTAGTGGATGGTTGTGTAGGTGCAGATGCGTTTGGTGCTGAAGTGACAGCTCTTCCAAGATGACGCCCTGTGAAGGGACAGCCAATGGTAACACAGTAGCCACCACCAATCATCGCTGACGGGGCACGGTATCCAGCACGCTGTGGCACGCCTTCGGGAATTCAGTAGGTGACGCTGATTCCATCCCTATCGCCCCTTCACATGCCAAAAGCAGGGAAAATCACCCTCATAGTTGCATCTGGTTTACGAGCAGTGCTCTGACATCGCAACCGGGCGCAACTTTCAAAAACACCACCGAGTTCCCCAATTACACACTGCTATTTCGTAGCAATTTCACGGCGACGGTGACGGGGCTCCGGATTGCCTCTTAGTTTTCACACCACTGTTGCGGCGTGTAAAGGTGCCCTAACGGGTGATGACTTTTGTTACACTGACTGTCAATTGCACCGACCATTTAGGAACATTAGAGAAAAAGAACATTTGTATAATAATTTGGAGCATTGTGTATATGTTATATATGTATGTCTGTGTATATGTGTGTATATTTGTGTGTGTTTATATAGTTTTTCTTTAAGGTTGAAGGAAGACTTCAAGGTTACTGTTACACGTCGCAACATTGCATGCAATTTCACTTGCAATTTGCTGTTTGCAGTGAAATCATGGACACATTGTTCTATTTTGTTGCCGTGTATAAATGGAACAATGTGTCCATGATTTCACTGCAACCAGCAAATTGCAAATGTAATGTTGCGACGTGTAACGGTACCCTAAGTCCATCTAGTTAAAACCATAGCCTAACATGATGATTCAGAAGAAGGCAAAAAAAAACCATGTGGCAACACTAAGGTCCACATTGGGGAAAAAGATTCCTTCCTGACTCCACATCCGGCAATCAGACTAGTTCCCTGGATCAACGCCCTAGCAATAATCTAGTATATATAACTGGTAATATTATAGTTTTCAAGAAAGGCATCTAGTCCCTTCTTAAATGTTAGTAGTGACTCGCTCATTACAACATCATGTGGCAGAGAGTTCCATAGTCTCACTGCTCTTACAGTAAAGAATCCACGTCTGTGATTATGATTAAACCTCTTTTCCTCTAGACGTAGAGGATGCCCCCTTGTCCTCGTCTCAGCCCTAAGAGTAAAAAGATCATTTAAAAGGTCTCTGTACTGTCCCCTCATATATTTATATATTGTTATAAGATCACCCCTAAGCCTTTGTTTTTCCAAACTAAATAACCCCAAGTTTAATAACCTGTCTTGGTATTGCAGACCCCTCAGTCTTCTAACAACCTTGGTCTCTCTTCTCTGCACCCGCTCTAGTTCAGCTATGTCTTTCTTATACACTGGAGACCAGAATTGTACACAGTATTCTAAGTGTGGTAACACTAGTGACTTGTATAGAGGTATAATTATGTTCTCCTCATGAGCATCTTTGCCTCTTTTAATACATCTCATTATTTTATTTGCCTTTGCAGCAGCTGCCTGACACTGGCCACTAAATGTGAGTTTGTCATCTACCCATACACCCAGGTCTTTTTACAGTGACAGTTTTGCCCAGTGCTTTACAATTAAGCACATAATCATACCTTTTATTTCCTCTGCCCAAGTGCATGACCTTACATTTATTCCCATTAAAGCTCATGTGCCATTTATCAGCCCAAGCTTCTAGTTTACATAAATCCTCCAGTAATATAAAATTGTCCTCCTCTGTATTGATTACCCTGCAGAGTTTAGTGTTATCTGCAAATATTGAGATTTTACTCTGTATGCCCCCTACAAGGTCATTAACAAATATATTAAAAAGAAGTGGACCCAATACTGATCCCTGTGGTACCCCACTGTTAACTGTGACCCATTCTGAGTGTGATCCATTAATAGTTACCTTTTGTTTCCTATCACTAAGCCAGTTCTTAACCAACTTACACATATTTTCCCCTATCCCCATTGCTCTCATTTTATGTATCAACCTTTTGTGTGGCACCGTATCAAAAGCATTTGAAAAATCCATAAACACCACGTCCACTGCATTTTCTTTGGTCCAGTCCACAACTTACCGCTTCATAAAATCTTATCAGATTAGTTTGACATGAATGGTCCCTTGTAAACCCATGATATTAGGTCATGAGGTTATTTTTCTTCAGATACTCCAGTATAGCATCTCTTAGAAAACCCTCTAGGATTTTACCCACAGTAGAGGCTAAGCTTACTGGCCTATAATTTCCAAGTTCAGTTTTTGTCCCCTTTTTGAATATTGGCACCACATTTGTTATGGTACAGACCCTGTTATTATGTAATCTTTAAAGATTAACAACAATGTTCTATCTATGACAGTACTATATTCCTGCAGTACTCTGGGGTGTATCCCATCCGGGCCCGGGGATTTGTCAATTTTAGTGATTTTTAGGCGGTGCTGTACTTCCTGCTGGGTTAAGCAGGTGACATTTAATGGAGAATTTTTCTTATCACTGATCATGTTGTCTGTCATGGGATTTTCTTGTGTAAATACTGTTGAAAAAAGTCATTTAGCATATTGGCTTTTTCCTCATCCTCATCCACCATTTCACCCAGACTATTTTTAAGGGGGCCAACACAATCATTTTTTAGTTTCTTACTATTTATGTAGTTAAAAAATATTTTGGGATTTGTTTTAGTTTCTCTGGCAATGAGTCTCTCTGTCTCAATCTTTGCTGCCTTGATTTGCTTTTTCATAAATGTTATTTAATTCTATGTATTTATTTAATGCTTCATCACTACCTACTTGCTTTAATTCCCTAATTGCTTTCTGTTTGTCACTTATTGCACCCCTTACAGCTTTATTTAGCCTTAGTGGTTTCCTCTTATTTTCAGCATGTTTATTCCCATACGGTATATATTGTGTACAAGTCTTATTCAGGATGCTAATAAACATCTCCCATTTGCTTTGTGTACCCTTATGTCTCAGGACATCGTCTCAGTTTATTGCACTAAGATCCTCTCTCAGATGCCTCCGCTCTGTGCCAGTCATTGCACTGTCTACCCGTACACTACAGGATCAAATTCAAATTGCTTTTTCTCACCCACAATGCTCTTCACAATGCAGCACCCCCCTTCATCTCCTCCCTCATCTCTGTCTATCACCCCACCCGTTATCTATGTTGTTCAAATGACCTTCGACTAACATCTGCACTAATCCGATCCTCCCGCTCCAAGACTTCTCCCGAGCTGCACCAATCCTCTGGAATACTCTACCCCAAGAAATCAGGACTATCCACAACTTGCATGGCTTCAGACGATCCCTAAAAACACATCTTTTTAAGGCAGCCTATCATACTCCCTAATAAAAGTCCTTTGCACTGTAGATAGTGAATGGTCTCTCTCTCTTGACATTACTCTTCTACAAACTCCACCAAACCAAAAAGGTCTACTCTACACAGATTTTCTGATGACCATTCATGTAAGCTTATTTCCAACCCTTGTTCCCTCAAGATGCCTGGACCATTAGTGCAATAAGCCCCTGTACCGTGTGCTACCCCAATCCTGTTGTAAATTGTAAGCTCTTTTGAGCAGAGTCACCTTCATTTATTGCTTTATTTATTGTATTTTCTTTTTTTACATTGATTCTATGCCTATTGTTTTGTATCCAATTATTGTACTGTATTTGCTCTCTACTGTAATTACTTACTGTATTTTATTTTCTGTACTCTAACCACTAAATAAATAAAGATTTTTTATTATTATTATTATTATTATTATCTCTCAACCGTAGAAATCTGCCTTCTTGAAGTTCAGTGTCTTTGTAGCCCCTCTACTACACATCTTATTAAAGGATGCTTGAAAACTTATTATTTTGTGATCACTATTACCCAAGTGACCTCCAACCCGTCTATTTAATATGGGGTCTGGCCTGTTGGTTAATATTAGGTCCAGCATTGTCCCCCTTCTTGTTGGGTCCTCAACCAGTTGTGAAAGGTAATTGTCTCTCATAATGGTCAAAAGCCTATTACCTTTGCTGGAACTGCAGGTTTCTGATCCCCAATGTATTTCAGGGTAGTTGAAGTCCCCCATAATAATGACTTCTCCCTGAGTCGCTGCTTCATCTATTTGCTTTATGAGGATATTCTCCTCCACTTCCATTAATGTTGGGGACTTATAACAAACCCTTATCAGTAATTTATTATTATTTCCCCCTCCCTTTATCGCCACCCACAGGGACTCTACTTTTTCTTTAGATTCACCTATATTATCACGCAGGATGGGTTTTAAGGATGATTTTACGTACAAACAGACACCTCCCCCTCGCTTATTTCTACGGTCATTTCTGAAAACACTATAGCCCTGTAAATTAATAGCCCAGTTATGGCTCTCGTCCAGCCATGTTTATGATATCAAACATGTCATAATTATTTTCCAACAAAATTAATGTATATATACAAATATATATATGTGTATACGTGTGTGTATGTATGTGTGTATATGTGTGTGTGTGTATGTATGTGTATATCTTTGTGTATGTGTGTGTCTGCACTCACCTCTGCTGTAGCACTCACCTCTGCTGTAGGAAACTCCAGGGCTTTGTCTAGGGCCTGTGTGTGTGTAGGAGCCGATAGGGTGTGGCACCCTCTGTAGCTACCATAGAGTACCCACACCCCATCTCCTCCTGGACACACAGGCTACAGACAGAGTCATGGAGTTTCCTAGGGTGAAGGTGGGTGCAGAGTGGGTGTCAGGTTGCAGAGGTGGGTGCTGCGATGGTGTTGAGTGGTGTAGGTGGGTGCAGTGGGAGTCTTGAGCAGCAGAGGTTGTTGCTGTGGGGGTGTTGAGTGGTGGAGGTGGTTGCCCTGAGGGTGTGGGGTGACAGAGGTGGGTGAAGCAGGGGTGTCAAGTGGTGGATGGGGTTGCAGTGAGGGTGTCTGGTGGTGGAAGTGGGCGCAGCGGGGGTGTCGAGCTCCAGAGATGGTTGCTGTGGGGGTATTGGGCGTGTCGGACAGGTGTGAGGCAGGTGTGTGACAGGAGTGTGGCAGAAGTTGGTATATTGGGACATCCATTACTTGAGTGTTCCAATATGGCTTCCAGCATACTTCTGGTCAGAGCAGTGGATTGTGGGATTCGACCTCATCCCAACGGAAGTGTATGACAGACATGATTCGGTAAGTATATATATATATATATATATATATATATATATATATATATATATATATATATATACAGGCATTTTGCACATCATTAGTCTCAGTCACAGCATGTTGATGTTCTAGCTGTCAGTCATACCACCAGATTAAATGACTGTTCTGAAAAGTATGTTCTATCTGACCACAAATGAATAAAAGGTATAGTTTCTGAAACATATTTTAATAAGAAAAAAAATTCATGAGCAGTTTTGTAAGTGAATTGTGTTATTAATTTGGTTGATGGTTACTATCGGGTTTCCATTATTTTCAATGGTAAGGTTGCATTCACATCACCAAGAATGCTTTGTGTTAAAGGACTTGAATACAGTACTGAGGACATAAGAGTGTTATACATTTCTTTTCAGGGCAGTTGAGATTTTGCAGTATTGTGTTTCATTTCAAATCGATTCACTGCAAATCAAAATTTTGGGAAAATTTAGTTGAATCTAATTAATTCAAATTTTAAAATACTTGATATATCTAACATACAACAGATAATGAAATAATAATGCAATGGGAATCTCAAGTAAATGTATGGAAAACTATATAAATATTCTCTATGATTATCTGCAGTGCTCACATAACATTGTCTCAGAGTCGCAGAGTAGACAAGACTGGATGAAGGGGAAATAGAGCATCTGTTTTTTTTTTTATTATTTTACACTTTTACACTACAGAATATATTATTTAGAAAGGGTTGAACAAACTTTTTAATGCAATAAAGTTTTCTTGCGTTGTTTTGTCCTTGAATTTTGAAAGGCTGTTTCTGTTAGATTTAAAGAGGACCTGTCAACCCCCTGCTGCATGGCAATCTAAATGCAGCACTGAATGCAGCATGTCTGCTGCATTCAGGGAAGGGGACCCCCATGTATCTGTGTGCTGTGCACCCCGAGATATAGCCTTAGGAAAAGTTACTGTTAGAAGCCATGAGGGCAGTCCCTGTGGCTGAAGTTAGCTCTATTCATGAGGGCCATTCCCTCCCCCTGCCTCTCTGTGCCACCTCCTGCTGTGCTAACTCTGCCCTCCTCCTCTCCTGCTCTCTATCACTCTTGCTGCACACAGCATGCAAATCCTTTGTCCTGATGTCAGCTCCAGATTCCTGTCCTGCTGTCTGAACAAAGCATAAACAGCACAGCAGGAGGTGTCACAGAGAGGCAGAGGTGGAGGGAATAGCCCCTGTGAATAGAGCTAACTCCAGCCACAGGGACTGCCCTCATGGCTTCTAACAGTGAGTTTTCCTAAGGCTATATCTCGGGGTACACAGCACACAGACACATGGGGGACCCCTTCCCTGAATGCAGCAGACATGTTGCATTCAGTGCTGCATTTAGATTGCCATGCAGCAGGGGGGTGACAGGTCCTCTTTAACTATACCATCCATTCACTGTATTTGTAGGCACTATACATATATTTAGTAGTTGCTTACAGAAATTGGAACAATTCTCTGTAATGTTGGTTTGTATCTGTATCATATTGACAACTGTTTTTTACACTAAGAATTAAACAGTGTTTGCTTCTTAGCTTCTGTTAGCTGCAAGAAGAAATGAAAAATAAAAAGTATGTACCGTATATAAAATGTAATAAAAATTGAGAGCCCTGCGTAGTTAATGCCTGTTATACTTTTGATAAATTGTGGAATCTCATTTTTTATTATTTCTAATAATTCTATCTACATTATTCTAGTAGCTGATGTAGTACACAAATAAAACGTACCATATTTGTCCTTGGAGTCTAAATTATACTATTTTTCCATAAAAGTGATGCACAAATATACAACAAATGGAGCTGTAAAACTGATAATAGATAAATATAGCATTACTAGCTGTGAGCCCGATGCAAATGCATCGGGATTCTAGAACGTGCGTTAATTAGATTATAGTAGCTATATTATTTTTTTTTTTTTTTATTTACATTTTTTTTGAATAACTTAATGTTATGAATATTTTATTTATTAGTTTTATTTTATTAGAATTAGTTAATGTTATGAATTTTTATATGGAATATTTTTTTTATTATTTTATTATTGTAATTATTTATTATTTAATATTTTTAGAATATTATTTTTTTTTTTATTTTAATAGATTTTTTTTTTATTTGAGTAATTTGATTTTCTTAGAATTAGTTAATGTTATTAATATTTTAATTATATATATTTTTATTTTATTTTTTATTTTTTTTTATTTTGATTTATTTTAATATTTATTATTTTTATTATTTGTATATTAATTTTTTATTTTAATGAAATTTATTTGTATTAGATTTTTTTTTATTTTAATTAGTTAATTTAATTAATATATTAATTTTATATATTAATTTTTTTTTTTTATTATTATTTATTATTTATATTATTTATTATTTGTTTTTTAGTATTTTTATTATTATTAAATTTATTTATTATTTGTTATTTTAAGTGAATTTATTTGTATTTTTAAATATTTTTATGTGTATTTATTTATTTATTTTTATTGTCTTTAAATGTAGTGAATTTTTCCCATTGATAAAAATGTATGAATGAGCCTTGAATGTGATTGGTTGCTGTGTATGTGAATGTGATTGGTGCATTTTGGATCCGTGGGCGGGGCTTCCAGAAACTCGCGGCGGCCATCTTTAATCGTCAGTGAGCGGAGCGGACCGAAGACAGAACATCCAGGACCTGGAGCTCGCTGAAGGAAGAAAGAAGACCCCCGAGGCCGGAGGAAGAGGACGCCTGTGCCGGATGGAAGACTCGTGGCCCGGGCTGAAGGAAGAGGACGCCTGGGCCGGATGGAAGATTCGTGGCCCGGGCTGAAGGAAGAGGACGCCTGGGCCGGATGGAAGACTGGACCTGACGAATCAGATGTCATGAAGACAGGTAAGTGATCGACGGCGTCGGGGCTGTGCGGACATTTTGGGGGGGCTGTGTGGACATTGTGAAAGGGGGCTGTTTGGACATTGTGGGGGGGTCTATTTGGACATAGTGGGGGGGGCTGTTTGGACATAGTGGGGGGGGGCTGTGTGGACATTGTGGGGGGGGCTGTTAGAACATTGTGGGGGGGGGGGCTGTTTGGACATTGGTGGGGGGGGCTGTTTGAACATTGTGGGGGGCTGTTTGGACATGGTGGGGGGGGCTGTTTGGACATGGTGGGGGGGGCTGTTTGGACATGGTGGGGGGGCTGTTTGAACATTGTGGGGGGCTGTTTAGACATTGTGGGGGGGGCTGTTTGGACATGTGGGGGGGCTGTTTGACATTGTGGGGGGGGCTGTTATGGACATTGTGGGGGGGTGCTGTGTGGACATTGTGGGGGGGGTGTGTGGACATTGTGGGGGGGCTTGTGGACATGTGGGGGTTGTGTGGACATTGTGGGGGGTGTGTGGACATTGTGGGGGGGGCTGTGTGGACATTGTGGGGGGGGGCTGTGTGGACATTGTGGGGGGGGCTGTTTGGACATTGTAGGGGGGGCTGTGTGGACATTGTGGGGGGGGGCTGTTGGACATTGTGGGGGGGGCTGTGTGGACATTGTGGGGGGGGCTGTTGGACATGTGGGGGGGTGTGTGTGGACATTGTGGGGGGGGCTGTGTGGACATTGTGGGGGGGGTGTGTGGACATTGTGGGGGGGGGTGTGAGACATTTGGGGGGGGGCTTGGTGTGGACTATTTGGGGGGTGTGGACTTTGTGGGGGGTGTGAACTTTTTTGGGGGGTGTGAGGACTTTTTGGGGGGTGTGATACTTTTTGGGGGGTGTGGATCTTTTTGGGGGTGTGTGAATATTTTTTGGGGGGGGTTTGGTGTGGACTTTTTGGGGGGTGTGAATACTTTTTGGGGGGTGTGAATACTTTTTGGGGTGTGGAACTTTTTTTGGGGGGTGAGAGACTTTTTGGGGGGTGTGTGAACTTTTTGGGGGGGTGTGAATACTTTTTGGGGGGTGTGTGAATACTTTTTTGGGGGGGTGAGGACTTTTTGGGGGTGTGTGAATACTTTTTGGGGGTGTGTGAATACTTTTTGGGGGTGTGTGAATACTTTTTGGGGGTGTGAGGACTTTTTGGGGGTGTGTGAATACTTTTTGGGGGGTGTGTAATACTTTTTGGGGGTGTGTGGATTACTTTTTGGGGGTGTGTGAGGACTTTTGGGGTGTGTGAATACTTTTTGGGGGTGTGTGAATACTTTTTGGGGTGTGTGAGTACTTTTTGGGGGGGTGTGAGATCTTTTTGGGGGTGTGTGAATACTTTTTGGGGGGTGTGAATACTTTTTGGGGGGTGTGAGGACTTTTTGGGGGTTGATTTTTGGTGTGTGAATACTTTTTGGGGGGGTGTGTGAATACTTTTTGGGGGTGTGTGAGGACTTTTTGGGGGGGTGTGAGACTTTTTTGGGGGTGTGTGTACTTTTGGGGATTAACTTTTTGGGGTGTGTGAATACTTTTTGGGGGGGTGTGAGGACTTTTTGGGGGGTGTGTGAATACTTTTTGGGGGTGGTGATACTTTTTGGGGGGTTGTGAAGTACTTTTTGGGGGGGTGTGAGGACTTTTTGGGGGGTGTGTGAATACTTTTTGGGGGTGTGTGAATACTTTTTGGGGGGTGTAGGACTTGGGTGGTGACTTGGGGGGGTGTAGATTTTTGGGGGTTGATATTTTTGGGGGTTACTTTTGGGGGTGTGATACTTTTGGGGGTGTGTGTACTTTGGAGTAGACTTTTTGGGGGTGTGAGGACTTTTTGGGGGTGATTTTTTGGTGTGGAATACTTTTTGGGGGGTGTGTAGGAACTTTTTGGGGGGTTGTGAGACTTTTGTGTGAACTTTTTGGTGGGGGGTGTGAGGACTTTTTTGGGGGGGGTGAATACTTTTTGGGGGGGGGTGAGGACTTTTTGGGGGAGGGTGAATACTTTTTGGGGGGGTGTGATAATACTTTTTTGGGGGGTGTGAGGACTTTTTGGGGGATGTGAATACTTTTTGGGGGGTGTGAATACTTTTTGGGGGGGTGTGAATACTTTTTTGGGGTGGTGTGAATACTTTTTTGGGGGGGTGTGAATACTTTTTGGGGGGGTGTGAAGACTTTTTGGGGGGGGGTGAGGACTTTTTTGGGGGGGAGGACTTTTTGGGGGTGTGTGAATACTTTTTGGGGGGGTGTGAATACTTTTTGGGGGTGTGTGAATACTTTTTGGGGGGGTTTGAGGACTTTTTGGGGGGTTGAGGACTTTTTGGGGGGGTGTGAATACTTTTTTGGGGTGGTGTGAGGACTTTTTGGGGGGGTGTGAATACTTTTTGGGGGGGTGTGTGGACTTTTGCTCGCGCGATTCACGGCCATTGCGAGTCGCTGCCTGAGTGGTAAATCGCTAGCTTTGTGGCCGAGCCTCTGGTTCTATTTTCCGCCAGCGACTCGCAATGGCCGCTTCGCAGCCATTGCTTGCACTCAACCAGCGACTCGCAATGGCCTAGCGGCCATTGCTCGCGCAAGCAAACGACTCGCATTGGCCGCTACGCGGCCAATGCTTCGCTCGTGGTGATGTCACAGAGTGACAAAGCCACGGTCTTTTCGGGGTCCGACACGGAAGTGCCTACGGCAATTATATAGTAGATGTAATGTGCATTAAACAGATTACAGCAGCTAAGGTATCTCACATTTCATGGAACTTATACAATAGTCTCAGATTTAATATTTTTTGCTAATATATTTTTATTATTTTCAAATTTAAATTGATTCTCTCTCCTCGAATAATCTCATGCACTGCTACAGCTACTATCTGAAAGAAATTTTTAGTAGCCTATGGTCACACTTGAGTCCTGGATCCATTAAAAGCATCGGTTTTCAACTTAGAAATTTTTTAAAAACGGATCTGTTAAAGCATCCAAAGGCTCCCATGCAAAAAACGCAGTGTCAAAATGCACTGCTAAAAAACACTATACTTTTTTTAATGTGGGACCCTATGGAAAATGCATCCGTTAACGGATGGTACATAAAGGTACCATCCATTAACGGATCCGTTAATGGTAGCGTTTTTTTGCCATCGAAATGGCAACTTTAAAAAACACATAGCAGTAATGGAGGCTGGCCAAAAACGGACTGCCAAGTGTGACCCTAGCCTTATTGTTCTTCCAGAGCGACTAGGAATAAAAATGCATAAACTAACCTTGCATTACACTTGGTCCAATGTTAGACATTGATGCAGTTCAGATGTGATTTTTTACTGAGCACTAGTTAGATTAGCAGCGAGTCTCAGCTCACTTGCACCCATGAAAGTCTAGTGGTGTGTGTGAAACATTGGACCTTTGCTTGGATGTCATCTGAGTCCAGTGCAATATATGCAGAGACAAGCAATGGAGAAGATGGAGATATTAATCTCTACCTCTTTTCCACACCTCTGATCTGATTACACGATCATATCACTGTAAAATTCACCTTGAGCAGAGTGTCATTAGCATATCACATCTCTGCTCTTGCATTGGATGCATATGCTAGTGTAGCTCTATCTTTAATAATACAGTGCTGTGCAAATTAATTGGGACAAAACATTTTTAAGTAAAATCGTAAGTTGGTTACCAGTCAGTGATTCAAACCAGTTTTAACTGCTTTGAACAGGTGTTAGTGTACAACCTTGAGTAACAAAATGTGGTTTGATTGGTTTTAGTCAGAAAATAACAGTTAGCTGCCCCCTCAGCTTCAGTTGAGAGCTTGTTTCTGTGAGGAGTGGTTTAGTGTACTTTTTCTCTCAGTGTGATTCGTGCCCGTAAAAATGAATGTTACTCCACGGAAGAGGTCTAGAATTATTAATTTTAATGAACATAAATAAGTGTCATAAAAATAAATAGTGCCATATAAGTGTGGTTCCATGATGAAGAATTGAAGAATTTATGTAAAAACTTGGTAGAAGCAATGCCAAAACACATTGAAAATCTCATATCTGCTAAAGGAGGACATACCGTGTTTCCCCGAAAGTAAGACAGTGTCTTACATTCTTTTTACCTCCAAAAGTCCCACTATGTCTTAATTTCGGGGTATGTCTTATATTGGAAAAAAAATGTTAATTTTTGTTTTAACATACAGTATCCCACACAGCCTCCCCCCAGTGGTATACAGGCCTCCCCAGTGGTAGTATACAGCAGCCTCCCCAGTGGTATATACAGGCCCCAGCAGTATATACAGCAGCCCCAGTGGTATACAGGCCCCAGTGGTGTATACAGGGCCCCCCCTTGCTGCCACACACCTGTAAAGGAATAGATCATCATACTTATCCCTGTCCTGTCGCAGCCGCCGCTCTCTGACACCACGCGCTCCTCCGGCTTCATCAGGCTTCTTCCTGCTTCCTCCTCCGGCGCACAGACAATGCCGGTCACAGCAGGAAGAAGCCGGATGAAGCCGGAGGAGCGCGCGGTGTCAGAGAGCGGCGGCTGCGACAGGACAGGGATAAGTATGATGATCTATTCCTTTACAGGTGTGCGGCAGCAAGGGGGGGGCCCTGTATACCATTGATGGGTCCGCATCCCGCTCTAACCGGCCGAATCCCGCTCTAACCGGCCGAATCCCGCTCTAACCGTCCACATCCCGCTCTAACCGTCCGCATCCCGCTCTAACCGGCTGAATCCCGATACTATGGCTTATATTTTCCCAACGTACAGTTTACTATGTCTTACTTTTGGGTTACGTCTTACATTAGCCGACCCCCCTAAAACCCCACTACGTCTTACTATCGGGGGTGTCTTACTATCGGGGAAACACGGTATTTCTAAATATTAGTATGTAACAGTGCATTATAACATTTTATTATTAAATATTCAAAAATGTTTTTTTGCTTTGTCCCAATAAATTTGCACAGTACTGTATACAGTGTTGGCCAAAAGTATTGACACCCCTGCAATTCTGTCAGATACTCAGTTTCTTCCTGAAAATGATTGCAATCACAAATTCTTTGGTATTATTATCTTCATTTAATTTGTCTTCAATGAAAAAAAACACAAAAAGAATTGTCCTAATGCCAAATTGGATATAGTTCCACACCAAACATAAAAAGGGGGTGTTTACAAAAGTATTGGCACTGTTAGAAAAATCATGTGATGCTTCTCTAATTTGTGTAATTAACAGCACCTGTAACTTACCTGTGGCACCCAACAGGTGTTGGCAATAACTAAATCACACTTGCAGCCAGTTGACATGGATTAAAGTTGACTCAACCTCTGTCCTGTGTCCTTGTGTGTACCACATTGAGCATGGAGAAAAGAAAGAAGACCAAAGAACTGTCTGAAGACTTGAGAAACCAAATTGTAAGGAAGCATGAGCAATTTCACGGCTACAAGTCCATCTCCAAAGACCTGAATGTTCCTGTGTCTACCATGCGCAGTATCATCAAGAAGTTTAAAGCCCATGGCACTATGGCTAATCTCCCTATATGTGGACGGAAAAAAAAAATTGACAAGAGATTTCAACGCAAGATTATGCGGATGGTGGATAAAGAACCTCGACTAACATCCAAACAAGTTCAAACTGCCCTGCAGTCCGAGGGTACAACAGTGTCACCCGTACTATCCGTCGGTGTCTGAATGAAAAGGGACTGTATGGTAGGAGACCCAGGAAGACCCCACTTCTTACCCCGAGACATAAAAAAGCCAGGCTGGAGTTTGCCAAAACATAACTGAGAAAGCTTAAAACGTTTTGGAAGGATGTTCTCTCTTTTTGGGCAAAGGCATCAACATAGAGTTTACAGGAGAAAAAAAGAGACATTCAAAGAAAAGAATACGGTCCCTACAGTCAAACAGTCCCTGATGTTTTGGGGTTGCTTTGCTGCCTCTGGCACTGGACTGCTTGACTGTGTGCATGGCATTATGAACTCTGAAGACTACCAACAAATTTTGCAGCATAATGAAGGGCCCAGTGTGAGAAAGCTGGGTCTCCCTCAGAGGTCATGGGTCTTCCAGCAGGACAATGACCCAAAACACACTTCAAAAAGCACTAGAAAATGGTTTGAGACAAAGCACTGGAGACTTCTAAGGTAGCTAGCAATGAGTCCAGACCTGAATCCCATAGAACACCTGTGGAGAGATCTAAAAATGGCAGTTTGGAGAAGGCACCCTTCAAATATCAGGGACCTGGAGCAGTTTGCCAAAGAAGAATGGTCTAAAATTCCAGCAGAGCATTGTAAGAAACTCATTGATTGTTACCGGAAGTGGTTGATCGCAGTTATTTTGGCTAAAGGTTGTGCAACCAAGTATTAGGCTGAGGGTGCCAATACTTTTGTCTGGCCCATTTTTGGAGTTTTGTGTGAAATGATCAATGTTTTGCTTTTTGCTTCATTCTCTTTTGTGTTTTTTCATTGAAAACAAATTAAATGAAGATAATAATACCAAAGAATTTGTGATTGCAATCATTTTCAGGAAGAAACTGAGTATTATCTGACAGAATTGCAGGGGTTTCAATACTTTTGGCCAACACTGTATGTTTAAAGGGGTTGTCTGGTCTAAAATGAAAAGCCTGAAGTCTGCGTGACTGCAGACATGTAATCCTTCCAGAGTGCACATAGTGTCTACGCTGGGAATGTAGGTCAAGGATTTGATATTTATTCTAGACCAGACAACCCAATGAATGGTTTAGTGTAATTTCTTATAACCTCTCTGAATGTTCCCAATATTCCTTTATGATGTTTGTTGTTAGTTGAGTATGATTAAAGGGGATGTCTGTTGTCCATAAGACCTATCAGGAAGGGGGTTCCCAACTCAGGACATTTTGTGGTGGGCCAGAGATTAAAGCCTCACTTTAAGCAATTTGTATATGACATCAATGTTTATTAATTTTCTTCCAAAACCTTTCCCTCTTTGTCACACTACCGAGTGCTTCAGGGCCTGGGTGCTAGGAGTGTCTAATGAAACTTCTTCAGTCCTTGGATAGTTTTCCCTTGTTTCTGTTGGACCTGGGGTGTGTCTCCCTTGTCTCTCCTCCTTGGTTGCCCAAGCTATGACTCCTACTGTCAGACTTGTCAGATCGAAATTTTTGTATAAATTGTCTGACTAGGGCCTTCTGGTATTGCACCATTTTTCTACCCTCTCCAACACAGGAAGGAGAAATGGAAAGTTCTCTTTCTGATGTGTGTTGAGAAGGGTGAATAACCAGTATTCAGTGTTGGTCAAAATACAAAAAACGCATTTGTCAAGGGAATGGCAACAGAATATAAAGTCAGCTATGTGTGCCAGATGGCCAACGGGCAAGACTTCCCAGTCCCCACTAGGAGGACAACTCTCCATCTCCTCCTCCTCCCTTTCCTCCTCCTCCTCTTCAGCCTATCTACGCTGAACAGAAGGGAAGAAGGTTGTTTGAGCAGTACCCTCTGTAGTGCAGGTAACCATCTCCTATTCTTCCTCTTCTTCAGCCTCTTCCCCCTCATTATCATCAAATTCACACTGTGAAGATAAGGTAAGACTGGGTTGGGTGGTAAAACCCTTGTGCATTTTCTTCCTCTATCTCCTCTTTAATTGTGAGCAGCGAACATTTGAGTAGACACAAAAGAGGGATGGTTATGCTGATTATTGCATCCTCACCACTCACCATTTTGGTTGATTCTTCAAAGTTAAGTAACATCTCACAGATATCAAACACATTACATTTCTATTTCAAAGTCTGGGATAGGGACAGCTGAACACTGTGCTGGTACAAAGAATTGATGTGGTTGCTGATGGTGCTTGTGTATGCGCAATGACAGGTGAAGGGCGGGAGGCATCCATGTCTATGTCCTGGACAGGGGATCTCAGGCACATAGCACAGGGAAAATGCAGTGATGTCACTCACAGACACTGATTGTGGACCCAAATATTCACCCACCTAGTTGGGTGCTTTGCTGACATGTGGCTAAGCATGCCGATGGCTGTCTGGCTGGAGGTGGTCAAGTCTTTGCTGATCCTGGTACTGCACCAGTTGTAAGTGACCATTCTTTTATCATCTGCACTTTCTTAAAAAAAAAAGTGCCAGACTGGAAATGCCTAACCCATGGCCTGGGAACCTTCTGCATGTGGGTGCGATGGTGGCTTTCTTGCCACCCCACTGTATCTTCCTGCCTAATGCAGTGCTGCAGATCCCTTCCCCTCTGCAATGCTGTTCTTGCTCTTAATGGAACCTCCCCAGGTTGGGTCAGAGACTTCATTGTCCGCCACCTCTTTTTTCACTTCTGCACTATGGGTAATAAAATAATTTGTTTTCAACAGTGTCTCATCATCATCTACCTCTTGAGATACCAATTGTCATTACTCACTGCCATCTTCTTCTGACCATGGAAGCCAATATCTGGGCATCAACCTCAAACAATCTGATGGTGCAGGGCAAAACTAGACAGAGACAAGTTCAAGTTCAAGTCTATATTTTAAGCAGAACAAGAGCAGAGCAAATACACAAGTCTTCTGGAAATTATACCAAACTAGGCATGGCCAGCAGCGATTATGAGTCCATGAAATACACAGTTCAACAGACTGTGAGGCAAATACTGGAAATAGTCCTGCAACACAGTTCACACAGTGCATAGCCAAATATATCTAAATAGTCTTTGCAGCACGGTTCACACAGTGCATGACCAAATATATGGAAATAGTCCTTGCTGCACAATTCACAGAGTCCTGTAATTAGAGCAGTACAGTGGGGCTAGTAACACCAGTACCGAACTGTCCAGAAATATGCACTGCACAAATACACAGCAAACAAGTCACAGCAAACATGGTTTGCATGAAGCAGAGTAGTCTTGTTGGAACTGGCAAGCAAGGCCTGGATGTTAAACTGGTGCTTAAAAAGCAGGTTAGGCAGGAAACACATAGACCTGGTGAAGAAGCAGACTCCATCTTTGCTAAGAGCAAGGAGACATCAAAGATAGCCTGGAAAAGTCAGGCCTCCTATCATAACTCTCAATTAGAAGTGGCCTCAGGACAATCCTGAACCAGTTTTCTCTGGCTTTCTTTGATGTTACTGAGCAATCTTAAGGGAAGCATTGATGTTATCTACCAGTTCCTGGGATGTTCTTCAGGCGGATACCCCTGCCATATTATTTCACACTGTAGCCAGTTCCTACAGATCCTAAAATCAATGATCTCCTCCACCCCAAATTGTTCCAGCCTGTCAACCACCACAGGTTGAAGAGGGGGGCACAACGCGTCCCTGGAGAGTATTAGGCATTTGATTGCATTAACGCACCCATAGACTTCTATTGTAAAACACAGTCAAACACATTGCAAACGCAATGCAAAATGTGGCTGCATTTTACAATAGAAAAAAAGGAAATTCCAGCATCTGGAGAAGTATTTAAAAAATGTAAGTTTTTATCGTAAATCCACGATGTGTCTGCACCTTTACCATCATCTGACTGGGAGAGGAACTTTTTAATGAATTCACAATAAAAACTTTAATTTTTAAATAATTCTCCTCCAGATGCTGGAATTTCCTTTTCTTGAATTTGTCTCAGAAGTTTCTCTGCCATAGCCTTGGCAGTTTCCGTGCGTCTGCTGTGATTCCGTGGGAGTCCACTGACATACGATATCCAAAACAGTGGTATGTGCGGTCAGTGACCTGACTAAAGACCGAAGCAGCTCTCATATGTGACTAGAAACAGACTAAATCTTCTGGACAAAGTACCTCAAAGTCTGTGCTGCTGCCAAATAGATACAGAAACCAGAAACAACGGGATGTCTGGATCAAAGTGATGAATTGGTTTATTTTCCGACGCATTTCAGAGCCACATACCGAGCTCCTTCCTCAGGGAACATGATCCCTGAGGAAGGAGCTCGGTATGTGGCTCTGAAACGCGTCGGAAAATAAACCAATTTATCACTTTGATCCAGACATCCCATTGTTTCTGGTTTCTGTATTCATTTGGCAGCAGCGCGGACTTTGAGGTACTTTGTCCAGAAGATTGGTTAAGAACCGCAGTAACCTGTGGAAGTACAGTCCCAGCAGCAGCTGCATTTTCTGAACGATCAAGCTGGTTGTGTGTGACACAACCTTATCAGGTGAACAATTCTGATTTTACACCATTAAATCTGCCTAAAGAGATAAGACTCTATTGCACATTCTCAACCCTCTAGATATAGAAGCAGACTCAAGCATTTCTTGGGGAATCCCAACGAAGAGGAAGCAGCACATGTTTCTGGCCATTTTACATCCTAGTTCGGCTAAAGACACCTTAAGGGTGAGCTGCCATACATCTTTTTCCATTCAAATCAATGGGAGGCAAAATCATGGACATGGAATACACTTTAAAATGGGCCCAAAAGCTGCCAAAACAGCTCAATTTAGGTGCAGTCGCCAGGAAAAGTGTCATCTATTCCCCAAAGTTAACATTTTTATCATCATGCATTATGGATGTATGGGACAAGGCCTGGCCCAGTATTTCAAGCTTCAGGTGTAGTCATGGTGCTCAGTGAGCCAAGCTAAATTCAGGAGATAGACAAGAAGGAGTCTCCCATAGAAGAGTGTCTACATTTCAAAAATTAGGGCCAGACACCATCAAAATAGCATCAATTAACACAGAATTAAAATTCGAGAATGCGCAGCCTTCATGCATGGCACAGGGTCTGGCATAGCATTTCAAGGTTAAATATTCATTAGTAACAGGGCATGAGTGACACATGTAAGCATCATACTCACATAGCCCTGCTAAATTCAGGAAACAGACAAGGAGACCCCAAGAAGAGTGTTAACATTTCAAAAACTTAGTGTGGCACCAATTGACACAGAATAAAAGTTGTAGATTGGTTAGATCAATCCAGCACACTGAAAAGTGAATTGCCTACTCTGAGCAGTCTGCCACTGGGGTGGAAAAGTCCTTGGACATCTATGACTTGTTCATCTTGATGAAAGTTAAGCAGTCTACACTTTCAGGAGACAGCTGTAAGTACATAATCATTAGGACACTACCAACAGCGCTGACAGAACGCTGCCTGCCTGGCATGACAAAACCTCCAAGGACACTGTGTAAACACAAGGAGACAAAGCGAGGCGCAGAATAGTGCCCTATCAATGATGACACTTGTTGGAAAAGGTGATGTGTACTGTCCACTCACCTTGCTGGGTTGTGTAAACCCACAACCGGCTGGAGCGCGAGAAATGCAGCTGCTGCTGGACCTCCACCTACCACAGAACGTGGAACACTGGTATAAGATGTTCAGGGATGTCCCTGAGGAAGGAGCTCAGAGGTGGCTTCGAAACGCGTAGGACAGGAAGAATAAAGGATGTTTTATTGAAGCACTGTCTTCTCCGTGATATTGTGACACAGCAGCGTGGACCGTGACGCACCTTTTCCTTACATCTAAAACCTCCACGGAGTGACTGGAGAGATCAGGTCGCTCCTCCATTTTTGAAGCCCAAAATGCAAAATGGTACAAACCCTCGGATGGCATGCATATTGAGCTCTAGATACTCTTGCACGCTCCTCTCCGGTCATTCACTACATGCACAATTGTACATTTCTGCTGGTGGTTAGTTGCTGCTGGTTTAAAAAATTGGTGAAAGGACTCCAAGAAATTGCTTCTGACACTTATATTGCTGCTGCTTAATGTTTCTACACTGACAGCTTTGTGTAACCTGGGTTGTAAGTGTAAATCTGCCATGCGTACTGAATCCCTCACTGATGTATTGGAGAAAAGCAGTCCTAAGATTGCTTAAAAGCTTTTGTTGATACTACAGCATGAGTGTGTCCCTATCTTAATGTCCTTTCTGCATCCTCCTCCTCTTTCTATGGTACCACCACCTGATCCCATAGACTTTTAAAAGTTTGACCCAGCATGTAGATGACCGTAAAAATTAAGCTAATGATGGCATCGCCAGCGCTAAGAATCTTAGTATCCATTTCAGAACTGTTCAGAAGGGTACAGAGGTCCTTGATCTGTGCTCACTCAGGTAGTGTCATTTGCACCTCATTCGGCTCACTTTGACTCACTGTACACACCAATACATACTGCACCAGGGCTTGTCGCTGTTGCTTCAGGGTCTTTTTAGTGGAAACTGAAGAATTTGAGAATCACGGGTTAGAGCTTAAACAGAGTATATTAAAAGGAAACAAGGATTTGAGAATCACAAGTCACAGGCAAAAAGTAGCCTTTATATGGGGAAACTGAAGGATTTATCAATTCCTTCCAGCAGCAGAGGAATTGCATTTCCTTTGATTTACATTAGACTTGTTACTGTGTGAGTAATCGCTAGGAAACTCGCAGAGTAACGAGTAGCCTATTATTTGGCGAGTAACGAATAGTAACGAGTAGACTCGCTCTTCCCTAATCACAATACAATATACATTGATTGATAAATCTGCAAAATTGATTACGATCACCATTAAACCTGAACGGTGGCAATTTGGGCATACTTGCAAGTGGTGTTTGCCCTGAAGGTAAGACCTCTTAAATCTCCACCCTGGCACATAAGTCCTAAAGTGCCTGACCAAAAACCTGTACGTTTTGAATGATCTGTAACTCCATGTTTCCAAATTTGTTTCGCAGGGCCTCTACCTCATCCTGCAAAGAGTTAATCATAGCTAATAGTTTTTCGACCCGTGTCTCAGTTATTGCCCCAGCAGATTTCTCTTATGCCTTGCATGAGTATCCTATAACACTTTATGTGGGTGCCTTGAAGAATCTGATGCTTTAGGGCAAGACTAGACAGAGACAAGTTCAAGTCTATATTTGTAGGCAAAACAAGAGCAAAGCAAATACAAAAATCCTCTGGAAATGATACAAAGCTAGGTGTGGCCAGCAGCGAGTATGAGTCCAGGAAATACACAGTTCAGCAGAGTGTGAGGCCTATACTGGAATTTGTCTTGCAACATAGTTCACACAGTGCTTAGCCAAATATATGGAAATAGTCTTTGCAGCACAGTTCACACAGTGCGTTACCAAATATATGGAAATAGTCTTTGCAGCACAGTTCAGAGAGACAGACTTTGAGTACTGCAGTGTGGCTAGAAACATCAGTCCAAAAGTGTCTTGAAATACGCACTGCACAAATATCCAACAAACACATTGCAGCAAAAAAGGCTTACATGAAGCAGAGTAGTCTATATTGACTTTCCAACAGGAAAGATCCTTTATGAGGCACCCAATAACTGCTGAATAGTAAGGCTAGGGTCACACATAGACGTCTTCAGCCTCACCGCTAAAATCTTAGTGATTTTCTGCAGAAGCGAACAAAAGTGGACACCGATACCGGTGTCCGCTTCAGCAGAACAGAGAGCCATAGGCAGCCATTCATTACCTCTGAAGCAGCTGCACACAATCCGCTTCGGGGGCCGCTTTTCAGTAGTGCACAGAAAAAGTTGGCTGGAACGTTTTCTGTGCACCCCTGAAAAGCGGCCCACGAAGCAGACTGTGTACAGCCGCTTCAGAGGTAATGAATGGCTGTCTATGGCTCTCCGTTATGCTGAAGCGGACACCAGTATCGGTGTCCACTTCTGTCCGCTTCTGCAGAAAATCACTAAGACTTTAGGTCTAAGGCTGAAAACATCTATGTGTGACCCTAGCCTAACCTAGTTAGGCAGAGCAGGTGATTGCAATGCAGGAATGCAGAGCCAAACCAGAATAGGAGGAGGTTGAGAAAAGTCCAGATGAAGCACCGCTGAGCCAGAGCAGAAACACTGTACTCAAGAAGGCCTGAATGTCAAATTGGAGCTTAAAAAGCAGGAATGGCAGGAAACACATAGACATGGTAGGGCAGCAGACTCCATCTTGGCTAATGGTGAGGAGACACCGAAGTTAGCCTGGAAAGGCTGGAAATCATGATAATCACTACATATGATCTCATGTCCCTCTTGAAATGAATTTCATTAATAAATAGAAATGTAACGTGCTCCTTGGAGTATCCAAGAGTGGGATTACTTGTCACTCTAGTGACAATGGACCATGTAAAAGACAGTGTGATGCTGGAAAACAAACTTGAAGCATAATCTGCCTCCAAACCTATCACCTGTTTGTGCTGTTTTGGCTTCTAGAGTGGTGTCCTGTGCCTCCCTGCAAAGTGGGGCAGGAAGCTAGTATCTTGGATGAGCATGTTTGTTGTGCTCCCATGGTAGGCACAGTTTCAACTGGCCCACAGCATCGCCTATGCGTGCACCATCAACAGCGCATACACTTTCCGGTCCCTTACCGCATGCATTCTGCATTTTACATTAGGTATATATGTGCAAACTTTCCAGTATTGATAGAGAAAAGAAAAATGTAGCCCTGAGCAGGACTTTTGTCTTTAGGTTGCATCAGTAGTATACCTATTATAGGACTGTTAAGCTATAAACCCTGCCTACATGCTGCTACTCCCAAACTATCCATAGTCCACCAGCTATATCCACACTGAAAGTATGTAATAATAGTTTTACTAGGGAAACAACAGTATATAGCCTCGAAAATGACTTTTTTGTTAATCGTGCAGCAGCAATATACAATTACTGCAATAGCAATGTAACACTTTATGCCAATTGTCTGCTCTAATCTAAGCTCTCCTTCCTAGATCAACTCTCCCTTAACTTCCAGATGACAATATGCCAAGCATTCTGGATCCACGTCTTATCAAAGCCCCGAGGGTGTGATGCAGCTGGCCAATCATAGTAATGCCAGTATCCAATATGGCAACGGCATTAATGTGTATGGCATGTTGATTGGCTGTATAATAGCTATGAAACATGTGGGCTGGGGACTAGAACATGGAGTTTGGGTACCAGTGATGCTTGATCGAATAATGAGCATACACAAGCATCCAGATGTTCAATTGATTACCAAGGAGCGATAAGCATGCTCACTTATCACTAATGATGACATGATTTACATGAAAAGTCCAATTGTAATACTGATATTACTTACTATATGGATACCCTACTTACTTAGTGAAAGTTACGTGCCGTCTTTTTGTGCTGGTGTAGTACCTCACCTGATGTGAGAAAGAAAAATGGTATAAAATGAAGACTTGGGAAGAGTATCTCTTGATTGTCTGCCTTGAAGAAATAAGTACATTTTTCATAGCAAGAACAAAAATGTGAGCCACAGCTGAAGTTTATACTGTGACGTTAGGAAAAAATGTTCTAATTTCCTGTCTGCCACAGACCCTCTCAATCAATGCAAATACAGCAATAGGATCAAGACAAAAATTCCTGTTTTATCTTCAACCATAACTAAACCTTTGCCCCCAAGATACAGTTCATCGCTAATGTGTGTTACACAAATACTGAGTTATCTGCTTTTGAAGTGAACCATTATTTACTAGAACTAGTAAATAAATAGATCTATCCTGTATTACAGACTTCTTCGTTTCTTCTTTCATTATTCACATTGCAATTAATTTATTATTATTTCCATCCTTATTAAATATGTCAATAGGGTTGCTACTATTAAACGCACTGACATTTGCTTACCAAGAAGAAAAGAAGGAACTAAACTTTATTACATTTTATTATAAATAAAAACTATAAAACAGTGGGAATATTCCTGTAGTAACAATAAAGAGGTTAGTTTAAAGATGTGTCTAGTAGTACAGAGTAGAAACATATATGCATGAATAAGGATGAGCTGTAGACATGGGAGAATCCATTCACTGTAGTCTGGTCCATCAGCCAAGTCAATAATCAGTGTCCACTGCCAAAGAGCTATGCAAACCTTCTCTTAACTCCCGTTGTTCTGGTCTATTGTTTTGATAATACATGCTGTTTTGAGATCCTGTGATGATATTGCACCATCCTCCCTAATAAAAAGAAGAGCAAAGAATGTAGAGATGCAAAAGATTAACTGGCCTACTATACCATGGTTATACCTACTTGATCTGACCATTGGAGCCAAGTTGTAATAATTGATTCTCTCATCTCAAATGATTTGCAATACAAGATAGAGCCCATAGGCAAAGTGAAGCATCCCAGTACTCCAGCTTTTATAATAAAAGATATGTAACCAATACTGATGAGTGAACTTTGCTTGAACATGTTTGCCAATTTCAAATTTGGCACGAACATGACCGATTATGTTCCGGTTTGGCACACCGGAACAATTTCCCAAAAAAGTCTGTGAATGCGGATTTGTTCGGTGAGTGATGGTTTAAAAAAAGCATTACTGCATTAAAATGATGCTTTATCCTACCTTCTCACAGTGTAAGATAGGGAGTAGGACATCTTTGATGATGGGAGGGGGTGTAGAGAGGTGAAAGTAGAGTCGATCTCCATTTTTTTTCACTGCATTTTTTTGTGTGCATTTTCTTGGTCTGCAGCCAATGTGCATAAAACATCCACAAGTTGAAGACACAAGGACATTTTTTTACTGTAACCTGTGAACCTCAAATCCTTCAGTTTCCCCTAATAAGACTCTTTTTGACCTGTAACCTGCGATTCTCAAATCCATCAGTTTCCCCTACAAAGGCTCTGTTTGGCCTGTAACGTGAATCTCAAATCCCACAGTTTCCCCTAAAAAGGCCATGTTTTATCTGTAACTTATGAATATCAAATCCTTCGGTTTCCCATAAAAAGGCACTTTTTTGCCTGTAACCTGTGATTTTCAATTTGTTCAGTTCCCCCTAAAAAGTTTGAATTTGGCTTCAAACAATTGTTTTATAAATCTTTGCGCATAAAAGACGACTGGGAACTCTTGAAGTTGTGGTGGAAAGGGGAAGGGGAACAAGGTTGTTGTATAGAGGAGTAAGCTTGGTGTTGGAGGTGTAGATGAGGTAGATGCTACTGCTGTTACTGAAAATTGTAGTAACCAAACATTGGCTCATCTTGTATCCCAACGAAAGTTACAACTTCTGTTACTGGACAGGCCTACTACAGTCTTTTGATTGCAAACAGATCAATACGAGTTGTTGATGAGGCCACCTTTTGCTACAGTTCTTGGAAACTGCTGCATCAAGTGACTTGTCCTCCTGTTTCTCCACCTCAAAATCACAAACAATACAGTCCTCAGAGGTGGTGCCCCAATTACTCATGTTTCACCCCATGTCACACTCAAAAGTCTCCAAACGAACAACTGATTGTGGGGAAACATAGATGGACACTTCTGGAGAGATGTTCACACATTCAATTCCAAGGGCATCAGAGGTCTGCTCCAAACATACTCCAGAGGAGGAAAGCACCTGCACCGATGCCCAAAATCTTTTCAGTTGGATCTAGGGACGGAGGAAGTATGGTCCCAGCAGAATCGAAACCCTTGTCACCAGACATTATACCCCGGGTGTTAAGGTGATGATGAATATGAGGATGATGATACTCAGATACCTGAGGAACACCTGAGCTGTAGTGTGTACAGGGCAGCAAGTGGAGGAGGGTGACCTTCATGGCGAGGAACAACAGAAAGGATGATGATGAAAAGGTTCTAGATCTGACTTGGAATCAACCCAGAATAATAGAGCTGAGTAGCTAAGCAAAGGAGGTTGAAGACAAGGTGGTTAGGTTGCGTGACAAACACAGAGGGCTGCAAGCATGACAAGCTCTGCATCAACTCTGCCTCTGGACAGTACTGGTCATGGGTCTGCAGTTTGGGTCTGCCGTTGTGCAAGGTGGCAAGGGTTGCCTAGCCTAGGCCTTTTTTCACATTGCAAAATATGACCCAACTCACATTATTTGCAATCTTTCTAAACAAAAGTTGAGTAGAGGCAAAAATTGCCACAGATTGACTACTTGCATTTACCAGCATATGGCCCAATAGTGTGCATTACTCTGGTAAAAATACTGTGGTAAAACTGTTCTAGCAGGCCTCACCATCACTGAACACCATCCGCCGCATCAAACACGTCTGCTGCTTCTTCTTCCTCTGTCAGCTTGATAAGTGTTGCCCAACAGATTTCCGGCTGCAGGCCTCCACTTGTTTACCTGCTACATTTGGGGAGACTGACAGACTCTCAGCTGCTACGGAAGTGGACATTCCTGGTGGTTTTAACCAATCCCAGACATAGAGGACACCACTTGTTTGTGAACCTATTAGAACACCTCCACCTGCACCTCCTTCACAGTGCTGCAGTTTATCGGGTACACCCTACTCCACCCTTTCTCAGCAAAGCAGCCAGTCCTTGGTCTAGCAGTTGTGGTCACGGAAAAGATTGGTTTCTCCTACACATCCTAAAGCAAAGAGCTTGAACTTGACTATCTCCCATTTGTTGGCCACAGAAATGCTGCCTTTCCGCCTGGTGCATACAGATGGTTTCCGAAAGCTGATGGCCATCACAGCTACCCAGAATCAGTTGCTAAACAGTCATCACTACTTCTCAAAGCAAATTGTGCCCGTGCTACATAAGCATGTCACAGACAACATCACGTGCTCCTTGAGACAGAGTGTGTGACAGGGTGCATAACATCACTGACTCCTGAATGAGCAAACATGGCCAGGATCATTACACCTACATCACTGGCCACTGAGTAGCTCTGGTGGCTGTGGGGCCAGGCAGGGAAGGGGCTACTCCCCAAGTCTTGAAATCCCCAAGATTTTTGGGACAAACTACTGCCTGAACCTTTTCATCTGCTTCTCCTGCCTCATCCACCTCCTCTAGGACATCCAGCTCTGCATTCGACTTCTGCCTTAATGTTGTAATAGTTCTGACAGAATCCTCCCCCACTACTTGACTTGCACGGCTCACATCCTCAATCTGGTGGTCTAGCAATTCCTATTCCACTATCTTGGCTTGAATGAGCGGCTGCACAAGGCACAGCCATGGTGTGCTCACTTCCTCTGTTCTAACCCCGCAGATCATCAACTAAGAAAGAAAATACAATTCACATTTAAGGGTGGTTGTAGCATTGTACCCAGTGCACATCAACTGGTGTTCGCCCACCCTCCGTTATAGGATTGTATAGTGGGTCAGTGGACCCTGGAATCACTCCACATCACTATGTAGTATTTTGTGACAGAATCACACCAGAGTTTTGTTCCGCTTTGCACAATTTATTATTTCAATTTTTAAATATGACAATGACATTTAAAAAGATGATTGAACATACAGCAAGTTCTAAGAGGTACAAAGATGAGAACCACAGTAGGGTGGTCTCAGAATGGTGGTTTTACATGGCTCAATTATTACTTCATTATAAGGGTCAGTCCATACAATTCATAAGGACCACATTCCCATATCAACCCCCGATATGGGATTTTTTTAGATCATCTATAAATTATCCCCCACTTAATTCTCACACCAAGGTTTAACATAGTGAAGGGGTTAGTTCAACAGAGATTACTAATTCTGTCCATTATAATGGACATTGAATTTGTGGCAGGCTGGAGATTAACTACCAATGTCTGTCACCTAATATCCCATGCTAGCACTTTTGCTATACAAAAGGACAGCCTATTCAGAGCCCTAATATACCAACAACAACTCTCCTTTCATAGCCATGGCATAATTGTAAGGAGGGGGAAGAGACTGCTTCACTTACCCAATCGGGGGAAAGCCTATGTATTGCCACCTGTCCTGGACCCACCCACCCAATCATCAACTATCATCACTACAGAGGTCTTTTAGACAACGGGTTAACCATCTGATATGCGATCAAATGCGATCATTTTATCAAAATGAACAAATCATGGATCTGCAAGGACTTTTCCACTAAAGAGACAGTCTGCTCAGAGTCGGTGATGTACTTTTCAGTGTGCTGAATTGATCTCCCTATTCTCCAATTTTTAATGTGGGCCAATTGATAACACTTTGGTGCTATCTGGCCCTAATTTTTGGAAATGTGGAGACTGTTTTTGGGGTCTCCTTGTCTGGTCCTGAATATACAAGGGCTATGTGAGTGTGATGCCTACACGTGTTACTCACGTCCTGTTACTGTAATGAATGTTTAACCTTCCAATGCTAGGTCAGGCCCTGTTCCAGACCTTGTGCCATGCTTTCAGGCTGCACCATATTATAATTCTTATTGTGGGTCAATTGATGCACCTTTGGTGGTATCTGGCCCTTATTTTTTTAAAATCTCCTGTCTCCTAAAGTGTAGACTGCCTAACTTTCATCAAGATAAACAAGTCATGGATCTCCAAGAACTTATCCACCCCAGTGGCAGACTGCTCAGAGTAAGCAATGTACTTTTCAGTGTGCTGCATTGATTTCGCCATTCGCCAATTTTTATTGTAGGGCCAATTGATGCCACTTTAGCAGGGCTGTATGAGTAGCATGTCAAAACATCAAGCTTTGAAACAGAGGGGATACAAGGGCACAATAGGGTTTTATCCTTCTTAAAACAAAAATAATCAGTGCATTAACTGCTCACTTCATTCGGTTGTGAGACCCACAACTGGTACATTACCCTCCTACAGCCACTGCTGGATCCACCATTCCTCGTGGAAGACAGGACAATGCTCATATTTGGGACCAAGCACTGATAGATGATCTGTGCTGCTGCACTTGAAAGATGAATCCTACATGGTCTTCAGGGTAAAGGTGTTTATTGCTTCAACGAGTTTCGAGACCTTCCTGGTCTTTTCATCAGCAATATACCAAGCATTTGATCAAATATTTGGTGTATTCTTGATGAAGAGACCAAGAAGGTCTCGAAACACGTTGAAGCAATAAACACCTTTACCCTGAAGACCATGTAGGATTCATCTTTTAAGTGCAGATCATCTATCATCACTTGGTCCCATATAGGAGCAAAACATGAAGCTCCATAATGCACAATGATGAAAATTTTAATTCTGGGAAATAGATGGTACTTTCCCTGGTGTTAGTTTCTAATTTGAGCTGTGTTTGGCCCTTTTATGCCCCTTTTAATGTGTTTTGAAGGCCCTTGATTTTGACTCCCATTTATATCTATGGGGTTAAGAAGTTTGATGAAATGTTTGTCGAAATGTTTGTTGAGTGGTGCAAGTTCGACAAACCAAATCGAATTCGAACTGCCAGAGGTTTGCTCATATCTAGTAGCCAAACTATAATATCTCTCATCCCAGCACTTATGTCAAAGTCCTAAATCAGTTTCTTGAAGAAGTCATAGTCTTTATTCATGATGTAACCTGAAGGTCCTTGGCAAAATATGTAACAGTGCTCTATTTACGGTGGGCTACTTCATTTATGTTTCAAGGAATTTGGGGTGTGATTTGTGCCTCTGCATTGCTTCACTTTTTCTTCATGATAGGACTGTTACTGAAAGCTGAAAAACGTGATATTTATTGGTAAACTTTTACTGCTTTCTCTTGTGTTTTGAAATGTTTATACTGAGCTTTTGATTTGTCTATGAACTATGAGAAAATGTTATTAGTCATGTCTTCAACTAAGTGAAATATTACTCTTTAATTGTTTTCTCAGCCTCTGTTTACAATACCATAACTTCTTCCGTTCATAGCAGATTGGATCATAGCTAATCTTGAAGATCCCTACAAATTTTTCTTGGGATCAGTCAGGCTTCCTTCATTTCAGTACGGTAATTTGGCTGCAGACAAAAAAAAAAAACGAATACGAACAGAATAGATAATGTCTCTCCTGAGACTGCAAATATTTTCTTCAAATGAATAGATTTTAATTATACAGAAGTACCTTTCATTACTGATTAAGACTAAGTAAGATTAGAATGATTTACTGACCTGTGCTCCGAATTGTCACATAACCAAACTAATTAAAATTAACTTAGAAAGGATGAAGACTATTGCACGTTTTATGCAACCTCTAGATCTCCAGTAAAAGCACATCCAAAAAGGATAATATTTTAATATAATTCTGAGCCCCAAAGTATTAGAATATTACATAGCTACGTTTGGACACTAGAGCTTCACATTCTTTCCAAGTCGTTTTGATGAATGTATGTTGATAAATGACCACATGAAATGCAGGGCCAAAAATGACACCACTGTTCTGTACGAGTTTGTGAAGATTTAGCATGCACAACTGTATAACAGACACACACATGTTTAAACAATTTCTACATGAAATCTCTCCCATGTCTATAATGTCCTGCAAATTCTCTATGCAGAAGCATGGAGACTAGGAATCCATAAATCTCTCAAGGTTCAACTCTACTTTGTCCCTCTGAAACCAAAAATGAAGCATGATTTTCCACTCTGCTGTAATCCTTCAGTTATAATGACTATTGGAAAAACATTTGGAAATTCCACACTAAACTGTGGATTGATACCAAACTGTACTTACAAAGAAAACAAAAATACAAGTTCAACACTAAATTAACTGTTGGGTTTTATCAACTGTCTATTCCCAGATTGCTTCCATCCTTCATTCTTTTTTCTTCTTTTCTGGCTGCAGTGTAAAAGACATGGATACACAATTAAGTATGTAATTCTTATTTTTTTCTTTCCATTACATCAAACATGGCTTATTGATCTGTTTATGTATTATTTAATACTCCATGGCTCCACAAACATGTCCTCTCCCAACCAGTTTAACCCCTTTACGACGAATGATGAGTATACTCGTCATGAAAAGATGTCAGTTCCCGCATCATGACGAGTATACTCGTCATGGCTTTGAACTGTCACTGCTTCTAAACGAACAGTGACAGCTCAAATCTAAAAGCTGTCAGTGACAGCCAAGGGTTAGGGGAAGAGGTGTGGGCACCCCTGTTAACCCCTTCAACCCCCCCCCCCTCCCCAATCATACTTATCTGCCGGCGGGCTGCACCGCAGCCGCCGGCCATGAGCTGATGCTCCAGCTCCCCCTGTGTCCTGTCCCCGCCCCCTGTGTCCAGAGCCCCCTGTGTCCTGCAGCCCCCCCTGTGTCCAGAGCCCCCTGTGTCCTGTCCCCATCCCCTGTGCAGCCCCTCCTGTGTCCTGTCCCCGTCCCCTGTGCAGCCCCTCCTGTGTCCTGTCCCCGCCCCCTGTGTCCAGCTCCCCCTGTGTCCTGTAGCGCCCCCCTGTGTCCTGAGCCCCCTGTGTCTTGTCCCCGTACACTGTGCAGCCCCCCCTGTGTCCTGTCCATCCCCGCCCTCCACCCGACATAGTTTGTCTGCCGGCGGGCTTATGCGCCCGCCGGCGAAGCTGCAGGGCCCCCTCCTCCTCCCTGCTGGTCCCCAGCCCCCGGTCCTCGGATCCCAGCCTCCGATCCCCGGTCCCCAGCCCCGCTCACCTATCCCGGCGGGCTGCACGCTCGGTGCACCCGCCCGCACCGTCGGGCCTCCTCTGCAGTCCGGAGTGGCTCCTCCTCTTCTCAGGGGCTCCTCCTCCTCATCGCTGGGTAAGTATGAATGAATGAATGAACGAATGAAAGAATGAAAGAATGAATGAAAGAATGAATGAATGAAAGAATGAATGAATTGAATGAATGAATGAATGAATGGATGGATGGATGGATGGATGGATAAGTGGATGGATGGATGGATGGATGGGTGGGTGGAGGATGGATGGGTGGATGGATGGATGTGTGCGTGCGTGGATGTGCGTGTGTGGATGTGTGTGCGTGGTTGTGTGCATGCGTGGATGTCAGCACGTGGATGTGCGTACGTGGATGTGCGTATGTGGATGTGCGTACGTGGATGTGCGTACGTGGATGTGCGTGCGTGGATGTGCGTACGTGGATGTGCGTACGTGGATGTGCGTACGTCGATGTGCGTACGTGGATGTGCGTGCGTGGATGTGCGTACGTGGATGTGCGTGTGTGAATGTGCGTGCGTGGATGTGTGCGTACGTGGATGTGTGCGTACGTGGATGTGCGTGGATGTGGATGTACGTGGATGTGTGTGTGGATGTACGTGGATGTCAGCATGCGTGCGTGGATGTGTGCATGCGTGGATGTGCGTGCGTGGTTGTGTGCATGCGTGGATGTGCGTACGTGGATGTGCGTACGTGGATGTGCGTACGTGGATGTGCGTGCGTGGATGATGGGTGCATAGGTGGATGGATGGGTGCAACAAGGGATCAAGTGTCCTCTTGTTATAGTCTCTGGGATCATAGTCATGGTGCACTGTATAACTGATCATTGTCATACAGTGCACCATAACTCTGACCCCTGAGACTGTAGGAAGAGGACACTTGATCCCTTGCTGCAGTCTCTGGATTGAGCAGAGGCGATCGAGCGTCGTGGGACCTTCGTTGTGGACTACGTCGGATCTTTATAATAAAGATGGAGTCCGAATTTTGTTTGTGTTTTTTTTTTAAATAAAAAGATTTTTCTATGTGTGTATTTTCTGACTATTTACCAGAGATTCCTAATGGCGGGTCTAACATTGGCCCTATATTATGAATCTCGGGCTTAGTGCCAGCTGCCAATAAAAAGCTGGCATTAACCCCTTTATTACCCAGTTTGCCACCGGCACCAGGGCAACTGGAAGAGCATGGGTACAGCGCCAGAAAATGGCGCTTCAATGAATGCGCCATTTTCTGGAGCGGCTGCGGGCTGCAATTCGCAGCATGGGGGGCCCAGAACGCTTGGGCCTTTCCATGCTGAGGATTCCAGCCCCCAGCTGCCTAGTTGTACCTGGCTGGGCCAAAAATATGGCGGAGCCCTACGTCATTTTTTTTTTCTAGAATTAGTTCTAGAAATAAAAAAAAATGGGCTTCTCTGTATGTTTGGTTGCAGCCAGGTACAACGAGGCAGCTGGGGGTTGCTGGCAGTCTGTAGGTGCCAAGTTGTACCTGGCTGGACCAAAAATATGGCGGAGCCCTACGTCATTTTTTTTTTCTAGAATTAGTTCTAGAAATAAAAAAAAATGGGCTTCGCTGTATTTTTGGTTGCAGCCAGGTACAACGAGGCAGCTGGGGGTTGCTGGCAGTCTGTAGCTGCCAAGTTGTACCTGGCTGGACCAAAAATATGGCGGAGCCCCACATCATTTTTTTTTTCTAGAATAAGTTCTAGAAATAAAATAAAGCCTTCGCTGTATTTGTAGCCAGCCATGTACAACTTGGTAGCTGGCTGACTGGAATCCTCAGCGTGGAGAGACTCAAATGTTGTGGGTCCCCCACGCTGCAAATTTCAACCCACAGCCACCCAAGAAAATAGCGCATTCATTAGAGGCGGCATTTTCTGGTGCTGTACCCCAACTCTACCAGTTGCCCTTGTGCTGGTGGCACACGGGTTCTCCATATGCGACATGGTGTCCGCTAACAATTTCAATAGAAAATTAGCTCCAATTGTTAGCGGAAACCATGTCGGGTATGGAGAGCCCCTCCCTGTGTGCCTGAACATTGGAGCTCCCCCACAAGTGACCCCATTTTGGAAACTAGACCCCCAAAGGAACGTATCTAGATGCATAGTGATCACTTTGAACTCCCAGATGCTTCACAAATTCATCCATAAAAATGAAAAAGCACGTTTTTTTCCACAAAAAGTGTCTTTTTTCATTTTTACGGATCAATTTGTGAAGCACCTGGGAGTTCAAAGTGCTCACTATGCATCTAGATACGTTCCTTGGGTGGTCTAGTTTCCAAAATGGGGTCACTTGTTGGGGAGCTCCAATGTTTAGGCACATAGGGGCTCTTCATATCCTACAAGGTGTCCGATAACAATTCCAATTGTTAGTGGACACCATGTTGCGTATGGAGAGCCCCTGTGTGTCTCCACATTAGAGCTCCCCCACAAGTGACCCCATTTTGGAAACTAGACCCCAAAAGGATTATATCTAGATGCATAGTGAGCACTTTGAACCCCCAGGTGCTTCACAAATTGATCCGTAATAATGAAAAAAGAAATTATTTGTGGAAAAAAAGTGCTTTTTCATTTTTACGGATGAATTTCTGAAGCACCTGTGGGTTCAAAGTGCTCACTATGCATAAAGATACGTTCCTTTGGGGTTTAGTTTCCAAAATGGGGTCACTTGTGGGGGAGCTCCAATGTGGAGACACACCGGGACCCTCCAAACGCGACATGGTGTCCTCTAACAAATTGAGCTCATTTTCCATTCAAATTGTTAGCGGACACCATGTCGCGTTTGGAGGGTCCCGGTGTGTCTCCACATTGGAGCTCCCCCACAAGTGACCTCATTTTGGAAACTAGACCCCCTAAGGAACGTATCTAGATGCATAGTGATCACTTTGAACTCCCAGATGCTTCACAAATTCATCCATAAAAATGAAAAAGCACGTTTTTTCCCACAAAAAGTTTCTTTTTTCATTTTTACGGATCAATTTGTGAAGCACCTGGGGGTTCAAAGTGCTCACTATGCATCTAGATACGTTCCTTGGGTGGTCTAGTTTCCAAAATGGGGTCACTTGTGGGGGAGCTCTAATGTTTAGGCACATAGGGGCTCTTCATATCCTACAAGGTGTCCGCTAACAATTCCAATTGCATAGTGAGCACTTTGAACCCCCAGATGCTTCACAAATTGATCCGTAATAATGAAAAAATATTTTTTTAGTGGAAAAAAAAGTGCTTTTTCATTTTTACGGATGAATTTCTGAAGCATATGGGGGTTCAAAGTGCTCACTATGCATCTAGATACGTTCCTTTGGGGATCTAGTTTCCAAAATGGGGTCACTTGTGGGGAGCTCCAATGTGGAGATACACAGGGACCCTCCAAACGCGACATGGTGTCCGCTAACAATTTGAGCTCATTTTCCATTCAAATTGTTAGCGGACACCATGTCGCGTATGGAGGGTCCCTGTGTGTCTCCACATTGGAGCTCCCCCACAAATGACCCCATTTTGGAAACTAGACCCCCTAAGGAAGGTATCTAGATGCATAGTGAGCACTTTGAACCCCCAGATGCTTCACAAATTCATTCATAAAAATTAAAAAAACACTTTTTTTTCACAAAAAAATTCTTTTTGCCTACATTTTTTCAGTTTCACATGGGCAAAGGGATAAAATACATCCCAAAATTTGTTGGGCAATTTCTCCTGAGTACACCGATACCTTATATGTGGTCATAAACCACTGTTTGGGCGCACGGCAGGGCTCAGAAGTGAAGGAGCGCCATTTCACTTTTTGAACGGAAAATTGGCTCTAAAATTCAAATTGCGCTCCCTCCCTTCTGAGCCCTGCCGTACGCCCAAACAGTGGTTTATGACCACATATGAGGCATCGGTGTACTCAGGACAAATTGCCCAACAAATTTTAGGATGCATTTTATCCTGTTGCCCATGTGAAAATTAAAAAATTGAGGCTGAAAGAACATTTTTGTTACAAAAATTAAAATGTCCATTTTTTCCTTCAACTTTATTTTAGTTCCTGTGAAGCACCTGAAGGGTTAATAATCTTCTTCAATATAGTTTTGAGTAGCTTGAGGGGTGCAGTTTTTGGAATGGTTTTCACTTTTGGGTGTTTTCTGTCATGTACACCCCTCAAAGAGACTTCAAATGTGATGTGGTCACTAAAAAATTGGTTTTGTAAATTTTGGTTGAAAAATGAATAATTGCTGATGAACTTTGAACCCTTATAACGTCCTACAAAATTTTTTTTTTTCTTCCAAAATTGTGCTGATGTGAAGTAGACATGTGGGACATGTTATTTATTAACTATTTTGTGGCACATAACTCTCTGGTTTAGCAGAATAAAAATTAAAATTTGAAAATTGCTAAATTTTCAAAATTTTTGCCAATTTTTTTATTTTTTCACAAATAAACGCAAAAATTATCGACCTAAATTTAATACTAACATGAAGCCCAATATGTCACGAAAAAACAATCTCAGAATCGCTAGGATCCGTTGAAGCGTTCCAGAGATATTACCTCAGAAAGGGAGAGTGGTCAGAATTACAAAAAATGGTCCGGTCATTAAGCTGCAAAGTGACTCGGTCCTTAAGGGGTTAAAATGTTTTGTACATAAGCTTTCCTCTAAACATTGTAGTAGAACATTTGTACAAAATAGTAAAAAGACTGGACAATTATTACTAAGCAGATCATTCTAAAAGCTGTGGTTGATTTAAAGTAGAAGTGAGATAAATTAGCATTTTTTTATAATTTTGGCATTTGCTGTTTTCGGTGGCGGATCTAGAACCGTGTGGGCCCCGGTGCAGCTGGCTGGTTCCGTCCCAGTTGAGGAGCGGGGGGGGGGGGAGTTTGCTGCAGTCCCGGGTGAGGAGAGCAGGGGTGGGGGATGTGGGTGGGTGCTGCAGTCGCGGAGTGAAGCGGGAGGTATTTGACTGTGGAGTGCAGCTGTCCTGGGTGAGGAGGGGGGGGGTGCTGCAGTCCCAGGTGAGAAGCAGGTGGGGGGGTATGAATTGAATTGCAGTCCAAGGTGAGGAGCGGGGGGGGGGGTGCTGTCATCTCCAGCATAACCAGGAAGTGTAGAGAGGAGAAGAGGAGGGACGCAGGGAGCTTCCCGCGGCTGCACCTCTCCTCTGCCACACTATCGTGGTCTCCGGGCCCCCCTGCAGGGAGGTGGAGGGGCCCCCTTACAGGTGCCTGAGGGGCCCCCTAGCCGGTCGGGGCCCTGGTGCAGTTGAACCAGCTGCACCACGGTAAGTCCGCCCCCGGCTTTTTTGACAAAAGTGACAAAAGGCATTTGTTTTTTTCAAGGATACGAGGAAAGAAAAAACAGTTGTGCTCAAAAGTTTACAAACCCCGGCAGATTTTTTGCTTTCTTGGCATTTTTTCAGAGAATATGAATGATAACACAAAACATTTTTCCACTCATGGTTAGTGGTTGGCTGAAGCCATTTATTGTCAAACGACATAATAACAATCATAAACATCCAAATGACCCTGATCAAAAGTTCACATACCCTGGTGATTTTGTCCTGACCTGTTTTTTTGTAATCAGTGTGTGTGAATAAAAGCTGAGTGAGTTTCTGGGATTCAGACAAACACTTGCATCTTTCATCCAGCCACTGACGTAGATTGTCAGTCATGGGGAAAGCAAAAGAATTGTCAACGGATCTACAGGAAAAGATAGTTGAACTCTATAAAACAGGAAAGAGATACAAAAAGATATCCAAGTAATTGATAATGCTAATCATCAGTGTTCAAACCATGATTAACAAATGGAAAATAGGGGGCTCTATATAAAACCAAACCACAATCCGGTAAACCAACAAAAATTTCAGCCACAACCTCCAGGAAAATTGTTTGGGATGCAAATAAAAATCCAAAAATAGCATCAGCTGAAATACAGTACTCACTTAAAACTAGCTGTGTGGCTGTTTCAAGATGCACAAGGAGGTACTTTAAGAAAAATAGGCTGCATGGTCGAGTTGCCAGAAGAAAGCAATTATTGCGCTAATACTACAAAGTATCTTGCCTACAATATGCAAAACAGCACAGAGACAAGCCTCCAAACTTTTGGAACAAGATAATTTGGAGTGGTGAGACCAAAATCAAACTTTTTGGACACAATCATAAATGTTACACTTGAAGAGGTGTCAACAAGACCTATGATAAAAGGAACACCATTCCTACTGTAAAGCACAGAGGTGTATTGCTGATGATGTGGGGATACATGAGCTACAAAGGCACAGTAAACATGGTCAGGGTTGAAGGAAAGATGAATACAGCAAGTTTTCACCCATCAGCCTGTAAGCTGCGCATAGGACAGAATTGTACGTTGAAACATGATAATGATTCAAAACACAAGGCCAAGTCAACCTGTCATTGGTTACAGGATAGTAAAGTGAAGATTCTGGATTGGCCATCCCAGTCTTCTTATTGAACCACTCTGGGGACAACTCAAACACGCAGTTCATGCAAGAAAGCCCATGAATTTACAGGAACTGGAAGCTTTTTCCCAAGAAGAATGGGCAGCTGCTTTACCATCTGAGAAAATAAAGAGCCCCTTCCACAATTACGACAAAAGACTGCAAGCTGTCATTGATGTTAGAGGGGATAATACATGGTATTAAGAACTAGGGTATGTGAAATTTTGATCAGGGTCATTTGGTTGATTTTGGTTGTCATTATGACATAGAAAAAACACAGTAGTTTGACAATAAATGGCTTCACCCAACCACTAAGATTGACTGGAAAAAAACATTTTTTTGTTTGGCCTCTTACAAGTGATTCTCAAACCTTTTGGTTTGTACTAAAAAGGCATTTTATTGCCAAATCAGTCAGTCTCCACTAAAAAGGCTGTGTTTGACCTCTAACCAGTGAATTTGAAATCCTTCAGTTTGTACTAAAATAGCATTTTTTGGCCATTAAATAGTGATGAGCGACTGTATTTGTTACTATTTCCTGCTTGCACAGATAGTACAGTGTTTGAGTTACTCAATATATTATGAATATTTGTGTACTTGCCTCGCTATATTCGGATGTCCTGCCCTGTAGTTTTGGCACCTTCTTTGCAGCCACTAAACATTCTGGGCTTCTCACCCAATCTAAGTAATGCCACCGACATCTTGGTTGTGGCATTACTGTGATTGGCTGGCCGAGCAGCGTCATAGGGTCTATTTGAGCCCTGCTGCCATCATCTTCCACACATTGCATCAGAGCCTGCATTGGAGAAGCATAGTGAGAGATCGCTCAGCTGCTAGGGAGAGTGTTTAAGCCTCTTGATAACACAAAAGCCCTTTTGAGGGCTACCTGCAATGTGTACTAGGTCAGTGTAGAGTAGGGCGAGATAGATTCTTGAGCAGGGACAGTTTAACAAAGCCAATCACTAGCTCCATAATAGCACTAATAGCAGAAAGCAATAGCTCTTTTCAGAGCTGAAGCCACAGAACAAACTCAGAGTACAGGGAGGGAAAGATTGTGGATTAAGTAGGGAGAGGTTAAAGTGTTCTTCCAGTGTCCATCTTAAAACTGCTCTTGTCAGAGGCAAAGCTCTATTTTTCCAGCACACAGGGTAGTGGCAATTTGTGCTGCCTCTTGTTTAAAAGCACTGGTCTATGCTCCTCATTGTTTTTGGGGTCACAGCCTGGCTTCTGCTGTCCACATTAGTCCCATTAATACAGTGCTAGTGCCCTAGCAATAACAGTACAACAGACATTTACTACTGCCTGCTACAAAGCACGCAGCAGTCCTTTTCCCCCACTGTTTTTGGAGTCAGAGCCTGGCATCTGCTGTCTACATCAGTCCCATTAATATGGTGCTAGTGCCCTAGCCAAAGCAGTACTACAAACATGTACTACTGCATGATACAAAGCATGCACCAGGTCATTTCCCCACTAGTTTGGCTGTAACAGATAGCTTGGCTTGTGCCATCAACATCTGAAAATCTGTCAACAAAACTCAAAATGCCAAAAAAGCCTGTTTTTATTGGACAGGGACGTGGATGTGGTGATGTCAGTGTTACGCGACAAGACACGGAATCTGTGTCAGGTCAGAAAAGGCTTAATGTATCCACTCTCATCCTTGAAAAATGTCCCGGTCTGGAACATAAATGTTTGTGGAAGTCAGAAGAGTGAGAGTAGATTCTGTCTTGGATAGCAAACAAGGCCTCTACACATTTGTCAAGCAGCACCAAATCATCCACGACCACACAGTCTACTGTTGATACACAGAAGGCTGGTCCATCCAATACTGAAGCTGGTTCTCCTTCCTCCCTCCTTTATAAGTCACAGGAAACATATGACCTCCAAACCTGGCCACTCCAAAGTTCTGTTTTGCACATATCCTTTGGTTGGCTCTGGCCTCTCACCATGCAGCACTGAAGAGAGATGTGAGGAGGTGGCGTGTGTTGATGCTCAAGTATTTGAGGACCTACAGCCAGAAGAAAACAACTTTGAAGAAAGTGATTTTCTGTCTTCAGAGGTGGAGGCTGATGATGATGAGACACAGTTGCCATCAGGTCAGTCTAGAATGTGAACTGTGAAGGAGGATGAGATGGAATTCGATCGTGGTCGATGATGAGTCCAGTGATCCGACCTGGACCGTTGACTTGCATAGCAATCATAGCAACACAGAGGAAGATGGATGTGTAGCACCAACACAGGCACCAAGGGGTTATAGTTTGCCCAGAGTTAGAACTAGGTCAACTTTTCTAAAGACCACACCTGCTGTACGCCAAGTTAGGGCAAGAGGGCATTCAGCCGCTGTGTGGAAATTTTTTTTTTTAAAGTCCTTCAAAGAAAAACATTATAGTCTGTAGCATCTGCCATACCAAGTTGAGCAGAGGCCAGGGCAAAGGCAACCTGAGCACCACCAGTATGCAAAACCACATGGCAGCCAAGCACCCCAGTGGCTGGGCGGAACACCAGAGAACTAAATCTGTGTCAAACTACTGCCATGTCACCTGGGCTATGTCCATTATAATCTCCTCTTCAGGAAGAAGGCACTCATACCTCCTGCCCACAAACTGCAGTTGCTCAAACACAACAAACAACAACCACATCCACTTCCTTGTCCTAGTGAAGCATCCAATTATCCGTGCCTGAGAGCTTGGACAGAAAGCATAAATACCCAGCCAAGATGGTACACTTGCTATGCATGGTTCACGTGCTGAACCTAGTTGTTCATAAATTTCGGAAAACTTACCCTGACTTGCCGTACCTACTTGAGAGTGTGTTCCGTATTAGCGCCCATTTCCGCCATTCCTCTATCGCTTTTGCTGGTCTTAGAGTGCTGCAAAATTGCTTCAATTTGCCAAGACACCAACCCATTTGCAACCTGCCCACATGGAGAAACTCAACCTGTCATATGTTGGTGAAGATTAGTGAGCAGCAGAGGGCAGTAGCTGAATCCTAGCTTCAATATGCCCGTCAGATTGAGAGTCAGCCACCACATATAACAACTGTTGAGTGGGTGTGGATCACTGACATTTGTGAGATTCTTGATAATTTTGAGTACTGCACCAAGCTCGTGAGCAGTGATCAGGCTATTATCAGCATAACCATCCCACTGCTGTATCTTTTGAAACATTCACTGCATAATCTCAAAAAGGAAGCTTTGAGTGGACATCATCTGGCTATGGAGACAAGTTTCCCAATGAGTGATACTACCCAGCCAATATTCTAAGGCAACATTGGGTGAAAAGGAGGAAGATGAGGAGGATGATGAAGGAGAGGACTTGTTTTTCTGTGCTACCGAGGGGACTCCTAATGCTACAGAAGGGACACCCAACCCATGTTTGTCCAGCCTGGATGTGCTGGAGAGGAGAAGGTGGAGGAGGAGGAGGATGCAAGTTAACATGAGTGTAGAGTATGGGTACTGTTCCTACAGTTGGAGACACAGAGCATTTGTCTTTTTGCAGCTTGTCCCACATGGAACAGTTCATGTGTAAGTGTCTGTGGCAAGACCTTGATGTGCTACACATTTTATCCAACAACTTATACTGGTTGGCCACCTTTCTCGATCAACGGTAAAAGGAGAAATTTCCTTCTCTCCTTTTGAAGTCACCAAAATCCACAATGAAATCCTTTAAGAGGGCCGTTTTAGATCAGTAGCTGAAAACACCCAGAAGACAATGCTGGTGGCAGAGGTACCAGCTCTTTTAACACTAATGGTACCTTTACACGCCGCCACAACAGGATGGATACAACCCGCTACAGGCTACAAATGTAGCTTGTAGCGCCAATATCGCCCGTAGTAGCGGCGTGTGAAGACGGGACGACACAGCCGGCTACAGATACCTCTGTATCCGTGCACTGCCCATAAACATATGGCTACATCGCCGATTGTAGCGAGCTGTATCGGCGTGTAAAGACGTTACGGAAGGGAACTCGGGACAGCCTGCAATGTAGCTAAGGCGTGACCCTGGCTCCGTGTTACCACGCCCCATGTGCGATCATTGGTGGAAGCTGCTGCATGACGATTGGTAGTCGCTGCCTAGGGAGGCATATTTAAGGAGCTGACGAGTCACACTACACAATCGCTCGAGCGTGCTGTATTACTCAGCCTCCTGCGATGCCTGGCCAATCAGGATGTTATTGCTTTGTCCTATCAGCGTACGGACGGCTCGTACTCTCAATTGTGGCACGCCTATGTGCTGTCCCTGCTGCACCAGGTCCGCCCATAGTAGCTGGTTATAGCGGTGTGTAATTGAGCTACAGATGGCTACTTGCGACACCCGGCGATGTAGCTAGCTGTAGATGTAGCGTGGCGTAGCGCACCTTGTGGCGGCGTGTAAAGAGGGTGCGGTTCCCGTTGGTAACCGTTCGGCTGTGCTCGTGCACGTGAAGTTGCCGTTGGTATCCATCCTGTTGTGGCGGCGTGTAAAGGTACCATAAGGGTACCTTTACACGCCGCTAATGGCGGGTGGATACAACCAGCTACTTCACGTGCATGAGCACGCACAAACAGTTGCAAACGGTACCCGCACCACCTTTACACGCCGCAACAAGGTGCGCTACAGTAGGTTACATCTATCTCTAGATACACCGCCGGTGTCTCAAGTTACCTTCTGTAGCTCACCTTACCTCATTTACACACCGCTACAACAAGCTAATATGGGCGGACCTGGTGCAACAGGGACAACACATAGGCGTGCCACAATTGTGGATTACGAGACGTCCGTACGCTGATAGGACAAAGCAAGAACATCATGATTGGGCAGGCATCGCAGGAGGCTGTTTAATACATGACGCTCGAGCAATTGTGTAGTGTGACTGGTCAGCTCCTTAAATATGCCTCCCTATGCAGCGACTACCAATCGTAATGCAGGAGCTTCCTCCAATGATCTCTGATGGGGCGCGGTAACCCGGAGCCTGTGTCACGCCCCAGCTACATACCAGGTACATAGGCTGGTGTCCAGACATCCCTTCGGGTACCTTTACATGCCGCTACTGGCGGGTGGATACAACCGGATACATGCGAGAAATGTATCTTGCATCGGCAATTTACCCCGTAGTAGCGGCGTGTGAAGACGGTAGTAGCCACCCGGCAGTAGCAGCACCTGTTTCCGAGCACTGCCCTGAAACAGGTGGCTACACAGCCGATTGTAGCGACCTGTATCGGCGTGTAAAGAAGCAACAGAAAGGATGTCTGGACACCAGCCTATGTACCTGGTATGTAGCTGGGGCGTGACACAGGCTCCGGGTTACCGCGCCCCATCAGCGATCATTGGAGGAAATTCCTGCATTACGATTGGTAGTCGCTGCATAGGGAGGCATATTTAAGGAGCTGACCAGTCACACTACACAATTGCTCGAGCGTCATGTATTAAACAGCCTCCTGTGATGCCTGCCCAATCATGATGTTCTTGCTTTGTCCTATCAGCGTACGGACGTCTCGTAATCCACAATTGTGGCACGCCTATGTGTTGTCCCTGCTGCACCAGGTCCGCCCATATTAGCTTGTTGTAGCGGTGTGTAAATGAGGTATGGTGAGCTACAGAAGGTAACTTGAGACACCCGGCGGTGTATCTAGAGATAGATGTAACCTACTGTAGCGCATCTTGTTGCGGCGTGTAAAGGTGGTGCGGGTACCGTTTGCAACCGTTTGTGCGTGCTCGTGCACGTGAAGTAGCTGGTTGTATCCACCCGCCAGTAGCGGCGTGTAAAGGTACCCTTCTGTTGCTTGTTTACACGCCGATACAGGTCGCTACAATCGGCTGTGTAGCCACCTGTTTCAGGGCAGTGCTCGGAAACAGGTGCCGCTACTGCCGGGTGGCTACTACCGTCTTCACACGCCGCTACTACGGGGTAAATTGCAGATGCAAGATACATTTCTCGCATCTATCTGGTTGTATCCACCCGCCAGTAGCGGCGTGTAAAGGTACCCTAAGGGTACCTTTACACGCCGCTACTGGCGGGTGGATACAACCAGCTACTTCACGTGCACGAGCACGCACAAACGGTTACAAACGGTAAACGCACCATCTTTACACGCCGCCACAAGCTACGCTACGCTACGTGACATCTATCCCCGGATACACAGCCGGGTGTCTCAAGTTACCTTCTGTAGCTCATCTTACCTCATTTACACACCGCTACAACCAGCTAATATGGGCGGACCTGGTGCAGCAGGGAGAGCACATAGGCGTGCCACAATTGTGGATTAAGAGACGTCCGTATGCTGATAGGACAAAGCAAGAAAGCCATGATTGGCCAGGCATCGCAGGAGGCTGTTTAATACATGACGCTCGAGCGATTGTGTAGTGTGACTGGTCAGCTCCTTAAATATGCCGCCCTAGGCAGCGTCTACCAATCGTAACGCAGGAGCTTCCACCAATGATCGCTGAAGGGGGGCGGTATCCCGGAGCCTGTGTCACGCCCCAGCTACATACCAGGTACATTGCCTGGTGTCGACACGTCCCTTCTGTTGCTTCTTTACACGCTGATACAGCTCGCTACTATTGCCTGTGTAGCCACCTGTTTCCGGACAGTGCTCGGAAACAGATGTATCTGTTGCCGGTTGCCTCCTACCGTCTTTACACGCCGCTACTACGGGGTATTTTGCCGCTACAAGCTACATTTGTAGCCTGTAGCTGGTTGTATCCACCCGCCAGTAGCGGCGTGTAAAGGGCCCCTAAGGGATAATGGGGAGAGACACGAACCGCAGGACCAACAGAGGTGGGGGGAATACGTGCACAAACTAGACCATTTTCAATAAACCAGCACATCAGCAAGCACTATTTGTGCCTGAAATAATGCTAAGGAGGGAGAAGTTGCAGCACATGGTCAAGGGGTGCATAAGTGCGTTCTTTCTGATGCTTCACTTCCCTTTAATTATTGGGTGTCCAAGCTGAACACTTGGCACGACCTCTCCTTATACGCCTTGGAGTTGCTGGCCTGCCCGGCTGCTAGTATGATGTCAAAGTATGTTTTCAGTTCTGCTGGGGCAATCATCACTAATAGGAACACAAACCTCTCCACAGAAAAGCAGACAGACTTAGGCTAGGGTCACATTAACATTATTCAGGGTTCGCGCTAAGAACATAGGTTTTGGCAGCATAAACGCGGTGCTACCGCCATGGTAGTGCCGCGTTAACGCTGCCAATGTTACATGTCCCGTAGCATGTCCCATCCAACTATGGGCCGTGTCTCCATAGGTTAATATTGGCAGTGTTACCGTGGCACTACCATGGCGGTAGCACCACGTTTATGCAGTCAAAACCTATGTTTTTAACGCAAGCTCTAGTTAACGTTAATGTGACCCTAGCCTTACTCTGATTAAATTTAACAAGGAATGGATTTGTCCACAGTTTGAAATCCCTCCAGATGACAGCAAGATAACCAAAGTTCACCAAAAATGCTCATTCATGCTACTGCAGTTAACATCCACCCCTTCCCATAAAAACCTGTTAATTCCTACATGAACCTTGTCTCAGCCCATAGGGCTAATTTTTTCAAACCCTATGCACATTGCAGTGCACAAACCAGGACAATATTTCTACTCCAGCCTAACTACTATTTGTGATTGGAGGTCCTTGTCAGGGTTGGTAGCTTACCGTATCAACCATGGCTCAGCCCATAGGGCTAATTTTTACAAACCCTATACACATTGTGCAGTGGACAAACCAGGATAGTATTCCTACTACAGCCTAACTACTATTTGTGTTTGGAGGCCCTTGGGGTGGTGGCTTCCTACATCAACCATGACTCAGCCAATAGGTCTAATGTTTAAAAAATCGTATGTACATTTTGCAGTGGACAAATCTGGAATGTACAGCAGTCCTACCAAACTAATATTTGTAATTGCACGCACTTGTCACAGGTTGTCCCACATTGTGACTGAGATAGGGGTTACATTGCATGTTACAGAGCCACTTCTGGGCCCTCACCAAACTTAGGGTTCCTGCCTACTGCAGGCCCTCTGAAAATTTGAATTTAGGGCCGCAGTATCACATGGAGATGGAGGAGGAGGAGGGTAAAGCCCAACGCTACAATGGGCACATTTAATACTGCTAGTAATATGTATTCCACTACCTCAGTCTTAATGAGGGAGGGACGTCCAAATGTCTAAGTAAGAGCAGTCCCTTCTAAACATACGTTACAGGGCCACCTCCTGGCCCTCACCAAACTCAGGTTTCCTGCCTGCTGCAGGTCATCTGAACATTTGAATGTATGGCCGCAGTATCTGAGTCTTAATGATTGAGGCACTACCCAAATCTCTAAGTAAGAGCAGTCCATCCAAAATGTACGTTACAAGGCTGCCTTTGGGCTCTCTCCAAACTCAGGTTTCCTGTCTACTGCATGTGATTCAACCAGAGCTAGGGTGGATGAGGTACTCGGACACCGGGGCTACTGTGTGGGGGTCACGGATGGTCGTTACCCCGGTGCCGTGCCCTGGTGATCAATTATACCAGATGTTGATGGTAAACGGTGGGGGTTAAAGGGGTTATTTACAGGGGAACGTGATGCCACCTGTAGAGTCCGGTAAGATAGTACCGACGCTGCCAGCGGGCCACTGAGGTGATGGAGGAGGCAGCAGAGTGTGGTACAGCTCCCCACAGGTGGAGCTTTACCTCAGGGCAGCTATTGTGGTGATGAGACGGTGAGGGAGGACAGTGATGGTAATGGTGGTGCAGTTTTTACCCCTCTGCTTATAATGTTGATGATGTTAAGCCCTCCGGGCTGCGGCAGGAAGAATAACAGAAACAGTTCCAGTTTAACTCTGCTTTACTTGGTACCGACTGATCGCATAACAAGACACGGTACAGTTTGGTTTTAAGGTGTTGTTGCCAACTCAGGGTTTCTCTTATGGAGTCTCTAGATGTCCTTTCTCTGTCTTTCAGGGTTTACTACTTTCTTTCTCTAGATCTAGTTCTTTCAGTCTTTCACCACCTTTGAAGAGCTCCCCCGCCAGTCCTACGGTCTGTGTCTAGAAGATAAGGTCTGTCCACTACTCGGTCTGGACAGGGCAACCTGGACAAAAAGTAAAGAGGCTCCCTTCCAGCACCGCAGTAAATGTCTGTCCCTTTTAGTTTCTGCTAGTGTCCTGAACCAGTTTCCAGTCCTGAGGGGAGAGGTAACTTGTGGCGCTGTCAGCAACCCGTTTCTGTTGGGCCTACAGCTCGTCGGCTTTGCAGTCAGGGCTGAACTCCTGGCTTCCTCGGTTGTCCGTGTCACCGGTGTCCCCTCAACATGACCAGCTGGCTCCTACCAGCCCTGGCCCATTTCCATCTGTCCTGGGTCCCCAAATAAAGATGGAGTACCCTCCACTCAGCTGGGCTGCCAGGCCTAACCACTCTGTCTGCCTTCCCATCACCGTTTGAAGTCAACTGTCAACTGTCACTCTTCCTCTATCCTAAGCTCCGCCCCCACACTATGGAACCTAATATATTACCAATTCCCCCTACTCTAAGTGGTGCGGTCCTAAGTCAGTGTAAATAACAGACTCCATAAGATTTAAATCCTAAACTAGCAACTTACAAAATAATATTACATATAAATAATAAGTGTAATACCACTCTGTGGCACCTAGCCGCAGGGGCGCCACACATGCCCTCTGAACATTTGAATTTAGGGCTGCAGTATAACGGAGGTGGAGGAGGTGGAGGGAGGTGAAGCTCAATGCTGCAATGGGCACATTGTAAACTGATATGGAATATGTATTCCACTATCTGAGCCCTAATGAGGGAGGTGCCGCCCAATTGTTTAAGTAAAAACAGTCCCTCCAAAATGTATGTTACAGGGCCACCACTGGGCCCTTAGCAAACTCAGGTTTCCTGCCTACTGCAGGGTCTCTGAACATTTGAATTTAGGGTCGCGGTATCCAATAGAGGTGGGGGAAGAGGAGGAAGAGGGTCAAACTCAACGCTACAATGGGCACATTTTAAACTGCTATGGAATAAGTATTCCACTATCTGTGTCTCAATGAGGGAGAGACCATCCAAATGTATAAGTAACAGCAATCCCTCCAAAACGCTTGTTACAAGGTCACCTGAGGTCTCTTAGGTCATAGATCAACATACCTACTGGTAAATTCTAGCTGGCATTGTAAAGTGCTGGGGAATAGCTAAGTAAAAATGATGCATGACAGAGGGACCTAAAAAATGTTTAAGTTAGGGCCCTCTCAATTGTAAAAGGCAAAAAAAGCCACAACACTACGTATGAATAAATGCTAAAAGGTATATTTTCTTGTTTTTCTGGTTTATTTAGCCTTATATACAAGTGATTATGCAGGAAAAGCTGTTTCTTAACATTTTTGGCCTTTTAAATGCAATTTAGTTTAGGTTTGGTTGGTGTTCTTGTGTATCTGTAAAAGTGGCATAATACTGCAAAAAAATTATTCCCAAAAAACCATATGTGACACAGAAATGCATGCAGACAAAGTCTAAAGGCTCTTTCCATTATGTTTCATCACTTTCCCATCCATTTCAGCCTTTTCCTCAGGCCCTCAGACCGCTTTGTAAAGTCCAGCAGAAAATTACTTGCATTTCCCATTGACTTGTATTGTACTCGCTATTCGGAACGAATACGCGACTATTGCAAAAGTACTCGTTACGAGTATAACGATTACGAATATTTCAGTACTCGCTCATCATTAGCCTCAAACCAGTTTATTGCCAAATCAGTCAATTTCCCCTTAAAAGGCTGTGTTGGGCCTCTAACAAATGATTCTCAAATCCTTCGGTTTGTAATAAAAAGGCATTTTTTGCTCTCAAAAGAGTTTATTGCCAAACCAATCAGATTCCACTAATAAGGCTATTTTTGATCTCTAACTAATGATTGTCAAATCCTTTAGTTTGTACTAAAACAACATTTTTTTGCTTCAGACCAATTTATTACCAAATCAGTCAGTTTCCCCTAAAAAGGCATTTTTTTGCCTCTAGCCAGTGATTGCCAAATCCTTCACTTTCCACTAAAAAGGCTGTGTTTGGCCTCAAACAAGTAGTTGCATAAAACATGAGTAGTGACTCAAGAGTAGTGACAACTTCTGTTACTGGACAGCCTGCTCCAGTCTCTTTGTTTGCCAACAGTAAAGCGATACATTGTACATGAGGACCAGAAAGAGCTTTTGCTACAGCACTGCATCAAGCGGCATGCCCTCCAGTCCCTCCAAATCAACATCACAAACTTTACAGTCCTCAGAGGTGATGCCCCATTTACTCATGTGTGACTCCATGTCACAACTCTCCAACTGCACAATTGATTATGGAAAAACAGAAATGGGCAATTCTGCAGAGACTTTCCGCATTTTATTTTGTGGGCATCAGAGGTCTGCTCCAAAGGTTCACATACTCTAGAGGATGAATGCATCTGCAGCGATAACTAAAATGTTTAGTGTTGGACCGGGTACGGCGGTAATATGGTCCTAGAAGAATCCAGACCCTCGTCACCACATGTTAGCCCTCAGGGGTGGAGGTGATGATCATGATGAGACTCAGATACCTAAGGAACGCCTGCACTTTACTGTGTACTCAGGGCAGGAAGAGGAGGAGAGTGATTCTCATGGCAAAGAGTGTGACAACAGAGAAGATGATGATAATGAGGTTCTAGATCTGACTTGGAATAAACCCAGACTGATACAACTGAGTAGCTCATCAGAGGAAGAGGAAGACGAGGAGGTTAAGTGGTGTGTTCCTGCACAGAGACCGAGGGCTTCAAGCACAACAAGCACTGCATTCTCAGCCACTACTTTGACTCTGGACAAGAGAGGTCAGGGTTTGTAGTTGTGAGAGGCAGCAAGACTTGCCTAGCCTGGACCTTTTGTGACACTGCAAAAGATAACCCAACTCACGCTATTTGTAAACTTTGCACCCAAAAATTGAGTAGAGGCAAAAAATCTAACAATTTGACTACTTTATGCATGAACTGTTACATCGCCCAGCATCCAGTGTGACTCAGGACAAAATTATTGTGCTAAACTGGGCCTAGCAGACCTCACCCACAACTGTCCGCCACATCAAACACATCTGTTGCTTCCTCCTCCGTCAAAAGTTGTCCGACATGTGTTCTGACCCAGGATCCCCACTTGTTTACCCGCCACAGTCAGGGTTAGTGACAGCCCCTCAGCTGTTAAGGAAATAGACACCCCTGCTGGTTTTGACTGATCACAGGCACCAAGCACACCACTTGTTTGTCAACCCAACAAAACATCTGCGCCTGCACCTCCTTTAAAGTGCAGCAGTTTGTCGGGTATACCCTACTCCACCCTCTCTAAGCGCAGCAGCAAGCCCTTGATCCCACAGTTGTGGTCACGGAAAATAATATTTCCTGCTACACAAACCCAAAGCAAAGAGCTTGAACTTAACCATCTCCAATTTTTTGGCCATGGAAATGCCTCCTTTCCACTTGGTGGATACAGATGGATTCCAAAAGCTAATTGCAGGCAGTATCAGTTGCCCAGTCACCATTACTTCCCAAACAAAGCTGTGTATGCGCTACACCAGCATGTTGCAGATGACATTACCCAGTCCTTGAGAAATTCTGTGTGTGACAGGGTGCTTATCACCACTGACACTTGGACAAGCAAACATGGCCAGGGGAGTAACATCTGTCTCACTGGCCACTAAGTGACTCTGGTGGCTGTGGGGCCAGGTGGGGAAAGAGCTACTCCCCAAGTCTTGAAATCCCCAACACTTTTGGGAAAAAATTCTGCCTGTATGTGCACATCTCCGCACACCCAGCAGGGACATACACAAGGTCCCATATACCTCTGAGCATTGTCTCAACTCCTATTTTGATGTGCCCAAGCCCCTTGATAGGCTTTCTAAGAGATTACCCTCTGATAGTAACAGCACTAGTCAGCATAGGTCTGACTGGTCAGGTGTTTTCCATATTTCCTATTATTACAAGAATTCTGGATTAATGATCCTCTGATAGACCCTTGTGATCAACCTTGACCCATCACCAGTACTACTATGGTACCCTGATGAAGGCCTGCTGGCCGAAACGTTGGTCTGTGTACTGTGTGACCCAATAAAGCAACACTGTTTTTTTGCACCTTGACCGATTTGTGGTTTTGCATTAATCATCTCTGGTGTGCCCAATCTAGACTTCTAAAGTTCGCTATTTTCATTGGTGCACCCATTTTTTATACGTTGAGCCCTCTATAGTCTCTATTCGAGCTGCTGCACAAAGCATGGTCTCTGTATGCTTATTTCGGCCATTCTCAATCTGTGGCTCATTGAATAGCATCACTACAGAGGTCTTTCGGACAACTGGTTAACCATTTGATATGCGATGTGTCAACACCGTGGAATTATATTCTGCATATGTTGCAGAAGCAGCAAGCTTTAGCGCAGTATGTAATAACATGTACATTGACTTAAAGCAAACAGAATGTGGTGCAAATGATGCTTACAAACTGGGCGCAGGTCAAGGACCTCTACACCCTTCTTCACAGTTTCAAAATGACTACTAAGATGGTTAACACTGACAATGCCATCTTCAGCATCACTTTTTCAGCTATCTTCATGCTGGAGCAAACTTTGAAAAGTCTGCGGGATGAGGTGGTGGTCCCACAGGAAGAAGAGGAGGATGCAAAAAGTATAAAAATATCTCAAAGGTCCAGACTCTGGTCATACAGCCTAGTGACATGGCAGGGTGGAGTTGAATGACAGAGGGGTGCACATGGTACCAGACAAACTGGTAACATAATAACATAGTATTTAAGGTTGAAGGAAGACCTTAAGTCCATCTAGTTCAACCCATAGCCTAACATCTTGATCTAGAGGAAGGCAAAAAAACAACATGTGGCAACACTAAGCTCCACATTAGGGAAAAAAATTCCATTCCTGATTCCACATACGGTATCAGACTACTTCCCTGGATCAACGCCCTATCAAATAATCTAGTATATATAACTGGTAACATTATTTTTTTCAAGAAATGCATCTAGTCCCTTCTTAAATGTTAGTAGTGACTCACTCATTACAACATCATGTGGCAGAGAGTTCCACAGTCTCACTGCTCTTTCAGTACAGAATCCACATCTGTGATTATGATTAAACCTTCTTTCCTCTAGACGTAGAGGATGCCACCCTGTCCCCGTCTCAGGCTTAAGAGTAAAAAGATCATTAAAAAGGTCTCTGTACTGTCCCCTCAAATATTTATACATTATTATAAGATCTCCCCTAAGCCTTTGTTTTTCCAAGCTAAATAACCCCAAGTTTAATAACCTGTCTTGGTAGTGCAGTCCTCAGTCCTCTAATAACCTTGGTTGCTCTTCTCTGCACCCGCTCTAGTTCTGCTATGTCTTATACAACGGAGACCAGAATTGTACACAGTATTCTAAGTGTGGTCGCACTAGTGACCTGAATAGAAGTAAAATTATATTATCCCCATGAGCATCTATGCCTCTTTTAATGCATCCCATTATTTTTTTTTTTTAACATATAATTTTTATTCAAATTTTGAGATTGTTGTACATCAAGTCATAAAGTCATAATAGTCAGTTTTCCTTGGTATGATATCCATCCATCATGTACAAATATTAAACATCCGAAACTTTAAAGCTGAACAATAAAACAGCATAATGCAGGCAGAACCCCTTTACCCCCCTCCCTCCCCACCCCTTTTGCCATTGCAATCTCTGAGTCTACTGGGTTGATTCGTTGAAGCGATTAGGCTGCCATGAAATGGACCGCAAGAAGATTAAGGACACCAGTCACCATCTAGTGTTGTTGGTGAAGCTATAGAGACAAATTGAGTACCCTGACGTCCCTTCTCGGAATCTCCTCAAGTCCCCTCCCCCTCTATCTCACAATTTCAGGTTACCCAGTGTGCCCTTCAAATCCTCCATATTATACCAGGAAGAATGAGAAAATGGAGACATGATCTGTCTGATTTCCTCCGGGGACAACTGGGTAGAAATAAATTTTCTCCATCGTCTGAAGAATCTGAGAGACAATCTGTCCACATCTCTCTGAGCCTCCAGTTTTTCCCATGTTAATAATGTTTTCAACGTTGTTATTATGTCTTGCAGCCCAGGTAAAGAGTCTGTGATCCATCTCCCCAGAATTAAGCGTTTGGTCGCCATTGCTGCCATGTGAAATATACCCAACTCCTCGTTGCCCAGACCTATACCCCTTGCATCGTGGAAGATCCATGTCATTAAGTCTAGAGGAATAGTCTTGTCTGTTATGTCCCTCACCAGTCGTGTAGTCGTCTCCCAGAGTCTCAAGACGTCCGTGCAAAACCAAAGACCATGGATCATATCGGTGCTGTGTGCTCCGCATTTGGGACAGTGTGTAAGCCTGTTCGGTCTGTCTTTCGTGGCCCTAAGGTTGAAGCCCATTATAGCCCTGTGGAGGATGCGGAAAAAAGTGTCCCTCCATCTCTCGTCAACAATATGTTCTCTCAATTGTTTCCATCCTGATAGAAGTTTAGATTTTATGTCTGGGTCGTGGAGTTGTTCCGACCAACTGTGGAATAACTTGTCTCCAGTCGTGGGGAGCAGTCTGTCTCTTGTAGCGGCATACAGGGAGGAAATATTAGTGGAGGATGGTTCTAGAGACAGCAGGTTGTCCCATTCATTGCTAATGTGTTCCGCACCAATGGATGTCAGGTTAGTCATAATATGATCACGGATCTGTAGGTATTGTAGAGTGTGTGACCCCGGCAACCCAAATTTGTTCCGTAATTCCCCCCAAGTTGCCCACCTTGGTTCAGTATCATGAAACAGATCTTTTATTCTCGCCACTCCCCTTTCTTCCCATACTCTGAACAGTTTATTTTCCCTTCCCTGTGGGAAGGCCGGGTAGGTCCACAGTTCTATGTGTTTGGAAGTTCTCCAAGATAAGCCAAATTTTTTTCGGACTGCCTTCCATGAGGCTATGGTATCTCTAAAGATTAAGGCTGATTTCAGAATGGGCGGTAATGACGGGTTCGGAGTGTGAAGTGCCGACACCAAGCTCCAAGGGCCGCACACCTCACTTTCCAAAGGGAAGTCTGAATATCTACTGGTCCCCCTCATCCAGTCCAGAGTGTGTCTGGTCAAGCACATTAAATTATAACCCCGAATATTAGGGAAGTTGAGGCCCCCTCCCCCCACTGGTAGCATGAGTGTACTCAATCTAATTTTCGGCTTCCTTCCCCTCCAAATAAATCTGGTGAAAAGGGAGTTGAGTCTCCTGGTGTCGAGATGTTTCAGTAATATAGGGAGGGTCTGGAGGGGGTACAGCAATCTAGCAAAAGGGATCATTTTGACCAGGTGGCACCGTCCAAGCAGAGATAAAGGGAGTCCCTCCCATCTTTTTAGTTCGGTTTCAATTTTGGTTATTAAGGGGTTGTAATTAAGTTGGTAAGTGATACCTCCTGACCTAGCTATTTTAATTCCTAAGTACTTCACATATGTCTTAGCTATTGGGATGCCGTGAAGCATCCGGGGAGAGTCTGAACCTCCAGTGTGTCGGGCACCATCTCCCTCCCTCAGAAACAAGATTTCAGATTTGGACTTATTTAATTTGAACCCTGAGAAAGTACCAAAATCCTCCAGACACCTCAGGACGTCCGGAAGGTCCCTCTGCACATTACCAAAATATAGCGCTATGTCATCCGCAAATAGGCTTGCTCGCAACATCTTGCGCCCCATCCTGATACCCTCAAAAAGCGAGCCTGAGGTTAATTTTCTTGCTAAAGGTTCTAGTGCAAGGTTAAAGAGCAGTGGAGATAACGGACATCCTTGACGGGTGCCCTTGCCCAGGGGAAAGACATCCGACAAAAAACCTGGAGTACTGATCCTTGCTCTGGGATTGGAATAGAGGCATCTTAAAAATGTTCTCGTCGGACCAATCAGACCAATGTTATCTAAGACCAGATCCAGCCATGGCCACCTGACATTGTCAAAAGCTTTTTCAGCATCTAGGGTGACCATGGCCGGACCCGATCCCCCCCTCCCCTCATTCCCCCAGCAACATCCACTGCCAATAGTGCCTTTCTGACATTACCAGTTGCTGAGCGACCCTTGACAAAGCCAGATTGATGTTCCCCTATGATATCCGGCAAGATCCTGGCCAAGCGGTTTGCTAAAATTTTTGAGGCAATTTTCAAATCAGTATTGATGAGAGAAATCGGTCTATAATTAGACGGATTTTCCATACTTTTGTCCCCTTTCGGTAATAATATTATATGGGCCAAATTCATTTGGTCCGCCAGTGGGGTACCGTCTCTCACTCCATTGAAAACTCCCAATAGGCACGGGGCCACCTGGTCTTTCAGAGCCCTATAGAAACCGCCGCCAAAGCCGTCTGGGCCCGGTGCTTTGTTAGGGTTAAGGGTTTTGATGGCGTCTAACACCTCATTGATTTCGAATTTCGCGTTTAACATTTCCAAGTCTCCGTCTGAAATCTTAGGCATCTTTGTCTCGTTTAACCAATGTCGCCCATCCCCCCCCTCCTCCCCCGGAGCCTTGTATAAATTGGCGTAAAATTTTTGAAGTATATCTGTTATTTTTTTGGGATCTGAAGTCAGTGTCCCATCAGTGTCTGACAGAGCGGCTATGTTTGTCCTAGAGCGTCTTCCCCTGGCCAGATTTGCTAGTATCTTCCCCGCCTTGTCTCCATGGCGATATAATTTGGATTCCCATTCTGTCCTGTACATATCGTCTTTCATCTTCGTCCATTTGTCAAAATTGTCTTTTGTTTGGGTCCAATGTGTTTTGTTGGTCTGGGTCGGTTGATCTTTGAACGTTAAGTAAGCCTTTCTGACTTCGTCACTGTATTTTGTGTACATTGTAGATATCGTCTTTTTCAAGGTGGAGGTGTATGCTAGTATCCTCCCCCTTAAGACTGCCTTGGCAGTCTCCCAAAATAATACTGCGTCCTCTTTGTGATGTTATCTGAAGCGTAGACTGACCACCATTCACCTAAAAGTTTGTTGAAGTCTGAATCCTTCTGTAGAAAGGTGGGGAACCGCCACAAGTAGTCTGTACCTCTAGGGTACTTGTCAAGGAGTTCCAGACTAACCGGACTGTGGTCTGAAATCACCAAATTTTCGATGTTAACGTGCTTTGTCTTGTGAACGATCCCCTCACCCACCAAGAAAAGATCTATTCTGGACCAAGTCCCATGAGGGTGAGAGAAGTGCGTAAACTCTCTCTCCAGAGGATTTCTGAGTCTCCAGACGTCTCTCAACCCCGTGGCCCTAGCGAAGGTCTGTAGGGTGAAGTCATCCGGTCTCTCCCTACCCCTCGTCGCTACCAAAGGGGGCCCAACTTGCTCTGTTGATCTATCCTCCCTCCTGGTCATGGTGGTGTTAAAGTCTCCCCCCACGATGAGAGAACGGTGGTCTTGTGTGAGCAATTTTTCCTGAATATTTAGAAAGAACGGTTTCCTGTCAGTGTTGGGGGCGTACACGTTATGAATGTGATAAGTTGTGCCCGAGATGTCTAAGGTCACACTGGCGTGTCTTCCCTCTTCATCGTGATCGTTGGAGATCAGTCTATATGTTAGGGATTTGTGTAGTAAAATGATCACTCCCGCCTTACGGCCCTTGGCGCCAGAGCCAAACACCGCCCCCACCCACATTTTATGCATACGATGTATTTCATTCTGACTAAGGTGTGTTTCCTGTAATAGGACAATGTCCCCCTTCAATTTCTTGAGATGGCATGCCATTATTTTATTTACCTTTGCAGCAGCTGCCTGACACTGGGCACTAGATGTGAGTTTATCATCTACCCATACACCCAGGTGTTTTTCAGTGGTAGTTTTGCCCAGTGTTTTACAATTAAGCATATAATTATACATTCCTCTGCCGAAGTGCATGACCTTACATTTATTTCCATTAAAGCTCATTTGCCATTTACCAGCCCAAGTTTCTAGTTTACATAAATCCTCCTGTAAAATAAAATTGTCCTCCTCTGTATTGATTACCCTGCAGAGTTTAGTGTCATCTGCAAATATTGAGATTCTACTCTGTATGCCCCCTACAAGGTCATTAATAAATGTGTTAAAAAGAAACGGTCCTAATACTGACGCCTGTGGTACCCCACTGTTAACTGTGACCCATTCTGAGTGTGTTTCATTAATAACCACCTTTTGTTTCATATCACTGAGCCAGTTCTTAACCCACTTACAAATATTTCCCCTATCTCCATTGCTCTCATTTTATGTATCAACCTTTTGTGTGGCACCGTATCAAAAGCTTTTGAAAAGTCCGTATACACCACGCCCACTGCATTTTTTTGCTTCAGTCCAGAACTTACCTCTTCATAGAACCTTATCAGATTAGTTTGACAGGAACGGTGCATAGTAAACCCATTTTGATATTAGGTCATGAGGTTATTTTTCTTCAGATACTCCAGTATAGCATCCCTTAGAAAACCCTCTAGGATTTTACCCACAGTAGAGGCTAAGCTTACTGGCCTATAATTTCCAAGTTCAGTTTTTGTCCCCTTTTTGAATATTGGCACCACATTTGCTATACACCAGTCCTGTGGTACAGATCCTGTTATTATGGAATCTTTAAAGATTAAAAATTATGGCCTATCTATGATGGTACTTAATTCCTGCAGTACTCTGGGGTGTATCCCATCCGGGCCTGGGGATTTGTCAACTTTACTGATTTTTAGACGGTGGTGTACTTCCTGTTGAGTTAAGCTGGTTACATTTAATGGAACGTTTTTGTTATCACTGATCATGTTCTCTGTCATGGGGTAGTGTAGGTGCAAGAGCCAAGTAACAAATGGAGGAGGATAAAGATGAAGACATGATGGGCACAAATTAGTCAGGAGATTAAGAAGACGTTATTCTCATTTCTCTTGTCTGAGGTTTGGCAGGAGAGAACAGAGGAAGGAAGCTCTATTTTTACACTACCTCCAACACAACAAGTACATGGGCCTCATGCATGCGCAGATACATGACCGTCTTCTTGCTGCACTATCTGCAAAATGAAACCTGTATTCAATTAGAGATGACTACTGGGTTGCCACACGCTTGCATCTACAGTATACAGTAATAGTAAATTTAACCAAATGGACATGCACATTCTGGAGAAATCAATAAAAGTTGGTAGATAATCTTAGGACTGTTTTACCCCAGCATATCATCTACAATTCCAACCTGGGGGACATCAAGTTGTCAGCGTAGAAAAATAAGCAGCAGCATTGAAACTGTCAGAATCAATTTCCTTTGACCAATTTTAGTAACCACCCCGTTCACCAGCAGAACTGAGTACAAGTCTGACACAGTGAATGACTGAAGAGCATAGTGCAGGAGTATTTAGAGCACAATATCCATGCCTTCAGGAGTAGTTTAGACTCTTTTGCATTTTGGGATTCAATAATGGAGGAGTGGCTTGAGCTTTCCAGTCATGCCTTGGAGGTTTTGTCATGGCCGGGAATCAATGTTCTCCCAGATCGTGTCTTCAGTGGTGTTGTTGTAATGATGGATAAGCGCATCCATCTGTCCCTTGAGAAGTGTACACCACCATCAAGATGAACAAGTCATGGATCTCAAAGGACTTTTCCACCCCAGTGACAGACTGGGTAGAGTAGGATATGTTGTATTTTTCAGTGTGATGCATTTATCTTACCATTATACAATATTTATTCTGGGTCAATTGATGCCACTTTGGTGATATCTGGTAGTGATGGGCAAGCAGTAAAATGCTTCGATGCTTGGGTCGAGCATATTGAAATGCTTGGGTGCTCGACCAGAGAACTCGAGCATTTTTCCGGCAGCACCCCTGGCGGTTTACAGAAAGCCTAAAAATGTCACAAATCTGCAAGAACAGTGCTGAAATGACATGCATGGGGAAGACCCCTGTAAGTATTTCTGACTCTCAGGTCACTGCTGTGAACAATATTGTCTGAGTATTACAGCACTTTTACCAACTCACAATAAAACGTACAAAAATGAAACCAAAATGGATTTCCCGAGAAAAATGTTAAGGGCTAACACTCGCTTGCGAGACAATGTTGGTGTATTTTTTTTTTATTACATTAAAGTTTTTTGTTTTTTTTTAAAATTGGGAGGCACTCCAATGCCCCTTGGAAGAGACGTGGAGGAGGGCCTCATAAAAATAATTTTCTCTTTACAAAGGAGCGGGTCTCCTATTCTTGTAATGCCCATGCACTAAGTATGGACTGACAAACATTTACCCCTGGGGGGTTTACATGAATATACTGTATAACATTTTTTTTGTTACAGGCATAATAAACACCCTTTAAAACTATTATGTGGGTGTTGCATCATGGACCACGGTCACCCTGGTGATATGGTGGTGGAGGATGAGGAGAAGGAGGAGGACTACAGCTACTGCTGGGGTGAAGAGGACAATGGGAATATACCTCCCCAAAAAAGACCCTGGCTTTGAGTTTATACTACGGTGCTATGATTTGGTGATGTTGAGATGTCTGGTCCAATCCAGCCCTTGCTCACTTAGATAAGAGTCAGCCTGTCAGCATTTTCAGTTGACAGGTGGGTAATAATTCTCCCTGCGGTACTAAAAACCCGCTCCGACAAAACGCTAGCGGCAGGGCAGGCCACGACTTCCAAGGCATAGAGTTATTTTAAATAATTCTGCAACAAGGGCCTTCTGGTACTGCCCCATTTTTGTAGACCTCTCCACCTTGGGAATAAGAGATGTAAAGTTTTCCTTGTAGCATTGGTCTAAAAGTTTCACCAACCATTAATGAGTGTCTCCCAAAATTTTAAGAACATGAGGGTCATGGGAAAGGCAGCGTAACATAAACTCAGCCATGAGTGCCAGACTGGTAACAAGCAAGACTTCGGTATCCTCACCAAGAGGATGACTGACCATGCTCTCCTCCTCCTCCTCCCTGTTCTTTGACCATCCACATTGAATAGACGATATGACAGTTGTGCAGGTAGTACCATCTATAGTGCATGAAACTAGCTCCTCTTCTTCTTCCTCCTCCTCCTCCTCTTCCTCCATCTCATCCTCCTTCTTCCCATTGTGCCCCAATCCACATTTGGATGAGATGAGGCTGAGTTGTGTGTAATCACGTTGTATGGTTCCTTGCTTCATCTCATCATGCTCTGCCTGCAATGCATCCTGTTTGATTTTGAGCATAAAATGTTTCAGAAAACAGAGAAGCTGGATGGTGATGCTAATGATGGTGTCATCGCCGCTTACCATCTTGGTGGAGTCCTCACAGTGTTGGAGGATGGTACATATGTCGGACATCCATGTCTACTCATGAGGTCTTGTGTGTGGAGTCTGAACCAAATACCAATGGTCTTGTTGATGTTGGTAGTCAACAACTGTCCTCTTCTGCTCACAAATCCTGATAAACATATGCAACGCGTGGGGACATCACACCACCAGTCTGTGAGCCAGAAGCTGCAAACGCTGCTGAAAAATGGCAAGGATGGTTGAAGCAGTAGGTTACTTTCTAAATGGGGATACAGGCAGCGTACTTTGACAAGCAGATCTGAGAGCTCCGGGTAGGATTTTAGAAACCGCCGAACCACGAGGTTGAGCACATGGACCAGTCATGGGACATGTGTGAGCTTGCCTCAGAGCCACCACCAGATTCCGTGCATTGTTACACAAGACCATGCCTGGCTGTAGGCTCAGCGGTGTGAGCCACAGATCTGCCTGCTCTTTCAGAGTTGTCCACAACTCTTCAGCATTGTGAGATTTGTCACCTACGCATATTAACTTCAGCACAGCCAGTTGCCGCTTAGCCGAGGCAGTGCTGCAGTGCTTCCAGCTTCTGACTGCTGTGGAGGCTGAAGTGGAGGCCGAGGAGAATGACTTGCAGGAACTGTAGACTGTGAGCGGAAAACCTGATTGAGTTAGGGTCAGCAATTCTTAGCATTGGTAGAATGTCTTCCGTCCCAAGGTCCGACTGGGTGTGACGTCCACTATGTTAACTCAGTTTGCTGTCAGCGAGATGTACCATCCAAGCCCACAAACACTTGTTCACCTGTAAGTGGTTAGGTGGACTTTCCCGGTAACTGCGTTGTTAAGGGCACAGCTAATGTTTTGGGACACCAGCTTGAGTAATGCGGGGACGGCACACCCGGAGAAATAGTGGCGGCTGGGGTCCAAATAACGAGGGACACCCGCCACCATCAGGTTGAGGAATGCTTCTATCTCCATTAGCCAAAAAGGCAACATTTCGAGCGCAAGCAGTCGGAAAATGTGCAAATTCATTAGTGTGGCCTGTGAGGCGTTGTCTGCGTATTTGCGCTTGCGCTCCAAGGACTGGTATATGGACAACTGAACGCTGCGCTGTGACAAGGACATGGATGTGGTTGCTGGTAGTTTTGCTACCACTGCTGATGCTGGCATGGCAAGTGGTGCAAATAGCCTTTTTGGAATTATTGCCAGAGTCCTTTAAAAACAGCCAGACTCAGGAAGACCTAACAGTTGTACTAGTAACTTCTGTCATATTGCTTTTACGGGGAACGGTTGCCCGCCTTCTGTCTGTGGCCACCACACTGCTTCTTCCTGCCTGTTGGGGTGCTACGCCTCCCTCCCCCTTTGCGCTGTTGTCCTCGCTGTGCATGTCCTCCTGCCAGGTTGGGTCAATTACCATGTCATCCACTATGTCGTCTTCCACTGGCACACCCTGGTTCTCCTCCTGACTATCTGGCAATTGTATTTAATCATCGTCCACCTCTTGTGACACTTTCCCACCGTCACCTTCATGTGACCGTGGCTGCTCAAATATTTGGGCATCACTACATGCGATCTTCTCTTGTCCTCCTTCAAGTGGAGCGGGCGAGAGGCCCGAATCTATAAATGGAAAAGTGAACAGCTCTTCAGCGTGTCCAAGTGTGGGATCAGTTTTGTCTGGACACTCGGCATGGTGGGAGGAAGGAGGATCAGGGTGAGGAATATGAGGTCCAGACTTTTTTTAGAGATGGATAATATGTGTAACAGGCTACACCAGCCCCAGACATACGCACTGCCCTATTCTATATATCCTGCCTATATACACAGCCTGTATACAGCTGGATTAATCCTGAAAAGGACTCTTTTTTTTTTTTTTTAGAGTTGAAATATGTGTAAAAAGCTACACCAGCCCCAGATGTGACTGGAATTAAGCCTCCTGTGCTAAATGCACCACACTCTGCTATATACCCTGCCTATATAAACTGACTGTATACATCTGTATTAATCCTGAAAAGGGCTGTTTTTTTAGAGATGGGTAATATGTTTAACAGGCAACACCAGCCCCAGATATGACTAGAATGGAGCCTCCTGTGCTATATGCAACGCACTCTGCTATATACCCAACCTATATACACTGCCTGTATACTACTGGATTAATCCTGAAAAAGACTGGGGTTTTTTCAGAGATGGATAATATGTGTAACAGGCTACACCAGCCCCAGACGTGACTGGAATGGAACCTCCTATGCTAAACCCACCACACTCTGCTATATACCCTGCCTGCCTGCCTATATACACTGCCTGTATACAGCTAGATTAGTCCTGAAAAAGACTGTTTGTTTAGATGGATTGTGAACCCTACCTAGCACCTACACTACCTAAGACACACACTAAGTCTGTCCCTAGCTCAGTAGTACTTCTCCCTACACTTGCTAACGGTGGATCAGAGTGACAACCACAGCGCCGTTAGCTTTTATATAGACCTGATAACTCTGTGCGGCCTGCCAATCACTGAAATGCCACAACCAACATGGCTGTGACATTACAGTGTGTGGCAGCCAATCACTGCATGTGTGCTTGCTCTGCAAAGAGAGCCAACATGCAGGGAGGGGGAGCTGAGAATGTGCCCGAGCATCTTGCCAGTATTCGTCGAGCGCCGAGCATCTCGATTATTGAGATGCTCGGGTGAGCACGCATGCTTGCCCATCCCTACTATCTGGCCTTAATTTTTGAAATGTGGATTCTCTTCTCCTTCTTTTTTGTTTCCTTAACAAGCAGGGCTCTGTGAGTACAATGCTTACACATGTCACTCATCCACCTGTTACTAATGAATTTTTAACCTTCCAATACTAGTTCAGGCCCTGTTCCAGACCCTGTGCCATGCATGCAAGGTGGGCCATTATACAATTTTTATTCTGGGTCAATTGATGCCACTATGTGGCCCTAAGCTTTTTAAATGTGGAAACTCTTTCTTGCCTATTTTCTGAATTTAGCAGGGCTCTGTGAGTATGATGCCTACACGTGACACTCATCCCCCTGCTTCTAATGAATGTTTCACCTTGACATGCTATGCAAAGCATTGTTCCAGAACCTGTGCCATGCATGCAGGTGATGTGCCCCAGGGCAGTGGGGTACACAGAACCGGGATGCAGTGTTTCTTGTGGGGAGTCACAGGGGTCGAAACCTGGCTCTGTGATCCTGGGTTCAGCATTAAATCATTCTTGGGGAATATTTAGAGATAGGGTGCTTGAAAGGGAGAATTGTTTGTGACGCCACCTATGGTTTGCGGCTATGAGTAGCCGCCGCTGCTGAAGAACCTCTGGCGCCGATGGACGGCCAGCTTGCATGGAGTAGCTCCCCACAGGCGGAGCGGGTCCCCAGGGCAGTGGGATGATTTCAGGTAGGTATCTCTAGCAGGCAGGGATGATCTCAGGCATCGTTAGCCTGTTGCACACGGAAATAACACAGTCTTACACAGTTCTGCAACTCTGTACCCAAGGTTTATTCATGTCAAGGCTCAAGTTCAACAGGTCAAAGATGTTACACACTCTTGGGTAAGCTCCGGCCTGTGTAGACTTAGGAGATCGGGGTAGCAAGTATGAGATCCTCAGTGGTGTGCCTGCCTTCTGCCTCTAACTGGTCTTGTTCCTCAGTGCACCTTGAAGCACCTCTGTGTGCAGAGCCCTGATTCCGCAGCCTCGGGTCCCTGATCCTGCAGCCTTGGGTATGAGTGGGCGACTGGTACCTTTTCCCCGGACCCTTGTCCGGCTGATTTCTCTGGGTACACGCCAGGTGTGTGAGCCACAGATTTAGGTATGAATCTGCCCTGTTCAGGTCCCGTCCCTGTTTCTGACCTCAACTACTCCGTCCAGCATCACCAACTCCGGATTTGGGTGCAAGAGTCAATTCAGCTCCGCCAGTGCCCCTAGGGTTCTTTCCTCTCGGTGTTCCAGGACGAGCGTTACATAGTTCAAGCCCCTTCTCGGCAGTTAGCTGCTTTCTCTCCTCCTCGCTCGACTCGACTTCTCCACTCAGCTCTGCATGCTAGCTGTTCACTCTTGCAACTGTTCTGTCACTGTTCTGTCTCTTTCTCCTTCCGCACACACTTCTCTACCCCTGTTGTTCCACTGGGTCCTCCCCCAAGGGTTTGTTCAGGGTACCCTGGGTCTTAAATGTGTGTGTGCTGAGGCTCATCATGTCTACTATCCCCCATCTCCTGACTACTTGATAACCACACCCTGGATTGGGTGCAGTACCCTTCGTGGCGTCCTGACCGGTGGAGTGCCACACAGGTTATGCCATAATACAATTTTTATTCAGTGTCAATTGATGCCACTTTGGTGGTAGCTGGCTCTCATTTTTTGAAATATGGAGACTCTTTTTGGGAGTCTCCTTTCTTTTTGTTTCCTGAATTTAGCAGGGCTCGGTTAGTATGATGCCTATTGCCTACATAAGTCACTAATTCCCCTATTACTAATGAATATTTAACCTTGAAATGCTAGGCAAGGCCCTGTTCCAGATCCTGTGCCATGCATGCAGGCTGAGCCATTATACAATTTTTATTCAGGGTCAATTGATGCCACTTTGGTGGTATCCGGCCCTAATTTTTTGAAAGGTGGAGAAATTTCTTGGGGGCCTCCTTCTTGTCTGTTTCCTGAATTCATCAGGGATCTGTAAGTACCATGCCTACAGATGTCACTCATCCACCTGTTACTAATGAATTTTTAACCTTCAAATGCTAGGCCAGGACCTGTACCAGACCGTGTGCAATACATGCTGGCCGCGTAATTATACAATTTTTATTCTTGGACAATTGATGCTACTTTGGTGGTATTTGGGCATAATTTTTTGAAATGTGAAGACTCGTCTTGGGGTGTCTTTGCTGTGTGTTTTGTGAATTTAGCAGGGCTCTCTGAACACCATGCCTACACCTGAATTTTGAAATATTGGGTCAGGCCGTGTTTAATGCATCCATAATGCACTATGATTAAATGTGGGGAATAGATGGCACTTTTCCTGGTGTCTGCTATAATTAGAGCTGTTTTGTCAACTTTTAGGCCCTATTAAAAGTTGTTTTCTATGCCCTTGATTTTGCCTCCAGTTGATTTCAATGGAGATTGGAAATTTGGTGAACAGCTTGTCAAACAACTTGGTGAATATTTGCCTATTCGGTGAACCAAACCAAACTCAAACTTCAAAAGGTTTGCTCATCTCTAGAAGTAACCAAACAGTACCATTTTCATTTTACAAGAATAATTTAGGAATTATAAGCTGAGCTCTGATTGGTTGCTGTGGAAACAAAAAATTATTTTCTTTTAGATTGTTTTGAGATAAATAAGGCACAAAGATATTATTTATTCATTGTGCCAAATATATAAAGTGTTATCTATTTTTTAATAAATTTGGCACAAATCACTCTCTGAATACTCCATGTCTACTTAGACTGCTAGTTTAGTAAATGGGGTCAGCATGTTTCTTGACAGCTGGCTTTCCTAGATTCAGAAACCTGTATACTGTGGCTGCATTAGTGTCTAATTATTCTGTTTTTGTAAATTTCCTCACTATACTGATGTTTATTTACAAAGTTAGACAATAATTTACAACATTGTGTTATTTCAAGATTGCATCCTGATTGGCTTCTGTTGTCATGTGATTTCACCTCGTATTGGTTGACCTTGCTCAGGGGACTTGCAGTGACGTCATCATCAAGTGAGCTGCCGCGTACCTGGAAGCGCTGGGCCCACTCGGTGAGCAGCAAAACACCACATGCCGTAGATCCTTGTTGTACAGGCGGCACAACCAGGAGAGGTTAGTGAATTCTAACTCCCCTCCAACTAAATCAACGGGTAATGCCCATAGAAGCACCCCTCTTGTCTATTTGCCTCACATTGGATGACACATTTGGCATTGTAATTAGTGATTAGCACGAAGGGAACAATGGAATGTGGCAATGAAGGGAAACATTATGAAATGGAAAATTTACCAGTTATTGTTTGACCAAACTGAAAAGGACTTCATGTATTAATACCGGGGGTATCAGCACTTAAGTTATATGCCATCCTCGGCTTCTTATAATTAGCTATCATTTTATCAGAAATATCGTGAGTATACTTTGTCTCTGTAAACAAAAAGCTGGCATTAGAAACAACACCTAAAGGTCATACTTTGATTTCCGTGAAAATGTAATAAATAAGCTTTAGTACAGTAGGTAAGAATTAACGTGACCAGTAGGCAGTTTTATTGAAGGGCTGATGAGTGAAACACAAGTACCAGAAAATAAAGCTTAGCTAGGAACACATATACTTGCATTGCAGATACTTTGTTCCTTAGAGGACAGATTTCATAACAACAACCTGAACATCAACGTAAATCTTGTCCTGTTTATACCCATAGTTTTGCGGAAGATTTTATTCCAAGATGTAAACTACATTATTCTCCTGTCACATGGAAAAGAAATCGAATTAAGAGCCTCCTTGCTTGAAAAACCTGAATCAGCAGTACTTGCAGGACGAACCCTTAGATGATCGGGTTTGGAATTATCCTACTCTTAAAATTATAGACTGTTCATGTGTTTGTCAGTGGACGAACTTACAAAATCAACAAGTAATTATTTCCTTCACTATAGATTATTATTATTATTTATTTATATAGCGCCATTATATTCCATGGCGCTTACATGCTAAAAAGGGCAGACTAGGACAAGTAACATAGTAACAATACAAGTAACAATAAATGTTGACAATTCGGTTGTACAGAAACAAGAGGGGAGAAATCCTGTCCACAAAGGCTCACAGTCTACAAGGGGCGGGTGGGGATACAGTGGGAGGAGGAAATTCCAGTCATGAGGCGGTGTGGTGGACCGGGTCTTATTGCAGGTGGTAGGCTTGGCGGAACAGGTGGGTCTTCAGGCTTCTTTTGAAGGTTCCCAGGGTAGGAGAATGTCTGATGTGTTGGGGCAGTGAGTTCCAGAGTCTGGGTGAAGCAGGGGAGAAATCCTGTATGCGGTTGTGCGAAGAGGAGATGAGGGGGGAGTAGAGGAGAAGCTCTTGGGAGGATCGCAGGTTGCGTGAGGGTAGGTATCGGGAGACCATATCAGAGATGTATGGAGGGGACAGGTTGTGAATGGCTTTGTATGTCATGGTTAATGTTTTAAACCGGGATCTCTGGGAAGTAGGGAGCCAGTGAAGGGCTTGGCAGAGGGGGGAGACAGGGGAGTAGCGGGGAGACAGATGGATTAGGCGGGCAGCGGAGTTCAAGATAGATTGGAGAGGTGCAAGGGAGGTATTGGGGAGGCCGGTGAGCAGGAGGTTGCAGTAATCGAGGCGGGAGATGATGAGAGCGTGAATAAGGGTTTTAGCAGTGTCGTGGTCAAGGAAAGTGCGAATCCTATAGATGTTTTTGAGCTGGAATCGGCAGGAGGTGGCGAGGGCCTGGATGTGGGGCTTGAAGGAGAGATAGATAGATAGATAGATAGATAGATAGATAGATAGATAGATAGATAGATAGATAGATATATGCGTGTAAATAAGGTTGCAGCACTCCAATTCCAGTTATAAATCCTGCCTTTATTGGCCTTCAGGTATAAGGATGGCGACGTTTCGGTCAGTAATGACCTTCTTCCAGCCATTACTGACCGAAACGTCGCCATCCTTATACCTGAAGGCCAATAAAGGCAGGATTTATAACTGGAATTGGAGTGCTGCAACCTTATTTACACGCATATGTCTGGAATAGGTGGCTGGATACCACCGCAAGGATTGATTAGCACCTAACATAGTGTTACAAAGAAACGCTGCTCAAATAACTTTTTCTCTTTAGATAGATAGATAGATAGATAGAGAAAAAAAGCTGCACAGCACTCAAGATATAGTGTGAACTGGTGGAAGCTGTGATGCTGGAACAAACAACCAGAAATAAAATTCACTGCAGCACTCAGTTACTGAGAACCCTAGTAAATAAAAAGATAAGAATATTGAGTTTTTTTTTAAAAAAACTTGAGTTTTTACATTTTTTCCTCATATATTGCTTGAAAGCATGTGTGCATTTTTGGCAGTAGCTGAGTGCTCCAGTGAATCTTTTCTAGATAGATAGATAGATAGATAGATAGATAGATAGATAGATCTTTTTAGATGTTATCCAGTTTTGCAGCTTGCACCTGTGTTATAATTTTCTGTGATGTGTTGTCTGAAGTTTTTTCTGTCATTATAAATGGATGATGACACTTGCTTCCTTGTTAGAATTTGCACTCCTCCCTTCCCATCAGCTCTGGGGCACTGATGTGTGTGGATACTGCTACCTTCCATATAATGTAGACTTTAAAAGGTCCAAGTGAGGTTTATTGTAGTTAGGGTCCCATCAGATTTAAGGTCACCTTGCCGTTGGTTGATAGGCAGGCATCTATTGGCCAATATATGCACCAAGAACCTAAATTTTTTTAATATAAGTATATAAAAAATTCTCATCTGGGTTTTTATTAAAGAAAAGGAAAGTTTACAACATATTTTCTCAAACACCAGGTTTTAATTTCCTCTGAACATAAACTTACATATGCATATAATTGTAATAGCAGTGTGCTCCTGTAAATTTTCTTTTTATTTATTTTTGGTACATAGATAGATAGATAGATAATATATAATACAGAAAAGCTGCACAGCACTCAGCAGACCAGCGTGAACTGGTGCAAGCATGGGGCACAGAGATTAAACAAACTAAGTAAAAGTCCATGCAGCACACAGCTATCACCAATGATGCACAGTGCTAACAAGCCATATTTGTTTGAGGAAAAAATTCAAAACTTACGTTTTTCAAAAAACTCAATAATCTTTCTTTTAATCTGGAGTTCTTGGTACATACATTGGCCAATGTCTGCTTGCTCATCAACTACGACAAAGTGACTCCAGGTCTGATGAGCCCTATCTGACATCCAAGCCCTCCTTGTCCACCCCCACCTCGCGGTGGGCGGGCACCATCTAAACCCTCCATCACCTGTAGGTTTAATGAGGGTGCACATTGCAGCAATGGAGTCTGCAGCTCCATATAATATATAATACAGAAAAGCTGCACAGCACTCAGCAGACCAGCGTGAACTGGTGCAAGCATGGGGCACAGAGATTAAACAAACTAAGTAAAAGTCCATGCAGCACACAGCTAGGTGATAGCTGTGTGCTGCATGGACTTTTACTTAGTTTGTTTAATCTCTGTGCCCCATGCTTGCACCAGTTCACGCTGGTCTGCTGAGTGCTGTGCAGCTTTTCTGTATTATATATTATATGGAGCTGCAGACTCCATTGCTGCAATGTGCACCCTCATTAAACCTACAGGTGATGGAGGGTTTAGATGGTGCCCGCCCACCGCGAGGTGGGGGGTGGACAAGGAGGGCTTGGATGTCAGATAGGGCTCATCAGACCTGGAGTCACTTTGTCGTAGTTGATGAGCAAGCAGACATTGGCCAATGTATGTACCAAGAACTCCAGATTAAAAGAAAGATTATTGAGTTTTTTGAAAAACGTAAGTTTTGAATTTTTTCCTCAAACAAATATGGCTTGTTAGCATTGTGCATCATTGGTGATAGCTGTGTGCTGCATGGACTTTTACTTAGTTTGTTTAATCTCTGTGCCCCATGCTTGCACCAGTTCACGCTGGTCTGCTGAGTGCTGTGCAGCTTTTCTGTATTATATATTATATGGAGCTGCAGACTCCATTGCTGCAATGTGCACCCTCATTAAACCTACAGGTGATGGAGGGTTTAGATGGTGCCCGCCCACCGCGAGGTGGGGGGTGGACAAGGAGGGCTTGGATGTCAGATAGGGCTCATCAGACCTGGAGTCACTTTGTCGTAGTTGATGAGCAAGCAGACATTGGCCAATGTATGTACCAAGAACTCCAGATTAAAAGAAAGATTATTGAGTTTTTTGAAAAACGTAAGTTTTGAATTTTTTCCTCAAACAAATATGGCTTGTTAGCACTGTGCATCATTGGTGATAGCTGTGTGCTGCATGGACTTTTACTTAGTTTAGATAGATAGATAGATAGATAGATAGATAGATAAAAAAGAGAAAAAAAGAGAAAAAAAAAGAGAAAAAAAAAGAGAAAAGAAAGAGAAAAAAAAGAGAGAAAAAAAGAGAGAAAAAACTGCACAGCACTCACAGACTAATGTGAACTGGTGCTAGAAGGGACGCTGGGTCAAATAACTAGAAAAAGTTCTCTGCAGCACTCAGCTACTATCAATGACATACAATTGCTAACAAGCTATATGTATATGAGAAAAAAGTTTAAAAACTTACGTTTTTTTCTAAAAGCTCACAAATCTTATTTTTTTTATTTCTGAAGTTCTTAGTACATACATTGGCCAATGTCTGTTTGCTCATCGACTGCGACAAAGTGACTTCAGGTCCGATGAGTCCTACGCTGATATCCCTATCCTCCTTGTCCACCCCCCGACTTCTCAGTGGGCAGACTCCATCTCGACCCTAGATCACCTGTAGTTAATGAGGGTGCACATTGCAGCATGGAGCCAGCAACTCCATATGATACAAAAAAGAGAAAAAAAAACTGCATAGCACTCACAGACTAATGTGAACTGGTGCTAGCAGGGACGCTGGGTGCTGCAGAGAACTTTTTCTAGTTATTTGACCCAGCGTCCCTGCTCCATGCTGCAATGTGCACCCTCCAGTGCCAGTGAGAAACACCAGCGATCATGACAGACTTCAGAATGAATATGGGGCATGCGCTTGAGACTCAAGATGGTGCAGGGCAAAAACTACCATGGCAACCACAGTAAATAAAGCGCTATTGCGCAGGCGCCAGCGTCTAAGGAAAGAAACACATGCACAGCGGCGATGAGGCTATAGAGTAAGTAGCTTATACTTTAATATAAAGGATACGGAGCCACAATGTCATCAGCGGTGGAATATTTAAAGATTTGAGACAGTTAGAAAAATGATTGTGGAAAAAATGAAGTGTGTGTATATATATATAAATAAGAATACACTTGCAAAAGGATATTGAGGACGGCTCATATATGCACCTGATATTATAGCACTGAGAATTGAGGTTTGACATAAATAAGCTGAGCATCACACGGTGATTGCAAACAAGTGTTTTGTTTGATGCATTTTAATGATATGTTAATGAGATGTAAAGGAAATGTATTTAAGCCTGGTATCAGCTGTGATTAACTGCTAGAGGAAGGGAGTTTGATCCCGAAACGTTGCTGGACACCTGGTGGCCCAATAAAGGCATAACTTAACACGAAAAAGGAGTGCTGCAGTCGATTTACTTGTTATTATAATCTCAATCAGCGGATGGGAGAGGAGCTGTGACTGAATTGCACCCAAAGAAAAAGCTGTGCTGCTTTCTTTGATAAGTAGATAGATAGATAGATAGATAGATAGATAGATAGATAGATACAGATTTCAGAGAAAATAACCAACCTTTATTGGTATATAGTTTGACCACAATATTTCAGTGTAAATTTGTTGGCCTAATGCATATTAATCTGTAAGGATTGCAACAACTATTGTTTGTTTAATATGATGTGATTTTATGTCTGCATGCATATTGTTCAGATGTCAACAAAGTTAAAAAAAATAAAAAGGTCCTCAGTCAGAGACAGGATGTCCCTCCCCCTGCTCCCTGCATGCACATTCTAGTGTGGAACTGAAAGCTGAAGGTCACAGCAGATTTCTCTCTCCCTCTCCAGAAACCAGATTGATCCTATTCTCATGTTATAAGCTGGATGTTGTTAATTCTGAATAAATGAACATTCTCTGTTGCTCGCTGTGGACATCACGCTGATTAACGCGCTGCTAACAGGTTATGGTCCCAGGAGTCACAGAAGTCCCAAACCTCCAGAGCACAGAAATTGAAAGACAACAACAGACTGAGAAGAAGCAAAGATGGCCACTACCAGCATCTCAGCAAAGTTTATAGTGCCAAGCCTGAATAACCAGAACTACCAATCCTGGAAATTCAAGGTGAAGATGCTGCTGATAAGAGAAGGTACGTGGAAATACACTCAGGAGCCCAAGCCTTACCCAGTACCACAGGACTGGCTAGAAATGATTCAGAAAGCACAGAGCACCATATGACTCAGCATAGAGGATGATCAGATTGTGCATGTGTGTAAGTGTGAATCTGCAAAGGAAATGTGGGAGCAGCTGTAGAAAGTACATGAGAGGATAAATCTAAGTAACAAACTCTATCTAATGAGAAAGCTATATCAGTCTAAGCTACACAGTGACCAGGACATGCAGGACTACATTAGAAGCACTCTAGAGACTGTAGAACGCCTATGGGGCATTGGGGAAGATATGAAGGACTTCCATGTAGCAGCACTACTACTTAGTGGTCTCCCAGAAAGCTATGACACGCTTGTAACTGCACTAGATGCACGTCTAGATGATGAGCTTACATTGGAGTACGTCAGAGGAAAGCTTGTAGATGAATATAAGAGAAAGGCAGAAAGTGTGAGCAGCAAGGAGTGCAACAAGGAAACTGCTTTACAAACACAGGATGAGCCCACCAGCAGAAACCATCCCAAAGAAACACGTGAATGTTTTGTATGCAAGAAGCCAGGTCACTTAAATGCTGAATGCAGAGTCTGGAAAGCTAAAATGAATCAGCTGAAGAAGCAAAACAGTAAACAAAGAGTTAAGAGCGCTGTATTTGAAAATAATGATCCTGTAAATACTTAGGCTGCATTTACATTAGTCAATGCATTTAAATCAAAGCATGCGTGGTGTATAGATTCTGGTGCAACCAGTCACATGACCAATGACAGAGACTTCTTTACTAAGCTTAACCAAAGCAAGTCAGAGAAAGTGATAATGGCGAATAGTCAGTGTATGAACTCAGAAGGCATAGGAGATGGTTATATTGATTCTAACATCTCTGCAACACAAAGCAGAAGGATTCCTGTGAAGGATGTGCTATATATGCCTAGTCTTGAAAGTAATCTATTATCCGTGAAAAAGCTTACAAAAAAAAGGAATGAAGTTACGTTTAAGCACGATAGCTGCATCATCTCAAAAGAGGGTCACACACTAGCAAAAGGAGAAATCAAAGATGAACTGTGTCAGTTGAAATGTAAAGAGTGTGTATGCACAGTTAAGCAAGAAATGCACAAGAACTGTATTCATGTATGGCACAGACGGCTTGCGCATAGAGACCCAGAAGCAATAAGAAAGTTATTTCAAGAACACTTAGCTGACGATATTACAATTGATCCATGTAACCAGACAATGAGGTGTACCAGCTGTATCAAAGGGAAAATGTCCAGAAAGGCCTTTCCTAAGAAAAGTACTACAAGAACAGAACAACCACTAGATTTAATACACACAGATATCTGTGGCCCAATGCGTATTCAGACCCCTGGAAAGAAGAGATATTTTCTTATATTCATTGAAGACAATTCAAGATACACAGTTGTCTATCTACTTCACAGCAAAAATGAAGTTCCGAGAAAATTGAAATATATCTAGCTGAAGTATATAACAAGTTTGGGAGAATGCCAAAAATTCTACGTGCAGATAATGGGACTGAATATACAAGTAATGAGACAGAGCATTTTAAGGAGAAATGGAATCATATTTCAGACTACTGTACCATACAACCCTGAGCAAAATGGTGTAGCAGAAAGAAGGAACCGAACACTCTGTGAAAGCGGAAGGAGTATGTTATTTGATGCCAAAACTACAGCACATAAGGATTTTCGGAAGTAAAGCATTTGCACACATTCCCAAAGAAAAATGAACTAAGTGGGAATCTCACGCTAAGGAATGCATTCTGGTAGGTTACAGTGAAACCCAGAAAGGTTATAGAATTCTACACCCAGAGACAAACAAGGTCACAATAAGCAAAGATGTAGTGATTGATGAAAATTTTGTGTCACCCAAGTTTTGTGATATTATGCCAGTGGTCCAGGTGAAGCAACAACAACCATCTCAGTCACAATCACAAGACAACGAAAGGGAGAATGTAGAAGTCTGGCTATATTCTTCAACCACAAAAGGAACAACAGAAAGCCTAAGTGAACCTGAAATCAGACGATCGTCAAGATCAAACAAAGGAATACCAGCTAAACGTCTATCCTACATTGTCAAGACACTACCTGAGTCAGAGCCACAGTCGTGGGATGAAATGCAAAAACTACCTGCACATGACAGAAGCCAAAAGTGTATCAACGACAATGGAATCATCCTACCTGAAACTGGAAGAAGATGACCTGTTGCCTAACAATGAGAAATATCGACAGGCAGTGGGGGCACTTCTATACATATCAACTATGACTCGACCAGACATTACAACAGCAGTTGGAATATTGTGCAGATATGTGGAGAAACAGCGCCAAAAGGACTGCAACGCCGTTAAAAGAGTTCTCCGATATTTAAAAGAGACACAAGGGGTAAATTTAAAATTGTCTGCAGCAGGAAATCTAAAACTAACCGGCTATGCTGACTCAGATTGGGCTGGTAATTTGCATGATCGTAAATCCACAAGCGGATACGTATTTAAACTTGGAGAAAGTTCAATCTCCTGGTGTAGCAGAAAACAAGTATCTGTTGCTTTGTCATCCACAGAAGCTGAGTATGTGTCCGCAGCCTATGCAAGTCAGGAGATCATTTTTCTAAGACAACTGATGGATGATCTTGGTAAACCATTAACTCAGCCAACGGTGATGTATGAGGACAACCAAGGATGCATTAAACTTGCATGCAGTGAGAAGATCAGTGCTAGAACTAAGCACATCGACGTCAGATGTCATCATCTTCGTGATTTGATAGATCATGGCATAATTCAGTTTGTTTATTGTGAGACTGATAAGATGGTAGCAGACATTTTGACCAAGACATTGCCGCGACCTAGGTTCCAAGGATTGAGAACCGCTCTGGGACTAACAGAATAAGTAGTTGTTGAGTGGGGGTGTTGGCCTAATACATATTAATCTGTATGTATTGCAACAACTATTGTTTGTTTAATATGATGTGATTTTATGTCTGCATGCATATTGTTCAGATGTCAGCAAAGTTAAAAAAAAAAGGTCCTCAGTCAGAGACAGGATGTCCCTCCCCCTGCTCCCTGCATGCACATTCTAGTGTGGAACTGAAAGCTGAAGGTCACAGCAGATTTCTCTCTCCCTCTCCAGAAACCAGATTGATCCTATTCTCATGTTATAAGCTGGATGTTGTTAATTCTGAATAAATGAGCATTCTCTGTTGCTCGCTGTGGACATCACGCTGATTAACGCGCTGCTAACAAAATTCTTTTTTTAAGTGGTGTACATAGTGCAATAACATAGGACTTAGGCTAGGGTCACATTTGGCAAGGTAAGTGCGGTTGCCGCATCCAGATCCGGATGCGGTAACCGCAATTGCCTTCAGACACACATTTGGACAAAATGTGTCCTGGAAACCGGAATGCGGTAACTGGATTGCTCCGGATGTGTAATCCGGAGCAATCCATTACCGTATGCTTTGTTCATCCCTGCTGCTGCAGGGATGAACAAAGGGTTAACTGTTAATAATAGCTGTGGGCAACATGTCTAAAGAGGGTGCCCACCCTCCCTAGATACATGCTGTCCAGTTAAGTAGGCATGAGAGGGGTTAATGTAGTCTGTATAGTATTGCCGACTATTGTCGGCTTTGTGAATTTTATGAATGAATGCGGCGGCTCCTCACTGTAGAAGAGATACTGTACGTAATGTATGTAATGTATGAGCCCCTGTCCTTGGTCCTGAAAGTTGTAACATTAGGTCTATGGGCAGCGCACCGCAATAGACCCAATGTTAGAACTTTCAGGACCAAGGACAGGGGCTCATACTGTACGTACATTACGTACAGTAACTACTACACAGCGCTGAGCCGCCACCTTCATTCATAAAATTCACAAAGCCGACAATAGCCGGCAATACTATGCAGACTACATTAACCACTCTCATGCCCACTTAACTAGACAGCATGTGTCTAGGGAGAGTGGGCACCCCCTAGAGACATGTTGCCCACAGCTATTATTAACAGTTAACCCTTTATTCATCCCTGTGGCAGCAGGGAGGAACAAACCATACGTCTGCCGCAGGTGTTCACATATGCCTTGCGGCAGCCACATTAGCTCCCATAGGGTCCCAGTATAGCAATCCCCGCTGCGGTTTCCTAACCACTGCAAAAACTGCAGCCTGCATTATTTTTACCTCAGACTGCAGATCCGCAAGCGGTTACTATAATGAGCTCCTATGAAGGGCAGTTCCTGATCCGGTTTTGAGCTCTTTGGCAGCTCAAAACCGGATCAGGATTTCAAAATGTACCCGCAAATGTGATCCTAGCCTAAGAATGATCTGAATCAGATGCAGACCAAAATTACTCAGTCCAGAACAGTTCCATGCTCTTCATGCTCTATTTGAATGTGGAAGTGACAGAGCACTTAAAGGAAACCTGTCAGATCACTTATGCTCCCTCAAGCTTTCACTATCTGTATCTGTAGCTTCATAGTCCCTACCTAAGCATCTCTTTCAGCTAATAGTGTAATGTTGAATTGAAAAAAGGCAGTTGTAATCCTACATTTTCTTATGCAAATTAGCCACACACCAGTCTTTGTTCTAATTTACATAAGTCCCCATAGGAGCCCATTATGGTAATGGATTGCTCTACATGCAATCCAGTTACCGACTCCGGATCTGCAGCCTTCACTAGAAATCATGCAGGCTGCAGTTTTCGGAGTGGTTCTATCAAGGTGGTAACCGGATTGCTCGGGATGTGTTTATCCTGAGCAATGCGGTTATCGTCTACTTTGTTCATCCCTGCTGCCGCTGGGATGAACAAAGTGTTAAATGATTATTAACACATTAAATATTAATAGTAGCTGTAGGCAACATGTCTCTAGGGGGTGCCCACCCCCCCTAGAGACATGCTGTCCACTCCTGGGGTGCACTGCCCATAGACCTACTGTAACTGCTTACAGGACCAAGGACAGCGGCTGATACTATAAATACATTACGTACAGTAACTACAGTACTGTCAGGAGCCGCAGCTTCATTCATAAATTTGTACCAAGCCGGCAATAGTATAACTGGCGCAATAACCCCTCACATGCCCACAGGAGTGGACAGCATGTCTCTAGGGGGGGCGAGCACCAACTAGAGACATGTTGCCCACAGCTACTATTAATATTTAATGTCTTAATAAACATTTAACACTTTGCCGCAGGGATGAACAAAGAAGACGATAACCGTATCCGGAGCAATCCGGTTACCAGATTGTGGTTGACAGAATACATTTTTGAAAAAAAATGTGTCTGAAGGCAATTGCGCTTACCGCATCCGGATCTGGATGCGGTGAACACAATTGCCTTGCCAAATGTGACCCCAGCCTTTGACTTCTTTCCCAGGCCTCCCTGGGTGATTAAATGTGTTTAAAGACTTTCCCTTAATATCCCCTTGTTGGACTAGCCATTGACTTTCCTTTTTTTACAGCATCTCCTAGTGTCAACTGAGCTTTAAAGGGAACCAACCACCCCAAATGACCCCCCGGACTGTTAATATGTGTCCCTACACCCAGCACACACATTTGGGGCAATCGTTTTTGCTAAAAAAACTGTTTAGTAGAAGCTAAGATATAGCTTTATAAAGTTTAAAAAATGTTGCCAACTGGGTGTTGATTTTGGTTTAATATGATATCTTTACCAAAAGTGATTTTCTTGATACCTCTATCTATTATTTGTCAAATACCTTTTCCTTGATCTTGATATATCTCTGTCCCCACACAGTTTATCTATGCCCTAGTATGTCCAATTCTTTGGATGCCCTATTCATGACCATACAACAGATACCTTAGGTAAGCACACCGCCATATGTACTGTAGTCCTTCATCTAGTTTAAATATACGATATGCACCATTTTCTTGTGGTAAAATATATATTTCTCTGTTTATTTTGATTCTATCAGAAAAATTACGTGGTCTCTCTATCTATTGCTTATTGACCCTTTTGGGTATTCTTGCCCTATCGAAGAATTTGTTTATTTGGCATGTACGGTTATAAGGTATGTTCCTTCAACCTTTTACCATCAAAAATTAGTTACATACTTTTGGGAACATGCATATATGTCCAACTAGATCAACTATATATTTCTTGTATACTTTTTGTATGTAATGTATTTAAGTGGCCTTGCACATATATACATGTATATTTTTCTGTATTTGACTATGTACCATCTAGACTCGTGCAGTTATCTTCAAGATTTTTCTGTTTGTAAACTAATGTTTTGCCAATCCTTTGTTTTTAGACGGAACATTAATTCTGTAACCCCAAAGTCCTCTGATGAGCCTTCTGACATCTGAGAAGGCGAAACGCGTCAAGCGTTGGAGGTTTAATCTATATGTATACTGGGAGCTCAGTAATCTAATGGAAGGTCTTCATTAATTGATGTTTCAGAACACTGTTCAAATTTCATATAGGGGTTTGAAATTTGTTTATTTCCCTCTTATAAGTTGTCCCTCTCCTGCTATTGGCACGAGACACTAGAGTACAAACATCTATACTTACAAAGCTATACCCTATGGACGACTGATTTGTAATCTCGTTTGGTAAAAGTCTATGACCTTCTATGTTATTACTAGAGTAATTATATATGCTGAACCCCACAATGTATATAAATGTGTATATGTTTGTCTAATTCCCCTTGGTTTGTTTATCACGTTTTAATCTTTGATACAAATAAAGAGATTTTTTAACATTTATAAGCTGGTATTTCCTAGTTTGAAAAATATAATAATTGGTACCTCCTAATATAACTAGTCAATTGACTGATAAACTAATTAATGCAATAAATTTAATGGCCGGTTTTCTATCTGCACCACTTGATACCAACCAGTGGCAACTCGAAGCTGATGATGTATTCTCAGATCAGACCGATATAGGTGTCAGTGCAAACAAAACTACAGATCTTAAAAAAATATTTTATGATCTGTTTGTATGTTATAAAAACAACATCAAATCATGGTGGGAGGTACAGTCCTTAACGAGATACATCAAACAGGGGATTATCCCTAAGGGACTTAGGATACCCATAGTACCGGCGGATAGGTCTAAGACACCTAAACTGCTGGAACTTTGGGAGAAAGAGTCTAGAGAGTCCTCAATAAGATTGATGGGCCTTCTTCTGGAAGAAGAAAGAATTACTTTAGAGAGAACTTCCAAAATCTTGGAGGAATATATAAAATACGCACTAGGTTTTAAAGCAGATCCAGACTTTAATAAAAGAGAGGGGACCTTGCAGAACTCTATCGAACGTTTTCAAATTTCTCTAAAAAATCGAAAACATAATAAGTTTATTAAAGATTCCGCAGACTTTAGAGAAAACAAGGCGTACGCTTTTCTCCAAGGCCCTTCTGGTAATAAGTCTAGTACCGATTGGGAACCCTCTGACCCAGATAACCCAAGGACACCAGCAGCCCCCAAAAAACCTCCAAAAGCGTATAAGAGACGGAGGAAACCATATAAAAAATGGGACGATCTCAGGGTCCCTATACCGCCGGTCACACTTCCCTCCACACCGGCACCTACCTCTGTTTCCTCCTCATCAGTACCACCCTTTCCATCCACATCAATATGTGCCTCTTTTTTAGAACAGAGAGGGGTCCCCTATGGCCTAAGATCACAGAGGGTAGGGGAAACCCCACTCCCTCCCAGGACGTAAATAATCAGGTGATCAATTTATCGTCACATACACTATCGAAGGAACAGTTGGAGGTATTGAGAAAAGGCCTCAACTTTGTTCCAACACAAAAATTTGATGTATTTAATTGGACAAAAGATCTTTCCTTATTTTGTAGGAAATTAAAGTGGAAAAGATTTTTCCATAACACAAAAAAGGAAGATCTTGTTCTATCAGGAATTAGCGAGGAAGAACGTATATCATTGCAGGAGCTAAATGAATTGGAGTCTGAAAACCTTGGTACCCTTGGTACCGGGCCTTTCACTACTTTAAAGAGATCTAGTAAAAGGATGCCTCCAACTGATAGAACAGATTCAATTGACATTTTTTTTAAGATAGTGAGTGATGAACTTTCCAAAATACCCTCCTTCACTTCTAAAAACAAGTTTAACCTCACCCGAATGGAATAAAAACATTTGGATGATTTGTCTAAAAACGACGATCTAATTATTAAGGCCTCAGATAAAGGGGGTAATGTGGTTATAATGGATCACAGCAACTATACAACTATGTGTTTGAACATTCTAGGGGATGAAACGTTTTATGGCAAACTGTTAAAAGAATTAAATCTAAAGGAAGACTGGTCTATGTATGCACCACGATATAATATACAGGTCTGTGCCAACCACCAATATAATCAAGATATACACAGAAAAAAGAGCTTTTTTTGGGGGGATATTAAAGGCACCAAAGACCTGAGCAATCAATTATAAAGCATACAAACGCCAAAAAGGAACCGTTACACAAGGTTATATATAGAAAATATCAAACAGCTTTTATTGAACACTAAAGTATAAAGACACACACTTTTAAAACACAAGTAAAAGTAGTACACAGACTACATATGAGGTGTGTGGGTAACAACAATGCTGCAAACACTGGTCACGGAAAAATAGTAAAGTGCTACAGCCGCATCTATATTGCACACAGTATATACAGAGCCATGTATAGGACATATATATGTCCACCAAACAATATAAATAACTGGATATAGCTAAAATATCTACATCATTCACATGAGGCCCAAAGGTTCACAAGTACCAGTGCATAAATAAATGTGGCAATATATATTTAGTAATGAGACCTGATAGACGTATTATCCTCAGTTTTAGTTCAAGGAGTCCATAGAACTAAGAGATCTGGAGGTCACCATTAGCTAAACCGGACCATGTGCAGCAAAGTCAGATGATGGAATGAGCCCCACGCGTTACGCCCACTGGCTTCCTCAGGGGTACTATTACCTCATTCCCCTGACCTTATATATTAGTGATCTTAATTAAGCAGATATAGACTCAACCTACCATGAATCTGGAAGTAACACATCAGATCCTCCCCCATTCTCCATGCAGGTTACTCACCACCTGTTGTGCTCAGGTGCAAACAATCATAGTTACAGGCTCCCAGGGATCAGAGACCGCCTCATGATAACAGCACAAATCTGTGCTGACATGTGCCTCCATTGCAGCGTGGGACGGAGCGCCCACGCATGCGCATAAGTTTGCGTTCCACCTGGAACGCAAACCGGAAGTCACATGGTCAGGAGGCGGAAGTGACGCGACGGACGGCCAGCGCGTCACTACATTCAATTAGAGCTATGGGGCTTGTCCAGAAAGTAATGCAGCACTGTGCTGGGAGTAATATCAACCACTCAGCCACAAGGGGGAGCGATCTAGGAGATGTTATACATTCATTACTTTTTAGATAGAAAGAGAACCTTTGTGCGACTCCTCCTATAACATTTGGAATTATAATACATAGGCCCCCTATTGGGGAATAGTAAATACTGCAATATCCTGGGGAAAAATACCACAGGTATGGAATAGGCAGGCTATAAGAGGAAAACTAAAGCGGGGATGCTCAGATGTGTATAGATATATATTTATATATCGGGCAGAGCCAGATACAAACACAAGAGACAATGAGAACTAGAAAATGGTTGTTGTGGCCACAACAAAGAGGACAGTTTGGTGTGAAAAGCATGGAGAGAAGGTTATAACCAAGCATGAAGAGCAAAGATATTAAAAGACATAGCTAGTAGCAACTGGGACACTTAGATACCTTACACCTCAATAATAGCAATATAATTACTGTTTGTAAAATCCTGTAAACAGAAGATTTTCATTAATGCCAAGAGGAAATACACAGTTCAAATTGAAAATCCAGCGTGACTCAGCCCGTAGCAAGGACAAGGAGGCATTACCACCCCGAATATTCGTCTTGATTTGTTGTAGGCCCACAATTTCCGTTCCGTGGATTCTGCCGCCATGTTTGTCTTTATAATGTTGAGCAACCGTAGAAATGGTTTTACCTTTTTTCAGGTGGTCATTAGCCAGAGAGATGTTCGAGAAATGTTGTTGTACCCTTTTGCGAAGTTCTTGTGTGGTTTGACCCACATAGTGTAAGCCGCAAGGGCAAGTTAACGCATAAACCACATTCTGGGAACGACAATTGATGTATTGATGTAATTCATATTCTTTTCCATTCTGGTTGTTGGTGAATTTCACAGTTCTTGGCATAAACTGACAAACACAGCAGTTTCCACAGGCGAAAGAGCCTTTAAGGGTGAAACCTGTGCCCAACCTTGTCACGGGCCTAGTAAAGTGGCTTCTTGTGAGAGTGTCTCGAAGGTTACGTGCTCTTCTCGCAGTAAGTAGTGGCTTCTCTGAAACAAGAGGACATATTTTACTGTCAGAAGTCAAAATACTCCAATTTTTATGTAGCAGACCCCACACATCTCTCCACTGGTTGTTGAAGGTGGTAATAAGACGGGGTGCAGAGGGTGTCTGTCCAACTCTAGTTCTAGGTTTCAATAGGGTAGATCTATCTTGTTCCCTAGCATGGTTAAAGGCACGGCCCACCAGACTCTTGGGATACCCCCTTTCCTGAAATCTGAGACTCAGATCCAGAGATTGATGTAAAAAATCTTCTTCTTTCCAAAATACCCTCCTTCACTTCTAAAAACAAGTTTAACCTCACCCGAATGGAATAAAAACATTTGGATGATTTGTCTAAAAACGACGATCTAATTATTAAGGCCTCAGATAAAGGGGGTAATGTGGTTATAATGGATCACAGCAACTATACAACTATGTGTTTGAACATTCTAGGGGATGAAAACGTTTTATGGCAAACTGTTAAAAGATCCAACCATTAATTTCTCAAATGAACTCTATGAAATCCTAGTCAAGGGTCTAGAGGCTCATTTAATTTCAGAGAACGAAATGAAATTTATGACCCCAGTTGCTCCAGTGATACCCACGTTCTACGCACTCCCCAAGATACATAAGGGACTAGTACCTTTAAAGGGAAGACCAATAGTCTAAGGGATCAACTCTGTCACACAGAATGTGGTGGTCTATTTGGATAAGATCTTAAGACCATTTGTCCTTGCTCTACCATCATATGTAAGGGACACAAGTGACCTCCTGGTCAAACTCGATGGTATTACGATGGATGAAACAACCTATTTTGCATCCCTTGACGTCGAGTCATTATACAGTTCGATCCGACATGATCTAGGGTTGGAGGCTGTAGAATATTTCCTTAAAGCTAGAGGCAGACAATTCACCCAACACAACTCGTTCGTTATAGGTCTTTTAAAGTTCCTGCTGACACATAACTACTTTACTTTCTCTGGCCAGTTCTACCACCAGCTCAGGGGCACAGCTATGGGGAGCTCAGCTGCGCCCTCATATGCCAATTTGCTCCTGGGCTGGTGGGAAGATGTTCACGTTTTTAGCGACGCCATGCGAGAATGGACCCAATACATTACATTTTGGGGTCGCTACGTGGATGATATCCTTCTCTTGTGGTCAGGGGATAAGGAGACTTTCGTTCTCTTTGTGCAGGAACTCAATAACAACAACTTGGGACTCTTTTTCACCTATGAGTTTGGTTACAATAGGCTGCCCTTTTTGGACATCCTGCTTACCAAGGATGACAAAGGCGGAGTGGTTTCCACTATTTATAGAAAGCCAACTGCAACTAATAACTTGCTGCATTGGGGAAGTTACCACCCGGAACCACAAAAAAGAGGTATTCCTAAAGGACAATACATCCGCATACGACGGAATTGTTCTACCCATGATGAGTTCCATAGACAGGCAGACCTTTTAATGAACAGATTCCTAGACAGAGGTTACCCTCGCTCATCGTTGAGCGCAGCCTATAAGAATGCACAACAATGCAAGAGGGATACATTACTTGTTCCTAAAAAAAAGGAGGAGATTTCACCTATCACCAGATTAATCGGCACTTTTGATGCCCATAATGAGGAAATAATGGCTATTATGAGGAAACATTGGCGTATTTTACTTGCGGACCCTGATCTAAAAGATTACATCATGCCATACGCAAGTGTTACCTACAGACGTGGACAATCAATTGGTGATAGGTTGGTCCGCAGTCACTACCAAAAACCTAAATTGCAGAATAATTGGCTGCAAAATTTGAAAACGGTAGGGACTTACAGATGTGGACACTGCAAGTTTTGTCCATGGGTACAACCTTCAAAAACTGTAACCTGTTCCAAAACTGGCATGGTTTACACCTTACGCGATTTTGCCAATTGTAGTACACAAGGTCTGGTTTATGTGATTACTTGCACATGCCCTAAAGACTACATTGGCAAAACTAAGAGAGAGCTGCGTAAAAGATTTGGGGAACACCTTGGTGATGTGAGACATGATAGAGACACCCCGATTGCTCGACACGTCCGAGAATTTCACCAAGGGGACTCCAAATCTCTAAAAGTGAGAGTTTTGGAAGTACCAAAACCTTCACCCAGAAAGGGAGATTTTGACAGAACCCTTCTTCAAAAAGAAGCAAGGTGGATCCACAACTTCAATAGTGTCCAACCAAATGGCCTTAATGAACAACAGAGTTATACTTGTTTCCTCTAGTCAACACTTGCTTTCTCCAGCTTTGGTCAGGGTATGGTGAAATAGTGGTGCTTTGATGGATCTAAACACCGGCCCTTAAAGATGTTATCTACCCGAGAAGGGCTTTACATCATAAACTGGAACAATTAAATATATATAGTTCCTGTTATCTAGATTTTATAGCTAAATAGGCTTTTATGTATTTCTTCTTTTAACTTTGTTTGCAACTTGTAAATCTTGATGGCTAATATGCATGCTCTCTTATTTAAAACCTTAATTTAGGTTGTACATCTCCACAATATTTTTACATACATGCTAAATTAGGATGCCCTTACTTTTTCCACACTTTAGATTGTGCACTATCATAAAGACAACAGTATAGCCCCTTCCTTCTTTTATCTTAGTTTATCTCTATGATACCATCAGTCCTATTAGTGGTTAAAATCCCCCCCTTTCTCCTTTAGCTATCTCATATATATATATCTCCTTTAAATGACTGCTTTGATCCGTCCGTCCTGGGACCACGATGTGAAAGCAGCCTTATTTTGGTGGTTTTGCAGGCACAGCAAGGGTGCCCTCTTGATTGCATGATATCAGGCAGATGTCATAGTCAAGACCCCACTCTTACAGCCAGGACCAGCTCCCCAATCATCCCTGGCTGGCTAACCTCATAATGACGCGTTCCAAATCGTTTGTTGAAAAAAAAACTACTATTGAGCTGCTCTTTTTCTTGATTCTGACTAACAAAAAGCAGAATAGAAAGTGATCAAATATTATGAGGCCAAAAATGGCATCAGTGAAAACTCCAAGTCATCTCGCAAAAAACAAGCCCTCACTTGACTCAACGGCAGAAAGATTTCAGACTTCAGTGGTGAAAAAAAACTTTATTTTGTAAAAAAAAATGTTAGTGTGATAGTAGCCAAACCTAAAGAAAATATATAAATCTGGTATCACTCTGTTCGTACTGAGCTAAAAAACAATGCAACCTAATCACTAATACCGCAAGCCGAACAGCGTAAAATTAGTAATAAAGTTAGTTCTTTAACTTGTGTTTATTTGTATATTCTGTCTCCCAAAGATCGTATTCAGGCTTTGCTCACATTTATCTTGCTCTTTTCGCTGAGCGATTATATCATTGATCATGTGTAAATCAATGAAAAACAAACAAAATTCTCAAAGGAAACTTTTCTGTAATGAGACAGAGGGAGTCACTTTGAACTCCCATCTTATCTGTGATCTAGCGGTGTCCATCTTTTTAGGGGTTCACAGAAGTGTGGTCAACCACATTTTTGCGCACCTTTGAAAAAAAGAACACAGCTAAACAGAGGCCAAATAGAATCAAGAGTAACTCTGCTGCCTCATTAGTGAATGTATCCATTGGGGGGTTTAGCCTAAATCATGTATTTTGTAAATGCAACTGGAAACCCAAATGTAATTACTCAGCATAGAGCACAGGATAAATGTGAACTGATCCAAAATGTTCTGTACCCAAATTGACACTAATCGCCTTCAACTCAACCCACAATAAAACAAGTCCCCACCAATGTCCGTCATCTGTTAATGGAAATGTATACTGGGATACCATGTTGCTGGAAGCCCAAAGGCTCTGGAAAATAAAACCAGCAAAACCTGCTTTCCCAAATCCAAATGCCCTCACCTTTCTGAGCAACACAATGTCAAAACCACAGTTAACATCCACATGTTTAGTATTGTTGTAGTGAGGAAGCCTGCTTAATTTATGGTCTGTGTTTCTCTAGAAGCATGAGCTAGGAATAATGTACAAGCACTACAATGTACTGGGCGCTACAAGGTCATATTTGCAATCTAATATATACTTACCTTAAATTGTCTGTTATCCACTTTTGTCTGGATGTTTGGAAATCTCGATCCACTGCACCGCCCGAACGTGCCGCCATATAGGAACACCCACCTAATGGATGTTCCAATATGGCACCCTCTGGTGCTACCAGCCCCTTGCACAGTACTACCAGCAGGATTCCCCGCCAGGACCCCCTGAACCTCTGCTACTGCTGCCACCGGGACCACCAACCAGGGCACCCTGCTGCCGGAACCTGCCACCGCTGCCGCCACCGGGAATCCCCCACCGGCACTAGAACCTGTTGCTGCCGCTGCCAACTGGAACACCCCCCATTTCCCCATCGCCCGACATCGCTGCAGCGCTGCCTGCACCCACCACCGTGCAGCCACAGCCTGTATGAAACACTGCGGCTTGCAGCCTGTGGTGAAGATGTGGTGTGGGCACCTTTCGTGGCTGCAAAGGGCACCGCACCCGATCTCTTCATCATACGCCAAGAGCCGCGGTTTTTCCTAGAAGCTGTGGCTGCACAGAGGTGGGTGCAGACAGCGCTGGGGTCATGTCGGGTGAGGGGACACATATACACACATGCCACATATACACACCACATGTATACACAGACATGCATGTACACACACTTAAGGCTTAAGGCTTAGGACTTAGGGCTATACATGCACATATATACATGTACACACACATACATGTACTCACACATATACGCACACATTCTTATACACACATAGTCATGCATATACACACATATACACACAGTATAATGTCCCCACACACATACACATGTACATATACACAAATACACACGCACATACAGACATACATACACAGTATAATGTCCCCACACACGAAAATACAAACATACATATACATGCAAGCATGCAGATATACACATGCAGATACACACATACACACACGCACACACACACAAAATGCATACGCATGCACATACATGCATACACACAGAATAATGTCCCCACATGCACATAAACATGCATGTACATACACACATGTAAGCACACATGCACACATATGCACATACACACACGTACACACATGCCCGTGCATACACATGCAGATACACACATACATACACACAAATATGCATATGCATACATACATGCACACACAGTAAAATGTCCCCCCACATGCACATACATGCATGCACATACATGCAAGCATGCCCATACACATGCAAGCATGCCCATACACATGCAAGCACGCACATACACACACATGCACATACACATGCAAGCACGTACACACATGTCTGTGCATAGACATGCAAATACTCACAGATGCACACATACGTTCACAAACATACATATGCAAATACACACAAACACATACACACTAGTACATACACACACATACACTCAAGCATGTACATATAAATCCAACTACGCACATACACATTCAAGCATGCACGTGCACATACATGTGCACACACACTTCTGCATACACACACACAGATACACTCACGCACATACACACAAATACACATGTGCATATGCGCATGCACACACAGTATAATGTCCTTACACACACACATACACACATGCACATACACACAAGCATGCACATACACACACATGCAAGCACGCTCATACACATGCAAGCACGCACACACACGCCTGTGCATACACACACATGCACATACACACAAATATGCATATACACACAGTATAATGTACTCACACACATGCAGATACATACACATACACACACGCACATGCACATATACACAAGCACGCATACGCACGCACAGATACATACATACACACAGTATAATGTTCTCACATATGCACATACACATGCAAGCACACACATACACACAAACACACATACAAACATGCAGATACACACATACATACACATTCGCATACACAAAAAACACTTACACATACACTCACACGCATATACACACAGTATAATGTCCCCACACATGCAGATGCACACACACAAACATGCACATACCCAAAAACATGATTACTTGCACGTGCAAACACACCAGCAGATACACAGATACATACACATGCATATACACAAACACACATATACACACACATACACACATGCGCATTCACACACACCCACTACTTTCACACACATACAGGCAGATACACACACGCGCATACGCACACACGTACATGCATGCGCATACACACACGCACAAATATACAGACACATACTTACACACATGCACACATACATACACATGCAGATACATACACGCACACACACATGCATACATGCATCACACTGCCCCACTGCAAGATTACAGGATTACGTCAGAGGGGAACTTGGTGGGAGCTAATAAAATGGATAACAAGGTGTCTCTGTCTATTTTGTATGTAATAAAACATTTCTCTGTGTGTGTGTGTGTGTGTGTTTTTTCCTCGTAACTGAAAGTATTGCTAATGGACTGCTGTCATACTGATGGCTGACATTAGCAATATGGCTTGATACCAGCTGATAAAAGATAGCTGATGTCTAAACCATTTATTACCCAGTCTGCCACCACTACACGGCAGCTGGAAGAGTGGGATAACCACCAGTTTTGGTGTCTCTCATGGAGGCACCAACTCTTGGGTGGCGGCTAGCTTCAATTTTTAGTGTGGGGGGCCCTGAACGCTTGGGTCTTGCCAAGCTGAGACTTCCAGCCCCCTTGCCTGAGTTACCTTTGCTGGCAACAGAAAATACGGCGAAAACCACGCCAATTTTTTTTAGTTATTTAAATAACTAAAAAAAAATATAGGGCTCCCCTGTATTTTTCATTGCCAGTAAAGGTAACACCAGACAGAGGGGGGTCTGGCAGCCAGTAGCTGCATTGTTTACTTGCGCTAGCAAGAGGAAATACAGCAAAGCCCTACACAATTCCTGAGGAAGAATAAGAATACGAAACGTACGTTGGCGGTGAGGGTACCAGGACCGAGGCCACAAACAGTTTACATACCAGGTATGTGAGATAAGTGGGGACAACTATAGTTGAAGCACGGATGTGGTGCTTATGCACATGTAACCTGGGTCAGAGAAAGTGTCTGTAAGCACATAGGTGCACAGTGCATTGTAAGAGTACTAGAGCCCCAGGATCATATAATCAAGTGTGCAGTCACCTAGTGATAATTAAATAGTATCCCTCTGTTACCTGGTATTACTGGCTATTATATCAAATGGTGTATATTGTATAAATGTTTACATAATAATCTTAGTCCTGGACCTGGTTATGAATTATTTGTAGTCATTAGGGTACTTTTTTATGTAATTATTTTAATGTTTTTATGAATTAAATGAATTTTGACTAATAAAGTGATCACTTAATTAATAAGAAACTGTACTCATCATTCATCTAAGATCCCTTTTCAGAGGGAAGTCTGGGTGGTTTTGAAGTGGTGATTGTGTAAAGGTGAGACATTAATAATTGGTGGACTATTGAGGTAACAATTTTTACCAGTAAATTAAATAGGTTGCCAGATTGACACATTTTTATTAAACTCCCCCTCCGCCACAGGAACAGGTTTTAGCTACAAATAAATTTATTTACATACATTGGGAGAGACCACTGTGGGAGAGGAGGGGAAGAGACATGGGGAGAAAGCCATTGCCCTATCACATGCCACTGCCCTCTCAATGCAATAGCATCGGGCCCACATGTAGTTTTTAATAATGCAACAATCACTCAATGCGTGTTTTCCCGAGAAACAAATTGTCACTATTCAAATAGATGCACTCCCAGTGGGGTGTAATTTCCAAAATGTGGCCAATTGAGGGGGATTCTTCTGTTATGGCATTTAGGAGCTTTGCAAATGGAGTCTGCAAACTATTTTAGGAAAATCTCTGCTCCAAAAATAAAAAGACACTTCTTCCCTCCCAAGGCCTGCCATTCACCCAAACAGTGTTTTCCCAAGGCACATGGGGTATCTGCATACTCAGGAGAAACTGCACAACCAATTTTGGGGTCCAATTTTTCCTTCTGTCCCTGGAAGTTTTTTTTATGAATAATTTGTTAATCCTTCAAGACATCCACTCTGCATGTACAGGGCAAGTTAGTAGTGAATGTCTGAGCAGGTTGACCCCACACTCAGTTAATTGCTTTATTTCAAAGCCAGGACCTGCACAGGTGATGATTCCAACTGTGAATTCTAAGGAAATCCTAAAAAAACCATGCACTGTTTGCGGCCCTCGAGGCCTGGAGTTTGAGACCCCTGCTATAGAACATTTTCCTTATGTACTGTAATGTAATAATTGTCAGGTCACCCATCAATCATTCAATTCTGACACTTCTTAGCATACTAAAAGGTTTTTTTATTAAGAAATAACATGCAGACAGGAAGACATTTAGGTCTTGTATATTAGCATTGTATAAAAGTAGATATAATTATTTCTACTTTATCTGCAATTTTAATGGTTTACACTGAACATCCTGACTGTAAGTTGAATTTGTGCTATATTGAGTAAGCTAAAGATAAATTGTAGAATATTATTTGAATCCTGATCAAAGCATTTTGTCTTGAAATAATTCTTCGAGAATATAATTATAAGTAATTTTCGGAGTGACTTCACAAAGAAAGGTCTTGCAACCAACCAAATTATCTCTGCAAGGGAGAAGGGTTATTTGACATCAAGGGAAATCACTTTCTATGATCTGGCTGTTCTATATCCAGAACGGTGCCACTGAGTTGTAACTTTTAACCAGTTAAAAAGAAACTGGCACTTCACAACAATTAAATTAAGAGGGTTTTTCCTCATTTATGTGAATTAAGCTAAAAATTTTTCATTTGAGTCACAGAGTATCACATTAGAAATATATACCATGCTCTCCCTTGTAGATCACCAGTGGTCAATATACCATATGTCAATGCTCATGGTTTCAGTAGCTGTAAAAATATATTAAAGGGGCTTTATAATGACTCGAGCAAGAGATTGGTGAATAAAGAGATAAATACATCAGAACAGATAGATAAAGTTATAAAAAAATTGTAACAATACCAAAGGGACAAGAATACCGTATATACTCGCGTATAAGCTGAGTTTTTCAGCCCAAAAATTGGGCTGAAAAGTACCCCCTCGGCTTATACGCGAGTATATACGCCGAGTACACAGGCCGCCCGCCCGCTACCATCAGTATACAGGCGCCCCCCCCCATCAGTATCCAGGGCCCCCCCCTTGCAGCCCAAACCTATAAAGTAAGATCATTATACTTACACCTGTGGTTGTCCCCGCTGCCGACATCGCGCTCCTCCGACTTCATCCGTCTTCTTCCGGCTTCCTCCAATGGGCACAGGCAATGACGTCATTGTCTGCGCCAGAGGAGGAAGCCGGAAGAAGACGGATGAAGCTGGAGGAGCGCGATGTCGGCAGCGGGGACGGCGGCGACAGGACAGTGATAAGTATAATGATCTTACTTTACAGGTTTGGGCTGCAAGGGGGGCCCTGGATACTGATGGGGGGGGCGCCTGTATACTGATGGTGGTGGGCGGGTGGCCTGTATACCTCTGGGGCTGCTGCTGTATATACCTCTGAGGCTGCTGCTGTATATACCTCTGGGGCTGCTGCTGTATACACCACTGGGGCTGCTGTATATACCTCTGAGGCTGCTGCTGTATATACCACTGGGGCTGCTGCTGTATATACCTCTGAGGCTGCTGTATATACCTCTGAGGCTGCTGCTGTATATACCACTGGGGCTGCTGCTGTATACTACCACTGGGGCTGCTGCTGTATATACCTCTGAGGCTGTTGCTGTATATACCTCTGGGGCTGCTGCTGTATATACCATTGGGGCTGCTGCTGTATATACCATTGGGGCTGCTGCTGTATATACCACTGGGGCTGCTGCTGTAACACTGCTGGGGCTTGTATATACCACTGGGGAGGCCTGTATACCACACTGCTGGGGGCTGTATACCTGTGCTGGGGTCCACCCTCGGCTTATACACGAGTCAATAGGTTTTCCCAGGTTTTGGGGGCAAAAGTAGGGGGGTCGGCTTATACACGGGTCAGCTTATACACGAGTATATACGGTAAGTGCAAAGCTCCCCAATATTCAGTGGTAAATTAAATAAAGCAAAAAAAAAAAGAGACAGCACTCAAATATTAGCGGAAAAAATTTGATTTACAAGTGATCACATAAGCAGAGCATACACTGTACATATATTGTGCCACACAGTGTGTTTATAAATTGCAGATAGTAAAATAATAATTTCATATAACGGCATCCATAATATGCTACTGTGCATAGTTGTGCTTGTTATGGTTCATTGGTCAATAGAGAAACATTAGAACAGTCAGGGAGGTGGAGCATAAAATTCAGAAAAAACTCACCAAAAATTAGCCATGTTAAATATCCATTGCACCTAGCAGGAGACTGCTAGCTCCACTGAGAGGCAACACAAGTGTCTGAACACCGGTGCTCAATCTCCTGCAACCTAAGCGATGAGGGCAGTTGTGGCACCTGCGACCAGCCATGCTAACAGGGAGGTGATTGGTGGCATTTGTAGACACAAGGTTACCATAGGGCATCAGTCACACTGTTACATATGATGCATAGTGTCAGACTGCAGCCTATTGGTCATGCCCATGCTATCAGATCAGGCGGGCCCTAGCAGTTCTCCTTCCGTGGGTGACATACTGGAAAAGGGAGAACATTCCCACAACTGGCGAAAACATTATAGGCATATGAAGTATTACTTTATAGCTGCAACTATACAAGCCTCACTAGCCCCAAACATGGATTTCCGTGAGAAGTCTATGTTACTATTTGGGTTTGACTGGGGGCTGTAAAACTCAACAAAACATGAGCATCATTATTTACCAGGGCCCCTGCCCTTGTACTTCTGAGCCACTCATTAACTTCCTGATTAATTCACTGCACTGGCTCCAACAGCCAATCACAGATGCCCACTCTCTGTGACAGCATCTGTGATTGACTGTTGTGCCCTTCACCCATTTTGCTAGTGTCTGTTTCACTTTTTATATTGAATTCCTGGAAATAACTTACTTGTTGATGACATTCTAATTAATTGAGATGCAACTGTTATTTTTGATTGCCAGCCAATGTAAAACTAAGCAGCAGGAAACTCGTATTCTTAGCGTGATGAGGCCCATAGTTATTGGGCCTTTTTAGGCTAAAGAATAGCAGCCTGCAGCCACCCCAGAAATGGGCGCATTCATTAGAAGCATCAATTCCTTGTACTTTACCCGGTCTGTCATTAAGCCCAGATTGATAACGTTCAGGTCTCTATGAGACCCATATGTTACCAATCCTGTGAGTAAATAGTTAAAAAACACAACACAGAAAAAAAATCCATTATATTAAATAAATTACGCAGAAAACACTCATTTTCCTACACATACCCTACAGCGATAATCCACAACGATCGTCCCATGAAGCACCTGAACCTGGCTCTGCTAGATTCAGAGACTTCAGCGATGGAACAAGCACCCTATCACTGTAATCTTTTCGATATAACTGACTGCCCGGTGAGTGGTGACGTCACTCCCTGAATCACTGTGCTCCCCACAGCAGTGAACTCTGGTGACTGCACTGCCGGATTGCGGGACATGGTGGCACAGCAGTCCGTCAAACTATATTTGCAGCCAATAAATAATCATATCCTTTGGCCAATAAATCATATCAATAATAAAAACAGATATTTTGGACTATAAGGATGAATCAGCTTCCTATATGAGGGGACTTTGTGCACAGGTGATCTGTGAAAAACAAAAAATAATTAATCTAATATATAAAGCTGAATGTGTGTGTGTGTGTGTGTGTGTATATCCGGGATTGGCATCTACACCGTCGCAACTACAGCCACAAAACTTTGCACAGTCACACATCTGGACCCCGAGAGCGTCATAGGCTATGTTGTGAGGCGAAATTTTAACCCTGCGCGTTCCAGTTCGCCAAACAATTTTGCCCCTGTCTACATAATGGGGAAAAAGTGACAGTTACCAGTTACAGTTGTGAATGAGAGGGGTTTAATGATAGCGCCAAAGACTAACAGCACATACCAGCATATAGTCACTAAGGTGGGGCCCCAACATGAGATATTCACTACGCACGGGGACATGTATACACACCACACGCACACAAAGAGTAACAGCAAGTGTATAGTCGCTAAGGTGCAGCCCCAACATTGGATACTCACCACGCACCCGAACAAACACACACACACCACAAAGAGACACACACACACCCCCCAAGGGGACACACACACACCCTATAGCGACACATGCACTCACCCCACAGGGACACACACACCACAAAGAGACACACAAAACACAGACACACACACCACACAGACCCCCCCCACAAGGACACACACACATAGCCACCCTATAGGGACACATGCACTCACCCCACAGGGACACACACACACCACAAAGAGACACACACACACACCACACAGACCCCCCCCCACAGGGGCACATACACACCCTATAGGTACACATGCACTCACCACACAGAGACACACACACACACCACTAAGAGACACACACAACACAGAGACACACACACCCCACACAGACACCTCCCTCACATGGACACACACACATACACACCCTATAGGGACACATGCACTCACCCCACAGGGACACACACACACACCATAAAGAGACACACACAACACACACACACACACCACACAGACCCCCCACAATGACATACACACATAGCCACCCTATAGGGACACATGCACTCACCCCACAGGGACACACACACACACACCACAAAGAGACACACACACCACACAGACCCCCTCCACAGGGATACACACACATACACACCCTATAGGGACACATGCACTCACCGCACAGGGACACACACACACACACCACAAAGAGACACACACAACACAGAGACACACACACCCCACACAGACACCCCCCCACAGGGACACAAACATACACACCCTATAGGGACACGTGCATTCACCCCACAGGGACACACACACCACAAAGAGACACACACAACACAGACACACACACCACACAGACCCACCCACAGGGACACACACACATACACACACTATAGGGACACATGCACTCACCCCACAGGGACACACACACACACCACAAGAGACACACATAACAGAGACATACACCACACCGACCCCCCCACAGGGACACACACACATACACACCCTATAGGGACACATGCACTCACCCCACAGGTACACACACATACACACACCCCATGGACACACAGACAGACACAGATGTGCACAAATCACCTCACACAACTCGCCTCATACGTGTGCTATCTTTAATTTCTAAGCATAAACATCTGATTAAAAACAGCCAATGTGCAACACATGTGCCATATAGGGAATTAAAGCAGATGTCAGTCATATGAGCTGTCTATTATGTGTATGTGTTAGGTAACATATACTGCCCGGCCAGGGGGAGGGTTTACTGTTGGCTGGAGATTTATTAGGCTGCCTATAGCAACCAATCACAGCTCAGCTTCTATTTCTTACAGGTCATTAATATGACATATTCAAATTCTATTTTGTTATAGCTAACAGCAGTTAATTATTAACCCGGGCGTAGCCGGGTACTACAGCTAGTCTAATATATAAAGCTGAATGTGTGTATGTGTGTGTGTGTGTGTATGTGTGTGTGTGTGTATATTCGGGATTGGCATCTACACCGTAGCAACTACAGCCGCAAAATTTTGCACAGTCATACGTCTGGACCCCGAGAGCGTCATAGGCTATGTTGTGAGGCGAAACTTTAACCCTGCGCGTTCCAGTTCACCAAACAATTTTGCCCCTATCTACATAATGGGGAAAAAGGGAAAGGAAACGTGTGGGAGGAAAATCGACAGCTGCCAGCTATAGCTACAAAAATTTGCACAGTCACACGTCTGGACCCCGGGAGCATCATAGGCTATGTTGTGAGGCGAAATTTTAACTCTGCGCGTTCCAGTTCACCAAACAATTTTGCCTCTATCTACATAATGGGGAAAAAGTGAATGGTTAAGTATTGGAGGAAAATCGACAGCTGTCAGCTATAGAGACAAAATTTAGCACAGTCACACCTCTGGACCCCGGGAGCATCATAGGTTATGTTGTGAGGCGAAATTTTAACCCCGCGCATTCCAATTCACCAAACAATTTTGCCCTTATCTACATAATGGGGAAAAAGTGACAGTTACCAGTTGACAGTTGTGAATGAGAGGGGCTTAATGATAGCACCAAAGACTAACAGCACATACCAGCATATAGTCACTAAGGTGGGGCCCTAACACGGGATATTCATCATGCACAGGGACATGTATACACACCACACGCACACAAAGAGTGACAGCAAGTGTATAGTCGCTAAAGTGCAGCCCCAACATTGGATACTCACCACGCACCCGAACAAACACACACACACCACAAAGAGATACAAACAACACAGAGACACACACACATACCCAAGGGGGGACACACACTCTATAGCGACACATGCACTCACCCCACAGGGAAACACACACCACAAAGAGACACACGCACACCACACAGACCCCCCCACAGGGACACGCACACATACAAACCCTATAGGGACACACACACACCACAAAGAGACACACACAACACAGAGACACACACACCCCAAACAGACACTCCCCACAGGGACACACACACATACACACCCTATAGGGACACATGGACTCACCCCACAGGGACTCACACACACACAACACAGATACACACACCACACAAACCCCCCCACAGGCACACACACACATACACACCCTATAGGGACACATGCACTCACCCCACAGGGACAAACACACACACCACAAAGAGACACACACAACAGAGACACACACCACACAGAGTCCCCCCACACAGGGACACACACATACACACCCTATAGGGGCACATGCACTCACCCCACTGGGACACACACACACCACAAAGAGACACACACAGCAGAGACACACACCACACAGACCCCCCACAGGGACACACACATACACACCCCAGGGACACACACACCACACAGACAGACACAGATGTGCACAAATCACCTCACACAACTCGCCTCATACATGTGCTATCTTTATTTTCCAAACATAAACATCTGATTAACAACAGCCAATGTGCAACACATGTGCCATATAGGAAATTAAGGCAGATGTCAGTCACATGAGCTGTCTATTATGTGTATGTGTGAGGTAACATATACTGCCCGGCCAGGGGGAGGGTTTACTGTTGGCTGGAGATTTATTAGACTGCCTATAGCAATCAATCACAGCTCAGCTTCTATTTTCCTACAGGTCATTAATATGACATATTCAAATTCTATTTTGTTATAGCTAACAGCAGTTATTTATTAACCCGGGTGTAGTCGGGTACTACAGCTAGTTAAATATATAATAAAATACAGTAAAAATATTTATCATCCTATTATACTGCTTTCCTATAGAAGAAACTCAATATTCAGGAGAACAACATAAGATAGAGTTAATTTTAAATTCATCATTAGACCATATGGTTTTAAAGTATTTAATTTATATATTGTGATATGGCGACCAGCTATGTTATGAATAACAAGTATGTATCGCATAGAGACCTGTGGCAATATAAAAATTAATATTCCACTGGGACTTGCAGTATTACACTGAAGGCTTAATGTATGCAGGTCTGTGTTTGTTTCTGTCTGGTCAAACACACATCTCCACCTGTGAGTGTGTCAGGTGGTATATCAGGTGACTGGTTCTGGGTCACATGGCCAGTCTTCCAAGGTCTTACAAGAATGCAAAACATGCTGAGCTGGACTGTGAGACTCAGCCTCTGTGATGTTACTGGGAGCGGCTGAGTAGAACTCAGTGTGTGAACACTGCCCAAATCTCCTGAGAGGAAAACGGTCTGGAAACCATTTGATTATAGACCCTTGAGTGTATTGGTGGACTTTATATGGACATTTATTTTTATGATGCGGTATAGCTGATGCTAGACTCATCCCATGATATTTAAATCAATAATCCATAGAAATCGTATACCCTCTATTCACTATACAACCATCAAAAAACAACAAAGGTATTTAATGAAAAAAATTTTTTCTTTATTATTCATTAGGCTTGAAAATCAAGCTCAATAGCTTTGTTGACTTCAAAACATAAAAGAAAGAGGCAAACAGAAATTGGGTATGAAAATGGAGAATAGTTACAGGTTTTTCACTTATTCAAGAGAACAGTGTCTCACAGCACAGTACGGGGGCTAGAGAGCGATATTCACTAATCTTACAGCAGGTGTAAATGCTACAGTAGTCAAATTATTATGAGATACCAATACATAACATTTAGTCAGTTGAGATTAAATACATTGTCCAAGATGATAAATAGAAGCAAAATATCATCAGTGTGCAGTGACAGAGTCCAATATATTTCAATTTTTCCATACACAGATGGATAAGATATCTACCCTCTGTCTACTACTCTATAAACACAATCCTGCTTCTAAAAGGAAAATTCCTCCAAATTACTAAAGGTACATGATATCTCTGACAATCCAGAACTAGTACCACACAATATTCCACACTATGGATGTGCTAATTATATGATCAACCAATACATATGCAGACTAAAAACTAACCCCTAAATCAAGTTGCAACAAATGGAGCATAGATAGACATTCAGGGGCCAATGGGGACCCGATTATCTAACTACAACAACCAGTGCTTCTTGTAAAGGGTTAAAAAAATACCAATAGTCTATACCAAAGCACATAAATTCTCCAATGGGCAAAAGTGCACAAATATTCCAAATCATTTAAGCATGAAGCATAGTAATACATGAACCTACATTACTTAGATTAGTGAGTCCGCTCCACCATTGCGCCCGTGGCCCCATGATATGGTGGTCTGGAAAGTGGTTGATGCAGCTGTAAATAAATCATATGGACTGTGAAGTGGAGAGTGTTATTCCTATCGCTACTTCGAGTACCAGCAAAAGCGAAGAGTACTTCATTATAGTGAATGTATAGTGAATGCTATATCAAAATATGGATTCAAACTTAGATGTTCAAAGAGGCAAATCCTACCACCCCCTCTTCTCCATTGTTGATATAGGCTATAATTTTTAATCTTAATTGTTTTTCAGTATGTCTCTTTTTACCAAAATGCTTGGGCACCGGTAAATCCAACCTCTTTTACCATGGTATTTTGGTGATGATTGATTATTTCAAATAATGCTCTGTATTAAAAACCTTGTTTGTAGTAGCATAGACAAAACTAGATCTTTAAGCATAAATGGTCAGTTCATGCAAGAAAGACAAGGAAAAAAACCTTTTCTTTGAATGCCAGGTAAAGAGAATTTGTCAGGTGATTTTCTAGTATAACACCAATGGTATCCTGGAATAGGGCTTGGGTAGCCCTTGAAGGGCAGTAACTTTTATTCCTCCACCTTCTTCTGTTATGGTGCTGTAAGCCTCGAAGAATTCAGTGTCGAGCATTGACTAGTGAAAATCCATATGAAACTCCAAATTTATTATGCACTGCTCCCCATGCCTGTAATCCTGTAATCCTGCACATATCTACCGTGCTGGCATCAGTGATAGTAAAAATCTTCACTGGCATGTAATATCACAGCTGAAAGGTGGGCGAGAGGAGCAGTGCATACTTGGTTTGGATTTAAATATAAATGGCTAGCCAGCATGTAAACTGAATTCTCCATGGCTTACAGCAAGATAACAGGAGAAGGTAGAATGAATGTTACTGATCCTGCAAGGGCTGCCCAAGCTCTATTCCAAGATACCATTAATTTTGTACTAGAAAGTCACCTGACAGATTTCCTTTAAGGAGGTCTGTGCAACTTTCTTTAACAACCCTATATCTGAATAGATAATGTTGTCACTTATTTTTTCTCCTTCTTCTGTAGGAGAAAATAGGTGGATTCTTAAACTCCTGAATTTCAAGTAGGCAATTGTGAAGCATTTTCCAGTGTTCTTTAAGGTTAATCTGTCACCAATTATTTTGTATATAAGCTGCAGCCACCACCAGTAAGGCCTTATATACAGCATTCTGGAATGCTGTATATAAGTCTCCAAGCCAATCTGTATAATGTAAAAAACAGCTATTATTATACTCACATGGGGGCCTGATGGGCATTGCTGATCTTGGTCCGGTGCCTACTTTCTTCTTGGGAATGTCATCCTCCTTTTCTGCTTCCACTGGGTGACGCATCCTATGTCACCCACACACAGTCTACTCCATTGTGCTTCTGCGCATATGTGCTGGTCTCTCCCCTTCTAACGGCGGAGCAAAGTATTGAAATGAAAAGGCATGGGGAAAGGTCAAAGAATACCAGCATAGTTTGCATGCATGGGCATTCTTTGACTTTTTCCCCCATCTGCAAATTACAGCGCTCAGCAGACCAGATAAAAGTATATGTACGCAGGAGAGCAATGGAGGAAACTGTGTGTGGGTGATGTAGGATGCATTACCCCCACAAAGCAGAGAGGGAGGATGAAAGTTACAAGAAGAAAGGAGGCACCGGACCTTCTAATTGATGTCTGGAATATATGCATCCTTATCCATGAGGACAAATGCACCCCCCTTTTCAATGAGCTTTACAGCAATTTCATCATCATGTTCAAGTTCTGAAAGAGCATTAAATTCGGCAGTGGTTACATTTGGGTAGTTAAATCTATTTCCTGATGTACTTTTCAACTTTTCAAGGTCTTGATTTACAGCAATTATAAATGTATCAATTACCTCTGAATTTGTCGAGGGAAGATAATTACTTTTTTTCCACCAAAATATTTGTACATTTAATTCACTAGCACACATTTTCTAACCACTAGATTTGTTATATAACAATTATTTCAATTTGATAGATCTGAAAAAAACATTGCATATCAATTGTCAGCTAAAACCAATTAATATGAGAACTCGGTCTAAAAGTTAACCCCTAATTAAGTACTGTTGTTTGGGTGTCTGTTTTTAGAAATATTAGCCACTAGTTCTGATCTTTTTTCCTTGCTGTCATTTATCCCTGTGGTTGTGATTTGTTTTTCCCTTGTTTCTCTTTTTTCTTGCCCATGGTGACATCTGCCTACTCTCCTATTTTGATGTCTCATCTCTGTGTTGACAGATCCATATCTAGAGTCATTATAGTTAACAGTCAATACAGACAAAAGTTTATTATATTTTGCTTTTCCAATAGTGAAATAACCTCTCTTTTTGCAATTGTTAACGCCAACTGTAAATGTGTTCCCTGCAATAGACTTCTATAGCTTGGTTCCATTTACGCAGTTTTGTGTTCTCCAATCCAACATGCAATATGATGGAATTTTCACTTTTCAATATGTCTGCCATTTTGCCTCCCTATCAAGGATGCTTTTTTAGATATTTCTGGTTGTAAGTATTAAATGTTGAAAATAATATTGTCCATGGTATATTTGTTAGAATTCATATTGAATTGTTTACAAAAACATGAATCATTTAACATAAGATTAGGTCAGAGATTGGAGCGAGCAAGCCCCTAGGAATTTTATTTGCCTTCAAATATTGTCCAAGAGTAGTTAAATGCAATTGCATAGTTATACATCTTTTCATATCAGTCTCATGCTTGACCTAAGGTAAGGTCCAAAATACTTATTAATGTTGCATCTCCCTCTCTACCTCTCTGTATGCCATCTTCATCTGCAACATAAGTAAAAACAGTGGTTTCAGTGATTCAGTGATGTTACGTTCTATAGTCCACAATTAGAACTGTAAAGTTGTGGTTCAAGCCAAACTCCGGGTGCCCAGGGCTTGGACTCAGTCATGGACTAAAAAATAATGATATTCCAAATTTGTTGTTCAGGTATTGTTTGTATGTTAATAAAGTTTGTTGAAAAGCTGCAGTTCAGTCAATCAAAAATCTTTATTGCATGCAAAATGTGACTTTATGCTGCTGTGAACAATAAAGATTAAAAAAAATCAGCATGGACTATCACATATTTTAATACCTATCATAGCTAAAACAGTGAGCTCTGGCATGAAACCACAGGTGTCTGCTTTACCACACCATTTTTTTAATTTTTTTATTTGATCATTTAAAAAGACAGCATGGGTCCCACAATGTGTTTGAAAACCAGCCAAGGTAAAGCAGATAGCTTAGGGCTAGTATTATCTGGCTGATTTTTTTTAAGTACATATTTTGGGTATGGCCACCTCAGATCAGCACAATTATTCACCCATCTTTCCCACATAAGGTGTTAAAGGGACACTGTCAGATAATTTTTCAGTATGATACTAATATTACCCTTGAATAGTGCCTGAGCAGCTCTTTTAAAAACATGTAAAATCATTATTATACCCTTCGTAGTTTCCATGTTATCAGCATTGTCAGACCCTGCAGGGAGCTCCTGCATTAGTCCTCTCCTTTATAACCAAACAGGAATAGTCCTGCTGCTGTATAAACTGTCATGTAATTATGCACTCCCTCTCAGCAGCTTTCTCCTCCCTCATAGCAGCTCCCTCCTCCCTCCTCCCTTTGCTCTCAGTGCAGTGTAGTTTCAGTTCCCATAGGAGCTTCTGTTTTGTTGAGGACACAAAGGGAGAAAGCAGAGAGAGAGCTATTCCAGATCTGACTCATCTTATCTAGACTTCATTTGTTTCTGTAAGCAGGAATCCTGCTTTGACAGTTTCTGTGTTGTATTTGACCTCTTGTGATACTGCAAAGACAGTGAGCAGAGAGGAGAATACAGTTCCCCCATACTGATAGCCTGTGCAGTGATGTGATGTGAATATGTGACATGCATACAGTCATATGAAAACGTTTGGGCACCCCTCTTAATCTTACTCATTTTTATTTGTTTAAAATTGGGGTTTTGCAACAGCTATTTCAGTGTGATATAATAACTGATGGACACAGTAATGTTTCAGGATTGAAATGAGGTTTATTGCACTTACCAAAAATGTGAAATATGCATTATTTCAAAATTAGACAGGTGCAAAAGTATGGGCACCTTAACAGAAAAGTGACATTAATATTTAGTAGATCTACCTTTTGCAAAAATAACAGCCTCTAGTGGCTTCCTGTAGTGGTTAATGAGTTCCTGGATCCTGGATGAAGGTATTTTTGACCATTCCTCTTTACAAAACAATTCCAGTTCAGTTAAGTTTCATGGTCGCCGAGCATGGACAGCCCGCTTCACAACATCCCACAGATGTTCAATGATATTCAGGTCTGGGGACTGGGATGGCCATTCCAGAACATTGTAATTGTTCCTCTGCATGAATGCCTGAGTAGATTTGGAGCGGTGTTTTGGATCATTGTCTTGCTGAAAGATCCATCCCCGGCGTAACTTCAACTTTGACACTGATTCTTGAACATTATTCTCAAGAATCTGCTGATACTGAGTGAAATCCATGCGACTCTCAACTTTAACAAGATTCCCGATGGCGTCATTGGCCACACAGCCCCAAAGCATGATGAACCCTCCCCCAAATTTGACAGTGGGTAGCAAGTGTATTTCTTGGAATGCTGTGTTTTCGTGGCGCAATGCATAACGCCTTGTTGTATGACCAAACAACTCAATCTTTGTTTCATCAGTCCACAGGACCTTCTTCCAAAATGAAACTGGCTTGTCCAAATGTGCTTTTGCATACCTCAGGCGACTCTGTTTGTGGGTGCATGCAGAAACGGCTTCTTTCGCATCACTCTCCCATACAGCTTCTCCTTGTGCAGTGTGCGCTGTATTGTTGACCGATGCACAGTGACACCATCTGCAGCAAGATGATGCTGCAGGTCTTTGGAGGTGGTCTGTGGATTGTTCTTGACTGTTCTCACCATTCTTCTTCTCTGCCTTTCTGATATTTTTGTTGGCCTGCCACTTCTGGCCTTTACAAGAACTGTCCCTGTGGTCTTCCATTTCTTTACTATGTTCCTCACAGTGGAAACTGACAGGTTAAATCTCTGAGACAACTTTTTGTATCCTTCCGCTGAACAACTATGTTGAACAATCTTATTTTTCAGATCATTTGAGACTAGTGATAGGCGAATCCTAAATTACTCGGAATCGCTTGACTCTAGCGAGTCCGAGCACAGGACTCGCTACTCGTTGCGAGTCTAGCGAGTCCAATGTTAATGAATGGGGAAGCGAGTAATAGCGAGTAGTGTGAGATTTACAAATCGCAGATGTGTCTCGGAAGCTTCAGCCTGAAGCAATCCTAGTTTTGTCATTTATTTGCATTGGACTCGTTTACTTTGTAAGTAATCGCTGAGAAACTCGCACAGATAAGAGTCCTGTCTGCTCTGTGTGCTGGCTGCCAGCTCCAGGGTCCTAGAGCCCGCCTGCTGCCTGATGTAGCAGAGCTGAGATTGTTCTCAGTCTGCTCATTCCCTGTGTACAGACATGAATGTCTGTGCACAGAGATGATGTAGCAGAGCTGAGATTGTTCTCAGTCTGCTCATTCCCTGTGCATAGACATCTATATCTATGCACAGGGATGAGCAGAGAGAACATCGCGTTTTGGACTGCGTCGGACGGAAGAGGATTTTTTTAATTAAAGATGGAGTCCCTAATGGCTTTTTTTTTTATTTCTAATAAAAAATTTTCTTTGTGTTGTGTTTTTTTTTAAAACAATTTAATAGAAATTCATGGCGGTCATGTCTAATATTGGCGTGACCGCCATAAATTTCGGGCTTAGGGCCAGCTGATAATACAAAGCTGGCCCTAACCTCTTTATTACCCAGCGTGCCATCGCTACCAGGGCCGCTGGAAGAGCGAGGTTCAGCGCCAGAGGATGGCACTTCAATGAACGCGCCATCTTCTGGGGCGGCTGCGGGCTGCAATTTGCAGTGGGGGGTGCCCAGAAAGCTTGGGCATCCCTGCGCTGCGGATTCCAGCCCCCAGCTGCTTAGCTGTACCTGGCTAGACATAGAAATTGCGCGGAGCCCCACGCATTTTTTTAAAATTATTTCATGAAATTCTGAGATTCTGACTCTGAGACTCTGACTCTGAGACTCTGACTCTGAAATTCATTAAATAATAAAAAAAAAATGCGTGGGGCTCCGCGCAATTTCTATGTCTAGCCAGGTACAGCTAAGCAGCTGGGGGCTGGAATCCGCAGCGCAGGGATGCCCAAGGTTTCTGGGCACCCCCCGCTGCAAATTGCAGCCCGCAGCCGCCCCAGAAGATGGCGCGTTCATTGAAGCGCCATCCTCTGGCGCTGAACCCCGCTCTTCCAGCGGCCCTGGTGGCGGTAGCACGCTGGGTAATAAAGGGGTTAATACCAGCTTTGTTATACAAGCTGGTATTAAGCCCGAGATTCTTAATGTCAGGCCACGTTTGACCCAGCCACTAAGAATCTCCAATAAAGGGTTAAAAAAACACAGAGAAAAATTTTTATTTGAAATAAAAAAAAAAGCCATTAGGGACTCCATCTTTAATTAAAAAAATCCTCTTCCGTCCGACGTAGTCCAAAACGCGATGTCCTCTCTGCTACATCCCCTGTGCATAGATAGATGTCTATGCACAGGGAATGAGCAGACTGAGAACAATCTCAGCACTGCTACATCATGTCTGTGAGCAGGCGGGCTCTAGGACCCTGGAGCTGGCAGCTTGCACACAGAGAAGACAGCTGGACTCGGCTCGCAATGTAAAAGCAGTTACTTGCGAGTTTCCCTGCTATCACTGGCACAGTAGCCGAGTCTAATGCAAACAATGGCAATCCTAGTTTTGTCAGCGTTTCTGACAAAACTAGGATTGATATTGATTTGCATTGGACTCGTGCGAGTAATCACTGGGAAACTCGCAGAGTACCAAGTATTGCGAGTCCCTTACTACTCGCCGAGTAACGAGTCCTAGCGAGTAGATTCGCCCATCCCTATTTGAGACCTGTTTTGAGGAGCTCACGATGCCACTCCTCAGATAAGATGCAACTAAGAGAACAACTTGCAAGTGGACACCTGAAATAGCTTTTCTCATGATTGGATACACCAGGCTATGAAGTACAAAGCTCAATGAGGTTACCAACCCAATTTAGTGCTTCAGTAAGTCAGTAAAAAGTAGTTAGGAGTATTCAAATCATGAAAATCGGAAGGGTGCCCATACTTTGGCACCTGTCAAATTTTGAAATAATGCATATTTCACATTTTTGGTAAGTACAATAAACCTCATTTCAATCCTGAAATATTACTGTGTCCATCAGTTATTACATATATCACACTGAAATAGCTGTTGCAAAAACCCAATTTTAAACAAATAAAAATTAGTTAGATTAAGAGGGGTGCCCAAACTTTTTCATATGACTGTATTTATCATATGGGGAGGGGGCAGCAGAGAACTAAATTGATCACTCACTGTGAGTGACAGATGAAATGAATCTCTTTATTTGAAGTTTACAGAAGATAGTAGGGAAATATAAATAAAAGAAATACATGAATAGAGAGAGCTTAGAGCGAGAAATTAGAAAATGATAGCAGTTACATATGGATTTTTGACCTTACAGATTTCCTTTAATTGCAAGCTATGCCTATTTTCTTTTTCACTACCTCATTCACATGAGTCCTGGTTTGTACGCTATCTCTGAAAGCCGGATCCTTATCCCTCCAGTTACAATATCATGTTTATCTGCACCACTAGACAGTGACGTTTTAGAGCGTTACTTCAGAGAAGGTGCCGGACTGCCCAAACTTTTACACACAGAGATATATTGCTTGCAACTCACTGGTTGCAGTGAAATCATGGACATATTGTTCCATTTTGTTGCCGTGTACAAATGTAATAATGTGTCGAAGATTTCACTGCAACCAGTGAGTTGCAAGCAATATATCTCTGTGTGTAACGGTACCTTTAAAGTCACTTGGTGGTTCTGAAGCTCCTGAAAAATAATGTTCATTTGTTTTTGTTTTTTCCATAAATGAATCAATACTCCTAAACTGTATAGGTCTCCAGCTCCTTTTTCCTCCCCCTTCTCTCTGCATAGAATTTGAGAAACACCAACTGTCATCTTCTGCTTCACTAATGAAAAAATCTGTCTTCACTGAATACAGATTGTATACATTTTACCATTGAATTGAAAGAATCAACATTTATCTGCTAAAAAATTACAAAGTTTCTTATTATCAGGAGTACTATTAAGTTATGAATGAGACATTAAAATTAGAGATGGGCGAGTCCGAAAAGACTCGGAATCGCAAGACCCCAACGAGTCCGAGTCAAGGACTCGGGACTCGTTGCGAGTCCAGCGAGTCCAATGTTAATGAATAGGGACCCGAGTAATAGCGAATAATGACATTTACAACTCGCTGATGTGTCTCTGAAAGTGTGCGAGTCCAAACTCGCTGGTTTTTCTCTTATTTTGAGGCTTGTAGCCGATGATGCGAGGGAAGGGATTCTCCAGCACACACTATGGTTTAAGGAAACAGGAAGCGAGTCGCGCTGACAGGCGCACACACAGAGCGATCCATTCATCAGTGCAATCATGGCAGCAGGACGTGGCATGGTGAACACGCTGCGTCTTATCGCACTTGTGAAGGCTCGTCCATTTCTATGGCTCCCTACAGATCCTGAGTATGGGGATACGACCCTTATTAATACAGCCTGGAGAGAGATCGCCCAAGAGATGTTCCCTGCGTTCCATCGGAGTGACCATGAGGAACAGAGCAATCTAAGTAAGTTAAATGAGTTCACACGTTATATATTGCATTTACTGTATATATACTCGTGTATAAGCCGACCCGTGTATAAGCCGACCCCCTATTTTTGCCCCGAAAAACTATGAAAACATATTCACCGCCATCCTGGTATACAGCGGCTATCACTGGTAGACAGCCCCCCAGCAGAGTATACACCTCCCCCTGCAGAGTATACAGGCCCCCAGCTGGGTATACATGCCCCCATATTGTCGTATACAGGCAGGGGCGGACTGGCCCAGGTGCCACGGGTCATGCGGCTGCAGGAGCATGAATAATCCGCATGTCCCTGAAGCAGCAGGCGGAAACGGAAGCTCCTGGCCGCGCGATGACGTCATCAGCACGCGGCTGCGTCCGGGAGTGAGCGTCTGTGAGTGGCGTGCGGCTGCGACTGTTAGCGAGCGGCTGTGAGGAGCGCGAGGCTGCGGCTGGGAGCGAGCCATAGGATAATGCGGGAGCTGCGGTGACTGTGAGGCGGCCGCCAGTCATCACCCCCCCCCACCCCCCGTCCTCACCTGTGTCGGGCCAGTGAGGGAGGGTTGCGACCCAAACTGTAGGGTGCCAGTCAGTCCCTGTATACAGGGCCCTCAGTGTGTGTACAGGCCCCCCCAGCAGTGGGTATACAGGGCCCCCAGCAGTGGGTAGACAGTGGCCCAGTGGGTTTACAGGGCCCCCAGCAGTGGGAATACAGGGCCCCCATAGCAGGGTATACAGGACCCTGAATGTGTTATCATGCTCCACCGCATAGTTGCCTATATTTGGATGGGGTCACAACAGTACAATGAGTTTAATGTCTTATCCTCCTGGCTCTTTCGGCCAAGGGGTTGGGTGTATATAAATACCACTAATGACCAGAGTCTGGTGCCCGCACTATTACATTCTCTATGCGTTGACATGTGTCCTGCCTCATTTGTGATTGTGGCCACGTGAGCTCAATGTCCGTAATGCTGTTGATGATGTTCCACACTGTCGTGTCACTGTGCCTTGTATACACATTACACACACAAAATGAATAAAATGTTATTGTTGATTTGTACACATACTTTTGTTTTTTCAAATATTACACATCTCTAAAGCCGGTTTCAAATCATTTCACAGTTGACCATCTTAAAAAACGGTGGAGGAGCTGCCGGGACCAGCATAAGAAGCAGTACCGGCAGTACTCAGAGAGACAACCGGGAGCCGCTCCATTGCTCAACCACTACCACTTTTATGACCGGCTGTCCTTCCTTCACCCGGTGGCCGCTATGCCAAGGTATGTATCTGCAGCACTGTTGTGTACATTTAGTATTATTTATAAATATATACATTAGTTTCCATTTTGGCTCTGTGGGTAGCAGAGTATACAGGCGGGTCTGAGGTAGCAGAGTATACAGGCGGGTCTGTGGGTAGCAGAGTATACAGGCGGGTCTGAGGTAGCAGAGTATAAAGACGGCTCTGTGGGTAGCAGAGTATACAGGCGGGTCTGTGGGTAGCAGAGTATACAGGCGGGTCTGTGGGTAGCAGAGTATACAGGCGGGTCTGTGGGTAGCAGAGTATACAGGCGGGTCTGTGGGTAGCAGAGTATACAGGCGGGTCTGTGGGTAGCAGAGTATACAGGCGGGTCTGAGGTAGCAGAGTATAAAGACGGCTCTGTGGGTAGCAGAGTATACAGGCGGGTCTGTGGGTAGCAGAGTATACAGGCGGGTCTGTGGGTAGCAGAGTATACAGGCGGCTCTGTGGGTAGCAGAGTATACAGGCGGGTCTGAGGTAGCAGAGTATAAAGACGGCTCTGTGGGTAGCAGAGTATACAGGCGGCTCTGTGGGTAGCAGAGTATACAGGCGGGTCTGAGGTAGCAGAGTATACAGGCGGCTCTGTGGGTAGCAGAGTATACAGGCGGGTCTGAGGTAGCAGAGTATAAAGACGGCTCTGTGGGTAGCAGAGTATACAGGCGGCTCTGTGGGTAGCAGAGTATACAGGCGGGTCTGAGGTAGCAGAGTATACAGGCGGCTCTGTGGGTAGCAGAGTATACAGGCGGGTCTGAGGTAGCAGAGTATAAAGACGGCTCTGTGAGTAGCAGAGTATACACGTGGCTCTGTGGGTAGCAGAGTATACAGGCGGGTCTGAGGTAGCAGAGTATACAGGCGGCTCTGTGGGTAGCAGAGTATACAGGCGGGTCTGAGGTAGCAGAGTATAAAGACGGCTCTGTGGGTAGCAGAGTATACAGGCGGGTCTGTGGGAAGCAGAGTATACAGGCGGGTCTGTGGGTAGCAGAGTATACAGGCGGGTCTGAGGTAGCAGAGTATAAAGACGGCTCTGTGGGTAGCAGAGTATACAGGCGGGTCTGTGGGTAGCAGAGTATACAGGCGGGTCTGTGGGTAGCAGAGTATACAGGCGGGTCTGTGGGTAGCAGAGTATACAGGCGGGTCTGAGGTAGCAGAGTATACAGGCGGGTCTGTGGGTAGCAGAGTATACAGGTGGGTCTGTGGGTAGCAGAGTATACAGGCGGGTCTGTGGGTAGCAGAGTATACAGGCGGCTCAGTGGGTAGCAGAGTATATAGGTGATGAGAATAGGGTTAATAGATGGTGCTACAGTGTTGGGGCGTGCTAGAGGGAGCAGAGATCCGATTACTGCCATCATTTCTGACCTTATTAAAGATAGCGGCCGCAGCTAAATGACATCATGGCAAAGGTAAACATGGGGTGTGGTTAGCTGCAGGAGGTTAGTGAGAGGTGTGGGTTGTTTGGCAGAGGGCGTGGTGTGGGCGTGGTGAGCGCGGCTCCAGCGTCAGATACGCTGCGAGCGCGGAACCGCGGCACATCTCCAGGAGCAGAGGACGTGTCCGGTACGTCCGTAGCCCCCGGCCTCTCCCGTTGTCCGCACACACAGCCCCGCTGTGACCTCTGCAGTGTCACAGGCCCCGGCGGGCGTCTGTCATCTCCTCCTGACACTGACCTCCTCCTGATTTGATTGTCTGTGTTGTCCCCCCCCGCTGTCAGCATCAGTGATCTGCTAAGACCTGTGGGTGCACAGACGGGGGAAGTACAAATGCCAGCATGCCGGGGCGGATTGGGCGCTGTGAGGGGCGCAGGTCTTGCTGTGAGCGGAGGGCGCGAGGCCGCTAGAGAAAACGCTATAGCGGCTGTGTGAGTTAAGCGTCTGCGGCTCGCGAAGGCGCATACGCGTCTCCGCTCGCAGTGACGCTAAGGAGTTTGGGATTAGGCTACAGTGCCGGAATTTCAAACTCCCGATTATATAAATAGATTATATATATATATATTGTATACCTTTCAACCCCTTCCCTGCATTATATAGATGATATAAGCTAAAAGTTTTGTGAATTAAGTATGTCAAGTAAAAAGTGAAGTCAGGGGGACTTTTTTTTTTTCATGTGAACCATTGGTGTTATTGTTCGTCTAGATTAGATGGGATGGGGGGGGGGGTGGGTGTTAATCAGGGGGTGAAAAATTATGTATTAGTATGGAATTAGCAAAGAAAGTCACGTATTCCTTTATGTTATGTACAGTTGGTTATTCTTTCATAATAATAACAAATATCTGATTAATAATACACAGATACACAGAGTCTAAAAAGCGTGCAACTTAATGTTTGACCTATGTTTTTGTTTCCAAATGCAATGCATTCACCAAATTTTTTTTTACTTTACCCACAGAGAAGCTTACTACAGAGGGCGGCGTGCTGTGAACCCTCCACCGCCAAACAGAAGGCGGCGTGGAGAACACCCACCACCACCACCACGGCCGGCGCCACCACCACCGCCGCCGCCACCAGCACCACCAACACCACCACCACCGCCGCCACCAGCACCAGCACCACCACCACCGCCGCCACCAGCAGCAGCAACACCACCACCGCCGCCACCAGCACCAGCACCACCACCACCGCCGCCACCAGCAGCAGCAACACCACCACCGCCGCCACCAGAACCAACACCACCACCGCCGCCACCAGCACCAACACCACCACCGCCGCCACCAGCACCAACCCCAGCTTTGGGGCATGTCCGGCCGCAAGAGGAGGAACCTGGATGCCCACCTCACACCAGCCATGGTCTGATCCCGGGGTCACCTAATAGACGGCGTGCACAAAGTAATGCTGACTTTGCCCACAGTCTGATACCATTCCTGGATGAAATTCCATTTCACAGGCTACTGCGGGCAAGGTCAGCATTACAGATTGTGCTTGACGCCAGTCGCCCACCAAACCACCCAGGTGAGGTTTTCAATTTTTTGGAGGGGTGGCAACTCAGACACTACAACCTACAAGACAGGCCCACACCCCGGGACAGCCATGTGCCACCACAGAGGCCTGTACCTACCTTTCCACAATGGCCACCTAACAGGGACCTACCATTTTTCCCCACACCGGCCCAGAGGATCCACCCTCAAGGGTTGCCGGAGGCCATTCATGGGGCCCTTGACCTCTTGCAGGACCAGGGTGATGGTGTCACTTTACTGGCAAGGCCGGAGGATGCGGCAACCTACCAGCAGCTGTAGACCCCTTTTTTTTTTTTTTTTTATTTTGTGTTCATGTGCATTGCACAATTTCATTGTTATTATTTCTTATATTTTCCTGTTTACAAAGTTGTACCAAAAAAAAAAAAAAAAAAAAAAAAAAAATTCTGACATTTTTACCATTATGGCGGAATAATACCCAGTTTACAAAAACTGCTTTGTGTCTGTCTTTTTTCAGGGAAAGGATGTGTAGGTTGTTTTGTGGGTGGGCTTAAAGTCATCATCATTATAATTATTATTTATTTATATAGCACCGATAGGTTCCATGGCGCTTTACATGAGGATAAGGTACACAAGGAGAAGTACAATAAACATAGACAATAAGGTCATAGAGGTACAACAGGAGAGGACCCTGTACGCGTGGGCTCACATTCAACGAGGGGTGGGTGGGGATACAATAGGGTGGGGAAGGTGTCGGTCGTGGGGCGTGTAGCGGGGTGTCATGGCAGGTTGTAGGCCTGTCGGAAGAGGTGAGTCTTTAGGTGTTTCTTGAAGGTTCCCAGGGTAGGCGAGTGAGTGATGAGGTGGGGCAGCGAGTTACAGAGCATGGTTGATGCCCGGGAGAAATCCTGTATGCGGTTGTGGGAAGAGGAGATGAGGGGGGAGTGTCGGAGAAGTTCTTTGGATGAACGCAGGTAGCGTGAGGGATGGTATCGGGAGATCATGTCGGAGATGTATGGTGGGGATAGGTTGTGTAAGGCTTTGAATGTCATGATCAGTGTTTTAAAGTGAGCTCTCTGTGGGGCGGGGACCCAGTGAAGGGCTTGGCAGTGGGTGTAGACAGGTGAGTAGCGTGAGGACAGATGGATTAGTCGGGCAGCAGAGTTTAGTATACATTGGAGAGGTGCAAGAGAGTTGGCAGGGAGGCCTGTGCGAAGGAGGTTCCAGTAGTCAAGGCGTGAGATGATGAGGGCAATAATGAGTGTTTTAGCTGTGTCAGGGTTGAGTAACGAGCAAATTCTTGAAATATTTTTGAGTTGGAGTGACAGGGACTTGGTTAGGAACTAGAGGTGGGGCTTGAAGGAGAGGGATGAGTCAAGGATTACCCCGAGACATTTGGCGTGGAGGACAGGGGAGAGAGAGCATCATTAGCAAGTACTTTACGGACCGCATGGAGCATGAAGTCACCTTGGTTACTAAGTGTAAAATCATGACTCCACAGACAAATGTTGCTGACAAATAAACAGTGCCTGTGTTTGGGGGGTTACTTAATGCCTCGCTATGGCAACAAGACTAGGAACACACATGTGAGAGGCTGGGACATCTACCTGCTACACATCGCGTCTACGCGTTTTCTACAGAGCGTACAGTGGGACCTTTCTCCAGGCTCCAGCAGGATGATAGTCCAAGCAATGCCCACGATGCAAGCATAGGCTTGTTGCCTAAAAAAATTAGCTGAAGGGGCTTCATATACATTTTTTTCAGAAAGCAGGGTGCTTGGCCCATACAATAGAATTGCTTGTACTAGGAGCATAGTACATGCAATGCCCACGATGGAGGCATAGGCTTGGTGCCTGGAAAAATTAGCCCAAGGGGCTGTTTTGCATTTTGGGTATAAATGCAGGCCTAAGGGCCATGTTCAGCTTGTTAGGCTGGGTGTTTCCAAAAATTAGCCCAAGGGGCTGTTTGGCATTTTTAGTGTAAATGCAGGCCTAAGGGCCATGATAAGCCTCTTAGGCTGGGTGTTTCCAAAAATTAGCCCAAGGGGCTGTTTTGCATTTTGGGTATAAATGCAGGCCTAATGGCCATGTTCAGCTTGTTAGGCTGGGTGTTTCCAAAAATTAGCCCAAGGGCTGTTTGGCATTTTTAGTGTAAATGCAGGCCTAAGGGCCATGATAAGCCTCTTAGGCTGGGTGTTTCCAAAAATTAGCCCAAGGGGCTGTTTGGCATTTTGGGTATAAATGCAGGCCTAAGGGCCATGTTCAGCTTGTTAGGCTGGGTGTTTCCAAAAATTAGCCCAAGGGGCTGTTTGGCATTTTGGGTATAAATGCAGGCCTAAGGGCCATGTTCAGCTTGTTAGGCTGGGTGTTTCCAAAAATTAGCCCAAGGGGCTGTTTGGCATTTTTAGTGTAAATGCAGGCCTAAGGGCCATGATAAGCCTCTTAGGCTGGGTGTTTCCAAAAATTAGCCCAAGGGGCTGTTTTGCATTTTGGGTATAAATGCAGGCCTAATGGCCATGTTCAGCTTGTTAGGCTGGGTGTTTCCAAAAATTAGCCCAAGGGGCTGTTTGGCATTTTTAGTGTAAATGCAGGCCTAAGGGCCATGATAAGCCTCTTAGGCTGGGTGTTTCCAAAAATTAGCCCAAGGGGCTGTTTGGCATTTTGGGTATAAATGCAGGCCTAAGGGCCATGATCAGCTTGTTAGGCTGGGTGTTTCCAAAAATTAGCCCAAGGGGCTGTTTGGCATTTTTCGTGTAAATGCAGGCCTAAGGGCCATGATCAGCTTGTTAAGCTGGGTGTTTCCAAAAATTAGCCCAAGGGGCTGTTTTGCATTTTTAGTGTAAATGCAGGCCTAAGGGCCATGATCAGCTTGTTAGGCTGGGTGTTTCCAAAAATTAGCCCAAGGGGCTGTTAAATGTTTGCTAACAGAAAATAAAGGTTGATTCCTTGTGAAAAGGTGTTGTGATGGTTAATGAAACCGAAGTTAAGGTGTAGTGTTGGTTTAAGATGAAGCAGCCTCATTACCAGGTTGCAGGAACATGGTTACGCAAATCGTTACTGGTCTTGGACATACTGCTTGTACCAAAAAGACACAATATAATACAATGATTAATTATATCATATTGATGTTGAACGTGGCACTTCAGCTCTGAGTACTGTCGTCTTCAGGGCTCAAGAAGTCTTGTGAAATCCAGTTCCTATTAAACTTAATTAGAGTAAGCCTGTCTGCATTCTCTGGAGTAAGACGTGTCCTGGTATCAGTTATGATACCCCCAGCGGCACTGAAAACCCGCTCTGATGTCACACTAGCTGCAGGGCATGCCAGCACCTCCAAGGCATACAACGAGAGCTCGGTCCAAGTGTGGAGCTTGGAGACCCAGTAATTAAACGGGACTGCGGCATCAGTCAGGAAGCAGGTACTGTCACTTAAGTATTCTTGTACCATGTTGGTAAGTTTCTGTCTCCGAGAGATGGTTACTGGAGCAACATGGCGCTGCAGGTTCGATGGCTTATTGAACATAGCCCACTTTGCGGACATCTTTCCAGCATCTCTTCTGGACAGCGTGGATGATTGTGCCCCGACCAAAGGCTGCTGTTGCACAGAGTTGCTAACTATGGGCAGAGTGTTGTCTGACGGTGATATTCGAAGCATATTTTCCACAAGAACACTCTTGAAATAGTCAATTGTCAAGCCACGTGGTGATTGAAACAGCAGCGAGGTGAATTTATCTTTATAACGTGGGTCCAGAAAGGTGGCCAACCAGTAGAGGTCGTTGTGCAATATGTTAATCACTCGTGGGTCTTCTAGCAGACAAGTCAACATGAAGTCAGCCATGTGTCCTAAGCTGCATAGAGTCATGTCTTCAGTGTCCTCAGAACGATGTTCAATACCCATTGTATCCGCAAAGTCTGTCTCCGCCTCCTCCTCTCCAGGCCACCCATGGTGGACAGACACAAAGCTGGGGTTCTGAGTACCATCTGGGTTGACATCGGCACCAACAAAAAATGAATCCTCTTCATCGTCTTGCTCCTGTTCCTCCTCAGGAGCCATTGTTGCCTGGTCATACTGGCTTTGCTGGCTAGGTACTGCGCTGTTTAAATCTGGCTCCATAGCCATCTGCTGGGCTCTCAATGCTTCATTTTTCTGATTAATGAGGGACTCTTTCAGCAGACACAGCATGGGTATAGTGACACTGATGATGGACTGATCACCGCTCACCAGTTTTGTGCAGTAGTCAAAATTATCAAGAACCTCAGATGTGTCAGCGATCCACACCCACTCCATTGTACTAATATGTCGTGGCTGACTGCCGGTCTGACGGGCATGTTGCAACTGATACTCGGATATTGCCCTCTGCTGCTCATTGATCCTCGATAACATATGGAATGTAGAGTTCCATCGTGTCGGCATGTCACAAATGAGTCTGTGGTTGGGCAAATTCAATTGCTTTTGAAGCAATGAAAGTTTTCCAACCGCTGTTGACGAATGACGAAAATGTGCACAAAGTCGACGCACCTTCTCCAGTAGGTCACATAGCTCTGGGTATGTACGCAGGAATTTCTGCACTACCAGATTCAGCACGTGAGCCATGCAAGGCACGTGCACAAGGTTTCCGAGCTTTAGTGCAGCCACTAGGTTACGACCATTGTCGCTCACCACGAGACCGGTCTGGAGTTGGAGTGGGGATAGCCACTCATCTGTCTGTTCCTTCAGACCTTTCAACAGCTCTACTGCAGTGTGCGGTGTGTGACCTAAACAGATCAGCTTCAGCAGAGCCTGTTGGCGTCTTGCTGAAGCACTGCAGCAAACCTCCCAACTTGGCCGTGATGTTGAGGGCAATTGAGGATTGGTCGAGGAAGCGGAAGATGGGGTAGTGGACATATAGGATGATGCAGAGACCCTGAATGAGGTTGTGCCAGCTATCCGTGGCGTGGGTAGGATGTTTGATGTAACACTAACATCGTTTGGCACACTCTCCACAACGTTGATCCAATGCGCGGTGAGCGAGATGTACCGGCCCTGTCCTGAACTGCTTGTCCACGTGTCCGTAGTAAGGTGTACTTTCCCGGTTACAGCGTTGGTGAGGGCACGCTTGAGGTTGTTAATGACATGCTCATGTAACGCGGGGACGGCACAACGTGAAAAGTAGTGGCGGCTTGGAACCGAGTAGCGTGGTACTGCCACAGCCAAAAGCTCACGGAAAGAGTCTGTACCCACAAGCCTAAACGGCAACATCTCGACTGCTAACAACTTAGCTATCTGGGCATTTATTTTTTTGGCTAATGGGTGGGAAGAGTGGTATTTCTGCTTCCTTTCGTACAGCTGTGTCACTGATAACTGTAACGATGTTGCTGACCGAGAACTGTCTGCACTCGTGTTCAGTCTCTCTGCAACCGCTGCTTGTGATGAGTACATATGAGCTGGACCAGCTTCAGCAACACTTGATTGTGACGGACGTATCTGAGTTACCGTCGCAGTCTTTGGGTCAGATGACACTGTTGTGGAAGGCTGCACTTTTGACCACTGAATAGGGTGCTGACCAGCCATGTGCTTCCGCATACTGCTGGTGCTCTGGTTTCCTTTCCCGTGGCCTCTGCTGAGCCTTGCATGGCAGATGGTACAGATGACCACATTTTCTTGAGAAGGCCCATCTTTAAAAAATTTCCACACAGTGGCTGACCGACCTCTAGGCTTGACTGTACTCCCTGAGGGATTACTGAGGCCCACATTTGAGACATTTTGTCCAACAGTTGACAAATTTTGAGCCACAGTGGACACATTTTGGGCAACAGTGGTGACTCTTTGAGTTCTGGTGGGAGGAGTCGGCCTTGCTGCCTTTGTTGGTGGGACATACACACTTTCTTCCTCCGTGCTGCTCTGCTGGCTCTGCATCGCAACATTCCACGTGGGATCAGTTGTCTCATCATCAACCCCTTCCTCTTCTAAATCTTCCCGATAACAAGATAGATTTTGCTCCCCAGATGACAAGTGTGTCACTGTCTCATCATCATCATCCTCCAACTCCTGAGACGGTCTAAGACTTTGCTGAAAGACACGTTCATGTGGCCGGGGTGTCTCTAAAACTTGTCCATGAATGGACAATTCTTCATCAAGTATCTCATCTACTACGGAGTCTGGCAAACCGGATTCATGTAAAGGATTATATGTACCAAATAAGTCATCTGAGTGACCCATGTCTGTGTCAACATTTTCATGGGACTGCTGTTGGTCTGAGGAACTGTGAAGAGGTTGTGGATTAGATGACCCAGCATGGTATGTACCAACAGTAGATACAGTGCTCAAGGAACCTTGAGTGCTGCAAGAACCTGTTGTTGAGGTCTTGTCTGCCAGCCAAGACGTTAGATGCTGTTCGTCTTCCGGCCTCAATACTCGTTTACTTTCCTGACGGGGAAAGTTAGACAGGAGGAACGATCGATCAATCCTCGTCTGTCTGCCCGAACTGGTGGATAGTTGGCCACGACTACCAATGCCTGTACCTCGTCCCTGTCCCTTAGCAAGACTTTTTTTGGGATTTGGTTTTTTGTGTGACATTTTGTAATTTCTGGTGGCTTTCTGGGGGCTTGTAAAACAAGTAGCAGGTACTATTTCGTGAAAGGTACACACTAGAGGCTAAGATATTTTTAGAGAGATGGAAGGTACCGTGCGAGCTGCAGGCAGGACACCGTACAGCTACGCACTGGCACAGGAAAAAATTGTTTAGTACGCAGAACCAGGCACACTTAGGCTGCGGTGCTGGCTGGCGTGCAAGTTTACAAGTACCGTGCAGCTGCAGGCAGGACACCGTACAGCTACGCACTGCACAGGAAACAAATTGTTTAGTACCAACAGCACACTTAGCTGCGTGCTGCTGCGGCAGTTTACAAGTACTGCGAGCTGCAGGCAGGACCCGTACACTACCACTGGCACAGGAAAAAAAATTGTTTAGTACGCACAACCAGCACACTTAGGCTGCGTGCTGGCTGCGGGGCAAGTTTTACAAGTACCGTGCGAGCTGCAGGCAGGACACCGTACAGCTACGCACAGGCACAGGAAAAAATTGTTTAGTACGCACAACCAGGCACACTTAGCTTGCGGTGCTGGCTGCTGCAAGTTTACAAGTACCGTGCGAGCTGCAGGCAGGACACCGTACATCTACGCACATGGCACAGGAAAAAATTGTTAGTACCACAACCAGGCACCTTACTGCTGTGGTGTGGTGCAAGTTTACAAGTACCTACATGGCTGCAGCAGGACACCGTACAGCAGACTGCACTTGCGCAACAGGACACTTTATTGTTTGAAGTAATCGGACATCAACCTATGGGGCCACACTAGGTCTTGCTGTGCTGCTTGCGTGCAAGTTTACAAGTACCGTGCGAGCTGCAGGCAGGACACCGTACAGCTACCACTGGCTCAGGAAAAAATTGTTTAGTACGCAAACCATGCACACTTAGGCTGCGGTTGCTGAGACTGCGTGCAAGTTTACAAGTACCGTGCGAGCTGCAGGCAGGACACCGTACAGCTACGCACTGGCACAGGAAAAAAATTGTTTAGTACGCAAACCAGGCACACTTAGGCTGCGTGCGGCTCGTCAATTACAAGTACCGTGCGCTGCATGCAAACGTCGCTCGCACTGCACAGGAAAATGTTTAGTACGCAAACAGCACCTTGGCTGCGGTGCTGGATCGTGCAAGGTTACAAGTACGTGCGAGCTGCAGGCTGGACACCGTACAGCTACGCACTGGCACAGGAAAAAATTGTTTAGTACGCACAACCAGGCACACTTAGGCTGCGGTGCTGGCTGCGTGCAAGTTTACAAGTACCGTGCGAGCTGCAGGCAGGACACCGTACAGCTACGCACTGGCACAGGAAAAAATTGTTTAGTACGCACAACCAGGCACACTTAGGCTGCGGTGCTGGCTGCGTGCAAGTTTACAAGTACCGTGCGAGCTGCAGGCAGGACACCGTACAGCTACGCACTGGCACAGGAAAAAATTGTTTAGTACGCAGAACCAGGCACACTTAGGCTGCGGTGCTGGCTGCGTGCAAGTTTACAAGTACCGTGCGAGCTGCAGGCAGGACACCGTACAGCTACGCACTGGCACAGGAAAAAATTGTTTAGTACGCAAACCAGGCACACTTAGGCTGCGGTGCTGGCTGCGTGCAAGTTTACAAGTACCGTGCGAGCTGCAGGCAGGACACCGTACAGCTACGCACTGGCACAGGAAAAAATTGTTTAGTACGCAGAACCAGGCACACTTAGGCTGCGGTGCTGGCTGCGTGCAAGTTTACAAGTACCGTGCGAGCTGCAGGCAGGACACCGTACAGCTACGCACTGGCACAGGAAAAAATTGTTTAGTACGCAAACCAGGCACACTTAGGCTGCGGTGCTGGCTGCGTGCAAGTTTACAAGTACCGTGCGAGCTGCAGGCAGGACACCGTACAGCTACGCACTGGCACAGGAAAAAATTGTTTAGTACGCACAACCAGGCACACTTAGGCTGCGGTGCTGGCTGCGTGCAAGTTTACAAGTACCGTGCGAGCTGCAGGCAGGACACCGTACAGCTACGCACTGGCACAGGAAAAAATTGTTTAGTACGCAAACCAGGCACACTTAGGCTGCGGTCTGGCTGCGTGCAAGTTTACAAGTACCGTGCGAGCTGCAGGCAGGACACCGTACAGCTACGCACTGGCACAGGAAAAAATTGTTTAGTACGCACAACCAGGCACACTTAGGTGCGGTGTGGCTGCGTGCAAGTTTACAAGTACCGTGCGAGCTGCAGGCAGGACACGTACAGCTACGCACTGGCACAGGAAAAAAATTGTTTAGTACGCAAACCAGGCACACTTAGGCTGCGGTGCTGGCTGCGTGCAAGTTTACAAGTACGTGCGAGCTGCAGGCAGGACACCGTACAGCTACGCACTGGCACAGGAAAAAATTGTTAGTACGCAAACCAGGCACACTTAGGCTGCGGTGCTGGCTGCGTGCAAGTTTACAAGTACGTGCGAGCTGCAGGCAGGACACACGTACAGTACGCACTGGCACAGGAAAAAATTGTTTAGTACGCAAACCAGGCACACTTAGCTCGGTGCTGGCTGCGTGCAAGTTTACAAGTAGTGCGAGCTGCAGGCAGGACACCGTACAGCTACGCACTGGCACGGAAAAAATTGTTTAGTACGCAAACCAGGCACACTTAGGCTGCGGTGCTGGCTGCGTGCAAGTTTACAAGTACCGTGCGAGCTGCAGGCAGTGCACGTACAGCTACGCACTGGCACAGGAAAATTGTTTAGTACGCAAACCAGGCACACTTAGGCTGGTGCTGTCGTGCAATTTAAAGTACCGTGCGAGCTGAGGCAGGACACCGTAAGCTAGCATGGCACAGGAAAAAATGTTGTACGCACAACCAGGCAATTAGCTGCGTTCTCGTGCAGTTAAGTACCGTGCAGCTGCAGGCGGACACCGTAAGCTACGCACTGGCACAGGAAAAAATTGTTTAGTACGCAGAACCAGGCACACTTAGGCTGCGGTGTGGCTGCGTGCAAGTTTACAAGTACCGTGCGAGCTGCAGCAGGACACCGTACAGCTACGCACTGGCACAGGAAAAAATTGTTTAGTACGCAGAACCAGGCACACTTAGGCTGCGGTGCTGGCTGCGTGCAAGTTTACAAGTACCGTGCGAGCTGCAGGCAGGACACCGTACAGCTACGCACTGGCACAGGAAAAAATTGTTTAGTACGCAGAACCAGGCACACTTAGGCTGCGGTGCTGGCTGCGTGCAAGTTTACAAGTACCGTGCGAGCTGCAGGCAGGACACCGTACAGCTACGCACTGGCACAGGAAAAAATTGTTTAGTACGCACAACCAGGCACACTTAGGCTGCGGTGCTGGCTGCGTGCAAGTTTACAAGTACCGTGCGAGCTGCAGGCAGGACACCGTACAGCTACGCACTGGCACAGGAAAAAATTGTTTAGTACGCACAACCAGGCACACTTAGGCTGCGGTGCTGGCTGCGTGCAAGTTTACAAGTACCGTGCGAGCTGCAGGCAGGACACCGTACAGCTACGCACTGGCACAGGAAAAAATTGTTTAGTACGCAGAACCAGGCACACTTAGGCTGCGGTGCTGGCTGCGTGCAAGTTTACAAGTACCGTGCGAGCTGCAGGCAGGACACCGTACAGCAACGCACTGGCACAGGAAATGTTTTGTGGAAAAATGGCACCAAAATTATTTGGTAGACTAGTGCCAAAAATAAGAAAAAGCTTAGGATTACAGCTCTGCGAAAAGCTGGGTGAACTAAGCTCTGAGGATGGTGCTGGATTCACTGTAAGGCTGCTCCTATCTCCCTTCCTTACAGTCCTGTACAGCAATCCTCCGTCCTGGTAGTTCTGAAAAGAACTTTTGGGTTATGTGTGAGGAATCTTGACTCCTACACTGCGTCCTGTTAGTTCTGAAAAGAACTTTTGGGTTATATGTGACTCCTACACTGCCTAACTGTCCCTAGATCTGCTCCAAGTCTCCCTGCACTAGGTCAGCTCTTCTCAGCAATGTGCCCAAAATGGCGGGGGCAAGCCTTATATACTGCCTTGCCTGTCATAGATGACATAGGCATCACGATGGACAGCAGCCAATCATAGTCCTGACACAACCAAAGCTGCTATGCCATTACTGACTATGATTGGCTATCTTCACAAGTTTTCTGACCTAACACGCAATGCTGACTAGTAACATAAAAGATTCTGGATTCGCGAGTCCCGAATAGAGAATACAGGACTCGGAATCGCAGACTCGCTAGGATTCGGACTCGTAGACTCGCTCAGACTCGCTGCTGTTTGGGGAGATTCAAGCTATATAGCGATGTGATAGAGCGAGTCTAGCGAGTCTAGCGAGTGAGAGAAAGTAAACTATGACAAAACTAAGATTGCCATTCACTTGCATTGGACTCGTTACTGAGCGAGTATTCGCTAAAAGACTCGCCGATTCCCGAGTCCAGCGAGTCCCTTAAGAATCGCCGAGTAACGAGTCCTAGCGAGTAGACTCGCTCATCCCTAATTAAAATGACAGTTACTCTTTAAGCGTTTAAATTATTTTGTTAAGTTTATAGCTACTCTCCTCATGGAGATTAATCCTGCATGCCATAATGGAGAAGAGTTTTAGCCACAATGATCCTCTGGGAAATATGCAATTTGTCAAATCAGTGAGGAAGTAGACAAACTATAGTGCCATCAATTGAAAGTAGCAATCCTAAAAGTCATAACTGACTATTTTACAGGCCTCCCTGAAGTAACAATTTGCATATTTTCCGGAGGAGCATTGCAGCTAAAAGTCTCCTCACTGCTTGCATGTAGGATTAATATCCATAAGAGGAGTACCTAGCCCCTTAACCTCGTCATAACCTCTCACATAGCCATATCAGATCCCATACTCTACACTGGGGAGGAGCAATCACCCTGAAAGCAGCATCTGCAGATTGGGGTTCTGATATGTCATGAATCCTAAGTCATATTGAAAGACATGTTAAAGAGTAAATTGTGACTTTTAGGATCGCTACTTTCAATGGATGGCACTAGAGTTTGACCACTTCCTCCCTAAAGTGATAATTTGCATATTTCCCAGAGGATCATTGCTGGTAAAAGTCTCCTCACTGCTGGTTTGCAGGATTAACCCCCATACGGAGAGTAGCTATTTCCTTTTCCTTGTCATAGCCCTTCATACAGCCATATCAGATCCCATACTTTGTACTGATGAGGGGCAATCACCCCAAAATGCAGCATCTAAGATATGGGCTCTGATATGGCATAACTCCTAAGTCATATTGAAAGGCATGTTAAAAAGTCAATTATGACTTTTAGGGCTGTTATTGACCCGCCCCAAGGCTTGGGATACTTGGATCCCGGGCGCTGGATACTGGGGATGTCACAGACGGCCGTTGCCCGGGACCGTGCCCTGGAAGTCGATTTAAAAAGGGGGCATATTTACAGGAATTTGATTGCAGATGTTGTGACGCCACCTACGGAGTCTGGTAATGGCACCAGCACTGCGGCAGACCCTTGGGGATGATGGATGGGCAGCCTGATGGTGTAGTTCCCCGTAGGCAGAGCGGGGTCCCCAAGGCAGTGATGTAGAAATAAGATTTGGCACAGGGATGCGGCTCTGCAGGCAGGAGATAATTACAGTCTCTGTGCTGGACAGGATCAGGGCTGTAAGAACTGACACACACACTGGGAGTAGTAGTTTTCCATACCTTTACTAATGAAAAAACCGGCACTGTACAGGGTACACTAGGTGGTCGGGATGCACTTCAGGATTTCCACAGTGAGTGATTTATAAGGCCTACTTGTCCCTTCTTTTACTTGTGGTGAAGCTCTGACCTGTATAGAACCTGGCCTGGCCTACTGCATGTTTGTCTTTCTCTGTAACCCTGAGCTCGTGTAAGAACCTTCTCTGGATTGCCGCTACCTCTGGGGATTTTCTGTGGGTCCTGGCTCTTTGTTTGGTTTTCGGTTAGAAATGACCGGGGAAACTGAAGTCTCCTTGGTTGGACTGGTGTTCTTCTGCTGGGAAAAATGCTCCTTAGCAGACTTGGACTCCGGTGTACAGGTTGCTTCCGTGGGGTGAGCCGGTATGGCTCTTCTGTCCCTAATTCTACTTCTTTCTCTCTAGCCTTGCCACAGAACCTCACTCTGGCTAGACTGTCCTCTGGTTCAGGCCTAGCATGGCTCCGGCAACAGGTTGTCTTCACAGTACTGCTTCGTATTGCACGGAATAACTCTTCACAGACCTCTCTGGAACTGCACTGCCTAACTCCACCCCAGCTCTTGTATTTATAGGGGATCTTACTTAAAGGCAGCAAGTGGAGCTCCCACTACAGGCCTGGGGTGTAAGGTGTTGAGTGTGTAGGTTACCTGTTGTGGAAATCCCTCCATGCACTAGGTTGTCCTGTGGTTACCTGTTAGGGCAGTGTGCCACAGTATATTCATTGGGTGGCACTAGTTCCTCCCTGAAGTGACAATTTAATTATTTTGTTAAAACTTTTTTTGCATGGTAAACACACCCATGGTTTATTTATTTATTTGTATTGTTAAAGAACTTACTTCCAATAAAACATTAACAATGCTTGTGTGGTCTTCTAAGTACTGAACTACTCAGCTTTTAATGAGAACAATTCCACAGTGAAGTACAAATACAAAGCTGGAGTGTTTGATGGCAGGAAACTCCATCATAACATCCCATTTGATAATGAAAAACAGATGGAAGAGAAAAGACACATATAAAGGCACACATAGAAATTGGTCAGTCCCGAGATCTGTCTATGATGCTGGGCAATAGAAGAGTACGTCCATGCCAAACTACAATATCTAATATAATTTTTTATTTGCTCAGGGAGGAGCTGTATTGAGAAGTTAACAGACTATGCCATGTTCATAAAAATTACAAATTTTTTTAGTCTGATTTTTTTTTTTCTTTTTTTTTTTTTACACATTTCATTATACGACCACTCTTATTATGTGAAAGCCCTAATTTAGCCTCTATTGTTCATCTAACTCATTGGCATTGTCAGTACTCACTACATCTATATTCTGGGTCTGTGTATATATTTACTGCTTTGAAAAGTATTTATGACTCGTGAAACCTAAAATTTATTTTACTTTAATTTTATTTGGGATATATGCTAAGTTACTAATATCGTAATAACTAAATGTGAAATGCGAGTTTTTCAGCACAAAATTGTGCTGAAAAAGTGCCCCCCTCGTTTACACGAGTCACTATAAGCATGAGTGGGGGGGGCCGTATTTACGGGGGCTTGGAGGAGGCAGGGGAAGCTGCAACATGAGCGGCGGTCACGTTGGGTGCCTTCATTATGCAATGCAATATGCACGGCATCCCCTGTCCTCAGCGGCAGAGGGAGTCACGTGCATATTACATTGCTCTCCCCAGTAGTTTATACAGGCCCCCCGATTCCCCCCACCCCGTAGTTTATACAGCGCCCCGATCCCCACACGCCCCTAGTTTATACAGGCCCCCGTATTTTATGCAGAGCACAACCGATAACCCCCGCACCGTAGTATTACAGGCCCCCGATTCCCACCCTCTATGTGTTACAGGCCCCCCGCGCTCTATATACAGGCCCCCGGTTGCAGCCACAGACCTGTAAGAGAATCGCTTTTCATATTACCCTCCCGCTGTTACCCGCACTCCTCCGGTCTCCTTCCCGCTTGTAAGGCGGTTGTCCACAATGACGTCATTGTTGGATGCGCCGGAAGAATGCTGGAAGGAGACGAGGACGCGCAGATGACAGTGAGGATGGGTAAGTATGAAAGCGATTTCTTTACAGGTCTGTGGCTGCAACCAGGGGCCTGTATATAGAGCGCTGGGTGGCCTGTATATACTACAGATGGGTGGGAATCGGCGGGCCTGTATATACTACGAGGGGGTGATCAGGGTGGCCTGCATAAACTCGGGGGTGGTAATCGGGGGCCTGGTATATCCACACGCTGGGGGCTGCTGCCGTATATATCACATGCTGGGGGCTGCTGCCTGTATATACCACACCCATGGGAGGCTGCTGTATTACCACACTGCTGGGGAGGCTGCTGTATACCACACTGCTGGGGGCTGCTGCGCTGTATATACCTCACTGCTAGGGACGGGCGCGCCTGTATTACCACACTATGCTGGGGCGCTGCGCTGTTATACCACACTGCTGGGGGCTGCCTGCCTGTACCTACCACACACTGCTGGGGGCTGCTGCCTGTATATACCACACTGCTGGGGGCTGCTGCCTGTATATACCACCTGCTGGGGCTGCCTGCCTGTAATACCACACTGCTGGGGCTGCTGCCTGTAATACCACACTGCTGGGGGCCGCCGCCTGTAATACCACACTGCTCGGGGCTGCCGCCTGTATATACCTCATGCTGGGGCTGCCGCTGTATACTACCACACTGCTGGGGGCTGCCTGCCTGTATATACCACACTGCTGGGGGCTGCTGCCTGTATATACCACACTGCTGGGGGCTGCTGCCTGTATATACCACACTGCTGGGGGCTGCTGCCTGTATATACCACACTGCTGGGGGCTGCTGCCTGTATATACCACACTGCTGGGGGCTGCTGCCTGTATATACCTCACTGCTGGGGGCTGCTGCCTGTATATACCACACTGCTGGGGGCTGCTGCCTGTATATACCACACTGCTGGGGGCTGCTGCCTGTATATACCACACTGCTGGGGGCTGCTGCCTGTATATACCACACTGCTTGGGGGCTGCTGCCTGTATATACCACACTGCTGGGGGCTGCTGCCTGTATATACCACACTGCTGGGGGCTGCTGCCTGTATATACCTCACTGCTGGGGGCTGCTGCCTGTATATACCACACTGCTGGGGGCTGCTGCCTGTATATACCACACTGCTGGGGGCTGCTGCCTGTATATACCACACTGCTGGGGGCTGCTGCCTGTATATACCACACTGCTGGGGGCTGCTGCCTGTATATACCCACACTGCTGGGGGCTGCTGCCTGTATATACCTCACTGCTGGGGGCTGCTGCCTGTATATACCACACTGCTGGGGGCTGCTGCCTGTATATACCACACTGCTGGGGGCTGCTGCCTGTATATACCACACTGCTGGGGGCTGCTGCCTGTATATACCACACTGCTGGGGGCTGCTGCCTGTATATACCACACTGCTGGGGGCTGCTGCCTGTATATACCACACTGCTGGGGGCTGCTGCCTGTATATACCTCACTGCTGGGGGCTGCTGCCTGTATATACCACACTGCTGCTGGGGCTGCTGCCTGTATATACCACACTGCTGGGGGCTGTATACCTGTGCTGGAGTCCACCCTCGGCTTATACACGAGTCAATAGGTTTTCCCAGGTTTTGGGGGCAAAAGTAGGGGGTCGGCTTATACACGGGTCGGCTTATACACGAGTATATACGGTACTTTGAATTGTAAAGGAAATTATATATGGCTTTCTAAGTATTGTAAAAACATAAATCTGAAAATTGTGACATACATTTGTATTCAGCCTTCTTAGGTCAATAATATGTACAGTGAAGGAAATAAGTATTTGATTCCTTGCTGATATTGCAAGTTTGCCCACTGACAAAGACATGAACAGTCTATAATTTTAAGGGTGGGTCAATTTTAACAGTGATAGATAGAATATCAAAAATAAAATCCAGAAAATCACATTGTGTCAATTATATACCGTAAATGTATTTGCATTTTGAAGAAAGAACTAAGTATTTGATCCCTCTGGCAAACAAGACTTAATACTTGGTGGCAAAATCCTTCTTGGCAAGCAGAGCACTCAGACGTTTCTTGTAGCCGATGATGAGGTTTGCACACATTTATTTCTACTAAAGGATTTTTCTCTGTGTCTTTGTTTTTTAACTATTTACTCACTAAATTAGTAATGTGGGAGTATCATAGACACTTCAACATTACCAATTCCTAAGCCGTTCTTGTTTTCAAACTATTTATTTACTAATAATATAATCATAACTAATTAGAAAAAATAACTTGGGATAACCTCTGTGTTGGTTTACCAGCCAAGGTTAAGCCACCTGCTATGGTTGCAGACTGCTGCTGTCTGCTGTAGCACAACTTGCAATGAAAAATAGTGGGTACCACACATCTTTTTTAAATTATTTCTTTTTAGCTGAATATAAGGCTAAAACACACTTTAGTACAACATGAAATGCACTAAAGAGTGCAAGCTTACAATAAATGGGGGGTGGGAAATTATATAGCTTTTTGACATCTATCTATAAATCTATTTTTTTCCATCTATCCATATATCTATCTATCTCTACTTTCCATCCATCTATTCTTTCCATCCATCTATTTTTTCCATCTATGTATGATCTATTCTTTCTATGCATCAATTCCTCCATCCATGCTTTCTCGTGCAATGCTAAGGAAATTCTGATATGCACTGTTTGTGGCCCTTGAGGACTGGAGTTGCCCAGCTCTGATCTATTATTATCCTATATAATAATTCCCCTAAACCAGCTTCCGTCACTATGTAACGTTTATGACGTCACATCCGACTGAAGCTGGCTTAGGGGATGTATGTCCCTAACTTATATGGCCGCCGCTTACTCGGTAGTGGGAACTTTCAATGCCCCACTACCAATTCTACAGTGGTCCTCTGCCCCCATTGGATCTCCAGCTGTGCCCCTATTATACTTACCACTCCATCGCACCCGCCTCCGTCTTCCTCCGTCCTCCGTTCTCCGTCCTCCGTCTGCCGCTGCTATCTTCAATGTTGGCGCTCCGTAAATAGCGAAACCAAGATGGCGCCCGGGAACTCTCACGAGATTTTCCGGCCGCCATCTTGGTTTCACTATGTACGGGGCGGCGACATGGAAGATGGCGCTGGCGATGGATGTAAGTATGTCGCCTCCACTCTGCCTCCCCTGGCCTCCGCTGACCACTCTGCCCCCCTGGCCTCCGCTCACCACTCTGCCCCCCCCTGGCCTCCGCTCACCACTCTGCCCCCCCCTGGCCTCCGCTCACCACTCTGCCCCCCGGCCTCCGCTCACCACTCTGCCCCCCTGGCCTCCGCCCACCACTCTGCCCCCCCGGCCTCGGCTCACCACTCTGCCCCCCCGGCCTCCACTCACCACTCTGTCCACTCCCCGGCCTCCGCTGACCACTCTGCCCCCCCGGCTCCACTGACCACTCTGTCCCCCCCCCGACCCCGCTGACCACTCTGCCCCCCCGGCCTCCGCTGACCACTTTGCCCCCCAGCCTACGCTGACAACTCTGCCTTCCGTCCTCCGCTGACCGCTAAGCCACCGTACAGTGCTGACCACTGAGCCACCGTACAGTGCTGACCACTGGGCCACTGTACAGTGCTGACCACTGAGCCACCGTACATTCTTGACCACTTAGCTACCGTACAGTGCTGACCACTGAGCCACGGTACAGTGCTGACCGCTGAGCCACCATATACACTGCTAACCACTGAGCCACCCTACTGTGCTAACCACTGAGCCACCGTACAGTGCTAACCACTGAGCCACTTTACAGTGCTAACCACTGAGCCACAGTACAGTGCTAATCACTGAGCCACCGTACAGTGCTAACCACTGAGCAACCGTACAGTGCTGACCACTGAGCCACCGTACAGTGCTGACCACTGGGCCACCGTACAGTGCTGATCACTGGGCCACCGTACAGTGCTGACCACTAAGCCACCGTACAGTGCTGACCACTGAGCTACCGTACAGTGATGACCACTGAGCCACCGTACAGTGCTGACTACTAAGCCACCATATACACTGCTAACCACTGAGCCACCGTACAGTGCTAACCACTGAGCCACCGTACAGTGCTAACCACTGAGCCACCATACAGTGCTAACCACTGAGCCACCGTACAGTGCTAACCAGTGAGCCACCATACAGTGCTAACCAGTGAGCCACCATACAGTGCTAACCACTGAGCCACCGTACAGTGCTAACCACTGAGCCACCGTACAGTGCTGCCCACTGAGCCACCGTACAGTGCTGACCACTGAGCCACCGTACAGTGCTGACCACTGAGCCACCGTACAGTGCTGACCACTGAGCCACCATATACACTGCTAACCACTAAGCCACCGTACAGTACTAACCACTGAGCCACCGTACAGTGCTGACCATTGAGCCACAGTACAGTGCTGACCACTGAGCCACCATACAGTGCTGACCACTGAGCCACCATATACACTGCTAACCACTAAGCCACCGTACAGTACTAACCACTGAGCCACCGTACAGTGCTAACCACTGAGCCACTGTACAGTGCTAACCACTTAGCCACCGTACAGTGCTAACCACTGAGCCACTGTACAGTGCTAACCACTGAGCCACCGTACAGTGCTAACCACTGAGCCACCGTACAGTGCTAACCACTGAGCCACCGTACAGTGCTAACCACTGAGCCACCGTACAGTGCTAACCACTGAGCCACCGTACAGTGCTGCCCACTGAGCCACCGTACAGTGCTGACCACTGAGCCACCGTAAAATGCTGACCACTGAGCCACCGTACTGTTCTCACCATTGAGCCACAGTACAGTGCTGACCACTGAGCCACCATACAGTGCTGACCACTGAGCCACCATATACACTGCTAACCACTAAGCCACCGTACAGTACTAACCACTGAGCCACCGTACAGTGCTAACCACTGAGCCACTGTACAGTGCTAACCACTGAGCCACCGTACAGTGCTAACCACTGAGCCACCGTACAGTGCTAACCACTGAGCCACCGTACAGTGCTAACCACTGAGCCACTGTACAGTGCTAACCACTGAGCCACTGTACAGTGCTAACCACTGAGCCACCGTACAGTGCTAACCACTGAGCCACTGTACAGTGCTAACCACTGAGCCACTGTACAGTGCTAACCACTGAGTCACCGACAGTGCTGACCACTGAGCCACCGTACAGTGCTAACCACTGAACCACCATATACATTGCTAACCACTGAGCCACCATACTGTGCTAACCACTAAGCCACCATAAAGTGCTAACCACTGACTCACTGTTTACAGTGATAAACACTCAGCCACCATAGAGTCTTAATCACACAGCCACCTATACTGTGCTAACTACTGAGCCACCTTATTCAGTTCTAACCACTGACCCACCATACTGTGCTAACCAATGGACCTCCATACAGAGTTAAACACTCTGCCTCCATATAGTGCTAACCATTGAGCGGCCATATACTGTGCTAACCACTGAGTCAACATACTTTGCTAAACACTAAGCCACCACGCAGTGCTAACCACTGAGCCACCGCGCTTTGCTAACTACTGAGCCACAGCGCTGTGCTAACATCTGAGCCACCATACAGTGCTAACCACTTAGCCACCGTACAGTGCTGACCACTGAGCCACCGTACAGTGCTGACTACTGAGCCACCGTACAGTGCTGACCACTGAGCCACCATACAGTGCTAACCACTGAGCCACCGTACTGTGCTAACCACTGAGCCACTGTACAGTGCTAACCACTGAGCCACAGTACAGTGCTAACCACTGAGCCACCGTACAGTGCTAACCACTGAGCCACCGTACAGTGCTTACCACAGAGACACCATACAGTGCTAACCGCTGAGCCACCTTACTGTGCTAACCACTGAGCCACCATACTGTGCTAACCACTGACTCACCGTATACAGTGTTAAACACTCAGCCACCATAAAGTCCTAATCACTCAGCCACCTTATACTGTGCTAACCACTGAGCCACCTTATACAGTACTAACCACTGACCCACCATACTGTGCTACCAATGAGCCTCCATACAGAGTTTAGCTCTCTGCCTCCATATAGTGCTAACCACTGAGCGGCCATATACTGTGCTAACCACTGAGCCACCATACTTTGCTAAACACTAAGCCACCGCACAGTGCTAACCACTGAGCCACCGCGCTGTGCTAACCACTGAGCCACAGTACAGTGCTGACCACTGAGCCACCATACAGTGCTGACCACTGAGCCACCATATACACTGCTAACCACTAAGCCACCGTACAGTACTAACCACTGAGCCACCGTAAAGTGCTAACCACTGAGCCACTGTACAGTGCTAACCACTTAGCCACCGTACAGTGCTAACCACTGAGCCACTGTACAGTGCTAACCACTGAGCCACCGTACAGTGCTAACCACTGAGCCACCGTACAGTGCTAACCACTGAGCCACCGTACAGTGCTAACCACTGAGCCACCGTACAGTGCTAACCACTGAGCCACCGTACAGTGCTGCCCACTGAGCCACCGTACAGTGCTGACCACTGAGCCACCGTAAAATGCTGACCACTGAGCCACCGTACTGTTCTCACCATGAGCCACAGTACAGTGCTGACCACTGAGCCACCATACAGTGCTGACCACTGAGCCACCATTACACTGCTAACCACTAAGCCACCGTACAGTACTAACCACTGAGCCACCGTACAGTGCAACCACTGAGCCACTGTACAGTGCTAACCACTGAGCCACCGTACAGTGCTAACCACTGAGCCACCGTACAGTGCTAACCACTGAGCCACCGTACAGTGCTAACCACTGAGCCACATGTACAGTGCTAACCACTGAGCCACTGTACAGTGCTAACACACTGAGCCACCGTACAGTGCTAACCACTGAGCCACTGTACAGTGCTAACCACTGAGCCACTGTACAGTGCTAACCACTGAGTCACCGACAGTGCTGACCACTGAGCCACCGTACAGTGCTAACCACTGAACCACCATATACATTGCTAACCACTGAGCCACCATACTGTGCTAACCACTAAGCCACCATAAAGTGCTAACCACTGACTCACTGTTTACAGTGATAAACACTCAGCCACCATAGAGTCTTAATCACACAGCCACCTATACTGTGCTAACTACTGAGCCACCTTATTCAGTTCTAACCACTGACCCACCATACTGTGCTAACCAATGGACCTCCATACAGAGTTAAACACTCTGCCTCCATATAGTGCTAACCATTGAGCGGCCATATACTGTGCTAACCACTGAGTCAACATACTTTGCTAAACACTAAGCCACCACGCAGTGCTAACCACTGAGCCACCGCGCTTTGCTAACTACTGAGCCACAGCGCTGTGCTAACCTCTGAGCCACCATACAGTGCTAACCACTTAGCCACCGTACAGTGCTGACCACTGAGCCACCGTACAGTGCTGACTACTGAGCCACCGTACAGTGCTGACCACTGAGCCACCATACAGTGCTAACCACTGAGCCACCGTACTGTGCTAACCACTGAGCCACTGTACAGTGCTAACCACTGAGCCACAGTACAGTGCTAACCACTGAGCCACCGTACAGTGCTAACCACTGAGGCACCGTACAGTGCTTACCACAGAGACACCATACAGTGCTAACCGCTGAGCCACCGTACAGTGCTAACCACTGAGCCACCTTACTGTGCTAACCACTGAGCCACCATACTGTGCTAACCACTGACTCACCGTATACAGTGTTAAACACTCAGCCACCATAAAGTCCTAATCACTCAGCCACCCTATACTGTGCTAACCACTGAGCCACCTTATACAGTACTAACCACTGACCCACCATACTGTGCTACCCAATGAGCCTCCATACAGAGTTTAGCTCTCTGCCTCCATATAGTGCTAACCACTGAGCGGCCATATACTGTGCTAACCACTGAGCCACCATACTTTGCTAAACACTAAGCCACCGCACAGTGCTAACCACTGAGCCACCGCGCTGTGCTAACCACTGAGCCACCATACAGTGCTGACCACTGAGCCACCGTACAGTGCTGACCACTGAGCCACCGTACAGTGCTGGCCACTGAGCCACCGTACAGTGCTGGCCACTGAGCCACCGTACAGTGCTGACCACTGATCCACCGTACTATGCTAACCACTGAGCCACTGTACAGTGCTAACCACTGAGCCACCGTACAGTGCTGACCACTGAGCCACCGTACAGTGCTAACCACTGAGCCACCATATACACTGCTAACCACTGAGCCACCATACTGTGCTATTCACTGAGTCACCATAAAGTGCTAACCACTGACTCACCGTATACAGTGTTAAACACTCAGGCACCATAGAGTCCTAATTACTCAGCCACCTTATACTGTGCTAACCACTGAGCCACCTTATACAGTGCTAACCACTGACCTCCATACTGTGCTAACCAATGAACCTCCATACAGAGTTAAGCACTCTGCCTCCATATAGTGCTAACCACTGAGCGGTCATATACTGTGCTAACCACTGAGCCACCATACTTTGGTAAACACTAAGCCACCGCGCAGTGCTAACCACTGAGTCACCGTGCTGTGCTAACCACTGAGCCACCGTACAATGCTAACCACTGAGCCACCATACTGTCCTAACTACTGAGCCACCATGCAGTGCTAACCACTGAGCCACCATATACAGTGCTAACCACTGAGCCACCATATACAGTTTTAACCACTGAGCTACCATACACGGCTAACCATTAAGCCACCATTCAGTGCTAACCACTGAGCCTCCATATACAGTGCTAACCATTGAGCCACTGTACAGTGCTAACCACTGAGCCACCTTACAGTGCTAACCACTCAGCCACTTTACAGTGCTAACTACTGAGCCACCATACTGTGCTAACCACTGAGTCACCATATATAGTGCTAAGCACTGAGTCACTGTATACAGTGCTAACCACTGAGTCACATTACTGCTCTAATTATTGAGCCACCATATACAGTGCCAACCACTGAGCCACCATAGAGTGCTAACCACTGAGGCTCCGTATACAGTGCTAACTATTGAGCCAGCATATACTGTGCTAACCACCGAGCCCCTGTATACTCTGCTAACCACTGAGCCGCCGTATACTCTGCTAACCACTGAGCCGCCGTAAACTCTGCTAACCACTGAGTCGCCGTATACTTTGCTAAGCACTCTGCTGCGGTCAGGAGAGGGCCAGAGGACAGCGGCCGGGTGCGGCCAGGAAGGCCCCCTACTGTCCGCACCCGGCCGCTGTTCCCCCCCCTCCGCCTGCACCGCCCTGTCCCCCTGGTCCCCTCCGGCCCGCACCCGGTCGCTGTCTCCATGCCTGCATCCTGCCCGCATCCGGCCACTCTCCCCCGGCCCCCTCTTGCACGCACCCGGCCGCTCTTCCTCGGCCCCCTCCTGCCCGCACCTGGCCGCTGTCCCCCTGGCCCCCTCCTGCCCGCACCCGGTCGCTATCTCCATGCCTCCATCCTGCCCGCATCCGGCCACTCTCCCCCGAACCCCTCCTGCACGCACCCGGCTGCTCCACCTTGGCCCCCTCCTGCCCGCACATGGCCGCTGTTCCCCGGCCCCCTTCTGCCCGCACCTGCATGCTGTCTCCTCCTGGACTCCGGCACCACTACACACTGGCACCGCTGCACATCGCTACTGCTGTATGTATTCTATCTATTATAATAAAAGCCCTAAGCCAACTTCTGTCACTATGTAACGGTATTGGTATGTCACATCCGTGACAGAAGCTGCCTGTACACTCGTTGCGGGTGATCCAAGATGGCCAACCTTTGGTGGTAGCAGGGCTTTCTAAGCCCCACTACCGCCATCGGGGTCCTCTGCTGTGCCTCACAATCACACTCCTCACCACACCCCCCCCTCTCTTTCTGCACCTCCCCACACACGCGATTCCCTGGCCACTTCACATACACCCCCCCCTCTCTGTACAGTCTCACACTCATACTCTCACGCCGACATCTATACTCACCGACACCCGTCCGCTAACACACGATCGTCTCCTGCAAGCCGCCGCCGACATCTGATCTTCTCCGCCGACATCCCATCTTTTTCTCCGCGACGCCGACGCCATGTTGGATCTGCCCCGCCTGGCAACATCCATCCTCGACGATGATTTCTCGTGAGACTACCCGCCTGTCATGTTGGATCTCGCGAGATCCAAGATGGCGGCTGGGAAGTCTCGCGACATTTCCCGTCCGCCATGTTGGATCGCACCACATCCAAGATGGCGTTCTGGAAGTCTAGCGAGACTTTCCGGATGCCATCTTGGATGTGGCGCAATCCAACCCTCCCGATGCGATAGCATCGGGCCTTAATCTAGTTATTATATATTTACATAGCGCCATTGGTTCCATGGCACTTTACATGTGTAGGGGCAGACAAGAACAAGAACGTAAAATAACAACAATTTAACCATACAGATACAGTAGGGCAGAGGATCTACAGGAGTAAGTGTAGTGTCTTGCATTTATATACAGTGCCTACAAGTAGTATTCAACCCCCTGCAGATTTAGCTGGTTTGATAAGATGCCAATAAGTTAGAGCCTTCAAACTGCAAACGAGAGTAGGATTTATTAACAGAAGCATAAATCTTACAAACCAAAAATTTATGTTGCTCAGTTGAATTTTAATAAATTTTAAACATAAAAGTGTGGGTCAATTATTATTCAACCCCTATGTTTAATATTTTGTGGAATAACCCTTGTTTGCAATTACAGCTAATAATCGTCTTTTATAAGACCTGATCAGGCCGGCACATGTCTCTGGAGTTATCTTGGCCCACTCCTCCATGCAGATCTTCTCCAAGTTATCTTGGTTCTTTGGGTGTCTCATGTGGACTTTAATCTTGAGCTCCTTCCACAAGTTTTCAATTGGGTTAAGGTCAGGAGACTGACTAGGCCACTCCAACACCTTGATTTTTTCCCTTGAACCAAGCCTTGGTTTTCTTGGCTGTGTGCTTTGGGTCGTTGTCTTGTTGGAAGATGAAATTACGACCCATCTTAAGATCCTTGATGGAGGAGCGGAGGTTCTTAGCCAAAATCTCCAGGTAGGCCGTGCTATCCATCTTCCCATGGATGCGGACCTGATGGCCAGGCCCCTTGGCTGAGGAACAGCCCCACAGCATGATGCTGCCACCACCATGCTTGACTGTAGGGATGGTATTCTTGGGGTCGTATGCAGTGCCATCCAGTCTCCAAACGTCACGTGCGTGGTTGGCACCAAAGATCTCGATCTTGGTCTCATCAGACTATAGAACCTTGAACCAGTCTGTCTCAGAGTCCTCCAAGTGATCATGAGCAAACTGTAGACGAGCCTTGACATGACGCTTTGAAAGTAAAGGAACCTTACGGGCTTGTCTGGAATGGAGACCATTGCGGTGGAGTACGTTTCTTATGGTATTGACTGAAACCAATGTCCCCACTGCCATGAGATCTTCCCGGAGCTCCTTCCTTGTTGTCCTTGGGTTAGCCTTGACTCTTCGGACAAGCCTGGCCTCGGCACGGGAGGAAACTTTCAAAGGCTGTCCAGGCGTGGAAGGCTAACAGTAGTTCCATAAGCCTTCCACTTCCTGATGATGCTCCCAACAGTGGAGACAGGTAGGCCCAACTCCTTGGAAAGGGTTTTGTACCCCTTGCCAGCCTTGTGACCCTCCACGATCTTGTCTCTGATGGCCTTGGAATGCTCCTTTGTCTTTCCCATGTTGACCATGTATGAGTGCTGTTCACAAGTTTGGGGAGGGTCTTAAATAGTCAGAAAAGGCTGGCAAAAGAGATAATTAATCCACACATGCGAAGCTCATTGTTATTTGTGCCTGAACTACTTCTTAATACTTTAGGGGGACCAAACAGAATTCTGGTGGTTTGAGGGGTTGAATAATAAATGACCCTTTGAATTAACTTTTAACGCTTTAAAAAAAAAAAAAAAAAAAAACATTTTTGTGGCACTGCATTTCCCACTTCCAGGCTGATCTACAGTCCAAATGTCACAATGCCAAGTTAATTCCGCATGTGTCAACCAGCTAAATCTGCAGGGGGTTAAATACTACTTGTAGGCACTGTACCTCACACCTTCAGGCCAGAGGCCTACAGCTTTTTTCTCCAGCATTTGAAGGGGAATATCAAAGGACCTCTTACTTTGCAGAAACAGTCCAGTCCACAATGAATGAAGTTAAAAAGCTTTACTGTCGCAAATATTTAAAAAAAGCACATGTTGGTATATTATGTAATTTTTCACATTTATGTCTTAGAAACAATGAACATATTTGAATAGGCACTTAGCACAGACTATTCCTAATATATCTAAAATACTCACTTATATAAATACTAGCTGTGAGCCCGATGCAAATGCATCGGGTGTCTAGAATATTTTTATTTTTTTTTAGATTTTCAAATAATAATCCAATATAGTAGATAGGAATTTTTTATTTTATTATTTATTTTGTTTTGTTTTTTTACTATTTTTATTATTATTAAATGTATTTATTATTTGTTATTTTATGAAAATTTATTTGTATTAAAATTATTTTATTTTATTTAAAAAACCGCATCTGCGGCGCGGTTGCGGTAATCCCCATAGAAAGTATAGGGGGACTTGCGGCAGGTGCGGCAAAACCGCACTTGCCGCACCTGCCGCAAGTCCCCCTATACTTTCTAAGGGGATTACCGCAACCGCGCCGCAAGTGCTCGCACTCAGCCAGCGACTCGCTGCCGCACCTGCCGCAAGTCCCCCTATACTTTCTATGGGGATTACCGCAACCGCGCCGCAAGTGTAGCGACTCGCAATGGCCTCGCGGCCATTGCTCGCGCTACACAGCGACTCGCAATAGATCCCCATTGAAAGTATAGGGGGAGTTGCGGCAGATGCGGCAGCTGAGGTAGCGACTCGCAATGGCCTCGCGGCCATTGCTCGCGCTACCTCAGCGGTAAATCGCTAACTTTGTGGCCGAGCCTCTGGTTCTATTTTCGGCCAGCGACTCGCAATGGCCGCTTCGCGGCCATTGCTCGCGCGTGGTGACGTCACAGCGTGACATAGCCACGGCGTTTTCGGGGTCCGACACAAAAATGCCTACGGCAATTATATAGTAGATAGCTACTTTTTGGGGGAGTCCAATACTTTTTTTGGGGGGTCCAATACTTTTTGGGGGGGTCCAATACTTATTGGGGCACGTTCAATGCTTTTTGGGGTGCGTTCAATACTTATTGGGGCGCGTTCAATGCTTTTTGGGGCGCGTTCAATGCTTTTTGGGGCGTGTTCAATACTTTTTGGGGGCGTTCAATACTTTTTGGGGTGTGTTCAATACTTTTTGGGGCGCGTTCAATACTTTTTGGGGCGCGTTCAATACTTATTGGGGTGTGTTCAATACTTTTTGGGGCGCGTTCAATACTTATTGTGACGCGTTCAATACTTATTGGGGTGTGTTCAATACTTATTGGGGTGCGTTCAATACTTTTTGGGGCGCGTTCAATACTTATTGGGGTGTGTTCAATACTTTTTGGAGTGCTTTGCTGGGCTAAACCTGAATGGTGCACAGGGGGTTAATCACATGTCAGGTCTGTGTGTGAGTGAAGATGTGCTGATTGACTCACTGGGTTGCAGCTGGGAGTGAGTAGGCTGGAACCTGCCAGGTGTCTGAGTGAGGAGAGGAGGATTCAGAAGTTCAGAGCACTGCCATGTGAAGAGGTGCTGGAAGTGATCCGTCCTCAGTGGGTAAGTGATGGGAGCCTACCAGCTGATGTGTGCATGGCAGCCCGTGTCCAAGGGCCAGGCGGGGGTCTGTGCGGCCATTGGGGGGGGGGGTCTGTGCGGGCATTGGGGGGGGGGGGTCTGTGCGGCCATTTGGGAGGGGGGGGGTCCGTGCGGCCATTGAGAGGGGGGGGGTCTGTGCGGCCATTGAGGGGGGGGGGTCTGTGCGGCCATTGAGAGGGGGGGGGTCTGTGCGGCCATTGGGGGGGGTCTGTGCGGCCATTGAGAGGGGGGGGGGGTCTGGGAGGAGGAGGAGGAGGAGTAGGAGGAGGAGGATCCATTAAAATGGGGTACAGGCTATCTATATACATAATCACCAGTTTTGCACTTCCAGCCACTGTGCCGCTATTCCAGCATGCTTTGCGCGCGAGCCGCCGACACTGGCCGGAAGCGCAAAGATGCTGGCGCTGGACACCACAAACCCCCACACCCCAACCACTGCCCGCTCCACGCACAGCCCGCCGCTTACCCGCTCCCCCGCCACATCCTATCGCTCCCCCGACGCTCCCCCGCTCCCCTGTCACATCCTCCCGCTCCCCCGCCGCTCACCCAGACATTCCATGTCAGCGGGGGGCGGAGCTAACAAAGGCAGTCTCCGTCTCCCTCGCCCATTCATTTTTCCTCCTTCATGCTGCAAGGAGAAAAATGCGGGGCTGAGCTGGACCATGCACCCTACTGCTAATCACCCCTACTGCCCTTCTCATGCCCCTCATTACCCCCCACTCTACCACACTGCCCCTGCTTACCCCCCCACTCAACCACACTGCCCCTGCTTACCCCCACACTGTCCCTACTCAACCCTCTTACCCCCGTATGCCCTCACTCCCCACACTGCCCCTGCTTAGCCCCCCACTCACCCATACTGCCCCTGCTTACCCCAATCACCCACACTGCCCCTGCTTAGCCCCCCACTCACCCATACTGCCCTGCTTACCCCAATCACCCACACTGCCCCTGCTTACCCCCACTCACACACACTGCCCATGCTCACCCCTCTTACTCCCCATATGCCCTCACTCACTCACCACATTGCCCCTGCTTACCCATACTCACCCACACTGCCCCTGCTTAGCCCCCCACTCACCCATACTGCCCCTGCTTACCCCAATCACCCACACTGCCCCTGCTTACCCCCCACTCACACACACTGCCCATGCTCACCCCTCTTACTCCCCATATGCCCTCACTCACTCACCACATTGCCCCTGCTTACCCCTACTCACCCACACTGCCCCTGCATAGCCCTCCCCAATCACCCACACTGCCCCTGCTTACCCCCACTCACCCACACTGCCCCTGCACACCCCTCTTACCCCGTATGCCCTCACTCACTCCCCACACTGCCCCTGCTTACCCCTACTCACCCACACTGTCCCCACTCACCCACACTGCCCCAGCATAGCCCACCCCACTCACCCACACTGCCCCTGCTTACCCCCCTACTCACCCACACTGCCCCCACTCACCCACACTGCCCCTGCTTACCCCCCCACTCACCTGCACTGCCCCAGCTCACCCCTCTTACCCCCACATACCCTCACTCCCCACACTGCCCCTGCTCGTGCCCCCACTCTGTCCCTGCTTACCCCTCTCACCTCCCCCACATGCCCCTCTCACCCACACTGCTCCTGCTTACCCCCACCACTCAAGCATACTGCCCCTGCTTACCCCCATACTGCCCCTGCTTACCCCCCTACTCACCCACAATGCCCCCACTCACCTACACTGCCCCTGCTTAGCCCTCTCACTTCCCCCACATGCCCCCACTCACCCACACTGCTCCTACGTACCCCCCCACTCACCCACACTGCTCCTCCTTACCCCTCTCACCCTCCCACATGGCCCCAATCACCCACACTGCCCCTGCTCACCCCCCCACTCACCCACACTGCCCTTGCTTACCCCCCCAATCACCCACACTGCCCCTGTTTACCCCCCACTCACACACACTGCCCCTGCTCACCCCTTTTACCACCCATATGCCCTCACTCACGCTCCACACTGCCCCTGCTTACCCCCTACTCACCCACACTGCCCCCACTCACCCCCACTGCCCCTGCATAGCCCCCCAATCACCCACACTGCCCCTGCTTATCCCCATACTCACCCACACTGCCCCACTCACCCACACTGCCCCTGCTCACCCCTCTTACCCCCTGTATGCCTTCACTCACTCCCCACACTGCCCCTGCTTACCCCCAACTCACCCACACTGCCCCCACTCACCCACACTGCCCCTGCATAGCCCCCCAATCACCCACACTGCCCCTGCTTATCCCCATACTCACCCACACTGCCCCCACTCACCCACACTGCCCCTGCTCACCCCTCTTACCCCCTGTATGCCTTCACTCACTCTCCACACTGCCCCTGCTTACCCCCTACTCACCCACACTGCCTCCACTCATCCACACTGCCCCTGCATAGGCCACCCCACTCACCCACACTGCCCCTGCTTATCCCCATACTCACCCACACTGCCCCCACTCACCCACACTGCCCCTGCTTACCCCCCCCACTCATCCACACTGCCCCTCCTTACCCCTCTCACCCCCCACATGGCCCCAATCCCCCACACTGCCCCTGCTCATTCCCCACTCACCCACACTGCCCCTGCTCATACCCCCACTCACCCCACACTGTCCCTGCTCAGCCCCCACTCACCCCACACTGCCCCTTCTCCCCCCTCTTACCCCCCCACATGCCCTCACTCCCCACACTGCCCCTACTGATGCCCCACTCTGCACACACTCACCCTGCTCAGCACCCACTCGCACTCACCCCGCTCAGCACACACACCTGCTCAGCACACACTCACCCCCGTTCAGTGCACACGCACTTTCACTCAGGGCACCCTCACCCTGCTCAACACCCACTCACCCCTGCTCAGCACCAACTTGCCCACCTCACTCCACACTCACCCCTTAGGTCGCCCATTCATCCCACAGCCCGACGACTGACGACCCTGCACTCACTCACCTTGCACTCACTCTGCCCTGCACTCACTAAACCCACATTCATTCTGCCCCCTCACTCACTCTGCCCCCTCACTCCCTCTGCCCCCTCACTCACTCTGCCCCCTCACTCATCCCCACATTCACTCTGCTCCACCACTCACTCTGCCCCCACTCACTCTTCCCACTCACCCTGCACTCACTGTGCTCCACGCTCACTATACTTGCACTCTGCCCCAGCACTCATTCACCTCCGCACTCATCCTGCCCCGCCCTCACTCAGCCTACACCATGGTTACCCAGCACTCACCCAGCCCTCACTCACCCAGCCCTGCACTTTTTCAGCCTACACCACGGTTACTCCACACTCACTCAACCTGCACTCAACCTGCACACACACACCCTCTACTCACTCACCCTACCTGCTCAGCCTGCACTCACTCCACTCAGCCCGCACTCACCACACTCAGACTGCAGCCGGCTCACCGCACTCACCTCGCTCACTTCACTCACCCTGCGCCAGTTCCTCATGCCACCATCCTCTGCCGCCACATTAGACAAAGCACAGAGGAGGGGGGCAGAGACCGATGGGCAAAAATCACCACGCAGGGGACAGACGGCACAGGGTGAAGTGACAGCTGCTGCCCCCAGTGCCAAACAGCCCGACCCCATCTTGATGTTACCGCACTCCCGATGCGATAGCATTGGGCCTTTTTACTAGTCAATATAATAAAGAACAGTCCATTAAGGGCACAGAGAATCTTGGGGAACAACTTACTTATGTCTATGGCGTACCACTCTTTGCTGCCCTATAACTTCATGAAGGTGACCACCTCACCAACATAGAGGGTGCAGAGTCATGAAGGTAGATGGTTACGCAGCAAGGTGGACCGGATTACAACTACATCTGTTACCAGTCCCATCTTTAGCTGAAACCCAAACTCCCTCTTCTGGAAGAAAGTCGCCACCAGGCCCTCAGTACATTGCTACTCAAAGTTGTTACACTTAGGCCCCTGTGACCACTCTTGGGCGCAGGTGTCTGAGAGCCTAATTTCTTCCAAGAATGACAAGGGCCAGGGTGGTTCATACCTATAAGAATAGTTGATGTGAGGGGTTAGGGGGTCCCACAGGTCATTCTCCCAGTCAAAGACCTCTGGCAGGGGTGCTAAAGAAGGCAGAGAAACTGGGGCTTCTGTCACTTCTACTTACTAGTCGTTCTCATTGTCCTTGATATGCTGATCCACCGACTGCAACATAGGCTGCAGGTTTAATTAAGCCAGGCAAGCTGCAGGATCTTGCCTCTGACCTGTGGTGATCCTGGCTGGCATACCGAATAGCTCACCTCCTGACTCTGAGCTCCATTCTGGTGGGACCTCTTCAAGCATGCGGGACCAGCACTGGATATTGACCTCACTGTATATCAGTCAGTAAAGCGCTGCGGAATATGTTGGCACTAAATAAATAAAGCTTTTTTATTATTATTATTATTATTATTATTATTATTTCAGGCCTAATGTGCGGAGTGTGGTCCTACTCCAGCTCAAATACATGGGTATCTCCTCTGTCGACTGCTCCAGTTGTGATGAAGCAACTTTCATTTACCTAAAGTGCCACCTCTTCCAATTGCTTACAGGATATTATTGTTTGTCCAATCTTGTTCTCTAGCTCCTCATTAATTCCTCCATCAGTTGGGCTGCAGAAGGCACTTGACTTAAAAATCCCATTCCCTATGCCACAGGTAACACCTAGGCTTCTGGTTGGGGGGAGTGATTATTGAAGCCTCACATATTTGGAGGAGGAATAAGAAAAAGAAAATAGTTTTTTCAGCCCACCATCAATTCATCTGGAATGTTGAATAAGGCTAATGGGAAATGCCCTGATTGGTCAAAGATTAATGCAATAATAACACACTTGTGCAAACGCCAAAAATCTGTATTCTAAATGTATGAAGGAAAAAAAATAAAGGGATTGCATATTCTCAAGAAGCAATATCTTTTTTTATAATGTTTTATAAGTGTGAACAGACCTAGAAACCATGTGTGTTAAGCATATAATGGACATGTTATTTTTACCTGAATTGCTATCAAATAATGCTGCTGACCCTCTGCAATAATAACAGTTTGATCTCTAAACAAAAAAAAAGTTCTCTTAAAAGGGATGTTTACTGTAAAGGGGATTTTAAGGTTTATTGATTTCACAGCTGCTACCACATCTGACACTGTTCCAAAAATTCACAGCCTGCAGGTGTCTCAACACCTTGAAACTCAAGGATGCTTAAAAACTTGCTTTTAAAGTTCCTTTAAATTCACCATGTTGAAAGAAACTGGTTGACCAAGGTCAGCAGAGTTCTCAACCACTGGGTTTTCCGGTACTTTTCAACCCAACAAAGCCGCGTTTGCCGATTTGTTAGTAAATTGGGTTTTCTGATCACAAACTGAATCGTCAATGTTTGTATCAAATTTGAAATTCCAAACATGTTTGGGGAAAGTTCGCTCATCTCTACCCTCAACCCTGTCCCCTACCCCAGTTCAACAAAACCTAGGCAATTGGCAAAGCTTAGTGAACACCTCCAATCATGGTGACAGACAAGGTTTTCTAAGGGATGAGTTCTTTAAAGCACACACATTCAGGGCAGATGAGAGTTCATTCTGCACCAGAGTCCTTGAGCCCCACAGAGACGATGTCACCCACAGTAACCAACTGCAAATTTTCACGGGTTCTCCTACCCATCCCACCCACAAATAAAACAGCTGCACTAAGCCTTGGGACTCATATGTGGAGTTCCTCCTCTGTCTTTCAGAACTGATGTGGCTAATAAATTCCAATTGGTCACAGGTATAGCATCAGTGGGAATTGCTTACTGCCTTCCATTGACTAGTTATTAATTTAAGGCTCATAGGAGCATCATTCAATATTTTTACGTGCATCCTGAAATCCTTAGGTCAAAGGTATGCCTGCCATATTTGTGAGAGCCATGCACATCCCAGATTCTATACTTAACTGACACCGATATGTCCGCAGATATTCTCTGATCCTTTCATGAGAAGTGTATTCTTGCATCTCAAAGTATACACACTTTTTTTGTCTCTGAGAGCTAAAATACTTTGCAGTCTCCACATGGGGTTGCAGCTTACAGTGAAGAATTAATTTTGGCAATTCTGCCAGTGGAACCATTTGGTTGCAGAATGTTGGTGGCATCCTATTTGTACTCTGAATAAGATGGATTAGAGGTGCAGGTAAAGGAAATACCTTAGAGGTTTATGATTTTTCATGCCACTTTTTCTTTTTTATAATATTGGTAGTAGCTGTAAGTTTTTTTTATTTTTTTTTTATTTTTAGGTCCTTCTATCTTCCACTGGGAGCAGTGATTAGGCAGCAGCCAAAACAGATTTCTGTAGTTGTGCCTGGTTGGCACAACTGCTACAGGTGAGCTTTTCCACAGAGGGGTCACATTACTTTGTGTAGGCAGATTCACCCATTGTAGCGCCTCTGTATTTTTCTTAATTCTACTGTTCTCCAATAGAGTTTAAGCTTTTATGGCCGCTTTACACGTCCCGATATCGTTGTCCAACAACGATAATAAGTCACGTGGTTTGGCCGTTGCCGCCGATATCGTTCATGCGTTGTGTGGTGTAAATGTGCAATTCGATGCAAGAACGATGCCAAAACAATTTTGGGTGAAGAATTGTGCAGGCTCTCCAACTACCTGATATTGGATGGACGATCTGGCAGGATCGTTCTGTGTGACAGCCCAACAACGGCTTGGAGCACAACTTCCCCTATTCACTCCCATGTTAAATGGTCGTTCCCTGGTTCGCTCGTACAAGGGGGCGTATACATCGCAGTTGTGTTGCCTGCCGATATCTCCCTGTGTGACAGCTCCTATGCGATCTTGGTTTACTGCCAAAAATGTGCGCTCTCCCGTGCCGTTGTATACAATATCAAAACGATGTTGGGACGTGTGAATCGGCCAGTATAGTCTGAAGTATCTTCCCTTGCTCTTTTCTCCCCCACATACATTTTTCAAGCAATTACAAGCTTTCCAGTATTAAGAGCCACACACATTTATTTGCAGCATAGCAAATCTTTTGGAAAATTCAACAAAGCTTGTAAATTCAAATATTAAAAGATCCATTCATTTCCAGACTTATATCATCTAAAAAGAATTGTATACTATAAATATGATCATCACGTCTTTTTCTCCCTCATGAGCTTGTATACTATTCAACAAATATGATCTTGTTAGGTAGAAATGGATAACCTGACTGAAGTAATTTGCATATGTTGTACAGAGATTAATACTTATGTGTTAATCCTGATATTATCGAGGCTTACTTAGATTTTTCATTTACTAGTGTTTTTATTAGCAGAGCTATGTAAAATATATAACATATACTTAAAATGTATTAGTAAAAACTATTATTTTAATTTTAACAACTGGCAGGATTTATGATTTTAATGGCATTTTCATATTACAAAGTGTGTAGATTTTGATATAATCCACTTTCAGACATTTTTGTAGTATTATACAGTGGATCGAATTGAGCTAAAAAATTAATGCCATCATTAGTACGTAGTAAACACAATAACACGACAAAAGGCTTTAATGGAGGGTTACTAGGTCTTTTTTTTATGTCTCAGACTAGTTTAAAATAATAATAAAAAAAAATACTCTCTCCTCATCTCTCCCCTCATAGGTCCCAATTCAGCACTTGCCTGGTTCCTGTTGATTTCTTTTTCCTGTCCTTGAAAATATACATGCCCACACAACCAACTTGTTGAGTATTTGTATCTTTGAATTGTAAGTTTGTCAAGGATAAGATAAAAAGGGGGAGACTAAAGGGGACAAAGTAAAGCCCCATCACACTAAGCGAGATCGCTGCTGAGTCACAAGTTTTGTGACACAACAGCGACCTTGCCAGCGATCTAGCTATGTCTGACACTTAGCAGTGACCAGGTCCCTGCTGTGAGATTGCTGGTCGTGTCAGAGTCGCCTGGACCATTTTTTGATCGTTGGGGCCCCGCTGGGCAACGACCAACGACCTCAATACTACAGGTCTGAGAAACAGGGTCCCAGCAACCTCCACATTACTCCAGCGTCGCTGGTGAAATCTGACTGTTTGACATCTCTCCAGTGACCACATAGCGATGCACCAGCGATCCCTATCAGGTCGTATCCTTAGTCAGGATTGCTGGTGCGTCGCCAAGTGTGACGGTACCCTAAGTTCTGAAATGGGACCTGCTGCTGATCGAAGAGGGTATCATTTATTTGGAAACACAGCCAAATCAGTGAAGTTGATCCACTGAGTTAGGGAATATCCAGCTCCATGAGTAATATTTTAAAATCTAATATACAAAGCTGAATGTGTATATGTGTGTGTGTGTATGTGTGTATGTGTGTGTATGTCCGGGATTGGCAACTACAGCCACAACATTTTGCACAGTCACACGTCTGGACCCCGAGAGCGTCATAGGCTATGTTGTAAGGCGAAATTTTAACCCTGTGCATGCCAGTTCACCAAACAATTTTACCTCTATCTACATAATGGGTAAAAAGTGACACTTACCAGTTGACAGTCGTGAATGAGAGGGGCTTAATGACAGCGCCAAAGACTAACAGCATATACCAGCATATAGTCACTAAGGTGGGGCTCCAACATGGGATATTCACCATGCACGGGGACATGTATACAAACCACACGGACACAGCACTTGGAGCACAAAGAGTAACAGCAAGTGTATAGTCGCTAAGGTGCAGCCCCAACATTGGATACTCACATTGCACCCGAAACACACACACACACCACAAAGAGACACACACAACACACCCCCCATGGGACACACACCCTATAGTGACATATGCACTCACTCCACAGAGACACATACACCACAAAGAGACACACACACAACACAGAGACACACACCATACCCCCCCACAGGGACACACACATATACACATCCTATAGGGACACATGCACTCACCCCACAGGGACACACACGCCACAAAGAGACACAGACAAAACACAGACACACACACACACCACACTGACCCCCCCCACAGGGACACACACACATACACACCCTATAGGGACACATGCACTCACCCCACAGGGACACACATACTCCACAAAAAGACACACACAACACAGAGAAACACACATACCACACAGACCCCCCCCCCCACACGGACACACACACATAGACACCCTATATGGACACATGCACTCACCCCACAGGAACACACACACCACACAGACAGACACAGATGTGCACAAATTGCCCCACACAACTCGCCTCATACATGTGCTATCTTTAATTTAAAAAAATAAACAGCCAATGTGCAACACGTGCCATATAGGGAATTAAGGCAGATGTCAGTCACATGAGCTGTCTATTATGTGTATGTGTGAGGTAACATATAATGCCCATCCCGGGGGGGTTACTGTTGGCTGGAGATTTATCAGGCTGCCTATAGCAACCAATCACAGCTCAGCTTCTATTTTCCTACAGGTCATTAATATGACATATTCAAATTATATTAGCTAACATCAGTTATTTATTAACCCGGGTGTAGCCGGGTAGTACAGCTAGCAGGCAATAAAAACAATCAAATTCTGGACAGCAACTGAACCAGACTTAAGCTCATTGGAGAGGAAAATAACCAGAGCACAAAAGATTGCCAAATCAATTCCAAGGCATTACACCCAGTCGATCATCTGACTTAAATCCATTAAAATTTTAAAGAAGAATTAAAATCTCAGAGTTCACAGAAGGTGCCCATGGAACTATCAGGATTTGAAGAGTGTTTGTGGGGAAAAACGGACCCAAAATCACACCTGAGCAATGCACCATACAGGTGTCTTGAAGCTCTCATCACCAAGAAAGTTTTTTTTCCAAATTATTAACTTTCAATAAGCATTATCAATACTTTTTCATTGTGTCATTTCTCATTATTAGAAGACAAAAACTAGAAAGAGGGAAATAGAGCACAAAATAGGGTCTTATATGTGGTAAACACCAACAATTGAATGAAATAAGGCTCACCTTTGAGGCTTGTGAGAAGCCACAACCACTATCCAAGCTTGCAGCAGCTGCAGGGGTCCCCAGAGATGAAGAGTGCGACCATGGTATATAAAGGGTTAATCAGCCTCGCTCCTGGACACAAGGAGACATTGAACTCCAGAAGACATCAATCAACTAATGTTAGCAAAACATAGGTTTGTCCTGAGGAAGAGGCCCTGCAGCCTTGAAACACGTTGACTAATAAACCACAGCTGATATTACTCAATTGATTTCTTCCGGAGTTTAATGTCTCATCCGTCCAGCATCGCGGTCGATTAACCATTACTATACCGATTAGCGGTGGTCACCCATTTCTGATTATTACAGATAATTTAATGTAAGGATACCCATGGTTTGACTTCTTTGCCAGGATGGACTGAATGGGTCATTACCAACATCTAGTCAGAAGTTTTTGTCAAAACCATGTTATGAAATATACTACTTTCTCAGATTGTGTATATATATATATATATATATATATATATGTATATACACACAGTTGTGGCCAAAAGTATTGACACCCCTGCAATTCTGTCAGATAATACTCAGTTTCTTCCTGAAAATGATTGCAATCACAAATTTTTTGGTATTATTATCTTCATTTAATTTGTCTTCAATGAAAAAACACAAAAGAGAATGAAGCAAAAAGCAAAACATTGATCATTTAACACAAAACTCCAAAAATGGGCCGGACAAAAGTATTGGCACCCTCAGCCTTATACTTGGTTGCACAATCTTTAGCCAAAATAACTGTGATCAACCGCTTCCGGTAACCATCAATGAGTTTCTTACAATGTTCTGCTGGAATTTTAGACCATTCTTCTTTGGCAAACTGCTCCAGGTCCCTGATATTTGAAGGGTGCCTTCTCCAAACTGCCATTTTTAGATCTCTCCACAGGTGTTCTATGGGATTCAGGTCTGGACTCATTGCTGGCCACGTTAGAAGTCTCCAGTGCTTTCTCTCAAACCATTTTCTAGTGCTTTTTGAAGTGTATTTTGGGTCATTGTCCTGCTGGAAGACCCATGACCTCTGAGGGAGCCCCAGCTTTCTCACACTGGGCCCTACATTATGCTGCAAAATTTGTTTGTAGTCTTCAGACTTCATATTGCCATGCACACGGTCAAGCAGTCCAGTGCCAGATGCAGCAAAGCAACCCCAAAACATCAGGGAACCTCCGCCATGTTTGACTGTAGGGACCTTGTTCTTTTCTTTGCATGCCTCTTTTTTTCTCCTGTAAACTCTATGTTGATGCCTTTGCCCAAAAAGCTCTACTTTCGTCTCATCTGACTAGAGAACATTCTTCCAAAACGTTTTAGGCTTTCCCAGGTAAGTTTTGGCATTTTTATGTCTCGGGGTAAGAAGTGGGTTCTTCCTGGGTATCCAACCATACAGTCTCTTTTCATTCAGACGCTGACAGATAGCACGGGTTGACACTGTTGTACCCTCGGACTGCAGGGCAGCTTGAACTTGTTTGGATGTTAGTTGAGGTTCTTTATCCACCATCCGCACAATCTTGTGTTGAAATCTCTTGTCAATTTTTCTTCTCCGTCCACATCTAGGGAGGTTAGCCATAGTGCCATGGGCTTTAAACTTCTTGATGACACTGCACACGGTAGACACAGGAACATTCAGGTCTTTGGAGATGGACTTGTAGGCTTGAGATTGCTCATGCTTACTAACAATTTGGTTTCTCAAGTCCTCAGACAGTTCTTTGGTCTTCTTTCTTTTCTCCATGCTCAATGTGGTACACACAAGGACTCAGGCCAGAGGTTGAGTCAACTTTAATCCATGTCAACTGGCTGCAAGTGTGATTTAGTTATTGCCAACACCTGTTAGGTGCCACAGGTAAGTTACAGGCGCTGTTAATTACACAAATTAGAGAAGCATCACATGATTTTTCTAACAGTGCCAATACTTTTGTCCATCCCCTTTTTTATGTTTGGTGTGGAATTATATACAATTTGGCTTTAGGACAATTCTTTTTGTGTTTTTTCATTGAAGACAAATTAAATGAAGATAATAATACCAAAGAATTTGTGATTGCAATCATTTTCAGGAAGAAACTGAGTATTATCTGACAGAATTGCAGGGGTGTCAATACTTTTGGCCACAACTATATATATATATATATATATAATAGTAAATAAAGAAAAAGCAGCAACAAAATAATAGTGGTGTCAACCTTTTTGTTGCCTAGTGGCGTGGCGACGTTTCGGATATGGCAATCCATTCTCAAGCCTTTTTCTTTATACTCTGCTCACCCCACACTGCCTCCTGTATACTCTTCTCCCCCCGCACGCCCCCCTGTATACTCTTCTCCCCCCGCACGCCTCCCTCTATACTCTGCTCCCCCCGCACGCCCCCCTCTATACTTTGCTCCCCCCGCATGGCCCCCTCTATACTCTGCTCCCCCCGAACAGTCCCCTCTATACTCTGCTCCCCCCGCACGCCCGCCTGTATACTCTGTTCCTCCCGCATGCCCGCCTGTATACTCTGCTCCCCCCGCACGCCCGCATGTATACTCTGCTTTCCCCGCACGCCCCCCTGCATACTCTTCTCTCCCCGCACGCCTCCCTCTATACTCTGCTCCCCCCGCACGCCCCCCTCTATACTCTGCTCCCCCCGCATGGCCCCCTCTATACTCTGCTCCCCACGAACAGTCCCCTCTATACTCTGCTCCCCCCGCACGGCCCCCTCTATGCTCTGCTCCCCCCGCACGGCCCCCTCTATACTCTGCTCCCCCCGCATGACCCCCTCTATACTCTGCTCCCCCCGCACGGCCCTCTGTATACCCTGCTCCCCCCGCACGCCCGCCTGTATACTCTGCTCCCCCGCACGGCCCTCTCTATACTCTGCTCCCCCCGCACGGCCCCCTCTATACTCTGCTCCCCCCGCACGGCCCCCTCTATACTCTGCTCTCCCCGCACGGCCCCCTGTATACTCTGCTCCCCCCGCACGGCCCCCTGTATACTCTGCTCCCCCTGCACGGCCCCCTGTGTACTCTGCTCCCCCCGCCCGGCCCCCTCTATATCTCTCTGCACCCTTCTCTACCGCACGCGGCCCCCTGTATACTCTGCTCCCCACCCCGCACGCCCCCCTGTATGCTCCCCCCACACGGCCCCCTCTATACTCTGCTCCCCCCGCACGGCCCCTTCTATACTCTGCTCCCCCCGCACGCCTGCCTGTATACTCTGCTCCCCCCGCACACCCGCCTGTATACTCTGCTCCCCCCGCATGCCCGCCTGTATACTCTGCTCCCCCCGCACGCCCACCTGTATACTCTGCTCCCCCCGCACGCCCGCCAGTATACATCGCTCCCCCCGCATGCCCGCCTGTATACTCTGCTCCCCCCGCACGCCCGCCTGTATACTCTGCTCCCCCCGCACGCCCGCCCTCTATACTCTGCTCCTCCTGCACGCCCGCCTCTATACTCTGCTCCCCCCGCACACCCGCCTCTATACTCTGCTCTACCCGCACGCCCGCCTGTATACTCTGCTCCCCCCGCACGCCCGCCTGTATACTCTGCTCCCCCCGCACGGCCCCCTCTATACTCTACTCCCCCCGCACGGCCCCTCTATACTCTGCTCCCCCTGCACGGCCCCCTCTATACTCTGCTCCCCCCAACGGCCCCCTGTATACTCTGCTCCCCCAGCACGCCCGCCTGTATACTCTGCTCCCCCCGCACAGCCGCCTATATACTCTGCTCCCCCTGCACGCCCGCCTGTAAACTCTGCTCCCCCTGCACGCCCGCCTGTACACTCTGCTCCCCCCGCACGCCCGCCTGTGTACTCTGCTCCCCCCGCACGCCCGCCTGTATACTCTGCTATGCCCGCCTGTATACTCTGCTCCCCCCGCACGCCCGCCTGTATATTCTGCTCCCCTCGCACGCCCGCCTGTATACACACAATTTCATTTCACCGCGCTCCCGATGCAATTGCATCGGGCCTTTTTACTAGTATATATATATATATATATATATATATATATATATATATATATATATACATATCAATAAGGAAGTAGAGATATGCAAATTTTCACTTCACCATGGCACCACAATATGCAAATATTTTCATGGCCAAGCTTGAAGGTGACTTTTTATCCTCTTGTTCTATTAGGCCTCTCGACTATTACTATAATATCATGCCAGATCAGAATATCCCACACACTACACTGATGAGGGGCAGGTACCCCGAAACGCAGCATCTGTAGTTTGGGGTTCTGATCTGGCACAAAGCCCTTAGTTATATTAAAAGCTTGTAGGAAAGCGATTATGACTTTGAGGAAGCTGCTTAAATGTGGTACTGGAGTTTCTCTACTTCCTTAGTGAAGTACAAATTTGCATATTTGCATATATCTGAGAGGAGGGAAGTGGCTTACAATCTCCTCACCTACTTCGCTGTCTCCATAAGGTTGATAGCAAGCTCCCAGACCTTGTCTTAGCCCACTCACTCAGCCAGATCAGAACATCCCACACACTACACTGATGAGGGGCAGGTACCCCGAAACGCAGCGTCTGTAGTTTGGGGTTCTGATCTGGCACAAATCCCTTAGCTATATTAAAAGCTTGTTGGAAAGTGATTATGACTTTGAGGAAGCTGCTTAAATGTGGCACTGGAGTTTCTCTACTTCCTTAGTGAAGTGCAAATTTGCATATTCGCATATATCTGAGAGGAGGGAAGTGGCTTACAATCTCCTCACCTACTTCGCTGTCTCCATAAGGTTGATAGCAAGCTCCCAGACCTTATATATACATATACACACACACTAGATGGTGGCCCGATTCTGACGCATCAGGTATTCTAGAATATGTATGTATTTTATTTATGAAGATTTAAGAATAATAAGACTGAACGACGACACGATATGGCTGACAATACTTGTAAAAATCAGTGAACTGCGTCACGCTGAGTTGTGGTTAAATTCCGTGCTAACATCGCTTATTGGCTGTTGGCGCTTGTTTTAAAACACGCTTCGCTGAGTAACGGCGCGCAGCTTCGCGGGGGTTTTGAATCCCCCTTGGCAGGGGTTTTCAATCCCGCGCTGCTGATTGGTTACTGCCAGCCGCGGCGACCAATCAGCAAAGCGTGTTTTAAAACAGGCGCCAAGAGCCACTGTGACCAATCAGAGAAGAGGCATGCGGCTTGGAGGAGAATTTCAATCCCGACCGCCATATCGGAATACCCATAACGTGGGTGTTCCAATATGGCGGTCAGGGTACTACCGCTGCGGACCTCTGTGCGGAAATCAGCGAAGCGTGATTCATATTCCCTACCAAGCCGTGTAGCTTCGTTGATTGGTCACCGCCAGCAGCAGCGACCAATCAGCGCTCTTGGCGCCTGTTTTAAAATAAGCTTCGCTGATTGGTCGCTGCGGCTGGCCACATAAAGCACCCGGTATACAACAGAAGTTTGCTTAAAGACCACTATATACAGCAGGAGGCTGGATACAGCCTCCAGTATACAGCAGGAGGCTACACAGAACCCCCAATATACAGCAGAAGGCAGCACATAACCCCAAGTATACAGCAGGAGGTTACACACTGCCCCCAGTACACAGCAGGAGGCAAAACACAGCCCCAGTATACAGCAGGATGCTGCACACTGCCTGCAGTATACAGCTGAAGGCCATAAACAGTCCCCAGTGCACAGCAGAGGGGCACATAAAGTGCCCAGTATAAAATAGGAGGCCGCATAAAGACCATAGTATACAGCAGGAGGTCGCACATAGCTCCCAGTATACAGCAGGAGGCCACACATGACCCCAAGTATGAAAGCAGAAGGCTGCACACAGCTCCCAGTTTAAAGCAGGAGGCCACACTTAGCCCCCAGTATACAGCAGGGCCCACATATAGCCCCTGTATAAATCAGGAGGCCACACACAGCCTCCAGTATTACAGCAGGAGTCCATATACACCCCCTAGTATTACAGCAGGAGGCCTTACACAATCCCCAGTATACAGCAGAAGGCCAAACTGTCCAGACCTACAGGTACTTCACCAGACGTATTTCTGCACATGCCGTGACTAGCTGTGAAATTACCCCAGGATGTCCAGGTGTGTAGAATACTCTTATATATACTCCTCTACATAAAGCTGCAGAAAGACTATGAACCTCTCTATAATAATGTGGCACCCCAGAGTCTGGTTGCCACAATGGCTTTGCCTCCCTTGGGGGTGATGTCATGCTTGGAAGCAAGAAGAGGTATCCACACCAGGTAAGTCCACAGCATGCAACACTTTCCTGACTCCAGACTAGACTGAAACCTGGGTTCAGAGGAGCTCCCCTAAAAATTCTGGCCTGGGGGCGGGATTAGTCATTTCAGTTACTAGGAGGACTGTAAAGATGACCTGTGGACTGGAGCAGTGCTAAGCTCATCCCAGGCAGGGTAGAGAAGGAACAGCAAGAGTGAGGGACCCGTAGGAGAAGGTCTGAGGAAGGAGAGAAGCAGACCTGGGGAGTTCACCCCAGAGCAGAGTGCCAGAAACAGTCACAGGAGTCCAAGGTTGTGAGGGTACTTCAGACCCAATAGCCAAAACTGGAGGGCGAGAGATTCCAAGTCTCCCGGCCACAGTGAAGCATCGGAGAGCTCAGGGCCAGTTGCCAGAGGAGTGGTGCTCGGCAAGGGCTCAAGCTGCTTGCCATACGGGTGAGAGACTTGTGTCTGTCGATTTCAGGTGACATTGGATTTGGGTTTCGGCGGGACCACCAGCAGTACTGCGCAGTGGGCAAGTACTGCTAGCGGGCGCCATATTTGCACACCTATCACTTGGCTGCCACCGACGTGTGATATGGGAACAACCGGATGAAAGTGGATGACAGACAGGACTTCATGAATATGTAAGTAGATATATTTATAAAGAAAATATAAACAACATTTTCAGCAGCACGCTTTGTTTGTCATGGTAACATATTTCTGATACATTAATAAAAGGGACATGTTAAAAGATGGCTTGTTAAAAGCATACCTGTTCTGGATGGCAAAAAAGGGATCATTTTTTCACTGATAGTTCCAAAGCTGTTGCTTCTCTGCTTGTTTCTGCTCCCTAAATAAAGGGAGAATTTTTTCTCATTTGAGAATACAGCATTTTTTCTTCATTTTGAAATAGCAAACCACTTGCCATCATTTTTTCTCTATCTGAACAATAAATATGTTGCAGTCTGCTGATCCCAATATAGAAGATGGTTTGGGAGTAGGGATGAGCAAGTGGTCAAATATTTGGGTGTTGGTTACGAGTAGCGAGTTCAATGTAAGTCAAAGGGAAATGCAAGTAATTGTCTGCTGAACCCAAAAAAGTAGTCTGGGGGCCTGAGAAAAAGCCTGAAATGGGTGCATGATTGTTTAACAGGCGGCGGTAAAAAGCCGTTTTTTTAATAACACTGGGGAACACAATTTTTTAGGAGTTAGGTCAGACAACTGATCTTAATTAATTTTTGGATGCTGAATCCAGAAATGATCTCAGTTTTTCTCTATCACGTCAAGTTTTTGAACTATAGGATTTTTGTCTTCTCAAAAATATGTAAACTACTGTACCTAAAAAGTGTTTTTTTTTTTTAAATAGTACAAATATGAACAAAAAATGAAATATATAAGAAATAGGCATGTCTCAGTTGTGACTACTCTTACAAGTTGCCACGTAGCTCTATATGAGTCGAATTGTTATCAGATAACAAGTCTTATTACAGATATCAGTGCAATTGTGTAACTCTGGCAGGTAAGTTGTGGAGGAAAAACATGACGTGCTAGAGAAAAACTGACTACATTTTTGGAATCAGCATGACAATTTTAGTATAAATCAGCTCAAAAACCTAACTCAACAGAAAATTTTTTTCAAATTGTTCCCCAGTGTAATCACTCAGCTGATGCACACTCCCCCCGCCGCCTCCCAGCCCGATCCTAACCTGTTCCCCTCTTTCCCCACAGCCGTGCTTGCTTCCATTATTTGAAATAATAATTTTCTCCTTCAAACTGCTTTCGTCAAAGAATGCTCCTTTTGCAGCAATTCCAGCATTGCAGACCTTTGGCATTCTGGCTGTTAATTTGCTGAGGTAATCTTGAGAAATTTCACCCCATGCATGCTGAAGCCCCTCCCACAAGTTGGATTGGCTTGATGGACACTTTTTGCGTACCATACGGTCAAGCTGCTTCTGCAACAGTTCAATGGGGTTGAGATCTGGTGACTGCGCTGGCCACTCCATTACAGATAGAATACGAGCTGCCTGCTTCTCCCTAAATAGTTCATGCATTATTTGGAGGTGTTCTTTGGGTCATTGTCCTATTGTAGGATGAAATTGGCTCCAATCAAGTGCTGTCCACAGGGTATGGCATGGCGTTGCAAAATGGAGTGATAGCCTTCCTTATTCAAATTCCCTTTTACCTTGTTCAAATCTCCCACTTTACCAGCACCAAAGCAACCCCAGACCATCATACTACCTGCACCATGCTTAATGGATGGCATCAGGCACTTTTCCAGCATCTTTTCAGTTGTTCTGCATCTCATAAATGTTCTGTGCGATCCAAACACCTCAAACTTTGATTCATCTATCCATAAAACGTTTTTTCCAATCTTCCTATGCCCAATGTCTATGCTCTTTTGCCCATATTAATCTTTTCCTTTTATTAGAGAGTCTCAGATATGGCTTTTTCTTAGCCACTCTGCCTTGAAGGCCAGCATCCCGAAGTCGCCTCTTCCCTGTAGATGTTGACACTGGCATGTGTGCTGGTACTATTTAATGAAGCTGCCAGTTGAGGTGCTGTGAGGCGTTGATTTCTCAAACTAGAGACTCTAATGTACGTGTCTTGTTGCTCAGTTGAACAGCGGGGCCTTCCACTTCCTTTTCTGCTCTGGTTAGAGCCTGTTTGTGCTCTCTTCTAAAGGGTAGTAGTACAAACCATTGTAGGAAATCTTCAGTTTCTTGGCAATTTCTCTCATGGAATAGCTATCATTTCTAAGAACAAGAATAGACTGTCGAGTTTCACATGAAAGTTCTCTTTTTCTGGCCATTTTGAGAGTTTCATAGAACAAACAAATGTAATGCTCCAGATTCTCAACTAGCTCAAAGGAAGATCAATTGTATAGCTTCTCTAATCAGCCAAACCGTTTTCAGCTGTGTTAACACAATTGTGCAAGGGTTTTCTAGGATTTACTACACATCCATTAGCCTTCTTACACAGTTAGCAAACACAATGTACCATTAAAACACTGGAAGGGTGGTTGTTGGAAATGGACCTCTATATACCTATGTAGCTATTGCATTAAAAACCAGATGTTTGCAGCTTGAAGAGTCATTTTCCACATTAATAATGTATAGAGTGTATTTCTGATTCATTTAATGTTAGCTTCATTGAAAACAAAGTGTTTTCTTTCAAAACTAAGGAAATTTCTAAATGACCGTAAACTTTTGAACGGTAGAGTACATCCCACTGTCAACCTCTGAAAGTAACATTTAAGATGGACCAATGGGGAGTGCAAAATTCCCTGTTCCCATTTTTAAGACCGTGATGTGATTGCAGTGATAAATGGCACAATTGCCCAGGTGGGCCATTTATATGGATACACCTAAATAAAATGGGAATGAATGGTGATATCAGCTTGATATAATGCCTGAAAGAATAAAGTTACCTTAAAACCAAGCACACCATTGTTTTTCTTATGAAATTATCAATAGGTTTGGTGTGGCACATGTCCCTCTTCCCATTGAAAAAAATAAATCTGGATCCAAAATGGCCAACTTCAAAATGGCCACCATGGTCACCATCCATCTAGACAAGTTTTCCCCCTCCCATATAAAAATGTGCCACAAACAGGGAGTTGATATCACCAACCATTCCCATTTTATTTAGGTGTATCCATATAAATAGCCTACCCTGTAGGATAGAGCTAGCTTTGGTTCCAACCTCCCACATAGCCCACTTAAATAGGAGAAAAATTTACTTTGGCTCATTTATAGAGATGAGCGATGTTCGATTCGAATTGTTCGCCAATCTCAAATTCGAGCTCTTTTTGGCGGTGTTCGAGTCATTCGCCGAATTAGAACAATTTGCTTGAAATTCGACAGTTCTAGTATATGTTTGATAACTCTTCGATCACCAAAAGCTTAATCTTCCTAACCCTAAACCTAGCCCTAATACTGCAAATGAATGTTAATATCCAGTTTGTGTGTATATTGTGCAGTGGGGGCTTGTATCAGAGCTGCAGCAATAAGGTCGTGTTCTTTTTTTTTTTTTTTTTTTCCTAAAGCATGTACAGTGGGGCGGTTCAGGCTGCTAGGCAATCACAGTGCCACACTGCAAAGTGCATTTTTTCACACAACTAATATCATCATTGGCTGTGTCTGTCACATGTCCTAGCCCAATAAAACCCCGCCATCTTAAAGATCGCCACCATTTTGCTGATAGCTGCTGCAGATGTTAGACGGCACCCACGGCTGCTGCTGTGTGCAACCGCTAAACAGTGCAAACTAAAATGTGTTCTCTCTGTCAGCTAGTGAGTGAATACAAAGTTAAATAGATAGGTTTAGGGAATAGGGACTACTAATATCAGCCCTTTTTAGGGCTGCTCCATAGGAGTAGCGATTAGTGATAGGGACTAGGGACTAGTAGTCTATCAGCCCTTTTCAAGGCTATTTCATAGAAGCAGGGACTAGTTTTAATTGCAGCCCTTTTGAGGGCTAGGTTCGAGCAGTCCCTATTAGTTTTTGCAGGCAGGGGTGTATCAGGTGTGTGCCAGTGCTGTGCAAGTCTTTCTCACAGCATCTGGCCACAGTAATATAGCTCTTTGAATCCATTAGGGTAGGTAGTGTAGCACTGCTGTGAAGAAAGCTACACCAACTGTCTTAATTAGGCATTTTTGTTTTGCTGCAGCTAGTCCAGGCACTTTGTTCGGGCTAGTAGCAGACTAGCTGTGTCCCACAGTGGAGTAGCCCACTTGTGAGAGAAGCTACACCTTCAGTGTAGTTGATTCTACTAATTTTTTACTGCAACAAGCAAACCTGTCAGTTTTTGCTTAAAAGCAGTGTTCACTAAACCTTTACTGTAGCCAGGGCCGGCTCCAGGTTTCTGTGGGCCCCCGGGCGAAAAAGTCTCAGTGGGCCCCCTTTAGTACATATCGCGGACTATAATATATATATATTGACGCACACTTACCGCAAGCCCCATAGACAATGCATGGGGCTTGCCACAAACGCGTAGCAAGTGCAGCCCCTAGGCGGAAAATGCGGCAGATGTGGAGTTTTTTACCGCAACTGCCGCATTTTTCAAAAAACGCCTATGTAAAATCAGCCTTACAGGAACAGTGACTGCTGAAACCAGCAAGAGCTGTTTCTGACAGTGAGCATATTACACGTTGTTAGGAGCGGGCTAAGGTGCGTTTGCGTTCCCTTGCGCTTTTTAAAAGTCCCCTGCAAATGCAACATGTTGTATTTTTGTGCGTCCGAGGATTCTTGGTATATACGCAAGCATCCTGAAGCGCACAAATAATGCAAGCAGCTCAATGGAGCCGCAATGCAATATGGGTGGCACCACAGCCAAGCGGAGTGTCTGGCCATCCGGATCTCTCTTTCTCCTCACCTCTCTTCTCGCTGCTCTGGTCTCCTCCGATCGCTCTGCACATATCAGCACAGTCATGACAACATTGTGCCCCTCCATGCTGAGCTGCAGAATGCAGACAGTGGCAGAAGAGACTCTGGAGAAGAATGCTGCTGGCAAAGGCGGCTGGGACAATAGGAGCGGGAGCGGAATCCGCGGGGGGCTACCACTGGTACACATACCTCGTATGCACGCGGCTCCCCTCCATACACCTCGTACGCACACAGCTACGCTCGACACACCTCATACAGATACAGCTCCGCTCCGTACACATGCAGTTCCGTTCCGTACACCTCGTACACATGCAGTTCCGCTCCGGACACCTTGTAAGTGTTTCGACCAGAGCTGGGGTGCGTGGGGTACTCGGTCACCGGGGCTTCTGTGTGGGATGTCACGGGTGGTCGGTATCCCCGGTGCCGTGCCCTGGCGAACAATTGTACCAGGTGTTGTTGGTAAACGGTGGGGGTAAAAGGGGTTATTTACAGGGGGACGTGACGCCACCTGTAGGGTCTGGTAAGGTGGTACCAGCGCTGCCAGCCGGCCACTGAGGTGATGGAGGGGGCAGCAGTGTGTGGTACAGCTCCCCACAGGTGGAGCTTTACCTCAGGGCAGCTATGATGGTATATGAGACGGTGAGGGAGGGCAGTGATGGTAAATGGTGGTGCAGTTCTTACCCCTCTGCTGTAGATGTTGATGATGTTCAGTCCTCTGAGCTGCGGCAGGAAGAATAACAGAAACCAATTCTTGTTTAACTTTGCTTTACTCGGTACCGGCTGATGGCATAACAATACACGGTACAGTTTGGTTTAGGGTGCTGTTACCAACTCAGGATTTCTCTTAAGGAGTCTTTAGATGTTCCTTCTCTGTCTTTCAGGGTTTCTATTCTCTTTCTAGATCTTTCTGTCTTTCCCACCTTGGAAGAGCTCACCCGCCAGTCCTGCAGTCTGTGTCTAGTAGGCTTAAATTGACTATTACCGGTCCAAATGGGAACAGCAGGAACGCACAAGTTTCCCACCTGACACCGGGTTTCAGTCTTTCCTCACTAGTGTAGGACCGTCTTTTGGGCATGAGGGGTGAGGTACCTTGTGGTGCTGTCAGCAACCCGGTCTGGTTGGGCCTGCAGCTCGTCGGCTTCGCAGTCAGGGATGAACTCCTGGCTGCCTCGGTATCCGTGTCACCTGTGAACCCTCAACATGACCAGCTGGTTCCTACCAGTCTAGGTCCGTTGCCATCTGTCCTGGGCCCCCACATATAGTTGTGGTACCCTCCACTCAGCTCAGGCTGCCAGGCGTGACCACACTGTCTGCCTTCCCAACGCCGTCTGAGGTAAATTCTTAACTGTCACTCTAACTCTATCCTAAGCTCCGCCCACCACCTGTGGAACCTACCATAAAGTCAGTTTCCCCTACACTAAGTGGTGTGGTCCTAGGTGAGTGCTAAAAATAGACTCCATAAGCATTAAATCGTAACCTGGCAACTTACAAGTAAAAACACATTTTATATTCAAGTGTAATACCATTCTGTGGCGCATACCTGCAGGGGCGCCACACAAGCATTCGGTTCTGCTCTGTACACCTCGTACACACACGGCTCTGCTCCATACACCTCGTACACTCTGAGCTTCGCTCCGTTATCCTTGCACACTCTCAGCTCCGCTCTGTACGCTTCGTACACACGACTTCACTCCGTATACCTCGTACACACTCGGCTCCGCTCCGTACACCTCACACACTCAGCTCCGCTCCATACACCTCGTACACACTCGGCTCTGCTCCATACACCTTGTACACATTCGGCTCTGCTCCGTACACCTCGTACACACTCGGCTCTGCTCCGTACACCTCACACACTCAGCTCCGCTCCATACACCTCGTACACACTCGGCTCCCCTTTGTACACCTCATACACATGGCTCTGCTCTGTACACCTCGTACACACTCGGCTCTGCTCCGTACACCTCATACACACTCGGCTCTGCTCCGTACACCTCGTACACACTCGGCTCGCCTCTGCTTCGTACACCTCGTACACACTCGGCTCTGCTCCGTACACCTCGTACACACATGGCTACGCTCCGTACACCTAGTACCCACATGGCTCCGCTCCATACACCTAGTACACACTCACCTCTGCTACATTCACACTGTAAATCCCTCCTGACCCCACACATAAACTTCACCTAATTGAGCATCATGGACATGGTGGCCAGCACAGCAGAATCCTGCATACACAGAGGAGCTGATCATGTGAGCCCTGACTCCTCCCCTCCATGTGACATCATCACAGGTCCTGTCAGCACTCAGCACAGAATGTGCAGCTCTGTCGGCTCCAACAGAGGGAGACCTGCAGGAGGCTGCACATGACCTCCATACAAATGAGCCCCCCAGCTGCCCCCTGGATATAGCCCTGGCTATGGGGGCAGTGCTCAGGGCCCCTGAGGCTAGGGTCACACTTGTGTTGTGACCCAGTCAGGTCCTGTCAGCACTCAGCACAGAATGTACAGCTCTGTCGGCTCCCACAGAGGGAGACCTCCGGAGCTGCAGGAGGCTGCACATGACCTCCATACAAATGAGCCCCCCAGCTGCCCCCTGGATATGGCCCTGGCTGTGGGGGCAGTGCTCAGGGGCCCCTGAGGCTAGGGTCACACTTGTGTTGTGACCCTAGCCTGACACAAGTATTTTCGGCTGCAGCGCATAGCGTTTAATGCTATGCGCTGGAGCCCATAGAAACCCGATGTTTACCTTGCCAACCACTGGTTGGCAATGTAAACATCGGGTTTCTATGGGCTGGTTGCTGGCAGCGCATAGCATTAAACGCTCTGCGCTGCAGCAGACAATACCTGCTTCAGGCTAGGGTCACAACACAAGTGTGACCCTAGCCCTCAGGGGCCCGGTGGGCCCCCTCCAAGCATTCGGGCCCCGGCACTTGCCCGGGTGCGCCGGGTGCTGACGCCAGGCCTGACTGTAGCCCACGTTTAATACAACCAAATGCACCTTGAGTGTAGTTCATTCTACTACTTTTTTACTTTTTTACTTTTTTTTGTGAGTCAAGGCGAAGTAATGATGTGCACTGATGCCCAGAAGCTTTTGGAGTCGGATCCAGGCCCAGATAAAGAAGGTTCTGAGCAAGCATAATGTAGACCCTCATTCATAAAGTGTCAACTGCACCTTGGAGATCTTGTGAGCCCTTCTGCATACGACTCGACTCCTCCTGTACTTCCTCCTCCTCCTCTAGTGCCACCACCTGACTCCAAATACTGTTTAAAGTGTGCTCCAGCATGTAAATGATGTGAATAGTCATGCTGATAATGGCATAATCATCACTAAACATCTTCGTCGACATTTCAATACTGCACAGAATGGTGCATATGTCCTTCATTTCAGACCACTCCAGCTGTGTGATTTGCCCCACCTCTGGATCTCGTAGGCCCAGGTTATACGTCATGACATATTGCACCAGGGCTCGTCGGTGCTGCCACAGTTGCTGCAACATGTGCAGAGTTGAATTACATCGTGTCGGCACATCATATTTCAGCCGGTGAACTGGCAGGCCGAACGACTTCTGTAGAGATGCAAGGCATTGAGCTACGGGATTCGAACGGCGGAAGTGAGCACACAGCGACCGTGCCCTCTGCTGATAACCATCTAGGGATGGAGAGTGTGCAAAAATTTGCTGGATAACCAGGTTTAAGACGTGAGCCATGCAAGGCACATATGTCACATTGCCCCAGCGGAGGGCTGCACCCAGCATTGCAGCATTGTCACACACGGCCTTCCCTGGCTGCAGGCTCAGTGGACACAAGCATTGATGAAACTCGGTTTTCACAGCAGACCCCAAATCCTCAGCTGTGTGAGTCACATTTCCCAGACATTTCAAGGTAAAGACCGCCTGATGCCATTGAGCCCTGCTGCCATCATAGTAAGGAGGTGTGCAGGATTCCTTGTGCGCGATTAGAACGTGGGTGGCATTACCAGACAGGCTTTGGGTGCAGGTGGAGGACTGAGACGAGGTTGAGGAGGCAGAAGCAGTGTAGAAACTTCTACATACAGGGGATTGACGCACAACTCGAGGGGATTGCAAGACTTGGACAGCAGCCCCTTCTCCTGCTGTCTTCATAGTTACCCAGATTTTTTGGCCGCTACTTACATTTTAGTGACAAATCTTACAGATAACATGGGGAGACTAAAGTCTTGTGGATTTTGGAATGTGCTGCATGAAAGTCACCTCACCAACCAAAAACTGCACCAAATACTCATCGTCTGCACAAGGCCTTCCAGATACTGAGGTAAAACGCACCAATTTACCATCATCTGCAAATGGCCTTACTGATACTGAAGTGAAACACACCAAATAATCATCATCTGCACATGGCCTTACAGATACTGAAGTGAAACGCACCAAATAATCATCATCTGCATATGGCCTTACAGATACTGAAGTAAAACACACCAAATAATCATCATCTGCAAATGGCCTTACAATACTGAAGTGAAACGCACCAAATAATCATCATCTGCACATGGCTTTACAGATACTGAAGTGAAACGCACCAAATAATCATCATCTGCACATGGCCTTACAGATACTGAAGTGAAACGCACCAAATAATCATCATCTGCATATGGCCTTACAGATACTGAAGTGAAACGAACCAGATAATCATCATCTGCACATGACCTTACAGATACTGAAGTGAAACGCACCAGATAATCATCATCTGCACATGGCCTTACAGACACTGAAGTGAAATGTACCAGATAATCATCATCTGCACATGGCCTTACAGATACTGAAGTAAAACACACCAAATAATCATCATCTGCACATGGCCTTACAGATACTGAAGTAAAGCACACCAAAAAATCATCATCTGCAAATGGTCTTCCATATACTGAAGTGAAACGCACCAAATACTCATTTTCTTGACGTGGCCTCACAGATACTGAAGTAAAACTCAACAGCTACTCATCATATGCATGATGCCTTACAAGTACTGTAGTAAAAACTGATTTTGGAAGGGCGTGTCATGCCTATATCTGTGTCTCCTCCCCCTTTTACTCATCTATCTCTTTTATTTTCGCATTTTTATATGTAGTTTTCACTTTTCCATATGTTTGTTGTATCTTCTGAGTGGTTTGTCACCTTTTGGACACTTTAGAAGGTGTTTTCTATATGTTTTCTATGTGTTTGAATGTGTTTGTGTTTGGCTGCCATTGTTTTCAATGGGATTCAACGGTGTTCGACGAACATTCGACGAACAAACGCCCAATTCGGCGAACCGAATCTAATTAGAACACTAGGGTGGTGGCTCATCTCTACTCATTTATTTATTTTAGTCAATATTAGTGATGAGTGGACCCATCAATATTCGAGTTCAAAAGTTTCGGCCAGACTAAAAAAAGTTTGGTTCGGGAACTGGACTTGACCTATGGTTAACTTCACACAATTAACCCCATACAAGTCTATGGAGACCCAAGTTTCAGTGCTGAAAATGGCTTTAAAATAGTTGTAGTAAGGGCAAGGGGGCTGCAAATGCAAGTAAAACAGGGGTAAGAGTAGGTCAATTGTCCTGAAAACAAATAGGTAAATTACCTAAAGAGGTTTTGTCACCATAGCAATCATTGTTAAATAGCAGGTAAATAAAGAAACTAAATATCTGTAACTGACACCACATAAAGACAGATTTCAGAGGTTCCCTATAGAGCAAGAAAGTTAATAAAAGACCCAAGACTGTTTTCACAGTTCACCCACACATCCAAGATTAACCATAAGAAACTGATGGCTGTCCAAATTCAGAAAGAGGAAAGAAATTGAAGTTCACTTGATTGGTTCTGAATGTGGGAGCTCTCATCTGCCCGCTAATACACTTCTGAAGTCAATCGAAGGACTCCCGGCTGAGATTTCTGCTTTCCAACGGACTCGAGCAGCATACCATAGGAGCCTACCAGATCCTAAGTGATCGATGTTCCATTGTATAAAGATACACTATAGGTGAGTGTGCTTGCCTATAATTTACATATATATAAAACCTCTACACTTAGGTCTGCGCCTTCTGCTTTTTTATCCCCTCTAGACCTACCGCCTAAGGTCTCGTGTGTACATCCAAGATTGTCAGAGTTTCATCACAGAGCTGAATCAGGGGCAGGAGAAGGTGCAAGTGGAGGATAAGCAGGGCCGGCCCTTGGCATGTGCGAGTCGTGCGGCCGCACAGGGCGCCACGCTCCAGGGGGCGCCGCAGGGAGACAGCTGTCATTGTTATTTGCTGCCCTGCTCCCGCTCCCAGGGGCTTTGCTAGATCTGTGCGCTGCTAGTAGACAGAGGACGGCATCCGCAGGGGCGCCCGGTGGTAGCGCGGGCTCCCTGCTGATGCCACTCTCTCTACTATAGTCCTGGCCGCTGCCGCCGCGTTATCCCCCCCCACCCTGCAGTGTGAGCCCACCTGTGGAGCTGCACAGGCCTGTGCTTACAGGACCTGTGATGATGTCAATGAAGGGGGAGGAGTCAGGGATCACATGATCAGCATCTCCGACTATGCAGGGCAGCTTCCACCAAGCAAAAAGTGAAGAGGTAAAGAAATGAGTTTGTGAAAAGAGGTGAGTTTGTGTGGGATCAAGAGGGATGTATAGTGTGAATGTAGCAGAGCTGCGTGTGTATGAGGTGTAAGGAGTGGAGCCGAGTGTGTACAAGGTGTATGGAGCTGAGTGTGTATGAGGTGTTCGGAGCGGAGCCGAGTGTGTATGAGGTGTATGAAGCGGAGTCGCGTGTGCACGAGGTGTACGGAGCGGAGCCGAGTGTGTATGAGGTGTACGGAGCGGAGCCGAGTGTGTATGAGGTGTACAGAGCGGAGCCGTGTGTGTACGTGGTGTACGGAGCGGAGCCGCGTGTGTACGGAGCGGAGCCGCGTGTGTACGGAGCAGAGCCGCGTGTGTACGTGGTGTACGGAGCGGAGACGTGTGTACGAGGTGTACAGAGCGGAGCCGAGTGTGTACGAGGTGTACGGAGCAGAGCCGTGTGTGTACGAGGTGTACGGAGCAGAGCCGTGTGTGTACGAGGTGTACGGAGCTGAGCCGAGTGTGTACGAGGTGTACGGAGCTGAGCCGAGTGTGTACGAGGTGTACAGAGCGAGGTGGTAGGTGGGTGTGGTCGGAGTGAGCCGAGTGTGTACGAGGTGTACGGAGCGTGAGCCGAGTGTGTACGAGGTGTACGGAGCTGAGCCGAGTGTGTACGAGGTGTACGGGTGAGCCGTGTGTACGAGGTACGGAGGAGCCGAGTGTGTACGAGGTGTACGGAGCGGAGCCGAGTGTGTACGAGGTGTACGGAGCTGAGCCGAGTGTGTACGAGGTGTACGGAGCGGAGCCGAGTGTGTACGAGGTGTACGGAGCGGAGCCGAGTGTGTACGAGTGTGTACGGTGTGTACTGGAGCTGAGCTGTCGAGGTGTCTGCAGGTACGGGTGTACGGAGCGAGCCGAGTGTACGAGGTGTGAGCGGAGCCGATGTGTACGGTGTCAGAGGGAGCCGAGTTGTGTACGAGGTGTACGAGCAGAGAGTGTGTACGAGGTGTACTGGAGCGAGCATCGTGTGTACGAGGTGTACGAGCGAGAGCCCGTGTGTGTACGAGGTGTATGGAGCGGAGCCGACATGTGTACGAGGTGTATGGAGCGGAGCCGATGTGTGTACGAGGTGTATGGAGCGGAGCCGAATGTGTATGAGGTGTATGGAGCGGAGCCGAATGTGTACGAGGTGTATGGAGGAGCCGAGTGTGTATGAGTGTATGGAGTGAGCAGGTGTACGATGTATGAGCAAGGTGGTACATGTGGAGGATGTGTATTGTACTATATGTCATGCTTTAAGTGTGCAATATACTATACGGAGGACTGTGGCGTGCATTATACTAAATGGAGGACTTTGGGTGTGCATTCTAGATAGAGAACTGTGTGGGTGCATTATTCTATATGGAGAAATGTGGGGGTGCATTATTCTATATGGAGGTCTGTGGGTGTGCAATCTTGTATATAAAAGCCGGAAGGATTTGTGACCTCACATCCGTCACTTTGTCCCAACGTCCGGCAGAGCTATACCCGCTCAGGGTGAGCCAAGATGGCGGCCGTAAGCGGGAGCCGGGACTCATAGAGCCCGCTACGCTTATGGCAGCCCCTAACACATACACACACCACACACACAACACACGCACACACAGTCGCCTATACTTACCACCTCTCCTCCGTCTTCTCCACCGCCGACATGTCGCCGCCCCTGGAGAACTGGATCCAATACGGCGTCCGGGAAGTCTCACGAGACTTCCCGGACGCCATATTGGATCCATGGCTCCAGGGGTGGCGACATACTTTCTCCAAGATGGCATCCGGGAAGTCTCGCGAGAGTTCCTGGACGCCATATTGGATCCAGTCCTGGGTGCAGCGACATGTCGGGACTCAGGAAGACGCAGGCGTCAGGGAAGAAGCAGGGACGGTGGTAAGTATATCGGAGTGTGTGTCCGTCCGCCCCACCGCTGACCACTCTGCCCACCGCTGACCACTCTGCCCTGCGCTGACCACTCTGCCCACACAGCGCCGCTGCGCTGACCACTCTGCCCACACAGCGCCGCTGCGCTGACCACCCTGCCCACACAGCGCCGCTGCGCTCACCACCCTGCCCACACAGCCCCGCTGCACTGACCACCCTGCCCACACAGCGCCGCTGTGCTGACCACCCTGCCCATACAGCGCCGCTGTGCTGACCACCCTGCCCACACAGCGCCGCTGCACTGACCACCCTGCCCACACAGCGCCGCTGCACTGACCACCCTGCCCACACAGCGCCGCTGTGCTGACCACTCTGCCCACCGCACTCGCTGCTAACCACTGAGCCACCGCGCAGTGCTAACCACTGAGCCACAGCCCAGTGCTAACCACTGAGCCACCGCGCAGTGCTAACCACTGAGCCACCGCGCAGTGCTAACCACTGAGCCACCGCGCACTGCTAACCACTAAGCTGCCTTACAGTGCTCCATCCACCCTCACCCCGCCGCTTTGTCCTCCATCATCCTCCTCCCACCACTCTGTACTCCGTCCTCCCCCTGCCTGTACCATTCCATCATCCTCCATCGCTTCCTCCTCCTTCCTTTGTCCGCCTCCTCTCCACCACTCCATCCTCCCCCTGCCTGGGCTGCTCCATCCTCCTCCACCCCACCGCTTCGTCCTCTGTCCTCCTCCTGCCGCTCTGTTCTCCCCCTGCCGCTCTGTCCTCCCCCTGCCGCTCTGTCCTCCCCCTGTCGTTCTGTCCTCCCCCTGCCTGTGCCGCTCCATCCTCCCCCACCGCTTCCTCCTCCTTCCTTTGTCCTCTTCACCTCCACCACTCCATCCCCGTCCTCCCCCTGCCCGTGCTGCTTCGTCCTCCCCCACCTCGCTGCTTCATCCTACACCCTCCTCCCTCCCGCCACTCTGTGCTTAGTCCTCCCCATGCCGCTTCGTCCTCCCCCTGCCTGTGCCACTCCATCCTCCCCCACCCCACCGCTTCCTCCTCCTTCCTTTTCCTTCCTCACCTCCGCCACTCTATCCTCCGTCCTCCCCCTGCCTATGCTGCTCTGTTCTCTCCCACCCCGCCGCTTCATCCTGTCCTCCACCCCCCCCACCGCTCTGTGCTTCATCCTCCCCCTGCCGCTCCATCCTCCCCCTGCCTGTGCCGCTCCATCCTCCCCCACCGCAACGCTTCCTCCTCCTTCCTTTGTCCTCCTCCCCTCTGCCACTCCATCCTCTGTCCTCCCCCTGCCTGTGCTGCTCCATCTTCCCCCACCCCGCCGCTTCATCCTCCGTCCTCCTCCCCCTGCCGCTCTGTGCTCCATCCTCCCCCTGCCGTTCCTTCCTCCCCCTGCCTGTGCTGCTACATCCTCCCACACCCCGCCGCTACCTCCTCTGTCCTCCATCCTCCTCCCCCTGCTGTTCTGTCCTCCCTCCTCCCCCCTGCCACGCCGTTCTTCACCGGCCGCTCCTTCTTCAAAGTTCCTCCCAATTCAGCCCTCACCGCCTTCCCCATGCAATCTCTATTTCTATATTCTAAAATACCCGATGCGTTAGAATCGGGCCACCGAGAGTTCCCGGACGCAATATTGGATCCAGTCCTGGGTGTGGCGACATGTCGGCAGATCAGAGGACTCAGGAAGACGCAGGTGGCAGGGAAGAAGCGGGGACGGTGGTAAATATATCGGAGTGTGTGTCTGTGTGTGTGTGTCCGTCCCCCCCACCGCTGACCACCCTGCCCACGGCACTGCGCTGACCACCCTGCCCACGGCACTGCGCTGCCCACTCTGCCCACGGCGCTGTGCTGACCACTCTGCCCACGGCGCTGTGCTGACCACTCTGCCCACGGCGCTGCGCTGACCACTCTGCCCACGCACTCACTGCTAACCACTGAGCCACCGCACTCACTGCTAACCACTCAGCCACCACGCAGTGCTAACCACTGAGCCACCACCCAGTGCTAACCACTGAGCCACCGCGCAGTGCTAACCACTGAGCCACCGCGCAGTGCTAACCACTGAGCCACCGCGCAGTGCTAACCACTGAGCCACCGCACAGTGCTAACCACTGAGCAACCGTATACTCTGCTACCCACTGAGCCACCTGTATACACACAATTCATTTCATCGCACTCCCCTAACTATTAGTAAATAAACTATATATGGATTCTAGACTACCCGATTCTTTAGAATCGGGCCGCCATCTAGTATACTATATGTAGGACTGTGGTGGTGCATTATTCTATATTGAGGACTATGGGGGTGCATTATATTATATGGAGGTCTATTGGGGTGCATAATATATGGAGGAATTTGGGGGTGCAATATACTATGTGGAATACTATGGGGGGGGTTCTGTCAGGGATCAAATCTTGCTGGAGACTAGTCAGAAAGTCTGTTCCCTGAAGGCTTCTCCCTGCTGACTGCCTTGAGTGACCGGTCTCTCCGTATACACGCAAATGGGGTGAATTCACCAGGGACTAGCCTTTCTTGCTACTCTCCTATCTGTCTCGGTCCCCAGAAGCTTTTGGAGTATGTTATTATTTGAAATGCTGCATTATTTAAGAGTCAACACCTCTATATACAGCAGATAAAACAGGATCCACCATTCACAATAGATGATGTCACAGCTCACCTCCTCCTCCTGTACAATGACTGATAACACCTCTATATACAGTAGATAACACAGGATCCACCATTCACAATAGGTGATATCACAGCTCACCTCCTCCTGTACAATGACTGATAACACCTCTATATACAGTAGATAACACAGGATCCACCATTCACAATAGGTGATATCACAGCTCACCTCCTCCTCCTGTACAATGACTGAGAACACCTCTATATACAGTAGATAACACAGGATCCACCATTCACAATAGGTGATATCACAGCTCACCTCCTCCTGTACAATGACTGATAACACCTCTATATACAGTAGATAACACAGGATCCACCATTCACAATAGATGATATCACAGCTCACCTCCTCCTGTACAATGACTGATAACTCCTCTATATACAGTAGATAACACAGGATCCACCATTCACAATAGGTGATATCACAGCTCACCTCCTCCTGTACAATGACTGATAACCTCTATATACAGTAGATAACACAGGATCCACCATTCACAATAGGTGATATCACAGCTCACCTCCTCCTCCTGTAAGATGACAGGTAACACCTCTATATATGGGAGGGTTGGTAATGACAGGTGGGAGAGGATATAGGTCTTGGGTCCCTGATTTTTTCTGACCCTAGCATAGCAACGCCCCTCCCTGCTCTCCTTGAAGACCATGAATAGATCATGTACAAACATGTATGCTCATGTGTTCTGAGTAAGTAATGGCGTGGGGGCGCCATAAGGCAAATTCGCACAGGGCACCATTCAACATAAGGCCGGCCCTGAGGATAAGGGTAAGTTGGACATGGCCGTGGTGGTCAAACAGGTATTAGACAACTTTTTAAATGTTTTTTGGGGGTTTTCCTTTATTTATGAACTTACAAGAAGCTCTAAATGTTCCAAAACATAAAAAAGGAACCTAAGAGGAGCAGTAGGACGAAGTGCAGTAGGATCAGGTGGATGTGGATGTGTGCGTCAAAGAGGCATTAACTAACTGTTTTATGGAAGGTTTTTTTTTATTATTCTTTTGGTTTTTGTTTTGTTTTTTGTATTTTTTCCCTTGTAAATGAACATAACGTGAATCAACCTGTCACCCCCACCCCCAAAACAAAAATAAAGGAACCGCAGGGAAGGTGGAAGAAACGTTAGCCAACTTTTTTTTTTATGGGGGTTTCCATTGTTTATGAACATGAACTATAATGAAGCTCGAACCCCTCAAAAATAAATTAACCCAGAGAAGGATGTGTAGGTCAAAGTGTAGTAAGTTCAAGTGGACGTGTCATTATTGGTCAAAGAAGAGTCAGCCAATTTTTTTTGTTTATCTTATTTATGGGGTGGTTGTGGTTTTTCTTTTATTCATAAACATAACATAAATTAAACTCTAACCCCTTCTCCCAAAACAAAAAAAGGAACCTGGAAAAAGAGAAGGAGATCGAAGTGGAGTAGATTCTGGTGGACCTATCGGTGTTGGTCAAAGAGACAGGGGAGGAGAAGGTGGTAGCTGATCATTTGTTTAGTGGGTTTGCAATGTGATATTTTTCTTAGTGGTTACTGTATTGTTAGTGTATCCAAAACATTGTGAATGGCAAGTAGAGTCTACCAATGTCTAGTTGTGGGTTGTATATTTGTCTACTCAAACAAAGATATGGACAGTTCCGTTGTAATCCATCACTTATTCATTTAATGAAGTCTGTTTGTCCAGTTTAGTTGAGGATGCATCTGTCTGTGATGACTTCTCCTGGCTGTGCTGAACACACATTCAAACTGTACACTTGCAGCAAGGGAGGCTGCACGATGAAGGCATGTAAGCTCAGGCCATGTATTCAATTTCATGACCCAGAAATTAAATGGTGCAGAACCATCAGGTAGCAATGTGAGATGTGTGTAAATGTACTCTTCCACAATTTTAGGTAAGCTAACCTCTGACTCCTGGTAATACACATCACAGGATACATTGTTGCAGGATGGTGTGTCATGCTGAATATGAATTTTTGCCACATTGGAGTAATGATAACCCTCCCTTTCGAGGTGGAACTGATACAACAGCTGTATTATCAACTTCTTATTACTCCTCCGCTTTGTTCTTGCACCGAGCCTCCGCTGTCTTTTAGGAATGCCACTGGGAGAGCCGCTAACAGCTGGCACTTATATTCACACATTTTTCGATCCCACTCCAGTGGAAAAGTAGAAATGTCTTAGTAGCATGGAATCAGCATGGTTGCCACCTAGTAATTATTGTTGCCACTGTCAAAATCCTGACAACAAGAGGGAAGTTGCAGATGCACAATGGCATGTATTGGCTCATGTGTGCCAGGTCGCCTAGAGTCAACAACAGACTGTCCTCAGTCACAAGTGTGTGCACTGGCTCCTTTGTATCACCCCAGCCATAGGTCAGTGATGCCTCTGACCAAGCTTCTTTACCACTCTGCTGAAATTAAGGAAGTAGAGTGCACATAGGGTGGAAAAAGTGATATCATGGGTGACAATACACAGTTGGTGCACTCACTCACTCACTTTATAGGTTGTGAAAATTCACAACCCTTTGTAGAATATGGAAGAAACCAGTAGTGGCTGCAGACCCCCGTGGGTGCCAATATCATGGAGGATGAGGAAAAAGACAGGTTTTTCAATGTATCCGCGTTGAACACACAAGGTCAGAAATATTCTTGAAAGCCTTATTGTGTCGACACCTTTCTTGACAAAGCTGCCACTTCCTCAGGGTCAAAGAATTACAGTATCTGTTTATAGCAATGGTTTTAAACAAGACATTAATGACATCATGATTACAAACAAACTAGACATCACTTCCTGTGGAAACGCCCCCTTCAATGTCAAAATGTCATAGCCAGTCACAATAGCTTTATATCAAAATCTAACCTCTGATAAAATGCATTAAAAATCTAAACAATCAATCTTTAATATAAAAAAATTGTAAAAAATGTGTAAAAACCTATAATCACTATATATTAAAATTTCATAAAAATAGAGTTGACTGCAATCAGACCCACAGGTTTTAGGCAAGCTTTAACACTGAAAGATTTCCATTACCACTAAGCTGTCTTTCCACTTGTCAGGAATGGTTGTATTTAATTCTTAAGGGCTCTACCTACTCAAGCGTTACACTGACAAAACATCCCATAGATGGACATTTATCTCTTGTAAAATAAACATATTAATATACTATATCTCTCAGAAATGTCTGCATCTTAAAGACTCCCCAGTTCTATAAAGGGGCAGTGAGGTCCTTAGGAATTGACCGATTGTTCAGTCAATGCATTTCCATTAGATGTCTGACATTATTCACTCACAAGCTCCTAGAGTGATACAATCCACCACTGGATCTCCGCGGGAGGCAGTAAGACCATTCGGGAGAAACCCCAAACAGTCACCACATCCAAACACGGACCCCCATGTGGGTTCGCTCACCCACCAGGCCGGACAAGGAAAAATGTCAGGCTGCCAAGGACAAGAGGATGCAAAGGACAGCTTCACAAAAGAGATCTACCAACTCATTAAGGCCTTTAGGATGGATGGTATCTAGTTGTATATCCAATATACTGCTCTCCTATTTAGATACTGTATTCTGTTTGGGGTATCTGCTGGTATATGATCTATAGGCGTAACTCGTAGTGAGGCTTTGTTCCCATTTTTTTTGCGACAAGTCATGTTTCAGATGTCCTTTGAGATATTGTGTCTATGTGAGTTGATCCTTCTATGTAGAAGCTGTGTAGTGCGTCCCACATATTGTTTTCCACAGCAACAATCAATAAGATAAATCACAGTTTTGTCAATTAAATTCACATAGATTTATTTCACAGCATTTAAAATCTGTAGCTCATAATTATAAGTTGGATACAGATAACTTTCACAGCTTCAATCTACAAGGTTTCTTATCTGTCCACTTTGCCAGAAGAAATGTAAAAAATTGTAAATCATTCTGTATAAGTTCAATAACATGATTTTCACATTGTGAACAAGTATGACTGATATTTGGAGAATGGCAAGCACAGGTCACTGATGCTAAACCGTTTATCCTGAACATTCTGCTTATGGAGTGTAAGCTGAAAGGAAGCTAAGCCTCAGTTGGCAGACAGCATGATGTGTTCAACAGTTACACTGCCTGATCTCAAACGTTATGCACTTCACAGGCCCAGCATTGAGTATATGTTAAAGAATTAATATTAACATTTTATTTGAAAATAAAAAATGTCTTATTAATTAAAATCTGATCATTTAAACCCTATAATTAAATTCAGGCTCAACTAATTAACTTCTACATAACCAGGCAAATTTTTTAAAATTTTGCTTTTTCAGAATCCCCCCATCTCTGTTTTTCCAAGAGTAATAACTTTTTAAATTTTTTACATAACATTTACATTTTTTACATGAGGGCTTGTTTCTTGAGGGATGAGTAGTATTTTGGAGTATCACCATTCATTTCAACATATAATGTCTGGAAAGAGACAAAAAAAAATCCCTCATTGCGCCATTATTTATTTTTTTCAGTAAAAATAGACTTGTCAACATGATATCCCAGGTCAGCACATTCACAGGTCAAAGAAAACATATAGAATTTTATTTTTTTCTTAAGTAAGTTAAGTAAAGTTAAAATGGGAAATTTGAAAAAAAAAGTGTTGACTTTTTTTTTTAGACCCATGATTAATTTCATATTACTAAAGGAGGACAACAGATGCTATTTGCCTGTGATATTTAGTGCCCTTTGCCAAACAGAACTGCCCCCGTCACCCACAACACACAGGATCTGGATTTCATGCACGTACACTTGAAAACCATAGTGGCATGGTGGGACATCAGCTCTGTTGCACCATTTGGCCTATGCATTTCTATGAGTCACATAAATGCACGGTCTACTAGGGGCATCAGTCAACATACAGCACAGACCAAACCTGCACATGAAGAGAATGTGTCTAAGGGTACTTTCACACTAGCGTTTTTTTGAAATCGCGGCAGATGCCGTGAATAAAACGCATCTGCCGCGATTACCGCATAACCGCTGCACTTGCAGCACAGGTGCGGCAAGCCCCATACAAAGTCTATGGGGGCTTGCGGCAGGTGCGGCAAGTGCGGTATCGGCACTTGCCGCAGGTGCGGCCGCGAAAAAAACGCAGCTGACCGCGGTTTTTTTTCGCGGCCGCACCTGCCGCAAATGCCGAAACCGCACTTGCCGCATCTGCCGCACCCTTACCGCAAGCCCCATAGACATTGCATGGGGCTTGCCGCAACTGTGCCGCAAGTTCAGCGGTAATCGCGGCAGATGCGTTTTTTTCACCGCATCTGCCGCAAATTTCAATAAACCGCTGATGTGAAAGCAGCCTAGGTAAGTATTTTTTTTATTTGACCATAATACTATATGGGAAGGCAATAGTGAAAAAAGAGTAACTTCAGATCACCGTATAGATAGTCTGAATAAGAGACTGGTTCCAATCCGAGAATGAAAGCAGTTTAGGAACAAAATTCAGACTCAACCATTACACGTTTCAAACTGCATCTTGGTTCTTAGGCATGACGGAGCGCGTAATGGTTGACTCTCTGTCCTGCCTTAAATTTTTAACATCGTTTAAATAAATGGACTTTTGAAAGTTTCAAATAAAGCAACGGACAATGTTGCTGGGTTTCTTCTCTAAACATCTTAAATTGGAAGACAGTGGAGTCTCTCATACTGTGTATGGTCTCAGGGGACCATCATACAATGTAGCAGGTGGGAGTATCATACTATAGAGAGCATAAATCATGAAGGACAATGTTAAAAGTACAGGTGAAAATAGTGAACTTTGTCAATATCTTATTAGTTTCATTTACTTCTTTCTCCTACTGGATTTCTAATTAATTCTCAAAAATTTCAATTTAGGGGTAACATCTTCACTGATTACAGATTTTCCCATTATTGAAATAGTGATGGCGTTTGGGGTTTAATAAAATAAAGAAAAGTAACTGTCATTTCAGGAGAATGTGCAAGATAATATCTGTTTTTGCTTCTATCTCATCCACGTTCCCCTCTAAATAGAATTTTAAAAGTACCAAGTGTCATCTGTCTTTAACCCATTAAGGACCATGCCACTTTGTATGCTAAAGACCAAGACTCATTTTTCAATTCAGACCAGTGTCACTTAATAATGTAATAATTTTAGAACGCTTCAACGGATTCCAGTGATCTAAGCTTTTCTTGACATATTGTACTTTATGATAGTTGTAAATGTTCAATATTATTTATGTTTATATAAGAAAATATTGGACATTTGGTGAAAATTTAGAAAATGTAGCAATTTTCAAACTTTGAATGTTTATACCCTTAACCCCTTCATGTTTAGGAACATCATAGGCCGCCTCACTCCCTTTGATGTGCACTCACATGCTGAGCTTGCATCTTCACCCACATATGTCAGCTTATCTGATCATCTGACATGTGCAGTTAACAGGAACGATCGGGTCAGCAATCCGATCGAAACTGGTAACCCTTTACATCATGCTGTAAATTGCTGACAGCATGATCTAAAGCACCATGGTGGGGACTGCACTGTTCCCACTCACTTTTGAGGTCCCATTATGTGATCACAGGTCCTCGATGCATTGCAATGGCAGCCCGGCATCCTGTGAGGACCCCAGAAGCTGTCGTGCCTCACTTGCTGTGGATACCTGGCAAGCGCCTGCATGCACAGAAATTGATAATTTCTCCTGTTCAGAGCTGTGGATCATAGCAGCTGTGAACAGGTGACGTGATCGCACTGTGCAGTGTTGAGGCACCCTATGAGACAGTGTAAAATAAAGTAAAAGTAAAAAAAAGTTCTTAAAAATTTGAAAAGAAAACTAAAATTCAAATCATCCCCCTTGTGACCTATTGAAAATAAAACTATTCAAAATGAAAAATACACATATTTGATATCGCTATGTTCAGAAATGCATGATCTATCAAAATATAAAATCAATCAGCTCTGTAAGCTACATAACAGAAAAAAAGTCAAAATTACATCTTTTTGGTTGCCACAACATTGCAGTTGAATGCAATAACAGGTGATCAAAACATTACATCTACCCAAAAATTGTATAATTAGAAGCGCAAAAAGCAAGTTATCACACAGCCTCAGATCTTGAAAAATGAGAACGCTACGGGTTGGAAAATGGGGCCAAAAGAGTAATTCTTTTTCTTTAAAAATTTCAGAATTTTTTTTCACCACTTACGGTATATAGAAGTATACATGTTTTGTATTACCGTATATACTCGTGTATAAGCCGAGTTTTTCAGCCCAAAAATTGGGCTGAAAAGTCCCCCCCTTGGCTTATACACGAGTCACTCGGTATGCTGTAGGGGGGGGGCTGCACCGGTGGCTGGAGGAGGCAGGAGGGGGCCGCGGTGACCGCAGGCGGTCACGTGGGTCCGCCTCATTAGTGCAATGAATATGCACGGCATCCCCCCATCCACCAGCGGCGGGGGGATGCCGTGCATATTGCACTACACAGGCCCCCACCAGTAACACACAGCCCCCCCTCCTTAGTATGTCCCCCCCAGGCTGCGGCACCTGTTAAAATAACAAACTTTCATACATCACCTCTCCGCGCAGCTCCTCCGCTCCTCCGGTCCCGGCTTCTTCTTCTTGCTTCCGGTGTCATGTGACCGGGCGCAGGAGATGACGTCATTTCCTGCGCGCGGTCACAGAAGCCGGCACAAGAAGGAAGAAGAAGCCGGGACCGGAGGAGCGGAGGAGCTGCGCCGGAGAGGTGATGTATGAAAGTTTGTTATTTTAACAGGTGCCGCAGCCTGGGGGGGGGACATACTAAGGAGGTAGGGCTGTGTGTTACTGGTGGGGGGCAGTATACCACCACTGGCGGGCCTGTATACTACCACTGGGGCTGTATATACCTCTGGGGCTGCTGGATACTACCACTGGGGCTGTATATACCTCTGGGGCTGCTGTATACTACCACTGGGGCTGTATATACCTCTGGGGCTGCTGGATACTACTACTGGGGCTGTATATACCTCTGGGGCTGCTGTATACTACCTCTGGGGCTGTATATACCTCTGGGGCTGCTGGACACTACCACTGGGGCTGTATATACCTCGGGGGCTGCTGTATACTACCACTGGGGCTGTATATACCTCTGGGGCTGCTGGATACTACCACTGGGGCTGTATATACCTCTGGGGCTGCTGTATACTACCACTGGGGCTGTATATACCTCTGGGACTGCTGGATACTACCACTGGGGCTGTATATACCTCTGGGGCTGCTGTATACTACCTCTGGGGCTGCTGTATACTACCTCTGGGGCTGCTGTATACTACCTCTGGGGCTGCTGTATATACCTTTGGGGCTGCTGTATACTACCTCTGGGGATGCTGTATACTACCACTGGGGCTGCTGTATATACCTCTGGGGCTGCTGTATACTAACTACTGGAGCTGCTGCTGTATATACCACTGGGGCTGCTGCTGTATACTACCACTGGGGCTGCTGTATATTCCTCTGGGGCTGCTGTATACCACACTGCTGGGGGCTGTATACCTGTGCTGGGGTCCACCCTCAGCTTATACACGAGTCAATAGGTTTTCCAGGTTTTGGGGGCAAAAGTAGGGGGGTCGGCTTATACACGGGTATATACGGTAACAAACTCATACCACCCCAAGTCATCATACTGACTTGTCTGTTTTTCATATAGCGAACATGATAAATAAAAAGCCCGCAAAAAATCATGAAATTGTAATTTTATTGCAATTTCACTGCATTTGGAATTTTTTTTTACTGTGTTTCAGTACACTATATGGTAAAATGAATGATGTAATTCAAAAGTACAACTCGTCCTGCAAAAAAACGCAAAAAACAAGCCCTCATATGCCTATATTGAAAGACAAATAAAATAAGTTATGGCTCTTGGATGAAGACGAGGAAACATGAAAAATGAAAAACAGAAAATCGTTGAGTGGTAAAGGAGTTAAACCAGATCTTTATATAGCAAAATAGTTAATAAATATAATTTATCACATATCTACTTTACACAAGCACCATTTTTTAAACATACTTGTTTTTGTTAGGAAGTTAGAATGGTTAAAAGTTTATCAGCAATTTCTTATTTATCCAACAAAACTTACCAAATAATTCTTTTTAGTGACCAAATCCCATTTGAAGGGACTTTTAGAAGCACCTAAAAACACCCGAAAGTGACACCATTAAAAAACTGCACCCTTTCAGACTTCTCAAAACCATGTCCAGGAAGTTTATTAACCTTTCAGGTGCTTCACAGAAACTAAAGCAAAGTGGAAGGAAAAAATGAAAACTGTTCTTAATTCCACAAAAATGTTACTTTAGCCCCAAATTTTGCATTTTCACAAGGGTAACAGGAAAAATGCATAATACAATTTGTTGTGTGAACCGGTCAGCCCCGGATCCGATTTTAGTATTCCTATGGGGCCGGATGAGGCCGGATGGCAGTGATTTGCCATCTGGTTTAATGCTGACCTGGAGAATCAGGCACATTTTGTTTTTTTTGCCCCAGACACAAAATCGGAGCTTGCAGGATTTTTGTGTCCAGGGCAAAAATCTGACAAAATCGGATAATCCCAGATCCTCCTGGATCCAGTGTGATCTGGCGCCCCCTAACATGGGAGTCTGTGGGCAAAGGATCGCGGATCCGGTTCTCAGGCGCCGGGTGCCAAAGATCAGCATTGGTCGCCGCTGAACTCCAGCACCTGTAGAGCTCCCGGCTGAAATTTCAGAACCGCGGCCAGCTCTCTGCTACCCACGAATCTGAAATTTTAGCACTGGACAGTGGCAGTAGCTACACACTGGCGATTCCGGCAGAAACCAGGATCAGAGGGTATATTAATCCTCCTGTTCTGGTGTTCCGGGGCTGTCAGGCTGTGTCCGCTGCATCCTGCAAAACGCCGGACACAGCCTGACAGCACAAAACCGTTGTGTGAAGCCGGCCTTAGGCGCACGTTAGGGAACAAAAGGGAGGGAAGGCCATTTGACTTTTTGAACACAAAATTGTCTGAGATCGTTATTGGATGCCATGTTATGTTTGTAGAGTCTGTGATGTGCCTAAACAGTGGTAACACCCCACAAATAACTCCATTTTGGAAACTAGTCCCCCTCAAGGAACTTACCTAGATGGGTGGTGATTGCTTTGAGCCCCCAAGTGCTTCACAGAATTTTATAATGTTGATCTGTGAAAATGAAAAAATCTAATTAATAATATAATAATAATAATAAAATCGAGCTCCAAACATGCAATTTCACAAGGGCAAAAGGAGTTATTGCACCATACATTATGTTACGTCAAATACTCTATGCCAAAACCTCATATGTGGTGCAAAACTGCTGTTCAGGTGCATGACAGAGCTTGGAAGGGAATGAGCACTATTTAATTTTTGACAAAATTGTCTGAAATAGATTGTAGACAGCATGTCGTCTTTGCAGTGCCGCCGATGTTCCAAAACAGTAGCAGACTCCATAAATGTCATAATTTTAGAAACTAGTCCCCTCGAGAAAATTATCTAGGGGCATACTCAGCATTTTGAACTCATTGATGATTCACAGAATTTTATATTATTGTGCAATGAAAATAAAATGTTACATTTTTTAAAACAAAAATGATGCTGAAGGCACACATTTTTAATTTTCACAATGACAACATGAGAAAATTTACCCAAACTTTTTTAGACAATTTCTCCTTACTATAGTAATACCCTATCTGTGATGAAAAACTACTTTTCAGGTATACTGCAAAGCTTAGAAGGGAAGGAGCACCATATTGGATTTCAGATTTAGCTGAAATGATTTGGGTGCTATGCAACATTGACATGGCCCTTGAGGTACTATGTCGGCAGAAATCGCCCAGAAGCGACTCCATTTTAAAAACTACACCCCTCAGTGATATCATGTAAGGGTGCAGTGAGCATATGGACACTACAGGTCTGTCACAAAATGTTATACTGTTGGGCGATGAAGAGAATAAGTACATTTCTAACACTAAAATGTTGTTTTAGCTCCAGATTTTACATTTTCACAAGTAGAAATAAATAACAATGATATCATAATTATAATGTGACAATACCCCATATATGACTGTACAGTACTGTTTGACTACGTGTCGAGACTTGGGAGGAAAGGAGCACTATTTGACTTTTGGAGCAGAGCGTTTCTTAGAATAGTTTGCAGACTCCACATGCAGAACCCATAAGTGCCAGAAGAGCAGAAACCTTTCTCATGTGACTCCAATTTGGAAATGATGCTCTCTGGGAAATCATCTTGGGTGTAGAGATTATTTTGTCTACATGTATGTTTTCCAGAAACAAGCAACATAGATGTGGCAGAATAATAATAGAAATCTGCCATTGTAGTGGCAGTGCATTGTAGTGCCTGTACATTGTTGGGATTTCACATTGCGACCAGCTTGAGCGTCTTGAGATCTATAAATTTAGCAGGTTATCCTCACTACAGAAATGCCAATTGTGTGGATGCTAACTGCAGTTTAGGCACACTACAGGGCTCAGAAGGGTGGGGGACATTTACCGTAGATTTTGGAATGCAGATTTTGCTGGCTTTCTTTTGGGGGGCAAGGAACAATAGCACTTTTCGAGAGCCATTATGCTGCCAGTAACTTAGTGTGGCTGTAATTTAGATACAGCAGACAGTGCAGACAGAATAATTTATAGGCAAGAATAATATGCAGGCTGCATACCATAAGTGAGACAGTGTGGGGTCATTTTTTATGCAGGGATCCAAGTGAGAGGCAATTATTTATTTGGTGCATTATATAGCTGCCAATGGTTGGTTGATGGTTGGTTTCCTGATGAAGGAACGAGGACAACGCTCCAAAATGCGTAGAGAATGAAAACAGCCACCATTGCATGATTCATCACAGTGGTCCTTTTCATCATACATCAGAGCGGATCACCCACACATTTATCCTTTGGATATTTTAAAGCAGTCTTTTACCCCTGAAATGCTAAAAATTGTTAGTGAGGCAATGTGCATCACTAGCATGGATATATCAAAGCAAAGTTCCCAGTCACATGAATGCATTTCTGATCTTCTCTTTTAGTTGTAGGAATGGTGCATCTCTTGGGTTCAATCACACTCCTCTTCAAATTACGGACACCCTCATCGTGATTGATTATCGTGACTGGCCTAACGTCATGGCAATCTCCTATTAAATCCCGTGCTTGCCCACTGCCCATCAACTGCCCGGGTACATGCACTGAAACTGAGTGTATATTCACAAATTTTTTTAATATGTGCACATGCCTTCTTGGGAGCACGCATGCTAAGCGTGTCCCTGTGCTCCAGTCTCTTTGCTCACGCTAGTGTGCACCCGCCGCTCTGCTGCAGCTGCTGCCAGAAGGAGAAGGAAGATGAGGCATGCGCAGAGTACATTCTCAGGATGCTTAGGGGCAGTGCACAAGCATGGGTGTAATAGGGGATTGCTATGACGTAAGGACAGTCATGGCAGTCAATCACAATGCAGGGGACGGCATAATTTGAAGAGGAGCGTGAATGAACCAATATAATATGACCCCCCATTGACTAAAAGAGAAGGTAATGTATTCACATCAGCATAAAATGTGTTTTTTTTTTTAAGATTAATATAGGAAACATTTGTTTGATTAAACCATGGGCACTTTCAGGATATGTGCACACCACATCTTGTAAGCATCACTGAGCTATTCAGATGCTTCTCTTCAGGACACACAGTCATCATTTTGTCCTGAAGCTATTTTTTTTTGCTTCTTTTTGGTCATCTTGTGCTACAACTTTCAACTACCACATATTTATTTAATTTTAATTAACTAGTAAGCAGCTTCCAAGAAGAAGCCGCACATATTATGGAACGGTCACTTGTGACCGCGTCATGCCTTTGGAAACCTAAAGCAGTGAAAAGTACTGAAGATATGGTGAACAGCAAGTCCCTTTTACATTATAGTGTACTCCTTTTAGCAATCGTTGTTTTTTCAGGCGGGGTACAGAACGGATCTGCCTGAAAAATAAAAATGCTGTGTGCACATACCCTGACTAATTAGTAGGGGGAGCAATCACTGAAAGTGCCAGGGCAGCAGAAACTCCAAATACAGCCCTGCAGACAAGTCACCATACATGGCACACTAGTAGGTTATTGTTTGACTTCCAGGTGCCATGACAATCATTGGCTTCAAGTGATTTCATCATGGTTGGCCCAATGAGGTCAAAGAGGGAGTGCATTCCTTCCTTTAACTTTCTAAGTGCAGCAAACACAATAGATTGCAGTATCTAAAGGACTAATCATCCAAGTGCAGCACTGAGGCCAGGGTCAGACTACCATTTTTAGCAGATGTCACAGACATCCGCTGAAAACTTAGGCCATGGTCAGACTACCGTTTTTAACAAATGTCACAGACATCCGCTGAAAACGTAGTCATTTTTTCAGCAGTGCATATGCGCTAGTCATCGCGGCTGCAGCTCAACACTGTCCCTGGTTACCCAATGTTGATCTTGGTAACCGCCCACACATTCAGCTGAATAAAGTCCGCTTAAGCAGAGCGGACAGGAAAACTCTGCATGCAGACCCAAAATGAGTGCCTACTGTTCTAAATATTAGTGTCACGTAAGACCACAGCAAAGTGGTATCCATCTTACAGATTTTGCATTGGGCCACAATAGAAACAAAGGCAGGAGACCTGGGACCAGCATTTCAAGGTTGATTATTAAGGAACAGGTCATGCACTCAATTCATGCACCACACATCAAGGAGACCCAAGATGAATCCCCACATTTCCAAAAATTAACATCCTACAAATAATTTTTGCAGGGCAACAAATAATATAAAAATATAAAGTTTATTACATAAAAAACAACATAATACCAATGAAGGATAAAAAACCTACAAGTGGAACAGCAACATAAGTCAGATTTCTAATTGGTAGGTCATGTATATTACATATATCTATCTACTACCAAATGCTCGATGAAAAACAATGCAGAAAGTCATTACATGTATCATAAATAGACACCTCATATGGAAAATATATCTCATAAAATATAAATGCAAACCATCACATGGGTCATCCACTTCATAAAGATGTCAAAAAATGAGACACCAGCATAAGAAAGGAATAGACAAAGATAATACTGGTATAATGCCAAGTGGTATATATAGACAGGGCCACCGATAGGGCCTTACAGGTCTTACTGATTAAGGGGCCCCGGCAGATCCCTCGGTAGCCCTGCCCCTTTCACCCATCCTCTATACCCACCCTCCAACCCACCCTGGGCCCTGCTACTAATCATATCCGGCAATCTCCCTGTTGCGTACCGCTCCACTGCCTCCTGTGCACAATGACACTGCTGGGCCGCCGCCCGTGCAGAAAAGGTCGGAGTCTCAGAGCAATCACATCATTGATCCGGGACTCTGCTCTGTGTGCTCGTGCCGGCCCGCCAGCGTCACTGTGATCCTCCAGCGCTGGAGTCTGCTGGATCATTGGTGTGAGGTGAGTAAAGTGTTTTTTTTTTTTTTAAGACAAAACTTTCCAGGGGGACATATATATGGGGCAGGGGCCCAGAAAGGATGGGGGTAGAGGTATGTATATACGAGGAATGAACCCATGAACATGAGGCAGGGGCCCAAACAAGGATGTGGGACATACATATATATTGGGGCCCCCTCCTGTATATAATATATACATATATGTCCCCATTCTGGCTGGGCACCTGCCTCATGTTCATGGGCCCCTTCCTGTGTGTATATATACAGGAGGGGGTCCCGATATATATGTCCCCCATCCTGCCTGGGCCCCTGCCTCATGTTCATGGGCCCCTTCCTGTGTGTATTTATATATTATATATATATATATATACATATATATATATATATATAGTGCCTTGTGAAAGTATTTGGCCCCTGGACTTTTCAACCTTTTGCCACATTTCAGGCTTCAAACATAAAGATATAAATTCAAATTGTTTTGTGAAGAATCGACAAGTGCGACACAATTGTGAAGTGGAATGAAATTTATTGCATATTTTAAACTTTTTTAACAAATAAAAACTGAAAAGTGGGGCGTGCAAAATTATTCGCCCCCCCCTTGAGTTAATACTTTGTAGCGCCACTTTTTGCTGCGATTACAGCTGCAAGTCGCTAGGGGTATGTCTCTATCAGTTTTGCACATCGAGAAACTGAAATTCTTGCCCATTCTTCCTTGTAAAACAGCTCGAGGTCAGTGAGGTTGGATGGAGAAGTTTGTGAACAACGGTTTTCAGCTCTTTCCACAGATTCTCTATTGAATTCAGGTCTGGACTTTGGCTTGGCCATTCTAACACCTGGATATGTTTATTTTTGAATCATTCCATTGTAGATTTTGCTTTATGCTTGGGATCATTGTCTTGTTGGAAGATAAATCTCCGTCCCAGTCTCAGGTCTTTTGCAGACTCGAACAGGTTTTCTTCTAGAATGGTCATGTATTTGGCACCGTCCATCTTTCCATCAATTTTAATCATCTTCCCTGTCCCTGCTGAAGAAAAGCAGGCCCAAACCATGATGCTGCCACCACCATGTTTGACAGTGGGGAAGGTGTTTTGAGAGTGATGAGCTGTGTTGCTTTTACATCAAACATATCGTTTTTGCATTGTGGCCAAAAAGTTCCATTTTGGTTTCATCTTACCAGAGCACCTAATTCCACATGTTTGGTTTGTCTCCCAGGTGGCTGGTGGCAAACTTCAAATGTGACTTTTTATGGATATCTTTGAGAAATGGCTATCTCTCACCTTTCTCAGTTGTGTATGCCCTGCAAAACCCCCGGAGTATCGCCCAGTGTGGAGACCTGCGTGACAATGACATGGCGGTATTGTATCCTCAGCTTTCTGGTAAGGTCACATGATCCGGTCACCTGACCCAGCGTCTGACATCACAACAGGTCCTGGAGTCCTCTCTCTATGCTGATGCAGCTCCATCCAAAATTCCCCATACGGGGAAGCAAGTAACACTATAGAAGGGATTTTTTTGGTCAGTAGGGAGCGCTATCAACAAAGAGAGGCACAGGCAGGGAAAATAATCATGGTCAAATCTGTTTTATTTTTATCCAATTGTCCACTACGCGTTTCGATGCCCTCTTCCTCAGGTGGGTGTGTCCTTAACAAATGGAGTCAGGTGTTTTTCTAACTTTATAGATAACGGAGACAACACAGATTCAGTAGAGGCGACTATAGGGTGACCCAGAGGGTTATGTTATTGTCTATGAATATTCGGTAAAATATAGAATACTGGAATAATTGTGTTTGCCTTAATGAGAAAATCTAGATCCTTTTGATTCATAAAATCCTCTGAGAAACCCTCTGTTACCACCCTACGTATCTTGTTTTGAATAAGAGATGTAAGATTACAATATACAAGTTGATGTACATCAGTATTAGCAAGTTGCCTTTCATCGTCTCTCAGATACATATCATGATCCATAATAACCACTGTTACACCCTTATCTGCAGATTTAACTATAATCTCTTATCATGAAGGGAGGATAATGCCCGTGTTTCAACATTAGAAAGATTTTTAGTGCAGTGGAGTTGATTAGTCTCTATTAATGATCTAAAATTAGTCATTTCTTTATTCATAAAGTCAATGAATGTCTCAGCAGGAGGACTATTTTTGGGGGCATAAAATGACTCCTGGATTTAAAACCCAAATCCGTCAAGTAGATCTGGGGAGGTACAGCTATGGTTGGATTCATGTCAACATTAGAATTTTTATAAAAAATGTTTTTCACCTTATAGTTCTAAAGAACCTCTGTAAATCCATTTCTTATTGAAATAAATTAAATTTACATGATGGACAAAAAGATAAGACTTTTTGTAAAACAGATAATTCAGCAATTCTAGTCCTTTCCTTAGTTGTCAATGGTGAGAAACCTAAAGGGTACTTCACACACTGCAACATAGCTAGCGATATCGCTGAAACATCACGGGTTTTGTGACGTAGCAGCGACCTCTCCATCGATGTTGCAGTGTGTGACACACCAGTGCATCAGTGACCTTGCCCCTGCTGTGAGGTCGCTGATCGCTATAAATCGTTCAGGACCATTTTTTGGTCCTTGGTCTCCCGCTGGTCAGCACACATCGCTGTGTGTGACCGTGAGAGACCAACGATCAGCGATCCCTGAGCCAATGCCCAGCGCTGCACATTAGATGCTGGGCACTGGTAACCAGGGTAAACACTGGGTAACCACGCAGCACGCTCTGCTTAGTTACCCGGTGTTTACCCTGGTTACCAGCATCCTCCCGCTTAGCCCAGCCTGTAAGAGGGAGGATGCTGGTAAGTGGATAAATACCAGGTAACTAAGCAGAGCGTGCTGCTTAGTTACCCAGTGTTTACCCTGGTTACCAGCGATGTCACTGCTGACTGGTCTGCCTGTTTGACAACTCACCATCAACTGCATAGAGATTTTCCAGCGATCCTGGCCAGGTCGGATCGTTGGTGGGATTGCTGGACAGTCTCAGCGTGTAAAGGGGCCTTAACTATTAACCTGTATGAAGAGGACACACAATTTAGAGGGGTTGACCACATTCTCTTGTTGTGGCACCTCAGGGGTTAATGTGCCACAGTAACATCACAAGGGTTAACTCCCCACACAACACTGGACACTGCACTAGCACCTCTAGGCCAGAAAGGGGAGCTCAAGCAGCTCCCTGATATCCCTTTGAATAATAGATTTTCCAGGAATTCTGAAACATGTACGGCTGTAAGAAGATCCGCACGACAGCTTATCATCCCCAAACCAATGGATTATGTGAAAAGATGAACCATATTGCAATCGACCTGTTGAAAACATTACCAGAATCAGAGAGTAATCAATGGGCAAAGAAATTACCCGATTTGGTAGACCTGTATAACCATGTCCCGGTGAGTTCTACAAACTGCACCCCAGCCTACCTTATGCATGCAAGACCTGGTAAGCTGCCAATTGATTTAGATATGGGAATTCTGAAACCAGACGCAGAAGTTGAAGAATCCAATTGATTGGGATACACTACATCAACAACAGTATCGCCAATACAAAAGAGTGCGTAGAGAAAAATCTCCAGCAAGCTAGACAACGACAACAGAGAACCTTTAACCAACATGCTCTAGCAACCCCATTACAACCTGGTGTGCAAGTTCTCAAGCAAAAGAGACGCACCAACAAATTGGATAATCAGTGGGAAACCACCCCATATACAGTCTTAGCATCACATTTAGACAATGCCAAAGCGTGTCTAATCAGCAAAGACGAAGAAAGGAAGTCAGCAGTTATGTCAAGAGACCATCTCAAACTGTGTCTTGAAACCCTGAAGACACCAGAAGTAACCGTATCCGTACAGGTCCAACTTGTTAAAGAAGAAGATGAAGTATTCCATACCGTCTTAGGAGATTTCCCCAAAACATGGCCAAACTACTATGGAGCAGTTGTAGTCCCCATGATTGCATTCCCTCCAATGGTTGAAACAACACCGGAAGCCGTACAACCAGAGGAAGTCCCAAGACCTGACGAATTGGAAGAGGAACTGGAAGAGGAAGAGGAACAAATTCCTGGTCCCAGTGAGCTTGCCAGTCCTACTGTTAGATCTCCATCCTCAGTAGTAGAACTCTAGTTCTCTAAAGAGGTACTCATCCACCCACACCATTATGCTAAGTACACCCAGTACACCAGCATTACGCAGATCACAGCGTAGTACCCAGGGTCAGTTACCGGCTAGGTACAGAGATTGAAAAGTAAAATTAAATGTGAAATGTAAATATGTTTGTTGTAAAGTTTAATTGAACCCGTGACTGTGTAAAGTGTATAGAAAGGGTGAGCTTGGTGTTAGGTGGCAGCCACGGAGAGTAAGCACTTGGCCTCTTATGCGGTGACCCAAGGGCCTAGAGGCCTACTGCACTTGTAACCAGAGACACCCGTACGTGTTAATACTTAGCAACGTTTAAAATGCCCAGTACCTATAGAGACTATACTGTATGAACTCTTACATGTTCTTGAACTTATAAAAGAAAAATACAGGTTGCGCCACACTGCTAGTTTTAAATCATAGGTTCGATTAAGCAGCCCCCCTGCTCACCTGATCCAGTTGTGCCGACCGCACAACTGGTTGGTAGGCAAAGATCCAACCCCGTGGGGTCTCCACAACGGCTGGGAGCTGAGGGGAAAATGGTACGGGTAGTCCGCCGGCGTCCGGTCCACGTGATAGCTGAGGAGGGGTGGCAATATGACGAAGGCAGGTCCTGTATGCTGAGCTGCCGAACAACACGCTTCCCTCAGGGAAGTGCGGTAGTAGTTCAAATGGAATGAGATGATATTGTATCAGCGCTCGCAAAGCAACAGGACTACGTTCTTTGTATAATTACCTCTAGGCTTTATTATTACGGTGTAGCAAACCCGGTTTCCACACAACGCGTTTCAACGCTTAGTGCGTCTTTATCAAGTGATGTTCTTGAACTTTTCTTATTTATTCACGGACCATACTACCACGGACTGGTTGTGGTAAAAACTATTTTGTAAATATTTATCAGCCCGGAGGCAATAGACTAAAGCCCCGGAAAGACGGCTATTTTGAACTTTGGACTCTTTTTGAGCATTTTAGTGATTTTTGTACTTTTTACTCTTTAAGTCTATGTAAATATTAATTGTATTAGTAACTGTTGGTTTCTTTTTCTACTGTCCCAGAGTCCTGTCTTTAACTAAGGGGGAATGTGGCACCCCAGGGGTTAATGTGCCACAGAAACATCACAAGGGTTAACTCCACACACAACACTGGCACCTCTAGGCCAGAAGGGCGAGCTCAAGCAGCTCCCTGATATATTCTGGTCTGAGAAGGAAGTAGTTAGTTGAGAGTTGACAGTTGACAGTTCAGTTTAGTGCAGGGATCACTAGGAGGAGGACCTGTAAATGGGAGCAGTGCTGAGTTCCTGACAGGGACCACTGACTACTTTCAGGCCTGAAGCCAGGGTCTGAGGAGAGGAGTACAAAAAACAAAGGAATATATCTGGGAGACTGAGTTACCTCATAACTCGCCCCAGAGAAGGGCAGAAGCCGGGTACTGGATCCGAATCTGTGACTGAAACACTCAGCACAGAAAAACACCGGGATAGTGGAGGTTACATACCTACACCGTACCTCACCGAAGCAACACGGTGGGGTCAGAAGCACACGGAAAGACTCAAGTTGCCTAGCAAAGGGGGTATTTGTGAGGAGAAACGGGGCCAGCAGCTCAGCTAAGCAGCAGCAGGGCCACACACAAGGTGCAGGAGTAGGAAACTGAGGACCTGGACAGGGTGGGAGCAACCCGGTCCTGGTACAGACTCCATGGACAGTACTCTACTGAATACCATCACCAGTAAAACCTTTTAAAACTTCAAAACCGTGAGTGTGTGTGATCCTTGTGCTCAAACCCTGCGTACCCTCACAAACTACCATCATCTCTACTAATACCCCTATCCTACAACATCCATAGCACTATCTATAGACTATAGTCTATTTGGCCACATGTGGGGCATGCAAAAAATATTATATTGGATGTACTACTCGCCCATTAAAAATAAGGATTTCAGAACATCTGTCTGCTGCAAATCCGCAATCAAAAATGGTAAAAACAGGAATGTCTGGTTTATCCAGACATTTCGGGGAGATCCACGCAGGTGATTTCAAAGATCTAAAAATTAAAGGCATAGAACGAGTAACACGGCCATATCATCATGGAGATTGGGAGAAAAAATTACATGAAAGGGAAAATACAAGGATTTTACAGTTGGATACACGCATACCTAAAGGCCTGAATTATAGGAGCGATCTACTTTATTTCTATTAACACAAATAAATAGGAGTGAACAGAATTGATATGATATAGATTGCAATGTGATAATATGTCAGCCAATTTTATATGTTTGTTTCAGGAAAAATTGCTGGAGGGTATCTGCGATAGGAGATACTTTGTTATAAGTAAATATGTATATGAAGGTGGTGAGATATTTTTTGCTCTCTATATTTATGCATGTGGACAATCATGATAAGAAAAATTATAAATATAAAAAATATAGGGATTAATAATTGTATATTGCAGATTTATTTTCTGACACAGAAAAATATAGGATTATGGAACTATACTATGTAAATTTGGCTGTCATAGATCTCGGGTGTATTTTTAATGTATTTAGACTAATGATATACCGTATATACTCGTGTATAAGCCGACCCGTGTATAAGCCGACCCCCTACTTTTGCCCCCAAAACCTGGGAAAACCTATTGACTCGTGTATAAGCCGAGGGTGGACCCCAGCACAGATATACAGCCCCCAGCAGTGTGGTATACAGCAGCCCCAGAGGTATATACAGCAGCCCCAGTGGTAGTATACAGCAGCAGCCCCAGTGGTATATACAGCAGCAGCCCCAGTGGTTAGTATATAGCAGCCCCAGAGGTGTATACAGCAGCCCCAGTGGTAGTATACAGCAGCCCCAGAGGTATATACAGCCCCAGTGGTAGTATACAGCAGCCCCAGTGGTAGTATACAGCAGCCCCAGAGGTAGTATACAGCAGCCCCAGAGGTATATACAGCCCCAGTGGTACTATACAGCAGCCCCAGTGGTAGTATACAGAAGCCCCAGTGGTAGTATACAGCAGCCCCAGTGGTAGTATACAGCAGCCCCAGAGGTAGCATACAGCAGCCCCAGAGGTATATACAGCCCCAGAGGTATATACAGCAGCCCTAGTGGTATATACAGCAGCCCAGAGGTATATACAGCAGCCCTTAGGTAGTATACAGCAGCCCCAGTGGTGTATACAGCAGCAGCCCCAGGGGTGTATACAGCAGCAGCCCCAAAGCTGTATACAGCAGCAGCCCCAGGGCTGTATACAGCAGCAGCCCCAAAGCTGTATACAGCAGCAGCCCCAGGGCTGTATACAGCAGCAGTCCCAGAGGTATACAGGCCCCCCCATCAAGCTCCAGGGCCCCCAACCTTGCGCGGCAGCCTGTAAAGTAAAATCATACTTATCAGTGTCCTGTCGCGCTGTCCCGCCGCTTGCCGACACACGATCCCAGGCTTCAATCCGCGTCTTCCGGCTTCCTGTGGTCGCGGGCAATGACGTCATTGCCCGCGACCACAGGAAAACGGAAGACGCGGAATGAAGCCCGGGATCATGTGTCGGCAAGCGGCGGGACAGCGCGACAGGACACTGATAGGTATGATTTTACTTTACAGGCTGCCGCGCAAGGGGGGGGCCCTGGAGCTTGATGGGGGGGCCTGTATACCTCCGGGGCTGCTGCTGTATATACTGTATACTCGCGTATAATCCGAGGGGGGACTTTTCAGCCCAAATTTTGGGCTGAAAAACTCGGCTTATACGCGAGTATATACGGTAAATACATTTGGTTGTTTGTTTTTTGTACTAAGCATGTCAGGAGTTAATCTATTCCTATGATTACTGAAAATGGGAATCAGGTGTATGTTGTTTTTAATATGTATATATATGACTACTATATCCTTTGTATGGTACTAACGATTAAGGAGTTTTTACTCTGAAACACGTCTAGTGTTTTTCCCCTTCGGGGGCACCTGTATTGCGATTTTTATTGAATAAAGGACATAAACCGCATCGGTGGCACCAGAATTATTCTTATTATACTAATCCGGAAGCCTGGGAGTCTGGAGGTGTTGGGCAAGTGGAGCAGAACTTCATTATATATCCCCAGCAGTACCCCGGTCTGGTACAGAGTACCCCGTCCCAGTGGGCTCCACATTGTTACTGCAGCTTTCTTAACAGACGGGCCTGAACTTATGTTGATAAAATTGATTGTGATGGAGGAATACATGTGACCAGACCATCAGCCCCCTCCAACAGAGAAGTATTTTTTCCGTGTGAAGTGATTTACAATTGGAGCAGGGCAGGCTGACGACTAGTCTGGTCACATGACATCCCTCAAGCAGCCAGTTTATGAACATATTTGCTCTTCAGTTTGTGAAGAAAGATCCACTATAAAAAAGTGATCAGCTGCCTTCAGATGACTGAGTGTTGAAAGCAGTCTTTAAATTGCCAATTTGGCAGTGCAACTGCATTAAATTTAAGAAGCTACTGGCATAATTCCTTTTAACTTTGAATTATATATTGTCCATGCTATAAAATATATTCACCTGCTATTTTTTATACTAATTTTAATGTTAAAACATGAGTACATTTTTGGACTACTTCGCATTCCCCAAATGTCCTCTCATATACAGTTTAACATACCGCTATGCCTTTAATTTGGATTTTATGAGGCACGATGATTGCTTTCCTCATTGTCATCATTTAAACCATCTAGTGGAAAAAAGTGTACAATATATTTTTTGTAAACTAGCTAAAATTTTATTATAAATTCCATCGAGATGTCATGTCACTTTACATCTTCATCAAGTGATATATTCACACTGTCAAAAACTATCAACTTCCAAACTGTGTTGTGCTCCCAGGTGTAACACATACAAGAGTGTGATTTATCTCTGTTACTATGTTTTTCTAAAAGACACTATCAAGTTGAATAAATGTGGAATAAAATAATGTGTAATAGAAATAATTCATTGTGATAATAAATCACACAAAAAAATTTCCTCAAGTCCTTTGGATAATTCACTGGTCAACAAATTTGCACAAAAGTTATGTTATAAAATAAAATTAGTAATTTCTTGTCAAATGTTATGCTATCAACATGAATATGAGAGTCAAAATGCAAAATTGGTTCTAGTTTTTTTGTAAGCTGCATTTATTTTAATTAATTAATCTGCATTTTTACTGCTGAAGTCAGTAGTAATACATTGCATCAGAAAATAATTCAATAAACTCTAGATGATGTGTACATGATGGGATTATGCAATATTACATAAGTCTACGTTTATTTAGGATGTTGTTACAGTCCTACTAGATAACTTTACCCTGTACATAGAAAATACTCTTCATGAAATATCATCAAAACGAGAGCCATTAAAAAATGTTCATGGTCATGTTTGTGTTCAGCAACACACCAAGATACTACAGACTAAGACCTTTGTAAGTCACAAACAATTTCAGGGTTGACCAGTGTTATTGATTCTACAGTTCATTGTTGTAGTTGCTAATCTACTTACATAACTACCTTGGACACTTCTGGCATCCCGATGTCCTCACGCATTTCAGTAAATGTGCATGCATATACCCAGCAGGCTCATGTGCACTTACTTGAGTGGCCACCTTTTTTGGACACCTGGGTATACAAAGATGGCGGCAACGTGACCCATCACGCACATGCGCACTTACTCAGGCCTCTGCCATCCTTGGACTCCTGGGCTCAAAGGTAAGAGGCTGAGCATACGAGGGGAGAAGAAGACAGCACAGGGGGGAGAGAGAGACAGTACTCAGTGAGGAGAGCGCACAAGGGGAGAAGACAGCACAGGGGGGAGAGAGAGTGCACAAGTAGGGAGAGACAGCACATATGGGGGACACAACTCAAAGGAGAGAGCACACGAGGGGAGAAGACAGTATAGGAGAGAGACAGCCGACAGGGGAAAAGTATACAAGGGAAAGAGCACACAGTAGGGAGAGCGCACAAGGGGGAGAGAGAGTGCACAGGGGAGACAGCTCAATTGAGAGAGCACATGAGGCTAGAAGACAGCACAGGAGGGAGAGAAAGTGGCACACCCCAGGGCCGGGGTACTCAGATCCCGGGCATTAGCTATAGATGCTGTCAACGATGGCCGATGCCCGTGCCCGTGGCCCTGGTGGACCCTCAAAAAGGAGGTTTAGTAAAAGAATTAAAATAAAATTAAATGTTCGCGATGCCACCTGCGGTGTCTGATGATGGCACCAGCGCTGCCAGCAGACCTCTGGGGACGATGGATAGGTAGTCGGATGATGTCGATCCCTGCAGGCAGAACGGAGTCCCCAGGGCAGACCTCAGTAGTACTGGTTGTCATAGTAGAAATGAAACACAGAAGACCTTCCAATTTTGCACGGGTATTTACTGTTCTTCTTTTAAGCAGTATACAAGGTACACGGGTAGCTGGCCAGGTAGTCACCAAAAGATGCAAAGTCTCTCCGAGGCCCTCAACGGTGTTCCTTCAGGTTTCAAAATCTGTCCTTCTTACTCATGGCACACTAACTTCCATGCACTACCCTGCACGGAGCCCTCTTCCTACCAGGCCCATGGGTCTGCTAGAGTTTACCCTTCTCTCTAAAGGGCTCAAACCCTGGATGGAGATCCTGGTGGGAACATGCCTTGGACCAGGTCATGGCTATCTGAAGGCCCACTACCCTCTGGTTTGACAACTCAGGGATAGACACCTGCACCGCACTTGGAGCCAGTTCTCCATTTTGGAATGTGTTCCCTCTGAATTGGTTATCGGGATGGTCCCGGCTCCGGCCTTGCTCAAGCCAGGGATCCCCCTTCTGTCTGGGCTGCCTTCCTTTACAGGCACCCTCCACTTCACTCTCTTCATGACTGACTAACTGCCACTCCTTCCCACTTTTCTTACTACACCTAAGCTCCTCCCACTGGGGCCGGTTACCCTGGTTACGGGTTCAGCCAATGGGTCCCCTAGCTCTAAGTGTATGAATGCATACACAAGGACCTCAGATTAACATTACCATTCTCTGATCACCGGGATACCACACATGCTAATCTTGGTGTAGTACCCCTTTAGTGGCGCACTGACCAATGGGGCGCCACAAAAGCACATGGGGAAAGAGTGCATGAGATGATAAGACAGCACAGAGGGAATAGAGAGTGCACGGGGGAGAGACAGTGCACAGGGGGGTGAGTGCACAGGGGGAGAGGGCAGAGGAGGGAGAGAGAGCACACACTGGGAGAGAGAGAGTGCACAGGAGAAGACAACTCAAAGGAGAGAGCAAAAAGGAGAGAAGACAGCATAGGGGTGAGAGAGAGCACAGCCACCACCCCGGCATCATAAAGCCCACCCCCATCTTAAAATCACCACCCTCCCAATGCGATAGCATCGGCACCCATCTAGTTGTAACATATCAGAGGAAAAAAATATGGCACTCTCATAGTTTACAAATCTAGTACATGTAACGTACAATGTTAACCCCTTCCCGACCTATGACATTATACAACGTCATGGACCGGTAAGGGGGATTTGATGTGAGCTCTGGCGTGGAGATCACATCAAACAGCCGACATCTTAGCTGATGTGATCAGCTGAGATGTCGGGCTAACAGCACCGATCGGATCCGGGATCCGATCGGTCCTGTTAACCCTTTGGATCCCGCCGTCAATCTCTGACAGTGGGATCCAAAGGTGCCACGGCGGGGAACGATAGTATCGCGGGATCTCCGGCGCTCACGTGACAGACTGGGGTCCTGGCTAGACCCCGGATGCTGTCACGGAGCACTTCAGGGCTGTGGTTGGCAGGTGCCAAAATGTTTGGTATTGCCGCGTTCAGAATCGCCCGATCTATCAACATATTAAATTTTTTAATGAGAGCCGTAAACTCTGTAACAGAACAATAAATCCAAATGCCAAAATTACATTTTTTTGGTTGCCGCAACATTACTATAAAATGCAATAACGTGTGATCAAAACAGCGGATCCCACCAAACATGGTATCATTCGAAACATCAGCTCATGACGCAAAACATAAGCCATCAAGCAGCCAGAGGTCCTGAAAAATTAGGACGCTACAGGTCGCAGAACATGGCACAAAAAGTCAGTTTTTTTCTCAAACTTCTGATTTTTTTTTCACCACCTAGATACCAATAAAGTTATACATATTGGGTGTCTACGAACTCGTACCGACCTGAGGCATCACCCCGTCATGTCAGTTTTACCATATAGTGAACATACCGGTACCTAAATTACCCAGATCCACAGGTGGCGTCACGTTCTCTCTTTATTCCCTGTAAATATTCCCTCCCCATCATCTAACAAATGACAGCCAGGGCACGGAAACGGGAACCCGACCACCCGTGATTTCCCCAGTTAAATACATCAGACCCAAGCCCGGTGTCTGAGTACCCCTTGCCCTGAGCTCATCACCTTCCTCCCATAGAACTTCATAAGCATTAGCTGCTATCTCCGCTTCTATCTCAGTAATGTGAAAGTCTGCACTCACTGGAACCAGATTTTACCTTTGAATAGATACTATGGTGATTAAAAAAATGGACTGGGAGGAGAAAGAAGCAGATTTTATATTTTATTTTCATCTTTACTAGTGATGAGCGAGCATGCTCTTCACTAATATTATTATTAGTGGACTCTTCACTAATAATTTTCGCTCTGACACAAATACACAGCTCCCTTCAGTGCACACAGTGAGCTGGCACTTCACAGAGAGCAGATTGATTGTTAGGGTACCTCTAGGGGCCACAGCAAGGTGTTGTATGTTGCGACGATTTGAAAAAGCCCCCCCTCCCGCCCTTTCCCAGAAACACTCGTTTTGTAGCCGGAAGTCTGTGGGCTGAGCCTGTCACTAATTGACTTAAATTGGGCTCGATGCTCGGGCCGAGTACACGAGTATCTTTGGATGCTCGACCAGAGCATCGAGCACCCGAGCATTTTAGTACTCACTCATCTCTAATCTTTACTATTGATTTAAAAAAAAAGAATGACAGTTACAATTTAATATAATACAATTTAATATTTGAGTAATGCCCCCAAACTACTTTTTAATCATAATATTTTGTAGCTGTAAATTCCTCAGTGTCACTGAGGTAAGTGTTAAGGTGATTATGAGGTTTTTTTTTTAAGCATGTGATGGCCAGGTTCAGCAAAATGATGGTGAAGTGACTACCATTTTGTTGAGCCCACATGAAGCGAATCTTTAAAATGTGTCCAAATTGCCTTTTTTTGTACAGTCATGGCCAAAAGGTTTGAGAATGACACCAACATTATATTTTCACATGATCTGCTGCCCTCTGGTTTTTATTTGTTTTTGTCTGATGTTTATATCACATACAGAAATATAATTGCAATCATATTATGAGTACCAAAAGGTTATATTGACAGTTAGAATGAGTTAATGCAGCAAGTCAATATTTGCAGTGTTGACCCTTCTTCTTCAGGACCTCTGCAATTCTCCCTGGCATGCTCTCAATCAACTTCTGGACCAAATTCTGACTGATAGCAGTCCATTCTTGCATAATCAATGCTTGCATTTTGGCAGAATTTGTTGGTTTTTGTTTGTCCACCCGTCTCTTGATGATTGACTACAAGTTCTCAATGGGATTAAGATCTGGGGAGTTCCCAGGCCATGGACCCAAAATCTCTATGTTTTGTTCCCTGAGCCATTTAGTTATCACCTTTGCTTTATGGCAAGGTGCTCCATCATGCTGGAAAAGGCATTGTTGGGTGCCAAACTGCTCTTGGACGGTTGGAAGAAGCTGCTCTTGGAGGACAGCCTGGTACCATTCTTTATTCATGGCTGTGTTTTTAAGCAAGACTGTGAGTGAGCCGATTCCCTTGGCTGAGAAGCAACCCTACACATGAATGGTTTCAGGATGCTTTACAGTTGGCATGAGACAAGACTGGTGGTAGCGCTCACCTCTTCTTCTCCGAATAAGCTATTTTCCAGATGTCCCAAACAATCGAAAATGGGATTCCTCAGAAAAAATGACTTTACCCCAGTCCTCAGCAGTCCACTCCCTCCTTGAAACCAGGCCTTGCTCAAAGAGTCTCCGCCTCACAGTGCGTGCAGAAGCACTCACACCAGCCTGCTGCCATTCCTGAGCAAGCTTGGCACTGCTGGTAGTCCGATCCCACAGCTGAAACAGTTTTAAGATACGGTCCTGGCGTTTGCTGGTCTTTCTTGGGCACCCTGGAGCCTTTTTGACAACAATGGAAGCTCTCTTCCTGAAGTTCTTGATGATGCGATAGATTGTTGACTGAGGTGCAATCTTTGTAGCTGCGATACTCTTCCCTGTTAGACCATTTTTGTGCAGTGCAATGATGGCTGCACGTGTTTCTTTAGAGATAACCATGGTTAACTGAAGAGAAACAATGATACCAAGCATCAGCCTCCTTTTAATGTGTCCAGTAGTGTCATTCTTACTTAATTATGACTGATTAATCGCCAGCCCTGTCCTCATCAACACCCACACCTGTGTTAATGGAACAATCACTACAACGATGTTAGTTGCTCCTTTTAAGGCAGGACTGCAATGATGTTGAAATGTGTTTTGGGGGTTAAAGTTCATTTTCTAGGCAAATATTGACTTTGAAAGTAATTGCTGTTAAGCTGATCACTTTTTATGACATTCTGGAGTATATGCAAATTGCCATTAGAAAAACTGAAGCAGTAGACTTTGTAAAAATGAATATTTGTATAATTCTCAAAACTTTTGGCCATGACTGTATATTGTAGAATTGAATTCTTTGTAATGAGGACTATTCAGCAGGTTTTAGGGCTATAATGTGAAGTCACAACCTTACAGGCACTGAGATACTGAATCCAATCATACCTTTACTGCAATGATTACATGCATGATCGCTAAGATAAATGTTATAGAAATCCTTATTGAAAGTGTGCAGCAGGGGGACAGAGTGTGCAGCAATTAACATAAGAGGGGCTGGGTTTCTTTGTATTACTGAACCTGTTTTCTCTAAGCCAAACCCTCCGCCCTCCCTCCCCTCCTCCTCCTGTCTCTACACATCCTCATGTGTCTCCTCTCACAGAGCCTGTAAGGTAGTGGCCTCACTTTTTAACCCTAAATCCTGCTGGTTGGTCCTCTTTAAATTACCAAGCCCATCTATAATAGTAACTCATTGTAGATTTGAATGAAGGGTGCCAGCTATAGGGAAAGGAAAAAACAGACCCTGGTTCTAGAAGTGAGAGAAGTGGGAGAAGTGAAAATAAATGGAGGGTTTAAATAGGACGTGGGCCAGTGAAGTCCCCTGTGATTGGCTTGCTGACTGGTTGGTTTTACTGGTCCACTATCAAATCTGAATTTAAATAATAAAATAACATTCTTAGATGGCTGAGAAATGACCATGCTGGCCAGCAGCAGATAGATAAGTGAACTTGCTGTATATGCCATGTGCACACGTTGAGTGTTTGGTGATATTTTACCTCAGTATTTTTAAGCCAAAACCAAGAGTGGGTAAAAGATGCAGAAGTGGTGCAAGTTTTTCTATTATACTTTTCCTCTGATTGTCCCACTCCTTGTTTTGGCTTATATATACTGAGGTAAAAAACTCACCAAATACTCAACGTGTACACAGGACCTAAGTGACCTACCCAGAAGATGCAAGGTTTAAGGATTAACATGATAGCCTGGGCAACAAGCTCACCACCCAGCGATACCATAAGCACTGCCCACTCCACTGTCTACAGATATGGCCAAGACAGAGTAGTGCCTGACAGCAGAGTAAGGCGGCACAGAAATGGTGTGAGGCTAGGGTCACACTTAAAAGGCACAATCCGGTAACCTCATCCATTACCGGATGCGGTTTTAACCATGTGCCTTCATACTATCATTTGATAGTAAAATTGCAACCCTCATTCCGGATATGGATGCATTAATGCATCCGGTTTTGGATCGTGGGTGTTTGCAATTTTAAAAACCGGATCCGGATTCGGTACCGCATGGTACATTTATGTACCTTGAGGTACCGGATCCGGTTCCCATAGACTCCAATTATAAAAAAGCCAGATCCGGTTTTGGAATCGGCGCGATAGAAGCACCTTGCATGATTTTTCCCGCAGGCACCAAAACCGGATCCTGTAACCGGATTGCAAATAGTGCAATCCGGTTTTTCTATTGAAGCCTATGGCTGCGGATCCGGATCCAGGTTTGAGCTTTTTTGAAGCTCAAAACTGGATCAGGATCTGCAAACCCAACCGCAGATGTGACCCTAGCCTTAGATAAGTATGTAACAATACATAAAGTAAGTGTTAAAATAACTATGATATTCTGTAATTTCACAATTATTGAAAATGTCAATACTGAGATTTTAATATAAAATTCAGGGAAAATCTTTTTAAAAATATATAAATCCACATACATTTCATTTCACATAATATGTTTTTGCTGTCATTTAAAGATAGTTGTTGGGCGTTTCTACTTAAAAATCATGTAATAGTCCCAAAAGTTCAATAAAAAGAATGTTGACACATTGAAATTTTCTTCAGCACTAGGGAAATACACTAAATCAGCATGTGGGTTGAGTGTAGCCTCTCCCTTTATCTTGGATAGGTTTCAGCTACATCTGTAAACTAAAAGAAAACATGAAGCAAATGGCTGTAATATGTAGAGATTCTACTTCACTGGATGAAATATTGAAGAGGCGAACGGAGAAAAGATTGCTATTACTGATAAATGTATGTTCATTTGGATTTCAGGCTCTGAAAATTCATCAAAACATAACTTCCCATATATTTTTCTTGGAGTTGTCAGAACTTATCCACTCCCAATATTTTTACTAAAAATATAGAAAGCTACGAGCATTCTCAGGCCTCATTATAACAATAAATACATGCGCACATTTTCATGCTGCCACATAAAGTGATATAAATGTTGCTTTTTAAAAATATAGATAAAACCATATCTTTTCAATAACACATTGAAAGAATAAGCAAACATTAAAATGGCCTTTCATTGGTAATTCATTAAAAGGGGTCCAATGGAAGCAACAGTGAATAAAAAAGAACAATGACATACAATAAACACACAGTTAAGGTGTCTCTACTGCCTTGTCACCAGTACCGCAATAACCAAATAGTTACGTGTAAAAGCAAGAGACAGCCTAAGGTATAAAAATCTGTATAACTATAGTGAACCGGTTACTGGTATATACCACAGATAATTATACATCAAATCAAAGAAAAAATTAGATTGATCTCACCCAGGGTCCAGGAGTTTTGAAGGTCAAGTAGTGTTGCAGCAGATCAGGTGATCTTCTAAGCACTGGAACTTCACCCTGCATTGTTCCCTACATCAAAACAAAAAATTACTGACACTCACCAAAAGATTCCCGCTCTAACAAGGGCAGTCCACAACTGCTCCTTAACCATGCACCCTACCACTGTCCCTACTGTCCTTCTCCCGAAGCATTTCTTATAGGACTCATCAGGGATCATCATCATGGACAGGAACAAGCAGAGCTGTATTCACATGTCAGCATAAGTTAGAAGTGAGGGGTGCATGGAAAGAAGCAATAAAAGATGAAATTGATGTTTTCTTCTTTTGTTCTTGATTTGCTCCTCTTAAATCCAAAATGATAACTTTCTATATACCGTAGTTTTGTGGCTGCACTTGACATCATGCAGTTAGTCCTCACTTAGGTTTCTATAGAGCAGGGGAGGGGAACTCCAGGCCTCAAGGGCTGCAAACAAGTCATGTTTTCAGGATTATATTATCACCTGTGCAATAATAAGGAAATCCTGAAAACATGACCTGTTGGCGGCTCTCGAGGCCTGGAGTTCCTCACCCCTGCTATAGAGTAACATTGAGTCCTTGTGGTTAGGTTTAAGGGCATGGACAACGGCCCATATCACTGCATTCACATAGCTTTTTAAATATGATTTAGAAGTAGATTCTGTTCCGAAATCTGCATAAAATATGCATCACATATGCTTTGAATAAGATTTTGACTGTTTTTAATGGGGAAAGCTCCAATAGTACACATTGTAATGATTTTTTTTTTACAATTTTTGAACATTTCCCATTAAAACTAATGGTAGACTTATTTACAGTATTGAGATCATTATTTTTATGTGAATTTGCATAAAGCTGTGTGAGTGGGCCCCAAAGAGGAAATTGCAATGCATGCACATAGCTTTTTACAATATGTCATGGGTTTAGTACTTAGGCTGTGTAACCATGATCATTGTGACTAGTGTTCTTGATACAATGCATTTTCAATGTTTCCAAAAAGTTGCATTATAGTATACAAGCAAATTGGATAGGATTAATAAAAATCCCATGCCCAGTTTTCTTTTTTTAACACTGAGTAAACTCACCTGCAGTGCATGTCAATTTCTCTTGCAGAGACGCAAAGTCTTCTGTGTGGTATTTCCCCATAGACTTGTATTGGATGTGGAAAATCTGAAGTTACAAAATGCAAGCTTTGTAAGTACATTTCCCCTTTACACACTTGCACCATTAGTGCTTTTCATGTGACAATAAAAGGGTTTTTTTAGTCTCGTTTAACATCTACTATATAATTGCCGTAGCACGTTTTGTGTCGGACCCCGGCACGTCGTGGCTATGTCACACTGTGACGTCACCACGGCGTGCGAGGCAATGCCCGCGTAGCGGGCATTGCGACCCCTCGCCGATGTCATCCCGCTCCGGAGCCTATGCCCCTGTGCTCCTGTGCCCCCGCTCCGGAGCAGCTGCTGTCAGCACATGCTGACACAGTGCTCCGGAGCCTGTGTCCCTGTGCCCCTGTGCCCCCGCTCCGGAGCAGCTGCTGTCAGCACATGCTGACACAGTGCTCCGGAGCCTGTGCCACTGTGCTCCTGTGCCCCATCATACTAAAGTTAAATCAAGTGTTTAAAAATAAAAATCTTTATTCTCACCTTCCAGCGCTCCCTCGGCGTCTCCAGCTGCAGCTGCTCGCTCGGTAACAGGACCTGTGATGATGTCAGAACCCGATCAGCTGATCGGGTCACATGACCGGTTACCGCGGTAACCGATGACGCTTTTGACGTCATCACAGGTCCTGCACACCCGATCGGCTGCAGCTGAAGACGCCGAGGGAGCGCTGGAAGGTGAGAATAAACATTTGTTATGTTGGGGGGGACATGAGGGGGGACAGAAGGTGGGGGACAGGAGGTGGGGGACATGAGGGGGCACATGAGAGGGCACATGAGAGGGCACATGAGAGGGCACATGAGGAGCGGACAGGAGGGGGGGGGACATGAGAGGGCACAGGAGGGGGGCACATGAGGAGCGGACAGGAGGGGGGGGACATGAGAGGGCACATTAGAGGGCACAGGAGGGGGGCACATGAGAGGGCACAGGAGGGGGGCACATGAGAGGGCACAGGAGGGGGGCACATGAGAGGGCACAGGAGGGGGGCACATGAGAGGGCACAGGAGGGGGGCACATGAGAGGGCACAGGAGGGGGGCACATGAGAGGGCACAGGAGGGGGGCACATGAGAGGGCACAGCAGGGGACAGTAGGGAGAGAGTAGGGGGACAGTAGGGCAAAACAGGGGGGCCGCAGAGAGGCAGCAAGATGACAGGAGGGAGAGAGGAGGAGGAGCTACGTGACAGCCCAAACTGATCCTGCAAAAAGTAGGATTCGGATGCCTATTTGGCATCCGATTGCAGAGATCAGTTTGGATCCGATGCTGTCCGATTTATTTCGGACAGCATCGGATTTAAAGAAATCGTAATGTGAAAGTAGCCTTACCACCAGAACGCACCCGCCTCCGTCTTCCGCCCGCTCTCTTCTATGTCGCCGCCACGTACAGATTGAAACCAAGATGGCGGCCGGGAAGTATCACGAGAGTTCCCGGCCGCCATCTTGGTTTCGCCCTGTTCACAGTGGCGACATGCAAGATGGCGATGGAAGTAAGTATTTCCCCGCCACTCTGCCCCCCCGGCCTCCACTGACCACTCTGCCCCCCGGCCTCTGCTGACCACTCTGCCCCTCCCCCCTGCCTCTGCTGACCACTCTGTCCCCCTTGATCTCCGCTGACCACTTTGCCCCCCTGGCCGCCGCTGACCAATCTGCCCCCCCTTCCCTCCACTGACCACTCTGCCCCCCCTTCCCTCCACTGACCACTCTGCCCCCCCACCCTCCGCTGATCACCCTGCCCCCCGACCTTCGCTGACCACTCTGCCCTCCCCTTGGGCCTACGCTGACCACTCTGCCCCCCCGGTTCTCTGCTGACAACTCTGCCTTCCGTCCTCCGCTGATAAACTCTGCCCTCCGTCCTCCGCTGACCACTCTGCCCTCTGTCCTCCGCTGACCACTGAGCCACTGTACAGTGCTGACCACTGAGCCACCGTGCAGTGCTGACCACTGAGCCACCGTACAGTGCTGACCACTGAGCCACCGTATAGTGCTGACCACTGAGCCACCGTACAGTGCTGACCACTGAGCCACCGTACAGTGCTGACCACTGAGCCACCGTACAGTGCTGACCACTGAGCCACCATACAGTGCTGACCACTGAGCCACCATATACAGTGCTAACCACTGAGCCACCATATACAGTGCTAACCACTGAGCCACCATATACAGTGCTAACCACTGAGCCACTGTACAGTGCTGACCACTGAGCCACCGTACAGTGCTGACCACTGAGCCACCGTAGAGTGCTGACCACTGAGCCACCGTACAGTGCTGACCACTGAGCCACCGTACAGTGCTGACCACTGAGCCACTGTACAGTGCTAACCACTGAGCCACCATATACCGTGCTAACCACTGAGCCACCATATACCGTGCTAACCACTGAGCCACCGTACAGTGCTAACCACTGAGCCACCATACAGTGCTAACTACTGAGCCACTATAAATGTAATTTATAATTGCCTTAGCGTACTTCCGGCCTTTTCGGGTCAACTTCCGCTGTCGTGGACGTGGCTGCCGCAAGGCAGCCACGCCACACACGAAGCAGTGGCCGCGTAGCGGCCATTGCGAGCCGTAGCAATGCGCGAGCAATGGCCGCGAGGCCATTGCGAGCCGTTGCCGGATACCTCTATCATACTTACCACCAGATCGCACCCGCCTCCCTCTTCCTGCATGTTCCTCTGTCCTCCATCTTCCGCCCGCTATCTTCTATGTCGCCGCCCCGTACATATTGAAACCAAGATGGCGGCCGGGAAGTATCACGAGAGTTCCCGGCCTCCATCTTGGTTTCGCCCTGTTCACAGTGGCGACATGCAAGATGGCGATGGAAGTAAGTATTTCGCCGCCACTCTGCCCCCCCCTGGCCTTCACTGACCACTCTGCCCCCTCCCCCGCCTCTGCTGACCACTCTGTCCCCCTTGATCTCCGCTGACCACTCTGCCCCCCTGGCCGCCACTGACCACTCTGCCCCACCCTTCCCTCCACTGACCACTCTGCCCCCCCACCCTCCGCTGACCACTCTGCCCTCCGCTGACTACTCTGCCCCCCCAGCCTCCGCTGATCACTCTGCCCCCCCCCCGTTCTCTGCTGACCACTCTGCCTTCCGTCCTCCGCTGATAAACTCTGCCCTCCGTCCTCTGCTCACCACTCTGCCCTCCGTCTTCCGCTGACCACTCTGCCCTCCGTCCTCCGCTGACCACTGAGCCACCGAACAGTGCTGACCACTGAGCCACCGTGCAGTGCTGACCACTGAGCCACCGTACACTGCTAACCACTGAGCCACTGTACAGTGCTGACCACTGAGCCACCGTGCAGTGCTGACCACTGAGCCACCGTACAGTGCTGACCACTGAGCCACCGTACAGTGTTGACCACTCACCCACCGTACAGTGCTGACCACAGAGCCACCGTACAGTGCTGACCACTGAACCACCGTACAGTGCTGACCACTGAGCCACCGTATAGTGCTGACCACTGAGCCACCATAGAGTGCTAACCACTGAGCCACCGTACAGTGCTAAACACTGAGCCATCGTACAGTGCTAAACACTGAGCCACCGTACAGTGCTAACCACTGAGCCACCGTATACAGTGCTAACCACTGAGCCACCGTACAGTGCTAACCACTGAGCCACCATAAAGTGCTAACCACTGACTCACCGTATACAGTCTTAAACACTCAGCAGCCATACAGTGCTAATCACTCAGCCACCTTATACAGTGCTAACCACTGAACCACCATACTGTGCTAACCACTAAGCCACCGTACAATGCTAACCACTGAGCCACCATACTGTCCTAACTACTGAGCCACCGTGCAGTGCTAAACATTGAGCCACCATACAGTGCTAACCACTGAGCCACCGTACAGTGCTAACCACTGAGCCACCATATACAGTGCTAACCACTGAGCCACTGTACAGTGCTAACCACTGAGCCAGCATACAGTGCTAACCACTGACCCACCATATACAGTGCTAACCACTGAGCCACCATATACAGTGCTAACCACTGAGCCACCATATACAGTGCCAACCACTGAGGCACCATACAGTGCTAATCACTGAGTCACCGTATACAGTGCTAACCACTGAGTCACATTACTGCTCTAATTATTGAGCCATCATATACAGTGCCAACCACTGAGCCACCATATACGGTGCTAACAACTGAGTCACCGTATACAGTGCTAATCACTGAGTCACATTACTGCTCTAATTAATGAGCCACCATATACAGTGCCAACCATTGAGCCACCATAGAGTGCTAACCACTGAGGCTGTTTACAGTGCTAACTATTGAGCCAGTGTATACTGTGCTAACCACTGAGACCCTGTATACTCTGCTAACCACTCAGCCGCCGTATACTCTGCTAACCACTGAGCCGCATAAAGTCTGCTAACCACTGAGTTGCTGTAAACTCTGCTAAGCACAGTGCTGCGGGCAGGAGAGGGCCGGGGGACAGCGGGCGGGTGCGGCCAGGAAGGCCCCCCCGCCCCTACTGCCCGCACCCGGCCGCTGTCCCCCGGCCCCCTCCTGCACGCACCTGGCCGCTCTTCCTCAGCCTCCTCCTGCCCACACATGGCTGTTATTCCACCAGCCCCCTTCTGCCCGCTGTTCCCCGGCTTGCTCCTGAACGCTCCCGGCCACTGTCCCCCAGCCCCCCTGACTGCACCCACCTGCTGTCTCTTCCTGGACTCCCGCACTGCTGCACACTGGCACCGCTGCACACCGGTACTGCTGTATGTATTCTATCTACTATATAATTGCCGTAGGCACTTCCGTGTCGGACCCCGCAAAAGACCGTGCCTTTGTCACTCTGTGACGTCACCACGTGCGACCCCTCGCCGCTGTCAGCACACACCCCCAACCCCTGTCACCACACCCCCCCCCATATGTCCTCACCCCCCCCATATGTCCGCACACCCCTGCTCCGATCCCGCTCCGGAGCCGCTGCTGTCAGCACATGCTGACACAGTGCTCCGGAGCCTCTCCTGTAACCACGCTCCCCGATGTCCACACACACCCCCCCCCCCCCCGCTGTCACCACACACCCCCCATATGTCCGCATACCATATGTCCGCCAAAATCGCGGCAGATGCGGTGAAAAAAAACGCATCTGCCGCGATTGCCGCATAACCGCTGCACTTGCGGCGCGGTTGCGGTAATCCCCATAGAAAGTATAGGGGACTTGCGGCAGGTGCGGCAAGTGCGGTTTTGCACTTGCGGCAGGTGCGGCCGCGAAAAAAAACGCGGTCAGCCGTGGTTTATTTCGCGGCTGCACCTGCCGCAAGTGCAAAACCGCACTTGCCGCACCTGCCGCAAGTCCCCCTATACTTTATATGGATATTATTTGAAAATGTTAAAAAAAAATTTAAAATATTCTAGACACATGCATTTGCATCGGGCTCACAGCTAGTATTAAATAAATAAATAATTAAACAAAATGACATGGGGTCCCCCCTATTTTTTATAGCCAGTAAATGTAAAGCAGACAGCTGCGAGCTGATATTATCAAACTGGGAAGATCCATGGCTATTGAGCCTTTCCCAGCCTAACAATACTAGCCCACAGCGACCCCAGAAGTGGCAAATGAGAGTAGATGATCCAATTCTTGCACTTTGCTTTGGCTCTTCTCAATTGCCATGGCTCAGTTACCATTGGGCTAATGGTGTATGGTGTTGATGTCTGCTGTGTAGTGTTAGCTGGTGTCAAGCTCTGGTGTTAGTAATGTAAAGGCATGTATCACACCCCCCCCCATTAGTATCCCAGTAAGTAAAGAGAAATACATACACATGAAAAAAATATTCTATTTGAAAAAAATCCCTTCCATACATTCCATGGTTCACCTATTTATTTAAAGAAAAACAACCCATGCAGGTCTGCTTTAGTCTACTAATGCAACATAGTCTACCAAATCCAATGTATTCCTTAACTGGAAACCTAAAAGACATGAGAAGAGAGAAATAAAAACAAGACACTGTCCCTCTCTCACTAATAAATGTATTTAAACAAATTCCCTGCAGCTCCTACATATTCCATGGTGTTCCCACAATGTCCAACAAGTCTGTAGTAAAATATATGGAGCCTCCTTCTGAGAATGACACTTCATAAAATTTTAGCAGCAGCCACTCCCAGTTAGGATGCACTTCATGAGACCCAGCAACTGTGACAAGCAGTTATGATGTCAGTAAACCGCTGTTGCCTGGTAACACAGAAGGCAGACATGAAATGTCTGATGATCAGTGACCTCACTAACTCAGTAACGCCACCTATGTTCAGAGCCAGTTCTTGCAATGACCCTTTGAGAGCGGTGATGTCAATAACATTACTGATGTTATCACCATTCCGCGAAGTGCAGTCTGCTTGGGAGTGGTTGCTAGTAAAATCTATGAAGCTTCGTTCTCAGAAGAAAGCTCCATGGGTTTTGGACTACAGGCTCGGAGTCGTTGAGGAACACAATGGACTACTACTTCAAGTATACACCACCACTCCTGGATGATGAATATTGTATTAATATGAATTCATTTTTGAGTACCATTTATTGCCAGGTGTTCTCTATTTTATCCTGGCCTGCATGTGTACTTATTTGTATTTTATTATTTTATCATTACTAATAAACAAAGTTTTTTTAATCTACTAGCTGTGAGCCCGATGCAAATGCATCGGGATTTTAGAACGTGCGTTAATTAGATTATAGTAGCTATATTATTATTTTTTTTTTTATTTACATTTTTTTTGAATAACTTAATGTTATGAATATTTTATTTATTTGTTTTATTTTATTAGAATTAGTTAATGTTATGAATTTTTATATGGAATATTTTTTTTTATTATTTATTATTTTATTATTGTAATTATTTATTATTTAATATTTTTATAATATTAATTATTTTTTATTTTAATATAATTTTTTTTATTTGAGTAATTTGATTTTCTTAGAATTAGTTAATGTTATTAATATTTTAATTATATATATTTTTATTTTATTAATTTTTTTTTTAAATTTTGATTTATTTTATTATTTATTATTTTTATTATTTGTATATTAATTTTTTATTTTAATTAAATGTATTTGTATTAGATTAATTTTTTTTATTTTAATTAGTTAATGTAATTAATATATTAATTTTATATATTATTATTATTTTTTTTATTATTATTATTTTTTATTTTATTATTTATTATTTATATTATTTATTATTTTTTTGTTTAGTATTTTTATTATTATTAAATTTATTTATTATTTCTTATTTTAAGTGAATTTATTTGTATTTTTAAATATTTTTATGTGTATTTATTTATGTATTTTTATTGTCTTTAAATGTAGTGAATTTTTCCCATTGAGAAAGATGGATGAATGAGGCGCGAATCTGATTGGCCGTAGTGGAATAGTAAAAGTGTTTTTTCCCATTGATAAAAATGTATGAATGAGCCTTGAATGTGATTGGTTGGTGTGTATTTGAATGTGATTGGTGCGATTTGGATCCGTGGGCGGGGCTTCCTGAAACTCGCGGCGGACAACTTTATTCCTCAGTCAGCGGAGCGGACCGAAGAGGGAACATCGAGGACCCGGAGCTCGCTGGAGGAAGAAAGAAGACCGCCGGATGGAAGACTCGTGGCCCGGGCTGAAGGAAGAGGATGCCTGGGCCGGAGGGAGGACTGGACCTGGAGCTGACGAAGCAGATGTCATGAAGACAGGTAAGTGATCTACGGCGTCGGGGTTGGGGGGGGGGGTGCGGACATATTGTGGGGGGTTGTGAGGACATATTGGGAGGGTTTGGGGGTGTGCGGACATATTGTGGGGGGGTGTGAGGACATATTGGGGGGGTTTGGGGGGGAGAGGACATATTGTGGGGGGTGTGAGGACATATTGGGGGGGTTTGGGGGGGTGAGGACATATGGGGGGGTGTGCGGACATATTGTGGGGGGTGTGAGGACATATTGGGGTGGTTTGGGGGTGTGCGGACATATTGTGGGGAGGTGTGAGGACATATTGGGGTGGTTTGGGGGTGTGAGGACATATTGTGGGGGTGTGTGAGGACATATTGTGGGGGTGTGGGGGGGTGAGGACATATGGGGGTGTGTGGACATATTGTGGGGGGGTGTGAGGACATATTGGGGGGGTTTGGGGGGGTGAGGACATATGGGGGGGGCGTGCGGACATATTGTGGGGGGGTGTGAGGAGATATTGGGGTGGGTTGGGGGGGTGAGGACATATGGGGGGGTGTGCGGACATATTGTGTGGGTTTGGGGGGGTGCAGACATATGGGGGGGTGCGCGGACATATTGTGGGGGGGTGTGAGGACATATGGGGGGGAGGGTGTGAGCACATATGGTAGGGGTCTGCGGACATAATGTGGGGGTGTGCGGACATAATGTGGGGGTGTGCGGACATAATGGGGGGGGTGCGGACATATGTGGGGTGGGGTGCGGACATTGCGGGGCTGGGGAGAGGTGCTGGGGAGTGGGGCTGGGGGGCGGTGCTAGGCTGTGGATGGGGGCTGGCGGCGGAGGTGTTGGGGGGTGTGCGGTGCTGGGGGGCGGTGCGGGGCTGGGGAGCGGTGCTGGGCTGTGGATCGGGGCTGGGGGGGAGGCACAGGGGGCAGCTCCATAGTCGCAGGTGGGCTGTGGGTAGCGGGGAGCGGAGGCGGCTGCGCCGCCTCCACTCCATGGTCCCCGGGTGAGATGTGGGTAGCGGGGAGCGGAGGCGGCGCGGGCGGCATCAGCAGGGTGTGGGTGGGCAATGGCTCGCAATGGCCGCTACGCGGGTAATGCTTCGCCGTGTGCCTGAGACTCGCAATGGCCGTGACTCGCAATGCCCGCTTTGCGGGCATTGCTTCGTGAGTCGCCGTGGCCGCTATGCGGCCATGGACAGAGTCCAGGTGAAGCAGCCGAGCTACGCGAACAAAGCCACAGGATGTAGCGCCGGTCCGACGGAAGTCGCTACGGCAATTATATAATAGATTATGGGTTTGGACTCTTTCTTTTTGGTGTTTTTTTTTAACAAATTTATGCAGTATTGACCTCATATGGATTGATGCAGTGGCGTAACTTGAAGCTCATGGGCCCCTATGCGAAAGCTCCAATGGGGCTCCCAATTATTGCACATCTGTAATAGCATTAGTCTTTTTCTATAGGCCAAAGGGACTTTTTGGGCCCCCTAGGCTCTAGAGCCAAAGTGTGATTGCAACCTCTGCACCTGTTTTAGTTACGCCCCTTGATTATGGCAATTGGTGATCATCGGCATGGATTACTTCAGAGCTGTGTTTAATATTTTGAAGGAAACAAAATGATGAATGAAGCACATTCTCATATCTTTGTCCTCTCATTTTATATCTTTCAGGAATACATTTGTGGACTTCATGAGATTTGGTGGACTATGTCGGATTCCATAGACTAAATTGGATTGATATTTTAGTTTTTTCTTTTAAATAATTTGGTGAACAAGGAAATTGTTGGGTAATGATTTTTCAATTTAATTATATGTGTGTTTATTTCTTTTTACTTACCGGGTTAATAATGGGGAATGACACCTCTGCATTACTAACACTAGGGGTTGATGCCAGCTGACACTGGTTTGCTTGTTATAAAAAATGGGGGAACTCAAAACATTTTATTTTTCATTTATTAGGTTAAACCAGGCTAAATACCCTTTAGTGAAACATGAAAGGCATTAGTGGGTGAAAGTGTATAATTTGCAGTGGAGTTGTAACATTAAATAGCAGCAGAACTATCTCTTTATTCTAATACAGTATATTTTTATCATGTATCTAGCTCTATTTTTTTTGCGTGTCAGTATATGTGTATTGGGATGTTGAACTCTTTGCTTTGGGAAACCTCTTATTTGCTCTGCTGCCTGTGTTTCAACCAACTTTATTGTGATAAAAATGCATGTGTCAAAAACGCATCAAACATGTATTTGGCAAAAATGCACACAAAAACACAAGGAAAACTGGAAGTTATCTGAGCTGTGGGATTAATAGGGAACTTCAGCTTCATGAAAACATAAACAAACACTGATTGTGGTACCATACATTTAATGTGTAATGTTTCAGAACTTTCATACACTACATTGAAGCAAGCCGCGACACAGAAGACCTTGACATGGGGTCAGGGGAGGACACAGACTGTAGTGGGCCCCTGTGCAAAAAAATTTTGGGGGTCCCCCTTCATAGTGCAACAAAGTTATGTAAATATATAGATTGTAATACTTATATATTTGGAGGCCAGTTGCAGCATCCAATTAATATATACGGCCCAGTACAGCCTCCAAATAACATATATAGCGCAGCCTCCAAATAACCCACACAGCCCAGCACAGCCTCCAAATAACACATACAGCCCAGCACAGCCTTGAAATATCACATACAGCCTAGCACAACCTCCAATTAATATATACGGCCCAGTACAGCCTCCAAATAACATATATAGCGCAGCACAGCCTCCAGATATCACATACAGCCCAGCACAGCCTCCAGGTAATGTATACAGCCTAGTATAGCTTTCAGTTAATATAAACAGCTCAGCACAGCCTCCACGTGATATATACAGCCCAGCATATCTTCCAGGCAATATATACAACCCAGCATAGCTTCCAGGTAATATATACAGCCCAACATAGCATCCAGGTAATATATACAGCCCAGCATAGCTTCCAGGTAATATATACAGCCCAGCATAGCTTCCAGGTAATATATACAGACTAGCACATCCTCCAGGTTATATGTAAAGCTGAGCATCACCATCTCCTCCTCAATGAATGGGGGGCTCATGGGGGAGAAGCTCAGCTGCATCATGAATGGGGGGGCTCATAGGGGAGAAACTCAGCTGCATCATGAATGGCATTCATGCTGCAGCTGAGCTTCTCCCTCCATGAATCTCCCAATTATGATGCAGCTGAGCTTCTCCCTGGCCCCATGAGTTCCCCCAAATCATGCTGGTGGTGTGCCTCCACTCCACAGCCCCGCTCTGGTGCTCTTACCTGGAGCAGTCCAGGAGGATCCCTCTATCACACCACTACAGCACTGTCACTTCCGAGCCAGGGAGAGCTGCTTCAGCCTCCATGGACACAGAACCCAGAAGTGACAACATGACAACTGCAGCGTCCCAGTACTCAATGGATATTGAGATGCTGCCGCTGCCACCGCACCTCCCTGCAGGGGCTGGCTGGCAAATTTTAGCCTATGGGCAAGCACACAGCAGAGGCCCATGAGCAGTGACTCATCCTTAAAAGGGATGTCCAATCTTAAGCTATACATCTATAGTCACTATATGTGACCACAGACTTGTGAATCCTCACATCATATGCACTGTGCGCTGTGAGGATTCTAAGGTGCCGGGAACAGGCGGTCTTGTGACTGCAAGCATACCATATGTATATTCCCAGTCACATTCCGACTAGGCTGTTTCTGGCCTTGCTTAATAAAGTTGCATTAAGAGAGGCCGAGCAAGTCTAGTCTAGTAGGCATGTGACCGCATTTATGCAAACCACACACTTACAGTCACACACCAGCTGAATCATCACAGCACTGCAAGCAATGTGCACACTTGTGGCCTACAACTGGATAACCCCTTTAACATGTTTACCTCCGGCTGCTACATAGGCTATATTCACACTACCGTATTGTCAATCTTAGGCCAGGGTCACACATCCCAATCCGCTTTTTTAAACGATCCGTTTTTCAAAGGGTGCCAATAGTGTCCCCTGATGTCCTGGGTGTTTTTTGAAATTCTTTGGACTTAGTCATTTTTTTCCAAAAAAATTCATGCAAAAACGCATGCGATGATGCATGGTGCCTATATGTACCATGCGCTAACGTATGACTTTCCCATAGGGCTCCATTTTAAAAAAACGCATGTGTTTTTGAAAAACGCACACACACATGCGTTGAAGCATATATGTTTTTGGACTTTTGAAAAAAAATTACCAAAATGATCCCAAAAACAGATTTAAGCCAAAAACGGATGGTATGTGTGACCCTGGCCTTAGTGCTGCCTTTGGTGGAAAAAACTGATAGGACAACCTGATCTGAAGCAAAGCTCAGACTCTGGCAATAACTCACCCAGAGCAGTCACTGACCTAACAATATAGACTCCTGTGAGGACTTATCAAGGGGTGATCAGTATTCTTCTACCCCGACCCTATGATCACATCATACTTCGTACTGGGAGCAATATGTGATGTCACTTTAGCAGACACAGCCAACAGTGTGCAGTGTGACCGTGTTTGTATCAGTGTGAGGTAGCCGGGCCAGCATCTCACTCAGAGGTGCACAACATTTTTCAAGCCAAGAAACAGATCATGCTGAATCAATCCCAAGGGACACTTACACGAATACATCACCACAACCACCGCAATTAATACATCACCACAGCCAAGTTTTGAGCAATTGAGGAAGAGTTGGAGAGTTTCTGCTCCAAAAACTCAGTGTAAAAACACCATAACTTAGGCATTGTTCACACACAATTTGCGTTTTTTTAGCACTCCTAAAACCACATGCGTTTTTTTTAGGAGTGCTAAAAAATGTCCCTTGTGTGTCTGAAAGGATTTGCAACGTTTTTGGACTTAGTCATTTTTTCACCAAAAACGCAGGCAAAAACGCAAGCGTTAACGCAGGGTGCATAAATGTGCCTTTTAAAAACGCATGCGTTTCCCATAGGGCCCCATGTTATAGAAACGCATGCGTTTTTTTAACATGGGGTCCTATGGGAAACGCATGCGTTAACGCAGGTGCCTATATGTGCCCTGCGTTAACGCATGCGTTTCCCATAGGGGCCCAAGTTAAAAAACCGCATGCGTTTTTGGAAACAACACCTGCATTTTTTTCCAGCACCCAAAAAACGCTGCATGCAGCGTTTTTTGAACTTGGGGAAAAAAACGCAAGTGGAGCTGAAAAACGCATGTACACTCAAATGTACCCTGCGTTAACGCACCTGCGTTTTTTTTAACAGCCCAAAAAACGCTGAGATGGTCAAAAAAACGCATGTGTGTGAACAATGCCTTACACTGAGTTTTTGGAGCCGAAAAATCCATTGAGGATTTTTCAGTTTTAACATAGGCATAAAGTACATTATGGTTTCCTACATATCTACAAGATAGGAACCACCGTCAGTAGATGAGTGCAGGGTCAGAACCACCATCAGCAGATGAATGTAGGGCCAGAACCACCATTAGGAGATGAATGCAGGGTCAGAACCACCATCAGGAGATAAATGCAGGGTCAGAACCACTATCAGAAAAGGAATGCAGGGCCAGAACAACCCTCAGTAGATGAATACAGAGTTAGAACCACCATCAGTAGATGAATGCAGGGCCAGAACGACCTCAGTAGATGAATGCAGGGCCAGAACCGAATACAGCGACAAGATTACTACAGTGATCAATTTCAGTGTCAGATCAGCACCATGATATACTTACATCATATGAACCTATACCTCCCAGCATGTCTTTAAAAATGGTAAGGAGATGCGGGAGCTGTTGTTACCAGTTGTTATCATCATACTGCGGACCATACTGGAACCACAGTCCAGATGAGATGCAGGCAGAATCACAAACATTTACATCTTTTTACCTTATACTGTAGATGACATCTTCTCTGATTGGAGTTGTTCCTATTCCTTTTCTTCTGTTGTAGCACAGGCACCATGATGAGATTTGACACCCACAGCTCGTCTCTCCAGACTTTCCTCTTCTCCATCTTCAACAGCATATTTGATGCCCTTTAAAATAAAAGTATCACTATAGTGCTTCAGAAACATACATATCCCCACACACACAGCACCACTATATAACACACATACACACATATAGCCCCACTGTATAATACACACACATCGCCACTGTATAACACACAGCACCACTGTATAACACACACAGCACAACTGTATAACACATGTACAGTGCCACTGTAAAACATGCACAGTTGTGCCTCTCTCCCCTGGGTGCTGTGCCTCTCTCCCCTGGGCGCTGTGCCTCTTTTCCCTGGGTGCTGTGCCTCTCCCCCTGGGTGCTGTGCCTCTCTCTCCCCTGGAAGATGTGCCTCTCTCCACCTCTTCTAACAGGGGGGCCCTGTGTTTCCTCTGTATTCCAAAACCAAAATCAAACCTTTTATATTAAATGTGAAGGGAAAATAGGCCACATGACTTTAGAAAATAGGATAGGACTAGAAAATGTATGTATAATCTCTTACAAGCACCTGCAACTGGTTGCTGTATTTAGGTGGTGTGTGTACACGTCTATTATTAGACTAAATGGAGCAATAAAGAGGCTTCTAAAATAATTAAAAATGATGCGCAGGCTTTAATAGGTAAACGCTTGTGTGTAAATTTCAGGATTATGTCGCTTTCTATAAAAATGCCTTAATCAAATGGGATTGGACCAGTAAGTCTAGAAAGGATCACATCCCGAAATCAAGCACATGCAACTGATCACAATATCAAGGTGGCATGTGTACACGTCTAATATTAGACTACTGGAGCAATGAAGTCAGTTCTGGAAACTATTGTAAACAGTACGCACGCTTTGGTAGGTATACACATGTTTAAATTTCAGAACTAAGGAGATTTCTAAAAAAAAGAATATGTCAAATCTTAAAACAGAGGTATTGCAATTTCATTTACAAACAGAAACAAGTCTTGAATTCATATATATGTATATAGATAGGTAAATAGTTAAATATACAGTTCAAAAACGGGGGTCACAGCACTTCTTTCCAAAGCAAGGGTAGTTTATTCCAGCTCAGGTACACGTGGCGACGTTTCGAGCCGTGTCAGCTCTTTATCCAGCAACCACATAACAATTACAACAGTCTTTTATACACCTTTAGCCTCTTGCATCACTTCCTTACATATAATTTACATAATTTCATTACAGTGACAAACCCATTACCTAATTACCCATCATACTAATAACCAGTGTTACTGTGCTCCATATACATCAGATAATCAGAAGTTAACAATCTTTTACTCATAGTTCTAGCCACATTCATGTTGGAATTATACCATCTCACACAGTATTTAACTATTCTGATCATATCTATTATTAACTGTGTATGTTTTTATACAGTGTAATGCAGTCCGGGAGCGGCTTACCGGGTTCCTGTACTGTGACATGTGTTTTCAGCGTCCCGGAAGCTCCTACTGTGTGTAACTCGCTCGGCCCCCACCTTTGTCAGCGTGGAAGCCGCGCCAGGCGTGCGCGATGACGTCACCGCGTTCGCGCATGCGCTCTAATCAAAATCCGTCATTCTCCATCTTTGTTGGGGAAATCCTCTGTTAGATGGTAATAATGCTTTACCTCTTGTGTCTCATACATTATATAAAGTGCTCTGTGCATCTAAAGTGCATAATATTAATAGTTTTTCTTTATCTCAAGGTGGTTAGTTCTAATTAAGTGTGCTTTATTAATCTTTTGTCTCATTTTTGTGCAAATCGCTTTAGTGACAGTGACCTTCTTCCAAGTGGAACATTTTTAGGAGTATATCCGGGGTTTTTTTTTCCTTTAACCCTTCTCTATCTGCCCCCCAACATTTTTTAGACTACTTCTCTTGGCCTGTATCAGGCCTCAAACATTAACCCTTTATTTGTTCGGGGCAATCAAGGGTTTTTTTTGTTTTTTTCCCACTCACCTATTCTGGTCCTTATATAACTAAGTGTTCCTATAGTTAAAGTGATCTATTCTTCATTGACGTGTTTTACTTTAAAAATTGCTTTTAAAATGGTTCTTTAAAATAAGACCTCACCGAGGAATATGACTAATTAGTGCGCCATGTTGTATGTAATTACCATACAGTGCTCCCTATATCGCCGCTCCCATTCCTTCAACACTGTGTGGACTCTATCAGCATTTTTTTGATCTCCTTCTGATTTCTGAATCTTCATACTTTTCTATAAGACAATTAAAAAGAAGGTGTTAATGGATCTGTGTCAATTAAAATCTATTTAAAATACAAGCGTGGTTCATATGCATACAATCTATTATGATAGAGATTCCAATCCTACTAGTTAAAGGGCGACTCCTAACTTATAGTCAACATTTAGGCCACCAGGTTTCAAAGTGCCCAACTTTTTTATCCACTTCAACTCCTGTATCCTCAGATGTTTCTCACGATCACCTCCTCTCCTCATCTGTGGTATTCCATCAATTGCTCTAACTCTTAACTCCCACTCATCATGTCCTGCCTCTGTGAAGTGTTTCGACACTGGTAAATTCATTATCTTCTTCCTGATGCTGTACCTATGCTGGCTCATCCTGATCCTCAATTCCAAAGTTGTCTCCCCTACATAGTATTCTTTGCACGGGCACTCCAATAGATAAACTACATGATCGGAGGCGCATGTGAAGAATTGTTGGATCTTATATGTCCTTCCTTTAACTTCATACGTATTTCCCTTTTTCATCAATGGGCAATTGACACAGCCTATACAAGGAAAATTCCCTGTTCTTGTTATTCCGTCAGTGTGGTTTGCCTCTTGAATGAACCAATATCCGACTGTACTAAGCGGTCTCTTAGGCTCCGACCCCTCCTAAACGAAAAAAGTGGTGGTTCCTTAAACTCCCTCACTTCTGGTAAGCCATTGCTCAGGATCTGCCAATTTCTTTTTATTGCCTGAATTATCTCCCTGGACTCTTCACCAAAAGTTGTCACTACCGGTAATCTCCATCCTTTCTTTTGGGTGGTTCTTTCTTTACTTTGCTTACTTCTACTCATTTTTAGGACTTCCTCAGGGTAACCCCTGTCTCTAAATTTATCCATCAGCTTCATAACCGCTTCCTCTCTCTTCTCCTCATCACTAACAATACGTCTTACTCTTTCAACCTGTCCTACTGGTATGGCCCTTTTCATCTCTATAGGATGACTACTGTTGAAATGTAACAGCCTGTTCCTGTCCGTTGGTTTCACATGTAAAGTAGTATTCAACTTCCTTCCCTCCAGCTCAACATTCACATCCAGAAACTGTATATCTGTTTTGGAATACACCATAGTGAATTTGATGCTGGTATCCACCGTGTTAAGGTACTTATGGAATTCCTCGAGCTCTTTTACATCACCTTTCCATAACAGGAAAACATCATCGATGTATCGCCACCACTCCCGGACATTCCGGAAGTGGTGGGACACATAGACATGCTCCTCCTCAAGCACCGCCATGGTGACCCCGGCATAAGCACATGCCATGTGAGCCCCCATGGCGGTGCCTTTTAACTGTTTGTAGTATGTGTCCCCAAACAAGAAATAATTTGACCGCAAGCAGATCTCTAACAGTTCAATTATCAGTTTTTTACTATCTTCGCCATATTGTGTGTTCTCCAACATTGTCTTCACTGCTCTGATACCCCCATCGTGCTCAATAGATGTGTACAGTGAGACTACATCAAAGGAGACTAGTATATCTCCTATACCCACTTCCAAGTTCTTTAACTTCTCCAGAAAATGTCCCGTGTCACGGATGTAGGACCTTGCTGACCTTGCTAGTGGGTTTAGCAATTTGTCTAAAAAGATTCCCACATTGTTAAAAACAGAATCTACACCTGACACTATAGGTCTCCCTGGTGGACTTTTCATTGACTTGTGGATTTTTGGGACAATGTAAAGTACAGGTGTCCTCGGGCTTTCCACTATTAAATAATCCAGTAACTCCTGGTCTATTAACCCTCCTAGTCTAGCTTCTTCCAAGACTGTTTTTATACTTTTCTGTATTTCGAACTTCGGATCTCTTAATAGTTTCTGATATACTTCCTCATCCCTCAATTGTCTCATGACCTCTGCTACATATTTCCCCTTGTCCATGACGACCACTGCTCCCCCCTTATCTGCTGGTTTTACCACCAGGTCGCCGTCATGGACTAGTTCCTGTAACGCGTCATATTCTCCTTTTTTCACGTTAGGGTATTTTAAAGCTCTCTGACTGCTCCGTTGTATGGCATCTATATCTCTTTTTACTGCTGTTACAAAAGTTTCTATTGCTGGTACCACTTCTACTGGGGTAAAATCACTCCTCTTATACAGCGAGAATTCTCTTAAGGTCAGCTCGCTTTCCCTCTGTTTAGGTCTTGTCTCTCTTCCATTAAACCAATGCTTTAATTTAACCATTCGGAACATCCTGGCCATATCTACATCTAACTGGAACCAGTCTACATGCGTACTGATATTAAAGCTTAGTCCTTTGTTAAGTATATTGGTTTGAGCTGTACTCAAAGTCTTTTCAGATATATTTACCACCAGTTCGGATTTCGTTTCCTGTTGCTCCTGAGTCCTGACCTCTGTTTCTCTCTCTTTCTTCTGGCTCCTTCTGTGGCGGACTCCTCCTCTTCTTCTTCTTGTGAGCTGTCCGTCTCTGGATGGGATGGAATCAGATTTATTAACATGCTTAGTACGGTAATAACAAAGTCTTTTTCGTTTCAAACCACCTTTCTTTGGCCACTTATCCTTTTGCCAATTATAGACTAGTCCCATCTGATAATCTTCGCTATCTCTCGCCCATTTTTGGCGTTTTGTCTCCTCTAGATCTTTTTTGACTTTTTCAATTCTCAAACGTATTTGTTCCTTAAACTTTTGGAAGTCATCATCTTTCACCAATAACTTTATCTGCGTCTCCGTGTCCTTATTCTCCTGCCCAATCTTCTGTACTTCCTCCTGTAAATACTCCATGTTTAGGAGCATCACATCCATCGCATACTTGTTTGACATCATAGCGAACTTGCTACAGTACACCGCATCATTCACAAACAGAGTGGGCCGTATGTTTGACCTCAGTCCCCGCGGGATTCTTTTGGCCCTATAATACTTTCCTAACATCATGAGGTGCAATTCCATGGAAACCATGCGTTTACATCCATTTTCGTATTTCCTCTTTAGGTTGTTAACCGAAGGGACACTTAAAAAATCCACTTCCCCTTCTAATCCTTTCAGGATCCGCTCCTCATCTTCAACTGTATACACTAAAGTGCCTGGTTCCATATCAAATGGTAATACACCGCTAAGCTCCAATGAAGGATATATATGCAAACAAAGTTAGAAGCAGCGTGTAATGCTGGTGTAGTACAGAGTGCAAAGCGTCCCTGAGGCTCCTTCTAGCCTCAATTATACATACAGTTCAAAAACGGGGGTCACAGCACTTCTTTCCAAAGCAAGGGTAGTTTATTCCAGCTCAGGTACACGTGGCGACGTTTCGAGCCGTGTCAGCTCTTTATCCAGCAACCACATAACAATTACATGGCTTCACAAGCCATCCGGTGGCCGGATCCGGCACTGCTGCCTGCGTTTAAAATCATGCAGGCAGCAGTTTTCGCAGCGTTTGCCGGGACCGCACTGCGGTCACCGGATGGCTCAGGATGTGTAATCCTGAGCCATCCGGTAACTGCATAGATTGCGGATCCCGGCTATTGCCGGGATCAGCAAACTTAATAAAGAGTTAAATTGCTGAGCTAAATGACTGGTTGAGGTCTGTAGGGGGGCTTAGACCCCCCTACAGACCGCCCGCCGACTTCTATAGTGTTCTTCACCAATTTCTCACTGTGCACGGGCTCCTCTGTGCCCGTGCATGTCACCCAAAGTTGCCCCTACCCCCCCCGTAACACTATAGAGGGGTGCATACACCCCGCTATTACAATCATCCTTTAATTATGTGATATACACAATGATTTAACCAAATCGCTAGGTAAGTATATATTTACATGTGTCCGGAGGCAGAGTGAAGGGATGTCCATGGGCGGGGCTGTGTGCAGTAGCCTCCGCCCGCTCCTTCTTGATGGCCGCCCCCTCTGGCCGTAATCCAGTGTTGTGAGGGCGGGCACGTCGTTAAAGGGGCGTGGCTAACCGCGGCACTTAGTTAGCCACGCCCTTTTAACGACGTGCCCGCCCTCACAAGACTGGATCTTGGCCAGAGGGGGCGGCCATCAAGAAGGAGCGGGCAGAGGCTACTGCACACAGCCCCGCCCATGGACATCCCTTCACTCTGCCTCCGGACACATGTAAATATATACTTACCTAGCGATTTGGTTAAATCATTGTGTATATCACATAATTAAAGGATGATTGTAATAGCGGGGTGTATGCACCCCTCTATAGTGTTACGGGGGGGGTAGGGGCAACTTTGGGTGACATGCACGGGCACAGAGGAGCCCGTGCACAGTGAGAAATTGGTGAAGAACACTATAGAAGTCGGCGGGCGGTCTGTAGGGGGTCTAAGCCCCCCTACAGACCTCTAACAGTCATTTAGGTCAGCAATTTAACTGTTTATTACGGTTGCGGGTCCCGTCAATAGCCGGGAACCGCAACCTATGCAGTTACCGGATGGCTCAGGATTACACATCCTGAGCCATCCGGTGACCGCAGTGCGGTCCCGGCAAACGCTGCGAAAACTGCTGCCTGCATGATTTTAAACGCAGGCAGCAGTGCCGGATCCGGCCACCGGATGGCTTGTGAAGCCATCCGGTGTTTTGCATAGGCTCCTATGAGGAGCGTTTCCTGGTCCGGTTTTGAGCTTTTTGAAAGCTCAAAACCGGATCAGGATTTAGTTACAAAAACGGAAATGTGACCCTAGCCTAACACTTTCGCACCTCTCCAGTACATCCTTCACTCTGATGTAACTAATCCATCTTTAGCCTCACTATTCCTCCACCTCTACCCTTTGTAAATCTCTTCATAGGCTCTCAATTTTTCAACAAATACAGTTTAAACTACTAACACTGATCTACAAAGCCATCCATAATCTGTCTCTTCTATATATCTCTGAAATAACCTATTACTATTTTCTCACATGTAATCTCAAGCAAAGGTGCAGGGCAGGAGGCATACATGTCTACTTGCTGGACAGGGGATTGCCAAGGACGTAGCACAGGGGAAGAGGTAGTGGTTTCATCCTCAGACACTAGTTTGGCACCAAGTGTTCGGCCCACCATTTAGTGGAGTGCTTGGCTAGAATGAGCTTGAGCATGCTGATGATGCTTATGTTCTCAGTACTCTTACCTGTGCTAAGTATGTTAGATATAACAAATAACTCCCCTTTTATCTTCTATGCTTTTATTAAAAGAGAGCCATATGGAGTAACACCTATCCCTTGTCATCTGACATTGCAGCTTGCTCTTGGGAACAGTTTCCTTCTTTTTTATTCTGGCCACGCCATTGATGGAGCTCTCAAAATGCAGTGAGGGATGGCTGCTGGCCCTCGAAGAATTTTTTTTGAGGGCTGTATGCTGGCTCCATCAAAATTAGGATACAGAGCCAGATGATCACCCTGTTGATATGTAGGAGGAGAATAAGAAAAAGAAGGAACCATGAAGTATTTACCATTTTTTTGGGATAGGAAGTAGTGTATAGTGTTTCCCTTAATAAGGCTGTGCTTGACCTCAAAGCAGCGATTGCCAAATTATTTAGTTTCTCCTAAAAAGGCATTTATTTTGCCTGTAACCAGTGATGCCAAATTCTTCTGTTTCCTCTAAGAAGGCTGTTTGGCCTCTAACCAGTGACTGCCAAATCCCTGTGTACTGAAAAGCTTTTTTTTTGCTTCAAGTCAGTGATTGCCCAATATTTCACTTTCTGCAAAAAAGGTCATTTTTTTGCCTCTAACCAATGATTGTTAAATCCTTCAGTTTGTACTTAAAAGGCATTTTTGCCTCAAAACAGTTAGTGCAAAATCTTTCAATTTCCCCTAAAAAGGCTGTGTTTGGGCTCTTACCAGTGATTGCTAAATCCTTCAGGTTCCTCTAAAAAGGCTGTTTGGCCTCTCACGAGTGATTGTCAAATCCCTCAATTTGTACTAAATAGTCTTTTTTTTTTGCCACAAAGCAGTGATTGCAAAATCCTTAAGTTTCCCCTATAAAAGGTTGTGTGTGGGCTCTAACCAGTGATTGCCAAATCCCTCTGTGCTAAAAAGCCATATTTTTGCCACTAACCAGTGATTGCCAAATCCTTCAGTTTGTTCTAAAAATACTTTGTTTGGCCTCTAACCAGTGTTTGCCAAATCCTTCAGTTTGTACTAAAAAGGCGTTTTTTTGCCTCAACACAGTGGTTGCAAAATCATTCAGTTTCCCTTTAGAAAGGCTGTGTTTAGCCTCTAACCAGTGATTGTCAAATCCTGCAGTTTGTACTAAAAATGATTTTTTTAGCCTCAAAACAGTGATTGCAAAATTCATCAATTTCCCCTAAAAAAGCTGTGTTTGACTTCTAATCAGTGATTTCCAAAATCTTTAGTTTTCCCTAAAAAGGCTAAGTATGACCTCTAACCAGTGATTGCCAAATCCTTCACTTTCCCCTAAAAAGACATTTTTTTGCCTGTAACTAGTGATTGCCAAATCCTTTAATTTGTATTAAAAAGACTGTGTTTGGCCTCAAACAAGTGCTTTCCAAATCTGTGTGCGAAAACATTAGTGGGATATCCCGAGGTCATGGTGGAAAGAGAAAGGGAAAAAGGATTGTTGGAAAGAGGAGTAGACTTGGTATTTGAGGTATATGTGGGGTAGGTGATACTTCTAATTATACTGAAAGCTGTAGTAACCAAAAATTGGCTCGTCATATCCCAAGCGAACGGATAACTTCTGTACTGGGCAGCCTACTCCAGTCTTTTTGTTTGCCAGCAGCAGAACGATACGAGTTGTGGATGAGGCCAAAGAGCTTTTGCTAAAATCCATGGCAAGCGCTGCATCATGTGGCCTTTCCTCCTGTTCCTCCACCTCAACATCACAAACAATACAGTCCTCAGTGGTGGTGCCCCAATTTCCCATATGCCACCCTATTTCACAACTCTCCAACCACACAATTGATTGTGGGGAAACACCGATTGACAATTCTGCAGAGATGTTCACACATTCTATGCCATGGGCATCAGGGGTCTGCTCTAAACATTGACATACTCCAAAGGAGGAAAGCATCTGCATCAAGGCCCAAAATCTTTTAGACTTGGATCCAGGGACGGACGAAGTAGGGTCTCAGCAGAATCCAGACCCTCACGGGGGATGTCACTGGGACCTGTGCCCAGTCCCATGGCCCTGGTGGTCGTTGAAAAGAGGCAATAAAAATAAAATATAAGACCTACAATGTTACCGGCACTGCGGGACAGACCTCCGGGGTGATGGCGGAGCAGCAAGATGGTTACTCTCCCTGGAGGTGGAGCAGGATCCCCGGGGCAGTAGTGGAAGTTAATGATTTCACACAGGGATGCCACTTACACCAGGCCTTGTCACTTGCCCTCTCCCTGCTGTGGTCAGCGGCTCATCAGACGGAGATAGTAAAGTACGTCACACAGTCTTTTTACTCTTCAATAGGAAGTAATCCAATTCTATGGTGGCCTCGCTCCCCGTGGTAATGATTTTAAGAACTTCTTGTCCACAAAAAAATTTTATTACTAAAAACATGCGAAAATATAAAAAACGGATACAACGTGTTTCGGCGGAGACAACCGCCTTCCTCAGGTAGGTGATTGTTTTTTTATATATACCTTACAGGGAATCACCTTACTTCAGTCTTTTTACTCTGTACGGGTTTACTGGCAGTTCTTTAAAGCAGGTTGACAAACAGCAGTCTTTTCAGGTCTGCCTGGCCTGGGTAGTCACTGGGGAACCGGAATGCGTTACTCAGGGCCCTTGGTGGTGTGCCTGCCGTTCCTGTCCAGTCCCTCTCTGCACCCTTCCCTGTCTTCTTCAGCACTCCCACGTGAAGAGCCTCAGGCCATCTCCCACGGATCTGTCTGTAGAGGACTCCTCTCCGGGTACCCCAGACCCTATACAGTGCCTTTTTATGGATGCACCCGGTGTTCGGCCTTGATTTCCTCTAGAAGATCGGACCTCCGGTTCGACGGCTCGGGTATGGACTTCCACAATGTACTCAGAGCTATTTTCCGCAGGAGACCCCTTTGGTCGGTAGACATACCGGATCTGGATTCAGGCGCACCGCACTACCTGTTGCCCTTAGAATCTCCTTCTGTCCTGATGGCTTCTCCGCCGTCCTGCACTCCTCACTCCCCAATGAAGTTCTCCTCAGACTAAACTCACCCTCCTCCCATCCACACACTTGTTTACCCTGTCATTCCTCCCATGGGACTTGGTCCTCCTACAGCGGGTCCACTCACGGTCCCCTACCTAGGGTGTGTGTGGATGTGTTGAGTGAGGGCCCTTTGTGCAACATCCCAATTCTCTAGTCCCAGGAATACTATACACTCTTATATGGGTGTAGTACCCCTACATGGCATCCCAAACAGTGGGGAGCCACATGCCCCCTTGTTTAAACTCATTCATCCACGAGCGATCCAACCCAGTTCAAGTACAGTGTAAAATTGTACATTTTTATTAACACGTAAATAACAATACTTAGTGCTTTTCTTTCCTTACGGGAGGTACTTTTACTTTTAACATTTCTGGGTCAACGGCACCAACAGATAAAAATAAGTCAAAAACACATCACCGACCTAAAACAGGGCCAAGTTTCAATACAGTCCTGGTGGTCATTGTCTCTCACTTTCGCAGTGTCTTTTTCATCACCGAGCTGTTTAAATAGCACACACTTTACTGAGTCCATCACTTAACGTTTTCAGTCCAGGCTCAACATAATAAACAGTTCACAAATTGTACATTGGCGTCATAAAGCAGCATACAAATACAGCTATATACACCAGGTTTTTCTTCTCATTACTCTGTCACTTTATAAACCCGCAGAGCATACCACCCTCTGGGACCTAGGTGCCGCTCATAGTTCACCTTGTCATGGTGGTATAGATCTCTGTACAGGTGCCCTTTGGGGAGGTGTGCTTCTACTTCCCTTCTACTGACAAAAATCTCCTCCATGAGTCCCGGCTCCCGGATGAAACCCCATCCGTTGTCCAAATGAATTGCCACCACAGTACCTGTTTTACGGTCTTCTGGGGAAACTGGTGGCATCCCTCGCGCTCAGTTCATTGCCAGGAGGTTCGCCTGTTCCTGGGCCCACCATTGCTCGCAGCGGCTCTGCCTCTCCGCTTGGTCGACCAGGAACCTCGGTTGGGCAAAGTTAGGCTGTTCCAGGGCTGAAGCTGGAGCACGGTCCTACACCCCGGTTATGGCGGCAGCACCGACCCGCCCGACTGATCTATGCTGGTGATGATCCCACCACAGAGCGCGGGGCCCACATGCCCCGACTTCCTCATTGCTGTTGGTCTTATCCTCTGCGGATTCCTCCTCCATGGGATCTGGCTGGCTGGATGGCTCCTCGCTCTCGGCCTCCACGACTACGTCGGACCCTCCCGCGGGAACCTCCCGGACGTCCTCTTTGAGCTCGGCTGGCTCCTCCGGGTCTTCCGGCTCAGCTCTGGTCACCTCATCAGGGGAAGGCACTCCGTTGACCTCTGGCTCGGCGGTAGTTGTCGCTCCTTCCTCCAGGACGGGTTGCGGATCCGGCTGATGGTCGTTACTGGCAACCTCAGGCTCACCCATGACCTGGTCACTTGCTCTTGGCTCCAGCTCTGGGTTGCTGGACTCCCTCTGCGCAGCCCATCGGGACAACTCAGAACATATGTGTGCTCCAGCGTTTAAAGACCCAGTCCAGGGTTTCATTTAGCTGTGTCTGTATGTCTCCCAGAGCAGCTTCCCAAAAGCTTCTCCTTCGCACGACAGGAGTGATGCGGCACCCTGCTCAGCAGTTCCAGGGCTGCCCTCTTCCTCCACTTCGAGGGCTGGGTTTCTTTGTTTGTTTGCTGCCATTGTTGCAGACTTGTGGACCACACCCATACTGCGTCTTTGTCGACTTCTTTTAGCCTCGCCCTTCCTGCCACCATTTATATCTTCCTACAGGAACACTTTAATCTCAGGTTCACCCCCTTGGTTCTTCATTGGCAACTCGGGCGGGTCTGGATTTTCACGCCACTGGCAGGTCCCTTCCACGATGAGGGGCTTAGGCACGCCCCCGGGCCTGCACATGACGTTGTCTCTGACCCCGCAATCTTGGAGTCCAACAATAAAGTTCGGTTGAAAGCAAAGTTCTAGGTACACATTACCCAGTTTTACCGGGCATGAAATCCTGTTTGTGATGCCAAAAGCTGACCTGCCCCAGAGCCTTGGGGTACCCAGTCCCGGGAGTTGCAGTTCATGGGGGATGTCACTGGGGCCTGTGGCCGGTCCCATGACCCTGGTGATCGCTGAAAAGAGTCAATAAAAATAAAATAAAAGATGATTTGTGACACCACCTACGGTTCCGGTAATGTTACCAGCGCTGCGGGACAGACATCTGGGGTGATGGCGGAGTAGCAAGATGATTACGCTCCCGGTAGGTGGAGTGGGATCCCCCGGGGCAGTAGTGGAAGTTAATGATTTCACACAGGGATGCAGCTTACATCAGGCCTTGTCACTGTCTTCTCTTTGCTGTGGTCGGCGGCTCATCAGGTGGAAATAATAAAGTACGCCCCACAGTCTTTTTACTCTGTACCAGTTTACTGGCAGTTTTATAAAGCAGGTTGACAAATAGCACAGTCTTTTCAGGTCTGCCTGGCCTGGATAGTCACTGGGGAACTGGGATGCATTACTCAGGGCCCTCGGTGGTGTGCCTGTCGTTCTTGTCCAGTCCCTCTCTGCGCTCTTCCCTGTCTCCTTCAGCGCTCCAGCATGAAGAGCCTCAAGCCATCTCCCATGGATCTATCTGTGGAGGACTATTCTCCGGGTCCCCCAGAACCTATACGGTGCCTTTTTATGGATGCGCCGAGCATTCGGCCTTGACTTCCTCTAGAAGCTCGGGTTTCCAGTTCAATGGCTCGGGGATAGACTCCCGCACAGTGCTCAGTGCCAGTCCTCCGTTCCGGGACAGATCCTTCCGGTTGGTAGACGTACCAGGTCCGGATTTAGGCACACCACACTACCTGGTGACCTTAGGATCTCCTTCTGACCTGACGGCTTCTCCGCCGTCCTGCACTCCTCACTCCCCAATGGAGCTCTCCTCAGACTAAACTCACTCTTCTCCCACCCACACACTTTTCTACCCTGTCACTCCTCCCATGGGACTGGGTCCTCCCTACAGCGGGTCCACCCACAGTCCACTACCTAAGGTGAGTGTGGATGTGTTGTGTGAGGGCCCTTTGTGCAACATCCCAATTCCCTAGTCACAGGAAGACTGCACACTCTTATGTGGGTCCCGACCAGTGGGGTGTCACATTACAACAATTTAATTAGCAGATGTAGGTCCTGCAAAGGTTAGGAGTAGTAACTGTGGGGTATTAATACCCTTTTCCCCTGGGCTGTTGGTTGTGCGGCCAGGGAAACAACTAGAAAGAAGAGTTTGCCTCTGGATTAGATCTATTAACTGTTGATAGTTATATGTGTGGGGTCACCCTTGAGGCGGGCGCCCTAGGTTGTTGTAAATATTTAAATAAAGGTGGTGTGGCTATTTTATTCCAAGATACGTCTGTTGTGTGTTTATTCTACAAACATAAATGGGTATAGGTGACAAGAGAGGTGGTTAGAAGAACACAACCAAATCCCTCATGACATTGTCAAGCATATATGCAACATTTCTGGAATGTATCGTCAGTGCTTCCGTAACAAATGTAGCATGTTTTACATGTGCATTTTATTACAAATTTAACCCTAAGCATTGCAAAGAATAAATATGCAATGAAAACTCTAAGAAAGAATTGACATCTTTTTCTTCTGGATTGTCAGGACAAAAAATGAGTTGCATGTTACAGTGGCTGCATAGTGCAGAGAATGCCAGCATGAACTGACCAGCATTACAGATCTGAAACACATAACATGTCATTTTAAGCGGTGGATTTTTTTCTGGGGCTTTACCATAAACAATGAAAATAATAAAATGTGAGCTTAACTGCGCCATTTGGCTTCCATTGCTCAATACAGCGAGCTTCTGAGTTCTGTTTATAGAGTGGTCTCTTGAGGTCAGGTATTAAAACTAGCTTAGAGGTAAACCAATAATGTTGCTCCTGCAAATACAATAATTGTTTTTAGTTATGGGAATATTCCCATAGGTAGAAATGTTACTTTACTGGTTTAAATATCCTTGATTCGGACAGGACTTCACTATATTCTAAAGGGAGTAATATACATTTCCACTGCTTTAATGGTGTAATTTAGATTTATATCAGCTTTAGGCTGCTTTCACATCAGCATTTTTCACTGATCGCGGTAGTCGAGGTGAAAAAAACGCAACTGTCGCAATTACTGCATAACGGCCGCGATTGCGGCACACTTGTGGCAAGCCCCATGCATTGTCTATGGGGCTTGCGGCAGGTGTGGCAAGTGCGGTATCGGCACTTGCGGCAGGTGTGGCCGCGAAAAAACCTCGGCATACCGCGTTTTTTTTGCGGCCGCACCTGCCGCAAGTGCCGAAACCGCACTTGCCGCACCTGCCGCACACTTACCACAAGCCCCATAGACATTGTATGGGGCTTGCCGCAAGTGTGCCACGATCGCGGCTGTTATGCAGTAATTGCGACAGTTACGTTTTTTTCACCGCTCAAATTAATACGATTTCTTCTTCCCAACATGGCCAATTTCCATTTTTGTGTTTTTCTTCCCCTTGTTCAATGAGCTATAGCTTTTTTATTTTTCTCTTTCCACATAGGACATTTCTTTTGGAGGATGAGCTGTGCTCTTGAATGACACCATTCATTTTACCACATAGTGTCCTGAAAAATGGGTAAAAAATCCCAAGAGTGGAGGAGTTGAACAAAGTGTGCAGATTAGAGGAACTTATCAACTTCTCGATGTTTGATCCACAATCCATTGATAGACATTGCAAAATCTGGTCCCCTTGGATATTGTATCGAGAGACTCCAGAGATGCGTATATGGCTCACAGGGGTTAACAAGAACAATTGAATAAATATACAATATATTCAACAGTATAACCCACTCCAGAGTATGATAGGTTGAGCAGATTCAGTCTACCCAGGCCTTTGTCTACCAAGTCCCTTCAGTCCTTTGCTAATCTTTTCTCTTTACATTCCTTACGGATCATGAGTCTTTCTTACCTTCTTTCTCTTCACTTTTCTTCTTATGTTCTTCCCCTCTCAGTTTTTATATGTATTTAACCCGTTATTTTTGCCAAATAAACAATCAGTGGGTTAGTTGATCATTACCCACTCTATTTACTAAGCTCCATCCTACTGTATGTATACAGATATATTGTGATTTGGGAGCTGTTTATAAGATGATTCATGTATCTGAGGTGTAACCTCAGTGTTGTTATTTGATTATTCATATTCTTTCAATAAAAATTGATTTACCAAAAAAAAAAAAAATCCCAAGAGTGGTGAAATTGTGAAATAATAAATGCAATTCTAACATTGTTGTTTAAAGAATTCTTTTTACTGAATAAATTGTATCATAAAAATGACCCACTATTATCATTGAACTCATCAGTGCAATTATGGCAATGATAAATTTGTCTGGTTTCTTTATCACTGTAATTTTATTGATATAAAAAATCTGAAATTTGTAAAAAAATAAATACACAAAATTTTTGATTGTGTTGCCAGTTTTTAAGATTCATAACGTTTTTATTTTTCTGTCAATGCCGATGCATGAGGGCTTTCTTTTTGGCAGGTCAAGCCAACATTTGTATTGATGGTATTTTGAAATAGATGTGATATTTTGATTGTTTCATACTGCACTTTTTTAGTGTTGCAGTGACAAAGAAAATGGCAATTTTGATAATTTTTTTCTCTTTACAGAGTTTACTAGTCTGGTTAATTTCTTATACATAGCTCATATAAACATCCAAATCTCATACATGTTACTTGATTGGTTCACCGGAGCTATCCAATACCATAGTCTGCTGCTTAAAGTCCCAGGGTGTTCCCGTGTATGCACCCCTTTTATGGGTTAAACCCTTTAAAACTATAAAATCAGTATAAAATACTCTATGTGACTAAGCGCAAAATCTTAATGGCAATCAATGTAGGTTTGTTGCTAGTAGCCTTATGTTGGAAATAGAATAATTCCAGTTTGCTCAATTTTACCAATAAAAATCAATACATTTATTAAAAAATCATTAAAATTCAATTCATTTAAACCATAAATACTCTATGGGTCCCCTAGGGCCCTTTCACATCAGCGTTTTTTGAAAATCGCAGCAGATGCGGTGAAAAAACCGCATCTGCCGAGATTACCGCATACCGGCTGCACTTGCGGCGCGGTTGCGGTTTTTGCCATGCAAAGTATAGTGGTACTTGCGGCAGGTGCGGCAAGTGCGGTTTTGCACTTGCGGCAGGTGCGGCCGCGAAAAAAACCGCGGTCAGCCGCGATTTTTTTCGCGGCCGCACCTGCCGCAAGTGCAAAACCGCACTTGCCGCACCTGCCGCAAGTACCACTATACTTTGCATGGCAAAAACCGCAACCGCGCCGCAAGTGCAGCCGGTATGCGGTAATCGCGGCAGATGCGGTTTTTTCACCGCATCTGCCGCGATTTTCAAAAAACGCTGATGTGAAAGGGCCCTTAGAAGGGTTTTTGTAGTTTTGCAGTGACAAAAAAAATGGTAATTTTGATATTTTTTTCTCTTTACGGAGCTTACTAGTCTGGTTAATTTCTTAGGAGCCTTTCACACTGCGGCATGATCCGGTCCGGGTCTGTCCGGGAGGACCCTGACAGCCGCGGACCGGATCAGCACACAGGACTGGGGGGCTATTATGCCCTCCGGTCCTGTGTGCAGCGCACGCAGTTCCCGCTGCTGATAAGTCAGGACCGCGGACGCCGCAGTCCTGACCTGTCAGCGGCTGTAGCTGCGTGCAATGCACACAGGACCGGAGGGCATAATAGCCCCCCCAGTTCTGTGTGCTGATCCGGTCCGCGGCTGTCTGGGTCCTCCCGGACAGACCTGGACCGGATCACGCCGCAGTGTGCAGCGGCCCTTAGGGTACTGTTACACGTTGCAACATTGCATGCAATTTCCCTTGCAACTTACTGGTTGCAGTGAAATCATGGACGCATTGTTACATTTGTACACGGCAACAAAACAGAACAATGTGTCCATGATTTCACTGCAACCAACAAATTGCCAGTGAAATTGCCTAGCAATATTGCTGTGTGTGAAGGTACCCTTAAGGTACCGTTACACACAGAGATATATTGCTTGCAACTCACTGGTTGCAGTGAAATCATGGACACATTATTCCATTTTGTTGCCGTGTACAAATAGAACAATGTGTCCATGATTTCACTGCAACCAGTAAGCTGCAAATAAAATTGCATGCAATGTTGCGACGTGTAAAGGTACCCTTACAGGATTCATTTGTATTTAGCAAACAAATCTCATTACTGTAAATGTCCCAGTATAATAAGAAAATAAAAAAAATTACCCACAAAAATAATGAAAGTAAAAATGAAGCAAGCATATAGAGTAAAATTATCATTATTATTTATTACTAGCTGTAGTACCCGGCTACGCCCGGGTTAATAAAAAACTGCTGTTAGCTATAACAAAATAGAATTTGAATATGTCATATTAATGACCTGTAGGAAAATAGAAGCTGAGCTGTGATTGATTGCTATAGGCAGCCTAATAAATCTCCAGCCAACAGTAACCCCTCCCCTGGCCGGGCAGTATATGTTACCTCACACATACACATAATAGACAGCTCATGTGACTGACATCTGCCTTAATTCCCTATATGGCACATGTGTTGCACATTGGCTGTTTTTAATCAGATGTTTATGTTTGGAAAATAAAGATAGCACACGTATGAGGCGAGTTGTGTGAGGTGATTTGTGCACATCTGTGTCTGTCTGTGTGGTTGTGTGTCCCTGGGGTGTGTATGTGTGTGTCCCTGTGGGATGAGTGCATGTGCCCCTATAGGGTGTGTATGTGTGTGTCCCTGTGGGGGGTCTGTGTGGTGTGTGTCTCTTTTGTGTGTGTCTCTTTGTGGTGTGTGTGTGTGTCCCTGTGGGGTGAGTGCATGTGTCCCTATAGGGTGTGTATGTGTGTGTCCCTGTGGGGGGGTGTCTATGTGGGGTGTGTGTGTCTGTGTTGTGTGTGTCCCTTTGTGGTGTGTGTGTCCCTGTGGGGTGAGTGCATGTGTCCCTATAGGGTGGCTATGTGTGTGTGTCCCTGTGGGGGGGGTCTGTGTGGTGTGTGTCTGTCTTATGTGTGTCTCTTTGTGGTGTGTGTGTCCCTGTGGGGTGAGTGCATGTGTCTCTATAGAGTGTGTGTGTGTCCCCTTGGGGGTGTGTGTGTGTGTCTCTGTGTTGTGTGTGTCTCTTTGTGGTGTGTGTTTGTTCGGGTGCGTGGTGAGTATCCAGTGTTTGGGCTGCACTTTAGCGACTTTACACTTGCTGTTATTTTGTGTGCGTGTGTGGTGTATATACATGTCCCTGTGCGTGGTGAATATCTCATGTTGGGGCCCCAATTTAGTGACTATATGCTGGTATGTGCTGTTAGTCTTTGGTGCTATCATTAAGCCCCTCTCATTCACAACTGTCAACTGGTAACTGTCACTTTTTCCCCATTATGTCGATAGGGGCAAAATTGTTTGGTGAATTGGAAATCGCGGGGTTACAATTTCGCCTCACAACATAGCCTATGACACTCCCGGGGTCCAGACGTGTGACTGTGCAAAATTTTGTCTCTATAGCTGACAGCTGTCGATTTTCCTCCACACGTTTCCTTTCCCTTTTTTCCCATTATGTAGATAGGGGCAAAATTGTTTGGTGAACTGGAACGCGCAGGTTTAAAATTTCGCCTCACAACATAGCCTATGACGCTCTCGGGGTCCAGACGTGTGACTCTGCAAAATTTTGCGGCTGTAGCTGCGACGGTGTAGATGCCAATCCCGGATATACACAACACCATACACACATACACACATTCAGCTTTATATATTAGACTAGCTGTAGTACCCAGCTACGCCCGGGTTAATAAATAACTGCTGTTAGCTATAACAAATAGAATTTGAATATGTCATATTAATGACCTGTAGGAAAATAGAAGCTGAGCTGTGATTGATTGCTATAGGCAGCCTAATAAATCTCCAGCCAACAGTAAACCCACCCCCTGGCCAGGCAGTATATGTTACCTCACACATACACATAATAGACAGCTCATGTGACTGACATCTGCCTTAATTCCCTATATGGCACATGTGTTGCACATTGGCTGTTTTTAATCAGATGTTTATGTTTGGAAAATAAAGATAGCACACGTATGAGGCGAGTTGTGTGAGGTGATTTGTGCACATCTGTGTCTGTCTGTATGGTGTGTGTGTCCCTGGGGTGTGTATGTGTGTGTCCCTGTGGGGGGGGTATGTGTGGTGTGTGTCTCTGTTGTGTGTGTCTCTTTGTGGTGTGTGTGTGTCCCTGTGGGGTGAGTGCATGTGTCCCTATAGGGTGTGTATGTGTGTGTGTCCCTGTGGGGGGGTCTGTGTGGTGTGTGTGTGTATCTGTGTTGTGTGTGTCTCTTTGTGCTGTGTGTCCCTGTGGGGTGAGTGCATGTGTCCCTATAGGGTGTGCATGTGTGTGTGTCCCTGTGGGGGGGGTGTCTGTGTGGGGTGTGTGTGTCCCTGTGTTGTGTGTGTCTCTGTGTGGTGTGTGTCTCTTTGTGGTGTGTGTTTGTCCCTGAGGGGTGAGTGCATGTGTCCCTATAGGGTGGCTATGTGTGTGTGTCCCTGTGGGGGGGGTCTGTGTGGTGTGTGTGTCTGTGTCATGTGTGTCTCATTGTGGTGTATGTGTGTGTCCCTGTGGGGTGAGTGCATGTGTCGCTATAGTGTGTGTGTGTGTGTCCCCTTGGGGGGGTGTGTGTGTCTCTATGTTGTGTGTGTCTCTTTGTGGTGTGTGTGTTTGTTCGGGTGCGTGGTGAGTATCCAATGTTGGGGCTGCACCTTAGCGACTATACACTTGCTGTTACTCTTTGTGTGCGTGTGTTGTGTATACATGTCCCTGTGCGTGGTGAATATCTCATGTTGGGGCCCCACCTTAGTGACTATATGCTGGTATGTGCTGTTAGTCTTTGGCGCTGTCATTAAGCCCCTCTCATTCACAACTGTCAACTGGTAACTGTCACTTTTTCCCCATCATGTAGATAGGGGCAAAATTGTTTGGTGAATTGGAATGCGCGGGGTTAAAATGTCGCCTCACAACATAGCCTGTGACGCTCCCGGGGTCCAGACGTAGGACTGTGCAAAATTTTGTCTCTATAGCTGACATCTGTCGATTTTCCTCCAACTCTTTTCCATTCACTTTGTCCCCATTATGTAGATAGGGGCAAAATTTTTTGGTAAACTGGAACGCGCAGGGTTAAAATTTCACCTCACAACATAAACTATGACGCTCCCGGGGTCAAGACGTGCGACTGAGCAAAATTTTGTAGCTGTAGCTGGCAGCAGTCGATTTTCTTCCCACACGTTTCCTTTCCCTTTTTCCCCATTATGTAGATAGGGCCAAAATTATTTGGTGAACTGGAACGCGGGGGTTAAAATTTCGCCTCACAACATAGCCTATGACGCTCTCAGGGTCCAGACGTGTGACTGTGCAAAATTTTGTGGCTATAGTTGCGACGGTGTAGATGCCAATCCCCGATATACACACATACACACATACACACATTCAGCTTTATATATTAGATAGCTGTAGTACCCGGCTACGCCCGGGTTAATAAATAACTGCTGTTAGCTATAACAACATTGAATTTGAATATGTCATATTAATGAGCTGTAGGAAAATAGAAGCTGAGCTGTGATTGGTTGCTATAGGCAGCCTAATAATTCTCCAGCCAACAGTAATCCCTCCCCCTGGCCGGGCAGTATATGTTACCTGACACATACACATAATAGACGGCTCATGTGACTGACATCTGCCTTAATTCCCTATATGGCACATGTGTTGCACATTGGCTGTTTGTAATCAGATGTTTATGTTTGGAAAATAAAGATAGCACACGTATGAGGCGAGTTGTGTGAGGTGATTTGTGCACATCTGTATTTGTCTGTGTGCTGTGTGTGTCCCTATAGGGAGTGTATGTGTGTGTGTCCTTGTGGGGGGTGGTCTGTGTGGTGTGTGTGTGTATCTGTGTTGTGTGTGTCTCTTTGTGGTGTGTGTGTCCCTGTGGGGTGTGTGCATGTGCCCCTATAGGGTGTGTATGTGTGTGTCCCTGTGTGGGGGGGGTCTGTGTGGTGTGTGTCTCTGTTGTGTGTGTCTCTTTGTGGTGTGTGTGTCCCTGTGGGGTGAGTGCATGTGTCCCTATAGGGAGTGTATATGTGTGTGTCCCTGTGGGGGGGGGTCTGTGTGGTGTGTGTGTGTATCTGTGTTGTGTGTGTCTCTTTGTGGTGTGTGTGTGTCCCTGTGGGGTGAGTGCATGTGTCCCTATAGGGTGGCTATGTGTGTGTGTCCCTGTGGGGGGGGTCTGTGTGGTGTGTGTGTCTGTGTTATGTGTGTCTCTTTAAGGTGTGTGTGTGTCCCTGTGGGGTGAGTGCATGTGTCGCTATAAAGTGTGTGTGTGTGTGTCCCCTTGGGGGAGGTGTGTGTCTCTGTGTTGTGTGTCTCTTTGTGGTGTGTGTGTGTTTGTTCGGGTGAGTGGTGAGTATCCAATGTTGGGGCTGCACTTTAGCGACTATACACTTGCTGTTACTCTTTGTGTGCCTGTGGTGTGTATACATGTTGCTGTGCGTGGTGAATATCTCATGTTGGGGCCCCATCTTAGTGACTATATGCTGGTATGTGCTGTTAGTCTTTGGTGCTATCATTAAGCCCCTCTTATTCACAACTGTCATCTGGTAACTGTCACTTTTTCCCCATTATATAGATAGGGGCAAAATTGTTTGGTGAATTGGAATGCGCGGGGTTAAAATTTCGCATCACAATATAGCCTATGACGCTCCTGGGGTCCAGACGTGTGACTGTGCAAAATTTTGTCTCTATAGCTGACAGCTGACGATTTTCCTCCAACACTTTTCCATGCACTTTTCCCCCATTATATAGATAGGGGAAAATTTTTTGGTCAACTGGAACGCGCAGGGTTAAAATTTCGCCTCACAACATAGCCTATGACGCTCCCGGGGTCCAGACGTGTGACTGTGCAAATTTTTGTAGCTGTAGTTGCGACGGTGTAGATGCCAATCCCGGATATACATACACACACACATACACACATACACACATTCAGCTTTATATATTAGATTATAGCACCATTTATTCCATAGCGCTTTATATGTGAAAAGAGCATACATAAACAAGTACAATAATCATAAACAATACAAGTCACAGACAGGTACAGGAGGGTAGAGAACCTTGCCCGCAAGGGCTCACAGTTTACAAGGGATGGGTAAGGATAGACTCTGAGAGGGTAGAGTTGATTGTGTGGCGGTGTGGTGAACTGAGGGTCACTGCAGGTTATAGGCTTGTCGGAAAAGGTGGGTCTTCAGGTTCTTTTTGAAGGTTTCCACGGTAGGCGAGAGTCTGATATGTTGTGGCAGAGCATTCCAGAGTATTGGGGATGCACGGTAGAAATCTTGTATGTAGTAATGGGGAGAAGAGGTAATAGGTGAATAGAGAAGGAGATCTTGAGAGGATTGCAGGTTACATATAGGTAGGTCCTGGGACACCATGTCACAGATATATGGAGGGGACAGGTTGTGGAGGGCTTTGTATGACATGGTTAGGGTTTTGAACTGAAGCCTCTGGGCAATGGGAAGCCAGTGAAAGGCTCGGCAGAGTGGAGAGGCTGGGGAATAACAGGGAGACAGGTGAATTAGTCAGGCGGAAGAGTTTAGGACAGATTGGAGGGGTGCAAGAGTGCTAAAGGGGAGGCCAGGGAGAAGGAGGTTGCAGTAGTTGAGGCAGGCGAGGATAAAGGCATGCCCAAGTGTTTTTGAAGTTTCTTGGTCAAGGAATGAATGGATCTGGGAAATGTTTTTGAGTAGGAGATGGCAGGAGGTGGAGAGGGATTGGATATAATGGCTTATAGGAGAAGGCAGAGTTGTGGTTTACCCCGAGGCACTGAGCATGCGGGACTGGGGAAAGTGAACAGACATTGGTCTGGTCGTATGGTAGAGTGAGAATGGGGAAAGATGATTAATTCTCTTTTGTCCATGTTCAGTTTTAGAAAGTGAGCAGAAAAAAAGTATGCAATAGAAGACAGACATTGTGGGATTTTGGTTAGTAAGGAGAGGATGTCAGGTCCAGAGAGGTAGATCTGAGTGTCATCAACATAGAGATGATACTGAAAGCTGTGCGATTCTATGATCTGTCCCAGGCCGATGGCCTAGATGGAGAAGAGTAGGCGTCCTGTAACTGAGCCTTGGGGAACACCGACAGACAGGGGGCAAGATGAGTAAGTGGTGTTGGAGAGGGAGGCATTGAATATCCGGTCTGTGAGATGTGAACAGATCCAGGAGAGGGCCAAGTTTGTGATACCAAGAGATGAGAGAATCTGTCGCAAGAGGGAATGGTCCATTGTGTCAAAGGCAGAAGACAAGTCCAGAAGGAGGAGGGCAGAGTAATGTCACTTGCTTTTGGTGGTTACTAGGTCAATAGTGATTTTAATTAGGGCAGTTTCAGTTGAGTGATGTGGTCAGAAGCCAGATTTTAACCTGTCAAAGAGGGAGCAGGATTAGGGGTGGGAGGACAGTTCAAGATGGACATGCTGTTCCAGCCGTTTTTAGGCATAAGTGAGAAATGATATGGGGTGATAACTAGAGACAGAGGATTGGATGAGCAAGGGCTTTTTGAGGATAAGTGTGATTGAGGCATGTTTGAAGGATGAGGAGAAGACACCGGTGGTTAGTGAAAAGTTGAAGAGATGTGTTAAGTTTGGGATGAAGACTGTAATGAGGTTGGGGATGAGGTGGGACGAGAGCTGGTCAAGGGTGCAGGTGGTGAGATGTGATCTTGACAGAAGAGAGGAGAGCTGATCTTATAGTGGACAAGCTGGTTTTTGAAGAAGAGGGCTGAGTAGTCATAGGGAGGGGCTGTGGGACTGTGGGCCAAAGCTTTCTCTGATTTTATCAATCTTCTACTTGAAGAAAGGGGCAAAGTATTCAGAAGAAATAAGGGGAGAGGGAGGAGGTGCTGGGGGATAGAGAAGAAAGTTGAAAGTGCGCTCCCATTATAAAGATAGGGGCTTGTGGTGCTGCATTCACATTGCGGATCCCCTCCTCAGAACGCTGCGGAGGGGAACGCAAATGTGAAGGCAGCCTTAGACAGTGAGGATATGAGAGATGTGAAATAGGTTTGTTTTGCGGCACTGAGTGCAGACTTAAAGCTGGTGAGGGATTGATTGTATGTCATGAAGTGCTTAGAGGATTGGGATCTCTTCCATCACCGCTCAGCAGCCCTGGAGGCCCATCTCAGTTCTTTAGTCAGGCTGGTCTGCCATGGTTGCCTGTTGATTTGTTGATTGTGCAAGCTTTGCTATGCATGAGGGGGGGCAGCTAAATCAAGCACTGTTGTTATTATGGTGTTATAAAAAAGTGGCAGCTGTGTCTGTATTATGTTGGGATGCTATGTCTGCGAGACAGAGAATGGACTTAGAGAGTGGATTTGTCCAGCCTAGGCCCGGGGGACTCAGTTTGGGAAGTCACGGGTAGCGGTGCCTGAGGCTGTGGGCCTGGTGGGCAATGAAAAATCGGGAAAAATAAAATAATAAAAATGTCTAGTCGTGACGCCATCTGTAGATTCCGGTGATGGCACCGATGCTGCTGGGGCCTCCGGGGTGATGGGCGACAGCAAGGGGGAGTAGCTTCCTACAGGAGGAGCGGGATCCCCGGGGCTAAGAGTCGTAATGGTGGAACAGGGCAGCACAGTTGTTTCTGTGCAAGGTTGGAGTACGGGAGCGCAGTCAGTGTGATACAGGTGGAAGGAGGGACACGCACACATAAAAGTCTTTTGGTACCTTTACTGATGACTGGTTACAGGTACACACGTCCGGAGTGAAGGGAAAACACCTTGGGATCTCCATAGCAAGTAGGGTTGCAGGCCTCCTTGATTAGCTTTCTTGGTCTAAGTCTGGCAGGTATGGAACCTAACCGGACCGTTACTTCTCTCTCTCTCCACACCCGGGTTGCTGCACTGAGGGCTCTCTCTTGGGCTATCGCCGTCATCTCTCCACAGTCCCTGGCTCTCAACTGTTGGTGCTGCGGGTGTCCGGGAAGCTAAGCCTCCTCGTGATGCTGGATTCTCTGCTGGGTTTATCTGCTCTGTACCTGCAGACTCGGACTCCAGTGACCGGAACTCTGGTGGGGTGAGCAGGTATGGCTCCTCCGACCCCGGTAATGTGTTTCTCACCTCTGTCTTCATTCCCTACTCTGCGGGTCTTCCACTGCCTCTGGTGTGTACTGGTCTGGGCCTAGCATGGCTCCAGTACCAGCTCAGCTCACTATTCTCTGAGCTCTTCACAGTTCTGTAGTGACTGCACACTCTGGCTATTTTCCCTCCAGCACCTGTACAGTCATATAAAAAAGTTTGGGCCCCCCTCTTAATCTTACTATTTTTTTTGTTTAAAATCTGAGTGGGTGTAACGGCTGTTAGCCCAGTAGTGTAGTGGTTTGTTTCTTACAAAAGCCCATTGTGCATGGTATGAGGAAATAAAGAAGCAAGTAATCTATCATGGATGAGTGCTATAGATTTGTCTGTTGTAGTAGGGGATACTTACTGTATTTATAGGGGATCTGGCTTAAGGGTAGCCAGTTGAGCTCCCCCTACAGGCCTGGAGTGGAAGATGTTGGGTGAAAGTGGTTTACTCGTTGTGGGAAATCCTTCAGTGTCCCAGGGAAGTCTGTGGTTACCCCCCTAGTTAACTTCCCCCCGGACTGAACAAAGCTTTTGTTTTACAAACACACATATATAATATCAGGTATTTACAGAGTCTCAAAGTCAAAAATATACAAAAAACACAGAAAATTTTGAAAATTGAAAAAGGCAGTCCTTACGGCACTAGTCCATCCACCGCAGGCTGTGAAAATGGAAAAGTAGTTTTTAGCCACACTAGTCCTGTGACTGTAGTCCAGGGTTAAACAAATGGGAAATCCAGGGAAAATGTTTTTAAAGAGTCTCTACAGTAAAGTCTCTGTATGCTCCGGGTAAAAGGGGTTCAAATAGTGCTTTATACATACAATAAACAAACATTTTCCCTATGGGTGTCTCTGCTTAGGAGGCTGGGTCTTACCTTCTCTCTACCCCGGGCACTTTCTATCCCTAACTTGATATGCTTTGGGCTGTGCCCAGTTCCTCCACCCTTCTATACACTACTATTCATATTTTTATATACACAAGTCATTATTTACACTTCTTCATTTTGACACTCTATATTTCACTCTCTAAACCTGAGTGGTAACTGACCAAGGTTACTACAGGTTGATCTGCGCAGCACTGGTGTGTCACTAGTGTCTATGTCTGGTGCTGTGCGTGCACTATCTCTTACTCTGTTGGATCTACGTGCTTCTGGGATACCATAGTATTCACGTAGTCTTTCTATTGGACTGACAGGTTCACCGATTGCAGGAATCTCTGATTCCGGTACAACAGGCTGCACTTCTTGCACTTGAACACGTTCGTCTGGTCTTCTTGGTTCTTCTAGTATTGTTCTGGATCTTCTACAGGTTGAATTGGAATTTGATTTTCCACTGGTTGATAGAATGATAGCACTGGTATTATGACTGCTCCATTATATTAAGGCCAGTCTTCTGGTAGATCTCCTATTTCAGTGTGAATCACTCTTTCTCTTGTTTCTTCAACTATTGTTAATGGATAGTTTACTTCTGGTGGTTTCAATTGGTATGGGCATCTTTTAAGATGATCTCTTGATACTGTTGAGGTTGTTCTGCCTTCATCTTGGCTAATTACGCAAGTTTTTGAGTTATTAAAGTTAGATTGCATAACAGTATATGGTTCAGATTCCCATTGGTCATCTAGTTTGTTGTTTCTTCTTTTTCTTTTGAGAACTAGTTCACCTGGTGTTAAGGGTTCAGCTGCGGCATTCTTGTTGAAGTCATGCTCTTGTTTACTTCTGATTTGTTCTAAATTCTTTTCCACACATTCCTGAACTTTCTTGTACTGTTGTTGACGGTGACAATTCCAATCTTCCTCTGAAGTATCTTGGGTTGATTCTACAGTTCCCATCTCTAAGTCAATTGGGAGTTTGCCAGGTCTTGTTCACATTAAGTATGCTGGTGTGTGGTTAGTAGAGCTTACAGGGATGTGATTGTAGCTTTCCACTAAATCAGGAAGTTTTTCTGGCCACTGATTCCTTTCTTCAAGTGGTAAAGTCTTTAACATGTTGATGACAATGTTGTTCATTTTCACACAAAGACCATTTGTTTGGGGATGATACGGTGTGGTCCTGATCTTCTTACATCCATACAATCCTAGGAAATCTTGGAATAGTTGTGATTCAAATGCTGACCCTTGATCTGTTAACACTTGATCTGGGTATCTGTGAGGTCAACAGAAACAATTCTGGAAGGTCTTGGCTGCTACTTCCGCATTTAAGTCCTTAACTGGTGCTACTACTAAGAATCTGGAGTAGTGGTCAACCATGGTAAGAGCATAGGTATACCCTGTTCTGCTAGGTGTTAACTTGACATGATCTAGAGCCGCGATCTCAAGAGGCTTCTTAGTAATGATTAGCTGTAATGGAGCTTTCTGACTTTGCTGTCCTGCGTCATTGTGATAAGCTTCTAGTATCATTTGGACATCTCTTTTTGGAACCATGATTTGCCAGATCTGTTCATGGGTTCTGGGATTAAGGTGATGTCTGCATAGTTTACCTTGATAGACGAACAGTTTTCCCTTCTCTTTCCATAGGCGTTTGGCATCTTGTGAGCATCTGGACTTAGACAGGAGTGTTCTTTGGTTATTAGCTCTTTGATTAAGCTAACAGCTGGGTCACTGTCCTTGGTCTCCTTCCATTTAACTGTCCCATCACTACTGATGCTCTCTGCTTACCGGTCATTGCGTACATGTCCAGTACATTACATATCTTCCTCTGGAATGCGTCCAGGGTGCCTGGCTGGCCGTCATACTTGGGTAACCAGGCTGCATTGGGGACGTACGGCAGTGAGATCGGCATTATTGGAGCTACTGGTGCAGGTGCCGGTAATGGTATTGCGCCGCCAGGTGGATTAGCAACTACGAGCTGTCTGCTCGAGGCTCCTGCCGCGGCGGCAGGCTGATTCCCGATCGGGACTGCTGCATTGCTTGGGTCCGGGGCACTCATTCTCGCTCCCCCCTAGTGAATCGCTGCCAGTCTCTGAAAAATGAAAGTAAGTAGTCGGCTCGGCGGACGGGGAGTGGAGCACCTTGGATATTTCCGGATCCGACTGCTGCGTCCGGCGGTTCTCGTCAGAGCGTGGGACGGGGCCTATCTTCGCGCTCTTGCACTGTAACGCCCCTTTTCTTTCCCGCTCTGTGGCGCAGCAATGGCGGTTTAGATTTACAATTCACAACACAGTCTATATATGGTGCACAGTACCCGGTTACACCGGGCATGGGTTCCTGTTCGTGACGCCAGATTTGTCCAGCCCAGGCCTGGGAGACTCAGATCTCAGGCGCAGTTTGGGAAGTCACAAGTAGCGGTGCCTGAGGCTGTGGGCCTGGTGGGCAATGAAAAATCGGGAAAAATAAAATAATTAAAATGTCTAGTCGTGACGCCACCTGTAGATTCCGGTGATGGCACCGGCACTGCTGGGGCCTCCGGGGTGATGGGCGACAGCAAGGTGGATAGCTCCCTACAGGAGGAGCGGGATCCCCGGGGCTAAGAGTCGTAACGGTGGAATAAGGCAGCACAGTTGTTTCTGTGCAAGGTTGGAGTAGGGGAGCACAGTCAGTGAGATGCAGGTGGAAGGAGGGACATGCACGCATAAAAGTCTTTTGGTACCTTTACTGATGACTGGTTACAGGTACACACGTCCGGAGTGAAGGGAAAACACCTTGGGATCTAAACAGCGAGTAGGGTTGTAGGCCTCCTTGTTTAGCTTTCTTGGTCTAAGTCAGACAGGTATGGAACCTAACCGGACCGTTATATCTCTCTCTCTCCACACCCAGGTTGCTGCACTGAGGGCTCTCTCTTGGGCTATGTGGCGCCCCACTAAGAGTGCGTCACAAAAGGGTACTACACCCCTGAATGAAGGTGTCGTATTCTTTGTTTTAGTAATGAGTAGCATAATCCTGAAGCTCCAGCACCACATGCAACACTTAGTGTTAGAGGACCAATTAGACACCCGTCACTAGGGTAATCGGTCCTGGTGGGAGGAGAGGCTAGGTTATAAAGCAGTGGGAAAGCAGCAAGGAGTTAGTCAAGTGGAGAACAGAACAGCAGAGTGAAGGAGAGTCAAGTTGAGTGAGAACAGAACAGAGCTGAGAAGCCAGAACGGAGCTGCACAGAGCTGTGCAGCAGATGTAGCAGAGTTGAAGAAGTAACAGCAAAGCAAAGAGAAAGCTAACTGGGAGGGCACCTCAACCTGGTGACGAAGAAGAGAAAGGGGCCAAGCATAGAAGGGGTAGCTGAATATCCTTGCCCAGTCCAAACCCGGAGTACCGGCTCTGAGGTGGTCCAGCCGGCTACAACTCTGAACCACAAATCCCGGAGTGGTCGATGTGCCTATAGGAGCACGACCTAACAGCCAACAACCATCACAGTCTATACCAGGAGCACCCACCATTGAAGGCCAGGGACCGCGGAGAGCGACGTCTGCAGCGGCAACCCAACCGAGGGTCTTCAGTGCTACCATACGGGTTTAGCAAGACAGCAGAGCAAGGGACAGAACGTGATAGAGAGGGAACACCAGAGGAGCTTCAGAGGGACACTACACATTGCAAGAACCACCCGGTCCACTACTTTGCAACAAGAACTGCATTACTTTGTATGCTGCAGAATACCGGAGTAAATACCCGTTCAGAGTGAGCAATGTGTCAGCGTCTTCTTCCTTAAACTGTTCCAACCTGCTTTGTTCCACAGTGACTGCACTGCCGTACTACACCAGCTATTCCTACTCCCAACACCCCGGGGATCCCACTTCTCCTGTAGGGAGCCATTCCATCTTGCTGCTGCCCATCACCCCGGAGGTCCTAACAGTGCCGGTGTCATCACCGGAACCTACAGGTGGCGTCACGAACAAAACTTTATTCTTTTATTTTTCTTTTATTTTTCCCCCTTTACATTGACCACCAGGCTCTCATCCTCAGGCACCACCACCCGTGACTTGCAGACTGCATCTGAGAGCTGAGTCCCCTGGCCTAGGTGAGTCAGCTATCGCCGTCGTCTCTCCACGGTCACTGGCTCTCAACTGTCGGTGCTGCGGGTGTCCGGGAAGCTAAGCCTCTTCGTGATGCTGGATTCTCTTCTGGGTTTATCTTCTCTATCCCTGCAGACTCAGACTCCAGTGACCGGATCTCTGGTGGGGTGAGCTGGTATGGCACATCTGCCCCCGGTAACGTGTTTCTCGCCTCTGCCTTCATTCCTTACTCTGCGGGTCTTCCACTGCCTCTGGTGTGTACTGATCTGGGCCTAGCATGGCTCCAGTACCAGCTCAGCTCACTATTCTCTGAGCTCTTCACAGTTCTGTAGTGACTGCACACTCTGGCTATTTTCCCTCCAGCACCTGTATTTATAGGGGATCTGGCTTAAGGGCAGTCAGTTGAGCTCCCCCTACAGGCCTGGAGTGGAAGGTGTTGGGTGAAAGTGGTTTCCTCGCTGTGGGAAATCCTTCAGTGTACCAGGGAAGTCTGTGGTTACCCGGTACGGGTTGCCACAAATGTAAGTTGAGGTGTTAGAGATTCTGTAGAGGATGTACAAGTTTGTGGAGTAGAGGTTGTGAACTAGGAGGAAAGAGGGAAGAGAATGTCAGTAGGTTGTGGTCAGAGAGGGGGAGTGGCGGGTTTTAGAGGTTAGTGAGGGGAAAAAGGCAGGTATAGATAAAGTCCAGTGTGTGGCCATCTTTGTGAGTTGCTGTGGAGGACCATTGAGATAGCCCAAAGGAGGTAGTTAGTGATTGAAGCTTAGAGGCAGCTGATTTGGAAGTGTCAATGGGGATGTTGAAGTCACCCATAATGATAGTGGGTGTGTCAGCTGAAAGGAAGTGGAGTAGCCAAGTGGTGAGGTGGTCGAGAAATGTGGTGATGGAAAGTTCTGGGGGGCAATAGATGACAACCAGCTGGAGGTTGGGGGGGAAAGGGGGTGAGTAGATGCAAACAGTGCACTTCAAATGAGGAAAGAGCAGCAGAGGGTGGTAGAGGAATTGTGGTACAGGAGCAGTTATCAGACAAGACCAATCCAGCCAACTCCTCCACCATGTTTCTTGCTGGAGCGAGGGGTGTTAGAGAGATGGAATCCGCCATAGGAAAGTGCAGCTGGCAAGGCTGTGTCAGAGGAAATGAGGTTGTGGATGTATGAAAGTTTGTTTCAGACATAGCGTACATTCCATAGGGCTCCAGGTAGACGAGGGAGTGGGAGCTGACTGAATGGGTACGAGATTATTAGGGTTGCAAAAACTTGTGAAGGTTCATGGGGTATAGAGATGAGTGTGGGGATGTGATAAGGAGGGCCAGGATTTGGGGATACGTCGCCAGCAATCAGTAGAAACAGTGAGTGTTAGAATATGAGAGCAGGAGATGGCATGATGTGGACTTGTGTGTCTGGAGATAAAGGATTGTATATGGAGGAACAGTACTGAGGATAAATGGAGAAATGACTAGTTCCTTAGTAGGTGGAGGAATTAGAGGAGCTAGTAAGAAATTAAGTAGTATCGGGGTGAAAGTGAAAAGACACAAAAACATTGTTTGCAGTGGCTTTTTATCCAGTTACCTAGCAGTCAATTCCAGTCACATTCTAGTCTAATTCAATATATTGCACTTAGAAAGCTGCTCTAATAATGCTCAGATAGGTGCATATTTATCTGTATAGTGCCCAATGCATATCTTGCCAGGGCTTTCTTTTGAGAATGAGAAAGCCCTGGCAAAATGTGCATTGGGCACTATATTGGAAAATATTCACCTATCTGATCATTATTAATATTTTACTCTATATGCTTGCTCAATTTTTACTTTCATTATTTTTGTCTGGTTTAGAAACAGCCTAGGAGAACCATCTTCTAGAAGGTTTATAAAGGTTTTCTTCCAGATTTCATTTATAAAATATATTTGAAAGTTTATTAAAATCTCTTGTTTGGCGCCCCACATGGTCAGGCGTCACAGTGGGGTATTGCACCTGTAAAAGTGGTGAAATTTTTCCCAACTGCAAGTGGATATTAGGCTGGTGGGTGGAACCCATTCCTGCACTCCCACATTAGAATAGGAGTGGGAGGTTACCCGGGAGGGAGATATATTAACCTCTAGGGGGAACAGAGAGAGAACACAGAGTCGGGACAGTTGGAGTTGTAAAGGAGTCAAGGAGGAGTGTGGAACGAGGTGGAAGGTTAAACCGGACAGCTCTACGCTGATCCGGAGGGAAGATGAGAGAGGATCCTGAGGGGATCCTGAGAGAGGATGCCTGACGTGGGAGTCTGGGTCCTAGAGAGAAAGGGGGAACCCCAGCGTGGAGTGACCATACTCAAGGGAATTCCCCATGTCCACCACGGAATGGCCAGAGCCTACCTCTGAAGTCGTCAACCAGCTGCTGCGGTCTGTTTACCGACTGTGGCACCCTGCCAGACGGAGTGGTCTGCCTGCTTCCTCACACGAGGGAGGGAGCCCCAAGTCTACCTACAAGAAGTCATTGGGTATAGACTCATCCTAGGCGGGGAAGAAAGGACACGGTTCGTCAACTAAAGGCATACCACGGGCACCACCATACCACCTGGCATCCACTTGCAGCCACCCGTAGAGCTACCTGTTTCTTTAACAACTATTGCTGAACTGTGAACTTGTATGCTGATGACTGTTTACAGTAAAGTACCCGGGAGAGTGACTTTGCCTCCGTGTCTTTGTGCTGCAGAATTCAACCTGTTTGCTTACAGGAACGCTGCCCTGGAGGACCAGCTCCACCTGTAGGGAGCTTTGCCATCATTGCCGCGATACTATCGCCCTCCGGAGGACTGTGGCGCAGCTGGTGACCCATCACCAGGTACTACAGGTGGCGTCACGAGACAACAACAAACTCTTATCCCCTGTACATAATCCCTTATTGAAGTGTCACCCAGGCCACAGGCTCAGGCGCTGCCACCTGTGGCATCCCCGTGAAAGCCCCTCCGAGCCTGATACCCGAGAACCCCAGGGCCTGGGGCTCAACACTTGCTCTATGTTATTATTAGTTAAAAAATAAATGCTTGTTATGCTTTAAATTCCAAGGAAGGATGACAATACACACATCAAGAGACATAGAGCAGCAATAAGGCTACATTTTGGGACAGCATTAAAAAGATCCTGACTCCTACCCTGTTGAAGTGCATGCACTCAGTGCAAGGCCTATCTAAAATTCCTTGGAGGGTTTACAATGCATGCAGCAAGAGACAATGATAAGGGACTCTGTCTGCATTTTGGGGCAATTTTAAAAGGCTACACATTCAGTGTAAGGGAAGCCAAAAAGTAGAAGGAGGGACTCTTGATTCATCCTGAAGAAGGAGCCAAAGCTCCAAAATGGATAGAATTAATAAATCATATTTTTATATATTTGGTTGAACCTTCATTTTATACTCAACAGCATGGTGGATTAACCCCTTTATTTTCCTTTACATTTTAGTATTTACAGTGGACAGGTAGATATGATAACAGGTCATTATAATGTCTCCGGAGGCACTAAAAGCCCGCTCAGATAAAATGGTAATAGATTGGCTGGCCCACACTTTCAAGGCATAGAGGGACAGTTCATGCCACATGTCCAGCTTGGATATCCAATAGTCATAAGGCACAGAGGAATTAAGGCGGACACACATAGAGTATGTAACCGACTGTATCACCAGCTTTATAAATGTTTCCACCTTGGCAGAGTACCCCACACATTAGGGCCTGGGCAATCAGGAGGATCGAATGAAACGGTTCCAAAACTTTTGATAGTGTTGCTCTGCCTCTCTTGTTTCTGTTGGGTGTCTTCCTGATTTCTACTTCACGGCTGGCTGAAGAACTCTGACCTCTGCCGCCAGTATTGCCATAAGGGAATTTTTTAACAATTTTTCAACTATGGCCGTCAGATATTGCACCATTTTTGTAGCATCTCTCCACCGCAATGAGCAAGAGGTGGAAAGTTCTCCTTGTAGCGTGGTCAAGAAGGATGCACAACCAAGTAATAAGTGTTGGCCAAAATGCGTATAATGCAAATGTCATGAGAAAGTCAGTGGGACATAAAGTCTGCTATGTGTACTAGACTCCCAACCTTTAAGACTTCCCTGTTTACCACCAGAAGGACAACTCTCCATCTTCTCCTTTTCCCTCTCCTTCTTCTGTTTCTCCTCTTCAGCCCATCCAGACTGAACAGATGAGACGCTGGTGTTGCTTGTACCCTGTGTAGCACAGGCAACCATCTCCTGTTCTTTCTCTTCCTTATTATCACCCAATCTATGTTGAGAAGATGAGATAAGGCTGTGATGAGTATTATCACCCTGTATACTTTCTTCCTCTATCTCAACCTTGTCCACTTCCTCATTTATTGTGCTCATCAAGTTTTTCAGTAAACAGAAAAGTACAGGGTGGGCCATTTATATGGATTCACCTAAATAAAATGGGAATGGTTGGTGATTTCAACTTCCAGTTTGTGGCACATTAGTATATGGGAGGGGGAAAACTTTCCAGATGGGTATTGACCATGGCCCAAGAGGGTCATGTGACACATCAAACCTATTGAGAATTTCATAAGAAAAACAATGGTGTTCTTGGTTTTAACGTAGCTTTTTTTCTTTCATTAGTTATTTTCAAATTTTTCTTTGCTTACAGCCATTGACATGTCGCAAAGGTTATCATGTGAGGAGCAGATAGAAATTGTGTTGATGTCTGGTAAATGCAGAACCCGGGTCATTGCAGTTGATCTCAATGCAAGACACCCTGCGAGACCACGCATCTCCCATGCTACAGTTAGCAAACTCCTTGCCAAATTTCGTGAAACAGGTTCAGTGTTGGATTTGCCAAAATGTGGACGCAAGGAAACTGCCACGAATGAAGAAATATCAGTGTCTGTTGTCTGTCTTAGCTTCATTCAGCAAGAGCCCATAGCGTAGCACTCGCCGTATGTCACTGGAGAGTGGCATCAGTCGAACATCACTTTGGCAGATATTAGCTACTCACAAATGGCACCTCTACAAAATGCAGCTGCTGTAGCATCTTATTGAGGATGACTTAGATGGGCCCACTGAATTTGCAGAATGGGCAAAACAAAAATTGGAACAGGGGCCTCAGTTTACACAGAACATTATGTTCAGTGAAGAGGCATTTTTTTTGTGAATGGTGAAGTTAACAAACAAAACCACCGCTATTGGTCTGACACTAACCCACAGTGGATAGAACCCTCCAAGACTGTTGGAACACAAAAATTGATGGTATAGTGTTGTATATGAGGTACAAAGTTAGTGGGGCCATTCTTCATCAATGGAAACCTCAATGCCACTGGATATCTGAAATTGCTATATGATGATGTTTTGCCATCTTTATGCTCTGCATATGGCACATTCTCTGAGTTTTTCCAACAAGATGGTGCACCACCACATTATGGGTGTCAGGTCCGAGCATTCCTACATGAACAGTTTCTTGGAAAGTGGATTGGTCATCGTGGGCCAGTTGAATGGCCACCATGGTCTCCCGATGTGACCCCCTTAGACTTTTATTTTTGGGGTCATCTAAAGGCAATTGTCTATGCTGTGAAGATACAAGATGTGCAGCATCTGAAACAATGGATACTGGAAGCCTGTGCTAGCATTTATTCTGCAGTGTTGCTATCAGTGTGTCAAAAGTGGGAGAAGAGGGTTGTATTGACAATCCAACACAATGGGCAGCACTTTGAACCCATTTTATAAGTGGTCATAAACTTGTAAATAACTAATGAAAGAATAAAGCTACATTAAAACCAAGCACACAATTGTTTTTCTTATCAAATTCTCAATAGGTTTGATGTGTCACATGACCTTCTTCCCATTGAAAACAATAAAGTTGGATCGAAAAAAGCCAACTTCAAAATGGTCACCATGATCACCACCCATCTGGAAAAGTTTTCCCCTCTCCATATGCTAATATGCCACAAACAAAAAGTTGATGTCACCAACCATTCCCATTTTATTTAGATGTATCCATATAAATCACCCACCCTGAAGTTTGACCTGATGAATGACATATGAGGGTTCCCAGTCCACCAGGTCTACACTGGTCACTCACTCACATCTTAATTTTAACTGAATTTCACTCACCTTTTAAAGGTAACTGATTTGAAGCACCTCATATTTTTAACTAAATTTGAAAGCTGTGAATGCTGGCTCAGACCCTGTCTCTTGCATCCATGCTAAGATATAATACTATTTGTACTTTTGGTCAATGGATGCCACTTTTCCTGGTTTCTGCCACTAATATGAGCTGTTTGGGCCCCCTTGAAGTTGTTTTCTAATCCCTTGGTATTGCCTCCTATTGAATTATATGGGGTTTGGAAGGTTCAGCGAACTGTCACTGAACACCTGGAGGTTTGCTGAACTAAACCCAAACCTTAAAAGGTTCGCTCATCTTGATTATCTACACTAATTCTGGGTACAGTGCACGGAGCACAGTGTCACAAGGTATTATAGACCCAATGATGCTATGCGGCCAGCCAGGCAAAGTAATGCCAGTTGCCAACATGGCTAAATCATTACTATGATTGGCAGTCAATCTGCGCATGTTGAGTAGCTGAAAAACAGCTGTGAAACATGCTGGACAGTCAATCGATCATGGCATTCAAGTACCCAGATACTCAAACAAGTAGTGAGCATCTTGAGCACACATCAATTGAGTACTGACAAGGGCTATATTCTTTAGTCACCAGGGCGGGCTGTTTTGCAGGCTCTAGGATCCACCCTCTCTCTGTTTGTGTGCTCTGCTTGTGCGGGCTTTCCCTCCCCCCTCTCTGTCACTCACGGAATGCAAATCATTAGTCCTGCCTTCAGCTGCACATCACAGCAGAAGCTGCACAGAGAGGGCTGGATCATTCAGGCTACAAAACAACACGCCCTAAGGGCTAAAGAATATAGCCCCTGCTAATTATAATCATTAATGAATAAGTATTAAAATGTTTTTATGCACTTTCACAGGATGCTTTTAGGAGACAAAAGGATTGTGTGATTAGTGATAGGATGTTGCAGGGACATGTTTTGCTAGGTTAGGTGGCATTTTGGAGGTGACAGGATCCCTTTAACTAGATTCATTATACACAAATCTATTTGTTGTTTCATAGGATTATTATGTATTCACTTCTGCTATGGAAGCAATTTATCAAAACTTTTAAACATGCACTTTTCACCCTACTCCAGCATATCGTCACGTACTGCTTAAGAAAAAGATTGTTGACATTTCTGTATGGAAAAAGAAGAGGAAATGATTTTTAAGTTAAAAATATTGTTGACAGTCACTTTAGATGCAGATGATTTATTTTTTCATATATTTTCTCAAAAACATCATCAAAATCAAGAGCTAGAATTCCTGTTGCTATAAGTGCAGTGTGTAGGTGCACATTTCCAATACGCGTATTAACAGTCAAAGCTTATAATAGAAACACTAAATAGGATATTCTGTAGTATGTAAATAAGTAGCAGCAATACATGCAAACTATCAAAAATATATATATACAGGATATATAAAAACAACAAGTGGATAGGACCATACAGTAAGTAAATATATAATATTCAAAAAGATCATGTGGCATTTTTTTCTTGACTAGACTAATGTCATAGAGGTATATAACGTAAATGACTTGTCAATGATGTACCATAAATTTCTACTTAGCTCATTAGTGCCAGTGAGGACCTTATCCACCCATTGAGGTTCTATATTAGCTTATATGCATAAGCGATTAGTAAATGGACCCTTCAGAATGATGCACTTACGGTAATTGCAACATGATAAATTGGCACACACAAAGTGATCAAAATGTGTGACTACTTCATTATGATATTAGTAAATTTTGCAGCATTGTAAAGTTAAGTGTTAATGGTTCAATGGATCACTTAATATAGTAAAAATAATATATCATTTAGGCTTTCATAATACTAGGGCAACATTACAACAATGATTGTGCTACGGCAGTTTTCAGACAAGTTGCGCAGTTTTCAGACAAGTTGAGCACTACAATCTTTTGTACGTAGTGATGACCAACAATAAAATAGCTCAGTGCTCAATGCTCAAATCGAGCAGCTCAGACACTCATACGGGCTTGAATCGAGTAATGATTCTTTACTCTTCTCTTTTGTGCACGGTCTCGTGGCCCCCCTATGCTGTTCACCCTCTTTCTGCTGCCTCTCTGCTGTACTCTCTCTCTCTGTGCACTCTCTTTCTGACCCCTCTCTGCTGTGAACTCTCTCTGCGACTTCCTCTGCTGTGCACTCTCTCTCTCTGTCCCTCCTCCCTGCTGTTGCTCTTTCTCTGCTGTGCGCTCTCTCTTACCCCTTCTCTGCTGTGCGCTCTCTCTGTCCCTTCCCCTGCTGTGCTCTGTCTCTCTCACCCCCTATTTTGTGTGCTCTCTTTGACCCCTCTGCAGTACTTTTTCTTTGCTACCCTCTCTTCTGTGTGCTCTCTCCCTCTTCCCCCTCTCTGTTGTGCACTTTCTTCCTCTTCCCCCTCTCTGTTGTGCATGCTCTCCTTGCCCCCCTCTGTTGTGTGCTATCTCTTGATCCTCCATCTGCTTTGTGCCCTCTACCCCCTCTGCTGTCTGTGCTCTCTATGCTCCCTCTCTGCTGTGCGCTTTCTCTGCCCCCTTCCTCTCTGCTGTGCATTCTGTGCCCCTCTCTGCTGTGCACTCTCTCTGCCCCCTCTTTGCTGTTCATGCTCTCTTCCTATCCCTCTCTGTTTTGCACTTTCTCTGCCCCCTCTCATCTCTGCTGTGCACTCTCTCTGCCCCTCCCTGTTGTGTGCCCTCTGTTTGCCCCTTTCTCTATACCACCATCCTCCTCCCTTCCTGTGTGCTTTTTCTGCCGTCTCTCTGCTGTGTGCTCCCTCTTTGCCTCACTCCTCCTTGCTGTGCATTCTCTTTGTGCCCCCCATTCTCACTCCTGTGTCTTCTCTCTCTGCCCCCTATTCTCCTTCCTGTGCATTCTCTCTCTGCCCCCTTCCTCCTTTCTGTTTCCTTTCTCTGCTCCCCTTTCTCTGATGTGCACTCTCTTTGCCCCTCCTCCCTCCCTGCTGTGTTTTCTCTCCTTGTCCTCTCCACCTCTCCCTGCTATGCATACTCTCTCTGCCCCATCCTCCCTTCCTACAGTGTGTTCTCTCTGCCCCTCCATTTCTCCCTGCTATGCATACTCTCTCTGCCCCATCCTTCCTCCCTCCCGTGTGTTCTCTCTCTGCACTCCTACCTTCCTGCTAATCACTATCTCTTTGCCCCCTCCACCGTCTTCCCTGCTATGCATTCTCTCTCTGCCCCCTCCTCTGCCCTCCCTCTCTGCTGTGTGTTCTCTCTCTTGACACCCGTCGCATGATTACCTGTGCCTGTGTGAACCTAGCGCACTGACGCAGTTAATCAAAGATGGCGGCCGTCTGATTAACTGCTCCTGCATGCATCTGGGGCACCCAGTTGTAGTTAATCATGCGGTGGCCTGTGTGTCGCAGGTGGCAAGAGGTTGCGGCCGGTTCCATGATTCTCCGTAGTTGGCAGTACCTCTAGTAGTAGTATGCAATGGGGCACTACCACCAGTGGGTTCCATATTTGCACACTTATCACTTGGGTATGCAAATATGGCTACCGCAACTTGAGCTGGACAATCGAGGCTGGCGTGTGATAGCAGTACACGATGATGGCAGAAGTGGAAGTCCGACGCCACTAGGTAAGTATATAATAGATTCTCTTGCATTTTTCAATTTATTTGATGTGCTATTATTGGTTCTTTACTTTTGATAAAATCATTAATTTCATCTTCAGTTTACCCATATAAGACTGTATGCATTTAATTTAGGCAAACTATTTTCTAACCAGCAGTTTGGGGGGTGTATGAGGGTTTTTTCCACTGAATAGTTATCTGTGTGTTTCTTCTTTTTTATATCTTTTTGTTTTTATAAATGTCGATTTATGTTGTTCAATAAAGATTGATATTTTGTCATATTTGTGGCCTTCCTCCCATTTTTGTAGTTTTTCCTTGCAGCTGTTGTCCTTGGTGGGATTTGAACCCAGGACCCCAGCGCTGACAAGCTCTGTGTCATTGTTGCCACATATAACAGACAGTGGACATGTTGTACAATGGATCCCACTAAAGGCTAACCGTTCTCTGACTTACAGTGGGGAAAATAAGTAATTAATAAATTGCCGATTTTGTAGGTTTTCTGAGCTACATATTTTTTATATATCCAGGATAGACATGAATAGTATTTGCAAGATATTAGGACTCTCCCACATATTACATTCAACATACTGATTTAGGTTATGGAGAGTTTTTGACCCAAATGATTTAGAGCACAAGTTTAACTGCTTTTCATAAAGATGCTTTTATTGATTCATCAAGAAGATTAAAAATTGCAGGTACAAAGTGCTTAGAAAGTGTAAAAGATAAGTTATACATGGATCTGGATTAAAGAGGACACTAAGGGGTTAGGGTCTTCTTGTCTCCCACTCCAGGACATATTCATGGTAACAGATTCTTAACAAAAACCATTGTGCAGTCCTAGTAAAAATGTGGCTAAGAGCTACAGTTTGTAGTGTATAGAGGGTTCAACACCATGTCACCCTACTAATACAGCAACCACTGACTAATAACTCAGACCCATTATACACCATACTTAGCAACATAGAAATTGTGCCCAAGCTTACCCATGTCAGTGCCTGAATGTGGAGATGACCACTAGGGGACGCCCCAACGCGTTTCCCTGATGCTTACTCAGGGGGCATGTGTGGCCATGTCTCCCCCATCCTTATATACCCCCCCACCACCCCTCTCGCCACCTGCCTCCAATTCGCGCTGCTCCACGCCGCAAATGGGCGGCCGCGCCGCCCCGAGCAGAGGCTTCCGGCCTTCACACACATGAGCTACATAGAATGGCGAGGTCTGTAATTTTTATCATCCACTGTGAGAGTGCCGAATCTAAAAACAAACTAAAAAAATCACATTGTATGATTTTTAGATAATTATTTTCTCCATTTTATAAATGAGTCTGTTGTGGTTTATGCAGTGTGTCCACTATTTTGGTAGAAAAAATAACACTAAACATGGTTATTCATGCCATCAAATGTGATGAAATGGCACTGGGCAGCAAGGGTCCAGAGAGAGCATGTAATGGTTTTAAATTGGTAACTTATTGAAAATTCCATAGATATGTTGTCAGAAGGAAAATAGTTTAATGATAATTACAAAAATATATACAATGGAGGTGAAAAGGACACACACAGCATTCTGCGTTATGAAATGAGGAAACGCCATGTGTACTTGGCAGCTTCCTAGATTTATTCTTATTTTAATGCAGGTGTCTTTCTTCTTTCATTATTGTTTTTCTTCAAGTAGGTTTAAATATTAGCTTAAAACAAGAATAAATCAATGAGCTTTATAAAATGCTTGCAGTGGCCTTGCAGACTGACAAATTAATAGAGTAAAGGAGTGGATCAGCCACGGGATACATTTTAATGGGTAGTAATTATTTCAAGAGATTTATTATAGGCTATTTTAAAATTCAATCTCCAAAAGGCTGAGTTGCCTAGGAAAAATACAATCATGTAAAATAAAAAAAAGCATTTACAGTGGTTTCCATTTGTGGGAAAGTTTAATATTTTAATGATGAAAATTCAGTATGATGATATTGGGCAAAAAAAGCCATTTTCTAATGTAAATAACTATAAGAAGAATTAGACGACCACTAAGGAAAATTGTGTTGAGGACAGAATGACAATTCAGTTTTTCGGACTATTGCATAACATTGGACTCCTGAATTCAAAACTAACCATGGGCAACATAATATCTTTTATGTTCTTGTGATGGTTTCTGTAACATCTGTGCTGGCTAATTTCCCCTCTGTGTCTGCTTTAGCCACTGGATGGTGATGCACCTTTGTTGTGGGTTACATGTGTCTTTGCAGTTGTGTTATATTTCTGGGACTATTGGTGCTAGTAGATTAGGGAAATATGGGGCAAATTGGTAGGGATTACTCCTTTCTTAGAGCGATGCACTATGTTGTTGTCATGCTTAGGAGGTGCGGGAATCAGGTAACTGAATGGTGAGAGGAGCAAGAGGATTCAGGGAGAGCTAATCTGACCATTACACTCTGGGCCCCTGACTGGCCCTGCTCTCGAAGGTACCTCTAATGGTGAGGAGGTCCGAGTCTCCACCCTGTTTTCCTGAGCTCCTGAATAGCTCTAGGCTGAGGTCCGCTACTTCTCCCCACGGATCCAAAATCACAGCTTCTCTCAAAGCAATGACTTCGGTACAGCAACAGAACATCGGCACAGCACAAGGACCAAGAGTAAAGAGTAAATAAAAAGCATCTGACAGAAGATGGGGAAAGCTATTTAAAGCCAGGGGAAAGGGAATCCAGGTGAGTGTCACCAAAGCCTCACATCAACCCCTCAACCAGCAGCTGAGCATAATAGTGAGTGCAGCTGTGGAGTATAATACAAGAGGTAAGGCTGCTTTCACATAACGATTTTTTCAGTTCCGATGCTGTCCGATAAAAATCGGACAGCATCGGACCGATTTTCGGACCCCATGCAGGCCTATGGGCATCGGACCGAATCGGATGTGCACTAAATGCCATCCGATTTGGTCCGATCCGAATCTGTCCGATTTTTTTATCGGTGCAAAAATCGGAGCTTGCTCCGATTTTTGCACCGAAAATAAAATCGGACAGATTCGGATCGGACCAGATCGGATGGCATTTAGTGCACATCCGATCCGACCCGATCAATTTAGCATGGGGCCCTATGGAGCAGGGTCCGAGAAAACATGTGATGTCTCCTCGGACCGATTTTAGTGTACTGAGCATGCTCAGTACACTAAAATAGCTCCTAAAAGTAAATTAAGGGGTTAATAAAAAAAAACAAAACTATGCTCACCTGTCCACGAGGCCCACGTCGTCTCCCGGCGTCTCCGGTGTCTCCAGGTATCTTGCCGTCTGTGCTGATAAGACCTGCCGTGATGTCACAATCACATGACTGCCAGGAACCAATAGCCGGCAGTCATGTGATTGTGACATCACGAGAGGTCCTGGCAGCACTGAGACAGAACAGCAAGGCACCGGAGACGCGCGGGACCGTGCAGGAGTCGTGGACAGGTGAGAAAGGAGAGAAGGAGAGGGGAGGACAAGAGGAGGAGGACAAGAGGAGGAGGACAAGAGGAGGAGGACAAGAGGAGGAGGACAAGAGGAGAGGAGGAGGACGCATAGGAGGACCGGGGGCCAAGAGGGGAGACACAGGACCGGGGGCCAAGAGGGGAGACACAGGACCGGGGGCCAAGAGGGGAGACACAGGACCGGGGGCCAAGAGGGGAGACACAGGGGATGAGAGGACCGGGGGCCAAGAGGTGAGACACAGGACCGGGCGATAAGAGGAGAGGACAGGGGGCCAAGAGGGGAGACACAGGACCGGGCGATAAGAGGAGAGGACAGGGGGCCAAGAGGTGAGACACAGGACCGGGCGATAAGAGGAGAGGACAGGGGGCCAAGAGGGGAGACACAGGGGATAAAGAAGAGGACCGGGGGAGAGACTGACAGCTCTCAGGGAGCCGATCTGACAGGAGGGCGGGCATCCTATTTTCTGTCGGAATCGGATGCCTATTTGGCATCCGATTCCAGGCATTAGAAGAATCCGATGCTGTCCGATTTATATCGGACAGCATCGGATTTTACAAAAATCGTAGTGTGAAAGTAGCCTAAGTCAGGATCAAAACCTTGACAACCATACCTCATGCAGCTCTTGAATAAATGCAGACACAACAGACACAGCAGCATCCAGCAAAGTGAGCGCAATCTAAGCGTGTGACAGTACCCCCTCTGTTAAGACAGGCCTTCGGACTCGACATCAGACACCTCCGAAGGAAATATACTTCTCCTCAGAGACAAGACATGAAAGATGTCTTGGGTAACGAAAACTAAGGGTAGGTCAAGGTCAAGTCAGTAGAGCACAGGGTTGTAAATGGCTGAAATCTGAAATGGTCCCCCCCGGAACTAGGACTCCCAGTAGCACACCACCACTTGATGTGTTTGGACAAGACCCACACATACTCGTTCACTCTTAGGTCTGCACATTTATTTCCAGGTCTGCGGTCACAGTCAGAGGGCACATATCCAGGACGGAAAACAGCAGCAGTGTCATCCTGTGGCCCAGGGCTCCCTCCTCTGGAGTGCACAGTAGTAACCACGGCCCGTCCCTGGACACTCCTCCTGGAATGATGCATAGTCCCACCATGAAGCTGAAGTGTAGTCCGGATTCCACCCCCTTTACCGGGCTCGCTCCCAACCAATTTTGGTAGAAGGGTAGGTGTAGGTGCAACCAGTACGGTAGGAATAGGTGTAGCCAGGCCATTGCTCACACAGACAGCCCCGCAAGTTACAACCTTTCTGGCCCGCCAGTTAGTCACTGTTTCTCCAGCCAGGGAAGGCCCAATACAATGGGAGTGGGCAGGTTCTCAAAGAAGTGACAGGACAGAACCTCCTGGTGGAAAGTTCCTATGCTCAAGTTCACATTATGGACCAATTGGGAGAGGACCTTCTGGCTGAGTGGATCTTAGTTGATCGAGGCGATGGGAATGGGTCTCACTAAAGCACTGCTGGTGAAACCATGAGCCTGAGCAAAGCACAAATCCATCAAATTGACCCCCGCTCCGCTATCGACCAGTATCGGCCCAGTCTCAGTTTTACCATCTACCATCACCCTGGCAGATAGTGTGAACGGAGACTTAGCAAGGAAAGAAATATAAACCCTCTGGTCATCTCCTTCCGAACGACCCAAGGTAGTTCGCTTCTGAGACTGCGAGGTTGACTTGGAGCGAAGTGGACAAAACTTAATAAAATGGTCCGATTTGCCACAGAAAAAACAAGCTCCACCAACTTGGTGAACAGTAGCCACAGGAGGTTTAACACAAGAACCAACTGCCCCCAACTGCATGAGTTCATCAGGTATAGTCTCAGCATGGATAGGTGCAGGAGACAAAATAGGTCTCGATCTCTCCCTCAGGCGTCTGTCAACCCATATGGCTAGGGAAATCGCAGCCTCCAATAACTCAGGGGCGGCATACTGAACCAGGGTGTCTTGCAGTCTGGCTGACAAACCCAAGCAGAATTGACTCTTGAGGACTGCGTTGTTCCACTGGGTGTCTGTCGCCCATCTCCGAAACTCCGAGCAGTACTCCTCCACTCATGTGATCTGCTTGACTTTACGGAGATTAGACTTAGCAAAGGTCATCCTAGAAAGTTCACCATACACTTGAGCCAGAGCAGCAAAAAACCCGTCCACCGATTGCAACAATGGTGAGTTGGCTGGGACAGGTCTGGGGTCCCCTTTAAGAAGGGGAACTATTATTTCCAGCTGCTGTTCCTCACTTCCAGATGAACGGGGCCGGAGCCTGAAATAAAGTTTACAGGCTCCGAGGAGCACAAAAAAATTTGTCTCGTCTCCCAGAAAACCTATCTAGAAGAGAGACCTTGGGTTCTGGCACAGCCGGAGCATGAGCCGACGCCAGGTAACCCACAACTTGCTGCAGCTGTTGTACTACCTAAGTTCGCAGACCAGTTACCTCCTCAGGGATGTTTGCATCAGGTGAGAAAATGCATCACCTGAGGCAGTCTGAGACATAATGACTCAAGGAAAATGTTTGGGCTGCTGATAATGTCACGCTTAGGAGGTAAGGGAATCAGGTAACTAAATTATGAGATTGGCGAGCGGATTCAGGGAGAGCTAATCTGACCTTTACACTGGCGATCCTGGATCACCCTGCTCTCGGAGGCAGCTCTGATTGTGAGGAGGTCCAAGTCTCCACCTTCTTTTCCTGAGTTCCTGAATAGCCCTAGGCTGAGGGCCCCTACCTACACCCACAGATCCGGAATCACAGCTATTCTCAAAGCAAGGACTTAAGCACAGCAACAGAACATCAGCACTGCACAAAGACCAAGAGTAAATAACTCTCAGCGGCATCTGACAGGGAATGGGGAAAGCTATTTAAAGCCAGGGGGAGGAGATTCCCGGTGAGTCACACCCAAACCTCACATCAACCCCTCAACCAGCAGCTGAGCGTAATAGTGAGTGCAGCTGTGGAGTATAATACAGGCGGTAAGACAGGATCAAGACTTTGACAACCGTACCTCATGCAGCTCTTGAAGAAATGCAGACACAACAGACACAGCAGAATTCAGCAAAGCTTGCGCAATCTAAGCGCATGACAGTTGTCTGCTATATAAACACTTTGATCTCTTATGGCCACTTTACACGCAGCTACAGGTAACAGGTTTTCTACAGGTAACTTACTGGCTGATGTGAAATCATGGAGACATAGTTCTATCTTGTTGCTGTGTACAAATGGAAAATTGTCTCCATGATTTCACTGCAGCCAGTAAGTTACCTGTGGAAAACCTGTTACCTGTAGCTGCGTGTAAAGTGGCCATTACTTCCACTGCCTGTCAATAGGTTTTGGTTAAGGCAACTTCACATAGTTCCACACCTATGATGCCCCTACTCCACGATGGCTAACCCTGCTGGCACTATGTGACTCTAGACAATTATAGGATAAAATATGCGCTAAATAATGCAGGGAAATAGTTTGGTTTAAGGCAGGCAGTGAAGAAAACCAAAAAGCACACAAGGAAGATGTAACACCACATGTAGATGAATATGTCAATGGTGCATGTGAGTTTCTCGCCAGGGTCGTGGCCTTGGGTGACGTCAATAAAAGGGGAGAAAAATAAAAAATGAAAAAGGGAAAGAGTTTGTCATGGATGTGGTTTGTGGCCAATATGAGCCACCGCTGCTTGTCACTATCCCGGAGATGATGGCAATAGGCAGCAAGGTGTTAAGCCCTCCATGGGCAGGGCTGGTAATCCCCTGGGCCAGTATATAGTCTATGTGTGATGGTACAGTGGTGTTTGCAGGAGTCAGCGTACGAAGAAGTGGACACACACAAAAAGAACAGTCCATTTTACCTTTAATGATGTTATTGTAGGTGTAGCTGAGCACTGCCCAAGTTGTTGTTTGGGATCCGGAACTTGGAGGCAAGTTGGGGTTATCCACGCCAAGCGAGTTCTGAGGCCTACCTATGGTGTTGATTCAGGTGGACCTTGGCTGAAGAGCTGTGCTGTGACCCTCTCTGGTCAGTGAAAGCCGTATGACAGGCGTCTGGACCTTTCTCTAACTACCCCTCCTGGGCTCTGTGGTGCGGTTGTGTATCTTGGCTTTAGTGTGAACGGGAAACCTGAAATTGCCTGCTCTCCAGGTTTGGTTTCTGGGTGTAGAATCCCTGATGACCTCGGTCTCCAGTGACCGTACTTCACTGGATCCTGGGGTGAACCGGCGCTGGCTCCACTCCCCAGATCTAGATCTCCACTTCCTCAGACCCTCACCACGGGTCTAACATACAGTCAGTCTCCTAGGATGAGGCTAGCGCTGCTGCTGTCCCTAGGATGTCTTCTACAGTCCTCCCTGGAACTGAACTAACTGGTTCATCCCCCAGACCACAATTTATAGGAGACCTGCCCTGAACCCGGGCTTTGGAGATCCCCCTTCTGGCCTGCAGTCAGGATGGTGTTGTGCGTGTGCTTACCTGGTGGATGCCTTGCCTCACCTCAAAGCTTATATTGTGGCTACTGGACCCGGGGCGCAACAAATGCATAGTGGTACCTAGTATAAAAGGACATATAATGCCATAACTAAATGACTCAACCTGGTTACACTCTTGGAAAGACGTTCTTCAGGGGCCTGAACCTAGAGTTAATAAATATAATTTCCGAGATTGTAGCTAATATATTTTTGTAATGTTTTACATTTTTTTAATAACTGGTAATAAAATTTATTTTTTTTAAAGTTGGTTTGTTAATTCTGGGATCCTTTTGGTAGTTAGCCACTCCAGCTAATCTAGTTTCGGTGATTATTTTTTAATATAGTAAATTAGAAGATATTTCCAAATCTATGTTAATTACAAATGACATTGTGTGATCTTGACCTGTCTTCTAGTTCTCTGCATCAGTTTAACTCATCTAATATGTGAAAAGCAATGAAGAAACAAGGTCAGTACAGCAATGAACCTGAAGATACTCCAGCAGCAAACTTACCTTTCCCAATCTAAACCTTTAATGTGGTCATTTTTGCCCTTCTTTACAATAAGAAGAGCCAATAAGAATACAGTCTCTTCCACATCACATTCCAAGAGTTTCTATAGAACTGAGTACATTGTAGAGCAGCAAATATCAAAGTATCCACAGAAAGTGCTATTTCTAAAAGCTACGTTTTTTTATCTGAAAAAAAAAGATCTTACAGCTGTGCAACTAAAATCTATTTTGATCCGTATAGAACATTTCCAGCATTGTCAGACTGGGTTAATCTTTGCTTAATTTTCTTGTATGTCTTTCTTGTCAGAAACGTTTCTATGATGGGCAATCTGCTAGCTGTGCTGATTGCAGACACTGTCAGTCTGATATGTAAGACAGAAATACTCAGCTCAGTCACGCAATACTTGGAAAATATACTTGGATCTGAGAATATGTTTACGCCTGTCCTATAGTAAAATATTACATTTACAGAATATGTAGTTAAATTTATAGGATTAAGGCACAAAGGAAATGTTTCCTATTTAAACAAATCCATTTGGTTTATTAAACACATGAACTTTACATTGGCTTTATAGCCAATAACTAAAACATACAGTCCATAAGCAACGTAAATGAAATACAGTCCATATCTTGAGCAGGTACTCCCGAACATTTCAGATATCTTTGGTGCAGCGGTATCCCAGTGGAGGTACCGCACTTTCAATTCACTGACCTTGGCCAGTATACAACACCCTTTGGCCAGAGTCATACATAAAATCTATTTTGCCTTAAATCCGTTCTTGGGAACCTTTTGGACATTTTTTTTTCAAAGTCCAAAACCACATATGCGTTAACGCATGCACATGTGCATTTTTTCAAAAAAAGCATGCGTTTTTTTAACATGGGGCCTATGGGAGAATCGTGCATTAACGCATGGCACATATAGGTGTGGCACCACAGAGATTAAGTCCCACAGTAACATCACAAGGGTTAACTCCCCACACAACATCTGACACTGCACTAGCACCTCTAGGCCAGAAGGGGGAGCTAAAGCAGCTCCCTTATATTTTCTGGTCTGAGGAGGAAGTAGTTAGTTGATAGTTGACAGTTGACAATTTAGTTTAGTGCAGGGAGCACTAGGAGGAGGACCTGTAAATGGGAGCAGTGCTGAGCTCCTGAAAAGGACCACTGACTACTTTCAGGCCTGAAGCCAGGGTCTGAGGAGAGGAGTACAAGAAATAGAGGAACATATCTGGGAGACTGAGTTACCTCATAACTCGCCCCAGAGGAGCGCAGAAGCTGAATCTGTGACTGAAACACACAGCACAGAAAACCCCGGGATAGTGGAGTTTACATACCTACACCGTACCTCAACGAAGCAACACGGCGGGGTCAGAAGCACATGGAAAGACTCAAGTTGCCTAGCAAAGGGGGGTACCTGTGAGGATAAACAGGGCCAGCAGCTCAGCTAAAGGAGCAGCAGGGCCACACGCAAGGTGCAGGAGTAGGAAGCTGAGGACCTGGACAGGGTGGGAGCAACCGGCCCCGGTACAGACTCCGTGGACAGTACTCTACTGAATACCATCACCAGTAAAGCCTTGGAAAACTTCAAAACCAGGAGTTTGTGTTATCCTTGTGCTCAAACCCTGCGTACCCTCACAAGCTACCATCATCTCTACTACTACCCCTATCCTACAACATCCATAGCACTATCTATAGACTATTACTACAACTGCCCCAGGGAATCAAGCTCTACCCGCGGAAAGCCATTACATCTCCAGGTGCCAAACATCATCCCGGAGATTCTGCAGCAGCGGTGGTCCCCTCACTGACCACAACCCGTGGATGGCGTCACGACAAACTCCCCTATAAATATACTCCATTTTTTGCGGAACCTGGGACACGGTCCAGACCAAGACTGCCGTGATATCCCCAGCGTTACCCCGGTCCGGTACTGAGTACCCCGTCCCAGTGGGCTCCACATAGGCACCGTGCATTAACACATGCGTTAACGAATGCGTTTGTTGGGGAAAAATTACTAAGTCCCAAAAATTCCAAAAAAAACGTCCAGGACCTCAGGGGACACTATTGGCACCCTTAGAAAAACGGATCTATTTTTCTAAGGGCTTAAAAAAACGGATTTGTATGTGTGACTCTGGCCAATGCTGCCTATCTGGAAAAAACAACCAGAACCTGTGATAAACAACACACTGACTCCTGTTAGTTCATGTCCCCAGCAGGATGGTAGCTTTACAAACTCATCGTTAGAGCCACTGCTGACTCAGCACACACACCTGGTCTCTAGACCATGTGTCTCCAGCATGATGGGTCCTTGCAAGCACCCAGAGACCATGTAACAAACAAAACAGCCTCATTATATCTCATGAGACGCAAGGTCACAGTTACAACGATCTCTCTAACGATATTGTTATGTGTGACAGGGCCTTAACACACATAAACTGTTGATGCATCATTTAACACCCTGTGTGCTATTGTTTGCTTATTGTGAAGGTTTTATCACCTGGGATTACCACTACCCAGATTACACTAATACAACCATGCTCCCTTTCCCCCTGATTACCACCTTAGGCTGGTTTCACAATACGTTTTTTACCATCCTGTTCTGTTCGTTTTTTAAACAAACAGAACAGGATCGTTTTTGCTCCCCATCATCCCTATGGTGCCAGATTGGCCTTATTTGGCCATCCGATTTTGTGAATCCGATGGAGGGTTCGTTTCTATCCTGTTTTTCACCAGTCCTGGATCATTTCTGGGCTCCGGTGTCAAAACAGGACAGAAACGAGTGCTGTCTGGTCCGACACACTTAGCATGGGGGCCTATGGAGCCAGATTAGGAAACAACAGAATAATTTCCCAGATCCAGTTCCAGGGCACAGAGCATGCTCAGAACAAGAGCATTACTCTGTACCAATAGTACATATGTGTAATATCACTTTAGCAGTGTATCTATATACAGTGCTAAAGTGATATTAAATAAAGGGATAGTTAAAAATAATAAATTCTCACCTTTCCGCCGACCCCTAGTGTCCCGAGTTGAATACATCAGCCGGAATTTCAAGGACCTTGCATGATGTCACTAAGAGGGGCGGGGCAACCCAATCACATGACCGCATCAGCGTGCAGGGTTTAAATCTTTAAATCGCGCTGATACAGTCATGTGATCAGGTTGCCCTGCCCCTCCCAGTGACATCATGCAAGGTCCTTGAACTGGCGGGAGATGTATTTAGCGCTGGCACTCAGGAGTCACCGGAAAGATGATTTTTCACAGTGCTGACACTTGTCACAGGCTTGTCACAGGCTCGGCTCCCAGCTGCCCTATCTGTGTCCAGACGCCGGACCGGATGAAGAAATGGCATCTGGAGTTGCCAATCCGGTGCTGTCTGTTCCTGTTCGTTGGATCCCTGCAAAAAACAGGATCCAATGAACTGGAACAAAAACATTGTGTGAAGCCAGCCTTACTGTCTATATACTTTCTATATAGAGAGCTTTATGAGAGCAGATTAACTTTATGAGCTCTGCTGCATTGCTAATAAAAACTGTTTGTGAGAACCATAAGGGCCAATTTTCTAGGAATTTCGCTGGCAACTTACTGGTTGCAGTGACATAACGGACACATTGTTCTATCTTGTTGCTGTGTACAAATGGAACAATGTGTCCATGATTTTACTGCAACAGTAAGTTGCTAGTGAAATTCCTAGAAAAGTTGCCACGTGTAAAGGTACCTTAAGGATACCTTTATATGCCGCAACCACAGGAGACAATTTAGGCGGCGATATTTCTCGCTGGAATGATCGCCGCCAAATTGCCTCCTTATTGTGGCGTGTAAATAGGGAATTTCACGACGATAACACCAGTGTCGCCTGGTTTCGTTTTGGGAGCAGTGCTCTAAAACCAGGCGACCGAGGGGAAGCGACATATCGCCGCCAAATTCCCTATTTACACGTTGCAATAAGGAGGCAATTGGGTAGCAATGTGTCAGCGATATTGCCAGGTCGCAATATCGCTGCCACAATTGTCTCCTATGGTTGCGGCGTGTAAGGTACCCTTACACCCATTAAACTAAAGGGACAGTTACACAGGGCAACATCGCCGGCAACATCGCCGGCAACTCACGGGAGCGCGCACGTTTTCGGCATTTAGCCAAGATTGCTATGGAGATGTTACATGCAGAGACATCGCCGGCAACGCAGCTGTGATGTTGAAAGCAACTTTTGCTGCCAGGGTTTAACTCAACCCAGCTAGCGATCATTAACATTGCAGTGAATAGGGAAGTTGCTTTCAACATCACTGTTGCGATGTCACACAGATCAATGGTAGCAGATCACCTGAGCAACATTGCCTGGTTTACCAATATATTGGTAATCCAGGCAACTCCGCTCAAGCAACTTATCACCATTGAAATCACCCTGTTACACGTAGCAACGCACTAGTGATATTGCTTCAACTTTGCCACCCCCCTGAGTTGCTGGCGATGTTGCCCCGTGTAACGGTACCTTTAGTGATACATAATTTGATTCAGTGTCTCTTTGCCTACATTATGCTGTTCTCACATGGGATAGCAAAAACCTCCTGTTTTCCTTTATGAAATTGGTTATCGTCAGCTGCCACAATTGGATGATTGGGAACTAATTGTATGCTACAATGTGCAGGGGATTTGGGGATTTAGGCGGCTTCGCACCACGGCAAGATCCGATCCGGGCTGTCAGGGGTGAACCTGACAGCCCCAGACCGGATCTGGACACAGAACCGAAGGGCCAGTTATGCCTTCCGGTCTGGTGTGCAGCCGGATGGCTCATTTGCAGCCGCAGCTGCCGATAATTCAATATCGCGGCTAGCGGGTAGCTAGCCACAGTCACGAACTGTCAGCAGGGGACAGCTGGTGGTGCTGAAGTTCCCGGGTGTGCTCCGGTGCGATCCATCGCCATAGATCCCTATGTTAGGGGCGCCGGATCGCACCGGACCGGGAGGATCCGGGAGCATCCAGGAGGATCAGCTTTTCTCCCCCAGGCACAAAAATGCTGCATGAAAAATCTGAATCCTCACGGATTCTCCCGGACAGATGGAAACTATCTGCCATCCGGCCCTCTAGCATACTATGGGGCTGAAATCCGGTCCGGGGCTGTCAGGTTCGGATTTCAACGTAATGTGAAGCCGGCCTTACATCTAAAAATTGATTCAGTTATTCACTTTTTCCTTCTTTTCCATCTAACCTAGATTATCATATACACGTTTCCAAGCATAACTTGTCTGTACAGTTTACAACGACAGATTTGACTTGTCACTAGAGATGAGATAATTTATTCAAGAGGAATTGAGTTCTACTTGAATTTTACAAAAATCCACATTAGTCAAAATTCAGATTTGTTTGTAGTTCATGTCCATGTAAATGCAGCAAAATGACAACTACCTGGCTGCTATTTTACTGAGCCATCAAATGCTTAAAAAAAAAAACTACACTCACATTACCTCTTAAATATTCAGCTCTCTGCTCATTGCCATCTCCAATTTGGTCTTCGTTGCATCTTCTTATCACCAACGCAAGCAGTGAAATCATGATCATGTTGACCACGCACCAGTTGTGACCTTTCCTTACACATCCTGCTCTAATACTGAACACCAATGACTGTCTAACCGCAGTCTTCAATATCATCTCTGCTCTCTATCTGAAACTCAACCTTTCCAAAACTGAACTTCTTCTGCTCCCACCCTCTGTCAACCTCCCTAAACCTGACATCTCTCTCTCGGTGTGGCGCACCACGATAACGCCCATTCAGCAGACTCGCTGTCTCTGTGTTATGATGGACGCTGATCTCTCCTTCACCCCATATATACAATCTCTCACCCGCTCCTGTCGCTTGCACCTGAAAAATATCTCCAGAATTTGCCCTTTCCTCACCATGGTAAACAACAAAACCCTCACTGTGGCCCTGATCCATTCCTGCCTTGACTACTGTAATTCTTTATTAGCTGGCTTCCCCCGCATTAAGCTTTCCCATCTCCAGTCTATCCTCAATGCAGCAGCCAGGGTCACCTATCTAGCAAACCATTACTCAGATGTTTCTGCTCTGTGCCAGTCACTACATTGGCTACCCGTACACTATAGAATCCAATTCAAATTGCTACTGTCACCCACAAAGCTATTCATGGTGCGGCACCTCCTTACCTCTCCACCCTCATCTCTGTCTACCACCCCACCCGTCCCCTTTGCTCTGAATGCGACCTCAGACTAACATCGGCATTAAACCGAACCTCCCATTCCCGACTCCAAGACTTCTCTCGAGCTGCACCAATCCTTGGAATGCTCTACCCCAAGAAATTAGGACCATCCATAACTTGCATAGCTTCAGACGTCCCCTAAAAACACACTTCTTCAGGGCGGCCTATCCTTCTCCCTAACAGTTGTCATTTAGACTTAAGATATTCATTGTTGTAAGCCCCTGTACTTTGTGTTCCCATCCCGTCATAGATTGTAAGCTCCTTCGAGCAGGGTCACCTTTTTTTTTGCCTTTTTATTGTATTTCCTACGTCGATTCTATGTTTATTGTATGTAACTACTGTTCTGTATTACCTACCATTCTGTATGTACCATTGTACTGTAAAGCGCTGCGGAATATGTTGGCGCTATACAAATAAAGTTTTTTTTTTATTATCATTATTATTATTATTATTTGCAGAATTGTCCTGGGCATCACCAGAGCCAGAAGTACTTACCTACTGTGAAGGCACTCAGGATTTCAGCATTCGCTGTGCTAATAACAAAATGAGAGAAGGACTAGATGGGGAAGACTGCGGAGTGGTTGGGCTGGAGAAGTACATAGTAAAATGAGTTTAAGGTTTTGTTCAATTTTGTTACATATTATGAATATTTGTCATACATGTAGCGGATGAGGGAAAGGAAGCTGGATGGTATAACGAGCAGGGAAACCTGGGTAGCTAGTGACATGCCTAGGCCGTGGAAGTACTCAGAACTGGACTTTTGGTGCTGCAGGGAAGTCAAAGGGGTTGAGGCCTGGCTCCATGGCCCTGGGTGTCACATTTAAAGCTCTGGGGGTAATGGTTTAGAGGTAGTTGTCGTGACACCATCCATGATATGCGGCTATTAGTGGCCGCGACTGCAACGCGGGACCCCTGGGGATTATGGGAGTGCAGTGGTGATGGTTTTGCTCCCCACGGGTGAACAGATCCCCAGGGTGACCGGTTAAGTCTATGGCAGTGGCAATCCATTGGGTGTGCAGGACTGAGGGCACGAAAGATAGACAGACACAAGGGTTGAAGTTTCCGTTACCTTTACTGGTAGAAGGAGCAGGTTGAGTCCAGTGTACCCTCCACAAGAGCTGTTAGAAATCCCGGCACCTGGAATTAAGTTGGGATATCCTCTGCCGGTGAGTTCGGAGGCCTCCCTGTTGCACTACTCTTGGCGGTTCCTGGTTGCCTGTGACCCTCTCTTCCTGCGTAAAATCTCTCACCTGTATGGCAGGCAGCTGGAGCTCTTCCTAGGTTCCACTCCTCTAGCTACTGTCCCTGAGCTCGATGGTGATGCTGTGCCTCCTAGGCTTCATTGTGGCTGGGCAACTAGAAATCTCCCACGCTCCTGTATTGGCTGCTGGGCCTAGAGTCCTTCACAACCTCAGTGTCCACTTCTGACGCTCTGCACTGGGGTGAGCCTGGCAACTGGCTCCACTCCTTAGGCCTGCTTCCACTCTTCTTCATACCCTCTCCTACGGGTCCCTCATGCTGGCTAGTCTTTGTCCCTGGATGAGCCTTATTCTGCACCAGTCCTCGGAATCTTTTCACAGTCCTCCTAGGCACTGAACTCAGTGTCTCTCTGCTCTACCTGGGACGAGCTTGGTCACAGCTCCAGTTCACAGGTCCTCTTCACAGTCCTCCTAGAACTGAACTCGGTGTCTCTTTGCTTCTACCTGGGATGAGCTTCGCACAGCTCCAGTCCACAGATCCTCTTCACAGTCCTCCTAAGCACTGAATCGTGTCTCTCCACCCTGGGATGAGGTGGGACAGCTCCCCACATCCTTTCAAGGTCCTCCTGTCTGGATTGACGTACATCGCGGGCAGAGTTTATGGGGGAACTCCCCTGAATCAGTTGGCATGACTCCTTCTGGTCATGATGTGGGAAGGGTTGTGTGGGTGCCTACCTAGGGGTCCTGCCCTTAATTCCACATGGCAGCACCCCTGAGGGTATGCCTATTTGGCAACCGGACGTGGGCTCCACCTACCCTTGTCCCTTTAGCACTATAGCCCTGAGGTACCTCAAATGCGACGACGTGCTTCCACCCATAGGGACCTGTACTAAACAGCAAACCTTCAAGAAAAAAGTAGCAAGAAGCTTCAACATGTGTACCGACATCTTCACTGCTCACAGACAGAGTGACTTCTAGCAATGATGTTATCTGAAGGAAGGCAAGGTTATTTAAAAGCTAGAGGCATGGTCAACTGATAACTTATACCTCTATCTGCAGCACATAGACATCCACACAACTTTAGCATTAACCCCGACTGAACGAGGTGAAATAAACTCTGGTTTATACTATAGCAGAGCTACTCATGTGGACTGCGGAGCAGTCAACACGTGACAATATTATGTTTTGAAGTTTTGAGATACTTCATATCATAATAAGAACATTCAATTCACAGAGATCAACTTTGCAGTGATCGACAGTACAGGAAAAATCTGTGTGTTCTGGTGCAATTTGAATTTTGCCAGAACCATCTTGTACTAACATTTCCAGCACCATCCCTATCTATTCTTAGCCTACACAAACTCCTCATCCTAATGTTACCCCAATGCTAAGTCTGCTGCTTCATTATTCATCTCAATTACAGCACCTGCTGTGTGACATTGTAAAGGTACCTTTACACGCCGCAACTACGGTGTAGCAACTGAAAGGCAATCCGGAGTTCCGTCACCGTTGCCCTGAAATTGCTACGCAATTGCGGCGTGTAATTGTGGAACCCGGTGGTGATTTTTAAAGTTGCTCCCGGTTGCGGTCTCAGAGCATTGTTCAAAAACCAGATGCAACCCAGAAGATGAATTGCCCTGGCTTTGGCTTGTGAATGGGCGATAGGGATGGAATCTGCGTCGCCTAGTGATTTCTCAGAGGTGTGGCACAGCGTGCTGGATACCGCGCCCCATCAGCGATGATTGGTGGGGGCTGCTGTGTTTCCATTGGCTGTCCTTCACAGGGCGACATATTTGAAGAGCTGCCCATTCACAATACACAATTGTAATGGCGTCATCTATTAGCCAGCCTTCCTGCGCAGGCTGGCCAATCATGGCGCTCTTGCGTTGTCTAATCAGCGTGTTTGGGGCGCGGAATGCACAAGTCTGTCACGCCTCTGTTCTTGCGGCGCTGAACATGTACGCCCACATTCCTTTGGGGATTGAGGCATGCGAAGCGGCGTCAGGAGTCAACCGGATGTTTCGAAATGTTGGTGTGGGAACTTCCGGGATGATACATCACCTTTGGTTGAGGGCGCAATTGCGGCAAGTACATGCGGCTTCGGCGTTCGGAGGCAACCATCAAAAACGTGCACGTGCACATTCGGTTGCCTCCGATCGCCGCCAAAAGTTTAAAGGTACCTTTACAGTGCTCCTCTTGTGTCTTACATAATAATTCCAAAATGTGCTCTTTACATAGTAAAATGCCCCCTTTGTGCCCTCTACATAATAAAATTAAGTGTTTTGGAAAGTAATATTTGTCACATATTATCTCCTAGAAAGAAATAATGCCACTGTATATCACTTTGATAGTTGTAAATTAATATACTGAATTCTTCTAAAAAGTCTTTACATAGTAAAAGAGCCCTCACACAGTATGGTGCCTCACATCCTCCCACATAGTATGTTATCCCTACAGCTCACTATACAAAATATGATAGCACCCACAGCCTCTCATACTGTGTGATGTACTCACAGCTCCCCCAAACTCTAATTTCATCTCAACCCTCGCATATAGACATAATATGAAGGCTCCCCACTCTTTCACACAGTATGATGTACCCACATGATGGTCACCACAGCCCCACACACAGTATAATATTTTCATACAGTTTGATAGTCTTTACAATCCTCATGAAGAATTATGGTCCCCACAGCTCCATACATAGTATATTGACCCCCATAACATGATGGCCTTCACAGCCCACACACAACAAGATGTCCCCACAGCTCTCTACACACAGTATGATTACTACAACAGCCACAAATACAATATAAATCAGTAACGTCTTTGAGGACAATGAAGTCTGCGAGACAGGGGTGAGAGGAAAAAAGAAGGGGGTGCAGATCTAAGTGCAGAAATATAATTATATTAAACAGAATTAGGATTTCTCCTCACCTTTTTGGTGTCTTGTTGTTCAGCATGTAACCCTGTATTAGGGTAGTGGAGTAATGGTCTGTATCCTCTGGCCTGCAGCTCAAAACAGGTGAAATGAACCACCTTGCAGGAGATTCATCAGGGAGTGTAGAGAAGGATTTCCAGTTTGTCAAGGAGCGCTTCCAGATGGTTCATTGATTACTCCGATTATTTCAAAGAAAATCCGATTTATTATATATACAAACACAACGCGTTTCAGCTATACATAAAATTAGCCTTCATCAGGTAAAATCAAACAACTGAATGGACATCCTCCTGATTTTACCTGATGAAGGCTAATTTTATGTATAGCCGAAACGCGTTGTGTTTGTATATATAATAAATCAGAATTTCTTTGAAATAATCGGAGTAATTAATGAACCATCTGGAAGCGCTCCTTGACAAACTGGAAATCCTTCTCTACACAAATACAATATAATGACCCACACACAATATGAAGGCCCCGAGAGACCCCCCAGTCTCACGCACAGTATAATGACCACAGAGAGATGATAACCCCCACCATCCCACAAAAAGAATAATGGCCTTCAGGTAGCATGATGACCCCACTGACTCTCATATTATGATGCCCCCACAATCCTCTATACAGTATAATACCTCCACATCTCACACATAGACATCCCTTACACAGTACAATAACTCTACAGTTGTGCCCTCACAGAGTGTGATGTATAAAGGCCCTACATGCCAGTAGACAGTATGATTCTCACACAGCCCCTATACAAAGTAGGATACATCCACAATAACACCTCATGGTATGATGGCCTTAAAGTAGTACTCACCACACAGTATAATGGCTCACACATTCCCCTACTCACTCATAAAATAAAAACATAAGCACTGCATTGTCACCTAACTCTATATTCTCTGGAACATTTAATATACACAGAGATACTCAGCAACCCAGCATGAGCAGAGGGAGATCGTGTGTGTGCTTCAGCTGTTTTAAATGATTGAGCGTTAGGGCAGGGACACCAACTGAAATCATAATTATAACTATATCATCATTTAGTGCACAACACTATGATAAGTGGTGGTTGCTCTTGGTGGGACTCATAATGTGAGTGGTCAGGGCATCCTAATACTCTGCACCCCATTAGCTACTGCTGCTCTCCCTCTCTTTACAATGACCTTTGCACTGCCTCATTAGACTCTTCAAATATAAAAAATATAGTCAGAGTCTGTTCACTGTAGATATATACATAATCATGGCCAAATGTGTTGGCCCCCTTGAAATTGTTCCAGAAAATGAAGTGTTTTTACCCAGAAAATTATTGCAATTACTCATGTTTATTTCCTTTGTGCATTTTGGAATAACACGAAAAAAAAAGACATATTGAACATAACTTCACACAAAACTCCAAGAATGGATTCGCTAATATTGTTGCCACTTTTCCAAAATTGTGGGTAAGCAACTCTGCTTCAATCATGTGATGCTCGTTCAAACTCACCTCAATTAACAGGAGTGGGCAATATGTTGTAATGTAGGGCCCAATGTCATAAAGCTGGGTTTGTCCCCTAGGTCATGGCTCTTCCAGAATCACAATGACCCCAAATATACTTCAAGAAGCAGCCAGAGATGGAAGGAAACAAAGCACTGGAGAGTTCTGAAGTGGCCAGGAATGAGTCTAGAGCTAAATGTCATTGAACACCTGTAGAAAGATGTTAAAATTGCTGTTGTGACAAGGCAATACATTATGTATACAATATGAGGGACCTGGAGCAAATTGCAACAGAAAAGTGGTCCAAGGATTCAGTGGAGATGTAAGAAGCTCATTGATAGTTACAGGAAGTGATTTATTGCGATTATTTATTCCAAAAGGTGTGCAACCAAATATTAAGCTGAGGGTACCAGGGTGTTTTGTGCAAAATTATGTCTATTTGCTTTTTTCTCTACATTTTGTGATGTTCCAGTACACACAAAGGAAATAATAATGTGTATGACAAAACGTGTAATGGCAATACTTTTCTGGGAACTATACACAATTTTCTGGAATAATATATGTGTGGGAATTAATGTGTTTGTGTGTTGTCTCCTGAAACAATAATAAATTAGTGCAATGATGTTACTATGGGTAATACAGTATAGACATTGAAAGCTAATGACAGCTTTCCTTTAAATCTAAATTAAATTTTCTCTTACTTTAAATGTACCCAGTGGAAATAATTAGAAGCAAAATTATTCTGCCTGTGTATTCCCCAATACGTTTAGTTAATATACCTTATGTCATCCTGAAGCGCTGATTGCAGAACTGTCTAAGGTTACAGATACATTATAATTTATTATAAACTTTTGTTTAAAGAGGTATTTTACTGCATAATGATATTCCAAATAAACAGGTCATAAAAATCTGATTAGTGTTCATTTAGCATCGAAAAACTTCACTAATGACATAAAGAAGTAACTCTCTGTCCAATGAAGGGATACACATTTATTAGATATTTATAATATAATCTGTTAATATGTCATAAATCCTTCAGATGGGAACACCCCTTTAAATAACATATGGAAGGTGGATCATAGGTTTAAAAATATACCTTACATTTTTATGGTTTACTGTTACTATTGTACTTCTTTATCATTACCTTATTTACATTTCTATGTAGCTTTAGTATTTTAGGCTTGAATTTAACTACTGTTTATACTGTAATATCAAGTACATTTATTTTGTTTTTATTTAAGTAAGAAACGTGACATGTTCCATTCCTGGTGCGGACGAGAGTGTGTGATTTGAGCGCAGGCATACGCCTGCGTACAAATCACACAGGCAAATGAATGGGAGCGCACGGTCATGCGCAGTCAAGCGCAACACCATGTGCTCACATTATAAACATAGGGGCTTGCGAGGCTGCACTCAGCTTGCGGATCCCCTCCGCAAGTGTGAACCCAGCCTAACCCATTTAAAATCAAGACTGTAATCAATATCTCAACAAACACAAAAACAATTTCCAAAAGTTTGACAAGATACTTGGTTTCATAAAACATTTCTTTAACCCCAACTTGAAAGTAAAGTTAATAATATAACTTTTCTTGCAACATTTTCCATATAACTTAAATTAGTTGATATATAAAGGAATATACTACATCAAAAACTTCTATATCTAGAATTTTGTATGAACGCCATCATTTAAGGGACATCACCAAGTCTTCTAAGAATGGATTGAACAAGTTGGTTCCACATATCACAACATCTTTTTCCATTTTTCAAACATGACCTCTTATAGAACTGGATGCTATATAGATGCTGGATGTATAGTGATGCTCAGCTCATCTCTACAAAATTGCTCATAGGTGAATGGATTTGTTTCATAGCATGAAACAAGTTTGGTCACTGAATCACTTTTCCACTGTTCTTCATAAATACAAAAGATGTGAGCACGGAGTGATAGTAGCATCTTCTCTTCCAACATACAGCAGTGGATCTGTGAATTCAAAATACTATCAATAAAATGTAGCCCCCCCAACAGACACCAGGAACACTCGTGGGGTCCCACATAATGACACTACCACCACCATGTTTTACTGTATATACAGTGCATGTAGAAAAAATGCATGTCTGCCAAGAACACAAATGTTGATTTGCATCTTCACTTTCAATATAGAGCAATACATCAATGAGTTCATGACACCATCAATGAAATGTAGCTCCTCTACACCAGCAACACTCATGCAGCCCCACTTAAGGACATGGTCACCACTACAACTCATGGCAAAAATTATGGAATCACCTGGCTCGCCTTGAAGAAACACTAAAATAAATCTTGGAAAAAAATATGCTAGGAAGTAACAGTTACTTTTGGAGACCAAGCAGGGGGAAAAATATAAGAATCACTCAATTCTGAGGAAAAAATTATGGAATTGCCCTGTAAATTTTCATTCCCAAAACTAATACCTGCATCAATTTTAATCTGCTCGTTAGTCTGGATCTAAAAAGGAGTGATCACACCTTGGAGAGCTGTTGCAGCAAGTGGACTGACATAAATCATGGCTCCAACATGAGAGATGTCAATTGAAATAAAAGAGAGGATTATCAAACTCTTAAAATAGGGTAAATCAACACGCAATGTTGCAAAAGATGTTGGTTGTTCACAGTTAGCTCTTTCTAAAATCTAGTCCAAATACAAACAACATGGGAAGGTTGTTAAAGAGGAACATACGGGTAGACCAAGGAAGTCATCAAAGAGTCAAGATCGGAAACTTAAAACAATATGTCTCCAAAACAGGAAATGCACAACAAAACAAATGAGGAACGAATGGGAGGAAACTGGAGTCAATGTCTGTGACCAATCTGTAAGAAACAACCTAAAGGAAATGGGATTTACATACTGAAAAGGTAAACAAAAGCCATCATTAACACCTAAATAGAAAAAAAACAAGGTTACAATGGGCTAAGAAAAAGCAATCGTGGACTGTGGATAACCGGATGAAAGTCATATTCAGTGATGAATTGCAAATCTGCATTGGGTAAGGTGAGGATGCTGGAACTTTTCAACTTTTTAGAAGAAAGACGGCACTCACCGGTGTAGTTTTCGTGCGTTTATTTCCGATCGCACATTACTTGCTGCAGGGAGGGGGACAGTGCTGAGGGGACGACGGCACCGTTTCGCGCAACAATGCGCTTCCACGGGTCATAAGTTAATGGCGTGCAGCTCACTTCCTATATAGGAGGAGTCTGCAACATTAATTGACATCACCATTAACCCTTAACATGTGAATACATATAAATCTTTAAAACAAGATTACACTTATTACTGGCTGTGAAGATGAAGGAAAGTGAACATTACAACTTATACAATAGCAATTATTCTGTCATCATACATCAAATGAGACACAACAATAATCTAGCTGAGGGAAGCGACGCCGGGCAGAGTAACCAAGGAGACCAGAGCGCAGGACTAATACAGCACAACGCTGTTAATACATAGCCATTCAGCCATTCTTGGTTACTCTGCCCGGCGTCGCTTCCCTCAGCTAGATTATTGTCCTCCTGCACCAAGTAATGTGCGATCGGAAATAAACGCACGAAAACTACACCGGTGAGTGCCGTCTTTCTTCTAAAAAGTTGGATTGTACGTTGTGCTACTGGGCTGGCACCGCCGGGCCTCTGGACTGGTACCTCCCTTGGTTGCTGCTGCTCCCGGGAGCTAGTACGCTCCGGTGCCCTGTTCCTGCTGTTGATGATGCTGGAACTTTTGTTTGGTCTTGTTCCAATGAGATTTATAAAGATGACTGCCTGAATAGAACATGCACATTTCCACAGTCATTGATGATATGGGGCTGCATGTCAGGTAAATGCACTGGGAAGATGGCTGTCATTACATCTTCAATAAATGCCCAAGTTTACATTGATATTTTGGACACTTTTCTTATCACATCAATTGAAAGGATATTTGGGGGTGATGAAATCATTTATCAAGATGATAATGCATCCTGCCATAGAGCAAAAACTGTGAAAACATTCCTTGAAAGAAGACACATAAGGTCAATGTCATGGCCTGCAAATAGTCCGGCTCTCAATCCAATTGAAAATCTTTGGTGGAAGTTGAAGAAAATGGTCCATGACAAGGCTCCAACCTGCAAAGCTGATCTGGCTACAGCAATCAGAGAAAGTTGGAGCCAGATTGATGATGAGTACTGTTTGTCACTCATTAAGTCCATGCCTCAGAGACTGCAAGCTGTTATAAATGCCAGAGGTGGTGCAACAAAATACTAGTAATGTATTTGAGTGTTGTTTTATTTGTTTGTTTGTCATGATTACATAATTCTTTCCTCAGAATTGAGTGATTCCATAATTGTTCCCCTTGCTTGGTCTACAAAAGTAACTGTTACTGGCTAACACATTTTTTTTTCAAGATTTCTTTTAGTGTTTCTTCAAGGCAGAGAGTTGCCATTTGAAATGACTTTAGTTTTGTGCCATGTCTGTGATCTGCTTTTTTTCCACAAAATTAAAGAACTGAATGGACATCCTCCGAGCCAGGTGATTCCATAATTTTTGTCAGATGTTGTATGTTTCACTGTAAACACATTGTATTTTTTGTGCACTGTTTATAGACTATCCATTCTCTGGAAGCAAAAGTATGTATGATTTTGGGTAGGAAGTGTGCAACACAGAATCCATGACCAATATAATAAAAATATATATACACAAATACATGTTCAGACACCCATTGAGGTTGGAGACATCCAGGAGAAAATTGAGAAGCCAGTGGACATCAACATGAAAATTATAATAAACACCATATGATGAACTACCACTCTTCCTTTATGTAACCAATAAAAAGTAATGTCCCTTTATGGTTAATTGACACAGCCATTTTTATTGTATGTAAAATAGATGATCCAAATGAAATGGCAATGATATAGAAAATGTAGTTAACAATATAAATATAATTGTTAGAACATCTGTATAGAGGGATTAATATGTAAGCAATCTCAGCCTGTAATAAATTATGTGTCTAGCTGAGAATAATGGATCTGCAAGGCGCATCGCTAATAAAAAGATAATGATGATCACTTGAACTTACATTTGCTATCTAGTATCCTGACTGTATCAGTATGCAGCCGTATCGGTGCCGCATCGTATCCTCTTGATAAAGCGTGTGTGTTAGACTTTTACTTCACCTGGCTCAGCTACAAAGAAGTGATGCTTTTGGCAGTACGCTAGGTAAGTCCAGGGTTCCTCAGACAATCCAACACATTTCGAAGGACCTCTTGTACATCATCATCAGTAAATAGGAAAAGAAGCACCATTAAATAATGTAGTCCTGGGTATGCTGGATTTAGGTGGTCAACCTGAATGTGCCATAGTTGAGTTGTAGATGATTAGATCAGGGGCTAATTGATATTCTGTTTCTTAAATATGTTGTGTCAAATAAACATATGTGAATATAAATAATTTAAATGATTTAAATAATTAAAATGAATTGATTATTATATTTTAAAGATTAAAACAATGGAGAAAATGAATAAATGTATGAGTGAGTCAGTACATAACATCAATAGATAAAAGGGGTATTTACCTGGTGATAAATATATGGATACATTTATATAAAAAACCTCAGTGTTGAAACATTAATGTTAAAAAACATCCTGGTTAAAATGAAATCAAAATTATATGTTCGTTAATGGAAATATGACTAACGCTGCTATCCTGAATTTGTCCTAAAAGTGGCAGTACTTGAAAAAAGAAGATACATGTGATATGAATTGTGGGATGTATTCATGGATAAATACATGAAATGTAAAATAGATAATATAAACAACATGTCTCCAAAAAGCTCCAATTTAAAAAGCATATAGTTCTAACTTGTGGTTGAGGCCAAATGGAGCTAAGGCATTAAGTGTAAAATTCAATCTGGATACAATTCTTGACATTTGCTTTAAAAATAGGGCTAGCCGGCCAATTCTTTTGTAAGATTTGGATGCCAAAAAACTGGGTACCTTTGCAAGAAGAATTGTGGCTTACAAAAAAAAGTGCCATGACAAAGAGTGTCCATGGCAGCCCTTTGTAATGTTGTTATAGTGTTCTATAATCTGTGTCGACAGTGGGCATTTTGTTTGTGCCACATAGAGTTTGTTATATGGACATTGAATAGTCTAGATGACTCCTGGTGTTGAACATGTGATTTTTTCCTGGGGAGGATAATTCTAGTTCCATCAGAGGTGGTGAAAGTTGTTTGAATGATTGTACAAAGTGAGGAGTATGTACAACAAGGGCAAGTCCGCAGGCTGTGAAACCATTTTGTGGACATTTTGTTTGAAGCCAGTTGTGATGATTTTTTTGCTGTTTATTCATATTTAATTAATCCTTTCTTGTGGCCTTATTATGTTGTTTGATGGTGGGACCACTTAGTTTCCTGTATTTTGTGCTCTCGTTAAGATAAATTTAGGGTGTTCAGGTAACAGAGGAGCAATAATTTCATCCCGTCATTGGATGGACAAGTGTTTCTCTGTGATTTTTCTAAGGGCCACTTTACATACACCAACTTATCTGTCCAACTTCTGACCAACTTGCTGGTTGCAGTGAAATCATGGACACATTGTTCCATTGTACACAGCCACAAAATGGAGCAATATGTCCATGATTTCACTGCAACCAGTAAGTTGTTCAGAATTTGGACAGATAAGTTGGTGTGTGTAAAGTGGCCCTAAATGTTCAATGAAGGCTTAGGAACTGCGTGATGATCAGCAGTTGATTTATTTGCTGTACTGGATCAAGAGGAATGATGTGTCCTTTGTTTCTATGGTTAAGTTCAGACCTGGACATAGTGTGTACCTCTTTTACAGATTTTTCCAGAGATTCTTGCTATTAATCATAATTTAAAAATTGTTGTTTGAGAAACTTGGCTTCCTAAATGTAATCCTCAACATGAGTGTAGGTGCAGCAGACCCTCGTAAATTGGACTTTTTAAATGGTAATAAGATAAGAGAAAAGATGACAACTTTATAAATAAAGTTGGTTGAAGCTACCTCTTTACAAAAACTCTTGGCTATATATCAGAAAAAACCAGGTGATTTTATGCAATAAAACATACAAATTTATTAATTACATAATTTAAAATATTACATACAAAAAAGTACTATTAAGGTTTTAAAGAAAGAATACATAAGATAGTGGTACAAATAATTATAATATAAATATAAAAAATGATTGTAAAATCTGTAGAAAACACCCTATGAACTAAAAAAGTGGTGATCTTCTTGTATAATCTAATATAATGACATATCACAGCCTAGAAAAGGTGTCAGAAAAATCAAGCAATAAGCTACCAATAGTCACCTATCTCTCACATAGGAGACCAAACAAAGGGTAAATAGTGAGATAAATTAAGCCCAAACAGTGAAGATCAAACTAAAGGGTGGTTACCTGGTGTGTCTACAGACTCTGCTGCACTCTACATGCACGTTTCGGCTTACGCCTTCATCCAGGAGTGAATACAGCTCCTAACTTCCACCATTATATAGTGTGAAGTGACCTATCCCTGAACCAGCCACACTGCACCTGACCTAAACTCAGCTGACCGGAATCAACACTCATTATAGTGTAGATGCGGACAGAGAACATGGCTGCGCCCATAAAGCATTCCCAGTTGTCATGGTGACCAAAAGACGGCGCATGCCCGGGGTCTTGCGTCCAGATCCGACCACCTCGTCGCGTCATAGCGGTTGCCATGGATCCGAGGACAAACATCCGCCCGGCGGGCAGAAGTCGTCATCACAATCCTGGCGTCCAGTGTGATTGACGCGCAGATGGTCCTCTCAGAAAGGCGCCGCCCTGAGCATGCGCACCAGGCCTTCCAAAGGACTTAGTGCACAGCAGAACACGGAAATAAATGCAAGAATGAGGCGCTGTGTAAGTGGTAGAGGGATAGCAGTGAATATCCCAAACTTTCAATGTATAACTAAGTGGATTATTGCTCAAATTCATGAATAAGCTTATTCAAATATAATATATCATAAAGTGACAATGTGCTAAACATATATATGCAAAATACAAATATAAAGGGCTGTCATAAGCCAAATACATTATTATAGGGTGCCATACACCACAACAAAAAACAAACTGTAAATTTATGCACATATTAGGGAAAATAATTTTTACAACATCAAATACTAAAAAGAAGGCGATAGTATTGTTCCATCATTGAATTGATATATTCTTGTATTCAGATGACAGGCATGGCACTTCTTCTTAGGGTATCATAGGCACCCACATCTCTTATGCGACAATATTGAAAAGTCAGAATGTCACAGCATATCAATACTAAAAAAATAGAATAAAAAAGAGACAAATAAAAATCATAAAATTATAAAAAAACACATAATGGTGAAAATCTATGTAAAGATTAAGAGAAAAAAATAAATAAAAAATAATAAATAATGACATATATGTAAAAGAAACATATTCAGAGTTCAGATCAAGGAGTTCTTCAGAGGAATGGGACAAAACTGATATTTTCATTAAGCCTGCGGACAAGGGCGGGAATGTTGTGATTTGGCCGTGTGATCTCTACGAGAAAGAGGCATATAGACAATTGAGGGACAAATCGTGTTACCAGAAACTAACATATAATCCTCTGAACTCCATTTCCCTTGAATATAAGAAGATCTTAGAGACAGCAGTGAGAAACGGGGTAGCCACGAAACAACTAATAGAAGCCTTATGGGTGAAGGAACCAAAAATTCCAACTTTATACCTTTTGCCCAAAATACATAAGGGTAAGGAACATCCACCCGGAAGGCCGATAGTATCAGGGGTTGGCAACTATCTAGAAAAGGTATGTAAATACATAGATCACATGCTGAAGCCTCTAGTGGAGGAATTGCCTTCGTATATTAAGGATACAGGAAGTTTCCTGGAAAAAATTGACTCGGTACACCTTGGGTATGGTTCGCTAATGGTGACATGTGACATCGAAGCTCTATATACGAGTATCCGTCACCAGGACGGGTTAAAAGCGGTGGAGTATTTTCTATCTATGACTTCACGACCAAGGGAAGAAAGGGACTTCATCTTAGAACTGCTGGATTTTGCATTGAAACATAACTTCTTTTTCTTTGGGGGGTCCCTCTACCTACAGCTCCAGGGGACGGCAATGGGGGCGGCCTTTGCCCCCTCATATGCCAACCTTTTCCTGGGGCTGTGGGAGAGGGACCTCTTTATGTCAGATCAGTCACAGTCGATGGACCGTGTCCTTTTTTGGACAAGGTACATCGACGATGTTTTTCTGATCTGGCAAGGTAGTTCGGAGGAATTGGAGAATTTCGTTAAGTGTCTCAATAATAATGAGAAGAATATTCATTTGACATACAAATCCAGCACAGATGAGATTGAATTCCTCGATGTCATGGTGAAAAGGGATCCATCAGGAACATTGCAGACGGATTTGTTCCGTAAAAGTATGGCAACGAATTCCGTCTTGCAAGCTTCATCAGCACATCCCGCCCATGTGGTTAAATCTATTCCAACGAGCCAATTTCTCCGCATTAGGAGAATTTGTTCTTCTAATGAAGATTTTGAGAAACGAGCGAAGGAACTTAAATCGAGATTTTTAGATAGAGGTTACAGCATGAGATCTTTGAAGAAGGCGTACAATAGAGCAAGGAATAGCAGGAGACAGGATCTACTATATTCAAATAGGGAAAAACGTGGTGATCAAGAAGTGAGAATGATTACACAATATCATTCAAATTGGGAAAAAATGCAGGAATGTCTGACCAAATTCTGGCCTCTCCTGATGACCGATCCAATCCTGCAACAGTATCTTACTCTAAGACCTACGGTTGTGGCACGTAGAACCAAAACTATAAAGGATATTCTGGTACGGAGCCACTACGACAAGAGTGACCAGAGTTTTCTACCCTTTGGAAACCGTTGTTGTGGCCAATAGGGTTGTAAACCATGTGGGAACTGTATTGCCTGTCCGAACATAGAGAGGGCTCAGCATTTTCTGTCTTCGGATGGCTCTAAACAGTTCAAAATAACCCAACAGATTGACTGTTCTACAAAAGCTGTTGTGTACTATGCAACATGCCTCTGTTCGAAAATTTACGTAGGCCTCACAACAAGATCTATGAAGGTGAGAGTACGGGAGCATGTCTAGAATACCCTTGCAGCAGCAAAGGTGGAAAAGGAGGAAGAAATTGAGCTACTTAGGACAATCCCTAAACACTTTAAATTATTCCACAATTGTGATCCATCTGGTTTTAGAGTGAGAGGGATTGATAGGATAGTACTTTGGGTGCGGGGGGGCAATGTAAGTCAGCTTCTTGCACAATGTGAGACAAAATGGATCTGGGTATTAGATACGATTCAACCCAAAGGGCTTAATGAAAATATCAGTTTTGTCCCATTCCTCTGAAGAACTCCTTGATCTGAACTCTGAATATGTTTCTTTTACATATATGTCATTATTTATTATTTTTTATTTATTTTTTTCTCTTAATCTTTATATAGATTTTCACCATTATGTGTTTTTTTTAATAATTTTATGATTTTTATTTGTCTCTTTTTTATTCTATTTTTTTAGTATTGATATGCTGTGACATTCTGACTTTTCAATATTGTCGCACGAGAGATTTGGGTGCCTATGATACCCTAAGAAGTGCTATGCCTGTCATCTGAATACAAGAATATATCAATTCAAGGATGGAACAATACTATCTCCTTCTTTTTAGTTTTTGATGTTGTAAAAATTATTTTCCCTAATATGTGTATAAATTTACAGTTTGTTTTTTGTTGTGGTGTATGGCACCCTATAATAATGTATTTGGCTTATGACAGCCCTTTATATTTGTATTTTGCATATATATGTTTAGCACATTGTCACTTTATGATATATTATATTTGAATAAGCTTATTCATGAATTTGAGCAATAATCCACTTAGTTATACATTGAAAGTTTGGGATATTCACTGCTATCCCTCTACCACTTACGCAGCGTCTCATTCCTGCATTTATTTCCGTGTTCTGCTGTGCACTAAGTCCTTTGGAAGGCCTGGTGCGCATGCTCAGGGCGGCGCCTTTCTGAGAGGACCATCCGCGCGTCAATCACAGCGGACGCCGGGATTGTGATGACGACTTCCGCCCGCCGGGCGGATGTTTGTCCTTGGACTCACGGCAACCGCTATGACGCGACGAGGTGGTCGGATCTGGACGCAAGACCCCGGGCATGCGCCGTCTTTTGGTCACCATGACAACTGGGAATGCTTTATGGGCGCAGCCATGTTCTCTGTCCGCATCTACACTATAATGAGTGTTGATTCCGGTCAGCTGAGTTTAGGTCAGGTGCAGTGTGGCTGGTTCAGGGATAGGTCACTTTACACTATATAATGGTGGAAGTTAGGAGCTGTATTCACTCCTGGATGAAGGCGTAAGCCGAAACGTGCATGTAGAGTGCAGCAGAGTCTGTAGACACACCAGGTAACCACCCTTTAGTTTGATCTTCACTGTTTGGGCTTAATTTATCTCACTATTTACCCTTTGTTTGGTCTCCTATGTGAGAGATAGGTGACTAATGGTAGCTTATTGCTTGATTTTTCTGACACCTTTTCTAGGCTGTGATATGTCATTATATTAGATTATACAAGAAGATCACCACTTTTTTAGTTCATAATGTGTTTTCTACAGATTTTACAATCATTTTTTTATATTTATATTATAATTATTTGTACCACTATCTTATGTATTCTTTCTTTAAAACCTTAATAGTACTTTTTTGTATGTAATATTTTAAATTATGTAATTAATAAATTTGTATGTTTTATTGCATAAAATCACCTGTTTTTTTCTGATATATCTCTATTGGGTGAGCATTTATCTCCATGAAGTAGATGGATGATGATAAGGCATGAAAATCACCCTCTGTAAAGCCTAATTCTGGTGGAAAAACTCTTGGCTGCTAGATGGGTTTGGCCCAATAAAATGATTAAGTCATAGAAGTTAAAACTAGTTTTACTAGTTGAAAGAGTGAATTCCAGGCCCAAATTATTGTATGTCATTTGGATGTCATTTAGGAAGGAAGGTCACCTTAGGAACTTTCCCAGATCAACAGGATATCATTGATAAAGTGACACCCCAAAAAAATCCTTTTCTCATTTAACCTTCAATAAAAATAAACGACTCCTCCCATTTGTGTGGAGAAGCAGCATGGTGGCAAAGTGGTTAGCACTGCAACCTTGCAGCACTGGGGTCCTGGGTTCAATTCCCACCAAGAGCAACATCTTAAAGGAGTTTGTACGTTCTTCCCTTGTTTGTGTGGGTTTCCTCCAGACACTGCCATATAACATTCCTTCTCATGATTGAGGACCATATATAGAGATTGTATACATACATTTGACTTGCATCTATTTAGCATATAATCATTTATGCAGATTCTTGTCATGTCACTGCATTGTTACTGTCTTGCTCCTGTTTAAAAATATTTTTCTTTCTGTATACTACAAATTATAACAAAGTCTCACATTCCCTAATAACTCATTGTGTGCTATTATGTTTATTCCCAAGCAAAAGGTCATTGGTTCAAATGGAGGAGCAACAATTATGAATATTTCCCAAGAAAAAGAAACCGCATTATCCAGTTCATCAATAGCGATCTCTTGAGCAAGAAAATTGCAAAATTGCATCATGTGAGTCTCATGACAGAAGGAAGAATAGAAAATGAAGTCCATCCATCCATTCAAAAGCCAAGAGATGGACATCCAGGCAAAATAAGGCTATGTGCCAACTAGAAAATAGTGGTGCAGATTTTCTAAGAAAAACACATCAAAAATATTAATATACCAACGATGCATTTTTTGCTACTGAAAAGTTGTGGTTTTCAGTGTACTTTTTCATGCTACTTTACTATCGAACGTTTTCAGCAATCATTGGCATGCTACAGATTTTCCTGCACTGAAAACGCAGCATCTCCACCACAGAAAATAAACCACAGCATTGGCACAGGTGTTCTGATTTCCCATCCCACAAAATCTGCCCTTAATCCACACCGTGGGCACATAGCCTAATTCAGCTCATTACAAAGTCTATCAGTTCTGGTGCGACAAACACGGTAGCGGAGGCGGCTTATATGCTTTGTAATAGTGAGATCACATCATCCATGCAAGCACCGTGTCACCCATGCTACACACGTCTGGAGTAGTGGCATGAAAAACCTGAATAAGCCTCTATTTTAATATCATCATAACAAGCAAAGGAAGCAAGGTTGTACAGAAGGAACATTAAAACTGTGTAAGGGCACACAGGGGGCACTGTTATATTTTAGGGCACAAAATAAAAGTACTACTACAGTGCAGGACATAGAGTGTGCTTATTATTTGTTTGGGGCACGTAAATGCCAGGGCCTAATCTCAGTCCAAATCTATGTCTAAATACTACTATTTTAACTGCCAAAAAGAAAAGACAGAATGGAGACTAACAAGTGATGAGTGAGTGTATTCGTTACTATACGCTATTCGCACAGATAGTATGGTTTACGCATTACTCGTTATTCTGCGAGTATTTGTGTACTCACCTCAGATGTTCCATTCTGCAGTTTTAACACCTCCTTTGCAGTCACTAAACATGCTGGGCTTCTTAACCAGTCACAGTAATGCCGCAGTCATCTTGGTAGTGGTATTACTGTGATTGGCTGGCCGCCCAGCGTCATAGGGTCTATTTAAACCCTGCAGCCACCAGTTTATGCACATTGAGCCAGCTTTGGAGGAGCATAGGGAGAGATCGCTCAGCTGCTTGGGAAAGTGTTTAGGCCTCTTCAAAACACAAAAGCTCTTTTCAGGGCTACCTCTAGTGTACTATTATTATTATTTTTATTATTCATGAATATAGCGCCATTTGTTCCATGGCGCTTTACGTGAAAAGGGGCATACATAGACAAGTACAATAAACATGAGCAATGGCTCACAGTCTACAAGGGATGGGCGAGGATGTGTAGCGCCCCTATGGGAAGGCGCCACAGTGAGGTACTGCACCCCAAACATAAGGTGTAGGGCCTCCGTAGCCATGGATATGGGGTTTCATGCAGAGTCTGCCCTAAGCACTCATACACTATCCCACCTTAGCATAGGGACTGTATATTCAGTAGGTCCAGGGGGTGGAGCTTAGAGTAGAGCGGGAGACTTAAGTGACAGTTGAGTTAGTTCTAGTCAGACAGCACTGGGAAGGCAGCCAGAGAGGACATGCCTGACAGTGTCCTTGACAGGAAGGCACCTCCTTGGTGAGGGGTGACCCAGAAACGGAGGGGACAATCCAGGACCAGTTGGAGCCAGCTGGGGAGTCCAGGTCAACACCGGCATACCGGAGCTGAGGCAGTCAGAGATCTATCCCTGACTTTGAACCGAAAAGCTGTGGAACTGACAGAAGGGAGCCATAGCACCACAGACTGTACCTCTTCCTCAGTTCCAAAAAGGTCCAAGACACATTAGGGAAAGGACGGAATTCCAGTGGCAGGAGGATTTGCTCGTTGTCACTCCCATCCGTACCGGTAAGGAACCAACCGTACCTAATAGTAACAGACCAGGGGACTGCCGAAGGAGCTCTTCAGATTGGTGAATGAGAGTAAAGAGGAACACAGACCCCGAAAGTTGTGAGGGGGCACCACCGACAGACTCTGCTAAGTTACTTCAAATCTGTGGCTACGTCCCTGGTAAACCAGACTGCACTATGTACCTGTTTTTCATCTGGAGACAGTAAAGAACGTCTTGAGCTGATCTGGTGTCTATACTCATTTGCTCTGCTGCCCGGAGGGCTCCTACAGCATCAAAAAGGTGAGGACCACTACTCACCTCATCTACCCCCCACTGTCCTGAGGTAAAGCTCCACCTATGGGAAGCTGTACTACTCTAAGCTGCACCTCCATTATCTCATCGGCCGGCCGCAGCGCTGGTATCCATGTGACCAGGTACCACAGGTGGCGTCATGTTACCGTTTCCCCCATTCATCATCATCATCCTCCCTCCCACCATCCCCAACACTGAGGGTCCAGGGCACGGAATCGGGAACTGACCAGCCGTGATCCCACATCCAAGTGACCATCTGTCCCAGTATCTGAGTACCCCCCCCACCCTGTCGACCGACTCAAAGACACCAGGAGAGGGTTGAGCGGTCGTTTGGCAGTTCGGTAGACTCAGGACCATTGCAGGTTGTAGACTTGTCGGAAGAGGTGGGTCTTCAGGTTCTTTTTGAAGGTTTCCACGGTGGGCGTGAGTCTAATGTGTTGGTTCAGAGAGTTGCAGAGTATGAGGGAAGAACAGGAGAAATTTTGTATGAGGCTGTGTGAAGAAGAGATGAGTGGGGAGTAGAGAAGGAGATCTTGAGAGGATCGGAGGTTGCATGAAGGTAAGTACCGGAGAGACCATGTCACAGATGTATGGAGGAGACAGGTTGTGGATGGCTTTGGGCACCAGCCCATTTTCCCCATTGTTTTTGTGGTAACACCCTACTTTCTGCTCTCCATATTACTACACTTAAAAAGGCAGTTAGTGCCCAACACAAAGCAGTAGTCCAAACATTTCCTACTGCCTGCTACAAAGCACGCACCAGGCCATTTTTCCCACTGTTTTGGCTGTGACAGCTAGGTCAACTTGTGCCATCCACATCTAAAAATCTGACAACAAAACCCAAAATTTCTGAAAATTTACCCTGAGTTGCCGAACCTTCATGAGAAGGTGCACCATATTAGCGCCCATTTCCAACATTCCTCTACTGCTTTGGCTGCTCTTACACCGCTGCAAAAGTGCTTGAATTTGCCAAGTCACTCACTCATTTGCGACCTGCCCACGTGGTGGAACTCTACCTATTCAATATGTTGTGCGAGGATTAGATAACTGCTCATGAGTCGGATACCTGAAATGGCATGTGAATACAATCATATTTAAATGGCTGTAGACTCAGATATATCAGACAGCACAAAGATAATTCAATCCAGCTGCTGTATATATGAGACATCCTTGAGTATAAACCGGGATCTTATCTATGCGTTTCAATTGTTAATGTATCCCTTAATTACTGTTAATGTTACCCTGATGAAGAGGTCGGGAGACTTGACAAGCGTAGGAATAAGATCTCATTTTAATGCAGGCAGTTTTTATTATATACAGCAGCGCGGATTAGAATTATCTTGTCCTGTCGGGTATACGTGACATCCTTGAGGTGGGGGATTCCTGCGGCAAGCTGTGTCTGACACGTGAAAATGGTTGTGGGTTGCACAACCGACCAAGGTGAGCAGTTTTTACACTGCATACACTCCTTTCACCAAAAGATTAGACCCATGGCCCTGTCTACCCATTTTTTTTAGATATTTCATTCAGACTGAGAGTTACAACCACCAATAACAATTGTTGACTTGGTGTGCATCGCTTATGTTGTGAGGTTCTTAAGATTCATATGGCACCAACCTGGAGCGGTTCAGTATTATCACGTTACCATTGCTGCTGTATCTCTTGAGACAATCATCATAATATCAAAGAATCTGTAACTGGCCAGCATGTTGGTATGGAGACAGATTTCCCAATGGTTGATACTACACAGCCCAGCCAATATTCTGAGGCAACATTGGGTGATGAGGAAGAAGTTGAAGAGGATGAGGAGGCAGAGGACTTGTTTTTCAGTGCTACCGAGGGGACTCCTAATGCTACAGAGAGGACATCAACCCAAGCTTCATATCTGTCTAGCCTAGATGGGCTGGAGAGGAGGAGGTAAAGGAGGAGTATGTGCGCCAGCGTGAGGAGAGGATGGTTATTCTTACTGTTGGGGACACCAAAGATTTGCTTTTGCCACCTTGTCCCACATGGCACAGTTCATGTGTAACTGTCTGTGGCAAGACCCTCACGTGATGCACATTTTATCCAACAACCTTAACTAGAAAGTCACCTTTCTCGATCCACGGTAAAAGGAGAAATTTCCTTCTCTCTTTTTGGAGTCCCCATAGAGATTTTACAATGGAATTCTTCAAGAAGGTCGTTGTAGATCAGATGCTGAAAACATCAACCTCAAACAATGCTGGTGGGAATCGCTCTTTTCAACACCAAGGGATAATGGGGAGAGACATGAACACCAGATCCAACAAACGTGGGAGGAAAAGGTGCACAAATTGGGCAATATTTGATAAACCAGCACAACAGCAAGAGCTATCTGTGCCTGTAACCATGCCAAGGAGGGAGAAGTTGCAGAATTTGGTCAAGGGACACTTAAGTGACCATGCGTGCATCATTTCTGACACTTCAGTTCCCTTTAATTATTGGGTGTCCCAGCTGAACACTTGACACAACCTCTGCTTATATGCCTTGGAGGTGCTGACAAACCACTAATGTGATGTCAGAGCGTGTTTTCAGTTCCACTGGGTCAATCATCACTGATAGGCGCACACCTCTCTATTGAAAATGGAGACAGATTTACTCTGATTAAATTCAACAAGGACTGGATAGCTCCACAGTTTGTAATCCCTCCATATGACAGCAAGCCAATCTAAATGCATGCTACTGCTGTTAACGTCAACCCCTTCCCATAAAAACCCGTTTCCATCCTTCAACAACCATGACTTAGCTCATAGGGCTAATTTTTACAAACCCTATGCACATTCTGCAGTGGACAAACTAGGAAAGTATTCTTAATCCAGGCTAGCTACTATTTGTGATTGAAGGCCCTTGGAATGGTGTCTTCCTGCATCAACCTTCATTCAGCAAGTAGGACTAATTTTTACAAACCCTATGCACATTCTGCAGTGCACAAATCTGGACTATACAGTAGTCCTACCAAACTAATATTTGTCATTGGAGGCCCTTGTCACAGGTTGTGCCACATTGTAACTGAGATAGGGGATACATACTGAATCAAAATCTACTGTCAGTCACCCTATTTGGCAGAAAAACATGCCTGGCTTGTGCCTGTGATGCGAGTCACTACAGAAATAGCTATGTCTCAGAGGTGAAGAAACAGATAACAATAATAGAAAGTAAATGTAATAATATTACTTACTGGAAGTAAAGGGAGGTCAAAATGATACAAGGTCAGACGCCGGAATTAGAGCAGTAACAGCAAGGGGCAATCAGAGACAAAGTTCAATTCAGAAGCCAAAGTCAGGAAAACCAGGAGGACAAAACATAACACAGGGGGCAGGCAATAGGAGTAGTTAGGTAAGAGTTAGGGATGGGCGAGTCTACTCGCTAGGACTCGGGACTCGGCGATTCTGAAGGTACTCGCAGGACTCGTTACTCGGCGAATCTCCCAGCTTGGACTCGCACAGTGACGAGTCCAATGGAATTCAATGGCAATAAGCTTGACTCTTCACAGATACCCGCTGTCAGCAGCGAGTCTGAGCGAGTCTACGATTCCGAGTCCTACGAGTCTACGATTCCGAGTCCTGTATACTGTATTCGGGAGTCGGACTCTCGAATACAGAATATGATTATGTTCCGAGTCAGCACAGCGTGCGTGTTAGGTCAGAAAACTTGTGAAGATAGCCAATCATAGTCAGTAATGGCATAGCAAAGTTGGTTGTGTCAGGACTATGATTGGCTGCTGTCCATCGTGATGCCTATGTCATGTATGACAGGCAAGGCAGTATATAAGGCTTGTCCCCGCCATTTTGGCCACATTCCTGAGACGATCTGACCTAGTATAGGGAGAGAGAGATATATGCTGGAGCAGATCAGGGATTGTCAGTGTAGGGAAGATTCCTTATATTAACCCAAAAAGCTCTTCTGAGAGCTAGGAGGAGGACAGAGTAGTGCTGTGTAGGCAGGCAGGCAGGCAGGGAGGGAAGGAAGGAGAAGCCTTACAGTGCACACAGGACGGACCTCATAGCTTAGCTTACTCACTCAGCTTTGCTAACAGCTGCAGTCAGAGGCTTAGCTGAGGTGCTGTTTCCTTTTTGTTTTTGCACCAGATCGATTTTTGTTCCTAATAAGCCATAGAGCGTTATTTTTTCTGTGGCAGACCAGTGCGTTGCTGCTCTACTACCTTTAAATAGCACGTACACCACCTTAGGGCCCTTTCACATCAGCATTTTTTTGAAATCGCGGCAGATGCGGTGAAAAAACTGCATCTGCCGCGATTACCGCATACCGGCTGCACTAGCGGCGCTGTTGCGGTTTTTGCCATGCAAAGTATAGGCGGACTTGCGGCAGGTGCGGCAAGTGCGGTTTTGCACTTGCGGCAGGTGCGGCCGCGAAAAAAACCGCGGTCAGCCGCGGTTTTTTTCGCGGCCGCACCTGCCGCAAGTGCAAAACCGCACTTGCCGCACCTGCCGCAAGTCCGCCTATACTTTGCATGGCAACAACCGCAACCGCGCCGCAAGTGCAGCCGGTATGCGGTAATCGCGGCAGATGCGGTTTTTTCACCGCATCTGCCACGATTTCAAAAAAACGCTGATGTGAAAGGGCCCTTAGGGAGTGTAGTGTGCGGCTTCACTGCCAAGTGTGAGCGCGCACACTTACCCCGCCAGCAAGTGACGCATACAGCAACACCAAACCACATCTCGGTGGCTGTGCGCACTTAAAACCAATTTTTTTAGGGAGTGTAGTGTGCGGTGTGTTTGGACTCGCACACTTTCAGAGACACATCAGCGAGTTGTAAATGTCATTATTCGCTATTACTCGGTTCCCTATTCATTAACATTGGACTCGCTGGACTCGCAACGAGTCCCGAGTCCTTGACTCGGACTCGTTGGGGTCTTGCGATTACGAGTCTTTTAGGACTCGCCCATCTCTAGTAAGAGTCAAATGGTCAAAGTCAGATTAGGGAATAAAGTCATACTGAGTAAGGCACAGAGCCCCTCTCACTACCTGAGGAAGATAGAGAATCTATCGAAACATGTTGTGGAGTAGGAGGGGAGTCTGAATAAAGGTCTGTTGAAAAACCATCCCAGTGCCTGCTGCCTTTGTGCCTGAGCACCTCCAATTAGACCACTTACAGTTTGTTTACCTTCTAATATAAATCCCTCTCTGAGGATAAAGCGGCGGGGAGCAGCTAGGCGCAGAGTGCAGCTTAACGGGAGGACCTGGCATCACCTGGCAACAGGAGCTTTAACTGAAGGACCTGCGGTGATGTGACCGGATGCTCGGAGACCCCGGAGCACGCTGTGTGCGGATGAGCTAGAGCCTGTGAAGGGCGCCTTATCAAGTGTATTACTGGGTTGTGCGGGGACAGCACAACCCAATAAGGTGAGTGGTCACCTATTAGTACGCCATGCTAAATAAACCCCCCTGGTAACCGCACTATTGCGCCCCTTTCCCTCTCTTTTTTTCTTGCAGGCACAGAGCACAGGAAGATCAAACCTACACAGGCACAGGCAAGTGTACAATTGACACTGAATTAAGGGGCAAGCCTGCTTAAGTAGAGCCATGATCAGGAAAAAGTGCAGACAGGTGATTGCAACATAGATTGAGTGCTTCTATAACCATAGTAACAAACATAGGCAGAGTGGAGATCATGACAGTGCTACATTGTAACTGAGAGAGCTGATACATATTCAATCAAAATCTACTGTTAGTCATCATATTTGGCAGAAAAACATGCCTGGATTGTGCCACATTGTGACTGAGGTAGGGAATACATATTCAGTCGAAATTTACACTGATTGTTAATGACCGACTGATGACTGTCTGAAAACTTGAATTGAGGACCACAACTACTATAGTGGTCTATCACAGATAATCTTTGTCAAGGGAGGCCCTTATCATGTTATCCTTATCATGGTATCTTATTTTTGGAAATACAATGCACATTTTGTAGTGGACCAAGTAGTAAAGTATCAAGAAGTCTTCTCTTCCTATATAATTTGAGCAATATTGTCAATCACAATTTCTGAGCCATTTGGAGAAGCTTCTCTAACCCATCCTGGAGGGAGGCACCATATATCCTTTGTACTTTGACTTGCACAAGAGATATATTTGAGTTAACTAGTGCGGCTTTATTTTTTTAGTTCTCAGAGTTCAGGCAAACCTGAGGATCGCAGGCCACACTCACTGCTACCTTCTATTACTCCATGTTTCCATGCCCATTTTCCATGTAGTCTCTGACTTTTAATAAGTTAAATAAGGTCACTTCCAAATGTATGTTACAGGGCCACACTGAACTCAGGTTTCCTGTCTACTGAAGACCCTCTGAACATTTGAACGTAGGGCTGCAGAATCATATGGCGGAGGAGGAGGGTTTTGCCCAATGCCACAATGGGCACATTGTATACTGCTATGGAATGTGTATTCAACTATCACAGCATCAACAAGGGAGGGACCACCCAAATGTCTAAGTAAGAACGGTCCCTCCAAAACACATGTTACAGGGTCACCTGAGTCATCTGAGGTCAAAGATCAACATAACTACTGGTATGTTGTAGCTGGCCTTGTAAAGTGCTGGGGAATAGCTAATTAAAAATGATGTATGACAGAGGGACCTACAAAATGTATAAATCAGAGTCCTCCCAATTGTAAATTTGAAAAAAAAAGCCACAAGAGTATGTGTGAACAAGCGCTAAAAGCTATATTTTTTTGTTTCTCTGGTTTATTTAGCCTTGTATACAGTGATTATACAGGAAAAACAGTTTCTGAACATTTTTGGCATGTTAAATGTGATTTAGGTTAGGTTTGGTAGTTGTTCTTGTGTATCTGTAACAGTGGCATAATCCTGCGACAAAGTTATTCCCACAAGCCACATGTGAGTCAGAAATGTATGCAGGCATATTCTCCAGGCTCTTCCCATTTTGTTTTATCACTTTCCCACTCATTTCAGGCTTTTCCTCAGGCCCTCAGATGCCTTTGTAGGGTCCAGCAGAAAATTACTCGCAGTTCCCATTGACTTACATTGTACTCGATATTTGGAACGAATAAGCGATTATTACAAACTACTCATAATGAGTATAGCGATTACGAATATTATGGTACTCACTCATCACTAAGACTAACTAAACCTAAAAAGGCTGCAAAAATGTTTACTTTACTGTATGTTTCTGATTAAATACTGCAATATGGATAGAAACACACGTGTTCTACATAAATAGTTTAAAAAACTCACAATAACTTTTGTAATAATCTTTTTCATATATTCATAATTGGACAATATACCGTATATACTCGTGTATAAGCCGAGTTTTTCAGCACAAAAAATGTGCGGAAAAGTCCCACCTCAGCTTATACACGGGTATATACGGTAGCCCCAGCTGTATACAGCCCCCCCCGTGGTATCCAGGGCCCCCCTTGCTGCACCTGTAAAGGAAGATGCCAGTATACTTATCGCTGCCGCCGCCGCTCCGCTGCTCGGTCACCGCGCTGCTCTGGGTCTTCATGCTTCCTGTTCCTTCTCCGGCGCTCAGGAAATGACGTCATTGTTCGAGCGCTGGAGAAGGAACAGGAAGCATGAAGACCCGGAGCAGCGCGGTGACTGAGCAGCGGAGCGGCGGCGGCAGCGATAAGTATACTGGCATCTTCCTTTACAGGTGCAGCAAGGGGGGCCCTGGATACCACGGGGGGGCTGTATACAGCTGGGGCCCCTGTATACTACTTATGGGGGGGGTCTGCATACCTCTGGGGCTGCTGCTGTATATACCCCCTGGGGCTGCTGCTGTATATACCCCCTGGGGCTGCTGCTGTATATACCCCCTGGGGCTGCTGCTGTATACTACCACTGGGGCTGCTGTATACTACTACTGGGGCTGCTGTATACTACCACTGGGGCTGCTGTATACTACTACTGGGGCTGCTGTATACTACCACTGGGGCTTCTGTATACTACTACTGGGGCTGCTGCTGTATATACCACTGAGGCTGCTGTATACTACTACTGGGGCTGCTGTATACTACCTCTGGGGCTTCTGTATACTACCACTGGGGCTGCTGTATATACCTCTGGGGCTGCTGTATACTACCACTGGGGCTGCTGTATATATCTCTGGGGCTGCTGTATACTACCACTGGGGCTGCTGCTGTATATACCACTGGGGAGGCTGCTGTATATACCACTGGGGCTGCTGTATATACCTCTGGGGCTGCTGTATACTACCACTGGGGCTGCTGTATATATCTCTGGGGCTGCTGTATACTACCACTGGGGCTGCTGCTGTATATACCACTGGGGAGGCTGCTGTAACACTGCTGGGGTCTGTATGTACCACTGGGGAGGCTGCTGTATACCACACTTCTGGGGGCTGTATACTACCACTGGGGAGGCCTGTATACCACTGCGGGGGCCTGTATACCACACTGCTGGGGGCTGTATACCTGTGCTGGGGTCCACCCTCGGCTTATACACGAGTCAATAGGTTTTCCCAGATTTTGGGGGCAAAAGTAGGGGGGTCGGCTTATACACGGGTCGGCTTATACACGAGTATATACGGTATCCAACAAATTATATTAAAATTGATTTATGCCTTTTTCATGAAAATTTATAAGAAACATATTTTTCAGATTTTTGGATGCTCTATAATCTGGATAGAGCATTCCAGGGGGCATTCCAGGAGGTTCGGGGTAACAGGAAGCAGGGTTGAGGCTGAAGGAAGTAGTTGGCAGCACGCTTTGTTGTTGGCCCGAGGCTGGGTGGAGGGCATGTCATGGTGATGTGATTCATGAGCCTTTGATCTCTAGTCAGTGGCCAAGATTAGCTTCAGAATAATGGCTATGGAGGCAGTACATGCACAGATTGAGATCTTGGAGTGCCATTATCCTGAAGCGCATTTTGCCTTCTGACCGGGGAGATCAATGGCACCCATATCACACCACCACAACACCCCTTCCACTGCCAACTTCCTTCAGCTGAGACCCTGCCTCCTTTGACCCCACTTCACCGTATCCCCCAATGTGTTGAATCCTTTTTTAAAATGGACTTGTATTTTAAGATGGACCCCTTTTAATTTTTTCCCTAATTTCTTACTTTAAATTTGGGGTGTGTTTAATAATTCACAAAATACAGCATATAAGAAAGCATTCAAATTATTTTTTGGTGAATAACTAAAGTGCCTTCTTATTGCCATTATTGCCATAATATGTAGGGAGCCAATGTGATTATTGTAGGTATTTATGCAGAACAAATGGGAACAAAATATAATGGACTTATGGATTTTAGTTACAAAGAAGTAGAGTGGAAGAAGAGCTGGAAACACAGAAGATATATAATTTGTCCGAAAATATGTAGTTTAACTTGTCTCATACATGTACTCTTTCTCTCTGAAACTGAATCTCTCAAAAATGTTTTCTTCCTCTACTAATAGACCCATACTTGACATCTCAATCTTTGATTGTTCAACCATAACTGCCAAGCAGCAGGTTCACTGCGTTGGGGTCATATCTAAAACAGAACGTTCCTTTATTCCCTGAATCCAATCACTTATTAACTCATGTTGCCTGCATATTTAAAACATCTCATGAATCTGACCATTTCCCACCTCTGAAACAGCAAAAATGTTTACTGTTGCCCTTTTCTGTTCTCGTCTAGATTACTGCAACTCTTAACTGATTGGTGTCCCTCTAACCAAACTTTCTCTTATCTGATACATCCTAAATGGAGTAGCCAGGGTTGTTTCTCTGTCCAGTCACTTTACTAAGGCCTCTTCCTTGTACCAATGATTACACTAGCTGCTCATCAGCTACTGAATACAATACAAGCTTATATTTCTCACCCACAGAGCTCTTATTGTTCTGCACCCCTACATCTCATCCCTCATCTCTGTCTATCACCCTACCCGTGCCCTCTGTTCTTCAACTGATCTCACAATAACATCACCCATAATTTGAAACTCACACTTCCGTCTCCAAGATTTCTCCAAGATTTATTACAGGAAGGGGTAAGGATGTGGAGCAATATTATAGGAATGAGCTCAGGATGAAGGACATTATTACATGACAGGAACATTAGTACACGGGGGGCAAACATATATGTCTTTATGGGATCTGGAACACTACAATGGCACATACATCTGACCAATATAAAGGTGGTAGCCCAGGTCCAAATTTTGCACCAGGGCCTATAAGACTTTAGTTACACTACTGTAAATGATATACTTTATTTTGAAACCTTCTAAATTAAATGTAATAAGTAGTGATGAGCGAGCATGCTCGCCGGTACTCGGTTCTCTCCCAGGCATCTCAGTGCTTGGGATGCTCGGAGCTTGCTGAGTACCAGTGAGATGCTCGAGCTCATGCTTGGGTCCCTATCCTTGCATGTTGGCGCTCTTTACAAAGCCAGCCCACATGCAGGGATTGGCTGTCACACAGTGTAATGCCACAGCCATGTTGGTTGTGGCATTAGAGTGATTGGCTGGCCGCACAGCACCATCCGGTCTATATCAGACCTGACTGCGCTGTGCTCAAGCCAGCGGCCATAGCTGATCTGACAGCTTTTTAAATCTCCCACGCCGACATCAACTGTTGGTGTCGGTGTGGGAAATTTAAACTGCAGCTGTTCTGACAGCTGATTCAGGTCTTTGAACCTGACATTGATCATCTGATCAGTTTGCCGGCCAGCAAACCAATCAGATGATATTAGATCCAGATTGGACGTTGCGGGACCCTCGACCCTGGATAACGTCGGGGGGGGGGGGGAAATCTTTAATAAAGATGGAGTCACTAACTGTGTTTGTGTTTTATTTCTAATAAAATATTTTTTCTCTGTGTTGAGTTTTTTTTTTAACACCTTACTAGAAATTTATGGTGGTCATGTTTAATATTGGTATGAAATCATGAATTTTGGGCTTAGGGCCAGCTGATAATAGAAAGCTGGCACTGATCCCATTATTACCCAGTGAGCCACCTCACCAGGGCCCTGGAGGAGTCGGGTACAGCGCTAGAAGATGGTGCTTCTGTGAACGCGCCATTCTCTGGGGCAGCTGCGGACTGCAATTCGCAGTGGAAGGGTGGCCCAGAAAGCTTGGGCCACCCTACTCAGTGGATTCTTGCCCCCAGCTGCCTAATTGTACCTGGTTGGACACAAAAATATGGCGAAGCCCCACAGCCCTACATGTTTTTTTTTTTAATTATTTTATGAAATTCATGAATCAATTAAAAAAAGGGCTTCCCTATATTTTTGTTTCCAGCCAGGTACAACTAGGCAGCTGGGGGTTGGGGGCAGCCCGTACCTGCCTGCTGTTCCTGGCTGGCATGCAAAAATATGGCAAAGCCCACGTCAAATTTTTTTTTAATAGTTCATTAAAAAAAAAAGACAAATACATTTAGTGACTGCATCTTTATCAACCCCTCGACCCTCATGTCTGTGCTAAACACTCTCGGCACTGCTTCATTAGAGACCAAGGGCTCGAGCAAAGCTTCTATCCCCTTGGTCCCTGAAGGAGAGCCCGAAGCGCTGCGGCATCGTGAGGGGTGGTAACTCAGGTCACCCGAGGTCATCTTAGGTCACATCACTTGAGCTGTCCACAGGTGAACCCAGCGTCTTCCCGGTTACAATGCCGCAGATCGCCCTCCTTAACCCAATTACGTACTGAGCAGTCAGAAGATTGCACCAAAAAGCAGGCAAAAACTGCAGGAAAATGCTGTGGTTTTTGTGCCTTTTTTGGCCCAGGAGATGCAGATGAACTCCTTTGACACAATGCATACAGTTTCAGGGCTAAAAAGCATGAAATCCGTGGCAAAAAACGAGGGTAAAACGCCGCTGTTTTTGTGCCTTTTCTGGCCCAGGAGATGCAGATGAACACCTTGGACACAATGCATGCAGTTTCAGACCTAAATTGCACCAAAAAGCACAAATTCCGCTGCAAAAAACTTGATGATTTTGCCGTGGATTTCATGGTTTATTGGTAGAATTTAGGCCTGAAACTGCATGCATTGTGTCCAAGGTGTTCATCATCTCCTGGACCAAAAAAAAGCATATAAACAAGGACGTTTTCATCTCGGTTTTTGCCACGGATTTCATGGTTTTTGGTGCAATCTTCAGACAGCTCAGTGCGTAATTGGCGGAAGGAGTATGATCTGCGGTATTGTAACTGGTGAGAGAGACACTGGGGTCACGCGAGGGCAGCTCAGCAGGCATGACCTGAGCTGTCCTTGGGTGACCTAAGTTACCCTCCTTTACGATGCCGCAGTGCTCCGGGCTCTACTTCAGGGTCCAAGGGGATAGAAACTTTGTTCTTCTCCTTGGTCTCTGATAAAGCAGAGCTCAGAGTGTTTAGCACAGAGAGGTTAATAAAGATGCAGTCCCTAAATGTGTTTGATTTTTTTTAATGAATTTTTCAAAAAAAATTTGATGTGGGCTTCGCCATATTTTTGTATGCCAGCCAGGTAAAGCAAGCAGGAACAGGCTGCCCCCAACCCCCAGCTGCCTATTTATACCTGGCTGGACACAACAATATAGGGAAGACCTTTTTTTTTTATTATTTCTTGAATTTCATGAAATAATAATAAAAAAAAATATGTGAGGCTTCATCCTATTTTTGTGTCCAGCCAGTTACAACTAGGCAGCTGGGGGCTGGAATCCAAAGCGCAGGGTGGCCCAAGCTTTCTGGGACCCCCATCCCCGCTGCAAATTGCAGTCTGCAGCCGCCCCAGAAAATTGAATGTTCGTAGAAGCGCCATCTTCTGGCTCTGTACCCGACTCATCCTAGTGCGGTGGCTCATTGGGTAATAATGGGGTTAGGGCCAGCTTTGTCTTATCAGCTGGTCCTAAGCACGAAATTCATGGGGTCACGTCAATATTAGACATGACCGCCATTAATTTCTATTAAACAGTTAAAAAAAAAAAAGAAGAAAAATACAACACAAAGAAAATATTTTTTATTAGCAATAAAACACAAACACAATCAGTGACTCCATCTTTGTTGAAGACCCCCCTTCCTGACGTAGTCCAGGCTAGGGGGTCCTGCGATATCCGGATCCAATATCATCTGATCAGTTTGCTGGCTGACAAATCGATCAGATGATCAATATCAGGTTAAAGGACCTGAATCAACTGTCAGAACAGCTGTTAGTTTAAATTTCCTGCGCTGACACCAACAGTTGATGTCAGCGCGGGAGCTTTAAACACAGCTGATCTGACAGCTGCTTAAATTTCCCACGCCAACATCAGCTGTTCTGTGTCGGCGCGGGAAATTTAAACAACTGTCATATCAGCTGTGTTTAAAGCTCCCGCACTGACACTGCCAGGAGATGAGCGGCGCTAGCCGCCGGGAGATCAGAGGTGCCAACCGCTGGGAGATCAGCGGCGGGCGCCGCTGATCTCCCAATGGTGTCTGTGCGGGAAATTTAAACACAGCTGATCTGACAGCTTTTTAAATTTCCCACGCCAACATCACCTATTGGTGTCAGCGGGGGAAATTTAAACAGCTGTCAGAGCAGCTGTGTTTAAATCTCCCACGCCAACACTGCTGGGAGATGAGCGGCTGCAGATCCTGAAACCCCCTGGTGCCATCCGATGACCCCCTGGCCCCCATGCTTGCCGCCTGTACAGTGGGGGACAGGGGGTGATCAGGGGGCAGCAGGAGCGGTAGCCGTTCATTGCCTGGTGGTGGCGGAGCGGGAGCATAAAACAGAGCTGATCTGACAGCTGTGTTAAATTTCCTGCGCCGACACCGAACAGCTGATGTCAGTGCGGAAAAATTATACAGCTGTCAGATCAGCGGTGTTTAAAGCTTTTACGTTGACACCGCCGGAAAAATGCTCGGGTTCCCCATACATTAATTAACACTGGGCTCGGTGCTCGGGTCGAGCACCCGAGCATCTCAATATGCTCGATCCGAGCCTTGAGCACCCGAGCAATTTAGTGCTCGCTCATCACTAGTAATAAGTTGTACAGATTTCCAGTGGCAATATGTTTTGGTATTAACATTATGCTTGTGAAAGGCACATTACAATGTTTTGCTTTGTAAAATAAAAGAATAAATCACATAGCTTGTGAGACAGTTTACATTTCAAATGCTCTAAGATATTTCAAGAATATTTGATATCCATCAGCCCTGTTATCACTCAAGCTGGAAATTCATGTCTTCTGTTATCTAGATTCTTTACATTCTGAATAGGTGGAATGAACTTTCCTGTTTGGACATGAGAGTACTGTATTTACATTACTGTCACACCAGGATGTGTTTAGAGAAAGATTCAAGTTTCCTCCTTTTGTATGCTTTGGATTTCCAACCCTAGATATCAAAAGGGCAAAAGTTTCTGTGCTTTAGTCATTTTACATTTTTGTTTGCTATACTGTTTGTGAACTGGTCAAATATACCATGTATGCATGCTTGTAAAGTAAGTATAAGAAACATGGTTAATTTGCAACAGATGTGCCTTTTAAAGGAACATTTATTGAAGCTTCTTCTCCAAATGTTATCACATACAGAGATATAATTATAGGGGGTGTTAAAGGCCCTGTCTCACATAACGATATCGTTACAGAGATCGTTGTAACTGTGATGTTACAACGATCTCTCCAGCGATGTCATTCTGTGTGACACTTAGCAGTGATCAGGCCCCTGCTGTGAGGTCGCTGATCACTGCAAAGTGCTGCGGGTCATTTTTTGATTGTTTGTTTCCCGCTGGTCAGCACGCTTCGCTGCGTGTGACAGCGAGAAACCAGCGATCAGTGACCTCAAAGCGCTGGTAACCATGGTAAACACCGGACATCTAGGCAGCGCGCGCTGCCTAGATACCTGTGTTTACCATGGTTACCAGCAGGGTGAACTAACCCTCCCTTCCACCTGAGTGCAGAGCTGGGGGGTGCTTTCAGAGGCACCCGCGCTGAACTGAGGAGCAGGGGGAGCAGGCTGGGGATTGCAGCTGCAGCGGTACCTGTTCTCAGTGTACAGCTCAGCTGCTCTGGGCACCGCCCACTGCCACTCTGATGCTCCCCTGACGCTGGTAACTATGATAAACTGCGGGTATCCAGGCAGCGCGCGCTGCCTAGATACCCGGTGTTTATCATAGTTACCAGCGTTCTCCCTGCTTAGAGGCAGTGCTAAGCAGGGAGGACGCTGGTATCAGCGATGTGGGAGGTTGCTCCCATGCCCTTGATCGCTGTGGAGATCTGCCTGTGTAACAGCTCCCCAGCGATAAGGTAATGACGCTCCAGCGATCCCGGCAGGTCGTTATCGCTGTCGGGATCGCTGAAGTGATCGTTATATAGACAGGGCCTTTAGACTCCCTATACGTTTTTTGCTCTCTGTCTATAAATGAATTGATAGTGAAAATTGAAAGCAGAGATGAGTTTTTAAATTCAAGTTGAATTGATTTTTACTCACATTTGACAAAAACCTGCATTCGATAAAATACAGATTTTTTTTGTAATTCACTTCTGCGTGGATTCTGGCAAAATATCAGCCATTGGGTTCCATATTTCTAAAGCCTTTAAAGGCCACGTCACACAGACAGATATCTGTGCAGATATTGTTCGCAGATCTCTGGTTGCAATGAAATCATGGACATATTGTTCCATTTTGTGGCTGTGTACAAATGTAACAATGTGTCCATGATTTCACTGCAACCAGAGATCTGCGAACAATATCTGCACAGATATCTGTGTGTGTGACGTGGCCCTAAGGCAACCAAAATGTTAAAACAAAAAAAAAACATATACTCACCTCACCTCTCTGGCCCCTCTGCATCACCCAATTTTGCTGCATCTGCTAATTGCCATCACTCATGCTGAAATTCCTGGGCATCTCACACTGAGTGTACAGGTGCAGTGAGGACTATACAGGTTACAATGAAGCATGAAGGGACCTGAGAGGTGAGCGTTTAGGTGAGTATGTTATTATTTTTTACACCTTATGTTTATTTTGTATTATTATGAGAGACTCTGAGCATAATAGGTGACAAGAAATTAATGGAAAAAAAATTTCCTGTGAAAGTACATATGAACAGACAATTAAATATTGCTTATCTCTAGTTGAGAGATCTGAAGCTTTGATAAACACTTTTTGTCACATATGCAGTAATAAATATATTACATATAAAAGAATAGTAATGGTTTTATTTGGAAGAAATTGGAGCACTTATATATCATATTTCCTAAATGATTTATCTAGAAATCATCTATTATAAAACACATGACAATGGGTACAAGCGAGTCGCTAATTGTAACCAAAAACTTTAACCTTTTTTCCCCTCCCCCCATCCGGTCTCTGATTCCCAGGTAAATAACGAGGCTGCACAATAAATTGGATTAAATGGCCACAGCAGCCTTTATTAAAACAAACAACATAAATTTAATATTTTGAAATAACAATACAAGTCCCCAGGGAATGGTCCTCGAAGCCTCAAATCTCTATTAATACCCCAAAAATTGTTAAACAACTGTAGGTTGGACCTTTTAATTACCTCTAGCCGTGTTGCACCAGCTCAGAGGCACCAGATCACAACCTCTCCTCAAATCTCCCAAACGACAGCCCATCCGGGCCTTCCACAAGAAATCCGCCACATGTCCGCACATGTGCACTTGAGGGGTCCAGAACCTTCTCAGTTCCCCCCTATTGCTCCACCACTAGCCACCGTCCACCAACTTCGAGGACCTTCCCCCCTGCCATGCTACTGTGACAAGAGAGAAAAACAGAAGTTCCTTTTAAGTTTAAAAAATCCCTGCAATTAAAGTTATAAATGAACATACTCCAACACTAAATACAAATAACATAAAAACAACAAAGCAGAGTAAAAAAGGGAGCGTGGGTGGGAGCTTGCTTGTGAAAGTCCTCTCTCTATTGCTGATATGGCCCCCTCCTTCTAATGGACCCCCTCTTATACCTCTTAGAGAACCCATCCCCAACCCCTTAGCATGTCACCATAACAAACTTGAATTCCTCCACACCTCCTCTAAACCCATTAACCCCGTATCTCCCTGTATTTTTCAGCTCCCCCAGATTACTCCCGCTTTAACCCTGTCATGCAGGCCTCCCTTCCAAGGCTAAAGCCCCCCAGTATGGCCTCACTCTACTAATTGTTTTCTTTATTTTCCCCAGAAATGGTGCATGGATATTATAAAGCACAGTTGTCAAATCAAAATTACAACACACAGGGTGGAGCACACCCCATTAATAAAATAAAGAATGCTACCGCCAATGAATTTGAAAATTCACAGAAGGAGGCCGACCAGTAGAGAATGTGGGATTGGGTGAAGGCTAGGCCCCTCTTGGTTAGCCAGCAAGCTGCACCCAAACCCACAGGGGTCATCGATCCTGCAGGGCATGTTGATGCTGCCCAAGTTGGTCCAGTCTCTCCTAGAGGGAGTGGGTATCCCCTAATTCGATAATCCTCTTCTCTAATGGTGGCCATGATGGAGTATGCTGGGGCAGGTGGTGGTAAAGAATGTCTTTATAGGAGTAGCCCTTACAACTCCCCAAAGACTGTCCTGCATCAGAGTATCATGAGCAACGTCGAACCTCCATCAGTGATGAGAAAGTTGCTAGAGATTTATTACTCAAATTAAAGTAGACTTCCTAAAGAAAAGGCATTTTTGTGAGTCACTGAGTTAGGATTTCATCCGGAAAAGGACTTTTTTCAGTTGTTTTTCAGTTCTTCAAACAGTGAGGCCAGTTTTTTTGATAATTTTATTTTTCCCCTTCACAAGGTTAGCGCCATTTGTGGTCCCCCTGCTGGATTACCAGGAATGCAGCCTTTGGGCTACACCTCAAAACCCTTAATGAACTCTGCCCTTAATGGACTTTGCACCATTATAAAATGGAGTCTGCAGATCCCTGTGGGACTTTCCTTATATATACTGTGTATATTCATATACAGTTAAAACCAGAAGTTTACATATTGTTACGTATTGACTGCCTTGTAGTATTTAAGTGCTGCTGCTGTGATTTAAATGAAGCCTTTTTTTTTCTGCTCAGTGTGGAGAGGGGAACCTAATAAGCGGGAGCAAGTTGTAGCAGGTGTGTGTGTGAAGAATATGACTCATGCTTGGGTGAGGCCGAAGGGTGTGTCTGGGCTGGCTGTTCCCCACCTCTCGGCCATAAATGGGTCAAATCACATCCACCTGTTGTTGCTGATTCAGTTCACTTTTGGACTGTGACCTGTTGTGAGCAGACGCTGATCTGAAGCTGCTGTTTCTTCCTCCAATGGAAGCTGCTGGGTTCTGTGGTCCATGGGTGGAAGTAGGGGCTTATGCCTAGAGCTTCTCAGGTGTTTTAGGGTCTTAGGCTGGTGGCTCGGACCTCCTCACCTTCAGAGGTACCTTGGAGTACAGGGCGAGTCAGGGACCCCAGTATCAGGGCCAAAGAAGGCTTCCCTGACTAACTACGCCCAGCTCCATCCTACTTCTGGGCACCCCAGCCCCTCCTTGCATGACATAATCAGCAACCCACTATTGTTTCCCCAAACCCACTATGTCATCACAAGCTTTTGCGCACCTGGCGGAGAAACTCTCTCAGGAGGTGTCTACCCTGTGAAACCAGGTGGTGCATCAGCTTCAAGAAGTGGTTGGGTTTCTGGCTGTGGTTCACATGCTGGCTGTACCAGTACCCAATATTTCCCTTCCTGACCGATTTTCAGGAGGAAGAGGTAAAATTTTTGTGTTAAGTGAAGCCTGCAAATTATATTTCAGGCTGCGTCCTCATTCTTCGGGGAGCGAGGAACAATGCTTGGGGATTATACTCTCCCTTCTTAAAGGGGATCCCCAGGCCTGGGCCTTCTCTCTGCTGACCGATTCTCCATTTATGCGGTCGGTGGACAAGTTTTTTGCAGCACTTGCCCTGGTGTATGGTGACCCTGATGCCGTCTTCCTTGCTGTGTCTAAGCTATGGAAGCTCAGACAAGGAGCGCGTCCGGTTGAGGAGTATTGCTCTGAGTTCAGGAGGTGAACCATTGACATTCAATGGAACGACCCTGCTTTGAGGAGTCAGTTCTGTCTGGGGTTGTCAGATCAGTTACAAGACACCATGAATCAATATGCTGCTCTGGAGATGCTGGAGGCTGCAATGACGCTTGCTATTAGGTTGGACAGACGCCTAAGAAAGAGACTGGATCTGACCCTGCCCCAGTGACCATCCCTGCTGTGGTGGTTACACGTGTGGGTTCTGATGTTCCTAAGTAGTTGGGGACTGCGGAGTCTGGTACTCACCCGTCTGCAGGGGTCATCAGGTTTGGCGGTCTTGTTTCTTTTGTGGTCAACCTGATGACTTCATTAGGGTCTGTCCATGCCGCGCTAACCCCGCTTCTCAGCTGCAGACGTCCCATATGGATAAGCATGTGAGTGCTGCTGTGTCTGCCAGTGTTGGTCAGGCCTGCTCCTATGTCTCTATCGGTGGTGGTTAATCACCCACTGAAGGATAGGAGTGGAACCCTGCTTGCATCTCAGATTGACGTCATACTCAGGTGTTATCTGAAGAAGCGTGTTAGGAGGAAGGCAGTCACCCCCACTAAGCCCTTGGTGAGGAAGGTTCCTGAGACGAAACCGTGAACCATTTCTGCCGTTTGCCCCCCTAAGAGTGAACATTTTGTTTGTGACCGCATGCATGACAATAAAGGGTCAGGTCCAGACCTGAGTGTGAATGACTATGTGTGGGTGCTGTCAAAGCGCGTAAGTTGGAAGTGTGCGGCTGGAGCTCCTACTATGGGAGTTATTGGTCCGTTCAGGATAGTGGCCATTTTCAACCCCGTATTGTTCCAGTTGGCCATCCCTCCAGTGCTCTGTACCCGTAATACCTTCCATAGGTCGTCGCTCAGGAAGTTCAGACCATTGCCGGATGTGTCCGGTTTAGAGTCCGGAAGCCTCTCATAAAAGGGGGGGGTACTGTTACGTATTGACTCCCCTCTTGTATCTGTACGACTGAATTGTCCACATTTATTGTTACTTGTATTGTTACTATGTTACTTGTCCTAGTCTGCCCCTTTTAGCATGTAAAGGGCCATGGAATAAATGGCGCTATATAAATAAATAATAATAATAATAATAATTGACTGCCTTATAGTATGGAAGTGCTGCTGCTGTGATTTAAATGAAGCCTTTTTTTCCCTGCTTAACGTGTAGGGAGGAACGTAATTAGCGGAAGCAGGTTGTAGCAGGTGTGTGTGATGAATATGACTCATGCTTAGGTGAGCTGAAGGGTGTGTCTGGGCTGGCTGCTCCCCACCCCTCGGCCAGTTGTTGCTGATTCATTCACTTCTGTACTGTGACCTATTGTGAGCGGACGCTGATCTGAAGCTGCTGTTTCTTCCTCCATTGGAAGCTGCTGGTTTCCGTGGTCCATGGGTGGAGGTAGGGGCTTATGCTTAGAGCTTCTCAGGAGTTTTAGGGTCTTTGCTGGTGGCTCGGACCTCCTCACCTTCCGGATACAAGGCGAGTCAGGGACCCCAGTATCATGGCCAGAGCAGGCTCCACTGACTCCCTATGCCCAGCTCCATTCTACTTCTGGGCACCCTGCCCCCCACTTTATATAAAGTGACATAAATACATATTTTCTCACTATCTGACATGAAATCAGAATAAACCATTTCTATTTTAGGTCAATAAGGATTACCACAATTATCAATATTTGTCAAATGTCAGAATAAAGAGAGAGAGATAATGTTTTAACCCTGCTGTTCTGTTTGGGTCATAGTGACCTGTTGACAATTTTTTGTGGCCCTGCAGATATTTTTTTATAAGTTTCTATAACTTGAGGTTACTTGACTTCCTCATTTGGAGGGACCTATCTATGAGTATTTTTTTGACCCGGCATAATTTTTTCCAGCTGTGAGGCCATATTTTCAGTGAAATAAAGGCGTTATAACCTCAGTTGGATCTATTTATTGCATCTACTATTGTATATCAATTTATTTATTTACTAAATTATTTCAATGGGGTTGTACACACGATCTGCCAGGTGTATGCATTGAGACCTGCGCACCATAAAAATGGCTTTATATTGATTATTTTGATGCTCAGTCTATACTAAAATGTAGAGCGCATCCAGAGAGATCACTAGGTGTGCAGTACAAATGTATATTCTGCGCAGAACGCGCTGTGTAAGAGGGCCTTATTTTGTAAAGCTGAGCTCTAAAGGCCTCCAAATTATTTTTTTGCTAAGTAAGTCTGTCTTCCTGGCTTATCTCCTTTCTTTCAGAAGGGTTCTTATCTTCTCTGCTCTTATCAATACACATATGCTAGCACACTTAATGGGCCATCACACGCGGCAATATCACTGTCAATGTCGCTGCTGCACGTGACGTTGCAGCGATATTGACGAGTGTGACAGGGCGCGTCAACCAGCGATTTATCGCTGGTTGATGGTCGCCAGGTTTTCGGACTGGACTGAAAACCTGGCGATGGTTGCCCGGTGGACACGCAGCATCGCTACGTGTGACACCGGGAAGCGCAATCAGCAAGAGGTAAGGTATCATGCAGACGATGAGTATTTGGTGAGTTTTACTTCAGTATCTGTAAGGCCACGTTCAGACGAGAAGTACTTGGTGAGTATTACTCATATCTTAAGTTTCCCTGGGATGGGCCTATTGTACAGTGACGAGGATACTTGGTGAGTTTACTTCAGTATCTTAAGGCCATGTTCAGACATGAGTACTTTGGTTTGTTTTTACTTCATTATCTGTAAGGACACGTTCAGACGAGGAGTACTTGGTGAGTTTTACTTCAGTATCTGTAAGGCCAGTTCAGACGAGGAGTACTTGGTGATTTTACTTCAATATATCTGTAAGGCCACTTCAGACGAGGAGTACTTGGTGAGTTTTACTTCAGTATCTGTAAGGCCACGTTCAGATGAGGAGTACTTGGTGGAAATATTTACCTTCAAGTACTTGTGATTTTACTTCAGTATCTGTAAGGCCATGTTCAGGTACGATGCTATGTAAGTCCAGTTGGTTTGGTTTTACTTCAGTATTGTAAGGCCACGTTCAGATGAGGAGTACTTGGTAATGTTTTTCCTCACTATCTGTAAGTCCATGTTCAGACGAGGAATACATGGTGAGTTTTACTTCAGTATCTGTAAGGCCACGTTCAGACGAGGACTACTTGGTGAGCTTTTTTCAGTATCTGTAAGGCCATGTCATGTTGCAGGATGTAATTAGGGACATTTAGGGTGATTCGTATTTTTCAGCTTGACCTACTATCTGTAAGGCCTCATGCAGACGATGAGTATTGTGTCTACAAGAAGAGTCTCCATTTTTTCCAAAAATTTGGACACAGACACCGCTTAAGTGGCAATCAATTTCCCCACAGTTGCAAAATTTAAATGGGTACTTTCAGGCCAAAACCCACAAGGCTTTAGTCTCCCCAGGATGACACAGGGGTAGAAAAGTCCTTGCGGATCCATGCCTTGTTCATCTTTATGAACTTTAGTCTGTCCACATTCTGGGTGGACAGACGCGTTCGCTTTTCTGTCAGCACACCACCAGCAGTGCTGAAGATACGTTCCGAGAGAACGCTGGCTGCATGGCACGACAAGATCTCCAAGGCATGAGTGGGGAGCTCAGGCCATTTTTCCACTGTGAAAGCCCAAAATGGCAAGGCTCCAGTTCCCAGTATGACATCGATTTAAGTTCGAGATACTCATGTACCATCCGCTCAGGCGTTGACTTTGTGTCAGACTTCCGTGTCTTCAGCCTTGCAACGATGGTCTGAAAAATTTGTGAACAAGGCCACGAATTGGTATTACCACACCAGCTACGGTGTTATTGGTACGGTGTGAGTGATGATGACTCGACAGTCATGGTTGACAAGTGAGAACTGTGAGATCACTCTGTCTCCCACTGGTGGTTTGTGAAAAGCCAATCTCAGATTATGTATCAGCTTCTGCTGAAATCCTGCTGCGTGTGTCCCTTTATGGCAGGATATTTCGGCAATTTGTCTTGTACTGGACGAGGAGTGTGGCAACTCAGTAGTTGGCAGTACTTCTAATTCGGACAATCCGAGGGTCATGTTGCAGGTAGTGCAGCAAGAAGGCGCTCATGTGTCTTGCGCATCCAGGAGGACCAAGTTCTTGTTGTGTTGGTGAGGGGGAGGTGAGAATCATGCTTCCTTCCCCTGCCCTCTACCCCCAACCCGCACAACAGAAATATTATCAAGGTCTCCCTCATCTGCTGACTCTTCCATGCCCATCGCCAGTTCCTCCTCCATTTCTTCCTGGGCTCCTTCACCTTCCTCAGCAGTTTGGGTGCTACAATGCGCCCTCGTTAATCCCTCTCCAACAACCTCCCATGCCTGCAGTCTTGTTGCTGCCGACCGTGAGGACCTTGGAGATGTTGTCATCCCTTCTGCATAGGACTCCTCCTGTACTTCCTCCACCTCCTCTTATCCCACCACCTGACTCCGAATATTGTTTAGTGTCTGCTCCAGCATGTAGATGACTGGAATAGTCATGCTGATAATGGCATCGTCAGCATTAAACATCTTCGTTGCATCTCAAAACTGTGCAGAAGGGTGCATAAGTCCTTGATCTGAGACCACTCTTAAAACGTGATCTGCCCCACCTCTGAATTTCATTGGCCCAGGCTATACATCATATCGTATTGCACCAGGGCTCGGCGGTGCTGCCACAATTGCTGCAACATATGTATAGTAGAATTCCAGCATGTCGGCACATCGCATTTCAGCCGGAGAACGGGCAAGCCGAAAAACTTCTGGAGCGAAGCAAGTCGTTGAGCTGCGGGATGCGAACGCCGGAAGTGAGCACACAGCGACCGTGCCCTCTGCAGAAGCACATCTAGGCCGGGATTGTGTGTCAAAAATTGCAGGACAACCATATTCAACACATGAGCCATACAAGGCACGTGTGTGATATTGCCATGCGAAGGGCCGCAACCAGGTTTGCAGCATTGTCACACACGGCCTTCCCTGGCTGCAGGTTGAGTGGAGACAACCATTGCTGAAACTCGGTCACCAGAGCTGTGTGACTTGCGTTTCCCAGGCATTTGAGGGTAAAGACCACCTGATGGCGTTGAGCCCTGCTGACAGCATAGTTGGGAGGTGTGCAGGATTCTTCTCTGCAGTTACAACGCAGTAGCATTACCAGACAAGTTTTGGGAGCAGGTGGAGGACCGAGACGAGATTGAGGAGGCAGAAGCAGTGGAGAAACTCCTACCTACAGAGGATTGATGCACAACTCTGGGGACGGCAAGATTTGGACAGCAGACCCTTCTCCAGCTCTCACCATAGTTACCCAGTGCCCAGTCAGCGACATGTAACGCCCCTGTCCATGCTTACTGGTCCAAGTGTCTGTGGTGAAATGCACCCTGTACACACAGAGTTTCTCAAGGAAGCGGTGATGTTGTCTTCGACATGCTGGTGTAGCGCAGGCACACCATTTTTGGAGAAGTAGTGGTGACTGGGCATCTGGTACTCGGGCACTGCGACGGACATAAGGTTTCGAAAATCCTCTGTGTCCACCAGGCGGAAAGGCAGCATTTCAGAAGCCAAGAGCTTGCAGATAGTGAAATTCAATCGCTTAGCTTTCTCATGACTATGAGGAAATGGCCTTTTCTTGTCCACATCTGAGGGACGGAGGGCTGGCTGCTGTGCTGAGATGGGATTGAGTAGGGTGTCCCTGGCAAACTGCAGGTCTAAGAGGAAGGTGATGGCGAAGATGTAATGCTGCCTTCATCCAAAGGTGGTGCTCTCGATGTCTGAAAGAGCTCAATACTAGCAGCATTGTCGACTTGAAAACCAAGTGACGAACTGCCAATCACACTGCCTGTTGCGGGTAAAGAGGTGGAAGGTCTTGCTACTCCTTTTCTGGATACGACCGGATCTGCCGGGAGAGTCTGACATGATGATGGGCTTGGACAGAGCGCTGGAAATTGATAGCTGGAGGTGCTACGAGATAAGGAGTCAACGATGGCGGCCTTCATGGAGAAATGGAGGAGTTTTATAGAAGCAAAACCTCAGAGGAACTCATCCTTCGTATCATGGAACCTCTTAGGGATACTTCGTGGTACCTTCTGGAGGAATTAGGGGGGAATCTGGGACGATTAGGAGTAGGATGAGAAATGTGTCATAGGGGAATAAAGATCGGGACACACACATATTAGACTTCAAAGCACAAAATTATGATTAGACAGTGTTGGAGACAATCTCTGCCAATACCATGCGGCACTTGGATATAACTTGGAGATTTGAGAGCATTGTTGTTGTTTTTGATATATGCTATATTGTTCTGATTGACCTGCAAAACTCTTTGACTTAATGTATGTTTAACCTCTGTCTAATTATCTTGCCTTGTGTTTATATGATATATATGGAAGATACGTTCATACCGTATGTATATTATCCTTGTTGGAAAAATTTAAATTTATTTTCTTTGTTTTGTGAAAAAATTGAATAAATATGATGTTTCAAAAAAAAAAAGAGGTGGAAGTCCAAAAGCATGTGTGACAGCTGTCCCCACAGTCACAGATGAAGAGCACACGGATGCACTTGATGGGGCAGATGGTGGTAGGCCCCACCCTAGCCCGCATTCTAGCACGGTGATCTTCCCACTGTGACTTGTGCTTCATGTCCATGTGGCGGTTCATACATGAAGTACTCAAGCTATTGAGTTTTTGGCCTCTACTCAGAGATTGGTGACAAATCTTGCAGATGACATGAGTTGGGAGATCCTTGGCGAAGTCAAAGAAGGTCCAAGCTAGGCAAGGCTTAGAGGAAATGCGAGCTGCAGAGGCATCACGACTTGTGCTCAGAGGCAGAGTTGTGGCTGCGGATGCAGTTGTTGACATGCTTAGAGTACTCCGTCTATGTCCAGGAAAGCGCAACCTAACCTAGTCGTCAGTAGCATCCTCCTCCACCTCCTGTGCTGACCTCATCGACTGGCTTACTGTGGGTTGACAGTAAGTGCGATCTCAAACCACCTAATCATCATTCTCTGTGTTCTCACACCTGTCATCCTCCACAGAGACAACCTCTTCCTGCCTTGACCGAAAACTTAGTTTGTTAATCCAATCCGGTATCTGAGTCTCATCAGCATCATCCTCCTTGTGTCCAGCAAGAGTAGTTACTGTTAGGGAATGAGGGTCTACATGAAGGTCAGAACCTTCTTCATGTGGGCCTGGACCGGACTCACAAAGCTTATGGGCATCAGGGCAGATTATTAACTCGTCTGGACTCACTGCAGCTTTGGAGCAGACTTCTGATTCCCAGGCTATTGTGTGACTGAACAGCTCTGCAGACTCAACCATGTGTGTTACCCCAGACTCAGTAGGGTGGCTGGAGACTTGGGAGCTTGGAGAAATCAAGTGCGATTGGGCTGACACCTCAGATGACAGGAGGGTTTGTGATGTAGTAGTTGAGGTGGAGGAGAGACCACTTGATGGAGCAGTTGTGATCCATTCAAGCACCTGCTGTGTTTGTTCCTCATTTACAAGTGGTACTGATGCTCGTGTCTGTAAGAAATGGATCATATCCGATTGGCCACGTAAAAAAGTTGACATCTTACTTTGCCTGGAATATTGTAGATGTTAATGTATGATGTTAATGTAGATTTAACACCTACCCCACGGACACAAAAGTTTTTTCCCTTTCCACCACGCCTACTCCCATTGCCACTAGCAGCAAGCCTTTTGCTACTCATTTTGTATGTGACAAAATTTGCAACTGTACAATTGTTGGACAACAAAAAGCTAGATGTAAATCAAGCAGAGGTGACTGAACCAACACTGCTACTTGACCCGAAGTGAGACCTGGGCAAGGTGCAGTTAAAAATTAGAAGTAACAAACTACATAGGCGGTGTAGTTGTTTGTATTGAAGTGGCCTACACTACTAACTTTTGTGGCAATGCTACTTGACCCAAAGTGAGACCTGGGCAAGGGGTCAGTTGAAAACTAGAAGTAACAAACTACACAGGCAGTGTAGTTGTTTGTATTAGAAGTGGCCTACGATACTTCCTTATGTGGCACTGCTACGTGACCCGAAGTGAGACCAGGCAAGGTGCAGTTAAAAATTAGAAGTTACAAACTATTCAGGTGGTGTAGTTGTTTGTATTAGAAGTGGCCTACGCTACATCTTTTTGTGGCACTGCTACTTGACTGGAAGTGAGAGATGGGCAAGGTGCAGTTAAAAATTAGTAGGAAACACACAGGCGGTGTAGTTGTTTGTATTAGAAGTGGCCTACACTGCTTTTTTCGTGGCACTAAAACTTGACCCTAAGTGAGACCTGGGCAAGGTGCAGTTAAAAATAGAAGTAACAACTACACAGGTGGTGTAGTTGTTTGTATTAGAAGTGGCCTACACTACTTATTTTTGTGGCACTGCTACTTGACCCAAGTGAGACCTGGGCAAGGTGCAGATAAAAATTAGAAGTAAACTAACAAAGGCTGTAGTTGTTTGTATTAAAAGTGGCCTACACTACTTTTTTTGTGGCACTGCTAGGTGACCCGAAGTGAGACCTGGGCAAGGTGCAGTTAAAAATTAGAAGGAACACACACAGCGGTGTAGTTGTTTGTATTAGAAGTGGCCTACACTGCCTCTTTTTGTGGCACTGCTACTTGACCCGAAGTGAGACCTGGGCAAGGTGCAGTTAAAGTTAGAAGTAACAAACTACACAGGCGGTGTGGTTGTTTGTATAGAAGTGGCCTACACTACTTATTTTTGTGGCACTGCTACTTGACCCAAAGTGAGACTGGGCAAGGTGCAGTTAAAAATTAGTAGGAAACCGCACAGGCGGTGTAGTGGTTTGTATTAGAAGTGGTCCTACACTGCTTATTTTTGTGGCACTCTACTTGACCCGATGTGAGACCTGGGCAAGGTGCAGTTAAAAATCAAGAAGTAACTAACTACACAGGCGGTGAAGTTGTTGTATTAAAGTGGCCTACACTACTTATTTTTGTGGCAGTGCTACTTGACCCGAAGTGAGACCTGGGCAATGGTGCAGTTAAAAATTAGAAGTAACTAGCAACAGGCGGTGTAGTTGTTTGTATTAGAAGTGGCCTACACTACTTCTTTTTGTGGCACTGCTAGGTGACCCGAAGTGAGACCTGGGCAAGGTGCAGTTAAAAATAGTAGAAAACGCACAGGCTTGTAGTTGTTTTATTAGAAGTGGACTCACATCTTATTTTTGGTGTTTGGCTACTTGACCCGAAGTGGACCTGGCATTGGTTTCAGTTAAAAATTAGAATATAGCTAAACAGGCGTGTATTGTTTGTATTACGAAGTGCCTAACTATTCTTTGTGTTACGCATAGGTTACCCAAGTGAGACCTGGCAAGGTGAGTTATAAAAATTAGAAGTAACAAACTACACAGGTGGTGTGGTTGTTTGTATAAGAAGTGGCCTACACTACTTATTTTTGTGGCACTACTACTTGACCCGAAGTGAGTCTGGGCAAGGTGCAGTTAAAAATTAGTAGGAACCCCACAGGCGGTGTAGTTGTTTGTATTAGAAGTGGCCTACACTACTTCTTTTTGTGGCACTACTAGGTGACCCGAAGTGAGACCTGGGCAAGGTGCAGTTAAAAATAAGAAGTAACAAACTACACAGGCGGTGAAGTTGTTGGTATTACAAGTGGCCTACACTACTTCTTTTTGTGGCACTGCTACTTGACCCGAAGCGAGACCTGGGAAAGGTGCAGTTAAAAATTAGTAGGAACCGCACAGGCAGTGTAGTTGTTTGTATTAGAAGTGGCCTACACTGCTTTTTTTTGAGGCACTGCTTCTTGACCCGAAGTGAGACCTGGGCAAGGTGCAGTTAAAAAGTTGAAGTAACTGGGGTCACACATAGAAGTCCGTTTTTGGAAGTGATTTTCATCACCAATCCGTTTTTTATAGGGTGCTTTTTGAGCCTCCTGCACCCCTGAACGTTTTTGGACGTAGTCATTTTTTCATTAAAAACGCATGTGCGTTAACGCATGCGTTAACGCAAGTGCCTATATGTGCCATGCGTTAACGCATGCGTTTCCCATAGGGCCCAATGTTAAAAAAATGCATGCGTTTTTTAACTGATGCCAAAAACATTGCTAGCAACATTTTTGGCTCAAAAACGGACAGAGCAATGTTTTGAGGTCCAGAAAAAAACGGACAGGGTGTTTATTACATCCAATCCGTTTTTCTGTCATTTTTGGACTTAGAAAAAAAAAATGATAAAAATGAAGCCAAAAACGGACCAAGGGCTTATGTGTGACCCCAGCCTAACTACATAGGCAGGGTAGTTGTTTGTATTAGAAGTGGCCTACACTACTTATTTTTGTGGCACTGATACTTGACCCGAAGTGAGACCTGGGCAAGGTGCAGTTAAAAATTAGAAGTAATAAACTGCACAGGTGATGTAGTTGCTTGTATTAGAAGTGGCCTACACTACTTCTTTTTGTGGCACTGTTACTTGACCCAAAGCGAGACCTGGGCAAGGTGCAGTTAAAAATTAGTAGGAACCGCAAAGGCGGTGTAGTTGTTTGTATTAGAAGTGGCCTACACTGCTTATTTTTGTGGCACTGCTACTTGACCCAAAGTGAGACCTGGGCATGGTGCAGTTAAAAATTAGAAGTATCTAACTACACAGGCGGTGTAGTTGTTTGTATTAGAAGTGGCCTACACTACTTCTTTTTGTGGCACTGCTACTTGACCCGAAGTGAGACCTGGGCATGGTGCGGTTAAAAATTAGAAGTAAGTAACTACACAGTCGGTGTAGTTGTTTGTATTAGAAGTGGCCTACACTGCTTCTTTTTTAGTGGCACTGCTACTGACCCAAAGTGAGATCTGGGCAAGGTGCAGTTAAAAATTAGAAGTAAGTAACTACACAGGCGGTGTAGTTGTTTGTATTAGAAGTGACCTACACGGGAGTCCAAGATGGCCGCGATGTGAGGAGGACGTGTATCCAGGAGCTCCACAGCCTGAACACAGCATCACAGCCATCCAGCCCCGCAGGCTACCCACCGGAGCCCCTCGGACCCACAGCTAGACAGCCACCACCCCCCTGAACCGGTCACTGTGCTTCTTTTAGCAATCGGACCGGGGGAACGAGGCACAGGACCGGATCCCCTGCCAGCCCCCGCTACACACGAGGCAGAGCTGCGGCGGCGCCCGCCCTGCTAGGCCGCGCCGGATCTGCCAGCATCTGCTGCGGGTGGAGAGGAGCGGCGGGCACTCGGAGGCACAGCGCCCGGTCTGTAGTCCTGAGGAGACCGGCGGGTGTGCGAGGGGACCGGGTATTCCTGCCCCCGCCGCACATTCCAGCGGCGACCCGGCAGGGGTGCTCAGGGCCGCTCTGAGACCCGAGGTCTGCGCTCCGGCTGATCACCCAGGAAGGAACGGAGCCTGCAGACAGAGGGAGCTGGAAGCCTCACACCCTGCCTGGAGAGACATAAACTACCCGAAAAGCCTCCAGGACCGCTCATCTTCAGACCAGAGAAGCTGCAGGAGAGGGTAAGTGGAGGCTGATCCTCATCCATAAGGGACAGCCTGTCACTGCCTGCACTGTGCATAAATATACAGAACTGTGGCTGGCCTGGACTGTGTTTGTGGTGACAGGGGATTACAATAGTGAGGTGAAGAGGCAACGGGTCAGTGGTCACTGGGGAAGGTGGAGGTGTTATTCACCCCTCACATCATACACCATATATCGCAGAGAGAAGCCCCCCATCCATCCGGGAACTAACGCCTTGAAGGGACTCTATATGATCAGCTTATAAGACTGGGCATTGTACTATATCCTGGGGATTACCCCTGATAATCCTATCCACTCGTCAACTGGACTTTTTTGACATCCTGATAACCTGATACACAACAACAAAGAGGTCAGAGGACCCCCCAGCAAGCACCCTTCACTCTCTGCACCAGGTGCTACATTAACAGTACCTGTAGACTCCTGCTTTCACCGCTTACTATCCTACTGGACACAATTTGGACCAATGAACCCTTAAACTGACCATAACCAACTGGAGGGGTCATATAGACTTAAACTGCACAAATACTTCACACTGTGAACACAAATAATACCATGGGAAAGACGAACATTAAACCACCCAAGAGTGGGCCTAAATCCGCAAAGGCTATAACCCAAGCCGACGTTGACCATTTTCTTAAAAAACAGGCCGTCGTGGAGGACACCCCTAAATCAACCAAGAAGTCCGTCCTGACTTGCACAGACGACACAGACTCTGACGTGGAGAGTGATTCAGAGGGAGGTAGTGCATCTGGAGAACCAATGGTGACCCGCTCCTTTATCAAGAGAGCCCTTGCCAAAGCTATCGGCCCAATTGGGCGAGAGCTAGCGGAGATTAAACGTGACCTCACGCACCAAGGACACAGATTAGAGGCACTGGAAAATGCCCAAATAACAACTATACACCACTCCAATGCTATCCTTGATGGCCTTAAAGAGCATGAACACCACATACATGACATCTATGTTGCTCTTGAGGATCATGAAAACCGGGAACGCCGGCAGAATATCCGGATTAAGGGTCTCCCTGAATCTGTGGCCAATGAAGCACTAGAAAAGGCTGGAGTGGAGATCTTTAAAGACTTACTTTCTGAACATGACCCTCAGGACATTGAATTGGTGCGGGTCCATAGAGCCCTACGACCTAAACCACAACAAGGAGAGGCTCCCCGACATGTGCTATGCCGTTTCCTGGACTATCGTGTAAAGAACCTAGTTCTCCGCAGAGCACGGGAACGACAGGAGATAACCTATGAAGGTACCCGAATCCAATTGTTCCAAGATCTGTCGGCCATCACCTTGAAAAAACGATGGCTACTGAAATCCTTTACAAATGCAATCCTACAGAAGGGACATCGCTTTCGCTGGCTCTTCCCGTTTGGGATCTTTGTAACGGCGGATGGGCAGGGAATCACCATCAGAACCTCCGCAGATTTGAAAGCGGCCTGTGAGACTTTGGACATATCTCTTGACAAATTCCCGGATTTGGAAGCTTTCCACTCAGCTTCAAAGATAACAACCCATCCAAGGTCCTACGCCTTGGCAACAGGCAACCCCGAAATCGCAACGAATTAAAAGGAAGATCGCTAAATCACCATCCGCCAAGGACCCGGACGACGCCACCTGAGCTATATCCGGGAAGAATAGCGCCTAACACTGACAAAGTGGAGTCAACCATAGGCTGATCGACATTGATCTTATGTCTCTCTTTATTACATAATATTTTATTTTATTTTTTTTTTATTTTTTTTCTTTACTAGCCTTACCCAGGTTCACCCTACATTTATACGCGCTCTACTAACGCGTTTTTGCCATGGTAGAGAGCTGTTATTGTTCATGTTATTCTCTCCGCCTTATGGCGACATTTGGGAGCAGGGTAACATATATCTTCTGTTTACCGGAGGTCATTGCAGAGCCATAACCCTCTCCTACCAAACTCTTAAGCATAACTTCTACTATTTGATATGTATAATGCAGTTGCTTGCGTTAATTCCGTTTTGTACTAACCCCTCGAATTGGTTATCAATAGTCCAAACAACTATGTTGAACTTTATATTGGTTCATACTGTTCTACTATGTTTGTTAAATGTGACCTTTACATTCTCTTCTCTCCTTCTATCTAGGACTTCTTTCTTTTCTGATTCTTTCTCCCTATCTTCGCTCTCTACCCATCCCCTGCCCTATTAGGCACGGAGCACGATCCAGATCCAGGGATGTCAGCCGATCGCCAAGTACTACAATATGCCTGACAACGGTAAGAATATTACGTTTGCAACAATTAATGCTCATGGCCTTAATTCACCCGCCTCACGACACCAGACTCTGCATAGACTACGAAAGCAGAAAGCAGATATTCTTTTCTTTCAGGAAACCCATTTTAAGCCCAACAAAATCCCGAATTTTGAGCGGTGCCAATATAACACCTGGTACCATGCCACCTCCACTCAGTCAGGATCAAGGGGCGTATCCATAGCACTACTCTCTGGGGTCTTATTCCAACACCGAGAATCTCTGGTAGATCCTTTGGGACGCTATATCTGTGTGAAGGGCCTCCTTAATGGCTCATTGACAACCCTATGCAGTGTATATGCACCTAACAAAAAACTCTTAAAATGGTTGGTTTCTACTCTAAAAAAAATAGAGAACTTTAGAGAGGGTACCCTGATTGTGGGTGGGGATCTGAATATAGCGCTTGAGCCAATGTTGGATACATCTAAACGAAAGAGCACATATACGCCCAGAGATCTGGCTAAGATACGGGCTATTCTAACTTCAATGCATCTACTTGACTCTTGGCGCTATATGCACCCGACCACACGCGACTATACTTTTTATTCCAACCCCCATAAGTCTTACCACCGCATTGACTATATTCTGATACCTAGGTTATGCCTGTCGCGGATATCTGAAGCGAACATAATTCCCAATGTATATTCTGACCATAATATAGTACTAATCTCAATGTCCACCTCTGAGACAGACCTGAAATCCAGATCCTGGCGACTCAATGACTCCCTACTCGACTCCCCTACGACGCGGAAACGTATTACAGACGCACTTCACCATTACTTCCAACTCAACGATACACATGAGACATCTCCCCAAATTCTTTGGGAAGCCCACAAGACAGTGTTGAGAGGTGAACTTATCTCCATTGCGTCATATCATAATAAAAAACGACATCAGGAGGTTCAAACACTTTATGATGAAATCTCTTGCTTGGAGACGGACCATAAAAATACTTCTGACCGTACAGTCTTGGATACTCTTTCCAATTTGAGGCAGAAATTGAGAGACATCCTCAATGTCAGATCAGCTAAATTGTACGCCTCCTGGAAAAATAGAATGTATGCGCATGGAGATAGGGCCTCCAAGTTCCTCCTGAAACACCTACGTAAGCGGCAAGCCCGCACTCTACTTCACTCTATTACTAATTCACAGGGTCTAACAGCTTGCAACCCATCACACATAGAAGCGGCCTTTTTGGACTATTACTCCGGGCTATATAATCTCAGACCCGCGGACACGCAGGCTCTTAAGGAACAGAGGCGCCTGGACACCTCCCACTTCTTGACACGACTGAATCTCCCCACGTTAACGTCAGACCAACGACAGTCACTGACCCGTCCATTCACCATGAATGACCTCCAGTCCACCCTGTCGAAGTGTCCCACGGGCAAATCTCCAGGCCCCGACGGATTCACGGCCCACTACTACAAAACGTTTGCACCCCTTCTGCTACCACGTCTCTTGAAGGTTTGTAACGAGGCATTTGAGGGCAAGCCCCTCCCGCAGCAAATGCTAGAAGCAAAAATATCCTTGATACATAAAGAAGGTAAAGACCCCAACTCATGCAGTAATTACAGGCCAATTTCACTGTTAAATGTTGATTTGAAACTTTTGGCCAGTATGATAGCTCATAGGATAAGGAATCTTTTGCCCTCACTGATCTCGTTGAGTCAATCTGGCTTCGTGGGCGGAAGGGAAGGCAAAGATAACGCACATAAAATACTACATATCCTTCAATATGTGAAATCCCGCCATCAACCCTTAGTGTTAGTGGGCACGGACGCTGAGAAGGCCTTCGACAGGGTGGATTGGACCTATCTGGAGGTGACGTTACTGCATTTCGGGTTCCCCCCATCGCTAGTTGGCACCATTATGGCCATGTATCATAACCCGACGGCCCGTATTCAGATCAATGACACGTTGACGGAGCCCTTTATAATACATAACGGCACTAGACAGGGCTGCCCACTATCTCCGCTTCTGTTCGTCCTGGCTATGGAACCCTTACTGATTGCTATTCAGGAACATCGAGATATAGAGGGCGTTCAGATCAATAAATCTCATTTCAAATCTGCTGCGTTTGCAGACGACCTCCTCGTGTTCCTCACAAAACCTCTGATTGGGTTCCCTGCCTTGATAGCACTAGTGGAGCAATACGGCAGCATTTCTAATTTTAAAATCAATATGTCCAAGTCTGAAGCGTTAGACTTTGGCATCCCCCATCACACACTCTTGACCTTGCAAAACTCATATCTCTTCCACTGGCCCAAGACACACATAACATACCTGGGGGTGAAGTTGGGGCGCACAGATTCTGATTTGTTCAAGCTGAACTTCCCCCCTCTGCTCACTTCCACTACAACGCTCATTATGCAATGGAGAGATGCTTACCTCTCGTGGATGGGGAGGAAAAACATTATGAAGAGCTTGATATTGCCAAAATTCACCTATCTATTCCAAATGCTCCCCATACACATCCCGGCGTCCTATCTCCATAAAGTGAACTCCCTTTTCTCCAAATATATATGGAAGACCAGGAGACCGCGCGTGGCATACCGTACACTTACCCTCCCAAAATCAGCAGGGGGCATGGGTGTGCCGGACATCAGGCTCTACTATAAGGCAGCAATCCTGACGAGAACGGTAGACATAATTCGAGGGAATACGGAAAAGCAGTGGATAGAGATTGAAGAGGCACTTGCTCCCCTACCCCTCAGAGCGCTATTCCTAATGCACTCCAATATCCGAACTGAACGTATAGTGAATCCCCATACTAAAAACACCCTTAAACTCTGGCGTGACTCAATAGACGCTCTAGCCCCGCCATTATCACCCCTTTTGTCGCTATCTGACATTCTAGCACGCTCTACATCGACTCCGACCGGACATTCCAAGACCCCTAAATACTCTGGTATTTCCTTAGAGCACCTTCTCCGAGATGGTGCCCTTCTCCCCTTCCAAGACTTGCAAAGACATCCGGACTTGACAACTTTAACCTTCATCGCCTATAACTCAATTAAAACCCTCCTGCGTCGTCACCTTAAAAGCGGCGATCTGAACAGACCTATGACAGTATAGAGACACTTTGTGCTAGAACCGCTAGACCCGCGAAAATTTTCTCACAACTCTATCAATTGCTTTTACTGTCCAACTGCTGTCACAAGCGAGCGTATATTTCCCTATGGGAAAGAGATCTAGGATACACCTTCACGAAAGAACAGATTTCGCACATATATGGAGCCTCTCATGGACCCACCCAATGTGTTCGAGCACAAGAAAATTCATATAAAATAATAACGAGATGGTATTATGATCCCCTTAAATGCCAGAGATGGGGGGCTCCATCCAAGGCTGAGTGCTGGAGGTGTGGTGCCGAAAATGGAAACTACTTCCACATCTGGTGGCAATGTCCTGTCATATCTTCATTTTGGCAAATAACTGAAAAACTGATTACTCTGGTTCTAGGAGAAAGGGTGCAATTAACTCCAGAGACAACCTTGCTAAATTTCAGGCTATGGCCTACAAAGAAATATACATCAATCTTGGCCCAGAATATAATTGCAGCGGCCAAACTCCTAATACCGGTATACTGGCGCTCGGCTGAGGTCCCTTCGCTCCAACAGCTCCACACTAAAGTTCACCAGTTGTACCTTGTTGCAGAAACGGTGTCCTATGTGAACCACACTCGAGCTTCTTTCTTAGAAACCTGGTCACCCTGGATCAGATACAGATCGACATCCTAACTTGATATCACCGAACATTGCTATTCAATCTGATGGTTGCCCCGTGTCCTAACCTACCCACCCCACACCCCTCTCTTTCCTCTTTCGTTCCTATCTCCTTACTTCTCTCTTGACTCTTATCTTTAACTGCCCCCCCTCAAGCGAAGCGGCTTGACTTTATTTCTACTCTCTTTAACGTTTTTAGATTTGAATTTATTATTGATAGCCAACAATGTGCACTTCTTACAGTGCGGTTGATGTTTGCGGCTCTCAGTGAGACACTGGATTGGCTCACGACCACTCCCACCTTTGGGACAGTGTTGCCGGGTGCGCTCCGCCTCTCCCCATCACTTCCAATGCTCTGGGGGCTGTGGAGCGTGATCGCACAATGCAGGACCAATAACACCTTTGAACTGTCTCGGAGTGTTGCTTATATAGCCGTTAATTGTACTGTCAGTATTCCAGTCATACTACTGGATTCTCTTTCCTCTGAACATGTACTCATACTATACTGTTGAAAAATGTTGATTTACTGTCTATTACACTGTACTGCAAAGCGTTAATAAAAAGAATTTTGAAAAGAAAAGAAAAGAAGTGACCTACACTACTTATTTTTTAGTGGCACTGCTACTTAACCCAAAGTGAGACCTGGGCAAGGTGCAGGTAAAAATTAGCACCAACTACACAGGCGGTGTAGCTTATTTCACAAGTGGGCTACACCACTGTGTAAGTGACACTGCTACAGTACTAGCCCGAACAAATTGCCAGGACTAGCTGCAGCCAAAAAAAGCCTACTTAAGACAGGTGGTGTAGCTTTCTTCACAGCAGTACTACACTACCTGCCCTAAAGGACTCCCAGAGCAAGATGTGGCCAGATGCTGTGAAAAAAAACTTGCACAGCAATGGCACACACCTGCCTAACAAAAACCAATAGGGACTGCACTAACCTAGCCCTAAAAAGGGCTGAAATTAAAACTAGTCGCTGCTTCTATGAAGTACACCTGAAAAAGGGCTGCTAGACTACTAGTCCCTAGTCCCTAATCGCTACTCCTATGGAGCAGCCCTAAAAAGGGCTGATACTCCTAAACTTCGCACCCTCCCTCCAGTCCTTACTCCCTGAACCTATCTATCTACCTCACTAGCTGAATCAGAACACAATTGCTTGATTTCACTCTATATCGCCCACAGCAGCAGTAGCAGTGGAGTCTGACACTAAGCTACAGCAATGAGCAAATGGTGGTGATGGGGACAATGGCTGGGTCTTATAGGGCTAGGACATGTGACTTACACACCCAATGATGCCTGACCTTTCTTGTGTGCAAAAAAAGCACTTTGCTGTGTGTGTCTGATTGGCTGACAGCCTGCACCGCCCAACTGTACCTGCAGTTTGGAGAAAAAAAAATGGAGATCGCTATTATTTCTGCAGCACTGGTACAACGTCCCCCTGCACGCTATACACAGAAACTGGATATTCACATTCATTAACATGGTTAGGGTTAGGGTTAAGCTTTTGGTGATCGAAGCGTTATCGAACATAACCTCGAACTGCCGAATTTCAAGCTAATTGTCTAATTTGTCGAATGCCTCAAACACCGCCCAAAACAGCTCGAATTTGAGATTGGCGAATAATTCGAATCGAACACCACTCATCTCTAGTTATTACTAAGTTTTTTCTGAATAAAAAAAAAAAGATTTCAATTTCATTTTTCTTTTTTTTATTTCCAAACATGTTCCCATACAGTCTAGTAAGCAAAAGGTATAAAAATAAATGAGTTAGAGTATCTAAAATCAAGTTTTAATAAACCGGGTCATAGTGACTCAGGAACAATACAAGTGTATAGTACATGGGAACAGAACAGCAGGGTTAAGGCATTTTTATGACTTTCTGAAATTTACAAATTTATATATGTGGCGCCCCTGCGGCTGGGCGCCACAGGTAGGTATTACAGTATGACAGCCAAATGTTATATCTCTGTAAGTTGCTGGTTCAGGGTTGAACCTGTGGAGTCTGTACGTGCACACACTTAGGACTAGGCCACTAGAATAGGGGAATCAGTAATCTAGTAGGTCCCAAAAGGGGGTGGAGCCTAGGGTAGATGCAGAAGAGAGTGACAGTTTTTAGTTAGTTAGTGCTGGGAAGGCAATCAGGAAGGACAGGCCTGACAGCACTGCCAACAGGAGGGATCCCCATCCTCAAGTGGGGGCCCAGGACAGCAGGCAACGGGCCAGGACTGGTTGGAGCCAGCTGGTCATGTTGAGGGAACACCGGCAACACAGGAAGCCGAGGCAGATAGAAGTTGAGCTCTATCTGCAGACTGACAAGCTGCAGGCCCATAGAAACCGGGTTGCTGACAGCACCACAAGGTACCTCTTCCCTCAGGACCACAAATGGATCCTAGACCACAGGAGTAACGGCCCGAGTACCCATGGCGGGTGAAGTAACCGGCCCCGTCTGAGCCGGTAAAGGAGAACCGTGCCCCAGCGTGAGAGATCAGGGGATTGGTGGGGGAGCTCTGCGAGGGTGGTAGAACTAGGAAGAAGGAAGTAGACCATGAAAGACAAAGAACGCAAACATCTAGAGACTCCATAGGGGGGGACCCTGAGCTGGCAACATCCACCCTGTAAACCCAGCTGTACCAAACAACCACCACTACTACCCACCCTAACCATCTTCCTTCACTGCTGCCCTGAGGAAATAGCTCCACCTGTAGGGAGCTGGACTATTTTCTGCTGCACCCTCCATCACCTCAGCGGACGGCTTGCAGCGCCGGTACCATATTACCGGGAACTACAGATGGCGTCACGATCCTCAGTAAATACTCCCTTTTCCCCCACCATCTACTTCAAATTATAACCAGGGCACGGAACCGGGTCCCTGTCCACCCCGTGACTCCCCATTTAAGTCATCTGAGTACCCCTAGCTCTTGCCACGTCACATACACTAGGATTAGTATGCCTTTAAACAATTTGCGAGAGCCCAAATTATGATGTGATGTGTTTGGAAGCTTCTGATAAGTTTGTTGGCAACATCTGAGTTACCGTATATACTCGTGTATAAGCCGACCCGTGTATAAGCCGACCCCCCTACTTTTGCCCCAAAAATCTGGAAAAACCTATTGACTCGTGTATAAGCCGAGGGTGGACCCCAGCACAGGTATACAGCCCCCAGCAGTGTGGTATACAGGCCCCCCCCAGTGGTATACAGGCCTCCCCAGTGGTAGTATACAGCAGCCCCAGTGGTAGTATACAGCAGCCCCAGTGGTAGTATATAGCAGCCCCAGTGGTAGTATATAGCAGCCCCAGTGGTAGTATACAGCAGCCCCAGTGGTAGTATACAGCAGCCCCAGTGGTAGTATATAGCAGCCCCAGTGGTAGTATACAGCAGCCCCAGTGGTAGTATATAGCAGCCCCAGTGGTAGTATACAGCAGCCCCAGTGGTAGTATACAGCAGCCCCAGTGGTAGTATACAGCAGCCCCAGTGGTAGTATACAGCAGCCCCAGTGGTAGTATAAGCAGCCCCAGTGGTAGTATATAGCAGCCCCAGTGGTAGTATACAGCAGCCCCAGTGGTAGTATACAGCAGCCCCAGTGGTAGTATAAGCAGCCCCAGTGGTAGTATATAGCAGCCCCAGTGGTAGTATACAGCAGCCCCAGTGGTAGTATATAGCAGCCCCAGTGGTAGTATACAGCAGCCCCAGTGGTAGTGTATAGCAGCCCCAGTGGTAGTATACAGCAGCCCCAGTGGTAGTATACAGCAGCCCCAGTGGTAGTAACCAGCAGCCCCAGTGGAGTATACAGCAGCCCCAGTGGAGATAAGCAGCCCCAGTGGTAGTAACTAGCAGCCCCAGTGGTGGTATACAGCGCCCCATGTGGTGTACTCAGCAGCCCCAGTGGTGTATACAGCAGCCCCATGTGGTAGTATATAGCAGCCCCGTAGTAGTATACAGCAGCCCCAGTTAGTATTCATCAGCCCCATCGGAGTCTATATACAGCCCCAGTGTAATCCATAGCAGCCCCGTGGTAGTATATAGCAGCCCCATGGAGTCGATACAGCAGCCCCATGGTAGTATATAGCAGCCCCAGCAGCCCCAGTGGTAGTATACAGCAGCCCCAGTGGTATACAGCAAGCCCCCAGGGGGTACCCAGCAGCCCCCAGGGGGTACCCAGCAGCCCCCTGGGCGTCCCCAACAGCCCCCTGGGGGTCCCCAGCAGCCCCCAAATGCTGGCACTCGCCCCCCCTTGCAAGGGCACCCCCCGCTTCTCTTACCATCCCGGTCTTCTGTTCAGCGCTGCTCCTCGGTGCTCCGTCCTTTCTGCTCCCGGCCTGCTACATCCGGGATCCCCGGCCGTCGCGCGATGACGTCATATGCCTGCGACGGCCGGAGATCCCGGATACAGCACCAGCACGGACGGACGGAGCAGCGAGGAGCACTGAGGAGCGGCGATGATCAGAAGACCGGGATGGTAATATAACCAGCGGGGGGGGCCCTTACAAGGGGGGGCGAGTGCCAGCATTTGGGGGCTATATGCACTGCTTCCCCCTGCCGCTGATTGACAGGGGGAAGCAGTGCATATTTAATGAGCGGCCCCACGTGACGGGGCCACTCATACAGCAGCCCCCCCGCCTCCTCCAGCCTCCAACAGCCCCCACCACAGCCACCACACCATGGGCCCCCGTATAGACCCGTGTATAAGCCGAGGGGGAGACTTTTCAGCCCAAATTTTGGGCTGAAAAACTCGGCTTATACACGAGTATATACGGTAATTAGAGACACACCCGTGGATGTATTTTAATGCACACCTGAAACACACTGCTTCTTTGTGTAGCTTTATGGGAAAGTCTAAAGAAATCAGCCAAGATAACAGGAAGAAAATTGTGAACTTGCACAAGTCTGATTCATCTTTGGGTGCAGTTTCCGAACACTTGAAGGTGCCTTGTTCATCTGTACAACAATTATACGTAAGTACAAACAAGATGGGAATGTCCAGCCATCATACCGCTCAGGAGTGAGACAGATTCTGTGTCCCAAAGATGAACGTACTTTGGTTCAGCATGCGCATATCAACCCAAGAACAAAAGCAAAACACTTTGTAAAGATGATGGCAGAAGCTGGCAAAATTGTGTTATTATCCACAGTGAAACAAATACTGAATTAAGGCTGGGGTCACACATAGAAGTCCGTTTTGGAAGTGATTTTCATCACCAATCCGTTTTTTTTTTGGGTGCTTTTTGAGCCTTCCTGCACCCCTGAACGTTTTTGGACTTAGTCATTTTTTCATTAAAAACGCATATGCGTTAACAAGCGACAGGTGCCTATATGTGCCATGCGTTAACGCATGTCGTTTCCCATAGGGCCCCATGTTAAAAAAACGCATGCGTTTTTTAACTGATGCCAAAAACGTTACTAGCAACGTTTTTGGCTCAAAAACGGACAGAGCAATGTTTTGAGGTCCAGAAAAAAACGGACAGGGTGTTTATTACATCCAATCCGTTTTTCTGTCAGTTTTTGGACAGAAATAAAAAATTACAAAAATGAAGCCAAAAACGGACCAGGGGCTTATGTGTGACCCCAGCCTAAAATGGGCTGAAAGGTCACTCTGACGGTAGGAAGTCATTACTCCAAAAAAGGTGTAAAAAAGCAGATTGATTTTTGCAAATGCACACAAGAACAAATACCTACATTTTTGAGACATGTCCTGTGGTCTGATAAAATTAAAATTGAGCTTTTGACAATAATGACCATCTTTACATTTGGAGGAAAAAGGGAGACGCTCGGAAGCCTAAGAACACCATCCCAACTGTGAAACACAGGGTGATAACATCATGTTGTGGGGTTGTTTTGCTGCAAGAGGGACAGGTGAACTTCACAAAATAGATGATATCATGAGTAGTGAAGATAATGTGGCAATACTGAAGCAACATCTCAAGACATCAGATAGGGAGTTAAAGCTTGGGTGGAAATGGGTCTTCCAAATGGACAATGACCCAAAGCATACTGCCAAACTTGTTACAGAGTGGCTTCAGGATAAAGTCAATGTTTTCATCCATTAAATAGGTGAATGGATTTCAAAAAAATCTTTGGAAAGGGTATTTTTGTAGGGCTAAATCCAGCTTTGATTTGTTTACATATACGAACACTATTTCGGTCTTAGTCAAATGTGCTTCATGCACTGTCCATAGTGGACATTACATTGTTTAAATTGACAAAGTGGGGAGGACTGAATGGCATATGAATATAATTATTTCAGCAGTAATATTACTAGGAAATAAAGTAAAAATTAAAATGCATAAACAAAATTAAAAAACAAATAAAAATTGGACACAAACAAAAAATAATAGTAAAAATATACAGGAATTAACAGACCTTTTTACAGGATGATGGGGTGAATTAGAGATTGTAAATGAAAAATAATAACATAATGAATTTCAAATGCAAGTGATTGATATGAAAATTTGTGTTAATGACGAATATATGGGAAAATACCATGATACTTAATGAAATAATAGTATAAAGAAGAAAAGTCAAAAAATTATAGATAGAAACAAATCACAAATAGTGATCATTAAATGGAGGTTTTTTTTTATAAAAGGAGTGAACAGGGTGATGTATATGAGGGAAAGGGATTAAGGTGTTATTGAATGAACACAGGAAGAAAAACCCATATAAGATACTTGGAAATGATATTGTATATTTTTGCTGAAGGGATATGGGGAGAAGAGTGTCATGAACACTTGATTCTTGGCTAGGGATGGGCGAGTCTACTCGCTAGGACTCGTTACTCGGCGAGTAGTAAGGGACTCGCAGAACTCGGTACTCTGCGAGTTTCCCAGCGATTACTCGCAAAGTAACGAGTCCAATGCAAGTAAATGGCAATCCTAGTTTTGTCAGAGTTTACTTTTTCTCACTCGCTAGACTGCTATATCACATCGCTATGTAGCTTGAATCTCCCCAAAGCAGTGAGTCTGAGCGAGTCTACGAATCCGAGTCCTGAATACTGTATTCGGGACTCGCGAATACAGAATCTGTTATGTTCCGACAAAGCTTCCGAGACAGCCTAGCGTGTTAGGTCAGAAAACTTGTGAAGATGGACAAGCATGTTAGCCAATCATATTCAGTAATGCCACAGCCATGTTGGTTGTGGCAGGACTATGATTGGCTTCTGTCCATCGTGATGCCTATGTCAAGTATGAGAGACGAGGCTGTATATAAACCTTGCCACCGCCATTTTGGGCACATTCCTGTGAAGATCTGAGCTAGAACAGGGTGAGGTAGATGCTGAGCAGATCATAGGGAGTGTCAGTCAGAGTAGGGAAACTAAAAAGATTCCTTATATTTAACCCAAACAGCTCTTGTGAGAGCTACCAGGAGGACAGAGGAGTACTGTGTAGAGGACTGTAGGCAGGCAGGCAGGCAGGCAGGGAGGAGCAGCCTTACAGTGCACACAGGACCGACCTCATAGCTTAGGCTTGCTTCACATTAGCGTTCCCCTCTGCAGTGTTCTGCGGAGGGGATCCGCAATGTGTGTGCAGCGATCGCCAGCTCCTATCTTTATAATGGGAGCGCACGGTGCTGCGCTTGACAGCGCATGACCGTGCGCACCCATTCACTCCTATATATGATCTGTATGCAGGCGGATGCAAGTGTGGCAAGTGCGGTTTTGGCACTTGCGGCAGGTGCGGCCGCGAAAAAAACTGCAGTCAGCGCAAATGCAGCCGGTATGCGGTAATCGTGGCAGATGTGGTTTTTTCACCGCATCTGCCGCGATTTCAAATAAACGCTAGTGTGAAAGTACCCTTAGCTGAGGTACTATTTCTTATTTTTTTGCACCTGATTGATTTTGGGTCATAATAACCCCTCAGCTTTATTTTCTCTGTGGCAGACCAGTGCGTTGCTGCTCTCCTACCTGCAAATAAGACAAACACATGCGAGTTTGGCCTCGGACACAGCAGCAAAAAACTGTTGCACGGGTTTCCAAAACGGCAATGCGAGCGCTTTCCGAGACATCTGCGATTTGTAAATCGCACATTACTCGCTATTATTCGCTTCCCCATTCATTAACATTGGACTCGCTAGACTCGCAACGAGTAGCGACTCCCGGGCTCTGACTCGCTAGAGTCAAGCGATTCCGAGTAATTTAGGACTCGCCCATCACTATTCTTGGCATAAGAATTAATAACTGTTGTTTTAGTTATGTTTGGCTATTGTGACAGCCTTATATAAGAATATGACAATTCACGTCCACCCTTAAATCTAATTGTTTAGTAATATATATACAATGTTATGTAAAAAAAGTTTTGTTCATGTATGACGTGATTATAGTAGCTAGGCAATAGATTTAACAAACATCCTTTAAGGATACACCAATCCTCCACACCTACTTTTCACTTTTTCTTTTTTACTTTCTTTTTTCCTGATAATGATCTGAGAAAATGTCTCAACAATATTCTATTATAATGTTCACTCCTATTACAACATTCACTCCTGTTACAAAGGGTTAACTGTTCACTTGATGGTAATGTGTAATTATTCCAAGTATGTGGGTTTCTTTATAAAAGGATCGTTTTTGTATTGTTGTATGTACCGATGAGTAAAGAACTTTACGGACATGTGGCACTGGAGTATCTTTACTTGAAATGTTTCAAAGTAAAGATACTCCAGAGCCACATGTCCGTAAAGTTCAGGATTCCTTTATTAATAGTAAAGATACTCCAGTGCCACATGTTCGTAAAGTTCAGGATTAATTTAAGGTAAAAACATAAGCATCCCAACACCGAAGGGTCTGACCGGACGCGTTTCGGAAACAAGTTCTTGGCCATTACAAAGCCCTGATCTCTATCCTATTGAAAATTTATGGGCAAAGCTGAAAAGGCAAGCGCGAGCAAAGCGACCTACAAACATAGCTCAGTTACTCCAGTTCTGACAGTAGGAATGGGCCCAAATTCCTAATAACTATTGTGAGAAGGTTGTGGAAGGATATCCAAAATGTTTGACCCAATTGATACAGTTTAAGGGCAATGGTACCAAATCTAATGAAATGTATGTAAACTTATGACTTTGCAGAAAGTAATAAAAATGCTTTAAAACATTCTCTCCCTCTCATAATTCTGGCATTTTGCAAATTTTATTAATTATGGTAATCCCAATTGACTTAAAATGGGAAAGATTTATTCTGATGTCATGTCAGATAGAGAGAAAAACATGCACATGTGTCTTTTTATATAGTGAATGTAAACTTCTGGTTTTAACTGTATGTGTGTTTGAGACTTATTATAGTCTGTGCTACAGTAAAGTTTTTTTCACTTCACTCCTTGTGTGCTGCTGGACTGTTTCTGCAAAGAGGTGCTTTAATTCTCCACTACAGGACAGGAATCATCACCTCTGCTGCTAATGAAATTAGCATCTGTGAAATGCTAAGGAAATCCTGAAAACTTGCACTATTTTTAAACATTGAGGACTGTAGTTGACCACCCCTGCCATAGATGTCTCTGTGGAAGTAGCCAGGGGGCAAGAGGAATTCTCAAGCCTTTTCACCACAACTGCGGCTCTCCTTGGAGGCTTTTAGGCCCTGTGCCCACGGTGCATTATTTGATGCTTTTTTTTACAGTTTTTTTTATCCTTCCACATGTGGTTAAGATTTATTTTTTCTGCCCCAAAACCTGCACCAAATCTGCAAGGTAAAAGAAACTTGTTCATAAAGCACTTCTGAACTCTCATAGACTTTGTTAGTTTCAAGCTAGACATGCAGATTCTCAAAATCTACTCCAAAAGAAGAATAAAACAACATACCATTGGCACAGGGCCTTACAACAATATAGAGGAGTTATGTTCCCAGAAAGCATCACCCATATGCTTTGAGGGGAGGCACGCAGGCTCTAGTGAGAGTGTGACAAGCAGTGCCATCATAAATATTATGTTATCCCACAAGTTTGAACTGCACTTCACTTCCTGACATTATGAGCGCTGATGCCAAACAGGGCTGCCACTAGGAATTTCGGGGCCCCTTACTGCCAAAATTTTGGGGCCCCCCTGAGACTCCGCCCAGCCGCCACCCATGTTCCGCCTCCACTTATGCTCCCCCTCCACCCAAACATATATTATATTTATAGTGAAAAATTGGAACCGCACCAAAAATTACCTCAATTTATATGCAAATTTTCCCAACCAGCAATCCAGATGGTTCCTTACAATCGGGTAAAAAAAGGAAAAACAGCACAAAAAAATTGAAAAAGTGGACTTCATTGCCCAATGCGTGGCCATGCCATTGGGCAATGAAGTCCACTTTTTTCTATATTTTTGTGCTGTTTTTCCTTTTTTTTTTTACACTCTCTCTCTCTATTATATATTACACACACATACACTTGAGGCTGCTGTGGGCTGAATACACAATAGCTGTATATACAATAGAGAATACACAATAGAGATGGCTGTAGTCCATATAGACAATGGAGATGGCGGCGGGCCGTATAGGCAATGCAGACGGCTGCGGGCTATACACACAAGAGAGAATATGCAATAGAGACTGTTGCTGCCCGTATACATCATGGAGATGGCTGCAGGACCTGTGCACATTGGAGACTGCTGGGAGACATATGCACATTAGAAACTGCTGCCGGTTGTATGCACATTAGTGACTGCTGCAGGACGTATACACAGAGACTGCTGGCCGTATGCAGAAACTGCCGCCTGTACATCTTGTATACACAGACAGCACTCTACTTTATATACAGGTAAACACTATATACATATAGTATATAGATACACAAATACAGCATCCAGTGTGGACCTGTATATATAGTGCTGTTTAGAGAGACAGAGACACAGACAGAGACACAGAGTGAGAGACAGACAGAGACAAGCAGAGAGACAGACAGGAAGACAGACAAAAGACAGAGAGACAGACACAGAGAGACAGACACAGAGAGACAGACACAGAGAGAGACAGACACAGACAGAGAGACACAGACAGACAGACACAGACAGACAGAGTCACAGACACAGAGACACAGACACGACACAGAGACACAGACACAGAGACACAGACACGACACAGAGACAAGACAAGACACAGACACAGAACACAGACACAGAACACAGACACAGAGACACAGAGACAACAGAGACAGAGACACAAACACAGAGACACAAACACAGAGACAAACACAGACAGACAGAGACAGACAAAAATAAAAATAGAGAGGCGCAACTTGAAAATGACCTGGTGGTCTAGTGGGGGGTTTGCCTCTCAGCTATTCCGGTTGTGCACCCTAGCTCAACATTGGTATTCGCATGGCGGTAGAGGACCCGTGGGCTGCTGCGAGACCGCTCCTAGGCGTCTTCCTTCTTGGTGTGGTCATGTGCGAGATCCCGATCACCTGACGTCCGCGTCAACGGAACTTCATCATGTAAATTCCTTAAAGGCTGTTGAGAGCTCTTTGATAGCTCCAATCCGCTCCGGCTACAATTCCAGGGATGAGAACAATGAAATTATAGATACATAAACTGAGTGGTCATATTAGGAGCACTAGGTAGCAAGGAGCTCTCACAGGGAATTATCTTACAGACCTGTTTATTATCATTATTATTATTATTATTATTATTATTATTATTATGATTTTCCACTACGTGTTTATTTCCCACCTGATGAAGACAACAGGCTGTTGTTGAAACGTGTAGTGGAAAATCATAATAATAATAAACAGGTCTGTAATTCCATTTGAGAGTTCCTTGCTACTAAGGGCTCCTAGTTCATGTATTTTTAAAGACAGAGACAGAGAGAGACACAGTCAAAGAGAGAGAGAGAGAGAGACAAGACAGTCAGAGAGAGACAGACACCGTCAGTCAGAGAGATCAGTCAGAGAGACAGACACCGTCAGTCAGAGAGAGAGACAGACACCGTCAGTCAGAGAGAGAGACAGACACCGTCAGTCAGAGAGAGAGACAGACACAGTCAGTCAGAGAGAGAGAGAGAGACACCGTCAGTCAGAGATAGAGAGACAGACACCGTCAGTCAGAGAGAGAGACACAGACAGAGAGACAGTCAGAGAGACACAGAGAGAGAGAGACAGTCGAGAGAGAGAGAGAGAGACCCACACTCAGTTAGAGAGAGACACAGTCAGTCAGAGAGAGAGACACCATCAGTCAGAGAGAGAAACAGACACCATCAGTTAGAGAGAGAGACACAGACATCATCAGTCAGAGAGACAGCCAGTCAGAGAGAGAGACACATCGTCAGTCAGAGAGAGACAGAGAGAGAGACACAGTCAGTCAGAGACAGACACAGTCAGTCATAGAGAGAGACAGTCAGTCATAGAGAGAGACAGTCAGTCAGAGAGAGAGAGACAGACACCATCATTCAGGGAGAGAGACAGACACCGTCAGTCAGATAGAGAGACAGACACCGTCAGAGAGAGACAGACACCGTCAGTCAGAGAGAGAGAGAGACAGACACCGTCAGTCAGAGAGAGAGAGACAGACACCGTCAGTCAGAGCGAGAGAGACAGACACCGTCAGTCAGAGAGAGGGAGACAGACACCGTCAGTCAGAGAGAGAGAGACAGACACTGTCAGTCAGAGAGAGAGACAGACACCGTCAGTCAGAGAGAGAGACACAGACAGAGAGACAGTCAGAGAGACACAGTCAGTCAGAGAGAGAAACACCATCAGTCAGAGAGAGAAACAGACACCATCAGTCAGAGAGAGAGACAGACACCAAAAGTCAGAGAGACAGCCAGTCAGAGAGAGAGACACACCGTCAGTCAGAGAGAGACAGAGAGAGAGAGAGACACAGTCAGAGAGAGACACAGTCAGTCAGAGAGAGAGAGACAGTCAGTCAGAGAGAGAGACAGACACCATCAGTCAGAGAGACAGCCAGTCAGAGAGAGAGACACACCGTCAGTCAGAGAGAGACAGAGAGAGACACAGTCAGTCAGAGAGAGAGACACAGTCAGTCAGAGAGAGACACAGTCAGTCAGAGAGAGAGACAGTCAGTCAGAGAGAGAGAGACAGACACAGTCAGTCAGTAAGACAGACACCGTCAGTCAGAGAGACAGTCAGAGAGAGAGACAGTCAGTAAGAGAGAGAGACAGACACCATTAGTCAGAGAGAGAGACAGACACCAACCATCAGTCAGAGAGATAATCAGTCAGAGAGGCAGCCAGTCAGAGAGAGAGACAGCCAGACAGAGAGACAGCCAGACAGAGAGAGTGAGACAGCCAGTCAGAGAGAGAGAGAGCCAGTCAGAGAAAGAAATCCAGTCAGAGAGAAAGAAAGACACCATCAGTCAGAGAGACATTCAGAGAGAGACAGTCAGTCAGAGAAAGAGAGACACAGACACCATCAGAGAGAGACAGTCAGTCAGAGAGCGAGACAGTCAGTCAGAGAGAGACAGTCAGAGAGAGAGAGAGAAAGACCGCCATTCAGAGAAAGAAAGAGACAGTCAGTCAGAGAGAGAAAGACAGTCAGAGAGAAGACAGTCAGTCAGAGAGAAAGAGACAGTCAGAGAGACACACAGTCAGAAAGACAGATAAGACAGTCAAAGAGCAAGAGAAAGACAGAGAGTCAGAGAGATAGACAAAGGAGTATACTCACCACCAGCAGCAGGTCCGTGACTTCAGTGGAGTCTTCTTGCATCCTGCCAGTGGCTGTGCCGCACCTGCTGAAGAGGTGAGGAGTTCAGGGCCAGCCCAGGCCGGGACTGGGCCCCTGCTTCCTGCTGCAATGGCTGCTGCCTGCTGTGATGATCATCATGACAGTGCAGCTGCTCAATGCTTTGCCGCGCCGCTCTGGCAAAGAGCAGAGGCAGAGCAGCAGAGAGCAGCACAGCACAGTCACTCAGTCACATACTGATCTTGTCTCAGCCTGGCCTCGCCCCTGGTGACGACGACGAGCGTACGAACTACTGTGCTGGCCAAAGGGGGCGGGTCTCCTTGCTCCAAATGGCCCCGCCCACAGCCAGCGCGCCCGGGCCCCCCCTGCTGTTTGTATGGCCACGCCCCCTCCACTGTTCACCGGGCCCTTACAGCTGTATGGTCTATAAGGCCCTATTGGCGGCCCTGATGCCAAAGAGGTTATTTTAGGTCACAAAGTGAGATTTCCTGCTGTATTATACCTGCTGTTTAGCCTGGGACTATGTCAGGGAAGTCTTGAGGATGTCTGAGGATCATGATTGGGCCTGGAAGCATGGTGACAGTGGCGCTGAAGCTTGCTAAGTAAAAGGGTAGGAAGATAATGTCTGTGCCAAAACAGAGAGGCATTAAAATAGTTTGACCTGTGTTTGGCAGCTTTTGTGCTCTTTTGAAGATGTTTTCTAGGCCCTTGATTTTTGTCTCCAATTAATTTGAATATGGTTTGGAGGTTCAGTGAACTGTTCACCAATCTATTCTGTGAACACATGCCCATTTGGTGAATCAAATTGAATCCGAACTTCAAAAGGTTCGCTCATCTCTAATTCTGATCATATATATTCAGATTCCAGAAAAAAGAAGGACTGCAGCTGCCCTGACAATGCTGGTTTATTAAGGTGTGCCTCAGTGAGTGTGGTATATGCCTTCCAGAGCCATGCCAGAAATACATATAATAACCGCCACCCAGTCACTGACAGCGCCCTTGAATAACACAAGCACTAGTTGCTACTATTAGTGATGAGCGAGCATGCTCACCACTACTCGGTACTCGCACGAGTATCATGGTACTCGGGATGCTTGGCGAGCACTGAGTAATGGCGCGATAGTCGTGCTTATGCTCGGTCCACCTCCCTGCATGTCGGCACTCTTTACAGAGCCAGCCCACATGTAGTCATTGGCTACCAGACATATAATGCCCCAGCTATGTTGGTTGTGGCATTACAGTGCTTGGTTGGCAAAACAGCGCCATCAGTTCTTTATAAGACCTGATCGCGCTGTGCTCGTTACTCTGCGCCATAGACAGTCAGTGTAGGGAGAGCTACTGCTGATTCAGGAACAGATTTCGTGCCTTTAAACTAGTGTTAATGCAAGGCTGTGCTAATCTAAGACAAACAATAATCCTTCTGAGGACTAATTAGCTGTATACAAGCAGGCAGGGAGGCAGGGTATATAGGAAAGTTAGGTGTGCCAGTATACCAGCCACCATCACATCTGTGGCTGGTGTGCTGGCTTTGAATCTCCTCTATCCATCCCAAAACAGTCCTTGTAAGGATTAATTTAAATCTCTATAGGCACAAGGGGGTATATAGCTCCATTTTCTACACATCACAAGACACTGTCTACCTGTACGCAGTATTTGTAGCAGGTGTGTAGCCTATAATATCTAAGTTTTCATCTCTCCATTCCAAAACAGTCGTATTAAGGATTAATTTAAATCTGTATAGTCAGGAGGCGTAATATAGGCCAATTATCTATACCTCACAAGACACTGTCTACCTCTACGCAGCATTTGTAGCAGGTGTGTAGCCTGTAATATCTAATTTCATCAATGCATCTAAAAAACATTCTTTGGAATCTTCAGTTAGTTGTATAAAGGAAGTGTATATAGCTCACCATTCAAAATGTGCAAAGCCGGTGGCAAGGGACCAGGAAGTGGACGTGGTGGTGGTGCATGCAGAGGCCGAGGCCGTGGGCAAGCTCAAATTGGGCCACAAGAAACGCCAACATCATCTCGCTCGACCTTCCTGTCCCAATTTCTAGGGCACTGCAGCAATACACCCTTTTTAAATCAAGAGCAGTGTCAACAGGTTGTTAGTTGGATAGCAGATAATGCTTCCAGTCAGTTAGGCCCCACCACAAAAACTCTGTCTTCCACACGGTCAAGTGTCAGTAGGCATGAGACTGGACCGCATATTTGTCACCCTGATCCTCCTTCCTCCCACCATGCCGAGTGTGATCCCACACTTCGACACTCTGAAGAGCTGTTCAGTATGCCCTTCATGGATTCGGGCCTCTCGCCCACTCCCCTTGAACTGGGGCCTGAGAGATTGTATGTAGCGATGCCCAAATATTTGAGCAGCCATGGACGCATGAAGGCAACGATGAGAATGTGTCAATACAAGAGGTGGACGATGATGTGACACAATTGCCAGACAGTCAGGAGGAGGATCAGGGTGCGAAGTGGAAGATGATGTTGTGGATGATCCAGTAACTGGCCCAACCTGGCAGGAGGACATGCAGAGCGAGAACAGCTGTGAACAGGAGGAGGGAGGCGTAGCATCACAACAGGCCGGAGGAAACAGAGTGGTGTCCGCAGGCCAGAGGCGGGCAACTGTTCCTCGTAACAGCAACACGAGGCAAGTTGCCAAGTGCAACAGGTAGGTCTTCCCGAGTCTGGCAGTTTTTTAGGAAGTCTGCAGAGAATTCAAAAAAGGCTATTTGCAACACCTGCCATGCCAGCATCAGCAGGGGTAGCAAAAGTAGCAGCCTGACCACCACCAGCATGGTCAGGCACATGGCAGCAAAGCACCCGACTTTGTGGGATGTACCATAGGGTCCAGGAGCAGTGTCTGCAGGTGACACCACTGCTTCTTCCACTGTTGTGCGTGCAAGCCAATCCCCTGTCCATAGTGCATGTGAAGATGCCTCCTGCCGTGCACCTGTCGTTGCACAATCAGAAATGCCACCATGATCAACCAAATCCTTGTCACAGTGCAGCGTTCAGATATCAATGCCCCAATCATTGGACACAAGCGCAAATACACTGCCAACGCCCCACATGCCACACTCCTAAATGCGCACATTTCACGACTGCTTGCACTGGAAATGTTGCCTTTTAGGCTAGTGGAGACGGGAGCATTCTGCAACTTGATGGCTGAGGCTGTCCCTTGTTACTCGGTCCCCAGCCACCACTATTTCTCCTGGTGTGCCATCCCCGGATTACACGCTTGTGTCCCAAAACATTAGCCATGCCTTTAACAACGTTATTTCCGGCAAATTCCACCTAACCACGGACACGTGGACAAGTGCTTGTGGGCAGGGACGCTACATCTCGCTGACGGCACACTGGGTTAATATAGTGGAAGCCGGGACCCAGTCGGACCTTGGGACGGAACACGTCCTCCCGATGCCAAGGATTGTGGGCCCTAACTCAGTCAGGGTTGCCCCCACAGTCTACAGCTCCGGAACGTCATCCTCCTCAGCCTCCTCCTCTTCAGCCTCCACAACAGTCCCAAGCTGGAAGGTCTACAGCACTGCCACGGCCAAGCGGCAACAGGCTGTCCTGAATCTAATATGCATAGGTGACAAACCCCACAATGCTGATGAGTTGTGGACAGCTCTGAAAGAGCAGGCAGATCATTGGCTCACACCGCTGAACCTAGAGACAGGCATGGTCATGTGTGACATTGGCCGGAACCTGGTGGTGGCTCTGAGGCGAGGAGAGCTCACACATGTGCCATGCTTAGCCCATGTGCTCAACCTGGTGGTTCAGTGGTTTCTTAAATCCAATCCAGAGCTGCCGGATCTCCTCGTCAAAATACGCCACTTGTGTGCCCATTTTAGAATGTCACCTACTGCTTCAGCCGCCCTTGCCGGCTTTCAGCGGCATTTGCAGCTTCCGGATCACAGACTGGTGTGTGATGTCCCCACGCATTGGAATTCCACCCTGCAGATGTTGGTCAATATTTGTGAGCAGAAGAGGACAGTTGGTGACTAGCAGCATCAACTAGGCCATCGGTATTCGGTTCAAACTCCACACATAAGACCTCTGGAGCGGACATGGATGTCTGACATATGTACAGTACTCCAAAATTTTGAGGACTCCACCAAGATGGTGAGCAGCGACGACACCATCATTAGCATCACCATCCCGCTTTTCTGTATTCTAAAATGCTCTCTGCTCAAAATCAAAGATGATGCATTGCAGGTGGAGCACGATGAGATGGAGCAAGGAACCATAGTGGGTGATTACACATAGCCCAGCCTCATCTCATCCCAACGTGCATTGGAGAACAATGACGAGGAGGAGGATGAGGAAGAGGAGTTAGAAGAAGAGGAGCTAGTTTCATGCAGAATTGACGGTACTACCTGCACAACCGTCATACTGTTGGTCCAGCATGGATGGCCAGAGGACAGGGACAAGGAGGAGGATGAGGCTAGAATGGTCTGTTATCCTGTTGTTGATGACCCTGAAGTCTTGCCTGTTACCAGTCAGGCGCGCATGGCTGACTTTATGTTACGCTGCCTGTCCAGTGACTCTCGCGTTATCAACATCTTGGCGGACATTCATTACTGGTTGGTGACACTTTTAGACCTACGCTACAAGGAGAACTTTATTTCTCTTATTCCACCAGCGGAGAGGTCTACAAAAATGCTGCAGTACCAGAAGGCCCTTGTTGGGGAATTAGTCAAAACATTCCCTTCGGGAAACACTGGCGGCAGGGGTCACTGTTTGGTGGCCAACCAAGGCGTCCGGGAGAGAGAGCCACAACTCCAATCCAGCAGAGGTAGAGGAACACTCTCAGAGATATGGGAGAGTTTTCTCAACTCCTCTGATAGCACAGGCCCTGAGGCGCGGGGTACTCTCACAAGGACTACAACGTTTCTAAAGATGGTGAAGGAGTATCTCGGCGACCGTACAAAAGTGCTCTGGGATTCCTCTCTGCCTTATAATTTTTGGGTATCGAAGCTGGACACGTGGCATGAATTGGCTCTCTACGCCTTGGAAGTCCTGACCTGCCCTGCCGCTAGCGTTTTGTCAGAGCGGGTTTTTAGTGCCGTCGGTGAAATCATTACTGATAAACGCACCCGCCTGTCATCTGAAAATGCTGACAGGCTGACTCTTATCAAGATGAACAAGGGTTGGATTGGGCCTGACTTCAGCACACCACCAAATGATATCAGCGTAATGTAAAGTTGAAGCCATTGTATTTATTGGGGATGTATATTCCACGCCCCTCCTCACACCCACACATGGGTACACACTTCCTGATTTGGGCAATTTGCTGTACTCCTCCTTCTCATAATCCACCACCACAATATCATCAGGGCGACCGTGGTCCATGATGCCATGAAAATATATTTTATTTACATGTTGTTTATGATGCCCCTAACTATTAAAAAAGTTAGACAGTAGGTTCATGTATACCCCACCCAGGGGTAAATGTTTAAGTCCATACTTAGTGCATGGGCATTACATGTATGGGAAACCCGCTCCTTTGTAGTGAAAACAATATTTAAGAGGCTTCTCCACGTCTCTTCCCAGGGGCATCAGAGTGCCTCCCAATTTTCGGCAGCCCTGCCTAGGGCATACTATAAAATACACACTTCCTAATAAGGAGAACCATATTTAAAGAGGCCTTATCCACGTCTCTTCCCAGGGCTTCAGAGTGCCTCCCAATTTTGCAGCCCTGCCTAGGGCAATACCAGAAAAGATCCACTTTCTATTAATGGGCACATTATTTAAAGAGCCCTCATCCACGTCTCTTCCCAGGGGCATCAGAGTGTCACACATTTTTTTTTTTAAATCTTTCATGTAATCCAAAAAACTATCATACAGCAACACTGTCTCACAAATGAGTATGAGCCCTTAACATTTTCCCCAGGAAAATGCATTTTGGTTTCATTTTTGGACGTTTTATTGTGAGTCCGTAAAAGTGGCGTAATACTCTGACAACATTGTTCACAGCAGTGACCTGGGAGTCCAAAATGCTGAAAAGGGTCTTCCCCATACTGTTCCCATGTCATTTGAGCACTGTTGTAATACTTTTGTGACACTTTCAGGGTTTATCCAGGCTGCCGCGGGTCATGCCGGAAAAATGCTTGGGTCTCCCATAGGATAACATTGGGCTCAGTGCTCGGGTTCGACCAGAACATCGAGCACCCAAGCATTTTAGTGCTCGCTCATCAATAGCTATCATGATTTTCCTATTTCATATAAGTCTGGTCCGTGAACAGGCTTATAGCAGGTCTGAAACCAACTCAGGTAGCGTATAATGTTACATGAGCAAACCAACGTGGGGGTTCGTGATCAAGAATAAGAGCAACTCAAGATTAAATTTATGGAGGGCTGTGGCCTGCAAGCAAGCATGGAGGCTGCATAGTTGAAGAGCTCCTGCAGTCTGGTACCTAAAGCGGCTTAAATTGGCTCTCACAGGCATCCTAGTCCCTCCAGCTACTCACCAGCAGCTCTCCAATCCTCCTGGGCATATGATGACTCATGGCTGTCCACAGAAAAGGATGCCTGCTGAGATTGCCCGACTTCTTTGCCATGGGAAAGCCAGCCAAAACAGCAGGTAACATGGCGTCTGTGTCCTCTACGAGATCCTCGCGCTCCTCGAGGGGCTTGGGGAGAGGTGCAGGCATGTAGGGAGACCAAGACTAACAGCACCACACTGCCCCACTAACCAACAGATTTCTTATCCTAGTTTGCTACGTAAATGGTGAGCTACACACATTGGTGGTAATATATGCTCCTAATGAGGCACAGTGTTCCTTTGTATGTAAAGTTTTCCAGAAAATGACTGAATTCGCTCAGGAAGGGAAAATAATATGTTGGGACTTTAATATTCCTATAGCTAGAGAGATAGATTGTTCCAAAAAAACTATCCGGTTTCGGGGGGAGTTGAAGTCTTGGTAAATGAATATCATTCTTCATGACTTTTGGAGGTACTCTCATGCTCCTGAAAAATACTATACGTTCTACTCCTTCCGGCACCAGACCTACAGTAGGATAGACTATTTTCTGGTTTATGGTGTAGTTTTAGGTAGATGTATGTCAGCAGATATTGACCTGATTTTGTGGTCAGATCATGATCCTGTGTCATTGAGGCTGGCTTTGCACCATCAAGCCAACCCCTCCTCCAGATGGAAATTGAACATGTCTTTATTGGTACAGGAGCAAGTGATAAAGAAGGAAGAGCTTACACATTATTTTCAAGTGAATGACAATGGGGAGGTCATGGACGAGTCCCTGTAGTCTCCTCATAAGGTGGTGCTAAGGGGTATTCTTTTGCAACAGGCCTCTTATCTGAAACGTAAAAGGGAAGCTAGCAGGAATGAACTTCTGTCTCGTCTCCAGAGGTTAGAATCTTTAAACAAATCATCTCCTACTCCACCTCTCTCTGACAAACTATATAATATCAGATTTAAACTCAGGGAAAACTTTCTGTCTGAGTATGAATATAGCCTCAAAAAATCAAAAACAAATTCTATGCAACAGGAGATAGGGACGGTGCGTTATTACCTCGCAGAGCTAAAAATAGAGAATGTGCCAGAATAGACTATCTGGTGGACCACCAGGGAAATTGCATCAGGAATCTATTAGAGATAGTAAATATGTTTGCTAGGTATTAAACCTGACTATAATTTAGAGAAAGACTCCAACACTCCTCAGCCCTCTCAAGTAGATATTGATCAGTACCTGCAGTCTGTTAATTTACCCAAGATATCACAGACACAGTTGAATCTCCTCAATGCACCTTTCACTGAGGGATGACCGGATGAGTTACCAAACGAGTACTACTGCCAATTTCATTAGATTTTGACTCCTTCCTTCTATGTTTATATAACTTATGACAGAATACAGAATCAGTATCTATTTCTAATTTTGAGGCCACTATTACTACTTCGCCTAAGCCAAGGAAACCTCCAACATGTCCTAGTAACTTTAGGCCCATTGCGCTTCTGAATTGCGATGTCAAGATTTTTTCAAAAATTTTGGCACCTAGATTACACCATGTGATCCCCTCCTTGGTTTGATCAGACCAAGTTGGTTTTGTGGCAGGCCGGGAGATTAAGGACAGAATGTGCAGGATGATTGACCTTATTAGGGTGACTGAGTTGAGTGGCCTCCCCAGTGTATTCCTGTCCTTAGATTCTGAAAAAGCATTTAACATGGTGCACTGGAGATATCTCTAGATTGTACTAAAGAGGTTTGGACTGATAGGCCCAATTTTTCAGCAATCTGTGTTATGTATTCGAACCCTGCAGCTAAAGTTGTATCATCAGGTTTTCTCTCAGACTCTTTTCGGATAACCGTGATACCATTTGTTGGTGTGGTTCCTAGCGCAAATATACCACCTTTTTGGTATTCAATTCTTAGCTGTCAACAATCAGTCAGAACACCTTTTAGCAGCAGCACATTAGGCTAATAAGCCTAAAGGGGGTGTCACACGCGTCAATATCGCCTGCACGATATCGGCTGCACGTGACGTTGCAGCGATATTGACGCGTGTGACATACTGCATCAACCAGCGATAAATCGCTGGTTGATGATCGCCAGGTTTCAGAACCAGCTCTGAAACCTGGCGATTGTCGCCCGGTGGACACGCAGCATCGCTGCGTGTGACACCGGGACTAGCGATATTCCAGCTCCCAGCGCCTGTCACAAGCGCTGGGAGCTGGTCTCCAAGGTACACTGCGGGTAACTAGGCAGCGCGCGCTGCCTAGATACCCGACTGTGTACCTTAGTTACCAGCCTCCTCCGCTCACCGGGTGAGCGGAGGAGGCTGGTAACTGAGGTACACGTCGGGTATCTAGGCAGCGCGTGCTGCCTAGATACCCGCAGTGTACCTTGGAGACCAGGCTGCTCCCGCTTCCAGCAGGCTGGCAGCGGGAGCAGGACATCGTGGAAACGATATTTAAATCGTTTCCATGATGTCACTGGTCAATTGATCGCTGGTGAGTCTGTCTGTGTGACAGCTCACCAGCAATCAGCCGTCAATGTCGTCAGCGATCAGATCGCTGACGACATTGACGCGTGTGACACCCCCTTAAGTGAATACTCCTTTAAGGCAAGCTCCAGTAATAGGTTGAATATAATCTTTTCAGATAAGCAATGGCACCTGTCAGGGCTGCCCCTTGTCACCCATTATCTTTGCTTTATGTATGCAGCCTTTAGTGGAGAGAAAGTGAGAACCTCTCTGACTATAGCAGGCACTAAAGTTGGGCCAGAAACTCATAAAATTGGATTGTATGCGGATGACATCATTATTTCCTGTACCGATGAATAATCCTCTTTTCAGGCCGTTGTCTCCACATTAGAAGAGCTTGCTAAAATATCACACTACAAACTCAATGCTGCAAAATCTTTGGTCTTTCCCATTTTGGTTTCATCCATGACTCAAAGATCACTGGAATGCATTTATCCCTTTAAATGGGTTGTCACTGGGATTCCGTATTTAGGTATAATTCTTACATACTCTAAACAGCTGGTGGAAAGAAACTTCTCTAAACTAATACTGGAGGTTAAGTGGGACTTAGATGATCTTTGTTTCATTTCTGCCTCTAGGATAATAGCAATAGCTATCTGCCTCTAGGATAGCTAGAATCAACATCTATAAGATGTTAGTACTCCCTAAGGTCTTGTGTTATTTTACACTGTGTGCAGAATTATTAGGCAAATGAGTATTTTGATCAATGATACTTTTTATACATGTTGTCCTACTCCAAGCCGTATAGGCTTGAGAGCCAACGACCAATTAAGTAAATCAGGTGATGGGCTACTCTGTAATGAGGAGGGGTGTGGTGTAATGACATCAACACCCTATATAAGGTGTGCTTAATTATTAGGCAAATGCATTTCCTAAATCCAAAATTATGAGATGTCTTACAGAGGGATGCAGCAGTCTTGACATTGCCAAACTTTTGAAGCGTGATCACTGAACAATCATGGGTTTCATGGCAAATAGCCAACAGCTTTGATATTTATGAGTCTTTGGGGTTGATTAAGAACATAGTTGTTGATCAATAATAAAAATAATCCTCTAAAATACAACTTGCCTAATAATTCTGCACACAGTGTAGATGTATTACCATTCAGGTTCCCATTAGGATTATAAAAAATAAACAGATGCAGGAGGAAGTTAGGGCACCAAAGCCAGCCGCTTCATGGGCGGATAAAGTTTATGGAGCGATCAGAAGTTAACAGGAGGTGCCTGTCTCAAAAGCACGACATAAATCCAATCTTTAAATAAAGCGGAGACGGCACTCACCCGTGTGTTGTTCGGTGTTTATTCAGGGAACTTTGACATTCGGTGCAGGGAGGGAGGAGGGGGGCCGAGATGACGACGGCACCGTTTCGCGCTTATGCGCTTCCACGGGTCACAGGCCTGCACCGAATGCCAAAGTTCCCTGAATAAATACCGAACAACACACGGGTGAGTGCCGTCTCCGCTTTATTTAAAGATCCCATTAGGATTATATTGACTCTCCAAAAAATGGCAAATAATTTTATTTGGGCATATAAAAGACCAAGGGTAGCCAGTAAGTTACTTTACTATTCTTACGACCATGGGGGTATGGGTGCACCTAACTTACTGGCATATCATAGAGGCAGTTTTAGTGGGGATAAGAGATTGATGGATAATGGATAACGCACATAAATGGTTACAGATTGAATCATTTTACTCCAAACGGAGCTCGACCCACCTCACGTTAGAAACAGAGGCTATACACAAAGGCACTTATACTCCGTGTCTACCTATCATGTTAACCACCTTAGTACATTGGAGGAATTTTTCCCAGAGTCTTTAAGAATCCCGTTGCGGACATTAATTTAAAGTCTCTAAAACTGCATATTCCCTATATTAATTTGCAAAACTGGTCCACGGCTGGAGGTAAAACTCTACATGATGTTATGGAGGGATCTTTAGTTATTCCATTTGACCAACTATGGTTAAAATTTCCAGGTGTTAGACGCCTTTTCTATCAGTATTTACAACTTAGACACCTAATTCAGACTTCCCCAGAATGCTCTTCTTTAACACTCCTATGGATTATAAAACCACGGGATTTATTCTGAGACCTGAGTCCGGTCCTAAAGGGATGTCGATTCTTTACAGTGCTTTTAATAACCCGAAAGCAGATGATTAATTACCATATATGTCCTGGTAGGAGGAGGAACTGGGTGTTACTTTGTAACCGGAGACTTGGAGGGAATGTTTAGGAGAGTTGCAAAGAGTGTCATCCTGTATTAATCACCTTGAACAGCTCAAAAAAGTGCATTTACTATGGTATCTTTGTCCTTTACAATTAGCTTATTATGGAACCAATCAACCCGCAGAGAGGATGTGGAGGTCGGGGAACACCTAGCGATATGTGGTGGTTGTGTCCTTTGGTAATTGACTTCTGGGACGCTATTGGTGATCTTATACTGGCTGCAGATAGTCCTGGAACCCACACTGGATGTTTTACATATTGAGGTGTATTGGAATCCCACCAGACCTCAGAGGGACGTGTCTCACATCTTGATTGCAGCCAGGCTCGCCCTTGCATCTAAATAGTGGGGGTTGGTTGTGCCTTCCATCCAGGAGGTAATAGAGAAAATAAATATACATTGCCAATATGAAAGAGCTCTGATGCACTCAAGCTCGGCCAAAATAAGGTTAGATGTATTTGGGAGCCGTGGTTATTTTGCCAGTCATCCAGTCCTCTGCATTAGTGGGGATGGGTGAGCGCTGGGTGTATCGATTCAGATAAACCTATATGACTTTTCTCACTGTACTCCCTGTTCTGGTTTACCCACCATAAGAAATGCAGGGGTCTGATACATTTGGTTTCTGGCGGTGAGGTGAATGTGAATTGCTTTTTGACGGAGATGCTAATGTACCTGCTATTTTTGTAATTTTGTATTTGATATGTACAAGTACCAAAGTAATTTATCATTGTGAGTTTTATGTTTCTTTTGTTCTTCATCTCTAAGTAAGAGGTGGTTGTTCACTTTTGTATATTGTTGAAACCTTCAATAAAAATTATTGTTTAAAAAAAAAAAAAAAAAAAAGATTAAATTTGTATTTAGTCGCTCTATTGGCACACTAGATATTAATGTATAGAGAGGCATTATAAAGATATAACAGATGTTACAGTCAGTTATGCAAATAAAAGTTAAATAGGGCACACAGAGATGTACAGGCAAATATAATCAGATACCGGTTCCTTGATGCTGGTAGTGCCACATGGTAGGACACACCATCACTTTGCAGTCATCCCACCAGCCAATATCAAGTTCAGGATACTTCGAAGGTTGCACAATTATGTAGAAACATTTGCTATGGTCATCTACATCTCTAGATGTCATATTTATGCTTGTCATATTTAGGGGAGTGATGCGTCGTGAAATATTAGGAGTTATTATTTGGCTCCTGAGTGTCTGGGCTGCGTGTGACGCTTCTTTTTAATTTGCAGGCAGAGGGAAATTAGTTCTCACACCTATCTGTAGAGTCACGGGGGTCTTCCTCTGCATAATTGCCTCTGGTTCTCAGTGTCACCTAGCTCCATTTCTTAGGAAGCCCCATTGTGTGGCGGGTTGGCCTTGAAGATAATTTTCTCAGGTTAATTAACATACTCCAGGAGATTGATTAAGCCTCAGGTTAAAGGTTCTCCTTGGAGTGAGTAAAAATATGGTGACACCTGAACAAAATGGCTGCTGTAGGTATATTGCTTGATGCCTTTATTCCTTACAAAGGTCATTCTGGACTGGGTAATACCAAATAAGTATCATTTTTCATTTATTTATTTTTTTACATAAATATCAATATTTATTTGTATTGTATTGTTTTAATGTTTTTGGCTGTTTTTTTGTGTGAGTTTTTATATTTTTTATTGTTTTTTCTTCTATTACTTAGTACCTTTATGGGATATCACTTTTAGTTAGCTTTATCAGTCAAATACTCCATTGAAATGCACCAGCAATGCAATGCCCCACGTGATCACCAGGACATACCTATATGTCCTTGGTCGAAAACTCCTTACATTTCAAGACTTATAGGTATTTTTTTTTTCTAATTTAGTAACAGCTTACTGCATTTCAGTGACTATGTGTTGCTAGGTTTAAGGTGGTATTATTTGTCTTTGTATAATGTGTTATCTTGTAGAAGTAATTGTAACATTATAATATTATGTACTCATTATGTAGTAATTTTAGCAATGTTGGTCTTTGTATAGTGTGTTTTAGTGTGAGTAATGGTGGAATACTGTAAATATAAATGTATAGATCTTCTATTAAGTGGTGGAAAGCTCGTATGAGGAGACATGTAGTTTAGAACTCAGAACCCAAATCTTTTTGAACCCTAGCAATTCCCCTGTTTTGTTAAAAGTGTCAGTAGGTTTGGCTGGGCCCCTCCAATCGAGAGGCCCATCAGCACTCACACCCTCTGCTTCCGGTAGCTACGCTACTGGCCCTGGAGAAGAGAAAGAATTACCCTATGATTATGAGGATTGAAAATAACTCTGGCTTTCAAACAGTGCTCCACTAGAAACCATTGATTTTTGATGGTCCAGGTACTGACTACCACGGTACATGTTATCATATTGAGTAAAATATCGTAGCTGTAGGGCATTATGGGGAAACAACTTGGCAATGCCAAATTACATTTTTGTTTCTTGCAGATCACAAATTGAATCTCAAAATGTTTGAATTTAAATCCAACTTGATCCTCTGTGAATTGATTGTCTCATCTCAACTTACAACATCTGTACCATTGAAATATATGCACTGATTGGCTATCAATAGCCAGTAAAATACAGCAATACACTTTTTGTACTGCTCATTACTTTAATCAGATGTCCATTTGGACAGCAGTTTATTTTTTTAGTACACCATGTGTTCTGTACAGAACTCTGAAAAAGCTCCTAACTCTTCATAGAAAGTGATTTGCAGCTTCCAGCAGCTCTTTCTGACATTTATATGTAATTACATATCTTTATTAATTACCTGGTTGTTTAATGTTAGTTAATCTTTAACATTTTAGATTTTTGTTTTTGTGGCATTAAAACCAGTTACAAGATTTCCAAGGAATTAGGCCGGTTTCACATTTGCGTTTGTGTCTGCATGCAGAGGGCATGCAGACGCAAACACATTGAAAATGCTGCCATACTGATGTGAACGCAGCAGAGATTCTCTGCATGCGTTCACATCAGTATGGTGCCCGGCCAGCCAATCAGCAAACACGGTGGCGGCTGGGAGGCGGAGATCAGCGGCAGCCACCGGGAGAGATTTCAATGTGATCCACAGCGTTCTCCTGTGCTGTCATGCGGAGGACAATGCGGATCCATTGACTTCGGCTCATTTTTTGTGTGCTTGCGGGCGCTGATAAAACAAGCGCCCATGAATGCACAAAAAATGCAACAGGCTGCGTTCGGAGGGCGGAGGAGGGTGCACAAATTATGTGCATTCGAACACAACCGCAACTGAACGCAGCCAAACACAGGCACCATGCGTTCCCATGTTAAACACAGGAACGCAGTGCGCATGTGTTTGGTATGCTGCGTTGACAAACGCAAATGGGAAATCGGCCTTATGGCATCCAGATAAAACACACTCAAGTTCTAATAGTCATCCTAGAACCAATTAATATTAGAATATGAGTGTCCAATATACTCTGCTGTATCCTGTTTCTTTGTACGGACACCTCCATCTTCTGCATGAATTAAAGCTATTATACCCTATGGACAAGTTTTGTGGCCCACTTTTCAAATATTATACTGAATTTCTAAAGACAAAAAAAGAGATGACAATACAACTTTTATCTAGAAAGCTGTTAGAAGTAATGCTGCTTACAACTTACAAAGCAAGAGAAAGTAAAACAAGATACATTTCCCGAAAAAGTTAAAACCCTTCCATTTTTTCCAGTTAAAAATAAAATTACATGGTTACCCAATTTGGTTACAGTTCCTTAAAAGCAGATGTCAATATCATACAATGTTAAATTGAGGAAGTATTTTTCCCTTAAGTTTTCAGAAATGACAAAAGTACAAAGTGACTTAAATTTGGAGCAGCCTCCGGTCAAACATGACATTTGGTAAAAAGGGTTGACAGGTGAAAAGTTCATGGCCGCAATATTGTTAAGGGTTCTGTGGTTGAAGCCTGAACAATTCTCTTCTTTGAAATGTCAAATCTGTTAAAAATTCAGTTTCTTAATAGAATTCAATGCAAAGATAAATGCTGCTTTGCTCACTTCTACCTTTCATATAGACTAAAAGTTTATTAAAATATTTAAAAGGATTTTTTTTACAATAGAGGTCTTTAAATTAGTTGTACTTTTTTAAACTAGGTGTAGTATTGAAATAGCTAGTTGAAAATGTTATATATAATTTTTGCAATAAGTAAAATCTAATGAAAATTTGTCACCTGAAACATAGTGAGCAACTAAACTCAAGCTCAGGCACTTTAAGGAGCGACGATATTATTGTAAATCACAGGTGGGGATCCTAAACCTAATGTTTCATTATATGCACAGTATACACAGGTGCATCGAAAGGAATTAGAATATCATCAAAAAAAATCATTTATTTCAGTAATTCAATACATAAAGTGAAATGTATATATTTTATAGAGTCATTACAAATAGAGTGAACTATTTTAAGTGTGTATTTATGTTAATGTTGATGATTATGGCTATGACTATGGTCATTATCTCAGAAAATTAAAGTAAGGAGGATGAAGGGTCTGAGAGATAACATTTCACCTGAATATGTATCAGAGGTTTCACCTTGTGTGGTTGTGAGAGTCACAACCACTATAAAAGCATATCACGGCTGCTGCAGTCCCCAGCGTGGTGCATAGAGAGTAGAGACGGTGAATGGTTGAAAATCACGCTGTCGTTTTCCACAAGACATCAAAGGGTGAGTATAATATTGATTTATTAGTCAATGCATTTCAGGACTCCCTGGCTCCTTCCTCAGGACAAATAAATATCATATTGCCATGTTTCAGGGCATTTCTGGGAGTGCTGAAATGCGTTGACTAATAAATCAATATTATATTCACCTTTTGAGGTCTTGTGGAATATGGCACCACCATTTTTAACCCTTCACCCTCCCTACTTTAACTTTCTGAGATAATGACCTTTGGGTTTTCATTGGTAATAAGCCATGATCATCAACATTTACCAAAATAAACACTTGAATTATATCACTCTGTGTGTAATGACTCAATATAATATATGTGTTTCACTTAATGTACTGAATTACTGAAAAAAATTAACTCTTTTATAGGTGATATTCTAATTCATTGAGACACATCTGTATATATACAGTCATAGCCAAAAGTTTTGAGAATGATACAAATATTAATTTTAACAAAGTCTACTGCTTCAGTTTTTCTAATGGCAATTTGCATATACTCCAGAATGTCATAAAGAGTGATCAGCTTAACAGCAATTACTTGAAAAGTCAATATTTGCCTAGAAAATGAAGTTTAACCCCCAAAACACATTTCAACATCATTGCAGTCCTGCCTTAAAAGGAGCAGCTAACATCGTTTTAGTGATTGTTCCATTAACACAGTGTTGATGAGGACAGGGCTGGCAAACAGTCAGTCATGATTAAGTAAGAATGACACCACTGGACACTTTAAAAAGAGGCTGGTGCTTGGTATCATTGTTTCTCTTCAGTTAACCATGGTTATCTCTAAAGAAACACGTGCAGCCATCATTGCACTGCACAAAAATGGCCGAACAGGGAAGAGTATCGCAGCTACAAAGATTGCACCTCAGTCAACAATCTATCGCATCATCAAGAACTTCAAGGAGAGAGCTTCCATTGTTGTCAAAAAGGCTCCAGGGCGCCCAAGAAAGACCAGCAAGCGCCAGGACCGTATCTTAAAACTGTTTCAGCAATGCCGAGCTTGCTCAGGAATGGCAGCAGGCTGGTGTGAGTGCTTCTGCACGCACTGTGAGGCGGAGACTCTTTGAGCAAGGCCTGGTTTCAAGGAGGCAGCAAAGAAGCCACTTCTCTCCAGAAAAAACATCAGGGACCGACTGATATTCTGCAAAAGGTACAGGGAGTGGACTGCTGAGGACTGGGGTAAAGTCATTTTCTCTGATGAATCCCCTTTTCGATTGTTTGGGACATCTGGAAAACAGCTTATTCAGAGAAGAAGAGGTGAACGCTACCACCAGTCTTGGCTCATGCCAAATGTAAAGCATCCTGAAATCATTCATGTGTGGGGTTGCTTCTCAGCCAAGGGAATCGGCTCACTCACAGTCTTGCCTAAAAACACAGCCATGAATAAAGAATGGTATCAGACTGTCCTCCAAGAGCAACTTCTCCCAACCATCCAAGAGCAGTTTGGCGCCCAACAATGCCGTTTCCAGCATGATGGAGCACCTTGCCATAAAGCAAAGGTGATAACTAAATGGCTCAGGGAACAAAACATAGAGATTTTGGGTCCATGGCCTGGAAACTCCCCAGATCTTAATCCCATTGAGAACTTGTGGTTAATCATCAAGAGACGGTGGACATACAAAACCAACAAATTCTGGCAAAATGCAAGCATTGATTATGCAAGAATGGACTGCCATCAGTCAGGATTTGGTCCAGAAGTTGATTGAGAGCATGCCAGGGAGAATTGCAGAGGTCCTGAAGAAGAAGGGTCAACGCTGCAAATATTGACTTGCTGCATTAACTCATTCTAACTGTCATATAACTTTTTGGTACTCATAATATGATTGCAATTATATTTCTGTATGTGATATAAACATCAGACAAACACAAATAAAAACCAGAGGTCAGCAGATCATGTGAAAATATAATTTTGGTGTCATTCTCAAAGCTTTGGCCATGACTGTATATTTAGGAAAAAATGTAGCAGGACTCTGGATCAGGTGAAAAATAGCTTTTAATCCGGCTTGGGGTAAAATAGTGACTATCTAGCTAGTCAAAAGGCACTTGTTCCTGAAACATCGCCCGTTGTACAAGCCGGATAAAAGGTTATTTGTTCACCTGAACCTGGAGTGCTGCTACATTTTTACCTAAATACATACAGTAGGTATGAAAGGTTTGAAAAAGAACCTAGTAGATTTGCACCCTAAAAGAACTGGCAGTGCTGCTCCCCTCTTTTTTGTATTTTATATATATATATAATATATATATATATATATATATATATATATATATATTATATATTATATATATAAACAACAGAAAAGGAGACTGAGCTTCATGAGAGGTATTATAGTATTTCAGTATAGAGTACAAGCAATGAAAGAAGGTCATGTGGCTTTTGTGGACTAAACAAAAAAGCATTTTTTTTAATAATATTAAAAAAATATATAAAATTTAATATTTCCCAGCAATTCCCAAGTTAAAAATCATAAAATAAAACAGTAAACATATTTGTCATTGCACCACCCGAAAACATCTCATATATCAAAATAAAATATTAATGGTATCAATAAAAACATCAGCTTCTCGTTAAAATACACCCTTATTAAGGTCTAATGGTGTAAGAGATGAAAAGTTAAAGGTTTGGGAAAATGGTGAAATAAACTAAATTATTAATTTTTGAAATGTTTACAATGTTTTGCTACTTAAAAAAAAACTACAAGTTTAGCATTCCTGTAATTGTACTGACCTCGAGAATCATATTTAAGGTTATTTTTACAACACAATAAACATTATTAAAACAAAACCCTGAAAACAACGCTGGAAGTACAAGATAAAACAATTGGTGTAATTCAAAACTAAAGCTCAATCTGCAAAACGAACTGTCTTACTTTTACGTTGGTAGCAAAGAAAAAAGTTATGGATCCGGGAAGAAGAAGAGGAATGGGCAATTGCAATAAAATGGAAAATTACCTGGTTAAGAAGAGGTTAAGTTACAGCCTATAACATACATTACAAGCACAGTGATAGTTTTAAGGATTATACAGTTGTGTTCAAAATAAGAGCAGTCTTATATGACTAACCAAATTATTCACTGTTTCTGGTATAAGCTATATTACCACATGTCAAGTAATTTACCAGTAGTTGCAGTAGATTATTCGAAAACCACACACTCGGCATTCATCATCTGCATTTTTTTGAGTTTGTGTATTTGAATAATAAATTGAAAGTTCAAAATAGTAGCAGTGTGGAGTCCAATTAGTGAGGTCAATCATTCTGTGAAGAAACAGATGTGAAACAGGTGTCCCTGATTTAAGGGTGAAGCCAGCACATGTATATGCATTTCTCCTTGAAAGCCTGAGATATATGGGTCGTTCAAGCCATCGTTCAGAAGAACAGCGTACTTAGATTAAAAAGTTGATTGGAAAATGTAAAACTTATATAGAAGTTTAGACAATGATAGGCTGCTCAGCTAAAATGATCTCCAATGCTATAAAATGGAAAGCAAAACCAGAGGAATGTGGAAGAAAACGGAAGACTATCATTTGAATGGTTCGAAGAATTAGCAGAATGACAAAGGCTCAGCCAATGATTAGTTCCAGGATGATCAAAGACCGTCTCATGTTACCTGTGACAGAAGACACCTCTGTGAAGCTAACCTATTAGCAAGAAATCCCTGCAAAATCCCACTGTTAAAAAAAACATGTACTGAAGTGGATACAATTTGCCAAAGAACACATCAACTGGCCTGAAGAGAAATGGAGAAACATTTTGCATACATCAAAATACTTGAAGAGGTTAAGTTGCCTTATGCTGAATAGGAAATGCCCTTGAAATGGGTGTTGCAACAAGACAACGGCCATAAACACACTTATAAACAAACAAAATTTTGATTCTAGTCCAACAAAATTAAGGTTATAGAGACCAGCCCAATCTAATAGAACGCTTGTGTGGTGACATAAAAAATGCAGTTTCTGAGGCAAAGGCAACAAATGCAAATAAATTGTGGAATGTAGCCAAAGCATCCTGGGCTGGAATAACAGTTGACAGCTGCCAGAAGTTGGTTGACTCTATGCAACATAGATGTGAAGCAGTTTTCAAAAACTGGTTATACAACTAAATATTAGGAAAGTGATTCACAGTAATGCTAAATCCTAAAAAAGTACACTTTTTGACTTTGTAAAGACAAATGCAGAGACTGCTATTTTTTTGAAAAGCCCAATGTATAAAATTATACACATTTCTCTTCATGTTTTGATTTACAAAACAGTTTGCAATGTTCCCAATGTATATAAATAAAAACTATTATAAAGATTTTTGCCTTAACTCATGTTTTTGAACACACTGCTATTACTTTAAACACATCTGCAGAACATCAATGATCCTTATTCATATGCATTAATCTAGCAATTCCATAAACCCTTATAGATTTATGCCACAGGCTTGATTGCTTCATCTTGTTGTGTTCGACATGTAAATGATATCATATGTTGTTAATATTGTTATCAATCATTGCATTGCTACTTTCTCTTCTATAGAGGAAAAAAACCTGTTTGTCGAAGGTTTCATTTCAAGACTGTCCTGTAGGTTTGTGTGAAATGTAACATTTACAATCTTTCTGTATTTTGTGCTTGTTTCATGTACACATCCTCGCTTCTTCCCCTGCCCTTTAATGCAGATCAGTGAATTAGTTTTCCCTTTCAAGTGGAAGCAAAGGACACGGCTGTGGGTCTGCTTACTGTAGCTTCCTTATTTCTCTTTCAATGTTTTTTTTCTAATTGAAATGATTAATATTTAAAGTCTCATAATTAGCATTTGTAAAACCAATTTCTCCGCTGGTCCCCACATTCTTTTGATGTGCAAAATCAAAATGTGACCGTAGAGATTCAACTGCACTACTGAAAAGTAACAAAGATACTGCATGTATAAGAAATAAATCTACTGCTAATGCCTCTTGGCCTCTTCAGTAGAACATCTTCAGACTGGTAATGCAGCCAACCCATATGATCATTGAAACTTGTAATATAGTCTAAAAATTAATAGTCTACAGACATTTCATATGTGATTTCAGAACATAGCAAAAACTGAAATTTTAGGCTTATTTCTACCTCCGTTTCATTGCTAAAGGAAACATTCAGGCAAGTTTAGTAAAAATAAATACAACGTCAGTGATAAACCTATTTTAGCTTTTATTGTCTAGACCACAATATTTCCTAATAAATCAAGGAAATAAAGCCTGCAATCGTCCATCATCTAGGATCTATAAGTTGTGATGCAGAGCAAAACGATTTACTAGATGGCCCCATTGAACATCATGGTCAATATTTTACAGCAGTGTTTGTGAATCAAAGCAAAATTATCAGCCTACTTTCACATAGTAGGACTTTGGTCCATATTGTACAGCAGTATTTGTTAGCCAAAGCCAGGAGATCGAAAACATAGAAGAGCTACATGTTTTTCTATTTTCTCTGCAGGCCCGGCATGGGAAACTAGTGCTGTAAACTCAGTTAGACCTGCTGCCGGATTGTAGGATTGTTGTGCAGCCATGTCCTGCAATCCAGCATCGGGGTCACGTGAGGTTACTGGGGAGCTCTCAGTGACTCAGTGAGTGACATTACTGCTCCCAATGGCAGTCAATGTGATCCCAGAGACTATAGCAAGAGATTGCATGTTCCATCGCTGAAGTCTCTGGATTAGGCAGAGCCAGGATCTTGTGCTTCATGCGACATCATTGTAGATTATCTATGAAAGGGTAGACAAGGAAGCAATAGGGTCTTATCTCTTAGATACCAGATGTTTCAAAAGATGAGGTACTGCTCACCTGGTGCGGTTGTGAGTCCCATAACCGGATTTAAACGCTCAAAAACAGCTGCCGTAGGATCCACCGTTCCAACAGGAACACCATGCAAATAAATCCAAAGGACCAGGGTGGGCTACAATCTGCGCTGCTGGGTGTAGGGAAGGACATAAAACTTGGTATATAACATTGGTGCTTTATTATTTCTGTATGCTTCTCGGGGCTGTCCCAGCCCCTTCCTCAGGAGTACACCACAGAAGTTTTATGGTGTACTCCTGAAGAAGGGGCTTTGACAGCCCCAAAATGTGTAGAGAAGTAATAAAGCACCAATCTTACATACCAATATCAAGTTTTGTGATCCATCCCTACACCCAGCAGCGTGAATCGCAGCACACCCTGGTCCTTTGGATTTATCGTTGTAGATTATCACAGGTCAACAAAAAAAATTTTTTTTTCTGGTGCCCAATATATTTTAATGAATTTGGGGTATTTTTGGGGTGCTGATTCTGAATATGCTATCAGTTTTGCCAGATTGGCTCAAGTTTTTGAGATTTTTGGTATCTTATTTATAGCACTTGTTCGTAAATGCGACGCATCATCTCATTAATTTCTTTGGATTAGTACTTGAACTGAGCAGTTCTCAATATAGTTTTGTGTTAATTAGTGTTCTAAAAGTTTGTTCATAGCTTGGTTTTTGGCACTAACTTTATGTTGTTGTCTGTTGTCCAGTGAAAAGCATGAACTCATCAAGAAGAAGTTGTCTTAACGATCCAGACTCATTCTGTTACATTTGTGGTGAATATACACTGACAAAACATAGAAGAAACATAACAGACTTCGTTAAAAAAGTAGCAAAAAACGTCTTTTTTGTTACACATTTTACGAAAAATCTCAAAAACTTGAGCCAATCTGGCAAAACTGATGACATATTCAGAATCAGCACCCCAAAGTTACCCTAAATTCAATGAAATATCTTTGGCACCAAAAATGCTGTTGACCAGTGAATTATCAACACAGGGTATGTTTGGGGGTAATAAATCAGAAAATGAGGGTTGTCTGTGTGTTTTATTTCAAATAAGGGATTTTCCTCTGTGTGTTAAGTTTTTTTAACTAATTACTCACAGGATTGATAATGGTCTCATAGATGCCTGTCATTATCAGTCTAGAGATTAATGACAAGATGTCAATACTCAGTTTTCATTAATCCCTTCTATCACCCACATGACACTACACAAGGACATTGGGAGTAGCCGGGGATAGCATCAAAAATTAAAGCTTCTAATGACTGCGCAAATTTTTGGGGTGTACAGTAGCTTGGCGGGGCCCAATCAAAAATAGTGCAAAGGCCACACTTTTTTTAATTATTAATTTAAATAATTTAAAAGAAAAGGGTTCCTCTGTTTTTTTGATTGCCAGTCAAGGCAAGGAAAGGCAGCTTGGGGTGGCAGTCTGTAGCTGTCCACTTTATCTTTGCTGAAAATCAAAAATCCCATGATGGCAGGTTCAATGTCAAGGGCAACCAATCACAAGTTGAAACAATGGGTGAGGGGCACAACAGCTAATCATAGATGCCGTTACAGAGAGTGGGAATCTGTGATGGGCTGTTGGAGCCAGTTCAGTGAATAACTAGAAAGTAAATGAGCGGACCCAGAAGTACAAGCGCAAAGTACTCAGTAAGTATAACCCTACTGTTTTATTATTGTTTTGCTTATTTTTACAGTTTTCCAGCTTCCCTAGCTACCATTTTCTAACTTTAAAGTCCAGTTTCAAGGTTTGGGCTCAAGTTCGGGACAAATTTGGTCATGAACCCAGATTTTTTTAAAGTTGGGTTGGTTTCACCCAAATAGCGATGAGCAAACACCACGGTGTTCGAATTCAGATTTGTTTGCCAATTGTGGAGTGTTCATGGAAAAATTCGCTGAATATTACATCACTAGCAGTTCTGAAGACACATTCTGAGAAAATGTTAGCTGCCAGGCATGACAACATCTCCAAATCATGAGTGGTGAGCTCAGGCCACTTTTCCAGTTTGGAAGCCCAAAGTGGGTTCACTTCCACAGTCATGGAATTGATATTCCTGCATCATCCTCTCTAGATGTTCCCTATGTGTCAGACTTGCCCTTTCTTCTGGCATTTCAAAGCATGGTGTAAAAAAACTGTAAAACGACTACCAAAAATTGCTGGTAACAGGTGCAATGCTGCTGGTAACATTTCTCTGGTGACGACAACTGGACGTTCCCTGGGTTGGAAGTGTAGAACTGCGATGTGCACTCTCTCCGCCACTGTTGCTTTAAGGAAAAGTAGTCCTCAGATTCTCTACAAGCTTCTTTTAGATGCATGTGTGCATCGCTTTCCAGGGCAGGAAGCAATTGACCTTATTTAGTTTTGTACCAGGGATCCAATAGTGTGACAACCCAGTAGTCTGCATTACTTCAAATCTTAACAATCCACAGATCATGTTGCAGGTAGTGCAGCAGGAAGGCACTCGTGTCTTGAACATCCCGGAGGCCCAAGTCCCTGTTGTGTTGGTGGCAGCAGGGTTACATTCCCGCTTGGTTCCTCTATCCTCTCCCACCAACCTCGCACAACAGAAACGTGACCCACATCTCCATCATCTGCAGAGTCTTCCATCAACATAGCCTCTCCCTCCTCCATTTCCTCTGCACCTCCTGCACCTTGATCAACTGATTGTCTGCTACTGTAACCTCTTGTCAGTGCCTCTCCTCCACCCTCCAAAGACATTTACTTCTGTGCTGATGAAAGTCTGGACCTTTCAGATCTTATTAGCCATTCCGCATACGCCTCCGCCTGTACTTCGTCCTCTTCCTCTTGAACCACCACCTGACACCACATACTGGTCAAAGTGCTCCAGCATGTAGATGACCGGAATAGTCATGCTAATATTGATATGTTCAGCGCTAAACATCTTAAATACCATTTCAAAACTGTGCAGAAGGGTGCAGAGGTTCTTGATCTGTGACCACTCCAATAGCGTGATTTTCCTCACCTCAGGATTGTGTTGGCCCAGGCTGTATTTATAATAGAATCCAAGCACTCATCTGGTTCAGTTTCAAGTGATTTATTGTGAAGCACACATGGATGGTGTGGTGACAGCAGCAATAACGTTTCGGCCCCCAATTAGGCCTTTCTCAACACTTCACTGCTAATGATGTTAGGGGAGTGAACATCATACTAAGACGATACTCCAGCATTCTGGAACATTCCACATACCTATGGGTACAGTACAAAGCCTGCACAGATACACTGCCTAATAGGCCTGCAACAGATGTACTGTTACATGGTGCAGGGGGCTCTCATCTTACCATACAGTGCTCCATACCTGATGTTCACTCCCCTAACATCATTAGCAGTGAAGTGTTGAGAAAGGCCTAATTGGGGGCCGAAACGTTATTGCTGCTGTCACCTCACCATCCATGTGTGCTTCACAATAAATCACTTGAAACTGAACCAGATGAGTGCTTGGATTCTATTATAACTACGATAGAGATCACCAGATCCTTTCCTACATAGCACAATCAACCTCCCACCACTGAGTGCTGGTCATAAACAATATAGGCCCAGGCTGTATGTCATGACATACTGCATCAGGGCTCGTCAATGCTGCCACAGTTGCTGTAACATGTGCAGAGTGGAATTCCATTGTTTCGGCACATCGCATATCAGGCAGTTAACTGCAGGCAGAAAGACCTCTTTAGTGATGCAAGCCATTGAGCCGCAGGGTGCGAAAGGCAGAAGTGAGCACACAACGACTGTGCACTGTGCAGCAGTGCATTTAGGCCTGGTTAGTGGGCTACAAATTTCTGTACGACCAGGTTCTGGACATAACCTTTGCAAGGCACGTGTGTCACCTTGCTCCGTTATAGGGCCACACTCAGATTTGCATCGATTTCGCATACGGCCTTGCCTGGCTGCAGGTTCAGTATAGACAGCCATTGATGAAGCACGGTTTCCAAAATTGACCACAACTTCTCAGCTGTGTGACCCACATTTCCCAGGCATTTATCATAAAGACAGCCTGATGCCATTCCTTCTGTCAGTGTAGTAAGGTCTGCTTGATTCCTTCTGCACAGTTGGAACGTTTATCACATTCCCTGAGACTGGTTTTGGGGGTAGGTGGAGGCCCTAGAGGAGGTGGAGGAGGCAGAAGCAGTGGAGGAACTGGTACATAAAGAGGTTTTACTCCCACACCACGCGAAAGACAAGACTTGCCCAGCAACCTTTTCCCCTGCACCCACCAGAGTCACCAAGTGCCCAGTCAGCGACATGTAATGCCTACTCATCCAAGTGTCTGTGGTGAAATGCATCCTGTCACACACAGAGGTTCTCAATGAAGCATCCCTGTGCCCCGTTTAGACGCCACTACCATGGCAATTGTGCCTTTGTGTTGCCTTGGATTTTTGAACACGGCTCGGAAACAGGTATCCGATTCAACTGCGGGAAACCCGATCACTTTCCCAATTTACATGCTGTCATGTCGTAGCAATTTCAAAGCAACAGGCACAAAAATCCCCATTGCCAGGAAGTTGCTACCACGCAGTGGCGGCGTGTAAAGGTACCTTTAGAGTTCATAGAATAAATACATTCTGAAAAGAGTTTTTGTTAAGGCTTTTATGAAACTAAGGAAACCTGCTGACTATTTTAAAAGTGTGTATTTTTGTGTACTTAAAATAGGGAAGTATATATAGGGAAGCTATTTCCTAAGTGCTCAGTAAGCTTGAGTTATCTGTGGTAAAGATGCAAGGGCACCATGGGGCGAGAGCTAAATATAACCTAGCAGAAGAATTCAGTACATCAGAATAAAAATATTTTTATTCTGTTTTCTAAAATGAAAGCCTTTGTAAAAGCTAGTGTATCCCAGGTAGTCCCAGAGTGTAACTATTCATTAAGGAGCAATTTAAATTTCCAATAAAAATTCCTGTAAGTGCCAAGCTAGCTAGACATGTACAGTGTTGAAGCTGGCGGAGAGGCATTGTCTCCCTGCCAGAAGTGTTCAGTAATATTATCAATGTAAGCCTCATGGTCGCAGAGGATTGTTCCAGATACTCATTCCTTTCTACAGTCTCCAAAGATTTTCATAAGCTTCATATGGAATTGCCCTGAGTGTGAATAAGCAGACTGAACTGTAAAGGACAGGGACTTAAGTAAAGAATGACAAAGTCTGCCGAGCGCTGCAGAATATGCTGCTAGCGCTCTATAGAATGGGAAATTGTATACAATCCATTATTCTTTTAACTCCATCACTTTAACATAATATTTCTCTTAACTCCTTCATGATCAAGCAATTTTCAGTTTGTTTGTTTTTGCTTTCCTTCTTCCAAAAGCCATAAGTATGTTATTTTTCAGTGCACATACCCTAAAGGTACCATTACACGCAGCAATATTGCTTGCAATTTCACAGGCAATTTGCTGGTTGCAGTGAAATCATGAACACATTGTTCCATTTATGCATGGCAACAAAATAGAACAATGTGTCCATGATTTCACTGCAACCAGCAAATTGCCAGTGAAATTGCATGCAATGTTGTGACGTGTAACGGTACCCTAATAATTAATTTTTGGTGAGACAAGTTGTACTTTTGAATATCACCGCTTATTTTATTATGTGATGCACTGGAAAGCAGGATAAAATTCTAATAGTGTTAAAATTGCAAAAGAAAAGTACTGTTCAACAAATGCTTTTTTGAGTTTTTTATAAACCATGTTCACTATCCGGCAAAACTCACTTGGAAATATGATTTGTCAGGTCAACACAAAACTTCCATAGTTTTTTATTTATTTAAGTGGTGAAAATAAATAAGAAATTTGTAAAAAAAAAAAATATTAATATTGTGATAGATCTAACTTTTTTGAATGCAGCAATTTGTTTTGCTTTATTTTTACTGTGGCAAAAGAAAGGTGATTTGAAGTTTTATATTTTTTCACATTTACATTTCTTTTTTACTTTTTACAGTATTTTCTCGTAAACTTAGGTGACTTAGGCTTGCAATCATCTGTTCATTTAGACAATACAAAGGACTGTATTAACACTGCTACCGTAACAGCAAAAACGCAGCACATAAACGCAGGCTGCCAAAAAGCACCTTAAAAAATGCATGCAAGTGTGACCCTAGCCTTTGGGAGAAATTCACAAGGGGTGGACTGCTGCTGGAGTCAGTGCTTCAAGAGCCACCACACACAGACATACAGTTAGGGCCAGAAATATTTGGACAGTGACACAATTTTCGCGAGTTGGGCTCTGCATGCCACCACATTGGATTTGAAATGAAACCTCTACAACAGAATTCAAGTGCAGATTGTAACGTTTAATTTGAAGGGTTGAACAAAAATATCTGATAGAAAATGTAGGAATTGTACACATTTCTTTACAAACACTCCACATTTTAGGAGGTCAAAAGTAATTGGACAAATAAACATAACCCAAACAAAATATTTTTATTTTCAATATTTTGTTGCGAATCCTTTGGAGGCAATCACTGCCTTAAGTCTGGAACCCATGGACATCACCAAACGCTGGGTTTCCTCCTTCTTAATGCTTTGTCAGGCCTTTACAGCCACAGCCTTCAGGTCTTGCTTGTTTGTGGGTCTTTCCGTCTTAAGTCTGGATTTGAGCAAGTGAAATGCATGCTCAATTGGGTTAAGATCTGGTGATTGACTTGGCCATTGCAGAATGTTCCACTTTTTTGCACTCATGAACTCCTGGGTAGCTTTGGCTGTATGCTTGGGGTCATTGTCCATCTGTACTATGAAGCGCCGTCCAATCAACTTTGCAGCATTTGGCTGAATCTGGGCTGAAAGTATATCCCGGTACACTTCAGAATTCATCCGGCTACTCTTGTCTGCTGTTATGTCATCAATAAACACAAGTGACCCAGTGCCATTGAAAGCCATGCATGCCCATGCCATCACGTTGCCTCCACCATGTTTTACAGAGGATGTGGTGTGCCTTGGATCATGTGCCGTTCCCTTTCTTCAAACTTTTTTCTTCCCATCATTCTGGTACAGGTTGATCTTTGTCTCATCTGTCCATAGAATACTTTTCCAGAACTGAGCTGGCTTCTTGAGGTGTTTTTCAGCAAATTTAACTCTGGCCTGTCTATTTTTGGAATTGATGAATGGTTTGCATCTAGATGTGAACCCTTTGTATTTACTGTCATGGAGTCTTCTCTTTACTGTTGACTTAGAGACAGATACACCTACTTCACTGAGAGTGTTCTGGACTTGTGAACGGGTTCTTCTTCACCAAATAAAGTATGCGGCGATCATCCACCACTGTTGTCATCCGTGGACGCCCAGGCCTTTTAGAGTTCCCAAGCTCACCAGTCAATTCCTTTTTTCTCAGAATGTACCCAACTGTTGATTTTGCTACTCCAAGCATGTCTGCTATCTCTCTGATGGATTTTTTCTTTTTTTTCAGCCTCAGGATGTTCTGCTTCACCTCAATTGAGAGTTCATTTGACCGCATGTTGTCTGGTCACAGCAACAGCTTCCAAATGCAAAACCACTCACCTGGAATCCACCCCTGACCTTTTAACTACTTCATTGATTACAGGTTAACGAGGGAGACGCCTTCAGAGTTAATTGCAGCCCTTAGAGTCCATTGTCCAATTACTTTTGGTCCCTTTAAAAAGAGGAGGCTATGCATTACAGAGCTATGATTCCTAAACCCTTTCTCCGATTTGGATGTGGAAACTCTCATATTGCAGCTGGGAGTGTGCACTTACAGCCCATATTATATATATAATTGTATTTCTGAACATGTTTTTGTAAACAGCTAAAATAACAAAACTTGTGTCACTGTCCAAATATTTCTGGCCCTAACTGTATCCAGGACATGGGCTGCAACTCTCACATTCCTTGTCTTAAGCCACTCATTACCAATAGACAATGCAAGAAGCATCTTACCTGGGCCAAGGAGAAAAAGAACTAGACTGTTGCTCAGGCTAGGGTCACACAAAGCAATCTGTTTTGCCCTAGATCCGTTATTGGCATCAGTTTTTGGACTTTTTTTTCTAAGTCTAAAAATGGATTCTGTTAATAGATGCAGCACTTAAGTGTCACTGTGTTTTTCAAAAATACTATGCCTTTGTTTCCTGCCCTCAAAAAACGCTGCATGCAACGTTTTTGGGTGAAGGAAAAAAACGCATAGCGTTTTTTTAACATGGGGTCCTATGGGAAACGCTGCCATTAATTCATGGTACATATAGGTACCATCCGTTATCGCATATGCGTTTTTTAAGCAAAAATGACTAAGACCAAAAAACGTTCAGGGACACAGGAGGCACAAAACGCAGCCTAGAAATAACGGATTTGTTTTTAGAAACACTTTAAAAAACAGATTGGCATGTGTGACCCTAGCCTCAGTGATCCAAGGTGTTGTTTTCAGATAAAAGTAAATGTTGCATTTCATTTGCAAATCATTGGAGGGTCTGAATGAAGAGAGGATCCACAATCAGTCTCAGTCTCAATGCAGTAGTGTTCCACGGAATTCTCCTACGGCATTCACATTCACCAGAGTCTGAGTACACAGGAGCTCACACAGTCTCTCTAGCAGTCCATCTGTAATCTTTGCTGCAGGAATGTTCTTTGAGATGCTGCAAATTCTAGCTAACTCCTTAGGTGACTAAACAGTCGTTGACCAGTCACACATCCAAGTTTACGCTCAGAAGCCATTTCTTCTTGATTACACCATCCACTTTGGCTCTTTCAAGGCTCCCATCCCTTCTGTTTCTCAGTCAGGTCTTCCTCAGCTCCCTTCCTCAGCAACAACCTTGTGTGTCTCTTTATTCATTCATTTTCTCTACTTCCTGCCTTTATCAGCAAAATCCTGGTATTATTCTTAGGCTAGGGTCACACTTGTAATATTCTAAGTTCCCTGCGTTGTTTGCAGAAATCTTAGATTATTTTTCTCACTACGAAGCCTGCATGCAGCCTTCATCATGATGTGTTCCCCTGTGCGTGGTGCAAATCGCACTCCCCGCAGCCCGCTGTGTAGCTGGTATTCAGGGAACACAGCGGATTGCTAGGGGCCGCGTTCGCTGCTATGCAGCCAGCATGAAGGCTGCATAGTAAGGAAAAGATTCTATGTTTTCTGCAAACAATACAGGAAACTTAGAATCGTCCAAATGTGACCCTAGCCTTAGTTTGGCATAACTTGTTTTTATTTCATGGTGGGCTGTCTTGTTTGGGGTCAATATTGGAAGAGATTAAGTTGAACTAAAGGGATTGATATAACTTTCTGAACCTTAATAAATCATAGCAAGTAGCAATACTTTTGTATATAAGGAATAGATTTCCAATTATAGAAATCTCTGCAAGAACATTTTGTCAATGATCGAAAATGAATTGGTTTAAGTGTAAACACTTCTTGTCATTGGAAGTAGTATTAAATGTAAATGCCTCTAGGGCATAATTTACATCTACCTACTTCTAGTGCATGGCTAATGGGCCCCATACACATTAGACAAAGGTCAGCAATATCGCTAGTTTAGCCCGACAGTCTGATGTATATCGGGCTATCCTCCCAAAATATTACATCAAGGAAGATAATGATCAGACTCCAATTAATTTATGTAAGGGTACTTTCACATTGTGGTCTAGCATTTTTTTTCCGTCGTCCTATTGGGTCTTACAATCAAACCCCCAGCAAAACGGGCTTCGGACGTATGTGCCAAAGGGGCCCATGACTTTAATGATGCAGACGGATTTATTGTGTGCTCTATCGTGCACCATTTTTTGGAGTATATGTTTACTGTAGGCAGACACTTGAATGCAGTCTACTGAATTTGGGTGTCTGCCTGCAGTAAATGTTTACTCCCAAAAATGGTGCACAACACATGACTTCATCGGCACCATTAAAGTCAACAGCCCTGTCAGCACATACATCTGAAGCCGTTTTGCTGGAGTTTGGATGTAAGCTCCAACGGGACCACTGAATGCGTGGAAGCACCACAAGACATAATCCATCTAAAGAGATTTCTGGCATTTCTCTTATAGTTTCACTGTATATGGAAGAGTAAAGCAAGATACCTACCAGTCAAAAAATTATTCTTGAAGCGCTGGTTCCTGCATTCAAATAACACCAACAGCACCGTCTGCAAAGAGTTGGTATATTCTCCCTGGGTGTGCATGTTAGAGATGGAGCCCCAGTGATAATGTTGTCTGTATACACTGCAAAAATTAATGGCGCTCAATAAGAAGTAAGTTAAGTAAAAATAAATTGTTTAGTAAAAATTTGAATAAAAAACTTTTCATATGTAAATATAACTTTTTAGAAATTGTAATCAACTATTCATTTATTGGCAGTCTTCTTTTGTTTGAAGTGAGTACTGAAATGGTATGCAGTGAATCTAGTAGCTCCGAAAAATATAATGGGACCAAACCAAGGTGCTTCATATGAATAGCGGAGGTAAGGCTCCAACTTGTGAGCAATTTAAACAACGTAAAGCTAAGTCCCATTTAGTTGTTCTTCATACAAAGCATAAAATCTATAAAGAACCATAACTAGAGTACAAAACCTACATCTAAAGTAAATTGATAACTATTCAACTTTTGCTGAACGAAGCAGATGAAGAAGTTTCTTCTTTGAAATATTGCTTACATAAGGCTTTAGAGAAATGTAACAGGCATATTTCTTAGAATCAAGTACCATGACAATGACTGTAGTAACAAAGTAAAGAAACCAAAAAAGTTTGAAAGTCCTAAAGTTTCAATCGTTAGTGTATAATGTTTCTTTACTCACCCTATTTTTAATTAGCTTTTAACTGCTTCTTTTGTTGGGAAAGTTATGCATAACTTACAACCATTAATTATTATAAGCACAGATGAACCATTAATTTATATCTAATTCAATTTGTGTACATTTTTCTGAAATTTCCAAGACCTGATGAAATTGATCAATTCGCAATTCAATTATTGAACAAATCACCAATAAATACCCGATGCTATTTTATTAATTTCAGAATTAATCAATAACAAATGTCTCATATGACGGCAGGCAGATTCCTCTCCATAAGGTAGAAAGCTAGTTCCCCAGGCCTCGTCTCAGCCTCTCATACAGCCATATCAGAACTCCCACACACTGCACTGATGAGGGGCAATCACCCCGAAACGCAGCATCTGCAGTTTGGGGTTCTGATCTGGCACAAATCCTAAATCATATTAAAAGGCTTGTTAAAAAGTCGATTATGACTACAAGGATTGCTACCCTTATTGTGTGGCATCAGCGTGCCGTCACACCTGGCGACAGCACCGGAGATGTCGGCGGCGAATATCACACACATTTTTGTCGCCCTGCCAGCGTCACCCCGCCCCCCCGTTTACACGGGGAGACTCCTCTGGCGATGCCCCGGCGAGTTGAAAGGCGGCATCGCCGCCGGGGTGTCTCAAAACCCCAGCAGCGAAGCAGTACAATGGGAGCCTATGGGAGCCAATGTGGACACATCGCCCCAGATCGTCTGCCTAGTTTCACATCACTGATGGCGTCGACATTGCCCCTTTACATTAGGCGACGCCTAATACATCAGCAGTGCCATCACCAGGTGTGACGGCACCCTTAGAATTTCTCACATCCTCACTGGAGCGACAATTCACATGACTTCAGGCATGACTGCGATAACTTCCCCATAATACCTTACAGCTATCACATATAGCAGGAGAACCTGTATCAAAGCCAAGATAGGCAGTGATATGTTGTAGCTGGCATCTATCATTCTGTATTTGAATTGCAATTAAATAATTTTGTTCTTCATTCTTAATGCATTGGAAATCAATAGCAAGATACAGGAAAAAAATCTAAAATCTATTTAAGTCAGAGTTGATGTGCTCACTAGTCACGAGTGACTGTGAGAAGAAAAATAGAACAGTGTGATTCAGCACTTGCAGGTAGGTATGTAAGAAAATGTCTCGTTTATTGAAAACTAGATGGAGCCCCGATGCTATCACTTTGGGAGGGCGGTGATGTCACTAAGGGGGCAGATCCTGTGGTGCTAATCTCTCCCCCTCTGTGCTCTCCCCCTATCCACTGTCTCTCTCCCCCCATGCTCACTCCCCCCGTGTGCTATAATGTCATAATACCCCACTATGATGTAATAATTCCACACTGTGATGTAATAATTCTCCACTATAATGACAAAATGCCCCACTATGATGTCAAAATACCCAGTGGGATGTGAAAATTCCCAATTGTGATGTCATAATTCTCCACTGTGATATCATAATACCCAATTGTGATACAGGGACAACCAGGCCCAGGAGGTGATGAATGACAGATGAAACAAGGCAATTATATATGTAGATAAGTTAATAAAGAGGAATACAAATGAAATCCATTTCTGGCATGGAAGTCTCAGGGTCTACTCATTTTTAGTTTATATAAGAGTCTTAGTCATGCAACTGTGCTGAATTTCTTTTATTTATTGTACAGTTGTTTTAGGAAAAAAGGTCAAAATCTTTTGATTTAGGCTAGGGTCACACTTAAAAGGCACAATCTGGTAACCGCATCCATTACCGGATGTGGTTTTACAGTGTGCCTTCATACTATCTTTTGATAGTAAAATTGCAACCCTCATTCCGCATCTGGATGTATTAACGCATCCGGTTTTGGAATGTGGGTTTTTTGCAATTTTAAAAACCGCATCCGGATCTGGTACTGCAAGGTACATTTATGTACCTTGCGGTACCGGATCCTGTCCATTGGCACCCATGGTAAAAAAAACACATCCGGTTTTTCAACCGCTGCAAAAAATGCAGCCTGCATGATTTTTACCACAGACTGCAAAACCAGATGCGGTAACCGGATTGCAAATAGTGCAATCCGTTTTTTTTATTGAAGCCTATGGGCTGCGGAACCAGATGCGGTTTTGAGCATTTTTAATGCTCAATACCCGATCAGGACCTGAAAGCCCAACCGCAGATGTAATCCTAGCCTTAATACAAAAGAAAATTCAACAGAATTCAGAAAAGGAAGGCTACATTCACACACAGCATTTTGGCTGCATTTTATGAGGATCTGTTTTTGGTGCAGAAACTGCACCAAAAATGGATCCTACAAAAACGCAGCGTTGTGTGTGTGAACATGTGTGGTGTTATTGTCTGCGCTAATTGCTCACCTCCTCGCAAACACACCGCGACCTACAGTGATATCCTCATTCCCTGAGGCTGCAGGACCAGTGAGTTATCTGTACAGTGCTTCTAGGACCTGGCACTGCACCATGTGACTAAGTGATGTCACTGTCAGCCGACACATTTGCACGTTCTCGAGACCCCGAACACATAATCACTAGTTCTGCGGCCTTTCGGGATGAGGGGACATCGCTGGAGATCACCAAGGGAGCACGAGGAGGTGAGTAATTAGCACAGCAAATAATGCCAAAAGAATTGAAATGCTCTTTCTTTGCACAGATTTGCTTTTAAGCCCAAAAGTGGATCCGCACAAAACGGATTGTCTGGATGTAAAATTGTGAAATGCATTGACTTGGCTGGGATGGCCATCGCCACTGCACTCCACTGCAAATAGCAGATCTGTTAAAAATGCAGTACTAATGGTGCATTAGCGCACCATCTGAATGTAGCCATAAAGGAACATGTCAAGTAAAAAATAAGTATAAAGGTAACTTTACACGCCGCTACAACAGGGTGGAAACAACCAGGTGCTTCACGTGCACGAGCATGCACCAACGGTTACAAACGGTACCCGATACCGCCTTTACACGCCGCTACAAGGTGCTCTACAGAAGGTTTAATCTATCTCTGGATGCACCGCCGGGTGCCTCAAGTTACCTTCTGCAGAGCACCTTACCCCATTTACACGCCACTACAACAAGGTAATATGGGAGGACCTGGTGCAGCAGGGAAAACACATAGGCGTGCCAGAATTGTGGATTACGAGACGTTCGTATGCTGATAGGACAAAGCAATAGCATCATGATTGGGCAGCCAGCACAGGAGGCTGACTAATACATGACGCTCGAGCTATTGTGTAGTGTGACTGGTCAGCTCATTAAATATGCCGCCCTACGCAGCGACAACCAATCGCAACGCTGGAGCTTCCACCAATGATCACTGAAGGGGGGTGGTTTCCCGGAGACTGTGTCACACCCCGGGGAGTTATCTAGGTGGCGAATAAACCTTAACCTACCGTATTTAGACGCTGTTACCATCGGGTTGAAATCAACCTGTTTTAGAGCACTGCTCTGAAACAGGTGCCGAAAGTGACGGGTGGCAACAAACGCCTTTACACGCCACTACTTCGGGTTGATTTGACAGTGCAAGATACATTTGTCTCATAAACCCGGTTGTTTCCACCCTGTTGTAGCGGCGTGTAAAGGTACCTTTAGGGTTCCCTCACATCTGTGTTTAAACTCAGCGAGTGCAATCCGATAAAACAAGGGTTGCACTTGCAATAACGTTAAACTGAAGAATAATATCCATCTGCTAGTTATTCCTCAGCGAGAAAAAGCATGCTGCGTATAGCGTATCTCCCCATCTTTCCCCAATGCAAGTTATTGAGTGCGAGAAAAAGTCGGGCAGCATACGGACTACACACGGACAGCATTTTTAACATGGTCTTTTCCATTCTGTAAAAAGTTTGCTCGTGGACAACATCTTAGCGAGGTGTCACATGTATAGATAACGTTCAGGACGCAGCAGCGATGTTACGTGCAGGGATCGTTGGCACAAACAGCGATTGATGCTTGTGAATCATGTGAATAGGAGAAATCGGTCAGGAAATCGGTTATGGTAGTGTCACACAGAGCAAGGCAGCAGATTAGATGGTCGACACCGTGTGATATGGGGTCCGGTTCCCATATCTGTGATTAACGATCTGACCATTTATCGGTAGTCACATCATGCTGTTACACGCAACGACGTCGTAGGAGTGATGCCAAATCAGGCACTTTCCAGCGATATGTTTGCATATATCGTAGCGTGTGACGCCCGCCATATAGATAGATATAGGATATAGATAGATAGATACTGCCCATGATAGATAGATAGATAGATAGATAGATAGATAGATAGATAGATAGATAGATAAGATTGTTAGTCTCCCGTTTCATCACACTTGCTTCAGGGCTGCTCATTAAGCTTCATGAATATTCAATGCATTGAACTGCAAGGGCCACTCTCTGTGACAGCATCTGTGATTGGTTGCCGCACACAGACTAGGCCCCCACAATCTGTACCAGTGTATGTGATTTGTTGCCATATTCATTAGCATATGGCAAACAACTTGCCATCATATGTATGTAAAAATAAAGAATTAATTGAAAAAAATGTGTAGGGGTCACCCGTATTTTTGATCTTAGCAAAGATAAAGCAGATGGCTGCAGCCTCAAGCTATGGGCTTATTATTTACTGAGTATCAATTCTGAGGACCCCGCACAGGGTTTTGTAATTATTTAAATAAATTATTTTAACAAACAGCGGCATTGGGTCCCACCCAAATTGATACTCAACCAAGATAAATTGCACGGCTGGGGTTGTTATACTCACAATGGGAAGGAGGTATTGCCATCCCCTCCCCCAAGGTTAGAATAGCAGCTTGCAGGCGCCCCAAAATTTGGTGGATTAAGAAGAGCCAAATACTGGCTCTTTACCCAGCTCTTCTTGATTGCCCTGGTGCAGTGGATATTGAGGTGATAAAAGAGTTAATGACAGCTGAGTATTGACAGCTATCATTAAGCACAACTTGATTATGTTCAGGCCTCTATGATACCTGCACATTACCAATCCAGTAAAAAACACACACAGAGAAAAATCCTTTATTTGAAAAATTATACACAAAAAATCCATTATTAGAAATAAAACACAGAAACAATCTTCATTTTCCCATTTATTAACCCCAAGCATACCCTCCAATAATAATCCACAACAATGTCCCATGAAGCACACGGAGCTCTTCTGCATTGGAGGTCTCACTGAAGGAGGAATTATCCTATTAGTGCAAGCTTTGAACACACAATGAGTGCTCTGAGAGCTTTGATGATGCCAGTAGTGCCTCAGCTAAGTCCTGAGGTGACCTCACTTACATCACAGATCACAGAGCCACAGATGTCAGCGCACTCAATGTGTCATCAGAAGTCATGCTGATAAGATGCTTCCTCTTTCAGTGTGACCTCCGTTGCTGCAGAGCTGAGTGTGTTTCAATGGACATTGTTTTGCCTTACTGTCTTAGGCTAGGGTCAGACCTGCATCTGCCCTGAGCCTGGCCAATCCGTCAGAAACTTAGTTTTTGGATGAAGCTGCGCATAGCGTTAACAACATGTAACGCTGTGCATCGCCAGGTTTGCAGCATTTTCCTGTGCTCTCTGCAAAAGCGCATATCCGGGGATTGTCTGTGGAGCCGGCGGTAAGCTTCTGCCATAGAGATCCATAGCCTGGCGCCGCATAGCATTACATGCTGGTAATGCTATGCGCTGCTTCGGCCAGAAGCTACGTTTATGACGGATTGGCCAGGCTCAGGGCAAACGCAGGTCTTACCCTAGCCTTAGGGAATGTTTGGGGTTTATTAAAAATGGGGGTTGTCTGTGTGTTTTATTTCTAATAAAGGTTTTTTTCTCTCTGTGTGCATTTGTTAACTATTTACTTTCCGGATTGGAAATGTGCTAGCATCATAGACGTATTGGAATATATAAAAAAGGTAAAAGAATCCCTGTACTTAATCCCAGAACTAAATAAACTGGAGCAGCTAGATGTATAAATGACCCTGTCCATTGTCAGAAAAACGTACAGCTTGAATAATAATAATACCATCAGCACTTTCAAAGGTGGAGAAGACTATTCAACTCATCACGTGAGAGTACTGGTGGTTACCCATGAGTAGGAATATTCTAGAATTCATTTCCACCTGTCCTTCATGGGCTCAAAACAAGGATCCAAAGCAATGACAGTCTGGTTTTCTCCTTCTGCTGCTAAGTTCTATGCCTCTAGCTTCTGAGAGTGTCTTTGAGGGAAAGAGCATACTGTTCAGGAAAAACCTTTTTCCTGGTGAATTGGAGGAGATTTGGTCCTGAAGAAAGGTAGAAGTCGAAGGAGAATACTCACTCTCCACTGCTCCTGAAAAAAATTATTTCTGGCTTGGTGAGAAGGGGTACACATAAAAGGTCCCCTTTACTATTGTGCTTCATTATTCAACTCTTTACCTTACAAAATATCACCAAAACACCCATAAAGGGCTTCTATTGATATCTTAAAGTGAATCTGCACACCAATTTTGATGTCGGCAAAAATTATTTACTTTATTGTTTAAAAAAATTATTTAATAAAAAATGTAACAATACAATTAAATGACATACTAGAGGGCTCACAGTCCCTTTATACATTTACACAGGGTTGGCATTCACATACACAGCACAGGGGTACACTTCCAATATGCGTGGATACACACCATCAAAAATATTTCTATAGCACTGTCACTATCTTAAGTGCACGTAAGCAGACCTCCTGCTGTGGTCACATGTATAGCCATTAAGTTCAAAATTTGCTGAGGAGGGGGCAGATGGAGGGGGATATTGTAACTAGAGATGAGCGAACCTTTTGAGATTGGATTCGATTCAGTTTGCCACATAGATCGGCGAACAGTTTACTGAACTTCCTAACCCCATTCATGCCACTGGAAGGCAAAATCAAGGGCCCAGAAAAGACCTTTAAATGGGCCCAAAAGCTATCAAATAAAGCTCAAACCGTTTTGCAGTTGAACCCCACTGTTTTGGCACAGATATTATTTCCCTACTCTATTACTTAGCAGCTTCTGCGCCTACTCATGAACCTCAGACACTCTCATGACTTTCATGAGGTCGTCTTAGGTTACATAGCAGGTATTACACAACAGGGAATCCCAATGTTTGACCCGAGATAACCTCAGTGTTGTCAGCACTTGTAACATGACAACAGCGAAATAGTTCCTTTAACTAGGTATACCCTATGGATGTTTGAGGGGGAGTTAGGAATAAGTGGTGTAAAGGTTACTAGATTGGTTATACTAGGGAACTCTGGCATTATATCAATTATGGGACGTTTATTGGGCGCCCATAATATATGGAAGTAATGGTACATTATAGACACGTGATTTGCCTTTATGAGGATGACTCAGTATAATCAATACACCTTACTACCCCAAAATATACACCACGTACGTCAGTAAGGGTTATTGGAGGAACATCGGGATTTGACCCATGTTTCAGATAGTACCTTATTAAACTACGGATGTATGATTTGACTGTGCCCTAAATGCAGGTAACAAGTACTTACCGGTAGGGATAGCCGTCGTGGAACGGGGACACCGTACAAATCAGGTGTATAAATCTCCGTTGTTAGGCAGAAACAGAAATAGGGACTAATAGGGACACTATCCCATCCCTGTTTGATGTGTGTGTGTTTTAGACACTAGGTGTGGGAGAACACTTTTTGTTATTTTAACAAATATTTATTAAAGGTTACATTTTAAAAGTGCACTTTAAGTAATAACAGCACTTGTAACACTAGCTGCATAGTGAGAGCCCGCGATATCACACAAGCTATAGCGTATATATCCGGGCGGTATCATGAGACAGCACGTGTTAGGAGCAGTGATGTCAGGGAGTGCAGCATAGTTCAAACTTGCGGGATAGTCCCAATGTGACCCCTCGAGTCTGAACTGCGTTAATGTTTATGATGGCTCTGCTTGTCATAACTCTCATGGGTGCATGCTCTAACAGCCTATGGGGTATGCTTTCTGTGAACGTGACTCCACCATATTGTTGTAAGACCCTGTTTGCTAGTTTATATGAATTCCTACCACATAAGTGAAGAAGAGATGCGAGCCTGACCCTCTGCAATAATAAATGTTTGCTCTCTAAAAAAATAATAATTAAAAGAATAAAATAAAAATAATAATAATAATAATAATAATAATAGTAATAATAAATATTCCAAAAGGAAAAAAAAGAAAAAAATTCTATCTTAAGATGATGTTTTAAGGACATTCCTAGGCTTCACAGCTGCTGCCACTTTTGGCACTGCAAACTCCAGGAAGCTTAAAAAAGTTATTTTAAAATTTCAAAAAATTCTACAGGTTGAAAGAAAATGGTAGTCTGATGGCTGGGGACACTCCAAATCATATTATTTGTTGTTGTTCACAGCCAGCAGGTCTTTTAGTGAGTGACTTGGCCGAAAACAATCAGCTTGGAAATTTTTTAGTAAATTGCTCTGATTTCTGATCTCGAGCCGAACCTGCAATGTTTGTACCGAATTTTTAATTAGCGAATATATTCAGGGAAAGTTTGCTCATCTGTAACTGTAATACTGGTGTACCCTGCTCTACTTCCTCCACCCGGAAGAGATGCTGACATACTCATGCACTGCAGGTCTCTTGAACAAATGCTTAGGACGTTCACCTGCTCACTCCCCAATTATTCATACCTGGTGTGTCTTTTGTCTAATAGCTACATCATGAGGTCCCTCTTTCTAAACCTGACACTGTCTGTGAATCTGTACCCGTCTAGTTTCTTAACCCCAAGCACTCTTTGTACCTGAACACATCTTATGATCCTGAACCTGTCTTGACTGTACCAGCAGTCCTGTCTAAACCTAAACCAGAACCTGAACTAGTCCACCCTCAACCAGTCATCCAGCCAGGATCACAAGATAGGTTTGGAATCACAGACAGGTTCAGGAACACTGGAACAGATACAAATACACAGATAGGTTCTTGTTAAGGAACAGATGATGACGTAGCTAGTAGACTGAAGACACATACGGTACTAATTTTGCTCAAGCATCTCCCTATAGGAGAGGGTGCCTTAAATAGCAAGTGCCTTCCAATCAGAGCTTGGGGACACTTCTGGAGTGCACACACTGCTACTTTAAGAAGCGATGAGTGCACCGGCATGCATCCTAAGTGCATGGACCAGAGACCTGCATGTTGTGCGCAAACACTGGGAGCTGGGATCTGCAGCGGGAACCAGAGCAGGGGCTGGAAGAACACTTGAGCAGCTGTGGCAATGGGTACATTGGCTTCTCTGCCAGATGGAGGAAGTGGATTATGGCAGATACACTGTAGTGACAAACATATGCATGTGACCTACAAGTTTCACAAAGTATTTGAGTACAGAGTGTACAAAAGTAAGAAAAAATACAAAGATAAATCAAGAAATCTATTGATGACATAGCTAGTAGACTAAAGACAGACTAGGTACTAATGGTGCTCAAGCATCTCCCTATAGAGGAGGGTGGCAAGTGCTTTCCAGTCATAATTTGGGGACACTTCCAGAGTTTGAACACTGCTCCTTTAAGGAGCAGTGAGTGCACGGGTATGAGTCCTAATTGCATGGACCAGAAACCTGCGCTTCATGTGCAAATACGGGAGCTGAGAGCTGCAGCAGGGACCAGAGCAAGTGCTGGAAGAACACGTGGGCTGCCGCAGCGGTGGGTGCATCGGCGTCTCTGCCAGATGGAGGAAGTGGAGCATGGCAGAGTCACTGGCGTTACAAACATATGCATATGCCGTACAATTACACAAAGTATTTTAGTACAGAGCAATAAAAGGATGAAAAAAATACAAAGGTAAACCAAGCAATCTACTTTTTTATATATACCATATTGTTCTCATAAGAAAAAAAAATGCTTGCTCACTGGCCACCATTGTTACAATCTCCCTAGTCCTCCACACAACATGGCAACAGGAATCAGGTAGATTCTAAATGGAAATCCTTGCATTAATTAGATACTGGGTGCTTGAGCCAGCACAATAGTTTCTGTGAAACATCCATCAAATAACTTTCTCAAAAAGCTGACGCTGGCTGCCATGCCTATAGATACTGTGAAAGTGCACTGATCCTCTCCTGGTGCAGCTTTTGTTGTCAGACCTTCTTGTTTCAAATGTTGCTATGGTGCCAACCAATTATCATAAGAAAGCAGAGAGAAAAAGGAATTTAGAAAAGTCTGTTGGTTCAGACGAGAAACTATTTTTCTTATTCAGGCGTTAAGCAAAGAAAGAAGTTAAACCAAGTTTCAGTAACAAAGATTTTTCGAAGCCAACCCCATGAATAATGTGGCTGTATTAAGTAACTGTTTCAGGATTTGAAAGTTTCAACATTTTAAAATGTCCTATTGTGTTGCTTAAAAGTCATACACTGTAGTGATAAGTGATCAGGAAACAGGCTTGAGTTTTGGATAGATACATTAGTAGTGGTCAATAATTCAGGACATGTTCTTATATGGTTCTTCATCGTAATTGATCTAGCTGCAGCATAATTTGAAGTCTAAGGGCCGCTTTACACACACCAACTTCTATGACCAACTTCTGAACAGATCTCTGGTTGCAGTGAAATCATGGATACATTGTTAGATTTTGTGGCTGTGTACAAATGGAACAATGTGTCCATGATTTCACTGCAACCAGAGATCTGTTCAGAAGTTGGTCACAGAAGTTGGTGTGTGTAAAGCGGCCCTAAGTTGTGATCTAAAATATTGAAAAGTTTCCTCAATGTCTGATATTGGTTGCTTTTTAGCTAACTGCTGACTTGTGCCCCTGTTCATACATTTACATTTACAACTATATACTATACTTGGAAGCAAAGTTAATCAAACTATTTTTTTCTTTTAATGATGATGTGCACATGAATAAAAAAGTACAATGCGAATATTTATGTAGCAATGGAATTGAACTCCAATATAAGGATAAATTAGGAAAACTTATTAAAACAAAAAAGGACTCCATGCCAACCGCAACCAATTTGATTTCAGCTTTAATTTTTACAGTATTTTCATAGAATAAAAGCCTGTTTTGTTTACATAGCAGGACCACAAGCTCTTCTTGGGTTCCAGCATGTTAACAAATTTTCATAGATGTCTGAGGATGAAAGTGCAATATGTGTGATATACTTATAGATAGTCCAGGAAAAGGAGTCATTTAAGGACATAATACTGAGATCCTCAAAGTTCCCTTTGCTAAACAGAAATATAGTATTTGCAGTGTTGCAAAGTCTCTTCAACTCACTGAAACAGACCCCTATGCAAGGACAATATGTGGTCCCTTTTTGCTATAGAATGGAGCCACATCATAGGGAGTCAGATTGGGCGCTGCCTCATGTCACTTATCATGCCGGAATAGTGACTGTATCATCAAGGGCGGCAGAAAAATGGTGATCTAACAGATCACATGGGGAATAGAAGAGGAGACAACAAGATGCAGTAGTTGACGTAAGGAGAGGGTGTAGCGCAAAAGGAGGTGGAGAAAAGTAGGACACCAAATAGATCTATTGGATTAAGGCAAATTCAGAGTCTTAGGGCATCAAAGTCATAAAAAAGGGCCAACTTTAGAAGGTAGGGGGAAAATAATGAGGTTGATGAAGTAATAGTCATTGGAAGAAGATGAATAAGCATAATGTGGATAATGACGAAGGTATGGAATATTATAAAGGTGAAGATGAGATAACATAATGTAAGAAATAAGTTTTTCTTTATTTCTTTCCTCCCGTTTTTTTTCATCTTTCTCCTCATACGTTGCATTCCTCCTCATCTGTGCTACTCTTTTTATACATTGGTATTATAAATTCTCTCTAAATCTATATAGCACAGGATAGTTACCAAGAAGGTTTATTTTGTTGTATCCCAACTCTCAAGATTCTTATATAGTTCTGTACGATTTTGTAATTATTTATGTGCACATATATATTGTACCTTGTGTATATATTTTTTTTGTATATATAGTTTTACTCCATTAGTTATATTGGTCCTTTTATGTTTATTAACCACTGATTTATGTTCTCTTTTTAGTGCGACTGTATGAATAAAACTTTTATTAGTTCGAAACGTCACCTAAGGCTAGGGCCACACTTGGGAGCCTGAATCCATCTACTGGATGCGTTACTGGATCCAGTTTTTTAAGTTGCCATCTTCAAGTCATTTTTTGCCTCAGTTAACGTTCGCGTTAATGCTAGGTACATTTATGTACCTAACATTAACGCTACCGAGAATGCATGCGTTAATGGTACGTATGTGTACAATGCATTAACGCATGCATTACCCATAGGCTCCTATGTTAAAAAAAGCATGCGTTTTTGAAAATGCACTAAAAAAGTTGCAGACCCTATTAGAAACGGATCTCTCAAAAACGCAATGCGTTGAATGGATTGCACTTTTGGCACAGCTTTGCAATGTGTTAATGCATGCATTTTTCAACATTTCAAATTGAAAAAACAGGATCCATTAGCAGGATTGCAGACACAAGTGTGGCCCTGGCCTAAGTCGCCTACTCACTGCACAAGATTTTCTTTATGCACATAGTTGACTTTATTACCATTGAAGAATCTGCACTAAATTATAGAGTGTGCAACAAGTATTTGCTATCTGGATGACTTAGGGGCCTAGGACCCTTTCCCGCTTTCACCTCATTACTACGACTGTTTGCATGCCAATCTCTTCTCATTACAGTCTCTATATGCATTGCCGTAACCAAAGATATTTAAGTTACTGTAATGCCCTGCACATGACGTAAGTGACTTACAGTAGCTTTTCTAAAGAACTCTACTGTATTACTAATTAGAGATATTTGCTAATACGATCATTATTACACCTAATGCATGTTGGAATGGGATCTTGGAGATAGGAATACCACTTTAAATTAAAGTATGTTGTTTAGAAGAATGATTTGCGTTTTTTTTATAATTTACTGACTTCTTTTTGTGTCACATCAGGACACATTCTTTAATATAAGATTTATTTTTTTACATATAAAAGCAGTTAACTGAAATAACATTGCTTTCAAAGCTGATTTGATTAAAGTAAGAAAATATTGAGTTCAAAAAGTAAAGATTTTCATAAAGTATCAGTGAAATAAGCCACTGTCTTTTGATGTGAAATTAAATGTATGAAAAAAAGATATTAAAAGTTAATAAATGGAGTTAAAAGACCTGTTTGCGCATCATTACATCCCAGTTATGCTTCTATTCATTATAGGTAAAGTAAGCTTGGGTCATGAAAATACATAAATAGGTTCTGGATTTTTTTTCTATCTTTCAAGACACGTGACGATACCTGATACTAACACATGAGTAATATTCTTTCAGCAAAAAGATCTGGCAGCTGAGTATCAAGGCTAGGTAAAATGAGATAAGAATTTTCTTTTGTTTTTACAAGAGTGAGATTTGTGAACTGCATACTTGAGTCCTGACCACAACCCCTTCAAAAACCTTTGAGCCTAATTGAAATTGTAGCTCGAAGTCAGACCTCACCAAGACTGGCTTCACACTACATTTTTTACCATCCTGTTATGTTCATTTTTTAAACAAACAGAACAGGATCGTTTATGCTCCCCATACATCTCTATCGTGCCTGATTGGCCCTATTTGGCCCTCCGGTTTTGTGAATCCGGTGCAGGATTCGTTTCTGTCCTGTTTTTCACAATGCCTGCATCATTTTTGGGCTCAGGTGACAAAACAGGACAGAAATTAATCCTGTCTGGTCCGGCACACTTAGCATGGGGGCCTATGGAGCTGGATCTGGAAAACAACAGAATAATTTCCCTGATCCGCTTTCAGGGTACAGAGCATGTGCAGAACAGGAGCACTACTCTGCACCCATAGTACATCTGTGTAATATCACTTTAGCAGTGTATCTATATACACTGCTAAATTGATATCAAATAAAGGGATGGATAAAAATAAAAAATAATAAATCCTCACCTTTCCGCCAACCCTGAGTGTCCCACGCTAAATACATCTCCCAGCAGTTCGAGGACCTTGCATGAGGTCACGGGGGGGGGCAGGGAAACCTGATCACCTGATGAAAGAATCAGCGCACAGGGTTTAAATCTTTAAATTGCGCTGATGCAGTCATGTGATCGGGTTGCCCCTCCCCTCCCGGTGACATGATGCATGAACTGCGGCGGGAAATGTATTTAGCGCTGGCCACTCAGGAGTCACTGGAAAGATGAGAATTTATTATTTTTTATTTTTAACCATCCCTTTATTTAATATCACTTTAGCAGTGTATATAGATGCACTGATAAAGTGATATTACACAGCATTAACAGAACTTGTCACAGGCTCGGTTCCCCATTGCTCTTTCTGAGTCCGGATACCTGACCGGACAAAGCAATGGCATCTAGAGTTGCCAATCCAGTGCTGTCCGTTCCTGTTCGTTGGATCCTGCAAAAACCAGGATCCAACGAACAGGAAAAAAATGTAGTGTGAAGCCAACCTAACACTCTTCTGGATAAATGGATATAATTTCCACAGCCCACTCTTTATGTTGTGAAAAACCTTCCAGGAATAGTAGAGACTTTTATAGCAGCAAAAAGAAGCTGAACTACCGCTTGAAATTTTAGATTGGAATATCCAACTAACTCAATTAGGTCTGCTAAGGTGCTTAAAAATGTTTGGTCACAAATAGAGATAAGCAAACTTTTTGCAGTTCGGGTTCAGTTCGGTTCGGTTCGCCGAACTTTCAAATCCCATTCAAATCATTGGGAGGCAAAATTAAAGTCCTAGAAAACACCTTAAAAGAGGCACAAAAGCTGCAAAAACAGTTCAAATTAAGGACAGACAATAGGAAAAGTGCCATATATTCACCAGAGTTAAAATTTCCATTATTTTGCATTATGGATGCATGGGACAAGGCCTGGCTCAATATTTCAAGCTTCAACATTGATCAGGAACAGGGAAATAAGTGACAGGTGTAGGCATGGTGCTCAGAGAGCCCTGCTAACTTCACAAAACAGACAACAAAGAAACCCAAATAACAGTCTCCATATTTCCAAATATTAGGGCCAGATATGACCAAAGTGGAATCAATTGACCCAGAATAAATATTGTATAATGGAGCAGCCTCCATGCATGGCACAGGGTCTGGAACAGGACCTAGCCTAGCATATGAAAGTTAAACATTGATCAGGAACAGGGCTATAAGTGACCTTTGTAGGCATATTGGACAGAGGGTCCTCATACCCTTGCAACTGCTCCAATATATTTTATGCTCCGCCACCTTCAGGTGGTACAAGTATTACCTTCATAGAATAGTAGTGAAAGAATTAGTCAGTGACATGTTTTGGTCTATTAGGCAGGGGGCCCTCATAAGTCATGCAACTGTTCCAGTAAATGTTATGCTCTGCCATTCTCATGTGTATATTAGTTTCACAGTATTAGTTTCACAGCGTACTACCGGAAGAATTATTTAGTCAATTGGGTCAGTCATATGTATAGGCCTATTGGCAGGGCCCTCATAATTCATGCAACTGCTCCAATACAGTTCATGCCCCGCCACCCTCAGGTGGCAGACATATCAGTTTCATGGGATACTACCAGAATAATTAGTCAGCTAGGTCAGTTACATGTATGGGAATATTGGGCAGGGGGTCCTCATAAGTCATTCAACTGCTCCAATAAATGTTATGCTCCACCATCCTCATGTGGCTGAAGTATTAGTTTCACAGAGTACTACCCGAAGAGATAGTCAGATGGGTCATTAACATTTATAGGTCTGTTGGGCTGGGGGCGCTCATACCTTGTGCAACCGCTTTAATAAATGTTATGCTTCATCACCCTCCGGTCGCACAAATATAAGTTTCAAGGACTTCTACATGAAGAATTAGTCAGCTAACTCAGTCACATGTATAGGCTGTGATGCAGCGGTTTCCTGCATTGCAAATATGTATGCTGGGACTTGTAGTTCAGTAGGTGTACTAATGCATTATGCTGGAACTTGAGGTTCCACAGGTTCAGATAATGCATTACAAGTACTGGACTGCAGTTGAGCTAAAAGAAAGATGAGTGTCTGGCTAATTTCTCACATTCCTGGGTGGCAGAGGGAATATAAAATCTGTGATACTGGTTTTAGTTTGTTTCTTTGCATTTGGACAGCGGGAGCTGCCCTGGAAGAAGTATGGCCAGGAGGTTAGATCTCATGCTTAGGAGCAGGAGGCTCCTTAGAAGGCATGAGGTTCAGGGAACGTAGGACCCCTCTCTTGTTTGGGACCTGCTGGGGCCCTGGACAGATCCTGTGAGGGCTCACACTCAGTGCTTGGACTTACTATTGTCCTGAAATGCACCTGGTATGGAATCATGGAAATGGCTGGCGTCCTGGAAGGTACACGGCGAAAAGACCACAGGGGTATTGAGGAAGTCCTGCAAAGAATCTGGAACTGACAGCTGTTGGTGATTACAGAGAGGCAGTTTCCTGAATGATGGACTGGCAGGAGCCAGTGAATGGAGCTGGGAATAGCTCCTGAAGGTAACCATGTAAATGCCAGGTGGGCATACCTGCCATTGGGACAGAATGGTATGTCACTAATGTTCCATTGATGTATTGTAAAAGATGTGTGCACTATATGTGGTTTACGATGTGTTAATAAATTGCTGGACTTTATTATATGGAAAAACGTACCTGTTTTGCCTCAATCCTTCTAACATTCGAGTGTCTCCCAACGTGCTCGGTGAGCAAGTCGCCACAGGGCCTGTTGGGCAGAGGGCTCTCATAAGTCATGCACTGGCTTCAAAAGATTTTATGCTCCGCCACAGGTGGCACAAGTATTAGTTTCACAGAGTACTACCAGAAGAATTAGTCAGGTGGGTCAGTCTCATGTATAGGGCTGTTGAGCAGGGTGTCCTCATAAGTCATGCAACTGCTCTAATAGATTTTATGCTCCGCCACCCTCGAGTGGCACAAGTATAAGTTTCAATCACTCCAATAAATTTTATGCTAATCCACCCTTAGGTGGCACAGATATCAAGTTCATGGAATAATACCAGAAGAATTAGTCAGCTAGGTCAGTCACATTTCAAAAATTAGGGTCAGACACCATGAAAGTGGCATTAATTGACCAAGAATAAAAATTGTATAATAGTGCAGCCTGCAAACATGGTAATAGAAATCAAACAGGGCCTGGATTAACTTTTGAAGGTTAATCATTCATTAGTAACAGGGGTATGAGTGACACTTGTAGGCATCGTGCTCCAAGAGCCCTGGTAAACTCAGGATACAGACAAGAAGGAGACCCCCAAGAGGAGTCTCCACATATCCAAAAATTAGGGCCAGATACCACTAAAGTGGCATCAATTGACCCAAAATAAAAATTGTATAATGGTGAGATGAACATAGCATGCTGAAAAGTACAGCATTGCCTACAATGTCCAGTCTGCCACTGGGGTGAGAAAGTTCTTACAGATCCATGACATGTTCATCTTACTGACCGTTAGGCAGGCTACACTTTCAGTGGACAGCCGATGCGCTTATCCATCAGGACACCACCAGCAGTGCTGAAGACACGCTGTGAGAGAATGCTGACTGCCGGGCAGGATAAAACCTCCAAGGCATGATTGGCGAGCTCTGGTCACTCCTTTATTTTTGAAGCCCAAAACGCAAAAGGGTCCAAACTCCCCCGAATAGCAAAGATAATGAGCTCTCTTGTACCATCCTCTCCAGTTGTTCACTATGTTAAGGACTCCCTGAAATTGTTTTTGACAGTTAAACTGTTGCTGGTAATGTTTCTACGCTGATGACTCGACCTCCCCTGGTTTGGAAGTGTAGATCTGCAATGCAAACTGTGTCCCTCACTGCTGTGTTGGAGAAAACTAGTCCTAAGAATACCTAACAGCTTTTCTTGATACTCCAGCATGTGCGTGTCCCTATCCAAGGTATTTGTTGTAATGAATCTAACAGTATAGCAACACATTAGTCATCGCTAATTTGAATCTTAACAAGAAGGGCATCAAGTTGCAGATCCATGAGCCCAAAGTCCTTGTGTTGGTGGCTTCCTTCCTGTGTCGTCTCCTGTCTCTTGGACAACAGAAAGGTCAATAATTTCTTTCTATCTCTTCTCCTGACTGTTTTAGGCACATCACCTCTTCATCTTCATCTTCCTCCATTTGCTCTATGCCACTCTGCCATGCCACCCGGCTGGGTGACGAAAGCCCGGACCTTTGAGATATTGGTATCCTTTCCACATCCTCCTCTTCTTCCTCCTCCTTTTCCTCTGGTACCGCCACCTCATCCCGCAGGTTTTTCAAAGTTTGCTCCAGCATGTAAATGACTGGAATACTGATGCTAATGATGACATTGTCAGCGCTAACCATCTTATTAGCCATTTCAAAACTGTTTAGAAGGGTGCAGAGGTCCTTGATCTGTGACCATTGTGAAAACATTATTTGCACCACATTCAGCTCGTTTTGAGTCATTGTACGCGTCATTACATACTGCACCAAGGCATGTGTGGAGCCCACTGGGACGGGGTACTCAGTGCCGGACTGGGGTACTGCTGGGGGATGTCACGGCGGTCCTGGTCCGGACCGTGTCCCGGGTTCACACAAGTAAAATGGGGTGTATTTACAGGGGATTTGTCAGTCATGACGCCACCCACATGTGTGGTCAATAATGGGGACCACCGCTGCTGCAGAACCTCCGGGGGTGATGTCTTGGCAGCTAGGATGGAATAGTTCTTGTGGGCAGAACTGGGTTCCCCAGGGCAGTGGTGGTTGAAGTCTGTGATGGTGGTTATTGATGCTGCAGGAGAATAGGGGTAGCAGTAGAGATGATGAGAGTGGAGGTAATGGCAGTTTATGAGGGAAAATGGGGGTTCAGCTTAAGGATCACACACACTCACGGTTTCTGTAGTTTTCCAAGTCTTTACTTGCAGATGGTATAATACAGCATTGTCCACGGAGTCTGTACCGGGTTACTCCCACCCTGACCATGTCTTTGGCTTCCTACTTATGCGGTGTGTGTGGCCCTGCTGCCGCTTGTAGCTGAAGTGCTGGCCCTGTCTCTTCCCACGGGTACCAATCTGCTGGGCAACTTGAGTCCTCTGTGTCACTGACCCCTCCGTGTTGCTTTGCTATGGTACAGTGAAGATGGTGGACCTTCACTATTCCGGTATTTACTGTCCTGTCTGTCTCAGGCACAGCCTCGGATCCGGTATCCATCTTAAGCGCCTCTCCGGGGTTAAGTTTGGGGTAACTCTTTATCCCGGGGATGTTCCTCTGTTACTCTGTCTCCTTTCCTCAGACCTCGCAGGACCTCCACTTCTACTTGACTCTCCTCTGAGCTAAACTAAACTGACTAACTGTCACTCCTGCTCTGTGGTAAACAACTTTAGCTCCTCCCACTAGTGCAGGTGCCACCTAAGCTCCTCCCACTTTCTAGTGTAGTGTTGTGTGGGGAGTAAACCTGTGTTGATGTTTCTGTGGCACATTAACCCTTGGGGTGCCACATTCCCCCTTAGTTAAAGACAGTACTCCGGGACTGTGGAACAACAAAGAACAAACAATTAATACAATTATTATTTACAAAGGCTTGAAAGTAAAAATTACAAAAATCACTAAAGTTCAAAAAGAGTCCAAAAATTCAAAAAGCAGTCCTTCCGGAGGTTTAGTCTTTTGCCTTTGGGCTGATGAATATATACAAGAAAGTTTATACCACAACCAGTCCGTGGTAGTATGGTCCATAAAAATAAAATAAAAGGAAAAAGTTTGAAGAATATGCAAGAAGTTCATACAGGATAGTCTCTGTAGGTACTGGGCTTTTTAACGTTGCATTAACTATGTACATTTGTCCACGGGCGTATCTGCTTAGGAGGCCTGGATTCTCTACACCACCCCCAGGCACTTTCTTTCCCTAACTTAATGTACATGGGGGTTAATCCAGTTCCTCCACCCTCTTGGACTCTATCTACCGGGTTTAATTTATATTTACACAAACATATTTAAATTTTACAGTTAATTTGACCTTTTAATCCCTGTACCTAGCTGGTAACCGCCCTCTGGTACTACGCTCTGATCTGCGTAAAACAGGTATACTACTTGCATGTAGCCTATTGGTGCTGGTGGGCATGTACCTACTTGTAGTGTTTCGTACTATGGTAGATGGAGATCTGACTGTAGGACTGGCAAGTTCACTGGGACCAGGAATTGATTCTTCCTCTACGGTTTCTACTTACAGTTCTTCAGGTCTTGGGACTTCTTCTGGTAACACGGGTTCTGGTGTTGGTTCCACCATTGAAGGGAATGCAACCATTGGGACTACAATGGCTCCGTGATAATTTGGCCATGTTTTGGGGAAGTCTCCTAGCACGGTATGAAATACTTCATCTTCTTTCGCTTTGACAGGTTGGACCTGTACGGGTACTATTACTTCTGGTGTCTTCAGGGTTTCAGGACACGGTTTGAGATGGTCTCTGGACACAAGTACTGAAGTTCTTCCTTCATCTTTGCTTATTAGACACATTTTAGCATTGTCTAGATTGGATGGTAAGACTGTGTATGGGGTGGTTTCCCACTGATTATCCAACTTGTTAGTGCGTCTCTTTCTTTTGAGAACTTGCTCACCAGGTTGTAATGGAGTTGCTTGAGCACTTTGGTTATAGGTTCTCTCTTGTCTTGCTCTAGCTTGTTGAAGATTTTTCTCTACGCACTCTTGTACTAGGCCATATTGTTGCTGACGTAGGGTATCCCAATTGGTTTCTTCGACTTCTGTGTCTGGTCTTACGATTCCCATATCTAAGTCAATTGGTAGCTTGCCGGGTCTTGCACGCATAAGATAAGCTGGAGTGCAGTTTGTAGAACTCACCGGAACATGGTTGTATAAGTCTACCAAATCGGGTAATTTATCTGGCCATTTATTTCTCTCAGACTCTGGTAACGTTTTCAATAGGTCTATTACAATATGGTTCATCTTCTCGCATAAGCCATTTGTTTGGAGATGGTACGCTGTCGTGCGGATCTTCTTACAGCCGTACATATTGCAGAATTCTTGGAAAATCTCTGATTCAAAGGCTGGACCTTGATCTGCAAGGACTTGTTCGGGGTAACCATGCGGTCTACAGAAATGGGTCTGAAATGCTCTTGCTGCCGTCTTCGCTGTCAGGTCCTTGACGGGTACTACCACTAAGAAGCATGAGTAATGGTCCATGATGGTTAAGGCATAGACATAGCCTGACCGGCTTGGTGACAACTTGACGTGGTCTATTTCAACTAACTCTAGTGGTTGCTTGGTTACTATGGACTGGAGTGGGGCTCTCTGCTGATCTTTTCTTCTGAGGTTGCATTGGCCACATTTTCTACACCAATCTTCAATTGATTTTCTCATGCCAACCCAATAGAATCTCTCTCTTAGGAGCACTTCCAACTTCTTCAATCCGAAATGACCTGCACCATCGTGGTAGGCTTCTAAGACCATTTTGACGTCTCGCTTGGATACGATTATCTGCCAGACCAATTCATGTGTTTTAGGGTTGGCGTGCCTTCTGCAGAGCTTCCCTTGATACAGGAACAACTTGCCTCTCTCTTTCCAGAGTTGTTGGGTCTCTGCCGGGGCGTTCTGGTTAGGGTACACACCTTGTTGTGTAAGCAGTTTCTCACTAGCTTCACAGCTGGATCACTATCTTGGGTTTCAGCCCATCCATGGTGTGGTAACGGGTTAAGACTTGCCTGTTGTTCTCTTTGGTAGATGCCGGGTTGATACTTGTCTACCTTTGGACGATGAAAGGCAGGTAGTTCAATTTCTTCCAACTCTTCCGGTTCCTCTTCCACGTCTCTCAGGTGTGTCATCCGAGATAAGGCATCTGCGTTCCCATTCTTGCGGCCTGCCCTATATTTGATGACAAAATTGTAGTTAGACAGCCGGGCTATCCATCACTGCTCCAACGCACCTAATTTTGCTGTATCCAGGTGGGTCAACGGGTTGTTATCCGTGTAGATGGTGAATTCTGCACCTGCCAAGTAATGCTTAAAACGTTCAGTTACAGCCCAAACTACTGCCAGTAGTTCTAACTTGAAGGAGCTGTAGTTCTCGGGATTTCATTCTGTAGGCCGGAGCTTCCTGCTTGCAAAGGCTATAACTCTCTCTTTGCCTTCTTGCATCTGCGACAACACTGCTCCCAGTCCCACGTTGCTGGCATCCGTGTATAGAATGAATGGTTGATGGTAATCAGGGTATGCCAGGATCTCTTCTCCTGTCAGTGCACACTTCAGTTTGTTGAAGGAGTCTTCCTTCTCTTCACTCCACTGGAAAGGAGGATTACGGGTTGAAGACTTTCTTAATTGTCCTACCAGGATATCTTGTAGAGGAGCTGCTAGCTTCGTGAATCCACTGATAAATCTTCTATAAGAGCCTACCAGGCCCAGGAATTGCCTCACTTCTTTCACGTTAGTAGGTCTTGGCCAATCCCTTATCACTGTGACTTTATCAGGATCCGGTGCTACTCCCTCTGAACTCACGACATGTCCCAGGTACTGTACCTTTGGTTTGAGAAGGTGACACTTGGATGGCTTGATTTTCATGCCATATTTGGATAAGGCTTCAAACACTTCTGCCAGGTCTTGTAGATGTTGCTCATACGTTTTGGAGTAGACTATGACGTCATCTAGGTACAGGAGGACAGTTTCGAAGTTCTTATGTCCTAGGCATCTCTCCATCAGACGTTGGAAGGTCCCGGGTGCGTTGCAGAGTCCGAACGGCATACAATTAAACTCACAGAGGCCCATCGGCGTAGTAAACACTGTCTTCTCCTTGTCGGCCTCGGCCACAGGAACCTGCCAGTACCCACTAGTCAGATCAAGGGTGGAAAAGTAGTTAGCAGATTTTAGTGCAGCTAATGACTCCTCAGTCCTAGGTAATGGGTATGCGTCCTTATGTGTGATGCGATTAATCTGCCGATAATCTACGCACATTCTCATGGTCCCATCCTTCTTTTTAACTAACCCTAGAGGTGCTGCCCAGGGGCTATAACTGTCTCTTATTACCCCTGCAGATTTCATTTCTCTGAGCATGTCTTTGGTGGTTTGGTAGTGAGCGGGTGGTAAAGGTCTATACCTCTCTTTTATAGGCTGATGGTTACCTGTGGGTATAGTGTGCTCTACCCCTTTAATCTGCCCAAAGTCTAACGGGTGTTTACTGAATATTTGTTCATATTCCTTCACTACCCGGTATACTCCATGCTTATGACAGGGAGGTGTAGAACTGGTACCTACATGCAACTTTTGGCACCAATCCTCCAGCTTCTCCTCTGAGCCATTGTCATCCGCCTGACATGACGGGTTCAAAGGCTCGGCGGCTGTGATGTTATTGTTATCAACCGTGTACAACTTAGCCATGGTAGCATACTTAGGTAATGTGACCTCATCTTCTCCGCAGTTTAATAGGCGTAATGGCACTCTCCCCCTGTGTACGTCAACTACTCCTCTAGCAGTGAGTATGGTGGGTCTGCTATCTGAGTACACGGGTTCTACCAGGGCTTGATAGTCTTGCCCCTTGATGCCTATTGCGGCTCTACACCAGACCAACATTTCAGTTTTCGGAGGTATTAAAATGGGTATTGGATCACTTACTCGTACACTGCCGATCTCACCTCCGGAGATTTCTACCTGTTGCTTCAACATCAAGGCTTTGATCTCTTTGTGCAAAAGCCTCTGTTGTCCAGTTCCGGCAGTCTCGGCGATTTGCTGCAAAACACTTAACACTTCGGAAAAACATTTCTCAATTACATTCATTCCTATCAGCATCACTGGTTCACGTTCTTGCCGGTTAACATCTATGATTATAATACCCTGGTTCTGCAATTCTACCTTCCCAACCTGAATATTCATCTCTCTAAATCCGACCTTTGGTATTAACTGTCCATTACTAGCCCATACCTCAAAGTTAAAGTCATCTGGCGCATTAGTAATGTCTGAATCAGCCCAGTACCTTTTATAAAGAACATGTGGGATTGATGTTATTTGGGACCCGGTATCCAGCAAGGCACTAAAGGGAATGCCATCCAACACAATAGGGATCACCGGTTTTCCTCCCACGAATCTGTCATACCAGGCTGAGGGGCCTTGAGTGTTCATTCCTGGGGAGCGGCCCGCCTGCCCAGGGAATCGTCTTTTAAAGGACTCTCACGAGCAAGATGGCCTGGTTTCTGGCAACGACGGCAAATGGGCTGTCCATCTGGTTGGTAGCGATCGCTGGGTCGTCCTCTTGCTGCTGGGTATCTTCTGGGCCTCGTCCACTGGACATCCTCTCTGATGGTCGCCGACTTGGTCTTGGGTGCAGGCTTTGACTCTCGCAGTTCCTTGATGACCTTGGCCATAGAGATCACGGGGTCTATCAGGGCATCTAGTTTTTGGTTGAAGGCTGCATTAGAAATTAGTTCTCCAGTTTCAGCAGCAGTTGCTGACTTAGCAGATGTCGCTGATGCTATCGGTTGCTGAGGTGCTGCTGCAATGTCCAGGACAGTGGGTAGCTCCCGTGGCTCTTCCAGCTGCTGCAAACGGATAGCTCTATCTTTCAGCTCAGTAAATGTCATGTCAGGGTTCTGCAGCAGTATCATGCTTAACTGTCCTTGATGGGAAGGGGAATGGAGGCCCTCTATGAATTGGTCAAATAGCATTTTATCAGCTCCCGGGGCTAAAGCAGGTTCTGCCAGCTTAAGGGCTCTGAGTGCTTCCTGCAGGTTCAAGGCAAAGTCTCTGGCACTCTGTTTAGGTTTCTGGTGGCATGCAAAGAACCTCATCTTAGCTCGGGTATCAGCAGCAGAGTCAAACATTGCTTTCAGTCTAGCTGCTAGATGCTCTACAGTGTCCTTATCTGTGTCCAGCCAGGACGCAACCTCACGCCGTGCATTGCCTGTTAACTGTCCCATTATCATTCCTACACGCTGGGCTTCAGTGAGGGGGTACATCACATAATATTCCTTTATCTTTAGCATAAAATCAGTTAGTGTATTAGGCTCACCGGAGTACTGGGGCAGCCACATTGCCCCTGGAGTATACGGCATCAGGAATGGCATTATGGATGCTGTTCCTTGCGCCGCTGCACCGCCGGGTACTATCGCTGGGTCCGGCGCTGCAGCTCCACCGGCCGCTCCATCGCGGCCTTGTGCACCGGGCTGCGACATCTTAGGCCCCCTTAGTTAATATCCGCCCTCCGTCTTCCGCTTCCTTCCGGATGTCTAACAAAGGTTCCGCTGCGCACCAGGGATTCTCTTCCCTTCCGGCTGACGTCAGAGCGGTGAGCGGTTTCTCTTCCCGCGCGTCGCGCGCTCTGCAATGGCGGATTCTGAAATTTACAGTATCTGTGGCGCAGTTACAATTCAGCTTGCCGCGCGCCCAGCAATGGCGGCAGGTTTAAAACAGTCACTAATCACTGCACACAATGCCCGGTACCGGGCACGGTAGATCCTGTTCGTGATGCCAGGTTGTGGAGCCCACTGGGACGGGGTACTCGGTGCCGGACCGGGGTACTGCTATGGGATGTCAGGGCGGTCCTGGTCCGGACCGTGTCCCGGGCCCGCACAATAAAATGGGGGTTATTTACAGGGGATTTGTCACTCGTGACGCCACCCACTATATGCGGCCAGTAATGGGGCCGCCACTGCTGCAGAACCTCCGGGGATGATGGGATAGCAGCTTGGATAGAATAGTTCCTGTGGGCAGAACTGGGTTCCCCGGGACAGTGGTGGTTGAAGTCTGTGATGGTGGTTATTGATGCTGCAGGAGAATAGGGGTAGCAGTAGAGATGATGAGAATGGAGGTAATGGCAGTTTATGAGGGAAAATGGGGGTTCAGCTTAAGGATCACACACACTCACGGTTTCTGTAGTTTTCCAAGTCTTTACTTGCAGATGGTATAATACAACATTGTCCACGGAGTCTGTACCGGGTTGCTCCCACCCTGACCGTGTCTTTGGCTTCTTACTTATGTGGTGTGTGTGGCCCTGCTGCCGCTTGTAGCTGAACTGCTGGCCCTGTCTCGTCCCACGGGTACCAATCTGCTGGGCAACTTGAGTCCTCTGTGTCACTGACCCTTCCGTGATGCTTTGCTATGGTAGAGTGAAGATGGTAGACCTTCACTATTCCGGTATTTACTGTCCTGTCTGTCTCAGGCACAGCCTCGGATCCGGTATCCGTCTTAAGCGCCTCTCCGGGGTTAAGTTTGGGGTAACTCTTTATCCCGGGGATGTTCCTCTGTTACTCTGTCTCCTTTCCTCAGACCTTGCAGGACCTCCACTTCTACTTGACTCTCCTCTGAGCTAAACTAAACTGACTAACTGTCACTCCTGCTCTGTGGTAAACAACTTTAGCTCCTCCCACTAGTGCAGGTGCCACCTAAGCTCCTCCCACTTTCTAGTGTAGTGTTGTGTGGGGAGTAAACCTGTGTTGATGTTTCTGTGGCACATTAACCCTTGGGGTGCCACACATGCAAGACTTGTGTACAAGTTTGCCCCTGTGTAGGGCTGCCACTAGGTTCGCACCATTATCACACAAGGCCTTCCCTGGCTCGAGATTTAGTGGCGACAGCGATTGATGAAACTCGGCTTGAATAGCTGTCCACAACTCTTCAGCTATGTGACTCACATCTCCAATGTATTTTAATTTCAACACTGCCTGATGGTAGTGAGCCCTGGCAGCACAGTACTAAGGTGGGATGGATTCTGTGTGAACTCTTTCAACATTAAGGGAGAGGACGAGGGTGCAGCTGGTGGCCTTGGGGAGGTGGAGGAGGCAGAATCAGTGGATGAAGAGGTACATGCAAACGTTTGTCCAAAACAACTTTGGGGATTTCAAGACTGGTGGAGTAGCCCCTTCCCGTCATGTTTGCTTATTCAGGTGTCAGTAGTGATATGCACCCTATCACACACAGAGTTTCTCAAGGAACGGGTGATGTTGTCTGCGATATGCTGGTGTAGTGTAGGCACAGCTTTCTTTGAGAAGTAATGGTATCAGGGCAACTGATATTTGATGGCCACAATGGCCATCAGCTTTCAGAAAATATCCACCAGGCAGAGAGGCAGCATTTATGTGGCCAACAAATTGAAGTTGTTGAAGTTCCAGCTCTTTGCTTTGGAATGTGTAGAAGTAAGTAATATTTTACGTGACCACAACTGTGGGACCGAGGGTTGCTGCTGTGCTGAGTTATGACTAAGACGATGTAACATTGAAACGCATCAACTGTTGTTTCCTAACCTATTCTGACCTGATTTTATATTGAATATGCAATAAAGTTTTTCTAACATTTTTTAACTAAATTAAAATCTGTATATCTTTTTCCATTTGATTCATGTTACCCCATAGCTGATGGGTGATGGAATTCCTATTCTGAATAAGAAATTGGTGATCCTGAGTAAGTGATGAGTGTGTTTCTCCTTTTGGAACTGTACTCCCAATTAGTGATGAGTGAGTGTAATCGTTACTATTCACTATTCGCACGAATAGTACGGTATTTGTGATACTCATTACTCGGCGAGTAATAAAGCAAGGAGAGGAAGCAACTTGCAAAAATGGGATGATCACCAAAATGTATCAAAATCTATTCATTTTTATTAAGCAAATAAACAAATAGACAAACAGGTGATTAAAATAAATTAGAAGGGCTTTACGCAGAAAGCTTAAGCGGAAAAAACCCTCTTATGTCCCCTATATATACAAAATACACTTTACAATGAACACACAAGTCAAAGTACAAGTCAATAGTAACAGGCTAAAGCAGGGATCCCCAACTCCAGGCCTCGAGGGCCGCCAACAGTGCATGTTTTCAGGATCTCCTTAGTATTGCACATTCATTACCTGTGCATTTGATCACATTAACACCTATGCAAAGCTAAGGAAATACTGAAATCCTGCACTGTTGGCGACCCTCAAGGCCTGGAGTTGGGGACCTCTGGGCTAAAGTAAAGGTGCAATATAGGAGGAGTGGTGGACGGCATGAACCCCAGTAGGAAAAGATCACGGTATAACGATTGCTATACACAAAGGGAAGGATTACTGGCAGAGGTGTTGGTACGATGAAAACAAATGGTAGAGGACAAGTGCCACACTAGGATATTGATGGTGAAGGCATAAACAAGCTAAAAACAGCTGATGCCAAATCAAATGGTTATGTGGGACAAATTAGTCCTATAAAGAACCATAAATAAGCTCAAACCAGAACACATTTTGGGGACATCTATAATCTGTTTTCATCGTACCAAAGCCATAAGAGGGTTTTTCCGCTTAGGCTTTCTGTGTAAAGCCCTTTTAATTGATTTTAATCACCTGTTTGTCTATTTGTTTATTTGTTTCATAAAAATGAATTGATTTTGATACATTTTGGTGATCATCCCATTTTTGCAAGTTGCTTCCTCTCTTTGCTTTAATCCTGTGTTTTCCAGCTTGCAGGGATAGATCTCTTTCTTATATTATTTATGGTGGTGCCCCTAGTATAGCGTATTTAAATGCTCATGAGTAATGTGTCGATCTTTATCAATCAACACAAATTGCCAGCTCCTTTCAGTACACAAAGTGATCTGGCACCTCAGTGAGATCAGATTGGATGTTAGGCTCCATCTTGGAGGCTATACCACAAAAATACAGTATTAAAAATGTCTTAAAATACTCTGCTTTATAGGTAAAAGTAAAAAGCAAGTGCAAAACAGTGTCAATAACAGGGAACTTAGCTGAAACGTTTTTTGCAAAAAATGTACGGAAGCCATGCTGCCAATGTCAAGGTGACCCTTATCAGAATGGTCCCTAAACTAACATATTTAAAACCTGATCTAATGTGAACACACCTCTCAGATGCAGGATGCAGGATGCAAAAAAGACAGTATAAAAAATGTCTTAAAATACTCCGCAATATAGGTGAAAGTAAAAAGCAAGTGCAAAACAGTGTCAATAACAGGGTACTTAGTTGATACGCGGGTGCTACTCTCAGTGCCGAGGTCACCCGAGATTTGTGAAGTCTCGCGAGACATCTACACTATTTTCTAAGGAGCACGGACACCCGCTCCACTGTGTCGACGTGAGTGTGCCAAATTTTAAAGCATGCTGGGCAGGTTTTGCAATGCGGAGAAGTTGCGAGAGGTTTAGCCACCATGACCATATAGCAGCCTCCGTGACTCCATAGAATGCCACTGCTGGACACAATAAAAGTTGTTTTCATAGGCATGAGGGGTCAGTCTGGGCACAATGTAAGATGGTGGGCACAGTTTAAAATGGCCAAAGGGGGTGAAAGGTTCCCTTTAATTCTGTTCAAGTCAACTAGGTGGAAGGTACTACTACTACTGCCTAGGCGTTTTCCTGCAGCTGTGAAGATAGAGTGTATCTTTTAAAGTTTTTCCCTGTCTGTCCTTCCTATCCTTAATGTAGTATTAGTGTATTGGTGGGACTAGTGCTTTAACCAGCCATCTCACTAGTGAGGGTGAGATCAGGATTAGCAAGTGACTAGATATCTTGCTTCGTGATGGGGTGAAAATACCCATATAGGGTCGCCAGGGAGATCAGGGTACATCCTCAGGTGAGTTAAAGAGGTGTCCATTCCCCTTTTCCCTACTGTCAGAGCTTACTGTAATTATTGTTACCCTGGGGTTTTCTTGTGTGTTGTATTATGCCCCAGGCACCCGTAGGACTGTGCATTCTAGGCAGACTCTCTCACAGGACGTGATTCATCTGTGAGAGCAGGTGGTGCAGCAGCTGCAGCATATCGCAGGTCTGCTGGTCACAGCTCACATTACGTTTTATTGGAACGAAGTGTCTCAGGATCCACGCTGCTGAATGAGTGAAACCAGAAACTGGAAACACTGGTTTCAATGGGTGTTCTTTATTCCTACGCGTTTCGAAGCATTACCATGCTCCTTCCTCAGGGAAAAAAACCTTTGTTCCAGTTTCTGGTTTCATTCATCCAGCAGTGCGGATCCTGAGACACTTCGTATAAATACAACTATTGTTCGCCACGTCAATCATGGATGTGTGGGTCCTGCAGCAGCTGTATCCAGGCGCGCATACTTGTTGTGTGTAACACAACTTTTCCAGGTGAGCAGCTTTCAATCAGGTTCTTGCCGATATCTGTAAGGAGATAAGACCCTATTTGCGCATTGTCTCACCCCTATAGACATCTCACATTAAGGCACAGCCAGAACCCAAGATAGTTCTCCCTGAAAGGTTTTCTGGATGGAGGGACTATGAAGAATAAGGGATATTTCCTTACAAATCAATAAAGCAAAATCCCACTATTCCATGATCGTAAATCCCCAATATAGTTCTACTGTGTGTTCTTTCATTTGTCTCTTAATATATATTTACCATTGCCCTTTGCATTCTATTGTTCAGAGCCCTTTCAGACCAAAGGATGTTACATTTCCCTAACAAAAAGTCCCTACATATAGGTGTCTCTTAACTAACAGAGATTGAGGTGGCAAAAAGTTATTAAGAAGCCAGGATACCACATCTCTGGCAGGAAAAGTCCGGCAGAGCTTCAAAGGGAGCATTCCAGACTTCATGGGGCTGAATATTATGCCAAAATTATGAAAATACCATGCATCCTAGCTCCATGGCATTTATATCAGTGAAGTCGTGAAAGCTAATTGCCAACTATGACGAAATGGACTCCTTCAATGTAGAGCATATGGTGATTTTTTATGCAACCCAGACAGTATTATATTTTGGTTTGCAAACTTGTGATGGCCAACTCGATGTTCCTAGATTCTTGCAGATGACTGTTAAGTGTTTATTTTAACATGTGTAATGCAATTATCTCTCCTCTAGAAGGTCAGAGGGACTTGATTATGCTAATTGTATTACTATTTGTATTGCGATTCTATGTAAACTACTTCAGCCACCATTGTTTGTGGTCAGAAAGTTATACGAAATGTCTAAATCTCTATATTAAACCCTCATTGACCCCTCTTTGTCAATCATCATTTAAATGAACATCATCCAAGAGACTTGAAAGCGGGCCAATGAAAATACAGTCTTATTCCACCAGTCGTGACGTCCCCAATATCCTGCAATGAGGGCTGAGGGTATATAAGGAGGACTATTCATTAACCAGAGAGAGTTAGATTCTGTCTAGTGACTTCAGTCTAGGGATTTCGGTCCCGGCTAGAGGTACACTTGATTGGATACAGGCGGCTAATCTAGGATCTTCGGATCCGACTGGCTGGCCATAACCCCAGGCCTAGGCATTTTGGTGCCAACCAAAGGGATCAGAACCTGGATTATAAAACCACAAGGACTCCAGCATCGAATTATCGGATTCGGCTGTGATGACAAAGACTGCATAAGAAAGCCACGCAGATTGGGACAATCCAGTCACCTGGCTACAGGCTTTGCTATGCTATATTCTAATCCCTGGTGAGCCAGCGGAAGGGTGAGACTCTGTTGCCTGTAACATTGTTGTGTTTGTTAGTTATGTGTTATATGCTGTTAACTGTTGGGGATAAAATAAAGTCTTACTATTGTGGTTCCCTCACCCTGTGTTGTCTGAGGAGTGTTCTGCCCATGGTTAAGGAGCTTGGGCGTTCAGTTTGGGGAGGAGCCCTGGTCCACGTTGCCTTGCTAAATGCGGCTGGGCCAGCAGACGAGAGCACCCACTGACCTCCGGGTGTCCACAATTGATGGCAGCGGTGGGATACTACTCAGCCTGGTTTATCCAGGGGAGCTGCAGGGGACTGGTGTTTGTGGACACCGTCCAAGGGCTCAACAAGGTAATGTCAGGCTGATCTAACGTGCCTTGGAAATTAGTAACAAGTTTGGTCACAGAGTCTCTTGGTGTCACGCTTGACAAGAGAATGTCCGACAACAGTGCGTGACAGCGGAGCACGGGCCAACGATGTCCGCTGCATTAGCCAAAATGACAGCAGGGAGCTACTATTGGAGCTAGACCGTCTGCTGCCTAGGAGTTTGCCCACAGCTGTGAAGTTAGAGTATATCCTTTGGAGCTTTCCCCTGTCTGTCTTTCCTTCCCATTATGTAGTATTAGTGCAGCGATGGAACTAGTCTTCTCATCAACCATCTCACTAGTGAGGGTGAGATCAGAGTTAGCGAGGAACTAGGTATTCTGCTCGGCAACCGGGTGAAAAAACTCATATGGAGACGCCATGGAGATCAGTGTACATCTTCTTGTGAGCCCAAGAGGTTTTCCTTCCACTGTTCCCTACTGTTATGGCCCATCATTGTTGTTGCATCCTCAATATTTTCTTGTGTGTTGTATTGTTTGCCAGACACCCGTTGATCTTTACACCACTGTCACGCAGTTTATTTGGACTCTAGCCAGTCCATGCTTGACACTTACTGTCATTGGAAAATGTACACATAAAGCTGTGGTGTGGATGGGGTTAGCTTTCTGAGCCCTGTTACACACTACATCTGAGAACTAAGGATCTGTCACAACCGTTGCACCCAGGAATCTAATTGGTACATTGTTAGAATCAGGGTCTCTTTTTCTACATTATGCTGCTGTGAGATGAGGTAGCGAAAATGTTGCAACAGATTCCCTTTAAAAGAATTAATCTTGGAAGCATTTATGGACATTAATGCAGAACAGAATTTATGTGGTATTATATGTCACAGTGTACTGGAAAAGCTTGAAGAATATTGCAATATTGATGGAAGTCATTTCGAGCACTTAAGAGATTAAACAAATGTAAATGTTATAAGCAGCGTAATAAACTGCAAATAAACGTCATTTGTTGTGTTTCATTGTATTTGTTTACCCATATAATATGTTTAACTGATTCAATTGTCTATGTACTTTTGGGCCACTCTGTATATTATATTTTAGGATTAACATTTTGGAGCTGTATTTTGCTTAACAGCCCAAGTGTAGTAATATCTCTCGGAATCTGTTATAAATGAGACGTTCCATGCTTACCTGTCTATAAACCTGTCTTCTTCCTCATGACTAAAAGTTAAACTTATTCCTGAAACCTCATGCTAAAACAATATGGTTGATAGTCTAATTATTTTAATGCAGGTTGTAAAGTTAATTTGGGCATCTGCTGGATTGTCAGTTGGTGAATATGTAAAGCTTCATCTTTAGAAGCTACTGCCTCTCATATAATTCTGTCTCCTAGTTTTATTACGTGAATGCCTACGCTTTATAATGAGAGTCATGCAAGGACTGTCAAGCTGAGTCCCTCCTGGGTGGCTGTGCCTGGAATTTACTGAGCATACACATAGGTGTCAGAGGGAATGAATCTTGTTGCATGAAACAGATTTGTACTGGGAATTATAGCTCTGTTTAGGCCTCAAGCCACTTTAAAGCATTCCATGAGTTCATGGTGAAACCTCTAAGGGTAGCAGACATTCAACTGTTGTTTCCTAGGCACGCCACTGCTGTGATCATCAATCAGACAGTAGGAAGGCTCTTTTAATGCCCCTCTAGAAATTATTGATTAGATAACTGCATACAGATACAGGTATGGGACTATTTTCCAAATTGATCCAGAGCCAGATAGTCTGTCTGCATACCAGAAGGCGAATTCTCATGTCTGGAATTCTCATCATCATTTTTTAATTTAGATAACTGCAAACATACAAGCAGCAGTGAAAAAAAATAAAACTAAACTAAAAATGGGCAAAATATTGAATTAATAGAACAGCATTAACAATAGTCGTAGAAAAAGAAGAGAAAAAAATAAATAGCATAACTTCTTACCACATAATGTAATATTAATAATAAGATTACTGATAGCTTTCCTTACACAGTGCCATATATTCTACAGCTCCTTGCACTGAGAATGAACATTGAGCCTCTTGGATAGAGGACTCGATCTCTCCATAAGGAATCTAAAAGATTTCTAATTTGAAATTCTGTGCATTCTACCACTGAATTTCGTTATCAGAAAGCACTTTTGGTACATGATGAATAGTGATTGGACATAAAATAGACTTACATTTCCACATGCATTTCATTAATGTTCATTACAAGAATACCAGCACTATTAACCCCTTCATGACCCAGCCTATTTGGACCCTAAAGACCTTGGAATTTTTGTCAATTCTGACCACTCTCCCTTTATGAGGTAATAACTCTGGAACGCTTCAACGGATCCTAGCGATTCTGAGATAGTTTTTTCGTGACATATTGAGCTTCATGTTGATAGTAAATTTAGGTCGATAATTTTTGCTTTTATTTGTGAAAAAATAAAACATTTGGCAAACATTTAGAAAATTTTGCAATTTTCAAATTTTGAATTTTATTCTGCTAGGCCAGAGAGTCATGTGACACTAAATAGTTAATAAATAACATTTCCCACATCAACACAATTTTGGAAAAAAAAAATTTTTGTTAGGAAGTTATAAGGGTTCAAAGTTCATGAGCAATTTCTCATTTTTCCAGCAACATTTACTAAACCATTTTTTTTTAGTGACCACATCACATTTGAAGTCTCTTCGAGGGGTGTACATGACCGAAAACACCCAAAAGTGACATCATTCCAAAAACTGCACCCCTCAAGCTACTCAAAACTACATTCAAGAAGATTATTAACCCTTCAGGTGCATCACAGGAACTAAAGCAACATGGAAGGAAAAAATGGACATTTTAATTTTTCCAACAAAATGTTCTTTTAGCCTCAATTCTTTCATTTTCACATGGGCAAGAGGATAAAATGGATCCTAAAATTTGTTGGGCAATTTCTCCTGAGTACACTGATATGTGGTCATAAACCACTGTTTGGGCGCACGACAGAGCTCAGAAGAAAAGGAGCATTTTATCCTGTTGCTCATGTGAAAATGAAAAAATTTAAGCTAAAAGAAAATTTTTGTGAAAAAAAAGTACTTTTTCTTTATTGACGGATCAATTTGTGAAACACCTGGGTGTTCAAAGTGCTCACTATGCATCTAGACAAGTTCTTTGGGGGGTCTAGTTTAAAAAATGGGGTCACTTGTGGGGGAGCTGCAATGTTTAGCCACACAGGGGCTCTCCAAACACGCCATGGTGTCCGCTAAAAATTTGAGCAAATTTTTCATTCAAATTGTTAGCGGAAACCATGTCACGTTTGGAGAGCCCCTGTGTGGCTAAACATTGCAGCTCCCCCACAAGTGACCCCATTTTGGAAACTAGACCCCCCAAGGAACTTATCTAGATGCATAGTGAGCACTTTGAACCCCCAGGTGCTTCACAAATTGATCTGTAAAAATGAAAAAATACTTTTCTTTTCCACAAAAACGTTCTTTTTTCATTTTTACAGATTAATTTATGAAGCATCTGGGGGTTCAAAGTGCTCACCACCCATCTAAATATGTTCCTTGGGGGTCTAGTTTCCAAAATTGGGTCACTTGTGGGGGAGCTCCAATGTTTAGGCACACAGGGGCTCTCCAAACGTGACATGGTGTCCACAAACAATTTGAGCTAATTTTCCATTCAAATTGTTAGAGGACACCATGTTGCGTGTGGAGAGCTCCTGTGTGCCTAAACATTGGAGCTTCCCCACAAGTGACCCCATTTTGGAAACTAGACCCCCAAGGAACTTGTATAGATGCACAGTGAGCACTTTGAACCCCCAGGTGCTTCACAGGAAGGGGTTAATTAGGTAGGGGTAATCAATTTGTCAATGAAGAGGTGATTGCAATGTTTGGTCAGTCTCAATCTTTACTAATTTCAGTGAATAGCCACCATGCTTCTGCATACATCTCTTTACCAAGGTAATGCACTTGGGCAGTGATAAGCAAGTATACTCGTTACTATTCACAATTCGCATGAATAGTACAGTATTCACAATACTCGGCACTCTGCGGGTTTTTTAGATCTCATGTGTGATATTCGAGTGAGCTGAAAAGCATGTTTCCTGACTGATTTTCAGCCAATAAACATGCTGGGATTGCTTGCCAGTCATAGTAAAGCCTTATTCATCTTGGATAATGGCATTACTGTGATTGGCAGGCGCAGTATTACTAAAGAAAAAAAAGACGCTGAAACGAAATAGCCATGAGGTCTGGGGGGCTATAAAAAGGCAGAGATGGATGAGATCGTACTCAAACATGATGTGCACTGTCTGCATTCTGTTCTGCCATACAGCTGTGACAGAACCTAGTGAAGATAGATAGAAGAACTGTAAGGCTGATTTGACATCAGCAGTAATCGCTGAGCGCGTCAGTTGCGGTGAAAAAAACACAACTGCCGTGATTACCGCATAATGGCCGCACTTGCGGTTCACCTGCGGCAAGCCCCATGCAATGTCTATGGGGCTTGCGATAAGTGTGCGGCAGGTGTGGCAAGTGCGGTTTCGGCACATGCGGCAGATGCGGCAGCGAGAAAACCGCGGCTGACCGCATTTTTTTCGCGGCCGCATCTGTCGCAAGTGCCAAAACCGCAACTGTACCGCACCTGCCGCACCTGCGCTAAGACTTTACCACTTTACTATAGCACAGATCTCAGTGCTGTCCATAGCAACAGCGGTTAATATGGCAATGGTGATCATATGACAGCGCTTAGACCTGCGTTATAGTAAAACTATAGTAAAGCGCAGGTCTCAGCGTTGTCCATAGTAACAATGGTTAGAGCTGAGACCTGCACTATAGTTAAAAAGAGGTAATAAAGAGGTTGATGTCAGCTTTTTTAACAGCTGATATCAAGCCCTATTGCTAATGTCAACCATCAATATGACAGCCAGCCATTTGCAATACTTATAGTATAGAAAAAAAACCCACAGAGAAATCCTTTATTACATACAAAATACAGAGACACCTCGCTATCCACTTTATCAGCTCCCACCAAGTTCTCCTCCAATGTAATCCTGTAATTACTGTAATCTTGCTGTGAAAGTGGTGGTGCAGATGATGTTCAAGCAAGCCCGACGCCAACACCCGGCATACCAGGGCAGATCCCGGGGCCCTGAAGCAGTGAGAGGGTCCACAGCGGTCTGTGAGCGAAAGCAGAGGGGTTCCGCTCACAGACAGCTGCCCTCTCTCCCTCTCTTCTCTCCTGCTCTGTACTGATCTAGGTGATCAGTACACAACAGGAGAGAAAGCTTACCGGCAGCTGAATGGAAGCTGAAGGACCTGTCAGTTTTAGTCATGTGACTAATCACATGACTGAAATCAAGGTCCTAGAAGAAACTGCTTCTGCTTAACTTCTACAGCCTCCATGCAGCTCCCAGTGCCTCCTCTCCTGCTCTGCATGGATCAAGATCATCTGAATGCTGTTATACATGTGTATGTGTCTATATGTGTATGTGTGTGTGTATCTGTGTGTGTGTGTGTATGTGTCTGTATGAGTGCTTTTGTGTGTCTGATTATGTATGTATGTGTGCAGGCCCGGCGTCAGCACCCGGCGCACCCGGGAAAGTGCCGGGGCCCGACTGCTTGGAGGGGGCCCACCGGGCCCCTGAGGGCTAGGGTCACACTTGCATTGTGACCCTAGCCTGATGCAAGTATTGTCTGCTGCAGCGCAGAGCGTTTAATGCTATGCGCTGCCAGCAACGGAGCCCATAGAAACCCGATGTTTACATTGACAACCAATGGTTGGCAAGGTAAACATCGGGTTTCTATGGCCTCCAGCGCATAGCATTAAAAGCTATGTGCTGCAGCCGAAAATACTTGCATCAGGCTAGGGTCACAATGCAAGTGTGACCCTAGCCTCAGGGGCCCCTGAGCACACTGCCCCCACAGCCAGGGCCATATCCAGGGATCAGGGGCAGCTGGGGGGGGTCATTTGCAGGGAGGGCGCACTCAGCCTCCTGCAGGACCGGAGATCTCCCTCCATGGGAGCTGACAGAGCTGTACACTCTGGGCTGACAGGATCTGTGATGATGTCAATGGAGGGTGGAGTCAGGGGTCACATGACCAGCTCCTCAGTGTATGCAGGACTCTGAGCATCATGATGGCCAGCATAGCAATTAGGTGATGTTTGTGTGGGGTCAGGAGGGATTTACAGTGTGAATGTAGCAGAGGCGAGTGGGTACTAGGTGTGCGGAGCCGAGTGGGTACTAGGTGTACGGAGCATAGCCGAGTGTGTAAGAGGTGTACGGAGCGGAGCCGAGTGTGTACGAGGTGTACGGAGCATAGCCGAGTGTGTACGAGGTGTACGGTGCAGAGCCGAGTGTGCACGAGGTGTACGGAGCGGAGCCGAGTGTGTACGAGGTGTACGGAGCAGAGCCGTGTGTGAACGAGGTGTACGGAGCCGAGCCGTATGGGTACTAGGTGTACGGAGCGGAGCCGTGTGTGTACGAGGTGTACAGAGCGAAGCCATGTGGGTACTAGGTGTACGGAGCGGAGCCGTGTGTGTACGAGGTGTACAGAGCGGAGCCATGTGGGTACTAGGTGTACGGAGCGGAGCCGTGTGTGTACGAGGTGTACGGAGCAGAGCCTGTGTGTGTACGAGGTGTACGGAGCAGAGCCGCGTGCATAGGAGGTGTACGGAGCAGAGCCGCGTGCGTAGGAGGTATACGGAGCAGAGCCGCATGTGTAGGAGGTGTACGGAGCAGAGCCGCGTGCATAGGAGGTGTACAGAGCAGAGCCGCGTGCGTAGGAGGTGTACGGAGCAGAGCCGCGTGCATAGGAGGTGTACGGAGCAGAGCCGCGTGCGTAGGAGGTGTATGGAGCAGAGCCGCGTGCGTACGAGGTATGTGTACCAGTGGTAGCCCCCCGCGGATTCCGCTCCTATAGTCTCAGCCACCTTTGCCAGCAGCATTCTTCTCCATAGTCTCTTCTGCCGCTGTCTGCATTCTGCAGCTCAGCATGGAGGGGCACGATGTTGTCATAACTGTGCTGATATGTGCAGAGCGACCGGAGGAGACCGGAGCAGCGAGAAGAGAGGTGAGGAGAAAGAGAGATCCGGACGGCCAGACATTCCGCTTGGCTGCGGTGCCACCCATATGGCAGTGCGGCTCTATTGAGCTGCTTGCATTATTTGTGTGCTTGAGGATGCTTGTGTATATACCAAGCATCCTCAGACGCACAAAAATGCAACATTTTGCATTTGAAGGGTATTTTTAAAAAATGCAAGGGAATGCAAGCGCATTTTAGCCGTCTCCTAGCAACGTGTAATATACTCACTGTCAGAAACAGCTCTTGCTGGTTTCGGCAGTCACTGTTCCTGTAAGGCTGCCTTCACATAGGCGTTTTTTTTAAATGTGGCAGTTGCGGTAAAAAAAATCCGCTACACATTTGCGGCAAGCCCCATGCATTGTCTATGGGGCTTGTGGTAAGTGTGCGGCAATATATATATTATAGTCCATGATATGTACTAAAGGGGGCCCACTGAGACTTTTTCACCCGGGGCCCACAGAAACCTGGAGCCGGCCCTGTATGTGTGTGTCTGTATGTGTATGTGTTTGTGTCTCTGTGTGTATCTATATCTGTATTTGTGTGTGTTTGTATGTGTGTGTGTATTTGTGTATATCTGTATTTGTGTATCTGTATGTGCATGTAGCAGAGCTGTGTGTGTTTGTATGTGCATGTAGCAGAGCTGTGTGTGTATCTGTATGTACATATATTGTACATGTAGCAAATCTAGGTGTATAGTGTGCATGTAGTGTCCATGTGGCAAAGCTGGGTGTGTAATTGTATGTGCATGTATTGTGCATGCAGCAGAGCTGTGTATATATGTATGTACATGTATTGTATATGGTACACCCTGTGGTATAGGTAGCCACAGAACCACCTGGTGCACAGAGGGATTTCCACATCAGGTACCTTACACATACAACACCTTCCACTCTAGACCTGATGGGGGAGCTCTACTTGCCACCTTCAGGCAAGGTCCCCTAAAAATTCAGGCCCGGGGGAGGAGTTTGGCAGTTCAGTGCAGAGCAGCACTGAAGAAGACACCTGGTGAACGGAGCCGCGCTAGGCTCGTGCCAGAGGAAGCCTAGTCAGTGCAGGAACCCAAGAATGGGGGTCAGAGGCAAGACGAGGAACAGATCGGGAAAGAGGAGACATATTGGTTCTCCCCAGGAAGAAACCCAGACACCGGAGTCCGAGTCTGCAAGGTTCAGACAGCCCAGCAGAGAAAACATCGGAGAACCAGGAGACTTTAGTCTTCTGGGGACACTTGTGTCACAGCACTGAAGAGAGCGAGGGACTGCAGGAGAGAAGCGGTACCCAACAAACGGGTTTCACATACTGCCATACAAGTGAAGAGTAGGAGATATCTGCTGCGACACTGACACTAAATGTGCACATTTCATGAGTGCAATGAGCGGCATAGCGGCACAGCTAATACAAGTATAATGATAAAATGTTTTATAGCAATCACTGCCCTAGAATATAATGCAAATAGGAAGACTTAGCTTCAGCAGTGGCCACTGCGGAGTGCCCGGTGACCGACGCCAAGGTGCTTCCATCTCACCGGGTCCTAACACTATGACTAACAGAGTTGTGTGATGTGAATGGGTTTATGTGCCCTTATTTTTAATTGAAATAAGAAAAGTATGTGCTGGACTCCAACAAGATGGAGACCTCAGCGGGCTTAAGGGTGGTGAAGGGGGAGGAGGAAGAGGGAGCTCAGTCAAAATGAATACATTATTAATAGCATAGATGACTGGCATCTAACCTCTAAGTGCAGGTGCAAGCAGAAAAAAACATACTAATGAAAATAGGAGATATCTGCTGCAACACTGACACTAAATGTGCAAATTTCATGAGTGCAATGAGCGGCCGAGCTGCACAGATAATACAAGTATAATGATAAAATGTATTATAGCAATCACTGCCCTAGAATATAATGCAAATAGGAAGACTTAGCTTCAGCAGTGTGATGTGAATGGGTATATATGCCCTTATTTTTAATTGAAAAAAGAAAAGTATGTGCTGGACTCCAATAAGATGCAGCAATGAGCGGCCGAGCTGCACAGCTAATACAAGTATAATGATATAATGTATTATAGCAATCACTGCCCTAGAAGCCAGAAGACGGAAGCCAGCTGAGGTCTCCATCTTGTTGGAGTCCAGCACATAATTTTCTTTTTTCAATTAAAAATTAGGGCATATAAACCCATTCACATCACACAACTCTGTTAGTCATATTGTTAGGACCCGGTGAGATGGAAGCACCTTGGCGTCGGTCACCGGGCACTCCGCAGTGGCCACTGCTGAAGCTAAGTCTTCCTATTTGCATTATATTCTAGGGCAGTGATTGCTATAGTACATTTTATCATTATACCTGTATTAGCTGTACAGCTCGGCAGCTCATTGCTCTCCTATTTTTCATTAGTATGTTTTTTTCTGCTTGCACCTGCTCTTTGAGGTTAGATGCCAGTCATCTATGCTATTAATACAAGTGAAGAGCACAGGAGAGGTCAGGCCAGGGTTTCAGACAGGTCAGGACCTAGACACACTAACAGGGACAAGGAGGCCTCAAAACTTACCAGAGCTGGTGATCCTGAAGTGCTTCCCGACTACCCGGAGTGTACCCTGGACAGTGCCTGCTTTATCATCAGTAAAAGGTACAGAAACAGATCTAGCGTGTGTGTGTCAGTTCTTCCAGCCCCTGACCCTGTCCAACCCAGAGACTATACCAGTATTCCACCTGTAGAGCCACCTCCCTGTGTGAAATCCTAATCCTACCACACTGCACCGGGGACCCCGTTCCACCTACGGGAACGTTATCATCTGGCTGCCCATCCATCATGCCCGGAGGTCTGCATCAGTGGCGGTGCCATCACCAGACACCATAGGTGGTGTCACGATACTTTATTTTATTTTCCCCCTTTTTATTTTTCCATTTTTCAGCAACCACCAGGACTACGAGCTCGGGCTAGCCACATTGCAAACGCACGGGTTCCGAGTTCCCATGGCCTTAGGGTGGGTCATATACGTGAGCAGAACTGTGTGTGTTTGTATGTGCATGCATTATACATGTAGCAGAGCTGGCTATGTCATATCCATGTAGCAGAGCCATATGTGTATATGTATGTGGAGTGTGCATGTAGCAGAGCTGAATGTGTCTGTATGTGCATGAATTAGGCATGTACCAGTGCTGTGTGTATCTGTATGTTCATATACCACCTTAATGAGTGACGAACAGTACTCTTCATCAGTCTAGCTCCAACTTTCTCTGATTGCTGTTGCCAGATCAGCTTTGCAGATTGGAGCTTTGTCATGGACCATTTTCTTCAAATTCCACCAAAGATTTTCAATTGGATTGAGATCTGGACTATTTGCAGACCATGACATTGACCTTGTATGTCTTCTTTCAAGGAATGTTTTCACAGATTTTTGCTCTATGGCTGGATGCATTATCATCTTGAAAAATGATTTCATCATCCCCAAACATCCTTTCAATTGATGGGATAAGAAAACTGTACAAAATATCAATGTAAACTTGGGCATTTATTGAAGTTGTAATGACTGCCATCTCCCCAGTGCCTTTACCTGACATGCAGCTCCATATCATCAATGACTGTGGAAATTTGCATGTTCTCTTCATGCAGTCATCTTTATAAATCTCATTGACACTAAACAAAAGTTCCACTTGCTACACAAGTGGGGTCTGACTGCGTCCTGCAAGTGCAGTATTGGTTTTTGTCTATGGCATTGATGGTAAACAAAAGTTCCATCATCATCACTTTGCCCAATGCAGATTCGGTATTCATCATTGACTATGGCCATGTCCACACACCTGCACTCTAAGTATTTAGCGCTTTTGCGCTAAATACTTAGGTTTTGTTAGAGAAGCGCAGGTGCGTGTGTGCCGGCGCTTCCTTGAAACGCAGCCCCTGGTTACCTGATGTGTATCGTGGTAACCAGTTCACACTGCAGGCTGCCTAGTTACCGCTTATGCTGAGCGCACAGGGAAACGCTGCTAGCAGGAAGTGCCGACACACATGCATCTGCGCTTCTCTCACAAAACCTAAGCATTTAGCGCAGAAGCGCTAAATACTTAGAGCGCAGGTGTGTGGACATGGCCTATGACTTTCATCCAGTCATCCACAGTCCACGGTTGCTTTTCCTTAGCCCATTGTAACCTTGTATTTTTTTCTGTTTAGGTGTAATGATGGCTTATGTTTAGCTTTTCTGTATGTAAATCCCATTTCTTTTAGGCGGTTACTTACAGTTCGGTCACAGACATTGACTCCAGTTTCCTCCCATTCATTCCTCATTTGTTTTGTTGTGCATTTCCTGTGTTGGATACATATTGCTTTAAGCTTCCGGTCTTGATGCTTTGATGTCTTCCTTGGTCTACCAGTATGTTTCCCTTTAACAACCTTCCCATGTTGTTTGTATTTGGACCAGATTTTAGACACAATCAAAAAGTGAAAGTCTGGCTACCATGCAGTAGGTGCCTGGGAGAAAAAAATATTTATCTAAAGCTATAAGAAAACCTTGTGAGTGCCGAGGCTTTCTTATAGCTTCAGTTTTTAGATACAGCTGACTGTGAACAACAACATCTTTGCAACATTGCACGTTGATTTACCCTCTTTTAAGAGTCTGATAATCCTCTCCCTTGTTTCAATTGACATCTCTCGTGTTGGAGCCATAATTCATGTCAGTCCACTTGGTGCAACAGCTCTCCAAGGTGTGATCACTCCTTTTTAGATGCAGACTAACGAGCAGATCCTATTTGATGCAGGTGTTAGTTTTGGGAATGAAGATTTACAGGGTGATTCCATAATTTTACCTCAGAACAGAGTGATACCATATTTTTTTCCCTCTGCTTGGTCTGAAAAAATTTACCCTTACTGACTACCACATTTTTTATCTTATCTAGAGGGTTGTGAATGCGCACATAGGGTCTTATCCTTTATAGGCAGGTAAATGTGAAAAAATCAGATTTGCTCACCTGGTCAGGTTGTGCAGCACACAACCAGCGTAATCGCTGAAACAATGCAGCTGCTGCAGGGACTGTACTTCCACGAGGTGCGGTGCTGTGATCAGGTATTTTGGACGAAGTACCTTAATGTCCGCGCTGCTTCCAGAAAGGAAAATACACCAACGACGCTGGACGTCTGAGTGCTGGTAGTAGAGGTTTATTTCCAACGCGTTTCGGAGCCACGTACCGAGCTCCTTCCTCAGGGAACATCACATGTTGTGATGTTCACCGAGGAAGGAGCTCGGTACGTGGCTCTGAAACGCGTTGGGAATAAAACTCTACTACCAGCACTCAGACGTCCAGTGTCGTTGGTGTATTTTCCTTTCTGGAAGCAGCGCGGACATTAAGGTACTTCGTCCAAAATACCTGATCACATTTTTTATCTTGATTTCTTTTAGTGTTCCTTAGGGTACCATTACATGTCGCAACATTGCATGCAATTTCACTGGCAATTTGCTGGTTGCAGTGAAATCATGGACACATTGTTCCATTTGTACACGGCAACAAAATAGAACAATGTGTCCATGATTTCACTGCAGCCAGTGAAATTGCATGCACTGTTGCAACGTGTAACGGTACCCTTAAAGCCATAAAGTTGCCAATTTGAAATGACTTTAGTTTTGTGTCATGTCTGTGATCTGCTTTTTTTCTACAACATTAAACAACTGAATGAACATCCTCCGAGGTGATTCCATAATGTTTGCCAGGGGTTGTAGTAAAGCTGTATGTGTATATTATGTGTAGTGTGCATGTAGTAAAGTTGTGTGTTTATATGTGCGTGTAGCAGAGCCATCTATATAATAAATCTTTATTTATATAGAGCTAACATATTCCGCAGCGCTTTACAATACAGTGGGTAATAGAAGAAAATACACAATATAATACAGTAATTCCAGTAGAGAAATAATACAGTACAATAATAGGAAACAATACAATAAGCATAAAATCAATGTAAAAAATATAATACAATAAATAAAGCAAAAATAAAGGTGACCCTACTCAAAAGAGCTTACAATCTACAACAAGATAAGGGTTACACAAAGTACAGGGGCTTATTACACTGATGGTCCCGGCATCTTGAGGAAATGGGGGAGAGAAATAAAGTTTCATGAATTGTCACCAGACAATCTGTGTAGACCTTTTGGGTTTCGTGGAGTTTGAAGAAGAGTTATGTCGAGAGAGATTGGCTATGTACAGTACAAAGGAATTTTGTTATAGAGCATGATAGGCTGCCTTGAAAAGATTTGTTTTTAGTGAGCTTCTGAAGCCATGCAAGTTGTGGATGGTCCTGATTTCTTGGGGCAGAGCATTCCAGAGATTTGGCGCAGCTCAGGAGAAGCCTTGGAGACGAGAATGGGAGGATCAGATTAGTCGAAGGTCATTTGTAGAACGTAGAGAATGGGTGGGGTGATAAACAGAGATGAGGGAGGAGATGTAGTGGGATGCTGCATTGTGAAGAGCTTAGTGGGTGAAAACAAGCAATCTATGTCTGTAGGCATGTATGTCTATGTGTAGTGTGCATGTAGCAGACCTGTGTGTCTACATGTGCGTGTAGCAGAGCAATCTATGTCTATGGACATGTATTTCTATGTGTAGTGTGCATGTAGCAAAGCTGCGTGCATTTGCTTGTGCATGACTTGGGCATGTACCAGTGCTGTGTGTGTTGTATCTGTATGTTCATGTAATAGAGCTATATATGTGTATCTGAATGTTCACTTAGTAGAGCTCTGTGTGTGTACTATGTGTAGTGTGCATGTAGCAGACCTGTGTGTCTACATGTGCATGTAGCAGAGCCATTTATGTCTATGGCATGTAGCAGAGCTGTGTGTGTCATATATATTTTGGAGAGGCAGGGGCGGAGTGAAAAAGGGGCCCATTAAGACTCTTTTGCCCAGGGCCCACAAAAATCTGGAGCCGGCCCTGAGTCCAAGTGTTCAAAGATGGAGGACGCATGAGTAATTACACATGCACTCAATCTTCCCCTTGCACTCTCTCTACACCCCGGTGTGATCTCTCTGCTCCCTCATGTGCTCTTTCTGCCCCCTATGCACTCTCTCTGCTCCTCCTGTGTGCTCTATCTTCTCCCCCTATGTGCTCTCTGCTACCCCTGTGTACTGTCTCTGCCCCTTCACTGTGTGCTGTCTCTTCCCCTCTCAGTGTGCTCTCTCTGCCTCCTCCTTTTCACTCTCTCTACCCCCTGCTTGGTGCTCTCTCAAGTCCCCCTGCTGTGCATTCTCTCTGCCCCCTGCTGTGTGCTCTCTCTGCGACCTACTGCGCTATTTCTCTTCCCCCTGCTGTGTGCTCTCTCAACTTCCCCTGCTGTGTGCTCTCTCTGCCCCCCTGCTGTGTGCTCTGTCTGCCCAGCTACTGTGTGCTCTCTGCCTCCCCTGTTGTGCGATCTCTCTGTCCTCCCTTCTGTGCACTCTCTCTTCCCCCCAGCTGTGGGCTCTCTCTGCTCCCCCCCACTGTGCGCACTCTCGACAGATTCCACAAGGTAAGTATATAATAGAAGTTGCGTGTTGTGTATATACAGCTCTGACAAAAATTAAGAGACCACTGCAAAATTTTCAGTTTGTCTGATTTTTCTCTTTATAGGTATATTTTTGAGTAAAAATTAAGTATATTGTTCTTTAATTCTATAAACTACTGACAACATGTCTCCGAAATTCAAAGCTAAAAATTTTGCAGTTATTTGCAGCAAATGAGAAATCGTCAAAATAATAAAAAAGAAGCAGTGCTTTCAGGCCTCAAATAAAACAAGTTCATATTCATTTAGAAACAAGAATACTGTTACCCCTCGGGGGTCTGCCGCAGGGTTCCAGCGCCCTCTGCTGGAGTAGCGCTGCTCTTCTCCTCCCTTTCCGGGGCTACTGCTTGAGCACATGAAACTACATCTCCAAACCTGTTTCTGCTGGAGAGACTGCAGGGAGCATGCTCCTCCCCTCAGCCAATCACCATGCTTCTGTGTCCTGCCAATCAGGACTGCCCTGCTATGATATAAACTTCCTGTTTCCAGTCAGTCGGGGCCAGGGCAACTTCCTCCTTGAGGAGTTGCCATTTCTGGTCTGGTCAGGTCGCTCCTTATTTTGCTTGTTACCTGATTTCTGTGTGTTCCTTCCTACAGATTCCTGCCCAGCCGGCTCCTTGCTGACCGCCGTGTTCCTGGCTGGTTTCCCGGATCTCTTCCAAGCGGATAGCTGTCTCAAGCCTGGCTCTGGATTCCCCGTGTTCCGGTTCCCCGTTTCCGATCCTATACCCGGTTGCTGTATTGTTTCCCACGTTGCCTTGGGTCGGTTCAACACCCGTGTCCGCTTCATCGGTCCCTCCGAGGTTGGTACCGGCGGAATCCCTGTATAGGGGTTAAGCGCTCCGGGGCCTCCTTCGGTGGTGTTCTGGTGCTGTGGCCGTGTGGCCCTCCCCTGGGGCGTGGGTGTGTGTATTGTTAATAAACCTGTTGACTCTACTTTACTGGTCCGTCTCTCTGTCATCCCGGTATCAGCATCCGCTCTACGCGGTCCAGTGGGTCCACGTGTGGAGTCCGTCAGTAGGACGTGACAGATTTTGCCCTGGCCATGGACCCCGCTGATACCCGGTTTGATGCCCAAAGAGACCTGACCGCACTCCGCGAGAGTCACAAACAGGTTGTGGCATTTATCCAGTCTCTAGAGGCCCGCTTGGGGGCGCCCTCTACTGTTGATCCCGCTTTCTCTTCCCAGATGCTGAGTCTCCAACAGGAATTGGACCTTCTGAGAGAGAGCCAGAATCGGATGTCATCCCATATGTCCTCTATGGATGATCTGCTTGCCGGCCTGCTGAGCACAACAGGAAGCCCAGGTTCCGTTCCCGTGCTGCCAACGGAGGCTCCGGCTGGAGCTGTGTCTCCACACGGGACGCCCAAGCAACCGCCCTCGGGTCCCTTTTGCCCTCGGGACTGGGGAGGTGGTCGCCGATGCCCCGAGCCCCTGCGCGGGTCCCTGGCCGGTCTCCGTCCGGGGGGGGGCATAGAGGGAGGGGTACTGCTACCCCTCGGGGGTCTGCCACAGGGTTCCAGCGCCCTCTGCTGGAGTAGCGCTGCTCTTCTCCTCCCTTTCCGGGGCTACTGCTTGAGCACATGAAACTACATCTCCAAACCTGTTTCTGCTGGAGAGACTGCAGGGAGCATGCTCCTCCCCTCAGCCAATCACCATGCTTCTGTGTCCTGCCAATCAGGACTGCCCTGCTATGATATAAACTTCCTGTTTCCAGTCAGTCGGGGCCAGGGCAACTTCCTCCTTGAGGAGTTGCCATTTCTGGTCTGATCAGGTCGCTCCTTATTTGGCTTGTTACCTGATTTCTGTGTGTTCCTTCCTACAGATTCCTGCCCAGCCGGCTCCTTGCTGACCGCCGTGTTCTTGGCTGGTTTCCCGGATCTCTTCCAAGCGGATAGCTGTCTCAAGCCTGGCTCCGGATTCCCCGTGTTCCGGTTTCCCGTTTCCGATCCTATACCCGGTTGCTGTATTGTTTCCCACGTTGCCTTGGGTCGGTTCAACACCCGTGTCCGCTTCATCGGTCCCTCCGAGGTTGGTACCGGCGGAATCCCTGTATAGGGGTTAAGCGCTCCGGGGCCTCCTTCGGTGGTGTTCTGGTGCTGTGGCCGTGTGGCCCTCCCTGGGGCGTGGGTGTCTGTGTTGTTAATAAACCTGTTGACTCTACTTTACTGGTCCGTATCTCTGTCATCCCGGTGTCAGCATCCGCTCTACGAGGTCCAGTGGGTCCACGTGTGGAGTCCGTCAGTAGGACGTGACAAATACTAATGTTTTAACTCAGAAAGAGTTCAGAAATCATTATTTGGTGGAATAACCATGATTTTTAATCACAGCTTTCATGCGTCTTGGCATGTTTCTCATCAGTCTTTCAATCTGCTTTTGGGTGACCTTATGCCACTCCTGGCACAAAAATTTAGGCAGTTCTTTGTTTCATGGCTTGTGACTATCCATCTTCGTCTTGATTACATTCCAGAGGTTTTCAATGGAGTTCAGGTCTGGAGATTGGGCTGGCCATGACAGAGTCTTGATGTGGTGCTCACATTGATTGACCTAGCTGTGTGGCATGAGGCATTGTCCTGCTGGACAAAATAATCCTCAGAGTTTGGGCACATTGCCTGAGCAGAAGGAAGCATGTGTTTTTTTAAGGATAGCCTTGTATGCAGCTTGATTCATACGTCCTTCGCAAAGATTTACCTGCCCAGTTCCAGCCTTGCTGAAGCATCCCCAGATCATTACTGATCCGCCACCAAATTTCTCAGTGAGTGCAAGACACTGTGGCTTGCACGCCTCTCTAGGTCTCCCTCTAACCATTAGATGACCAGGTGTTGGGCAAAGCTAAAAATTAGACTCAACAGAGAAGATTACCTTACTCCAATCCTCTATGGTCCAATCATTAAGCTCTTTGGCAAACTTCAACCTGGCTCTCCTTTGCTTCTTATTGATGATTGCCATTTTTCTAGATTTACATGACTTGAGCCCTGCCTTTAGGAGCCTGTTATGAACTGTTCTTCCGTGCACTTCACCCCAGCTGCTATTTGCCATTCCTTTTGTAGGTCATTTGATGTCATATTGTGGTTGCTGAGTGACATTCGAATAATATGACGGTCATCCTGATCAGTGGAGGGTTGCTTTCGTCCTCTGCTGGTCTATAGCCTTGTTGTCCCAAATGTCTGCACCTTGACCTTGTTGTAATGGACTGCCGTCTTCGAAATTTTAAGGATGGAGGCAATATGACGCTCTCTGTATCCCTCTGCTAGTAAAGCCAGAATTGAGCCCTTCTTTTCATCACTCAAGACTTTTCAACTCCTTTGGCATAGTTAAAAGTTATTTTTTCTTTCAAATTACTTTGGGTCTATTCCTAGCACTTGTTTTGCCTTCCAGCTTGTCCTATTGCAAGAGGATTGTGAAGACCACAGCAGTGTTTTTTATACTTTCCCCAGTTAAATAAGATTTGGTTCAGGTTATCACTAGTGATGAGCGAGTACGCTTGTCACTACTCGGCACTTGCACGAGTATCACTGTACTCGGGCTACTCAGCGAGTACCGAGTAATCTCGCGATACTCGTGCTGTGCTCGTGGTTCTCATCCCTGCATGTTGGCGCTCTTTAGAGAGCCAGCCCACATGCAGGGATTGGCTGGCAGACCACTGCAATGCCACAGCCCTGTTAGTTGTGGAATTACAGTGATTTGCCGGCCGCACAGCGTGACCGAGTCTTTATAAGACCCGGCCGCGCTGTGCTCTGCACACAGCGATCCAGACAGTCAGTGCAGGGAGAGTGTCTGCTGAATCAGGGAAAGGTTTGCGCCGCGACCCTTCATAGCTAGTTCCGGAGCAGGGCTGCAAACTGGTGACCACAACGGTCCTTCTCAGGACTAATCTAGGTGGATATAGGCAGGCAGGCAGGGAGGGTATAGCCAGGTCGGAGTACAGGCTTTCTAGTGACCACAACAGTCGTTCTCAGGAATATTGTAGCTGTATACAGGCAGGCAGGGTATATAGCAATTCCTAGTGACAGTATACCAGCCTTCATCATATCTGGGGCTGGTGTACACAGTCTAAAACAGTCCTGATAGTGTCAGACTTCTCAGTAATTGTCGCTCCTAAAAAGCTGTTAGGTTCTTAGTGCATGCATTTAAAAAACGCAAGTGTGTGCCCGTCGATGGCAGCGTACGGGTGCCCTTTTGTGTGTTTTGCACAAACCAGGATATAACGCACAAGTAGAGTGAATAATACATGTCAGCAGCACCTGATAGTGTCAGACTTCTCAGTAATTGTCGCTCCTAAAAAGCTGTTAGGTTCTTAGTGCGTGCATTTACAAACCGCAAGTGTGTGCCCGTCGGTGGCAGCGTACGGGTGCACTTTTGTGTGTTTTGCACAAACCTGGATATAACGCACAAGTAGAGTGAATAATACACGTCAGCAGCACCTGATAGTGTCTGACTTCTCAGTAATTGTTGCTCCTAAAAAGCTGTTAGGTTCTTAGTGCGTGCATTTACAAACCGCAAGTGTGTGCCTGTCAGTGGCAGCGCATGGGTGCACTTTTGTGTGTTTTGCACAAACTAGGATATCACGCAAAAGTAGAGTGAATACACGTCTCCGTCTGTGTCTGACTTAGGCTGGGGTCACACTTGGCATGAATTTTTTTAGTGCCTTAAAAAAACGCATGCGTTTTTTTCATTTCAGCATGCGTTTTTTAAGATGTCTGATGGCACCCTGCGTTTTTCATGCGTTTTTAAAACAGCACCCAAAAATAGTGCATGCATTAATTAATGTGCACAACAGTGTCAACCCGTACTATCCGTCGGCGTCTGAATGAAAAGGGACTGTATGATAGGATACCCAGGGAGACCCCACTTTTTACCCCGAGACATAAAAAAGCCAGGCTGGGGTTTGCCAAAACTTACCTGAGAAAGCCTAATATGTTTTGGAAGAATGTTCTCTGGTCAGATGAGACAAAAGTAGAGCTTTTTGGGCAAAGGCATCAACAGGAGGAAAAAAAGAGGCATTCGCAGAAAAGAACACGGTACCTACAGTCAAGCATGGCGGAGGTTCCCTGATGTTTTGGGGTTGCTTTGCTGCCTCTGGCACTGGACTGCGTGACCGTGTGCATGGCATTATGAAGTCTGAAGACTAACAACAAATTTTGCAGCATAATGTAGGGCCCAGTGTGAGAAAGCTGGATCTCCCTCAGAGGTCATGGGTCTTCCAGCAGGGCAATGACCCAAAACACACTTCAAAAAGCACTAGAAAATGGTTTGAGAGAAAGCACTGGAGACTTCTTAGGTGGCCGGCAATGAGCCCAGACCTGAATCCCATAGAACACCTGTGGAGAGGTCTAAAAATGGCAGTTTGGAGAAGGCACCCTTCAAATATCAGGGACCTGGAGCAGTTTGTCAAAGAAGAATGGTCTAAAATTCCAGCAGAGCATTGTAAGAAACTCATTGATGGTTACCGGAAGCGGTTGATCGCAGTTATTTTGGCTAAAGGTTGTGCAACCAAGTATTAGGCTCAGGGTAGCAATACTTTTCTCTGGCCCATTTTTGGAGTTTTGTGAGAAATGATCAATGTTTTGCTTTTTGCTTCATTCTCTTTTGTGTTTTTTCATTGAAGACAAATTAAATGAAGATAATAATACCAAAGAATTTGTGATTGCAATCATTTTCAGGAAGAAACTGAGTATCATCTGACAGAATTGCAGAGGTGTCAATACTTTTGGCCACAACTGTAGGTATCAACTTGATATTGTTCAGAAAGACCAGGAGATTGTCACTGGGAACAGATGATTAACTGAGATATAGAATCATAACCACTAAGAGAAGTGGGATATGATAATCTAAGCTATGGAATGAGACAGCTTGCAGGGTTTAGTCTGCCCCCAAAGCTGAATTCTGCCTTAAGCATAGGGTTAGGGTCAGCTCTGGGAAATGTGCTGAGTCTGTGAAAGATATCAGCCAAGAGAGAATCCAAAGCAAGCTGGGTGATGCTAGCTTCAAACCTGGAGGTCAAAACTGAGTTTAGAGAGGGGGAGCTATGGATGACATCAATAACATCAATATGGAGGGACTTGTGATTATTATATGGCTGAAGATTGACTACCCGGAAGCCTAAATTCAGTTTTGTGTACCATGGACTGAATGGACTAAATATTTGAAGAATTAAGGCCCTGTCTCACATAACAACGCATCAGCGATCTCGATAACGATAACGATGTGAAAAACGACGCACTAGCGATTCAGAATTATACCGAGGTCGTTGTGAATTTTCTCTCCATAGCGTAGCATTGAGATCGTTGCTCATTATCTTTGTTAAACACAACGATGTAGCGTTCTCAGCGGGAGCACAACGATGCAGTAATGACCCAGAGCAATGTGTAACGATCAACGATCTCACAGCAAGGGCCAGATCGTTGGTGTGTGTCACAGAGAATGACATCGCTGTTGTGTCACGGATTTTGTGACGCAACAGCGATCCCAATAGCGATCTTGTTAGCGATATCTTTATGTGTGACAGGGCCTTTAGGCTACTTTCACACGTTGAGTATTTGGTCAGATTTTTACCTCAGTATTTGATTGGATGATAAATACAGAAGTGATGACATGTTTCTATGATACTTTTCCTCCTTGTTTTGGCTTACAAATACTTGAGGTAAAAAACTTACCAAATTCTTAACTTGTTTACTTGGCCCTTTGCTCATCTGAGATCTCCAAGAAGCTAACAATGCACTGCTGGAAGCATAGCTGCTGTATATATCAGGTTATTACTGCAAGGAAAGCTGTCATTTTTAAGTGTTTTACTGGTCCTGTCATGTAAAAAAGAAATCACACTCAGGTCAAGATGCGGAGCCCAAAGGCCCTTCTGTGATCTATAAACATACCAGATTTTTAAATGGTAGAAGATGATTTATTACAGATTTTGCATTGCGGTCAATGAGATTTACATTAGGTGTTTGCTAACTTTGCATAACTATTACATGGGCTTTTATTAGTTTGAAGTTCATGGTGAACCAGTTAGATTGTCTGCACTCCTGTCCACAAAATAAAGTCTGGGACAAAAATAGAGACACTGCAGCTGCACCCCCCCTTTTCCCTATCTTCCCTATCATCAATCCACTGTATTACTCTGCTTTGAGTTTTTAGCTGATTTGCAAACATTTACAATACAGGGGACCTATAGGTTTCTAGAAATTTAAAAATATGTCACTTTTGCCTAAAAAGGGATATTTCAAATATTCATAGAATGACATGCTCTCTTGATTGAAGAAGTGACTATAAGGATAGGTCCATTTTCTTAGACTTAACATTGGTAGATAAACTAAAGTATATGTTCCGTAATAGTGAAATTTCCCAAGTCTAAAAGATAAGTACCGTATATACTCGTGTATAAGCCGACCCGTGTATAAGCCGACCCCCCTACTTTTGCCCCCAAAACCTGGGAAAATCTATTGACTCGTGTATAAGCCGAGGGTGGACCCTAGCACAAGTATACAGCCCCCAGCAGTGTGGTATACACCAGTCCCAGAGGTAGATACAGCAGCCCCAGTGGTAGTATACACGCAGCCCCAGTAGTATATACAGCCCCAGTGGTAGTATATACAGCCCCAGTGGTAGTATACAGGGCCCCAGAGGTATATACAGCCCCAGTGGTAGTATATACAGCCCCAGTGGTAGTATATACAGCCCCAGTGGTAGTATACAGGGCCCCAGAGGTATATAGCAGCCCCAGTGGTAGTATACAGGGCCCCAGAGGTATATAGCAGCCCCAGTGGTAGTATACAGGGCCCCAGAGGTATATAGCAGCCCCAGTGGTAGTATACAGGGCCCCAGAGGTATATAGCAGCCCCAGTGGTAGTATACAGGGCCCCAGAGGTATATAGCAGCCCCAGTGGTAGTATACAGGGCCCCAGAGGTATATACAGCCCCAGTGGTAGTATATACAGCCCCAGTGTTAGTATACAGGGCCCCAGAGGTATATAGCAGTCCCAGTGGTAGTATACAGGGCCCCAGAGGTATATAGCAGCCCCAGTGGTAGTATACAGGGCCCCAGAGGTATATAGCAGCCCCAGTGGTAGTATACAGGGCCCCAGAGGTATATAGCAGCCCCAGTGGTAGTATACAGGGCCCCAGAGGTATATACAGCCCCAGTGGTAGTATATACAGCCCCAGTGTTAGTATACAGGGCCCCAGAGGTATATACAGCCCCAGTGGTAGTATATACAGCCCCAGTGTTAGTATACAGGGCCCCAGAGGTATATAGCAGCCCCAGCGGTAGTATACAGGCAGCCCCAGTAATGCAGGGCCCCCCCAGCCTGACTCCGGTCACCTGTAAAGCAAACTATACTTATCAGTGTCCCGCTGTCCGCGCCCGCCGCTGCCGACATCGCGATCCTCCATCTTCATGCGACTCCTTCCTGTTTCCTGTGCGCGTCGCAGGGAATGACGTAATTGCCAGCGACGCGCACAGAAACAGGAAGGAGTCGCATGAAGATGGCAGATCGCGGACGGCAGCTGCGAGCGGGTGCGAGCGGGACACTGATAAGTATAGTTTGCTTTACAGGTGACCGGAGAGACACTGGGGGGGCCCTGCATTACTGGGGATGCGGGGGCTGCTGTATACCGATGTATACATCGGTATGTACCGATGTATACATCGGTATACAGCACTGACTCGCGTATAAGCCGAGGGGGGTACTTTTCAGCCCAATTTTTGAGCTGAAAAACTCGCTTATACGCGAGTATATACGGTATATATTTTTTTTATACATCTATGTCGTTACATCAGTCATCAACGTATCTAATACAGAGATCATTGTTGTTTTAACTTTTCAGCGAATTCATTTTCAAGGCTTATGATTAGAAATGTTACTATTTGATACGTGATTCAGCTAAAGCCTAAAACAACTTGTTACATTTTACACATTCCCAAGGAAAAAGTGTTGACTTTAACCTAAAAGATAAAGAGGAAAAGAAAGAAATAATGAAGATTTTTTTTCCTGCAATCTCAAATCATTTCGTAAGAAATACAGAGGCTAAACAAATTTAATCTGGAAATATTTGGAAGTCATATGTGTGCTATTCAGCTGCAGCCCAAGTCGGTAATGTGGGTCAGAAGACTGCAAGTTCAGTCAGAGGAGATAAAATCAGGTTCCCAATGTAAGGATGGCAGCACAGGCCGGAGCAGACACTAATCTGATGCTGAATCTAGGTCAATGGGATGCTTTGAAGCTGCAGCTGGCCGTGTGGGGACCACAGCCTCATGCAATATTCACAAAGAGTCCTAATGGCTGGACTCCATTTTATCAGTGACAGAATTATTGAAAATTCTCATCTTGTTTCATAAGATCAGGCAAAGCAAAGTACGACACTGTGTGAAATGATATGCTGCCTGTTGACTCTTGCGCTTATACGAGCCTATCAATTAAGACAAGTCATTGAAGTGCATTGAATGTATCTAAGCAGCACAGTCGCAGAAACTGTTCGCTAGACTTGGTCCTCAATGTAGAATTTACAGCAGGAAATTGGAGAAATCAGCGAACCATTGTGATAAGACACTAGAGGAGCACCTGCTGCCTGTACGTTCATCTTGTCTTTCCTGAAGTGCTTGTAAAAGAGGCTTTTTTAGTCACTTATAAAGTTATATCACCTGGTATTTCATTTTTGTCTGAACTATCAAGTATTACAACCTCCTCCTTAGATATCATGTTATATCATTAATTATATCATGTAATCATTACCGTGATAAATGAGCAAGTCACAAATCTCATAAGGTAAAGTAGTAATGATAAAAATAATAAGTGATTGTTCATACACTGCATTTTCGCCACTGATTTTCCTATTGGTCAAAGGTTTAAAAAATAATGTAATTTACATTACCAAAACCTAGAATTAAAAAAAATGAGCAGATATCTTGCAGTAAGTAAATAACTTGTAGTAACAAATGAAAAAAAAAAACAGAAGTTGCTTAATTAATAGTGATGAGCGAATCTATTCTTCACTAATTGTTACTCGCACAATATTTAGGGTATTCACCTCATAAGCTTCAAATCTGTGCCCTATACGTATGGCACCTGATTTCTGTCACTAAACATGCTGGAATTGCCTGCCAACCAGTAGCGTAACTAGAGTGCGAAGGGCCCCAGTGCAAAGTTTGGAGCTGGCCCCCTCTCCACCCCCTGCGCACCTACATTGGTCAGATGTATAGGCCCCATGTAACGTTCTAAATCCTATAAGGACTCAAGAAGTGACCCCTCTCCCCTTCATTATGTATTAATGTCCCTCATCCTGCTATATATGGTCCTCCTCCTATAATATGCCCCTATCCTGGTATATATAGTCCTCCATTATGGTACAACTCAGCCTCATAGCCCTCCATATAGTATAATGCAGCCTCATATCCTTCCACATAGAATAGTGCAGCCTCATTGCCCTCCATATAGTATAATGCAGCCTCATATCCTTATATATAGAATAATGCAGCCTCACAGCCTTCCATATAGTATAATGCCGCCTCACAGCCCTCCATATAGTATAATGCAGTATCATAGCCCCCCATATAGTATAATGCAGCATCACAGCAATAATGCAGCCTTATAGGCCTCCCTATCGCTTAATGCAGCCTCATAGCCCTTCATATAGCATACATCCTCCCTGCACAGACACACTGCCCTGTATAACTTGCCCCACCCACACAGAAACACTGCCCTCTGTATAAACCCACACCCCCTCACACACACACAGCCCCCTGTATAACTTGCCCCACTCATGCAGACACTCCCCCTGTATAAACCCACACACCCCACACACACACACTGCCTACTGTACAGCCCCCTCACACACACTGCCCCCTGTACAGCCACACACAAACACACACTGCCTCCTATATCACAACACACACACACACTGCCCCCTATATAACCACACACACTCACTCCCTCCCTCCCCCTCTCCAGAAGCTCTAGCTCTTTGGCTCCTGAATGGTGGTCACACTTACCGCTCCTGCTAGAAGCTATGTCCTGTCTGTGATGAGGTCACATGACCTCATCACAGTGCAGCACGCAGTGGCCATGGGAGTTTTAAAGTTGCAGTGCCTGCCAGTCCTCTGGCAGCCGTAATCAGCTGCCTGGGGACCGGCTTGGCAGACCGCCGCAAAGTGACATGGATGTGCATCTTCGAGGAGTCATATCCATATAAAGCAGGTGCAAGGGTCATCGGGTGCCAGGCCCCTGTACCTCTGGGCCCGGTCGTACTTGCGACCCCTGTTACCGCTGTTGTTATACCCCTGCTGCCAACCATAGTAATGCCATAGCTATCTTTGCAATTAGCATTACTATGATTGGCAGGCACAGCAAAAAAAAAAAAATGGTGTGCGGCCCCCTGCCTATTTGTGATAACCAGTGAAGGTAAAGCAGACAATTGATGTCAGCAGCCCCCAACTGTATGCTTATCTTGGCTGGTTATCAAAAATAGTGGCTTCTGCACACTTTTTTTTTATTTAACTAAATAGTCATTCAAAACTGGTGTGGGACCCCCATTTTTGATAACCGGAGCAGATAAAGCAGACAGCTGCAGACTTGTATTCTCAGCTGGTGAAGGTCACTGGCTGTTGGTCCCTCCCCAAACTAAAAATAGCAGCCTACAGCCACCTCACATTTGGCGCATCCATTAGATGTGGCAATTCTGGCACTTTACCTGGCTCATCCCGATTGCCCTGGGGTGTTGGCAATTAGGGAAATATACGTGATTGATGTCAGATGTGATTTTTCAAAAATCAGGTGCCACAAAGCCCAGGGTTTGTAATGGAGAAGTGTCTATGAAACCTCCCCCCCCCCCCCACACACACATTACCAATCCTTTAAGTAAAAAAAAATACATACAAAACAAAATCCTTTATTTTAATTTTTTTAAAAAAACTAACACTTTTTTTTACCAGTTTATTAATTCCCAAAACACCCCAGTAGGTTCGACATTATTCTTGATACGTTCCATGAAAATCTTGGCTCATTAGAAAACATTAGAGAACATTAGAAAACGTGTCCACTCACCTCAGCCTCTGGGACACACTGAGAGCATTGTCGGAGCTACTAGAGATGACTTTAGGTCAGGGGTGGGGAACTCCAGTCCTTGAGGGCCGCAATCAGTGCAGGTTTTCACGATTTCCTTAGTATTGCACAGGGATTGGAATCATCACCAGTGCAAGTGATTATGTTATCACCTGTGCAAAACTAAGGAAATCCTGAAAACCTGCACTGATTGCGGCCCTCGAGGACTGGAGCTCCCCACCCCTGCTTTAGGTGAACAAAGTGCCAGACTTTCTGACTATTATTTGGCTTACAAATACTGAAGTAAAATACTGACTAAGGCTGGCTTCACACCACAGTGTGATCCGGTCCGGGGCTGACCGGGATGACCCTGACAGCCCCGTGCCGGATCAGCACACAGAACCGGAGGGCCAAATGTGCTCTCCGGTCTTGTGTGTAGCCGGGTGCTGCTAATTGCAGCCGCAGCTGCTGATTTTTCAAGACCACGGCTAGCATGGAGCTAGCCGCGGTCCTGAAACAACAGCGGCATGCAGCCGCCAGTGTCTGGTTGCCGGATCCTCTCGGTCCAGGGCAATCCGGCCCCATAGGCTCCCATGTTGGGGTGCGCCGGATTACTCCAGCTCCGGGAGAATCCAGGAGAATCCGGCCGAATCCGGGATCTGGCAAATTGGGGAGATTTTTCTCCCCGGACAAAAAAATGATGCAAGCATCATTTTTGTGTCCGGAGAGAATAATCCGTATTCCCCCGGATTGTCCCGGAATGATAAAACCGGATAGCAGAGAGCTGCCATCCGGCTCCATCCGGCTCCATAGGCTGCTATGGGGCCAAAAACCGGTCCGGGGCTGTCTGGTTTACACCGGACAGCCCCGGATCAAAAAATCCGTGGTGTGAAGCCAGCCTTAGGCTATGTGCACACGCTGAGTATTTGATGAGCTTCACACCACGGATTTTTTGATCCGGGGCTGTCCGGTGTAAACCAGACAGCCCCGGACCGGTTTTTGGCCCCATAGCAGCCTATGGAGCCGGATGGAGCCGGATGGCAGCTCTCTGCTATCCGGCTCCATCCGGCTCCATAGGCTGCTATGGGGCCAAAAACCGGTCCGGGGCTGTCTGGTTTACACCGGACAGCCCCGGATCAAAAAATCCGTGGTGTGAAGCCAGCCTTAGGCTATGTGCACACGCTGAGTATTTGATGAGCTTTTTTACCTCAAGTTTTGTAGACAAAACCAGGAGTGGAGCAATCAGAGGAAAAGTATAATAGAAACACCTGCACCACTTCTGTATTTAATCATCCACTCCTGGTTTTGACTACAAATCCTGAGGTAAAAACTCATCAAATACTCAGCGTGTGCACGTGGCCCAAGGGTACCGTTACACATCGCAAAATTGCATGCAATTTCACTTGCAATTTGCTGGTTGCAGTGAAATCATGGAGACATTGTTCCATTTGTACACGGCAACAAAATAGAACAATGTGTCCATGATTTCACTGCAACCAGCAAATTGCAAGTGAAATTGCATGCAATGTTGCGATGTATAACAGTACCCTATATTCTGAATGTGTGCAAGTGGCCTTACATTCCTCCATGCTTTGCTCTTCTGCATGAAGAAAAAACTGTTTGCACAAAGTGGAGGACAAGAAAAATGTTTTTCCTTCTTGTTCAAACTCACTGTTAATGGTGCTCACTAGGGACCCATTTCAAGTTGGGTATGGTGTAAAATGTTACAGTCTTGCCGAAAAACTGCTTTTAATCATGGTAACAATGTACCTCTACATAGTTCACCACAGACATATGTTATCTGCTACTGTAGAAAGGCCCAAAGAGCCCAGTAGCAGTGCCACCAGTGAAATCTCTTATTTCTCACACGCTGAGTCAGCAGGCATTTAATTGGTTCCTAAATTGAAATTTCTAGTATGTTCCAGCAGGTCTTAAAATTAGCCTGCTCAAACCTCAGTTGGCTTTGTACCTTCTTATTATTAGTTTCCATTAGTGCTTTATGGTGCTTGTAACACTGCTATGTATGTTTAGTCAAGCACAGGTTACAGTACATGGCAGCGGGCGCCTCCTTAGAGGCACGAACAGAATGACTAGTGTGCTGAAAGTACTGTATGTTCAAAATTTATAACAAATATGAAAAATTTAAATCTAACCATATGCTTATGTATCCGGTGCAATATGTAGAATGCTGAGATAGACAACATGTGGAAATGCAGCTATGATAAGACATACGAAGACACCATAAACGAACATGTCACTAGGACTAGAATAATTTATTTTACAACCTATACATTGAAAACATGTTTTATGTATAACACCCATTTTCAAGTATGCACACCAAATAGTCAACAGCTGTCACATATGTAGGTCAACCATAAAGACATAAATTGAAGTTTGCCTAGAAAGGAAGGAAAAATCATGGAATTATGACAGACATTTGAGAGACATTTTAATGACATGCAAATGGTGAAAAAAAGAAGCAACATTTTTAAAACATCTGATTTATTGAGTATTGAATATGAGCGCTGTGCAGATAAATACCCACACTTACTCACCTTGGCATGCTATCAATGAGGTAATCAACAGATGTCAGGGGAATGTTTTGCCATGCTGAATTGGACGTGTAAATCAACCAGATCCGCTGATTGAATTTCCCTTTGCAATGGCAGAACAATGATATCCCAGATGTGCTCGATGGGAGACAAGTCCAGAAATGTTACTGGCCATGGTAGCACGTTTAGACCATGCCGGCTACTCACAATAGTATAAGGAACACGCCGCTTGGCGTTGTCATGTGGAAAAACAGTTCATGTCATACTTTGCAGTAATGTCCATAACATTGGATCTATGATTAATTTCTTCTGTATTGCCAGTCAAACTGGATATCGCATTCTCAGCCGAAGGTCTACAAAAATCATCAGAAGGCATTTGCTTGACATTGGGCTATGAATTAGATATTCAGCTTTAGGTATTATTTTAACCTCATGCTACTGCTGTGAAAGGCTATGTGTTACGTATTGACTGCCTTCAGCCAATAGGTGCTGCTGCCACTGTTGCGCTGGCTCTGTGAGAGTATCTGTGATTGGCTGTGGCAATTAGACTGCATTTTCACAATCTGGATGGAGTCTGTGCTTGGTTACCATGCACATTAGTGTATGGCAAATAACCTGATGTCATAGAGTCATAGAGTCTATTATAAATAATGTGAAAAAAAGCATAGGTCTCCGCTGTATACAGTATTTCTGTATCAGCACAAAGAAAGTGGACAGCTGCGAGCTGCCACACTCAGCTGCCTATTGTATAACTTGAGATGGAGCAAACCCAAATGATGCACTGAGGAACCAGAGTTAAAGCAAAATACTCAAGTAAGACCTGAATGTAAGACTGGAGCTTAAATTAGCGGGAAGGCAGGAAACACATGGATATAATGAGGGGGATGCAACTAAGTGTATGAAGTCCCTGGAGTCAGCAAAGTTTAACCCTGAGCTATCCCACAGTAAGAAATCAATTACTGGGGGTGTTCATTGAATTCACAGAAGTCTACCAGAAAACCTGGGAGGACTCAGTTAGCAAGTCACCATGTAGAAACTGCTACTAATTCCCCTGGGAGGTAGTCTACATACCTGATATCAGTGGAGGTGAAAGCAAACATGAAGGAACAGAAAAGAAATACTAAACCTTGGTGTAACACAAAAATCCCAGAGAGCCTGGGCCTTAGGTGTGGCTCTTGTTTTAAAGGAGGACTGTACTACCAGGTTTTTTGTAGAGTATAGAAAATGTATACATTAGAACAGCTGGCTAATGCATTGTACCTTACCATTTAAGTAGGGGATATTGGCCATGTCACATGCTGAGAAGTGGGTATGTGACAAAACCCAATTGAAAAAATTATTTTTAGCCCCAGTTACAAACACTAAAAAAAAAATCCACCTCTTTAGTGGCTTCTTGTCAAATATTATAAAATAAAATATAAAATATTGCTGGCGCATACCGCAAATCAAAATTCCGGTTTGTCAACGCAATTTTGCAGGCACATGAATGTTATGCCAATGTCCCACTGACAGGTGTAATGTATTGCAATGTGTGTGCATTGCAATCTATTACAGCAATGATCAGAGTACCGTATATACTCAAGTATAAGCCGAGTTTTTTAGCACAATTTTTGTGCTGAAAAGTGCCCCCCTCGGCTCATACTCGATTCACGGTGTGAAGGCTCATTGGGGGAGCAGTGATCGGGGGCTGGAGGAGGCGGGGGGAGGCTGTAATAGGAGCGGTTGGTCACACGGGCCCGCTCATTAGTGCAATGCAATATGCACTACATCACCCTGTCCATCAATGGTAGAGGGAGCGGTGCATATTACATTGCACCATGTATACTCCCCACATATGACCAATATATGCCCCCATGCTGCTGCACAGCATAAAATAATAAATCATTCATATTTATCCTCCGTCGCTCTGTCACCGCTGTGTACTTCAGTCCTCCGGTCTTCATGCCTCTTCCTGCTTTTGCCAGCATCATGTGACTGGCGCAGCAGGGATGATGTCATCTCTGCTGCACCAGTCACATGACGCCGGCAAAACCAGGAAGAAGCATGAAGACCGAAGGACCGAAGAACACAGCGGTGACAGAGCGACGGAGGGTAAATATGAATGATTTATTATTTTATGCTGTGCGGCAGCATGTGGGCAAATATTGGTCATAGGGGGTATATACCCCTGTGGTGGTGGGGGTCTATATACGCCTGTGGTGGTGGTGGGGGTCTATATACCCCTGTAATGGTGGAGGGGGTCTATATACCCCTGTAGTGGTGTGGGCCTATATACGCCTGTGGTGGTGTGAATCTGACTCACCATAGCCGGGTTCTGCACATCGCAGGCGTTTGCTTCTCCTGTCATGGAACCGCGCCTGCGGCTGTGGGGCCCGGTGGTCCAGATCAATAGGGGATGGCTGAACAGATAATGGGTTAATATTCTTGTCGTGACACCACCTGCGGGAATTCCGGTGATTTCACCGGCGCTGCTTGGGTCTCCGGGGGATGTAATGCAGCAAGATGGGACGCTCCCCACAGGACGAGCGGGAGTCCCCGGAGCCAGGAGCTTGATGTTGTGAGGCAGGGTGGGACTGGGTGGACTTAGCAATGACCGGTGTTGTTTCAGAGCTCCGTGGTATTCCTCTGCTCTAAACTTGTTCTAGCTGGGTTGCCAATGTCGCCTTAGTGTGCCAAGTTCGGGTACAAGGGGCTACTTAAATTTCCCTGCCGGTGTATACGTTCCGGTGTGAGGGGAGCCTGTGTCCTTTTTGGTGGGTACTCCGCTGGCAAGACGGCTCTGTTTGCGGCGGCGGTGGGGTACTCCTGTAGAGCGGTCCCTCCACTCCTGGTTTGCTTAGCAGTGGTGAACAACTTGCTAGCTTCGGAACCAGTGATCTGGTTGTGGATGGGCGCGGGTGTATTTTGACCCGTCAGATGTTCGCCCAGGTTCCGGTTGTTGGGCACCGGGTAATGGCGCCAACCGGTAGGTGGTCTGCGGGGCTGCACGGAACTGTGCAGAGCCCCCTCTCCTACGTTCCTCCAGACCGCTTCTTTCTCCTTCCTCCTTCTTCTACATTCTCCTACACTCTACGTCTACACTCCGCCCACCAGGACCTTATTGGCCCTCTATTCTGATGGTGCATGTAGGGTATGGAGCTCTGATGTTAACCATGTCATTACTTAGTCAGAGAATATTGCATCTTCTGTCAGGGATGCAATACCCTCCTGTGACACACTTGTTGCGGGGCGCCACAAATCTATATACCCCTGTGGTGGTGGGGGCTATATACCCCAGTGGGGGGGGGCTACATATTTCAGTGGTGGGGGCTATATACCCCAGTGGTGGGGGGCTATATACCCCAGTGGTGGGAGACTATATACCCCAGTGGTGGATGGTGTAAACCAGGCTGGGAGTCTATATACCAGTAATAGAGGAATATGTACAGTGAGGGGGGTATATACCAGGATGAGGGGCCATTTACCATGATGGGGGCGCTATATACCAGTGATGAGGGGGCTGTATACAGTGATGATTGCTATATACCAGTGATGGGGGTGCTATATACCAGTGATGAGGGGCTGTATACAGTAGTGATTGCTATATAGCAGTGATGAGGGCGCTATATACCAGTGATGAGGAGCAATATACGAGTATGGGAGTCTGCTGCATTTTCCACCCTAGGCTTATACTTGAGTCAATAGGTTTCCCCAGGTTTTGGGGTAAAATTAGGGGTCTTGGCTTTATACTCGGGTCGGCTTATACTCGAATATATATGGTAATACAAGTTAATATCTCATAGAGGGACTAAGTAAAAAAGTGAAAAAAATGAGAAAACAAACTGTAAAAATATAAAAATAAATAAATTAAAAGAAACATAAGATATTACACCAATAACTATATAACTATTTAAAACCAAAATACACAAAAAATGTACACAGATTTGACATATCTGCATCTGAAACAACCTGATCTTTAAAACTATCACACTATTTAACTCCCTACAGTAAAAACCGTTAAAAAATAAAAATAAATAGCAAAAACTATGCCTTTTCCTCATACAGCCAGCAAAAAAGTGGAATAAAATGGCATATATGATATGAAAATAGAGATGGCATCCTGGAAAACTTCACCTTGTCCCACCAAAAAACAAGTCCCATACAACTCCGTAAGCAGAGAAGTTAAAAAAAATACAATTTTTGTTTCCACAAATTTATTTTTATTGTGAAAAAGCGGCAAAGCAAAAAATAATGTAAATGTTTTATCATTGTAATTGTCCTGTCCTGAAGAATAAAGCCATATTATCACTTTTACAATGCAGTGAGTGACAGAAAAAATCCTCAGTTGCTGTTTCTTCATGATTCTCTGTCATAAAAGAAGAAAAAGTGATGACAAGATATATATATAATTCTGGTATCATTGTAATCGAATTGACCTAAGGAATAAAGCGGAATGAATGACAGATATTACACGAGCTGCTCATGTACTAGAGAAATGAATGGTGGAGAGCAAAAAATTAAAACGAGAATAGTTGAAGCAATACTGGTGTTTAGATCACTTGCAATCTAAAAAAATGGCCTTGGTATATTAGGCTGACTTCACATTTGCGTTTGGAATGCAGCGCACCGAACGCAGCAAAACGCTTGTGCACATGCGTTCCAATGTTTTACATTGGAAAGCATGTGCCTGCGTATGGCTGCGTTTGGCTGCATTTGCGCTCAGATGCGCATAATTTGTGCACCCTCCGAGCGCCCTCCGAACGCATCATGTTGCATTTTTTGTGCGTTTGCGGGCGCTTGTTTTATCTGCAACTGCCCGCAAGCACACAAACAATGCATTGAAGTCAATGGATCCGCAGTGTCCTCCGCATAACAGCACAGGAGAACGCTGCGGATCTCATTGAAATCTCTCCCGGTGGCCACCGTGAGATCAGCTACAGCCGCCGCTGCTCTCCCACCGGTGTCGCCGCAGAAGATTTTAAGACACAACTGATCTGACACCTTTTTAAATGTCCCGCGCTGACACCGAATAGGTGAGGTCGGTGTGGGAGATTTGAAGCAGCGATCAGCTGTTTCTTATCTCCTGCACCGATATCACCCTATTCGGTGTCGGCGTGGGAGATTTAAACAGCTGTCAGATCAGCTGTGTCTTCTCTGCAAAAATCTAAGTATTTAGCGCAGAAGCGCTAAATACTGAGAGCGCAGGCGTGTGGACAAGCAATCTGGCGTTTTTTTCTGTCATAAGGCACCATTCTAAATGGGAAAAAAAAAAACGAAGACCAAAAAATGCATTAAAATGTATAGTGTGAATTGCTAATAAAATGGATTAAAATAGAAAAGAACAAAAACGATGTGTCTGAATGTAACCTTATCCAACTATTTGGAGCATTATGGAACAGTTTTTTCTTTATTTTGTATTGAGGGAGCTTTTTTGTGGTGGGGAGGCTGTACCTTTGTGGTTTTTCATTAATACCAAAATACAAGTGCTAGGTGATCACCTAGGAAACCTTTTTTTACTTTAATTATGTCTTAGGCTGGGGTCACACCAGCGTTATGCCTGCGTTCAGGGGGGTTCTGTTTAAAAGATAGAATTTGGCAGCATTAATGCAGTGTTACCCTAATTGTAATGCTGCCTTAACACTGCCAATTAATTCCTATGGGTAACAGAACCCAACGCACAGGACAAACGCCAGTATCTAAGTAAGGCTAGGGTCACACTTGCATGCGTTTGTTAAGGTTGCTTTTTCCAGCCTGCGTTTTTGGGCTGCATTTTTGCTGTTAGGTCTGGATCAGCCTTAAAAAAAATGCAAGCAAAAACGCATGCGAAAACGCATGGTACCATTTAGTGCCATGCGTTTTTGCATGCGTTTCCCATAGGGCCCCATGTTACAAAAACGCATACGTTTTTGAAAAAGCACCAAAAAATGCATCATGATGCATTTTTTGGTGCTGAGCCAAAAACGCATCCAAAAAACGCTTGACACATTAGCCATGCGATTTTGCCATTGGGGCATGCGTTTTTTGTATTGGGGCCTATGGATGCATTTTTGCAAGCTTTTTTCACAAAAGACAAGTGTGAAAAATGCATGGAAAATCGCATCCAGCTCTCAAGTGTGACCCTAGCCTAAGCATAGCCATGCGTATAACCAACTGCGTATTTATGTCCTTAAAGACCTTTCCATACTGAGACTCTATGCCAGCTAGTTTTCTTTCCTGAGCCATCATGTGGCTGCTCAGGTCCTGCAAGGTCCGTGCAAACACTTGCTCATTGTTTCAATGTCTGCTAACTTGTGCATACCTTCCACATCCTGTTGCAGGGAACTGATCATAGTGAGCAGATGCTCAAACGTTGGTTCTGTAGCCATTGCCCCAGCAGATTCCTTATGGATTGAATATCCTGTCAATAGAAGATCCAGTCTTGACAGACACATGTAAAAACAAGTCTTTAGATTTATTTTTAGCACAAAACACAAACAAAAACCTATAAATTACCAAATGTGTCAGGGGATCTAGGGACCATGGCTACTTAGCCCACATGCTGGATCATGGTGGGGGTGTTAATGGTGGGGTTATGCTATAGGTCCAGTTATGTAGTGCTGTCCAGCAATGTAGTGTAGTGTGTGCTGCGCTTGTTGACATCCTTCAACTAGTGATGTAAAGTGCTGACAAGTCAGGTGAGCCACAGGATGACCATGGACATGCTGGAGATAGTGTTGCTGTCGGCAGAAAGGCAAGAGACCTAGGCCACTTCTTGGACGCACAATCTATGTTTCAAGCACTGCTGGGGTTCCTTCCTATACTGATCACATACATTTTTTAGGCTAGAAACCCATAAGAACTTAGAGGCATCTTGCATGTTTTGATACTAAACTGAAGTAGTTTGGAATTGATCCTATATTATAACCAAGGAAGTGACATAAATTGCCCTATTCTAGTATTTGAAACACAATATAGTGCAGTAGCATAAAGAAACTAACATAATGGAGGAGAAGGCATAAATTAATCATGGCCAAAAGTATTGCCAAAATTTTCCCAGAAAATTTTTTCAAAACACATTTTGTTGTACTGTTTATTTCATTTGTGTGTACTGGAAAAACACACACAAAAAAAAAAAGAAAAAAAAATGGAAATTTGGACATCATTTCATACAAAAGCCCAAAAATATGCAGGACAAATAACTTCATTTTGAATTTGCTTTGTCAGCACTGTAGTAATACACTTCTATCTGAAAGACTTTTTCTATTCCTTTGCTGTGTGCTCTGTAATACTATCCCCTCACAGTACAAGCACAAACTAGTAGTCCCTGGCTGGCTTCTATCATTTCTAGTGGTTTTGAGACACCTCTCCCCTAATTGGCCGGGCTAGATCATGTGAACCAATAGCTGCGGGGTATTATGGGAAAGATTCCGCAGCTGCAATTGGCGCCATTCCTTGCTCACTGAGTGTGTGAAATGGCACCAATTGTTGAATTGAATCGCAGAGTGTTATAATTTAGGTGGAATCACGAATTTCAGAAAATCTGTGAAGAGCGTAATCCTCTGGAGATTATGTCAAATCCAGGGCTGGCAACTCCCCATATTTTAATCTCTTTGAGAACCTGTGGTCAATCCTCAAAAAGCAGGTGGACAAAGATAAATATAAAACTCCCAGCACTGATTACACAAGAATGGGTTGCAATCTCTCAGGATTTGGCTCAGAAGCTGACACTCAGCATGACAAGGCAAAATGCAGAATTTTTTAAAAATAAGGGTCTACACTGTAAATATGTAGTCTTTACATTAGTGGTGGGAAACTCCAGTCCTCAAGGGTCGCCAACAGTGCAGGTTTATAGGATTTCCTTAGTACTGCACAGGTTATAATGAACCACCTGCACTGGTGATGATTTCAACCCCTTTGCAATGCTAAGGAAATCCTGAAAACATGACCTCTTGGCCGCCCTCGAGATCTGGAGTTCCCCATTCTTGCTTTACATAAACTTGATATATTTATCAATTATAGATTAAAGTTATGAAATGCTTACAATTTTACATATGTGACCCTAGTAACATAGTGACATCTGACTACTAAATGTAAAACTACTGAAACAGCAAACTTTACGCAAATCTGTGTCAGTCTCAAAACTTTTGTCCACAACTGTATTATTATATTATTTTTATACAACAACTAATGTAGAATGTAATTTTAAATAATTAATATCATATAAACTGGGACATTTTGAAGGTGCCATTGTGCCCCGTATACTAATGATGTATCTGAAAGGTGTGAATGTATGAAATTCAAGCTCACAGTATGAGAATATTTTGCTGCCATCAAATAGATGGCACTAGACCCATATCCTGCTTCATCATTTTATTTATTCAATTAGATTCAAGCATTTTATGCCTTAGTTTCCATGGCAATATTGATTTTCATTCTTTTCATTATTATACTGACTTTTACAATGTTATGTGTGAGTCACAGCACACACAGATTTCCAGTCTAAACAACTTAAGGACTAAATATGCTTGCAAAATGAAGCACTCGATTTGTGATTACAATTACAACTTTGTGACGTATATCCTGAAACTACAAAAAACTGAACTGAACCAATTATTTGTGCTCTTTAAAGGGAACCTGTCACCTAGATCTAAGCCCCTACACTATCTCTACCTGTCCCTACACTTCCTAGCTGCTCCCTATCTATCCCTCTCTGAGCTAAAGGGGCCCTATAAAACTGGAGAAAAATAACTTATAACTTACAGAAGTCCCTGAGGCTGGGGACTGAAAAGGCGGCGCCAGGCTCCATTCTGCCCCTCCTCGATGCAGCAGCACACGCCCCACTGGGCGGCGTTATTCTTTCTTCATCGCCACCTCCTCCATTTGGAATCTCCCACCCGCTTTACACCTATCATGTTGTGGTCATGCGACCTCGATGTGTCCCGTGACCGGTAAGTACCATCTCTGATGCATGAGGGATCCACCTTTATGTCCAAAACATTAGGCAGTGGCTGTGAGTATAACACTCTTCATTGGAACTATGGCATACCCTTGGCTGTTGTCTCTTCCAGAGATGAAAGGACCTTCAAGCATATGGCTTATTCCCTGCCACAGTTCGAAGACCCCATGGGGTTTCTCCTGTGAAAAGGGAAGTGAAGATAGACCGATGGGTAGGGAATTAAATTTGAGAGACTTCATTGTTATGTATCTGAAGTTGTATGAAGAATAAACAGTACTTAAGATGTGTGCTTGCTGCCTCACTTGTAAAGTCAGTTGTGGTGAATTTAAAAGACTTTAGTTAAAAGAAAGAACTTTGTGCCTCATTCTGTGCCTTCACTGTGAGAAATATTTGGAGTCATGCAGCTGCTCAAGGGGCATGACCAGCATGACACAAACTCTCCTTCCAATCAAGATCCATTCCACCACCAAACACAATATCTCCCACCGTGTGGGAATGAACAGGGCTTCTGTGGATCAACCCTTAACCATGGCTTTGCTCCAGGCCACCCTCACACATATTCCCTTAAGGCAGTGGTCCCTATTCTTTCTGCCCTTGAGACCGACAATCAACTCAAGAGAGTGTTGTTGGCCATATTCAGCTTTAAGAGAGGGTCATGAGCCACATCCAGCTCCCACCCACTCCACACTAGTGTCACCAAGAGTCCCCATTACCAGTATAATGACAGCCAATGGTTTACACAGAAATCAATCTGAGGAAGTTCAGTATTCTCACAACAAGCACACACACCCAACCTGTCACATCCATCTTCAAGCACTTCATTTAACAGCAGTTTTATCCTGTCTCCATCTCACCATACTTAAATTATCTCTAAACCCCCAGAGCCAGTGCATGGGCATCTATCGTTCAAATGAAAGTTAAATTATCATCACAGATGGCAATTTTTTACCGTAAGATCAGTGAGATGATTGAACTCTCTGCCACTGCATGTTTTAATGGTTCATTCACTAAAGAAGTACAAGGAGGACCTGGAAGTCTTTCTTAAAAACTATATGACAGAGTGAAAGTACTAAACTTTGCGATGATACATTGATCCAGGGTACCTGTCTGAAATTGCCATATCTGAAGTCAGGAAGAAAGTTTCTTTAGTATGGAGCAATTAACATCAGCCTCATGGGGCTTTTGCCTTCCTCGGGATCAACATTAGGTTATAGGTTGAGCTCGATGGACTTGTATTTTGTTTCAACCTTATAAATATGTAGCTAGCTATTAAAGAGCTGGAGGAAGGTGGGGTCCGCCAGACTCCTTTCCTGCCATAGCCACTGCATGAGTGAGATCTGCTGTTTTTATTTATTATCATCTATCCGAGTTGGCCTCCTAGGCTATATCTACATAGAGGTAACACATATAGCTGTAAAATCAGAAGATAAAAAGAAATAGCATGCAACATCAATGTCATAATATACATTCTAAGAGACTTAATAAAATATCTCACAAAGTTACTCCCTAACTATTTTATCCCAGGAAAGATAGAGAATTTGGTTCATTTAGTTGATATAGTATATCCAGGTTTCAACATTCAATTTTCTGCATCAAAAAAATTAAAAATTGAAAATTTGATGCTAATTTTTATAAAGATGAAATGCATGTTCTTCGTTGCACTTATGCATGAGACAATATTTTGAGAAAGCCTTCAAAATGGAAAACAAATGATATAATGACCAGAAACTTCTCTTAGGCCCCTTTCACGTCAACGTTTTGCTGATGTTCGCGGCCTCTCTGGCAGGTGGCACTTAGGGATGAGCGAGTACTAAAATACTCGTACTCGCTAGACTCATAACGAGTAGGTCCAAATACTCAGTACTTGTTACGAGTCTAGCGAGTCCAATGTAAGTCAATGGGGAAGCGAGTAATTCCTCTGCTTCTGGACCCTATAAGGTCTGGCAGCAGAGGAAAAACCTGCAATTTCCCATTTCATTGTTTAAAAGCCAGCGGTAAAAAGCCGCTGGCTGTTAAACAATGCTGACAGCTGCTGACAGCTTGCTGTCAGCAGAGGCTGTCACTATTGTTCGGGAGCGGGGGGTGGAAATAGGGGCGCCGGTGTTCACTCACCGCCTTCTGCGCAGCCCGCAGTCTTCTTCCCTGTGTCTTTGCGACTGCAGCCGCAAAACACGGCTGCAGCCGCAAAGCACAGCCGCTATCAATGAAAACCGGATTCTCCCGGATTGTACCGGTCCGGTGCAAGCCGGCGCCCCATAACATGGGGCTCTATGGTCCTGGATTGCACTGGACTGGGGCAATCTGGTTTTCTATTTTTGACATTCCCGCAGTGCTGGTAGGGTTCATGTGAGTTCATGCTTGCCTGCATGAACTCACATGAACTTTCCCAGGGTACACAGCTCTGCTACATCTCTGGTGGAGGTTCTCTACCAGAGATGTAGCAGAGCTAAAGAAGAACCCTGGATTGGACTACGTCAGATGGAAGAGGATTTTTTTCAAATAAAGTTGGAGTCCCTAAGTGGCTTTTTGTCTTTTTTTCAAATAAAAATATTTTTTCTCTGTGTTGTGTTTTTTTTTAAATTCACTAGAAATTCATGGCGGTAATGTCAACTATTGGCATGACCGCCATAAATTTCGGGCTTAGGGCCAGCTGATAATACAAAGCTGGCCCTAACCCCTTTATTACCCAGTGAGCCACCGCACCAGGGCCCTGGAAGAGTTGGTTCAAACAGCTGTTCATTTGAAAATGCAGGTCAAAAATAGAAAACCAGATTAAAAACCGGATTGCCCCGGTCCGGTGCCCCATAACATGGGTCCGGTGCAATCCGGCACCCCATAACATGGTGCTCTATGGGCCCAGATTGCACCAGTCTGAGGCAATCCAGGAGAATCTGGTTTTCAGTGATAGCTGCAGTGCTTTGCGGCTGCCGCCGTTCTATACGGCTGCAGTCGCAAAGACACATGGAAGAAGAAAGATGGCGGGCGGGCCGTGCAGAGGACGGTGAGTGAACATCGGCGACCCCCCCCGCTCCCGAACAATAGTGACAGCCTCAGCTGACAGCGGGATCCTCCGCTCCCCCCTCGATCCTAAGTTCGGATAGGATGGAGAGGCGGTGGGGGGAGCGGAGGATCCAGCTGTCAGGCAGCAGGGAAGCTGTCAGTGGCTGTCATCATTGTTTAGAAGCCAGCGGATTATTACAGCTGGCTTTTAAACAATGCAATGGGGAATTACAGGTTTTTCCTCTGCTACAGGACCTCTTTATAGGGTCCAGCAGCAGAGGAGCCTCACATCTTATCACTGCTGAGAAAAGGATCAAGCAACTGGAAGTGAGTGGCACCCGCAACATTATTTCCTGTTGATTAACTTATTTGGTCCAAAGGTGGGGAGACAAAAGCTGGCGGAGAGTGGACATGGGACTCCTGTGATTTCACCATGTCACGTGAGCCCTGAAGTGCAATTACCAACATTCCTGGGACATCACCAGAACAGGAGATGAGCACAGGGTATTTTTTTTAACTAAGAGAAACAAACAGAATTAGAAGGGGTGGTCATAGGAGTGGACAACCCCTTTAAAGACATCCCACAACCACACAACCATCCCACAAATAATTGAAATGAATTACTATTTTTGTGGTTTAGTTTCATGATGTTTCAGTAGAAAATAAACCTATTAAGAATTCATTTAATAATCTGAGAAGGAGAGAGAACAAGCAGGAGAATAAAAGAAATTCCTATCTCTTCGGAACATTTTTGTAATTTGTTTTTGTACATTACTCCATATTACTGCATATTTATAAGGGATGGCTTGTATATTTTTTTTTATTTAGGGACTAATTACCTGTGCATATTTTTTTTATATAATTCTTCATTTAGAAATTTTCACAAATGGCAATAACAGTGAACAAAAAAGAGAGTGTCTTGTTACAATTAGAAAGTCTCCATAAACAATAAGACCATGCAATCGAATTGTTCTCGACGAACTTATATATGTAGGAATGGCTTTGGCACAAAGGAATTCAACATAGAGAATATTTAATAGAACAGTAATTACTTAGGACACAAAAACATACCTGTCAATAGGGTCAAAAATTACTTTACAGTCTGTGGTACCTGTGTAATTTTTAACACAGCAGCAAAACTTATAATACAATGCATTGACATCAATAAACAAAACTCAGACACTGTCCTTTGTGTATACATAAATGCAGTGGTTTACAATACATTTTAGAATTAGTCTATAATGGGTTGGGACTCCAGGCCTCGACGGCTGCCAACAGGTCATGTTTTACGGATTTCCTAAGTATTGCACAGGTGATGATATAATCACCTGCACTGATGATGATTCTCACACCTGTGCAATGCTAAGGAAATCCTGAAAACATGACCTGCTGGCGGCCCTTGAGGCCTGGAGTTCTCCACCTCTGGTCTATAACTTGCTACAACAAAAAACACCTCCAGCATGTACTGACATATCATGGCTGAAAAGATGCGAGAGTTGTAATTCTGATATTATTGGAAAACCAAAGGTTAATAATTACTGCATTTAATTATTTGCTACCTTAATTTATACAAATGGTGATGATACTAATATTTTATTTATTTTATAATTAATGTTGTATATTGGTATTTGACATAATATTAGTTAATTCTTTGAGGGGTAAAACTTTATAACAACTGTAAAACAAAGCCTATTGATTGCTTACTATTGTACGCATCCTTAAATGAAACATTCACAGATTAAATCCCTTCTGATGACCATCCGGCTAACACTAATAATATGTTGCTGAGCTGGAATTTGTGATTTTTACTTGCCAAGTCCCTAAGGACGTTGGTATCTTAGATATATTCTTCTAGAATCACATCTGACAAATTGTTCTCAAAGTCAGACTTTGACTTTGCTGTGGGCAAGTTTTTTGAAAATGAAGAGAGTCGTTTTTCTATCATCTATTTCATTTTCAAAAAAATTGTTTGTTTTTTTCTTTTTTTTCTTATTTTCTGAAATATAGGATTAACTTTAAAAAGTGTATACATCAGGTCATCCATCACTGACTGGTCACTAAGCAGCTTACGGTGCAGGGCAATGAAATGAAAGGAGGATGAAACCGGCATATCGTTAAAGGGAACCTGTCACCTGGATCTAAGCCCCTACACTCTCACTACCTGTCCCTGCACCTTCCTAGCTGCTCCCTATCTATCCCTCTCTGAGCTAAATCCGCCCTATAAAACTGCAGAAAAATTACTTATAACTTACAGAAGTCCCTGAGGCTGGGGACTGAGAAGGCGGCGCCAGGCTCCATTCTGCCCCTCCTCCATGTAGCAGCACACGCCCCACTGGGCGGCGTTATTCTTTCTTCATCGTCGCCTCCTCCATTTGGAATCTCCCGCCTGCTTTACACCTATCATGTTGTGGTGATGCGACCTCGATGTGTCCCCTGACTGAGACACAGCATATGGGAGATTGTATCTTCTGCTCGGTAGCAGCACACACAGGGTGAGCTGCTACTGGAGCTAAGTGCTGATTGAAATCACTGACCCCCAGGTGTGCGGGTGAATAGGAGATGATATGAGCTGCCCTGGGCTGTGGGGAGGGGGTGGAGTGTGTCAGGACAGCAGCAGGAGCTGCTGGGATTGTATGAGGTTCTACTCGGCTGCGCCCCTGTGTAACAGGCCAGACTAACCCCCCCGACCAGAATATACTCGGGGTTAAAGTGGCCTAGGCCAGATTATACCCCTCCGTATACCACAGCAGCTGTAGATCAGGGCTCCAAGTAACACATGGGGGCCCCAGGCAGCAGAAAGTGGCCCTACGCAACATACAGGGGCCCCAGGCAATGCTAGGGCCCCAGGCAGTGCTAGGGCCCCAGGCAGTGCTAGGGGCCCCAGGCAGTGCACAGGGCCCCAGGCAGCACAAAGTGGCCCCAAGCAGCACAAAGAGGCCCCAGGCAACATACAGGGGCCCCAGGCAGTACTAGGGGCCACAAGCTACACACAGGATCCCAGGCTACACACAGGGGCCCCATGCAGCATACAAGGACCCCAGGCAGTGCACGGGGCCCCAGGCAGTGCACGGGGCCCCAGGCAGTGCACAGGCCCCAGGCAGCACAAAGTGGCCCCAGGCAGCACAAAGTGGCCCCAGGCAACATACAGGGGCCCCAGGCAGTACTAGGGGTGCCAGGCTACACACAGGGTCCCAGGCTACATACAGGGGCCCCATGCAGCATACAAGGGCCCCAGGCAGTACAAAGGGGTCCCAGGCAGTGCATGGGGGCCAGAGGCAGCACACAGGGGCCCCAGGCAGCACAAAGTGGCCCCAGGTGGCCCACTGCCTGGGGCCCCTGTATATTGCCTGTGGTCACTTTGTGCTGCCTGGGGCCCTGTGCACTGCCTGGGGCCCTTGTATGCTGGCTGGGGCCCCTGTGTGTAGCCTGGGATCCTGTGTGTAGCCTGGGGCCCCTAGTACTGCCTGGGGCCCCTGTATGTTGCCTGGGGTCACTTTGTGCTGCCTGGGGCCACTTTGTGCTGCCTGGGGCCCCGTGTACTGCCTGGGGCCCTTGTATGCTGGCTGGGGCCCCTGTGTGTAGCCTGGGATCCTGTGTGTAGCCTGGGGCCCCTGTGTGCTGCCTTGGGCCCCCATGCACTGCCTGGGGCCCCTAGCACTGCCTGGGGCCCCTAGCACTGCCTGGGGCCCCTGTATGTTGCGTATTGCCATTTTCTGCTGCCTGGGGCCACCTTGTGCTGCCTCGGGCACTCATGCATTGCTTGGGGCCCTGTGCACGGCTTGGGGCCCTGATCTACAGCTGCTGTGGTATACGGAGAGTTATAATCTGGCCTAGGCCTGTTTATACCCCGGGGTATAGTTTGGGCTAGGCCAGAATATACCAAGGGTATATTCTGGCCCAGGGGGGTATATTCTGGGCTAGCCCAGTTTATACCTCGGGTATATCCTGGTCGGGGGGTTAGTCTGACCTATTACATCGGAATCTGGAGGTCTGTGAATACCTGAACTGTGTGCTGTGTGAGTAAATACCTGAGTCACTGCCTTCTGTCGTGCCGATCCTAACCACTACCTTACAGTGTAAAGTGGGTGGGAGATTCCAAATGGAGGAGGCGGCGATGAAGAAAGAATAACGCCGCCCAGTGGGGCGTGTGCTGCTGCATGGAGGAGGGGCTGAATGGAGCCTGGCGCCGCCTTCTCAGTCCCCAGCCTCAGGGACTGCTGTAAGTTATAAGTTATTTTTCTGCAGTTTTATAGGGCGGATTTAGCTCAGAGAGGGATAGATAGGGAGCAGCTAGGAAGGTGCAGGGACAGGTAGTGATAGTGTAGGGGCTTAGATCCAGGTGACAGGTTCCCTTTAAAACTTTTTCAGATTTATTTCTTCAGATTTAAAAGTCATAGTTAAATGCAATTCCAAAGACAAACATATATAGCAACATACATTATAAGATTAATGGCCACATGAGCATGAAAAGCGTTATCAGTGTTGATATCCATTGACTTTAAATTGGATTTAACGTGGTCTGTTATCTGAAGAATCAAATGTTAAAAGTTTGAACTATATGTTGGATGCTGGCTCCCTCCTTGTGTTTTTTCCAAGCTCTTTATACCAACGGGAGATGTTTATAAACTCAAGCCATGAACTACTGTGAAATTGTTCTTTATCACAAATCCATTTAAAATAGCAATACCTTCTCAATACTCTGTAAATAAGGCTCCTTGGCTCTTTTGCAGAGTGGTTCCAGATGAATTATTACCTATTATTAGGAAATTGCTTTCAATGTGGTGTTTCAGAGTAAAAATATCAGCTTCTTTTACCGTAAAGGAAAACAATAAACTTTGTATTTTGCTGGTTGTAAGAATCAAAGCCTAGCAGACACAAGATTAGTGGCAGACTTTTACACATACATGAACATACACTTACAAAGTTGTCTAATATAAAGGTGCATCTCAATGAACTAGAATATCATCAAAACTTTATTTCAGTAATTCAATACATAAAGTGAAACGCATATATAATGTAGAGTTATTACAGAGTGATCAGTTTCAAGTGTTTATTTCTGTAAATGTTGATGATTATGGCTTACAGCCAATGAAAACCCAAAGGTCATTATCTCAGTAAATTAAAGTAGGGTGGATGAAGGGTGTGAGACATAAAATATTACCTAAATAGGTATTAGAGGCTCACCGTGTAAGGTTGTGAAAGCCACAATCACTATAAAAGCATATCACACCTGCTGCAATCCCGAGGATGGTGCATATAGAGTAGGGATGATGAAGGGTTAAGACTGCTGTATTCCACGAGATATGAAAGGGTGAATATAATACTGATTTATTAGTCAACGTGTTTCAGGGCTCCCTGGCCCCTTCCTCAGGACAAATCAATATCATATTGGCATGTTTCAGGGAATTTCAGGGATCCATGAAATTTGTTGACTAATAAATCAATATTATATTCACCTTTGATGTCTCGTGAAATACAGCAACACGGTTTTTAACCCTTCATCCTTCCTACTTTAATTTTCTGAGATAATGACTCTTGCTGTAGGCCATAATCATCAACATTAACAAAAATAAAGACTTGTACTTTGCACTCTATTTGTAATGACTCTGTATATTATATGCGTTTCACTTTATTTGTTGAATTACTGAAAAGTTTAACTTTTTGATGATATTCTAATTCATTGAAATGCACTTTTATACAGTGGAACCTTGGATTATTAGCATAATTGGTTCCAGGATTATGCTGGTAATCCAAATCAATTGTATATCAAAGCAAATTTTCTCATAAGAAATAATTGAAATGCAGATCATTCATTCCACAACCCAAAAATATCTACTGTATTCATATAAAATTATTACAGTTTTGCAATTAATTGCAGTTCTATGGTATATACAGTATACATATGTACAGAAAGTTAATCAGTTACAGTTACAGTACCTAAAGTTGGTTTAGTAGTGGCATCACACATGTACAGTAAATTGCTACATGATTCAGATATCCAGAGGCATTGAGGTTTCCATTGATGAAGAATGGCCCCACTATCTTTGTAGCCCATATATACGAATATATATGAAGAATGGCCCCACTATCTTTGTAGCCCATATATCTTTGTAGCCCACTATACCATCAATTTTTGTGTTCCAGCAGTCTTGGAGGGATCTATCCACTGTGGGTTAGTGTCAGACCAATAGCGGTGGTTTTGTTTGTTAACTTCACCATTCACAAAAAGTTTGCCTCATCGCTCATCTGAAGGCAAGTATCTATGCTGTGAAGATACGAGATGTGCAGCATCTGAAACAATGGATACTGGAAGCCTGTGCTAGCATTTCTTCTGCGGTGTTGCTATCTATAGTGTGTCAAAAGTGGGAGAAGAGGGTTGCATTGACAATCCAACACAATGGACAGCACTTTCAACACATTTTATAAGTGGTCATAAACTTGTAAATAACTCATGAAAGAATAAAGTCATGTTAAAACCAAGCACACCATTGTTTTTCTTATGAAATCTAATATATAAAGCTGAATGTGTGTGTGTATATATGTGTGTATGTCCAGGATTGGCATCTACACCGTCGCATCTAAAGCCACAAAATTTTGCACAGTCACACATCTGGACCCCGAGAGCGTCATAGGCTATGTTGTGAGCCGAAATTTTAACCCTGCGCGTTCCAGTTCACCAAACAATTTTGCCCCTATCTACATAATGGGGGAAAAGTGACAGTTACCAGTTGACAGTTGTGAATGAGAGGGGCTTAATGATAGTGCCAAACACTAACAGCACATACCAGCATATAGTCGCTAAGGTGGGGCCCCAACATGAGATATTCACCATGCACGGAGATATGTATACACACCACACGCCCAAAAAGAGTAACAGCAAGTGATTAGTCACTAAGGTGCAGCTCCAATATTGGATATTTACCACGCACCCGAACAAACACACACACACCACAAAGAGACACACAGAACACAGAGACACACCCCACGGACACACACACACACACACACCCTATAGAGACACATGCACTCACCCCACAGGGACACACACACACAACACAGACACACACACCACACAGACACCCCCCCTCACAGGGACACACACACATACACACCCTATAGGGACACATGCACTCACCCCACAGGGACACACACACACACCACACAGACCCCCCCCACAGGGACACACACACCCTATAGGGACACATGCACTCACCCCACAGGGACACACACACACCACAAAGAGACAGGGGAGGGTTTACTGTTGGTTGGAGATTTATTAGGCTGCCTATAGCAACCAATCACAGCTCAGCTTCTATTTTCTTACAGGTCATTAATATGACATATTCAAATTCTATTTTGTTATAGCTAACATCAGTTATTTATTAACCCAGGCGTAGCCGGGTAGTACAGCTAGTTCTCAATAAGTTTGATGTGTCACATGAGCTTTTTCCCATTGAAAAAAATAAAGTTGGATCCAAAATAGCTGACTTCAAAATGGCCGCCATGGTCACCATCCATCTGGAAAAGTTTTCCCCCTCCCATATACTGCTATGCCACAAACAGGAAGTTGATATCACCAACCATTCCCATTTTATTTAGGTGCATCCATATAAATGGCCCACCCTGTATTTTAAAGATATTGTAAGTAGTGATGGGAGAATCCTAAATTACTCGGAATCGCTTGACTCTAGCGAGTCCGAGCCCAGGACTCGCTACTCGTTGCGAGTCTAGCGAGTCCAATGTTAATGAATGGGGAAGCGAGTAATAGCGAGTAGTGTGCGATTTACAAATCACAGATGTGTCTCGGAAGCTTCAGCCTGAAGCAATCCTAGTTTTGCCATTGATTTGCATTGGACTCGTTTACTGTGCAAGTAATCGCTGGGAAACTCGCACAGATAAGAGTCCGGCTGTCTCCTCTGTGTGCAGGCTGCCGCAGCTCCAGGGTCCTAGAGCCCGCCTGCTGCCTGATGTAGCAGAGCTGAGATTGTTCTCAGTCTGCTCATCCCCTGTGCATAGACATCTATATCTATGCACAGGGATGAGCAGAGAGGACATCGCGTTTTGGACTGCGTCGGACGGAAGAGCATTTTTTAAATTAAAGATGGAGTCCCTAATGGCTTTTTTTTTTTATTTCTAATAAAAAAATTTCTGTGTTGTGTTTTTTTTTAAACAATTTAATAGAAATTCATGGCGGTCATGTCTAATATTGGCGTGACCGCCATAAATTTCGGGCTTAGGGCCAGCTGATAATACAAAGCTGGCCCTAACCTCTTTATTACCCAGGGCCGCTGGAAGAGCGGGGTTCAGCGCCAGAGGATGGCGCTTCAATGAACGCGCCATCTTCTGGGGTGGCTGCGGGCTGCAATTTGCAGCGGGGGGTGCCCAGAAAGCTTGGGCCTCCCTGCGCTGCGGATTCCAGCCCCCAGCTGCTTAGCTGTACCTGGCTAGACATAGAAATTGCGCGGAGCCCCACGCATTTTTTTTTTATTATTTCATGAAATTCATGAAATAATAAAAAAAAGGGCTCCCCTATATTCTTGTGTCTGGCCAGGTACAAATAGGCACCTGGGGGTTGGGGGCAGCCCGTCGCTGCCTGCTGGATCCGGCTGGTTCCAGAAATACGGCAAAGCCCATGTAATTTTTTTTCTGAAAAATCAATAAGCTGCGGCAGCCTGCACAGAGAAGACAGCTGGACTCGGCTCGCAAAGTAACAGCAGTTACTCTGCGAGTTTCCCTGCTATCACTCGCACAGTAGCCGAGTCTAATGCAAGACAATGGCAATCCTAGTTTTGTCAGCATTTGCCATTGATTTGCATTGGACTCGTGCGAGTGAACGCTGAGAAACTCGCAGAGTACCGAGTCCTGCGAGTCTCTTACTACTTGCCGAGTAACGAGTCCTAGCGAGTAGATTCGCCCATCCCTAATTGTAAGCTTTCTGGACTTCACAGCTGCTGCCACATCTGCCACTATTTCCAAATTTCTCATGTTGCAGGTGTCAAAACAACTGCAAACTCCTGGAAGCTTAAAAAATGTCATTTATAGCCCTAAAGAATTGTACACCTTGATACAATCCAATAGAACCGATGACTGGGGACACTCCTAACCTTAAGGTTAGGTGATGTCCCCAGCCAACGGGCCTTACGGCAAGAGTTTTGGCCCTAAACAAACAGGGAAAATTTTAGGGCCATTTTAAATTTCAGACTTATTTTCCAAACATACACTGTTGGCCAAAAGTATTGACACCCCTGCAATTCTGTCAGATAATACTCAGTTTCTTCCTGAAAATGATGATTGCAATCACAAATTCTTTGGTATTATTATTTTCATTTAATTTGTCTTCAATGAAAAAATGCAAAAGAGAATGAAGCAAAAAGCAAAACATTGATAATTTCACACAAAACTCCAAAAATGGGCCGGACAAAAGTATTGGCACCCTCAGCCTAAAACTTGGTTGCACAACCTTTAGCCAAAATAACTGTGATCAACCGCTTCCGGTAACCATAAATGAGTTTCTTACAATGCTCTGCTGGAATTTTAGACTATTCTTCTTTGGCAAACTGCTCCAGGTCTCTGATATTTGAAGGATGCCTTCTCCAAACTGCCATTTTTAGATCTCTCCACAGGTGTTCTATGAGATTCAGGTCTGGACTCATTGCTGGCCAATCTAAAATCATTTTCTAGTGCTTTTTGAAGTGTGTTTTGAGTCATTGTCCTGCTGGAAGACCCATGACCTCTGAGGGAGACCCAGCTTTCTCACACTGGGCCCTACATTATGCTGCAAAATTTGTTGGTAGTCTTCAGACTTCATAATGCCATGCACACGGTCAAGCAGTCCAGTGGCAGAGGCAGCAAAGCAACCCCAAAACATCAGGGAACCTCTGCCATGTTTGACTGTAGGGACCGTGTTCTTTTCTTTGAATGCCTCTTTTTTTCTCCAGTAAACTCTATGTTGATGCCTTTGCCCAAAAAGAGAGAACATTCTTCCCAAACGTTTTAGGCTTTCTCAGGTAAGTTTTGGAAAATTCCAGCCTGGGTTTTTTATGTCTCGGGGTAAGAAGTGGGGTCTTCCTGGGTCTCCTACCATACAGTCCCTTTTCATTCAGACACTGACGGATACCGGATAATACGGGTTGACACTGTTGCACCCTCGGACTGCATGGCAGCTTGAACTTGTTTGGATGTTAGTCGAGGTTCTTTATCCACCATCCGCACAATCTTGCGTTGAAATCTCTTGACAATTTTTCTTTTCCGTCTACATCTAGGGAAGTTAGCCACAGTGCCATGGGCTTTAAACTTCTTGATGACACAGGAACATTCATGTCTTTGGAGATGGACTTGTAGCCTTGAGATTGCTCATGCTTCCTCACAATTTGGTTTCTCAAGTTCTCAGACAGTTTTTTGGTCTTCTTTCTTTTCTCCATGCTCAATGTGGTACACACAAGGACACAGGACAGAGGTTGAGTCAACTTTAATCCATGTCAACTGGCTGCAAGTGTGATTTAGTTATTGCCAACACCTGTTAGGAGCCACAAGTAAGTTATAGGTGCTGTTAATTCCACAATTTAGAGAAGCATCACATGATTTTTCTAACAGTGCCAATACTTTTGTCCACCCCCTTTTTTATGTTTGGTGTGGAATTATATCTAATTTGGCTTTAGGACAATTCTTTTTGTGTTTTTTTCTTTGAAGACAAATTAAATGAAGATAATAATACCAAAGAATTTGTAATTGCAATTATTTTCAGGAACAAACTGAGTATTATCTGACAGAATTGCAGGGGTGTCAATACTTTTGGCCAACACTGTAGCTGTGTTCATGGAATTTTTGGGAAAGTGTATGTGTTTCCGATCCCAAGCCAAGCCAGCCATGTGTGGGCCGAATTTCAAATTGGCAAACATGTTTAAGGAAAGTTAGCTCATCTCTAGTCAGGATGCAGGAGAAGATTTCTTCTGATGACTCTTCCATGAAGGGTATATTTGTGCAGGTGACTGAAGAGTAGAACTATTTACCACATCTCTGGAGTCTGCTAAATCTTCCTGAACACCTTTAGCTGTCAAGCATGGGTTCTGATTTGCCTCTCTAGCAATGCCATGAGCATCACCCACCGAAGTTTTGCGTGGTCTACAAGACCTTACCTTGACCTCCTCTGTTTCTGTTAAAGGGAAGCTGATCCCTCATAATCACCCCCAAGCCTCTCAATACCTGTCCCTTCACCCTCATAAATAATTTCCAATGTTGCTTTTGAGTTGAAAATGCTTCCTATAAAAGTTCAAATCTTGCCTTTTATATTTACAGATTTTGCGACTTCTCACTCAATAAGTCGCACAGGGCGTTCCCTGTGCGTTCCTAAGCCGGTATGATGCAATTTGCTCTTCCGCCCATACAGCAGGGTGAGGAGGAGTTGGATTCCTTATCATGCCCATTGGGGCGTGATAATGGGGGGCTCAGGTGGGCTTAGGAACTTATTGAGTGAGGAGAAGTTGCAAAATCTGTAAGTATAAAAGGCAAGATTTGAACTTTTATAGTGAGTATTTTCAACACAAAAGGAACGTTGGAAATGATTTGTGAGGGTGCAGGTACAGGTATTGAGAGGCTTGGGGGTGATTATGAGGGGTCAGGTTCCCTTTAACTGTAATTTCTTAATTACATTACGAACTAAGTAGTGGACAACTTGAAAACGTGTCTCTATCTTTTTTTAGCCTTCTCTTGCTTTGTGGACCTCTACCATTTTCAGAGTGCTAGACAGCTGCTTAGAAAAAAGCCATGGCTATTGTTTTTTTGCTCAAGGTAAGAGGAGGGTGTGAAAGCTGTGAAATTTGCATCACCTGGCCTTTTCTTAAGGAAAAAGCAATAATCCTAACAGCCTAATTATGGCCTGAAACCTTGGCCAAAGTTATCTGTGCACACAAATTTCCACATTTTTACATTGACCTATTTTCCTTTTAGTAGCTTTTCAAATGCTACAAAAATAAATTGTTTATCCTTTTTTCTAATATACAAAGGAAATGTGTCATCTTTAACTTTATGAGTTTTAAAGATCAAGTTATTTTTGATTTGCTTAACTGTCCACAATTGCAGAAATTTTGAACCAGGGAGCCCAAATGTTTACATGTCACTGTGTATCCATGCCTGTAATTGACATCATAGGTAGAACTCAACTATGAGAGACAAAATGAGAAAACAAATCCTGAAAATCACATTGTCTGATTTAGAAAGAAACTTTTTTTCACATTTTGGTGAAAATTAGTATTTTGTCAATAACAAAAGTTCATCTCAATACTTTGTTATACATCCTTTGTTGGCAATGACAGAGGTCAAACATTTTCTGTAAGTCTTCACAAGGTTGGCACACACTATTGCTGGTATGTTGGCCCATTCTTCCATACAGATATCCTCTAGAGCAGTGATGTTTAGGGCTATCGCTGGGCAACATGGACTGTCAACTCTCTCCAAAGGTTTTCTATAGGGTTTAGATCTAGAGACCTGCTGGGCCACTCCAGGACCTTGAAATGCTTCTTATGAAGCCACTCCTTCATTTCCCTGGTAGTGTGCTTGGGATCATTGTCACGCTGAAAGACCCAGCCATATTTCGTCTTCAATGCTCTTGCTGATGGAAGAAGGTTTGCACTCAAAATTTCACTATACACAATTACAAACAATGATCTATTTCAACAGTTTTTTTCTGTTAATTTTGAGGATTGTGGCTTACAGCCAATGAAAGTCCAAAGGACATTATTTCAGAAAACTAAAGTAGGGAGAAAAAAGGGTAAAAAAAATCATATTCCATGAGACATCAAAGGGTGAATATAATATTGATTTATTAGTCAACATGTTTCAGGGCTCCCATAAACACCCTAAAACATGGCAATAGTACATTGATGTTTTATGATATTCTAATTCATTAAGATGGACTAGTACACTTGCTTAGGCCCCCTTCACATCATGTTTTTTGTGGTTCCATGACTATCTGTTGTAAAACTGATAGCCACGGGTCCTATTTGGCTTCCATGTATCTCTATTGGCATGGATGTGTACGGATTGGTCCTTATTGGCATCCAATTGTGTCAGTTTTGTGATGGATCCATTTCTGTCAGCATTTTTTCCCGTGCCCAAAATTGGAGCCTGCTTCGACTTTGGTCTGGCTGGAAAAAGTCGGACAGAAACGTATCTGTAGCTGTCCGTTTCAAATAACATGGAGCTCTATGGTGACAGATCAAAAGGGATCCAACAAAAAATTGGATCTGGAAAACAGATCTGATTTGCTGTAGTGCGCATGCTCAGAAGCAAGGTACAGCCCTATCTGCTAACTCATGGCAGATCCGTGGAAAACACGGATCCGTAGGCATCAGTGGCATCTGTTAGCACATTAGGGACTCCATCTTTAATTAAAAAATCCTCTTCCGTCCGACGTAGTCCAAAACGCGATGTCCTCTCTGCTACATCCCCTGTGCATAGATATAGATGTCTATGCACAGGGAATGAGCAGACTGAGAACAATCTCAGCTCTGCTACATCATCTCTGTGCACAGAGAGAGCAGGCGGGCTCTAGGACCCTGGAGCTGCGGCAGCCTGCACACAGAGCAGACAGCCGGACTCCTTACTGTGCGAGTTTCCCTGCGATTACTTGCACAGTAACGAGTCCAATGCAAGTCAATGGCAATCCTAGTTTTGTCAGAATCTCTGACAAAACTAAGATTGCCATTGATTTGCATTGGACTCGTTACTGTGCGAGTAAACGCTGGGAAACTCCCAGAGTACCGAGTCCTCTGAGTCCCTTACTACTCGCAGAGTAACGAGTCTTAGTGAGTAGATTCGCCCATCCCTAATTGAGATACATGGAGGACTTTGAGTTTCAAATTTACCGCTGTAAGTGAGGCGCTATGCTCATTGGTCGCTGTGTGCTGGCGCCGACCAATGAGCATAGCGCCTCACTTCCCATTGAGATACATGGAGGACTTTGAGTTTCAAATTTACCGCTGTAAGTGAGGCACTATGCTCATTGGTCGCTGTGTGCTGGCGCCGACCAATGAGCATAGCGCCTCACTTCCCATTAGATATAATGGAGGACTTTGAGTTTCAAATTTACCGCTGTAAGTGAGGCGCTATGCTCATTGATCACTGTGTGCTGGCATCGACCAATGAGCATAGCGCCTCACTTCCCATTGAGATATAATGGAGAACTTTGAGTTTCAAATTTACCGCTGTAAGTGAGGCGCTATGCTCATTGGTCGCTGTGTGCTTGCGCCGACCAATGAGCATAGCGCCTCACTTCCCATTGAGATATAATGGAGGACTTTGAGTTTCAAATTTACCGCTGTAAGTGAGGCGCTATGCTCATTGGTCGCTGTGTGCTGGCGCCGACCAATGAGCATAGTGCCTCACTTCCCATTGAGATACATGGAGGACTTTGAGTTTCAAATTTACTCAAAGTCAAACTCAAAGTCCTCCATGTATCTCATGGGAAGTGAGGCGCTATGCTCATTGGTCGGCGCCAGCACACAGCGACCAATGAGCATAGCGCCTCACTTCCTATTGAGATACATGGAGGACTTTGAGTTTCAAATTTAGCGCTGTAAGTGAGGCGCTATTCTCATTGGTCGGCGCCAGCACACAGCGACCAATGAGCATAGCGCCTCACTTCCTATTGAGATATATGGAGGACTTTGAGTTTCAAATTTACCGCTGTAAGTGAGGCGCTATGCTCATTGGTCACTGTGTGCTGGCGCCGACCAATGAGAATAGCGCCTCACTTCTCATTGAGATACATGGAGGACTTTGAGTTTCAAATTTACCGCTGTAAGTGAGGCGCTATGCTCATTGGTCGGCGCCAGCACACAGCGACCAATGAGCTTCGCGCCTCACTTCCTATTCAGATACATGGAGGACTTTGAGTTTAAAATTTACCGCTGTAAGTGAGGCGCGAAGCTCATTGGTCAGCGCCAGCACACAGCGACCAATGAGCTTCGCGCCTCACTTCCTATACAGATACATGGAGGACTTTGAGTTTCACATTTACCGCTGTAAGTGAGGCGCGAAGCTCATTGGTCGGCGCCACCACACAGCGACCAATGAACTTTGCGCCTCACTTCCTATTCAGATACATGGAGGAATTTGAGTTTCAAATTTACCGCTGTAAGTGAGGCGCGAAGCTCATTGGTCGGCGCCAGCACACACCGACCAATGAGCTTCGCGCCTCACTTACAGCGCTAAATTTGAAACTCAAAGTCCTCCATGTATCTCAATGGGAAGTGAGGCGCTTCTCTCATTGTACTCATGACAGTAGCAACATTAACCCCTTACATTCCGTTTTATCTGTAATTTCTATAACACAGTGTGTAGTTGTACTGCCACTGCAAAGTTAACCCCTTATATACTATTTCTGCCTTAACTCCATACTTTGTAGTCTCTATTACTACTGCCAGTAGGAACATTAACCCCTTATATTCCATTATTGTTGTTATTTCTATTACACAGTGTATGGTTGTAATGACACTGCGAAATTAACCCATTATATACCAGTTCAGCATTAACTGCATATTTGGTAGTGTTTATAACTACTGCCACTGCTACATTAACCCCTTGAACACCATTTTGGATATAATTTACAGTGCACTCCTTCAATAACATTTTTGATATCATTATAAGTTCCTACTCTGTTATAGTCCTGTTAGTCGGACATTAACTCTTTCTACACCTCCACTATATTGCTACCCTCACAGTTTTGCCTACATCGCCTACTTAGTCATATATCTGGTGTTTAAGTCTATTATTTAAAACTCTTAAAAAAATTATATACAGATTCTAGACTCCCGATTCTTTAGAATCGGGCTCACAGCTAGTAGAGATATATACATATAGAAAAAATCAAAAAGAGCAGCACATGTCTCTGGGTGCAAAATCCACAATTGCAATCCATCAGTCTTGCAGTAATATATCTGAAAATAGTGAGGAAGCACTCCAAATCTCAAAAAGCGTTTTTTTTTATTGGTCCATACTTTACCATAACGTTTCAGTCCCCTGACCTTTCTCAAGTGGTGTCATATATATAATTGCCTTAAATTGTCTATCATCGATTTCCGTCCAGACATCCAGGAATCCCATAAGTCACTGAGCCGATCGGAAGTAGATATTGAAACACACAAGTGATGGGTATTCTGATATGGTGGCTGTCACAAAGACTTAGTCAGGACCTGGTATTGCCAGAGGATAAGAAAGGAGCCCAGCTGCCCTAATTTAGGTTGTAAACTGTGACACATGATGTGACAGGATGTATATATACCACCAGTTCCTGCTAGGAATGTATATATACCTCAATCCAGTCACCCTCAGGCCCACAATATCACATAAATACAAAACGTTACGCTGCCACCACCGATCTCTTTAAGGTGGATCGGTCAACTGCTCTGGTAACGTATAAAAGTGGGGTTTGCGTGTCAGATCATCATAGAACAGGAAGAACGAAACTAGTAAATTATAACAATTTACTCCCAAAGATGGCAGTGCTTATAAAAGATACACAAGATATTACATAAGAGACAATTTATATGTATGCATAAAACAGTTATAAAAATAAAAGAAATAAAATTAGAAATTGCCAAACCTAGCCACGCGGTGACAAACTTAGATCCGTTGGGGGGGGGCTCCCCAGAAATGTATGATTCCTCCACACAGCGATAGAGTTTTGCTGTGTCCGTGCCCAGGGTGAAATCAGCTCAAATATGGCTGCTCTAGTTTTAATAAAGGCAGGGAAACTTTAACCCCCACTCCTATTGTACCCCCTCCCTGGTGGGATGGTCCTCTGAGACCTCCTCTCTCACTATGCTTAATAAACCTTCATTCTTCTTATCTGGGTATGGGGTGGGCCCACATCGATGATACACACCTCATGTTTACTTTCGTTTAATTCTGAAAATATGGATACCAAATATGGCATACTTCTGATGTTCAGAAAGCCAGAACTCATTTCCCAGGTTCCTGAGTGTTACATAGATATACAAGACATACAGTTGTGGCCAAAAGTATTGACACCCCTGCAATTCTGTCAGATAATACTCAGTTTCTTCCTGAAAATGATTGCAATCACAAATTCTTTGGTATTATTATCTTCATTTAATTTGTCTTCAATGAAAAAAACACAAAAATAATTGTCCTAAAGCCAAATTGGATATAATTCCACACCAAACATGAAAAAGGGGGTAGACAAAAGTATTGGCACTGTTAGAAAAATCATGTGATGCTTCTCTAATTTGTGTAATTACCAGCACCTGTAACTTACCTCTGGCACCTAACAGGTGTTGGCAATAACTAAATCACACTTGCAGCCAGTTGACATGGATTAAAGTTGACTCAACCTCTGTCCTGTGTCCTTGTGTGTACCACATTGAGCATGGAGAAAAGAAAGAAGACCAAAGAACTGTCTGGGGACTTGAGAAACCAAATTGTGAGGAAGCATGAGCAATCTCAAGGCTACAAGTCAATTTCCAAAGACCTGAATGTTCCTGTGTCTACTGTGCCTAGTGTCATCAAGAAGTTTAAAGCCCATGGCACTGTGGCTAACCTGTGGATGTGGACGTAAAAGAAAAATTGACAAGAGATTTCAACGCAAGATTGTGCGGATGGTGGATAAAGAACCTCGACTAACATCCAACCAAGTTCAAGCTGCCATGCAATCTGAGGGTACAACAGTGTCAACTCGTACTATTCGTCGGCGTCTGAATAAAAAGGGACTGTATAGTAGGATACCGAGGAAGACCCCACTTCTTACCCCGAGACATAAAAAAACCAGGCTGGAGTTTGCCAAAACGTACCTGAGAAAGCCTAAAACGTTTTGGAATAATGTTCTCTGGTCAGGAGACAAAAGTAGAACTTTTTGGGCAAAGGCATAAGCATAGAGTTTACAGGAGAAAAAAAGAGGCATTCAAAGAAAAGAACACGGTCCCTACAGTCAAACATGGCGGAGGTTCCCTGATGTTTTGGGGTTGCTTTGCTGCCTCTGGCACTGGACTGCTTGACTGTGTGCATGCCATTATGACATCTGAAGACTACCAACAAATTTTGTAGCATAATGTAGGGCCCAGTGTGAGAAAGCTGGGTCTCCCTCAGAGGTCATGGGTCTTCCAGCAGGACAATGACCCAAAACACACTTCAAAAATGATTAGAAAATGGTTTGAGAGAAAGCACTGTAGACTTCTAAGGTGGCCAGCAATGAGTCCAGACCTGAGTCCCATAGAAGACCTGTGGAGAGATCTAAAAATGGCAGTTTGGAGAAGGCACCCTTCAAATATCAGGGACTTGGAGCAGTTTGCCAAAGAAGAATGGTCTAAAATTCCAGCAGAGCATTGTAAGAAACTCATTGATGGTTACCGGAAGTGGTTGATCGCAGTTATTTTGGCTAAAGGTTGTGCAACCAAGTATTAGGCTGAGGGTGCCAATACTTTTGTTTGGCCCATTTTTGGAGTTTTGTGTGAAATGATCAATGTTTTGCTTTTTGCGTCATTCTCTTTTGTGTTTTTTCATTGAGAACAAATTAAATAAAGATAATAATACCAAAGAATTTGTGATTGCAATCATCATTTTCAGGAAGAAACTGAGTATTATCTGACAGAATTGCAGGGGTGTCAATACTTTTGGCCACAACTGTATCATTAAATGCGCAAAAAAGTGAATAATCTAAAAATATGAATTATGTGTTTGTGATATGACTGGGACTTCTTAAATTCGACATTGAAAAACTGTATGTTTAAACAAAGAATTTCTGGAGGGAAAAGAGAAGATGCACTCAGCTTAGCTTTGGTATTTACAACCCGTCATAAAGGTTCCAATTGGAGGAGGGTAAAGCAAAAGTCTATGCAAGTCCTGGACAAGTGAACCATCTTGCTCTGGATATGGGTGCAAACATCTTTAAATCATGAGAACATATCAACTCCTCCTGACACCTCCCCCTTTTCGATGACGCTATGGAGGAAGGACCTCTCGGTACTCCTCCAGGCGTATCCCTGTAGGCTCTCCTTGCCGGGATAACCCATCGGCATTGCCATGCTTGCTGCCTTTTCGGTGTTGCACGGTAAATTCATACTGCTGGAGCGTGAGGCTTCAGCGTAGCAACCTTCTGTTGGTACCGGACAGGGAGTTCAGCCAACTCAGGGGGTTGTGGTCGGTCATGACAGTGAAGGGGCGCCCTTACAGGTAGGGCTGTAAGTGTTGCAGGGCCCACACAATGGCCAGACCCTCCTTCTCTATCGTGGAATAGGCCACTTCCCTCGGTAGGAGCTTTCGGCTGAGGTACAACACTGGGTGCTCTTGGTTTCACGAGTCAACCTGGTTGAGCACAGCACCGAGGCCAAACTCACTGGCGTCAGTCTGTACTAGGAGTGGCCGCTTGCCATCAACCGCCCTTAACACAGGGGAGTTGCTCAGGGCAGTCTTCAAAGCCTGGAAGGCCACCACACAGTCCTTGGTCCAATCAACTGCATGGGGCAGGTTTCTCTTGGTGAGATCCGTAAAAGGCTGTGTTTTTTCATTGAGGACAAATTAAATAAAGATAATAATACCAAAGAATTTGTGATTGCAATCATCATTTTCAGGAAGAAACTGAGTATTATCTGACAGAATTGCAGGGGTGTCAATACTTTTGGCCACAACTGTATCATTAAATGCGCAAAAAAGTGAATAATCTAAAAATATGAATTATGTGTTTGTGATATGACTGGGACTTCTTAAATTCGACATTGAAAAACTGTATGTTTAAACAAAGAATTTCTGGAGGGAAAAGAGAAGATGCACTCAGCTTAGCTTTGGTATTTATGACCCGTCGTAAAGGTTCCAATTGGAGAAGGGTGAAGCCAAAGTCTATGCAAGTCCTGGACAAGTGAACCATCTTGCTCTGGATATGGGTGCAAACATCTTAAAATCATGAGAACATATCAACTTTTCCTGACAGTGGCCACTAGTGGTGCTGTCATCTGCTTTCCACGCTGCTTGGTCTCCCTCCTCCCTTCTTTGCTGCTCTGTCCTCCCCCCTCCTAGCCTCTCCATCCTCCCCCTGTACCGCTCCATCCTCTGCCCTCCTCGCTGCTCTGTCCTCCCCCCTCCTCATCGCACCATTCCATCCTTATCGCCGCTCTGTTCTTACCCGCACCTGGTGTTACAATTGCCAGTGAAAGCTCTAGGGAGAGAATCAGTGGGTCATATGACAGGTTCTGTGTGACATCACATTAGCCCACCCTGTCACATATCCCGCTGATTTTCTGTTTCAAATAATTTTATTGAAAGAATTAATATAACAAGGGTAACCAAGGAGGGGAAGGGAGAGAGAGTAGGGGACAGGTAGTATACAAACAAAGGGTATGTAGGAATACTCAGGCAGTAAATCAATAATTGTAATAATGTCTATAAGGAGAACAACATAATATACATAACATACAACATATATTGGTTGTTACAAAGCATATATAACTATCTATAAATTGACTGTGACAATTTAAAATACACACTAATAACACTAAACATACAAGCTAGTAGTAATTCTTGATTTACTTTCCAACTATCTATTTTGTACACTGCTCTTTATTATATAACAGAGTTATACTATCCTGAGGAAAAAAAAAAAGCATTGTCAATTCTCCAATAAATACGTACTCTTCCTGGAGCTTTTACTGGCAATTGTAACACCGGGAGTGGGTGAGAACAGAGCGTCAAGGAGGGGGAATGGACACGTGTGTGTGTATACATGTTAATGTGTGTGTAAATGTATGAGTGTATGTGTGTATACATGTGTGTGTATACATGTGTCTCTGTGTGTATACATTTGTGTGTGTATACATGTGTGTGTACAAGTGTGTCCGTATACAAGTGTGTGTGTCTGTATAAATGAATAAATATTAGTTCCCAATGACAGTAATACATTTTATCAAAGGGCTCAGGATATAGCATCTATCCCTTGTTCAACCCTTAATGGCAGACTCCATTTACATTACATACACACAAGGAGAACCAGAGTCTTTTTTTGCTCAAAAAAACATTAGGTTTATTACAAAAAAGCACTCAATTAAAAGTTTTTGGCTGATGATACAGATAGTGTAAAAAGACTCTGGTTCTCCTTGTGTGTATGTGTCTGTAAACATGTCTGTGTGTACGTGTCTGTATACAAGTGTGTATATGTGTGTGTGTTTGTCATGTTTGTGTCTGTATACAGGTATATACATGTGTTTGTGTGTGTGTGCATGTGTGTGTCTGTATACGTTTGTGTCTGTACATGTCTGTGTGTATACATGTGTGTATACATGTGTGTGTATATCTGTGTGTACGTGTGTGTATACGTGAATGTCTATGATGTGACCCGCCATGTCACGTCATACACATATACACACATGTACATACACATACACACAAATAAATACATATATACAATATACACACACATAGTAAGTCACGTTATACACATATACATCTTACACACATATACACACATATACTCATGCAGTCACTTCATACACACACATATGCACATGCACCGGGTCACGTCACACACAAACACATATATACACATATACACGTGACAGGTTATGTGACGCGCTGGGGACATACACATATCCACACATACACACACATATATACGCACACAGATAAACACATGCCGGGTCACGTGACGTGGCAGGGACACACATATACATATGCACACATGCATATTTACATGGCCGCCATCTTTGGACACTCAGATATATATATATATATATACAAAGATGGCGGCGACGTGACACATTATCACACAGCCCCACTGCAAGATTACAGGATTACGTTGGAGAGGAACTTGGTGGGAGCTAATAAAGTGGATAAGGAGGTGTCTCGGTCTATTTTGTTTGTAATAAAAGATTTCTCTCTCTGTCTTTTTTTCTTTCTACTGAAAGTATTGCTTACCGACGGCTGTCATACAGACGGCTGACATTAACAATAGGGCTTGACGTCAACTGCCAAAAAAAGCTGACATCAACCCCTTTATTACCCAGTCTGCCACCACTACAAGGCAGCTGAAAGAGTAGGGTAACCGCCAATTTTGGTGTATCTCATGGAGACGCCAAATCTGGGGCAGCTGCTGGCTGCAATTTTCCGTGTGGGGGGCCCAGAACGCTTGGACCTAACCACGCTGAGAATTCCAGCCCCCAGTTGCCTAGGTTACCTTAGCTGGCGACACAAAATACAGCAAAGCCCACGCCAATTTTTTACAAATTATTTCGATTAGTACAGAAAAAAGTCTCCATTGTATTTTGTATTGCCAGTGAAGATAACACCAAGTCAGCAGCCAGTAGCTGCTTGGTTTACCTATGCTGGAAAGAGAAAATACAGTGAAACCCTATACAATTTTTACTAGGAAATTAAACACTTTATCAATAAAAATAAACACGAAACAGGTTTTTAAGTAAAAATACATTTAATTACATACAGTACATTACACACAGGGAGAAAAGCACAAAAGGGGAAGACAGCTCAATGGAGAGAGCACATGAGGAGAGAAGAGAGCACGGGGGGAGAGCCCACATAGGGAGATAATTCAAGTGAGAGAGCACACAAGGGGAAAGTGCAGAGGAGGAAGACAACTCAAAAGAGGCAGAACATGGGGGAAGAGAGAATGCCCAGTCGGAGAGTGCACGGCGAGGGGAGAGATGACGACTGAGCCCATCCCTATTGTGTCCTCACCGCCCTCCCGATGCGATAGTGACTCACCGTGGCCGGGACTCCGGATTAGACAGGCAATGCTTCCTTCCTCCTTGTCACGGGTGGACCGCGCCTGCCGGTAGTGGGGCCCGGTGTAGTGCAGATCAAAAGTTGAAGACGTCTTGTAGGGAACAGATTAAGGGGTTTAATTTATTCGTGACGCCACCTATGAGTAGTTTCGGTAATCGTTACCGACGCTGCGGAACCTCCGGGGGATGGACAGCAGCAAGATGGAACGCTCCCCACAGGCTGAGCGGTGATCCCCGGAGGCTGGAGCTGCTTAAGAGGTTGTGCGGCAGCTGCGGTTACCTTGTAGTGCGGACGGATAGTTCATAAGGAAGCACGGACACAGAAAGTCTCTGCAACGGGTCTTTACTGTAACCAGCAGGCAGTACATGGTATACAGTTAACGGGTAGTGAAACGGGTGGACTCAGCAGTGATAGTGTCCCTCAGAGATCCGCAAGTGTTCCTCCATTCTAACAAAGTGATTTGCCATTGTCGCCCAGGAATACCAGGTCGAGTACGGGGAGGCTGCTTCAATGCCCTATCCAAGTTGTACGCTGTGGGTGTTTTGGGGAGCCTTGGATCCCTCGGTGGTCACACCGCTGGTTAGACGACTGGAAGTTGGCTGGAGGTGGGGTGCTCCTGTGAAGCTGCTCCTCCACGTTTTCTGGTTCGCGTAGCAGAGGTGAACTGCTGCCAGCTTCGGTACCAGTGAACCGGCTGCGAATTGTGGGCACGGGAGTCTTTTGGGAACCCGTGGTAATGATGCCCGATCCCGGTTGTTGAGGCCTCAGGTGCTGACACCCGACTGGTGACGGCCCGGGGGCTGCACTGGGTGCGGAGCCCCCGCTCCTACTCCAAGTTCTAGACTGCTCAGGCCAAGTTCTAGATCCCTTCTTTTTCTGACTAAGGGTCTGTTCTCCTACACTTCCCTAGCACTCCGCCCACCAGGACCCTGGATTGGTCCTCTGTTCTAGGTGATGCATGCAGGGTTGGATCTCAAAGTTAACTAGATCACTGCTGTGTCAGAGAATATTGCGGCTGCATTTATGGCTGCAATACCCTCTTGTGACGTGCTCGTTGCGGGGCGCCACAATAGCATCAGGCCTCCATCCAGTATATATATGTATAGATATATACAGTGCCTACAAGTAGTCTTCAACCCCCTGTAGATTTAGCTGGTTGACACATGCGGAATTAACTTGGCATTGTGACATTTGGACTGTAGATCAGCCTGGAAGTGGGAAATGCACTGCAGCCAAAAAGATTTTTTTTTTTTTTTTTTTTTTTAAAGCGTTAAAAGTTAATTCAGAGGGTCATTTATTATTCAACCCCTCAAACCACCAGCATTCTGTTTGGTCCCCCTAAAGTATTAAGAAGTAGTTTAGGCACAAAGAACAATGAGCTTCACATGTGTGGATTAATTATCTCTTTTGCCAGCCTTTTCTGACTATTTAAGACCCTCCCCAAACTTGTGAACAGCACTCATACATGGTCAGCATGGGAAAGACAAAGGAGCATTCCAAGGCCATCAGAGACAAGATCGTGGAGGGTCACAAGGCTGGCAAGGGGTACAAAACCCTTTCCAAGGAGTTGGCCCTACCTGTCTCCACTGTTGGGAGCATCATCCGGAAGTGGAAGGCTTATGGAACTACTGTTAGCCTTCCACGTCCTGGACAGCCTTTGAAAGTTTCCTCCCGTGCCGAGGCCAGGCTTGTCCGAAGAGTCAAGGCTAACCCAAGGACAACAAGGAAGGAGCTCCGGGAAGATCTCATGCCAGTGGGGACATTGGTTTCAGTCAATACCACAAGTAACGTACTCCACCGAAATGGTCTCCGTTCCAGACAAGCCCGTAAGGTACCTTTAATTTCAAAGCGTCATTTCAAGGCTCGTCTACAGTTTGCTCATGATCACTTGGAGGACTCTGAGACATACTGGTTCAAGGATCTATGGTCTGATGAGACCAAGATCGAGATCTTTGGTGCCAACCACACACGTGACGTTTGGAGACTGACTGGCACTGCATACGACCCCAAGAATACCATCCCTACAGTCAAGCATGGTGGTGGCAGCATCATGCTGTGGGGCTGTTTCTCAGTCAAGGGGCCTGGCCATCTGGTCCGCATCCATGGGAAGATGGATAGCACGACCTACCTGGAGATTTTGGCCAAGAACCTCCGCTCCTCCATCAAGGATCTTAAGATGGGTCGTAATTTCATCTTCCAACAAGACAACGACCCAAAGCACACAGCCAAGTAAACTAAGGCCTGGTTCAAGAGGGAAAAAATCAAGGTGTTGGAGTGGCCTAGTCAGTCTCCTGACCTTAACCCAATTGAAAACTTGTGGAAGGAGCTCAAGATTAAAGTCGACATGAGACACCCAAAGAACCTATATAACTTGGAGAAGATCTGCATGGAGGAGTGGGCCAAGATAACTCCAGAGACCTGTGCCGGCCTGATCAGGTCTTATAAAAGAAGATTATTAGCTGTAATTGCAAACAAGGGTTATTCCACAAAATATTAAACCTAGGAGTTGAATAATAATTGACCCACACTTTTATGTTTAAAATGTATTAAAATTCAACTGAGCAACATAACTTTTTGGTTTGTAAGATTTATTAATAAATTTGTTAATAAATCCTACTCTCGTTTGCAGTTTGAAGGCTCTAACTTATTTGCATCTTATCAAACCACCTAAATCAGCAGGGGGTTGAAGACTACTTGTAGGCACTGTATATGGCTGTATTGTGTGTGCTGTGTATTCCTTGTTCTTATCAGAATGTGTACAATTTAGATTCAAACTGAAGGCAGCAAAGCTACAAGGAAACACATATGGAAACAAGGAATATAAAAGTAAGTATGAAACAAACCAGAATATGTTAGGCGGTGTGCTCGCGATCAGGGAGTTTTGAGCGCAGCGTTTTGTCGTTGTGTCCAAAATGCTGCTTTGTACAGTAGAAGAATAATGGATGGGATTCCTAGAAATCCTATGCCCACTGTGCCTCTCCCAACCACATGTGTGTTTTCACCTGCTGTGCGGGTTGTCACACTGCCACAGCTCTGCAGCATGTTAATTTCATTCTGCTGAGTTGGAAGCGACGTCCTGCAGGTGAATGCAGGGAGAAGCCGACCTGCACCCACTGCAGATCATGGGCACAGTGCAGTTGCGGTCTCCCTACGCCCACCTGCAGTTTCCCGCAGCTTCCTTCAGGTCTGCAGGCGCTGCATCTTGGACTCAGTGCCTCTGGATAGTGAGCACATACCTTAAAATAATAAACTACTTTAAATCACCATTTTACTCTGATTACAACTTTACCTTGGTATTCTCCCTGTTAGCTATGTAAGGTTGTCACTTGAAATTCCATTTAATGAACATGTTTTAATAGAGGAATCAACAGTCTTCAGAAAGTCTTTGCGACTTTCAGGTGTGTTTTGCAGAAGCTGTGATAGATCACAGTTCTAAACATTTAAACAGTTTTATGCCAAGAAATAGAATAATGAGAAATACGAGTTCATTATTAGTTTAAGACATAAAAGGCAGTCAATCCAGACATTTTTCAAATCCTTGAAAGTATCCTAAAGTGCAGTCATGAAAAATAACAATTGCTATGATGATAGTCACTCTCATAAGACCAATACCTCTACCTGGGGGATTAGGGTACCAGTGAGCCACAAGACATTTCTATGGTACTACATAGCAGTTTTGAATGCACTGATACATAATGTATCAGAGGTTGTTATTTGAATTAAGGTGAGGGAAATATGACAGCCGGACAACGGCACCAATTTCTTCTTTATCCATGAACTGTATGCATATTCTGATGTCAGGCAGTGTCTTGTACCAGGAGGAAGCCATAAACCACTGCACCTGGGCAAGAACAGATAATAGCTTTGAGGACTTCATCCCAGTACTTAACCATAGTTAGGGTACCACTACCTCTGATGTGGAACTGGTTCCCCAGACCATCACTGACCTCCTGCTAAACATTCATCATGGTGTCATGTCTCCAGGCTCTTTCTTGACTGTCTGTCACATGCTCAATTTAATCCTTCTATCATCTGTGCAGAGAATGGGACTGCCAATTCTGGTGTTGTCTGGCAAATGACAATCAAGGTGCACCACACTGGGCTGTAAACTCAATTCCTACAGTTTAAGTGGACAGAAATCCCACTAACATGCATAATGGCTATCATGGTGATTACACTTTTTCAGCTCTTTGACATGGATATGCAAAACTGGATTGCTACTTTGGTTAGACTCAATACATTTTTTTCAGGAAATATCAATTACACAAGAAATGATCTGCCTGTAGTAAGGACTATTCCAAAAGCACAAACATTTGGCAGAAGCCCGTTCTATGAGTTTCTGCCATACAAGCAACACTCTTAAAAGCTTAAACACCACCTGCCAGTGTAGTCTTGTCAACTGAGAGCTTTTTTTTCTAAAAATTAAAAAAAAAAAAAAAGCATAATTTCCATTAGCAGTGACATTATTTTGGTTCAGACAATTCATAATAATAAGTCAAAAGAATGTAGTGATATAATTAATTAATATTTTATATGTACTACATACTTTCACATTAGTAAATATGAAGTTAATGCAATGTTTTGTCAATACAGTTAAAAATTCTGCAGATAACATTTTAAAGGATATCATAGAAAAGACTATTATTATATAACTAGATGGGTGCCTGATGCTATCGCATTGGGTGGACGGTGACATCATGATGTTGGCGAGCTCTGTCGCTGGGATCAGGCGGTGGTGTCGTCCTTTATAGAAGCTGTGGGTTGTACATATGAGGTGGTCGACAGTGTGCGGGGTACTCGGGTACCGGGACTGATGGCGGCTTTGATGGGGGATCACGGCTGGTCGATCTCCGCTTCCGTGCCCTGGACCCTCAATGGCGGGGAACCGTGGGGCATAAGGGGATTATTAACGTGTTGCCACCTATGGTACCTGGTAACAGGATCTGTTCTATTCTTCCTGTCCCTTCCACCTTTACAGCGCTTCCCCGCCAGTCCTTCGGTATGTCACTAGCCCTCCAGGTCTGTCCCTTACCGGAACAGACGGGAGCAGCAGGAGCACACAATTTCTCCCGCCACCGGAATTCAGTCCACGACCACTAGTGCCCTTAACCAGTATCTGTTCTGAGGGGTGAGATGTCCTTGTGGTGCTGTCGGCAACCCGGTTACTAAGAGCCCGCAGCTCGTCGGTCTGCGGTCAGAGGTGACCTTCTGACCACCTCGGCTTCCCGCATTGCCGGTGTCTTTTCCCCCAACGTGACCAGCCGGCTCCTACCAGTCCTGGCCCGTTGCCTTCTGTCCTGGGCGCCCACTTAAAGATGGGGCTCCCTCCTGTTAACTGCCCGACCTCACTGACTGCCTTCCCAGCACTCTCTGATTTAAAACTGTCAATCTTTCTCACTACTCTACACTCGGCTCCTCCCCCTTTTGGGACCTACTAATTACCGGTCCCCCCTACTCTTAGTGGCCTAGTCCTAAGTATGTGTAAGAACAGACTCCATAGGTTAAACCCTGAACTGACAGCTTACAAAGATATCACATTTGTTATCAGATTGCAATACCTCTCTGTGGCGCCTAGCCAGAGGGGCACCACAATAACATGGGACTCTATGGTGCCGGATTGCTCGGGGGAGCAGAGCCAGGGAGCGGGGAGGGACAGGAGGGAGTGGGGAGTGCAGAACAGAAGGAGCAGGCGGGGGAGCAGGGCCAGGGGAGCAGGGAGCGAAGGACCCAGGCGGGGAAGCCGGCGGTGAGAAAACTTCACCGCCGGCTTCCCCGCTTGGGTCCTTTGCTCCCTGCTCCCTGGCCCTGCTCCCCCCGCCCGCTCCTAACTCAGGATCGAGTGGGGAGACGGTGGGGGGAGCAGAGGATCCTGCTGTCAGGCGACGGGGAAGCCAGTAGGGGGATTCAGCATTGTTTAAAAGCCGGCGGCTTTTTACTGCTTGCTTTTAAACAATAAAGTGGGGAATTGCAGGTTTTTCCTCTGCTGCCAGACCTCTTTATAGGGTCCAGCCGCAGAGGAATTACTTGCAATACTCGCTTCCCCATTGACTTACATTGGACTTACTACACTCATAACGAGTACCGAGTATCGGGACTTACTCGTTCCGAGTCTAGTGAGTCCGAAAATATTTCAGTACTCGCTCATCCCTACTTACTCCTACTGTTTGCCTCCCACTCCTAATCTAACTCCTCCCTCCAGCCAGTAGATGGGACTGCTCAGAATGTGAGTCTCTTCCGCCCAGCATCTCCTGGCCTGGAGTTTAGTTTTGGGCGTCTCAGCAAAGCTTTCTCTTCTTACTTGTGAGCATGATGCCACACCTACTGTAGGGTGCCACACATTCCACTGTGGAACACATAAAGAATTAACAGTTCCTCTTACTATAGGCACTCCACAGTGGAACACAACTGGGAGAAAGTAGGGAAGGATACTGATGCTGTGAGGTCAGGTTGGGGGCTGGCTTCCAGACTTAGTCAATGTGCTTGTGGGCACCATGTTTGGGCACCCACTCAGCTACTGCGCATGACAGGGTGTACAAATATGGTGGGCACATGCGTATTTACGCCGCAATGTTTTTTTAACTGTCATACGCAGTAGCAGTGCAGATATCCAAACATGGCGGCCACATGCGCATTGAAGTTATATGATGTGATTATGGGCTCTGAGGCGGCGCAGCAGCGGCAGTGGATGGGACAGAGAAGGAGGCAGCGGAGGAGGATCCAGACCCGGAGGAAAGTAGCAGCGTGCGGCTGGAATTTGGCACATCACTTTGGTCTGCCAGTATGGCTTGACGCTTTTGTTTTTTGTCTTTCAGGTGGCTAATCAGGCGACAGTCAGCTGGCCTATCTGTTGGTGAATATCGGGGAAATTCAGTCACATCCAGTCACAAGGCAATTATACAACTATATGCATTTCCTTGCATTGAGATCAACAAAAGAAAAGTATGGCTTTCTTGGCTGATCTTAAAAAAGGGGGGGTTTGCTAAGGCTAGGGTCACACTTCAGGTTTTTTTTTTTTAAAACCTGATCCGGTTTTGAGCTTTTAAAAAGCTCAAAACCGGATTAGGAAACGCTCCTCATAGGAGCCTATTATAAAAACCGGATTTCTTCACAAGCAATCCGGTTACCACCTCCGGCTCTGCAGCCTGCGTGAAAAATCATGCAGGCTGCAGTTTTCGGAGCGGTTGTAACATCCGCAATGCGGGAACCGGATTGCTCAGGATGTGTAATCCTGAGCAATGCGGTTACCGCATATACTTTGCTTATCCCGGCCTTCAGGACCTCGGACAGCGCACATACTATACCTACAATAGGTATAGTATGCACGCTGCTCTCAGAGGAGCCGGCGCCTTCATTGATAAAAATATACAGGGCCGCCAGGAGTCGGCTACTGTACATAAGTGATTAAAGCATTATATGACCACCTGAGTGGCACACCCCTAAAGACATTATAGCAACATTTATTAATAAAATTACAAGTTTTAACACACACAGAACAGTTTGCTCATCCCTGCGGCAGCAGGGATGAGCAAACTATCCGGTAACCAGATTGCTCCGGATTACACATTGTGGCTTCAGCAATCCAGTTCCCGAATTGAGGCTTGTCTGAAGCCAATTGCGTTCACCGCATCTGGATCTGGATGCGGTGAACGCAATTTGATTTTTAAGTGTGACCCTAGCCTAAATGAGTATTTTTTTTTTACATTTGTTCCTTTTACTAGTATAGGCACAACATGCAGTTGGTCTGTAGCTGTATAAATTTTAAGGTATGTACACACGTTAAGTTTGTGTGCAGAACATTCTACACTATTTCTGCATTTCTTGGTAGGAAAAATGCAGCATAAAATAAGTGCATTTTTACGTGCGTTTGATGCATTTTTTACCTGTGTTTTCGTTGCAGATTTTTTCACACTGATTTGTAGGAGTCAAATTTGCATAAAAAATGCTGAAAGAATTACATGATGCAGATTTAAATCTGCATCAAATCTGCAAGTTAAAAATAAGCATTGTGTGGCACAAGCACATGCTTCAGGTTTTGAGACAAATATGTTTAAAAAACGTGAGACAAACTTGAGATAAATCGACAACGTGTGCTCAGACCCACAGGGATAGTAAATTCTTAAAGAGAATTTGTCAGCAAGTTTTTGCTACTTCATCTGGGAACAGCCTGATGTAAAATCTGTGTTAGGCCCCTTTCACATCAGCGGTTTTCGCTGATCGCGGCAGTTGCGGTGAAAAAACTGCAACTGCAGTGATTACCACATAACGGCCACACTTGCGGTTCACTTGCGGCAGGCCCCATATAATGTCTATGGGGCTTGTGGTAAGTGTGCAGCATGATGATGATTGGTGTGGTGAGCTCATACTCTGGTGAGATGATTGGTGTGGGCTACTGTGTTCCCATTGGCTGTCACTTGACACCGCATCATATTTGAAGAGCTGTCCGTTCCACCACACACATCTTCAGCTACACAACCGCCCGCAAACTCAGTGCAGAGCAGGCTGACCAATCGCAACCCTGTTGTGTTGTCTAATGAGCGTGTATGGGGCGCGGTGTAATCCACTGTGGCATGCCTATCTCCTCGCCGAGCTGAACATGTACGCCCACATTACCTTTGGAATTGTGGCATGTGAAGCGGCGATGGAATGAGGCAAAATTGGTTCCGCTGTAGGTGAGGCAATTTCCGGAGCGACACATCGCCTTATCTTCACGGCGATATTGCGGCATGTGATGCCGCCATCAGCGATCTGAGGCGACCATGAAAAACGTGAGCGCGCACGTTAGATCGCCACATATCTCCAGGCGATATTGCGGCGTGTAACAGTACCATTAGTGTCATTTTATCTACATTTTTTATCAATTTGTGCTAAAAAGAACAAATGTTGTGTCCTTGCTAGAACCTTTGTTAAAAAAAATCTGTAAGATGCCTCAGAATAATTAAGACATGTTTGTGTGTTAGGCTGGTTTCACATTGCGATTTTGTTAAATCGGATGCTGTCCGATGAAAATCGGACAGCATCGGATCCGAATTAGCCCTCATGTTCTCCAAAGGGGATCGGACCGAATTGGATTTGCACTTAAATGCATCCGATTTGCCTCCGATCCGATTCTGTCCGATTTTTTTCAGTAGCCAAAATCGTAGACTGCTGCGATTTTGGTTTCTGAGTGAAAAATCAGATCAAATCAGATCCGATTTGTTACGATTAAAATAAAATGGTAGTCTATGGGGAACGGATCGGATGGAAAATCGGATCCGATATCAGATCCGATTTTCTGTATTGAACATGCTCAAACTCCCAGACCACTCCCAAAACCTCCCCTAGCCCTCCCTAAGCCCTCCCTCAGTGGACAGAGTTCCATTTAAATCAGATCTGTCAGAAAATCGGACCAATGGCATCTGATGGCATCGATTTAGTGCATCCGATGCTGTCCGATTTTCATCGGACAGCATCGGATTTAACAAAATCGCAATATGAAACCAGCCTAAGGCCAGGGTCACACATACGTTTTTGCCTTAAATCTGTTTTTGGAACATTTTGGACATTTTTTTTTCTAAGTCCAAAAACGCATATGCGTTAATGCATGGTGCACTTAGGTGTAGCTGTGTTTTTCATTGATTTCTCCCTGGCTCCAAAAAAACGCTGCTAGTAGCGTCTTTGGGTGTAGTGAAAAAATGCATACACATGCGTTAACACATATGCATTTTTGGACTTTGAAAAAAAAATGTCCAAAATGTTCCCAAAAATGGATTTAAGGCAAAAACGGATTTAATGTGTGACCCTGGCCTTACACTTCACTTACACATCAGATTTTATTTTGGATTTAGTATCCACTCCCTGCTGGTCTGAGACTTACTAGTGTATCTCAATGAATTAGAATATCATCTAAAAGTTAATTTATTTCAGTAATTCAATACATAAAGTGAAATACATATATTATATAGAGTCATTACAAATAAGGTGATCTATTTCAAGTGTTTATTTCTGTAAATGTTGATCATTATGGCTTACAGCCAATAAAACCAAAAGCTCATAAAATTAAAGTACGGAGGGTGAAGGGTTAAAAACTATGCTGCCATATTCCACGAGACATCAAAGAGTAAATATAGTATTGATTTATTAGTCAACGTGTTTCAGGGCTCCCAGAAACGCCCTAAACAAGGCAATATAACATTGATTTTTGATAATATTCTAAGGCCCCTTTCACATCTAATGCAGGGCTGCGTTTTGCCTCATTTGCGTTTTTATGCGTTTTTACTGCTAAAAATGCATCAAAACGCATTGCCCACATTGATTTTAATGGAAACGTACGTAAAAGCGCATGCAAAAACGCATGTGCATTTTCAAAAACGCAAAACACATGCATTTTTGTAGAAGCAGACCAAAACGTTGCTTGTGACGTTTTGGGCTGCGTTTGCAAAAACGCATGTGTTTTGCGTTTTTGAAAATGCACATGCGTTTTTGCATGCTCTTTTACATGCGTTTCCATTAAAATCAATAGAGGCAAAAACGCAAGCGTTTTGATGCGTTTTTTGCAGTAAAAACGCATAGAAACGCAAATTAAGCAAAATGCAGCCCTGCATTAGATGTGAAAGGGGCCTAATTCATTGAGATGTGCTAGTATGTTAGCTCCAGTCGCTGGTGACAAGCCATGTAGAGAAACAGTATAGACAAAAAGAGAAAACCATGGACATGCTAATTTCTGGTCTCCATTGTCTCAGGGGTCTTTTGTCCTTGGCTTTTTGGTTTTTCGATCAAAAGTGTTTATTTTTGCAGAGGTTTGTTGCTATGGGGCCCTTATACACAATAGATTAAAATTGTTCAAACCTACCAGTGGGAATAGCCAAGCATTCGATGTCTATAGGATCTTCATGATAGATGAGAGAATTTGTATTCAAATGCCTGATTTTATAGTTTTTTTTAGCTAGAGGAACAGCTGCAGGTCTTTTCCTTTTTCCCTACTGAAAACACTTGAGTGCTCAACTGAACCATTAATGTATATGGGCGATTTAAGTTTTAAAGTGTTTGCTAACTTGCCCGCAGATTTTGATGGTTATTATGCTCCATAATCCAAAAGCTTCATGTGATAAGCGTGGTCTCTGAATTGCTCAGAGTCGTAGCTTTGGCACAACCGTGAAGTCACAAATTGGAGACCATTGTTCCAAACTAAGTAGGTTCTGACAGTATATTACAGCTCAGATTTCTTTGTAAGTAAGGGGCTGGTATAGCTCTTGCTATGAGAGTATTCGGCAGTGTATAAGCTAACTGTGGCAGCAGTTCATGAAACTTGAAAACCTGATTGTAATCTTCACAGTATATACTGTATATATATATACTAGAAATAGGCCCGATGCGTTGTGTGCTATCTCTCTCTCCCTTTTCTTCTCCCCTCCCCTCTCCTCCACTCTCCTCTCCCGTCCCCTCCCCTATTCAATGGTTTTAAAAATAAAAAAAAATCCTCACCTGTCCACCGGCTGAGCCCCTGATGCGACGCATCCATATCTGATCACCACAGGACCTACATCAGTTGACCGTCGCAACCTGATCAGCTGACGTGTCACTTGACCGCATAAGCAGTTTAAACCGGCTGTCTGCCAAAACTGATCGGCGGGCAACCTGTTTAAACCACTGTGCTGACGCGGTGTGGATCTGTCAGAAACCTCTAGTGATGTCACAGTTATGTTATGAATCACGTGGGAGAGGGAGTCCTGCGAAGGGGGGCAGCAGAGACTGGACAAAGGGGAAGACCGGGCAGGGGAGGGGAGACCGGGTGGGCTAGGGGAGACTGGGCAGGCTACTGGGAGCGAGCAGGGGGAGCATGCAGTGGGAGCGCCTGCGTGGGAATAGCAGTGACATATATGTCACTTACGCAGGTGCAGTTTGTGGCCTTGCGACCACGAACTGCGCCTGCGCAAATGACACTGCCGCAGTGCCTTATGGGATTCGGTTACAGCGCCCAACTGGCGATTATGTATGTAGACTACTAAAGGACCCATGCTATCGCATCGGGAGTGCGGTGACATCAAGATGGGGGCGGGCTGTTTGGCACTGGGGGCAGCAGCTGTCACTTCCCCCTGTGCTGTGTGTCCCCTGCCTGCTGATTGTTACCCCTCAGTCTTTGCCCCCCTACCCTGTGCTGTGTCTAATGTGGTGACAGAGGATGGTGGCATGAGGAACTGGCGCAGTTCCTTGTTCAGCCTGCCGCAGGCTGAGTGGGGTGAGTGCGGGCTGAGTGGAGTGAGTGCAGGCTGAGCAGGCAGGGTGAGTGATTAGAGGGTGTGTGCAGGCAGAGTGAGTGCAGGTTGAGTGAGTGTGGTGTAACTGTGGTGTAGGCTGAATGAGTGCGGGGCTGGGTGAGTGAGGACTGGGCGAGTGCAGGGTAACCATGGTGTAGGCAGAGTGAGCACGGGGCTGGATGAGTGGGGAGCTGAATGAGTGCTGGGGCAGAGTGCAGGAAGAGTGATTGGTGGGGCAGAGTGCAGGTATAGTGAGTGTGGGGCACAGTGAGTGCAGGGTGAGTGGGCAGAGTGAGTGCAGGGTGAGTGAGTGTGGGGGCAGAGTGAGTGCTGGGGCAGAGTGAATGTGGGGATGAGTGAGGGGGAAGAGTGAGTGAGGGGGCAAAGTGAGTGCTGGGGCAGAGTGAATGTGGGCTTAGTGAGTGCGGGGCAGAGTGAGTGCAGGGCAGAGTGAGTGTGGGCTGAGTGAGTGCAGGGTGAGTGAGTTCAGGGTGAGTGAGTGTGGGCTAAGTGAGTGAAGGGTGATTGAGTGTGGGCTTAGTGAGTGCAGGTGAGTGTGGGCTGAGTGAGATGTAGAGAGTGCAGGGCAGAGTGAGTGTGGGCTCAGTGAGTGCAGGCTGAGTGAATGCAGGCTGAGTGAGTGCTGGGTGAGTGAGTGAAGGTAGAGTAAGTGTGGGCTAAGTGAGTGCAGGGTGAGTGAGTGTGGGCTTAGTGAGAACAGGGTGAGTGTGGCCTGAGTATGTGCAGGGTGAGTGTGGGCTGAGTGAGATGCAGAGAGTGCAGGACAGAGTGAGTGTGGGCTCAGTGAGTGCAGGGCAAGTGAGTGCAAGGCAGAGTGAATGTGGGTTTAGTGAGTGCGGGGCAGAGTGAGTGCAGGACAGAGTGAGTGTGGGCTCAGTGAGTTCAGGCTGAGTGAGTGCAGGCTGAGTGAGTGCAGGGTGAGTGAGTGCAGGGTGAGTGAGTGGAGGTGATGAGGTTGAGTAAGTGTGGGGTAAGTGAGTGCAGGGTGAGTGAGTGTGGGCTTAGTGAGAACAGGGTGAGTGTGGCCTGAGTGTGTGCAGGGTGAGTAAGGGCTGAGTGAGATGTAGAGAGTGCAGGGCAGAGTGAGTGTGGGCTGAGTGAGAGCAGGGTGAGTGTGGGCTTAGTGAGGGGTAGAGTGAGTGTAGGGCACAGTGAGTGTGGGCTTAGTGAGTGCAGGTTCAGTGAGTGAGTGTGGGGCAGAGTGCGGGGTGAATGCAGGGCTGATGGTAGTGTGGGATAGCCGCAGAATTACCTGGCTGCTGCTCCATCGGTTTTGTGTGCGGTGCTTAAGGACCTGTGGTGACGTCATGGTCATGTGACCTGGCTCCGTGCATGACACTGATGTCACCACAGGTCCCGTAAGTGGCGGTGTATTGGCGGCGGGGAGGATGGCTGGCGGGGGCTGAAGGAGTGCGGGGACCGTGCGGGGGTTCACCAGGCGGACTGGTAGGAGCGGGCGGTGAGAGGAGTGTGGGGACCGGGCGGGGATTCATCAGGTGGACTGTAGGAGCGGGCGGGGAGAGGATTCTACTTACATAATTACAGGTGTGCCATCCAGCAAGGCAAGCAGCGGCTCGCGATAGCGCATGCGCGCCATCACTCGCAGCGCCGCAAAGGATGCTGGAATAGCGGCACAGTGGCTGGAAACGCAAAACTCGTGATTATGTAAGTAGATATGCACACACATATTTATATGACTTGGTGAGTGGTCTTACGTTTACAAATTGCCTTATGATGAAGGTCAAGTGGAGATTTAGCATTTCATCACTTGCTTTATTCTTAACAACTAAAATGTATGAAAGTTACCATAAGATACATTGTACAGTATGCAGCATGTCTCTCCATAGATTTTAGTACTTTTTCTTCACACACATCTATGGGAATTTTTATAAGCTGGTCATCTGAGGCAACAGATTTTTATCACTTACATCAGATTTTATTATGGATGTAAAGCTAGGTAGTTTCCAGTGAAACAAACCACAGATGAGTTACAGACAAAGGAATGAAGCTGACGCATGCCTCGGCATTCAGCATAGTGTGGCTGTGCTCTTCCCAAAATTCCATTATCACTATGTTATGTAAATGTGTTAAGTTTAACAAAGGCTTTATGAATTCTCATGGCTTCTACTGAAGTGTCTTTGTGCACTTAAAGAAAGTATAGTTTAAAGAGAAGAAAAATAGAGACAATAATATAATCAATTCAACCTTAAAAGGGCATGTAGTATATATCTAAAGTGGCTCATCAGCCAGATGTAAAGATAATTTATTACCATCTTTTCAGTTAGACATTAAAAGGTATCAAGCACTGAGGACTCTCTTTTTTAATATTTTTTTTAGATATTAAGCTAAACGTTATAGATCATCATCGTTTAAGGGATTACCGTATATACTCGCGTATAAGCAAGTTTTTCAGCCCAAAAATTGGGCTGAAAAGTCCCCCCCTCGGCTTATATGCGAGTCACTGTATACTGTATACACTGCATACAGTGTATACAGTATACAGGCCCCACCCCTTGCAGCACAAACCTGTAAAGGAAGAGATTAGTATACTTATCACTGTCCCGCTGCCGCTGTCCCCACCGCCGTCATCGTGCTCCTCTGTCTTCATCCGTCTTCTTCCGGCTTCCTCCAGTCGGCGCAGGCAATGACTTCATTGTCTGCGCGCCAGAGGAAGCCGGAAGACACTGGATGAAGACGGGGGAGCGCGATGACGGTGGCGGGACAGCGGCAGCGGGACAGTGATAAGTATACTAATCTCTTCCTTTACAGGATTGTGCACCAAAGGGGGGCCCTGTATACTGATGGGGCTGCTGTATACACCTCTGGGGCTGCTGTATACTACCTCTGGGGCTGCTGTATATACCTCTGGGGCTGCTGTATACTACCACTGGGGCTGCTGTATACTACCACTGGGGCTGCTGTATATACCTCTGGGCTGCTGTATACTACCACTGGGTGCTGATACTCATGGGTATATACCACTGGGGCTGCTGTATACTACCTCTGGGGCTGCTGTATACTACCTCTGGGGCTGCTGTATACTACCTCTGGGGCTGCTGTATACTACCAGGCTGTATTCTGGGGCTGCTGTATACTACCTATGGGGCTGCTGTATACTACCACTGGGGCTGTGTATATACCTCTGGGGCTGCTGTATACTACCACTGGGCTGCTGTATACTACCATCTGGGGCTGCTGTATATACCTCTGGGGCTGCTGTATACTACCACTGGGGCTGCTGTATACTACCCTGGGGTTGTATATACCTCTGGGCTGCTGTATACTACCTCTGGGGTGCTGTATACTACCTCTGGGGCTGCTGTATACTACCTCTGGGGCTGCTGTATACTACCACTGGGGCTGTATATACCTCTGGGGCTGCTGTATACTACCTATGGGGCTGCTGTATACTACCACTGGGGCTGCTGTATATACCTCTGGGGCTGCTATATACTAACCACTGGGGCTGCTTCTGTATATACCACTGGGGCTGCTGCTGTATACTACCACTGGGGCTGCTGTATATACCTCTGGGGCTGCTGTATACCACACTGCTGGGGGCTGTATACCTGTGCTGGGGTCCACCCTCGGCTTATACACGAGTCAATAGGTTTTCCCAGGTTTTGGGGGCAAAAGTAGGGGGGTCGGCTTATACACTGGTCGGCTTATACACGAGTATATACGGTAATCATATAATCAAATAGTAACAAAGTACAGATGTTACCAATGTCATCAGCCCTACGTGGAGCTGAAGAGTTTTTATCTTGAAAAACTAGGAAAATGGTTTCATGATTTGCACTGTTTTACTTATTTTTTTTAGTGTCTACAATTACGTGTTCTGAATACCATTAAATCAATCTGTTGTTTTATGTTATTAGTCATTGTCAGCTGGGGAGTGGCTGATTACACTGGTCCTCTATGATTTCAATGGCAGTAAGTCAAGAAAATTGAATAAAACTGCCTCACCTTGAGTTATGAAGACCCTTACAAATATTAATTAATGTTTATAAATGTTAATAATCACTTAAAGGGAATGTCCACAGCTACAAAACCCAAGTTTAATCTATTCATGAGCTCATTTTAAAAGGAAAATAGTGTTCTCACCTACTGCAGTGGCACCATTTCAGCCATGTTGGTGCTGCGGTTCCCGGAGAGTGATGTGACTTTTTGCATAATGTACCAGCTGCAGACACTGACTGGCCACTCATTAGCTGCAGTCTTTATTATTTCATCAGAGAAGATGTCAATCCTGTTGGAATATTGATGATTTGCAGCCAAAAAGCAGCTGAAAATTAGCTGCAGCCTGCACATGACACAACATTACACATTATTATTAATATTTAGTTATATAGCGCCATTGGTTCCTTGGCGCTTTGCATGTGTAGGGCAGAACTAGGACGAGAACATAAATAACAAGCGAATAAATAATACAGGTACATTAGGGCAGAGATCCTGTCCACAAGGGCTCACAGTCTATAGGGGATGGGTCGGAAACAGTAGGAGGGGGAGAGGTGAGATAGTGCAGCGTATTAGGTCTCAGTGTGGGTTATAGGCATGAAGGAGAAGGTGGGTCTTCAGGTTTTTCTTGAAGGTTCCCAGGGTAGGGGAGTGTCTGATGTGATGTGGAAGAGCGTTCCAGAGTATGGCGATGCACGAGAGAAGTCTTGTATGCGGTTGTGGGAGGTGGAGATGCGGGGGGAGAAGAGAAGGAGTTCTTGAGAGGAGCGCAGATTGCGTGAGGGGTGGTATCGGGAGACCAAGTCGGAGATGTATTTAGGGGACAGGTTGTGGATGGCCTGGTATGTCAGGGTTAGGGTTTTGAACTGAGATCTCTGGAAGTAGGGAGCCAGTGGAGGGCTTGGCAGAAGGGGAGACGGGGGAGTAACGGGGCAACAGGTGGATGAGTCGGGCAGCGGAATTGAGGATGGTTCGGAGGGGTGCAAGGGAGGGAGCGGGGAGGCCGGTGAACAGGAGGCTGCAGTAGTCGAGGCGGGAGATAATGAGGGCATGGACAAGCGTTTTGGCAGTGTCATGGTCAAGGAAGGAGCGGATCTGTGAGATGTTTTAAGCTGGAGGTGGCAGGAGGTGGCGAGGGCCTGGATGTGTGGCTTGAAGGAGAGGGCAGAGTCGAGGATTACACCGAGGCACTTGGCGTGGGGGACGGGTGAGAGTGTGCAGTCGTTGACAGTGATGGTTAGGTCGGGTAGGGGGGAAGATTGACTTTGGGGGAAGACGATGAACTCTGTTTTATCCATGTTGAGTTTGAGGAAACAAATGGAGAAGAAGGATGAGATGACGGACAGGCAGTGTGGGATTTTAAACAGCAGGGAGGTGATGTCAGGGCCGGAGAGGTAGAGTTGGGTGTCGTCAGCGTAGAGGTGGTATTGGAGGCCGTCAGACTCGATGAGTTGGCCTAGGCCGAGGGTGTAGATGGAGGAAAGTAAGGGTCCCAGGACTGAGCCTTGGGGAACTCCAACAGATAGGGGGTGGGGCGAGGAGGAGGTGTGAGGAGAAGGAAGGAGTAGTGTCGCTTGTTCTTGGCGGTCAGTAGGTCATTGGTGACTTTGGTTAGGGCTGTTTCATTTGAGTGGTTGGCTCAGAAACCGGATTGCAGGCGGTCAAAGAGGGAGCACGAGGGAGATGGGAGGACAGTTCGGAGTAGACATGTTGCTCAAGCAATTTTGAGGCGAAGGGGAGGAGAGATATGGGACGATAGTTGGAGACTATTGCAGGGCTTTTTGAGTATGGGTGTGATAAGGGCATGTTTGAAGGATGAGGGGAAGACGCCGGTGGTAAGTGATATGTTGAAGAGATGGGTTAGGGCGGGGATAAGGACAGTGATGAGGTTAGGGTTGATATGGGAGGGGAGAGGGTCGAGGGCACAAGTGGTGAGGTGTGATTGTGCTAGAAGGGAGGAGAGACCAACTTCAGTCATGGAGGAGAAGTTACTTTTTGTCGAGGGGGGTTGAGTGATAGAGAGGGAGGGCCGAGTGGATTGGGAATCGAAGCTTTCTCTGATTTTGTCGATCTTCTGTTTAAAGAAGCCCGGTGATGAGGGGAGAGGGAAGGGGTGCGGCGGGACTGAGTAGGGCGTTAAAGGTTATGAGAAGTTGCTTGGGATTATGGGAGAGGGAGCTAATGAGGACAGTGCTGTTTTGAAGTCGATGAGGTGCGTTGCAGAGTTGGATTTCTTCCATCTCCGTTCAGCTACCCTGGACGTTCGTCGAAGTTTTTTGGTGCTGGCAGTGAGCCAGGGTTGTCTGTGTGCATGGGTTCTGTTGTATGAGAGAGGTGCGGCCTGGTCGAGGGCTGTGGCGAGAGTGGTGTTGTAGAGGGTGGCGGCAGCATCAGCGTCATGAGAGGAGGCTAAGTCAGAGAGAGGGAGGAGGGACTGGCGAGTGAGTGGAAGTTAATGAGCTTGAGGTTTCTTCGGGGGTGAGGGAGTTTCTGGAGAGGGGGGAGCGTGGCGGGGGGGAAAGAGGACGGAGAAGGTCAGCAGGTTGTGGTTGGATAGGAGGGGGGTTGAGTTTGCGAGGTCGGTGAGGGAACAGTGAGGGGTGAAGACCAGGTCTAGTGTGTGACCATTATTGTGTGTGGCTGAGGAGGACCATTGGGAGAGGCTGAAGGAGGGGTTAGAGAGAGGGTCTTGAGGCAGCAGAGTGGGGTTTATCAATGGGGATGTTGAAGTCGCCCATGATGATGGTGGGGATGTCAGTAGAGAGGAGGTGGAGAAGCCAGGTTGTGAAGTGGTCGAAGAAGGTGGATGAGGGTCTTGGAGGGTGGTAGACGGCAGCCAGTTGGAGGTTGCAGGGGGAGAAGATACGCACGGAGTGCGCCTCGAAGGAGGGGAGGAAGGCAGAGGGGTGGTGTAGTTGGGGTGAAGGAGCAGCTGTTGGCCAGGAGTAGGCCAACACCTCTGCCGCGGGAGTTGCTGGGCGGTGGTTTGGGAGAGGGTGAGTCCACCATAGAGAGGCGGCAGGGAGGTTGCGTCGGAGGGGGTGAGCCATGTTTCGGTGATGCCAAGGAAAGAGAGTTTTTTGGTGGATTAGCATCGCTGCAGGAGGGGAGTATGCACTACTTTTATTTTAATTGGAATAATTAATTAAGTTAGAGTTAGCGGAAGTGGAAACATGCATGCACGCTATTGGTCAAGATTTATTTAAAAGTGGAACTGAACTGACATGTGATATCCATCATGGATCTTTTAACAAAACATAACTTAAAGAATTTCTACAAGCATTTAAAGTTATCAACTATCTGAAAGATATTTATTAACTTACGGATCAGTGCAGGTAAGATGACTGGGTTCCGCATCAATCCCAAAAGCAGCGGTTTTCAAATGCCCACCAGAATAGTGCAGTGACCATCCATTCATATTCTTTGAGACTGCTGAAGATATTTGGTTATCTCCAATAGTCCTATAAAAATGGCATTTCCTAGCCTGTTTCCAAGTTCCTTGGGGGTATCAGTGGTCAGATCCTCAATGATCTGTAAATTGTCACCTATTTTAAGGGATTATCCATTCTTTGCCCTTAAAAAAAGTTTTCAACTACTAATGCTAAAGCACCCATTTCCTAACTAACAGTTTCCTAACATACTACTACAATCTACTCTGCTACTGTAAGCTGATCTCTTAGAGGCTCAAAAAAACCTATAATATTGTTGTAGCTGTCATCCTTTCGGGCTGCAGACAGGAAAAAGGGCAAGTGAGAAGGGTACATAACTGCTGGGGGTTGAGAAGAGAGTGAAGATTGATTAAGCATGCGTTCCAAACTGCTGTCACTCACAGAGAGGATGCCCTAACCCCACCAGTGATATGCCCTGCTCTGTTTGTCTGATTCCAGTCTGCAGTCCAGAAGGATCAAAAATACAGCAATAATAAAAGTATTTATGAGCCTCTTAGAAATAAGCTTATAAGAGCATAGTAGATCATAGATATATATAAGGAAACTGCTAGGAAGAGTTAGGACAAAGTAAAGGAGATCACATTAGTAGTGGAAAACCTCTTTTTCACTTTTCTAAATTTTCCAGATGAAAAGGTCCAAACAGCAATAGCTAAAGATCCCGGTGAAGAATAGCAAAAGAGCATAAAAGGAAAAAAAAAGAAATGCTGATTTAGAAAAAGAGATACAAACATACTGTATATCCCTGCCCACTCCAGTTAGCCACACCCACATCATAGCTCCCACCTAGCCATGCCTCCTCCACATAGCACACCCACTTCATAACTCCACCCCTCCACATAGTCCTGCCTCCAAAGGGGCAGTGATAACCATCGGGTTGGGTCCATATGCATCCATGAAGGAATGAAGCTATGTAGAGGGGTGGAGCTATGAAAGGAGCAGGACTATGTGTTGACATGCAAACATACCTACACATAGACATATATATGGAGACTGCATTATATTATATGGAAGACAATTGAGGCTGCATTATATTATATGTAAGACCATGGAGACTGCATTAAATTATACTAGTTGTAGAGCCTAGCATTTACCTGGGCATAGTAACTCTCTGTTCTTAGTTATACCAAAATGGAATAGAATTATTTTTTTTGCACATAAAAACATTTCCTGGAGGGGTGGAGCCATATACATCCTTGAAGCAGTGAAGCTATGAATGAGACTGGGTTATTGTGGGCAAATGATTCATGGTTTTCTAAATATCTTAAAAATACAAATCTGCATAATGTGACATGCATTTGTATTTAGCCTTCTTTAGTCTGATACCCCTAAATAATATCCTGAGTGATCAAATGCCTCCAGAAGTCACTTAATTAGTAAATTAGTCCCATATGTGTGTACTATATTCTCAGTATAACTACAGGTGTTCTGTGAAGATCTCACAGGATAGTTTGAGAACATTAGAGACAAAACACCATGATCACCAAGGAACACACCAGACAGGTCAATGTTAAAGTTGTGACAAAGAGTAAAGCAGGGTTAGGTTATCTAAAAGATAATTTTCATCCACGCCTTTACGTATGCAATCTGTTGCTCCCTGACAAAAAACTCACTATTATTTCATATACAAATGAGGCTGAAGTGCATTGGACATGCTGAAGAATCTGTTGCGCCCCACTAAGAGTGCGTCACAGGAGGGTACTACACCCTTGACTAAGGTGTCGTATTCTCCGTCCCAGTGGTGAATAGGATAATCCCGAGGCTCCATCCACCACATGCAACACCTAGAGACAGAGGAACAATTAGGCACCTATTTCCTGGGTAACCGGTCCTGGTGGGAGGAAAGCTAGGGTATATAGCAGTGGGGAAGGCAGCAAGGAGTTAGAAGAGTGGAAAGACAAGAACAGGAAAGTCAAGTCGTGATAGCAGAGACAGCTAACAGGGAGGCACCGAGCACTGGTGGCCCAGAAGAGAAAGGGGGCAAAGCTAGAACGGGTGATTGAGGACCCAAGCCCAGTCCAGAACCCGGAGTACCGGGTCCGAGGTGGTCCAGTCGATTCAACCCTGTACCACAAAACCCGGAGTGGTCAAAGGCTTCCTAGGAGCCCGATCCACAAATACCATCACCGCAGCTATACCAGGGGGTACCCATCCTTGAGGACCAGGGACCCGTGAGTAGGGCCTAATCGGAAACCCCAATCGAGGGCCCTCAGAACCCTAGTAAGATATGCCAAGCAGCGAAGAGAAGGGACAGTCAGAATAGAGAAGGATACCTGTGGAGCCTTGGAGGGACACTATTCACCGCAGGGACCACCCGGTCCGTTACTTGACATTGAGAACTGTCTTACTCTGTCTGCCATTGAGCACCTGAGTAAATACCTGTTTCAGAGGAGCAACGTGTCTGAGCTTTCCTCCGGAACTGCCATCTAATTACCTTGCCTTACAGAAATAACCAAACTGCCCTATTACCCTCACTACAACTTACAGCCCTGGGGACCCCACTCGTCCTGTAGGGAGCGGTTCTATCTTGCTGCCGCCCATCACCCCAGAGGTCCAAGCAGTGCTGGTGCTATCACCGGAACCCTACAGGTGGCGTCACGAACTAATAACTGTACCTCTTTTATTATTTCACTTTTACCCTTTTATTGGCCACCGGGCCTACAACCTCAGGCACCAGAACCGTGACTGACCGCCTGCGCCTGAGACCTGAGCACCCGGCCCACGGTGAGTCACATCTATCTCCCCACCCAGTATTACCAGCCTACCACCATCTTCTTCTGCTCAACCAATATCTCACTGGTTAACTATCAGTCATAAGTAAATGTATAGATAACATTATCTTTCAGAGAGCAATATGGCTATATCAGTAGTTTGGCTAGTTGAATCATTGCTTTAAACAATCAGCAAGATTTGAAGTCATCTTTACATAGATTTTATTTATAGAAATTGTTACAAACTTATGTCAATTGCTTGTAAATAGACAAAAAAAATAAATGAGTGTATAATTTTCCAATATAAAGTTGTCCAGGACAAATTTATGAAAACTATTATTTCCTAATTTTGAGACAAGTTTCCATGGGAAAGCTGCATGTCTGTATGTTCTAAAGGAATTTCATATTGAAACCTCAAGGGCAAAATAGGCCATTGGACTCAACATTGTTGCCGCTAAGTTGATAACAAGAGACTGCTTTCTTCAAGGACAAGTGAGGCAGCGAAATCCATTTTATTTTCTGTCCCTCAACAGAACTACAGACATGGTAGATGAAATGAGACTCTTGTAAAATGATTCATGCAAGGTCAATGTGAATAGTACTGTTTTGTGTCTGCTTGGACCTTATGAAATTTTGTTGTGACCCTCAAAATAGTCACTAAACTATGCTGCTATAGTTCTGAGCTTCATGTATTGACCGACATATATGCTAAGCATTTGAGGAATGTTAGTCATAGTCACAAAAAGAGATACAAATCAGACTCCCCCCTAACTGGGAATAATTTATCTTTTGTCTTGTTATCAATATATTCTTTATTGAATATGCAACACTTCATACAATTCATTTTTTTGTCTTACTTACTAAAAATTGTGATAGTAGATGCTCTGTTGGATTGCATATCCAGCATGGGTACAGGCATGATTAAGGATATATACTCAAAGCTTAAGTATATCTCTCTCTAAATGTACCGTTTCACGCTTCAATGTTGTAACGATATCACCAATGATCTCAAGGGAGGGCGGTCATTAGGACATCTTTTTGACATCGTTGGTGAGATGTCACATGTCTAGATATCGTGAACGACGCACCAACGATGCGGCGAGCAGCTATCATTCGCCCAACCAAGCGAACGAACTTGTTCACTGTTGTGAATAGGGGAAGTCGTTAATGACATCGTTATCGCGGTGTCACACACAACAATGCAGCAGATTGGCTGATCGAGGATCGTTTGATTTCCGAACATGTTCTCAAATCTGCGATCGACGATCCAACAATTTATCGTAGTCTTATCTCGGTGTAACACGCTACGATGTCCTAACGATGTCGCTTGAACGACTCCAAACCCATGACGTTTCAGCGATATCGTTCATGATGTGTACCGTGTAACTAGGCCTTAATGGGCCCGTCACATGGGGAGATATCGCCGGCGATGTCGCCGAGATCTTCCTGTTCAGGCGATGTTGATGCGACATCACCTGTGAGTCGCCGCGTGTACAAGGCAAATGAACGGTGATTAATCTCTGTTTCTGAGTTCAGAGATTTCCCAACACTGTCGGGAAATCAGGTGCGGTGTGACTCCCGGTGATAGCAATGGCACTGGCGATGTCTGTGTTCAGGCAATCCATTCTGTATGCCACATTGACGGTGAGGTGGTGCTGTGTGACACGGCGATCTGAAAAGCCAACATCGCTTCAAGGTTGATTCAGGCGATTCCTGAATCTCCGGTTCGACCTGGGTTGACGGTAAGATTGCTACGTGTGACGTCTCACGAGCGATGCTGCAGCGATGTGCGCTTTCATGAGATCGCCGCAACATCGCCGGCGAGATCTCCCCGTGTGACGGTACCGTCTGGGTATGTTCACATCTACATATCTTTTAGTAGCAGAGTGTCATGCATTTTGACATCCGCATGACATCATATGACATGCGTATAACATGCCAGTGTACGTTTTTCCAGCTCCTAGCATCCATATGTAATGTGCATGACATAAGTATGACATGCATATGAAAAGCGTTTTTAACATGGTCTGTCCCATGCTGTTAGAAGTTAGAATAGATAAACAGATAGATAAATAGATAGAAAGGATAAATAGAATATAGAATAGCTGGATCGAGCTTGCCAGTCACCCGATATTTGCTTCCATGGCCGCTCAGTAAGCTTCATGAATATTCACTGCAATGACCAGCAACGGCCAGACTGCAGTTGTGACTGTTGCAATCAGACTGCATTTCCACAATCTGGAGGATGTCTGCGCTTGATTGCAATACACATTAGTGTATGTCAAAAACCTGCTGTCAGAATGTGTAAAATAAATAAATAATGTGGAAAAAGACTAGTAGGGCTTCACTGTGTTTTTCAGACTCAGCACAGTTAAAGCAGACAGCCATGAGCTGCAACCCTCAGCTGTATAGTTTTACCTTGGCTCCCCAAAAAAAACTAAATAAATACATTAATACGTGGGCTTTGCCCTATTTCTAATTGCTAGCCAAGGTAAAACTAGGGAACTCAGGGCTAGCATTCTCAGCATGGTGGGGACCCATAGTTATTGCCCTGCAGCTGCCCCAGAAATTGATGCATTCATTAGATGCACCAATTCCAGGCACTTTACCTGGCTCTTTCCCGATCCTCTGGTGCGATGGGATTGTGGTGATAGAAGGGGGTAATGACAGCTGATGATTGCCAGCTTGTCATTAAGCCCCAGATTGATGACACTCAGTTCTCTATGAGACCTGCACATTATCAATCCTGTGAGGAAAGAGTTATAAAAACACAGAGTAAAATCCTTTATTAGAAAGAAAACACAGAGAAAAAACCCTTCATTAAAAAAACACACTGGCAAGCCTTATTCTCCAATTTATTAATCCCATCACATACCCTCCAACAATAATCCAACAGGAGGTCCCAGATCACAATATAATCTCTGATGCATCATAGGCCATGGTGTAGAAGAAGCATCATGTCCTTGCGGCGTTCAAGCAAAGACAGAGGGCCGAGAGCTGCGGCCATGTGAGCAGAGGACGCATAGCGGTTGCTATGGTGCCTGAGCTGTGTCCTTGGGTGACTTCATTGATTTGAGACTTGCCTGAGGAGACAACCTAGGTACTGTGGCATGTTTTTTTCTCTGTGTTTTCTTTTCAATTATGGATTTTACTCTGTACTCTGTGTTTTTTAACTTGATAATGTGTGGGTTTCATAGAAACCTGAACATTATCAATCCAGACTTAATGACAAGCTGGCAATCATCAGCTGTCATTAACCCTTCTATCACTCCAATTACACCGCATAATGGCATCGGGAAGAACTGAGTAAAGTGCCAGGAATTGGCACTTCTAATCTATGTGCCAATTTCTGAGGTAGCTGTTGGCAGCTATTCTATAGCGTCGGTGGGCTCAATAACTATGGGCACCCACCACGCTTAGAATACCAGCATCCAGCTGCCTAGTTTAACCATGGCTGGTAAATAAACATAATGTGAAGGCTACATATTTTTTTTCCCCATTATTTATTTGTTTAACACACTTGTAAGGCAGGTTGGTTGCCACACACTAATGTGTATGGCAACTAAGCACAGATACCATACAAATTGTGGACATACAGTCAGATTGGAACAGTGCATCTGTTATCTGTAATTGGCTGGTGCCAGTCAGTGCAGTGAATATTCATGAAGTTTAATGAGCGGCCCTAGAAGCAGGCAGCTGGAGACTGGTAAGCTCTATCTAGCTATCCTAATATCTATCTATTTATCTATCTATCTATCTGTCTATCTATCTATCTATCTATCTATCTATCTATCTATCTATCTATCTATCCATCGAGTAGAAAGAAGGAATCAGCACAAACTTAACCAATTATATGATGGGTGCAATACTTCCTGATAAATGCAGTGTTTCCCTCCATAACAAACAAGTCCCAAAAACAGGCAGCACTTGAATTCAAGGTGATGTGGACAAGTTTAATCCTGCCCTCAGTGGCGCAACGTTTCGACCGATATGGTCTTTCTCAAGCACCATCAAGGTGCTTTACAAAGACTATACCGGTCAAAACATTGCGCCACTGAGGGCTGGATTAAACTTGTCCACATCACCTTGAATTGGAGTGCTGCTTGTTTTTGGGACTCCTCTATCTATCTATCTATCTATCTATCTATCTATCTATCTATCTATCTATGTATCTATCTATGTATCTATCTATCTATCTATCTATACAGACAACAGAGAAAATTCACCGCAGCACTCAGCTACTACCAATTATGTATATGCTAAAAAGCAGTCTATATTTGAGAAAAATGTTAAAAACTTACGTTTTTTCAAAAGACTCAATACTCACATATTTTTATTTGCTAAGGTTCTTAGTACACATATCGGCCAATATCTGCTTGCCCATCAACCGCTTACAAGTTGACCTTAGATCTGATGGGTCCTAATGCCGACATTCCTGTCCTCCTTGTCACTCCCTGTCCCTCATCTTCAAGTCTTGTGTTCAACTGAACCTCCATTTCTATTTCTGAGTGGGTGGACACATCTCAATCACAGACCACGTGGGGTTAATAGTGGTGCAATGTGTAGCTATGGAGCCAGCAACTCCATCTATTATACAAACAGAAAAAAAACTGCACAGCGCTCGAGATATAATGTGAACTGGTGCAAGCAGCGATGTTGAACTTAAACAGACAAGAGAAAATTCACTGCAGAACTCAACTACTACCAATTATATATATGCTAAAAAGAAGTCTATATTTGAGAAAAAAATGTTTTTAAATCTTACGTTTTTTCAATAAACTCAATACTCACATATTTTTATTTGCTAAGTTCTTAGTACACATATTGGCCAATATCTGCTTGCCCATCTACCGCTTACTGTGACAACCATCCGCTGTGAAGCTGAGCTGCTGGTAAGGCAGCACCCCGAGAAACCCGAGATCCTTAAAGGGAACCTGTCACCCCAAATCACCCTTGTAAGCTGTAAATACATGTCCCTGAAGCATTACACTACAGTCCTACACATCCCTTTGTGGTGTTTTAGTTCAATATGAAAGTGCACTTTAGTCGTTTGCAAACTTACTAAATCCATGCCAGTGGGGCGTTCCCAAGCCTCCTTGTCTGCGAGGCGGTTCCCCTGTGTGCCGCTGTATTACGCCCTAATGGGCGTTTTTTCAAACTTTCTAGCGCGGGCACGATTCATAATCTCGTGCCCGCATCGTCACGGTCATGTGATGCCGTGACGCGTCATTTCCGGGCGGCTGGGTCGCTGCTGTCTGACGCGCACCGGCCGACTTCAGCAAGTGATCTGCGCATGCGCTGAAGTTGGCCAGTGCGCGTCAGACAGCAGCGACCCAGCCGCCCGGAAATGACGCGTCACGGCATCACATGACCGTGACGATGCAGGCACGAGATTATGAATCGTGCCCGCGCTAGAAAGTTTGAAAAAACGCCCATTAGGGCGTAATACAGCGGCACACAGGGGAACCGCCTCGCAGACAAGGAGGCTTGGGAACGCCCCACTGGCATGGATTTAGTAAGTTTGCAAACGACTAAAGTGCACTTTCATATTGAACTAAAACACCACAAAGGGATGTGTAGGACTGTAGTGTAATGCTTCAGGGACATGTATTTACAGCTTACAAGGGTGATTTGGGGTGACAGGTTCCCTTTAACCCCTTTACAGGGATCGGAATTACAGCGGAGCCCAGGGGTAGCTGCCTATATGGGCAACCGAGCAGGAAGGTCGCCAGGGAAAAAAATCAACACCCGAAAAACGAAGTCAGAAGTCCGAGTCAAAACTGAGAGGGCAGCGAAGGAACAAAATCGTCAGGCAGTAGCAGAGTCGAAAATCCAGGCAAGGGTCAAGGGCAAAACCAAGAGGGCAGCTGAGGTACAAAATCGACAGGAAGAAGCAGAGTCTGAAATCCAGGCCAATGTCAGAGACAAAACTACACACACACTATATCACTGGGAAACCAAAACTATATCTGGCGGCCTGCAAGACAGGCTCCAATGTGTTTGAAGGGCACGGTTACCTCCCATAGGCTGGAGCTCCTAGCCTGATGACCTCATCCGGACCGCCCCTAGAACCAGGCCAGATGGAGATGCACGACTGGCTCCACCCACCCCACCTCTGACAGAAGAACGCAGGCTGCGCCTAACGGACACCTCTGCAGGGCCCACTCCTCTGCGACCAACACCACCCAAAGGGGAAACACAGTGGCGCTCAGCGACAGAGGCAGACGTCGCGGAAGCAGTTCCATATGAGGACAAGGCCCTCCTATCACCGGCGCCACCAGCCGAAGGAATCCGGCTCCTCCCAGCGGCTGAGGCAGGAACACCGGTCACCGAGTCCAATGGCGATGTGACACTTACAAGGTGACCTTAGATCTGATAGGTCCTAACGCTGACATCCCTGTCCTCCTTGTCACTCCATGTCCCACATCTGTGGGACAGGGAGGACAAGGAGGACAGGGATGTCAGCATAAGACTCATCAGACCTTAGGTCACCGTGTCGTGGTTGATGAGCAAACAGACATTGGCCAATGTATGTACCAAGAACCTCAGAAAATAAAAAAATAAGAATATTGAGTTTTTTTAAAAAAAACTTAAGTTTTTAATTTTTTTCTCATATACTGCTTGTTAGCATGTGTACATTATTGGTAGTAGCTGAGTGCTGCAAAAGATTTTTTTTCTGGTTGTTTGATCCAGTGTCCCTGCTGGCACCAGTTCACATTATGTCTTGAGTGCTGTGCAGTTTTTTTCTGTTTTTATGTCTAATATGTGAAGTTGCTGGCTCCATGTCTGCACTTAGCACCCTCATCGCCCACAGGTGGTCTGCGGTTGAGATGGTGTCCACCCACTTAGAAGTGGGACCGGAAGGACAAGGAGGACAGGGATGTCAGCAGAGGACTCATCAGACCTGAGGTCACCGTGTCGTGGTTGATGAGCAAACAGACATTGGCCAGTGTATTTACCAAGAACCTCAGAAAATAAAAAAAGAATATTGAGTTTTTTGAAAAAAAACACATACGTTTTTAATATTTTCCTCATATACCGCTTGTTAGCATGTGTGCATTATTGGTAGTAGCTGAGTGCTGCAGAGGATTTTTTCTGGCTATCTATCTATCTATCTATAATCTATCTATCTATCTATCTAGAAAAAAGGTGAAGCATACTGCTAGGCTGGTATTTATGGGTGCAAAGCAACTAAATACCCCCTCAGTGTCTCCCATTACATACAGTTTTGAAAAAAGTCGCAGCACTCCAATTCAGTCTTTGCCAAAGGTTTATTCCAGCATAGTACCAGTTGTGGTGACATTTCGAGCATCAAATGCTGGATAAAGAGCATTTAATCTCGAAACGTCGTCACAACTGGTGCCTATGCTGGAATAAACCTTTGGCAAAGACTGAATTGGAGTGCTGTGGATTTTTTTCAAAACTATATCTATCTATCTATCTATCTGTCTGTCTGTCTGTCTGTCTGTCTGTCTGTCTATCTATCTATCTATCTATCATCTATTCTATTATATGATGAAAAAATGAAAAAATTAGAACGGCCCCAAAAACTACTTCTCTTAGAGTGCAAACTTTTTTCTCAACACCAATTCAAGTGATTCCTTATGATATCATAAAAAAATTAAAATAGCACAAAAAATGAAGTATATGTGGACTTTAATGCCCAATGGACGTTTTGGATATACTATCCTTTCTCATGCCTAGAGAAAAGAATCGTGATGTTACATGCCATTGGGCATTAAAGACCACATTTACTTCATTTTTTGTGCTGTTTTTTCTTTTTTTACTAAATCTATTTATCTATCTTAAGAAGAAAACAGGCACTCCGAGATCCTGGGTACACAGGACCCGCTGAAGCATGCAGAGCATGCAAAACGGTCACCGTCGTCCCTCCCTTCCCTGCACCCACCGATGTAAACTTTTGGAATAAGCTGTTCATGGAATAAAGGATCTCGGAGTGCCCTGTTTTCTTCTTAAGTCTTAATTGATCCCTGCATCTATAGCTGAGCAACCCAGATCCATGAATGCCTCTGCACACAGGACTTCAATGCAACAAGGTCAGTGCCCGGTTTCTCTTCTCAACTAAACTATCTATCTATCTATCTATCTAATCTATCTATCTATCTATCTATCTATCTATCTATCTATCTATCAAAATCAGAAAAAACAGGCATCACTCCAAATTAAAGTGAAAAACTGTGACTTTACTGATCCTTTAGCAGCAACATTTTGGCAGATTTATCTACCTTTCTCTTGCACTGTGGAGCAGGTGCAGGACCAGATGTTATGATGGGTTGACAAACAAGTGGTGTGCTGGTTGTCTGGGATCGGTGAAAAACAGCAGACATGTCTACTTCTGTAACAGCTGAGGGTCTGTCAGTCACCCCAAATGATGCAAGTAAACAAGAGTAGGTCCTGAGGCCGGGCACTTGTCGGACAACTATTGCCATGCTGACAGAGGGGAAGAAGAAACAGATGTGTTTGACGCGGTAGGCCGGTATTTGGAGAGGCTTGCTAGGCAATTTTACCACAGTAATTTGTCCAGACTAACACATGGTGCTAGGCTATGAGGCAGTTTATGCTTGTAGTAATCAAATTGGTGGGATTTTTGCCTCTACTTGATTTTTGACTACAAAGTTGGCAAGCGACATGAGTAGGGTAATCTTTTGGTGTGTGAAAAAAGCACAGGCTAGGCAACCCTTGTTGCAGACCAGCAGCCGCTGCTGCCCAGAGCCAGAGTTGTGGCTTTAGATGCAGTGCCTGTCATGCTTTCAGCCCTCAGTCTCTTCATGGTGTGGGGAGGAGGCAATCTCATCTTCCTTCTCCTCTGCAGAGCTACTCAGCTGCATGATTGTGGGTTCATTCCAAGTGGGATCTAAAACCTCATCATCATCATACTCTCTGTTATCAAACTCCTCGCCCAGAATGTCATCCTTCTCCAATTCATGCCCTAATTGCACAGTACAGTGAATACATGCGATTTTCCTCAGGAATCTGAGCTTCATTTCATCATCACCTCCACCCACAGTGGTTAATGTCTGGTGGCAAGAGTCTTTATTCTGATGGGACCATACTTCCTCCATCCCTGACTCCAACTCCAATAATTTTGCGCATCGCTGCAGATGCTTTCCTCTTCTTGAGTATGTTAATCTTTGGAGCAGACCCCTGATGCCCATGGCATAGAATGTGTGAACATCTCTGCAGAATCGCCCATCTGTGTTTCCCCACAATCAGTTGTGTGGTTGAAGAGTTGTGACACAGAGTAAGAGATATTGGTGTGCATGCAAAAATATTTTGTGGTCAGAGGTGCCACTTGAAAGGATTGCTATAAGATCCCTCACAAATCACAGTAAAAATTATCAAATGCACACTCCTTATTGGATGCAAGGTAGTTTCTCTTTAATGGCGCAAGATTAATGCAACGTTTATGCAATGCATTTCGACCAATACTCTGGTCTTTTTCACTCTAGTTGTGCTCTGAAGGTATTTCACTTTCACAGATAGGAATAATGTTCCCTTATTGCTTTTAATCTTTGTTGTATTGTATACCTGCTTAGTTTCTGGAGGGTACAATATGCTGTGTGTCTTTCCTTCTACAACACTAGGACACTAGGCAAGCACAGCGACATGCAGTCCATAAGTCTAAAATAAGGCTTTCACCACCAGTACCAATGTAGAAGGAAGGACACACATCATACTGTACCCTCTAGAAACTAACCAGATATTTCTTATTCCTGTTCTTGGACCAACCACTAATTAAAGGACAATAAAACTGTGTGTGCCTCTTATCTTGGAACTCTGATTTTACTGCCAGCTGCTGCTCCTTCCCCTCTCCTAATTTACCACTATATGTTTCACATCACCTGGGTTATGTATTGCATTATCCCACCCTGCATTTGTATATATACATATATATGTGTTTTCTCCAGAAGTTGTATCATTAATCCTGATGAAGAGGCCATAGTGTCTTGAAAACTTGCTTTGCTTACCATCTCTTCAGTTAGCCATTAAAAGGTAATCAACCACTGAGGACTCTCAAATTCTAATATTTTAGTAAATTACTGAAGATTTTTACTGTCACTGATGTCAGCATAGAGAGTTGGGCAGGATGATGGGTGTTAGGATTAGTGAATATTTATTTCCCTTTAATGGTAAAATTAATATTCACTGCTCCTACTACTGGCGGCTTCCTGCAGTGGTGACCCTGCTCCTGCCTAAGGCATGCCTGTGACTGATGGTGCATAGCACTGACATCATGCATTGCCTATCACTTACATGCTGAAGTCAGTTGCCAGCATCAGATGAGAATGCTGTGCACTGTGGGAGTAGAGGGAAGGTAAGTATAAAAAATGTATGTTTTCATGTGTACAGCATAATGGGAGGCATATACTGTATACCAGGATAAAATAGATATCCTGCAGCTATATAATGAAACACAACCCCTCTATATATTATAAACTTCACCCTTTAGTGCCTTTGATGTGGCACTGAAGGGTGTACAGCCTTGTTTCACCTAATAAAGAAATAAATAGTTAAAAAAAATTATGTGGGGTTTCCCCCACTTTTGATATCTAGCAAAGGTAAAGCAGACAGCTGCAGGCTGATATTATGTCCAATTTGCCCTTTTTTTCTGTTTTTTTTGTGTTACTCCAATACACATAAAGGAAATGAACATGTGTATGACAAAATGTTTATAACGGCAATAATTTCCAGCAGCTATTTCAAGGGTGCCATTCCTTTTGGCCATGACTGTATATACTAGGATGGAAAACATATATCAGGATAAGGAAAGCACTTTATATACCAGTAAAGGACCCAGGATGTGGAATATGTATACTAGAAGGAGAGACATACATACTAGGAAGGGGTCCAGGATGGGAAACATATATATCATGATGAGGGACATATATTCCAGGTAAGTGATATATATACCAGGATGGAAGACCTATACACCAGGATGAGCCACATATATTACAGTATGTGGGCCAAATATAACAGGAAGGGCATCAGGATAGAGGGCAATATTACAGAATTGGGGGTCATTTCCTCCATAACAGTGTCAGCAGCAGATTCTCCCATAACATTGTCAGCAGCATATCATACAATAACAGTGTATCATGATCACATTTTTTGCTTCAATTTTTTTTCTTATTTTCCTCATCTAAAACCTATGCGCGTCTTATGGTCTGGTGTGTCTTATAGTCTGAAAAATACAACACTTTCCAACAAATCTCAATTATCATTTTTTCCACAAGAACACTGGAAAATTTAGGCAGCAAATTGATTCGTTGCAATAGACATCAGCTCCAATTTTATATACTGGCAATCAAAAACAATTTCCTTAATGTTAAGGTTATTGTGTTGTCCTATGTGAAAATATCCTAACATGAGTAAATTGTCAGTATTTTAAACTTATTTAATAAATTGAAGATATTCTAAATCACTGAATAAAAATGTAAATGAGATAAATAAAAATAACACTGATCAAAATTAGATAACACTTTCAGATACCTGCAAATTATTGGTGTTAATCTGGCACCTGGTGCTAATTTCCTTAATTATCGGACAAACCCTATTTATATGGCAGCCTAACTTTCAAGTTTGCACTCACTTTGAAAAAATGGTGTGCCGTTTAAAAGTGACTGAAATCCTCCGCCAGCAGGTTGTCCAGATGAAGGCCGAAACGTTCACCCTATCAGCCACAGCAACAGAAGTTGGTTGTTCAAAGTCTGTGATTTCTAGAATATTGTATTTTTGCAACATCACAAACTATTTCAAGTCCTCCAATAAGGCCGGTAGCCCTCAAAAGACAAATGCAAGAAAGAAAAGGATAATAAGGAGAATCTACATGAGTAATAGTTTCAACACTAAAGCTGGAATAGCTCACCAGTTCAGCATTGATTAGGGTAAGGATCTGTCTCGTCATACAGTTTCTCGACGTTTAAGAGCATTTAGACTGAAAGCCCGTTCTGTGGTGACCACACCTCTCATTAGCAAAAAGAATCAAAGAATAGATTCCCCTCTGGTGAGGAGCATGTTGTGTAGATGTGGAGCCCCCTCGGGACGGGGGTACTCGGTATTGGACCGGTCGGTGCCGGGGAAGTCACGGGTGGCTCGGTCCGGACCGTGTCCCTGGGCCCGCACAATAAGATGGGGAATATTTACAAGGGGATTTGTCACTCGTGACGCCACCCACTTGATGCGGCCAGCGATGGGGCCGCCGCTGCTGCAGAACCTCCGGGGGTGATGGAATGGCAGCGGAGATGGTGTAGTTCCAGTGGGGAGAACTGTATCCCCCGGGGCAGTAAGGGTTAAAGTCTATTGGGGTTATAGATGGTGGAGACGGGGTTAAAGGACACACACTCACATTTGGTAGACACTGGTGCACTTCTCCTTCTCTCCTGAGGCTGCAGAGCTGACAGGCTTGTAGCAGGGGGGAAAGCTCTCTGTGCTGAATCTGGAGCAAAGGTCGCAATCAATACACAGACTCACAGTTTTGCTGTTTTCCAAAGCTTTACTGCTGATGTTACTGCAGATTATAGTCCACGGAGTCTGTAATGGTGCCGAGCTCTCTTCCCACCCTGTCCGGGGTCGTCAGCGTCCTTATGCTGCACTGTGTGTGTGTCCTGGCTGCTGCTATTAGCTGAGCTGCTGGGATTCCTCACGTCTCTCTCTCTCTCTCTGTATTCTGCTGGTACCACTTGGCTAGGCAACTTGAGTCCTCTGTGCTGTGCTGACCCCTCCGTGTTGCTTTGCTCTGGTACTAGGGGGCATCTAGAGATCCCACTGTTCCTGGATTCACTGTGCTGTGGGTGCCAGACACAGTACCGGATCCGGTGTCTGTTCTGTGCGTTCTTCTGGGACAAGTGAAGGTATCACTCCAGCTCCCAGACGTGTTTCTCTGTCTGTAGTTCTCCTGTTCCTCTGACCCTTACTAGGTCTACACTGAGCTAACTCTGCTCTAAGTGTCCTCTTCACAGCCCTGCTCCGAGCTGAACTGAGCTCTCCCTCATGAGCAAGAGTATATAAGGAAGCAGGTGGTGCTCGGCCTCTTGGCCCAGAGGTGGTAGTGTTTGTCAGTGTGTAGTGGGGGAGAGAACCCATGTGATGTTATTGTGGCACATTAACCCATGGGGTGCCACATAGACAGAGAAGTGGACCACAGTTCATTTTAGTGATCAAAGCAAGTTTAATTTTTTTGGGTCTGATGGGAAACATTATGTTAATCGACAAACTGGAGAAAAACTGAACTCAAAGTGTGTAAAGAAGCCAGTGAATGGTGGTGGAGGAAGTGTCATAGTTTGGAGAATACTTTCTGCTGTAGGGGTTGGACTCATTCAGCTCATACATGGCAGAGTGAGTGCAAGTTTGTATCAGAACCTTCTTCAACATCATGTGGTTCCTTAGGCCAGGGTCACACATACCATCCTTTTTTTGGGCTAAATCCGTTTTTGGGAACATTTTGGGCATTTTTTTTCAAAGTCCAAAAACGGATGTCAGTTAACACATGTGCATGTGCGTTTTTCATAAAACAAATGCGTTTCTATGCAGCAACCCAAAAACGCTGCTATCAGCGTTTTTGGGATCCTTTAAAAAACGCATGTGCTTTTTTAACATGGGGCCCTATGGGAGATGCATGCATTAACGCATGACACATATAGGCACTATCCGTTAGCGCATGCATTTTTTGGGAAAAAATGACTAAGTCCCAAAATTTCCAAAAAACGTCCAGGACCTCAGGGGACACTATTGGCACCCTTAGAAAAACGGATTCTGTTTTCTAAGGGCTTAAAAAAATGGATTTGTAATTGTGACCCTAGCCATACTCGCGTTCAGCACACAATCAGCCAGTATTTTCATGCAGGACAATGCTCCCTGTCACACAGTAAACTGGGTAAAGTAGTTCCTTGAAACAGAAAACATTGAAATGGCCGCCCAGAGTCCTGATCTAAACGCAATAGAAAACCTCTGTAAAATTCTTGGCGACAAAGTTATGGCCAAGAAACCCACAACAGTCACAGAACTGTGGAAGAAGAGTGGAAGAAGAGCGAACCAAAATCCCATCAGCGCAGTGTGAGAGACTAGTTATGTCCTGAGGTTGCAGATGTGCTGAAGTCATTCAAAGCAAAGGCCTGTACACATCCTACTGATTGGTGACTGTTGTTACCTTCACGAAATTTAGTTTTAATCTTTCTTTGTGCTACAGTCATTGCTGTTCTCTAATTATGATCATCATGTTTTGTGTAAAATAAAGGTTTTAAGTTGATAAACTTTGGTTATTTTTGGAAAACACTGTTCTAGTGACATGGTGTAACCCCTACACAAAAACCTTCAAATGTTGATCAATGTGGATTACATTCTGTCTGAATAAATGAACTGATCATACACTATTCTCGAATTTTGGTTGCCAGAGTATATACATATAGGAAATAGAAATATCTAAAAAAAAAGAAATGCAGAGATAAAAGTACTTCTTGTAAAGATAAAATGTGTGACAATACAGAGATAATTGCTAGAATTGCTTAATATAGCAGTAACTATATATGTAGGTAGAGTCCTGATTCTACAGTATATTAGGAATTCCAACTTTCTTTCATGTTACAGGAATAGAAATGCAGAATTTACATAAAAACCTACATAAAAAGTGACAGATCAGTTGTGTGAAGGACACAATAAGCCACCAACAGGCCCTGTTGACTTATAATTGGGTTCTACAATTTCTGTTATGATGTCTGTCATTTATTTTACTATTAACTTTAAGAACACTATACCATGTTACTGTTGCATATAGTAAATAAACAAACTCCAAAGATAAGTACATTTACTGAAATCTTAAGTTTTAAGATTGTTACCATTATAATCAATATTGCTCATAAGTATTCTCACTCCAATCGCAAAAACACTTGAGTTGCCCAAAAGGATTTGCAGGACCACATCACAGTGGCCTTGAAAATGCCATAGAGTCCCAAGATGCCAATAATGGAATGCTGCGGCCAGAGAAGTTTGATACAGAGTTAATGTTATCACTGGACCAGGATTCTCCAATCTTTTTGCTCATCTCTAATACCAAAATACATTCTTGAAAATAAAATTATTGAATACTTGTGGCATTTTATTTGTAGACACATAGAAATTGACAACAGAAATAGAGAATACTTATAATTTAAATGCAAAAACATATCTGTTTTATTATGTAAAGTACAAATTTTGCAATCTGTTGCCCATCAGATTTCTAAATTTCATCACCAACACAAATAAGACAATTACAGTTGTGGCCAAAAGTACTGACACCCCTGCAATTCTGTCAGATAATACTCAGTTTCTTCCTGAAAATGATTGCAATCACAAATTCTTTGGTATCATTATCTTCATTTAATTTGTCTTCAATGAAAAAACACAAAAAGAATTGCCCTAAAGCCAAATTGGATCTAATTCCACACCAAACATAAAAAAGGGGGTGGACAAATGTATTGGCACTGTTAGAAAAATCATGTGATGCTTCTCTAATTTGTATAATTAACAGCACCTGTAACTTACCTGTGGCACCTAACAGGTGTTGGCAATAACTAAATCACACTTGCAGCCAGTTGACATGGATTAAAGTTGACTCAACATCAGTCCTGTGTCCTTGTGTGTACCACATTGAGCATGGAGAAAAGAAAGAAGACCAGAGAACTGTCTGAGGACTTGAGAAACCAAATCGTGAGCAAGCATGAGCAATCTCAAGGCTACAAGTTCATCTCCAAAGACCTGAATGTTCCTGTGTCTACCGTGTGCAGTGTCATCAAGCAGTTTAAAGCCATGGCACTGTGACTAACCTCCCTAGATATGGACGGAAAAGAAAAATTGACGAGAAATTTCAATGCAAAATTGTGCAGGTGGTAGATAAAGAACCTCGACTAACATCCAAACAAGTTCAAGCTGCCCTGCAGTCTAAGGGTACAACAGTGTCAACCTGTACTATCCATCAGCGTCTGAATGAAAAGGGACTGTATGGTAGGAGACCCAGGAAGACCCCACTTCTTAACCCGAGACATAAAAAAGCCAGGCTGGAGTTCGCCAAAACTTACCTGAGAAAGCCTACAACGAATTAGTAGAATGTTCTCTGGTCAGATGAGAAAAAAGTAAAGCTTTTTGGGCAAAGTCATCAACATAGAGTTTAGAGGAGAAAAAAGAGGCATTCAAAGAAAATAACACAGTCCCTACAGTCAAACATGGCAGGGGTTCCCTGATGTTTTGGGGTTGCTTTGCTGCCTCTGGCGCTGGACTGCTTGACCGTGTGCATGGCATTATGAAGTCTGAAGACTACCAGCATATTTTGCAGCATAATGTAGGGCCCAGTGTGAGAAAGCGGAGTCTCCCTCAGAGGTCATGGGTCTTCCAGCAGGACAATGATGCAAAACACACTTCAAAAAGCACTAGAAAATGGTTTGAGAGAAAGCACTGGAGACTTCTAAGGTGGCAGCAATGAGTCCAGACCTGAATCCCATAGAACACCTGTGGAGAGATCTAAAAATGGCAGTTTGGAGAAGGCAACCTTCAAATATCAGGGACCTGGAGCAGTTTGCCAAAGAAGAATGGTCTAAAATTCCAGCAGAGCATTGTAAGAAACGCATTGATGGTTACCGGAAGCAGTTGATCGCAGTTATTTTGGCTAAAGGTTGCGCAACCAAGTATTAGGCTGAGGGTGCCAATACTTTTGTCTGGCCCATTTTTGGAGTTTTGTGTGAAATTATCAATGTTTTGCTTTTTGCTTCATTCTCTTTTGTGTTTTTTCATTGAAGACAAATTAAATGAAGATAATAATACCAAAGAATTTGTGATTGCAATCATTTTCAGGGAGAAACTGAGTATTATCTGAAAGAATTGCAGGGGTGTCATTACTTTTGGCCACAACTGTATGTATGTATTAAATGAGGGATTATTCCACCTTAAAGGTGGCCGGCACCTTAAGTACTCTTCACCTCTCACTATAAAACACCCCGGTAGAACAGTTCTATTTGTCATCTTCAGATAATTCTGTTATAGAAGCTGTCTGTCTCTTATATGTTTTTCAGATTATTTAACCAAGAGGTTAATGATACATCTGACCTAGCAGACGGAACATGTAAATAAAGGGGAGATAAGCCATGGGAGCTGGGAAACATTATTGACACTCAATATAGTTAAAAAGCAGCATAAACTTGTCAAAATCATAGCAATCCTTGCATGGTGAGATGCTCATCCTGGTGGAATGAGTTTTCAAACCATACATCTTTTCAGTTCCCCATCAAAAAGGTATCAACCACTGAGGACTTTCAGATTCCAATATTTTTTAAACCATACAATGCATACTCAATTTTTTTTGTGACATTGAAGACTTGCTATAAAGCAATAGTTCAGTTAATAATTGTTTATTATTTCCAAATGAAAAAAATGAAGAATTTATAGAATTGCATGCTTTAGAATAATTACATATTATCAATCACACCAGAGTTTGGAAGGAGTAATATTGTAAGGTAGATCTCATCCTGTGTCCATTACCTGCCTCTACATTGAGATTTCAAGGCTTAGTTGGAGTTTGAGGATGACATCAAAGAGGATTTCTTTAGGCTAGGATCACACTTGGGTGGTGGCATTCGCTTGAAGGATGTGATAAAGGATGCATTTTTTTTGTCCTTGCGTTTACATGAAGTGTGCATGTATGTTGCCTAAATAACCATGTTACCATGTGTTAACGCATCCATCAGTGCATTCATTTACACATGACACCTCCGGTGCTGACAGCATTCCACCGAACTATATCGTACTCATTATGCTCGTGATCTTATAATAGTCTTGCTAGCATGCAAGTCATGTGGCCTTCCAGCAGTTCGTTTCCTGTCCCCACCTTTTGACAAATAAAGCCCCTGTCACACTAAGCGAGATCCCTAGCGAGTTCGCTGCTGAGTCACAAGTTTGGTGATGCAACAGCGACCTTGCCAGTGATCTCGCTACATTTGACACTTAGCAGCAACCAGGCCCCTGCTGTGAGATTGCTGGTCATGTCAGAATTACTTGGACCATTTTTTGATCGTTGGGGTCCTGCTGGGCCGCATGCATCGGTGTGTTTAACTAGGACAATGACCAATGACCTCAATACTACAGGTCTGAGAAACAGGGTCCCAAGACTCCGTATCATTCCGGATCGTTGCTGCGTGCTGGTGAGATCTGACTGTTTGACATCTCACCAGCGACCACATATTGACGCACCAGCGATCCCTACCAGGTCGTACCGTTGTCGGGCTCGCTGGTGCATCGCCAAGTGTGACGGTACCCTAACACATCCGGAGGAAGTGAGAGCTGCTGCTCCCTCTTTTCATCACAAGCAGGCAGTATTAAAATATGGCACGAAATATACTATATGTCTATATTATCGATTATAAACATATTAGTACTATTTACTGTGATCTGTAAAGTGATTTTAATTACAACAATAAAAAAGCTCCCTTAGATTTTAAAACATTATGAGCATATTTTTTCATATTACGGGCATTGGGCAATAAGCCCTTATCTTTAAAGTTTAGATTTTTTTTTTGTAAAAAGAATCCAATGGCTATATTAATGGATTACGCTGTTAACCAGTCACTTGGCATGGATTGACTGACAAATCAGCTCAGGCTTTAGTTTTAGTAATTAAACAGATCTGAAGAGCATCAGTCCAAGCGCTATTAATGTGCTTATACCCAGATTAGCCTTTCTGAAATCATGTTATTCCAGCCAGGATTCCCATTCCGAAATGCTAATTCTAGGACAAACTGTTTGTCCTGTGTGTTTTCTTAAAAACATAAAAAATATATCACAAACATATAAAAAATATTAAAATAACACAAATAAAAAATATACACAATCATTAAGTTGTGAGTTTGGTGTAAATCACTAAAAGGTTAATTACTTTGGGACTTTTTCTATTTCCTTCGATTTTACCATTTTAAAACAAGCTATTGCGAATTCTAATAGAAACAATAAAGTACATCTACAAAGGTTTTCTTGTTATCATTTATTTAACCAAATGGTTGCATAGATTTTTTTTACAGTTTCATAAAGTGCCTATTGTTATTGATGGCACTAGGAGATATCTTTGTCATTAGGGAATATTAACACATCAAGATACTAGCTCCATCTTATCCATAGTCCCTGTCTGGAGATCCTGTAATATTTCTATTCTCTCCATGTACCAAGTCCATTTATAAGCACGATCCATTAATATATCACTATAACCTCTTTATTAAATTGTATTTTTTTGTTTCTGAGATTGTGTGTATTATATCTCAGTCATTAGAAGTGGTCCTATGGAATAGCAGCACATTTGTTACATTTTAAAGGGTTTGTGCACTACTTGGACAACTCTTCTCATTCCCATGTGCAGTCCCATAAAAATAAATAAAAACTATACTCACCTCTGGTGCTGGCACGGTTCCAGCGATCTTGGAACTCAATGTTCTTAGAGTCTACATGACATTGTTGAAATGCGAGCACCACGACTAATCAATGCTGGCTTCTTTCTCCCCACCTTCAGATGGTTGAGTAATTAACAAAATATGAATGGCAACTGCAGCACTCCTTTGGTGTTAATTACTTACAAATCCAAATGATTTGAGAAGTCTAATGATTGGTTGCGGGACTTGTGTGTCATAAAAATGTATTTCATATAGGCCCTGGGAATGTGAGTTCGAACATCACTGGAACTGTGCCACCACAGGTGACTAAAGACTTTTTTACTTTTAGGGAAGGCACAGGGAGAACGAGAGGGGTTGTCCAAGTAGTGGACAATGCCTTTATGTATCCAAAAGGTCATGGTCAAACTAGCACCTGAGAGCTGTATAATTCCAAAGAACCTCTGTGGACCACTGCCTAAACTTGGTATATAGTATCTGTGGTGCGGCCATGCTGTGTTAGGTTCATCATCTTTGTCTTGGCGACTTGGATTCTATCAAGTTCTTCATATATTAACCTATGACTCAAAAGATGATCATTCTGGGGCTTTGAAGGCAAAGATGCCCAAGTCTGAGGACCTCCTTACAGTAGAGACATGATTATCCTACCCGTTGGAAATCATTCCCTGATGACCTAGGTCACAGGATAAAAATAGCCCTTAGTTCTCCCTCAACATTTAAAATTGGTCTTTCTCCCTCAAAGATTTCCCAGGGAGGGCCATTATTGGTCTTGAACAGATCAGCAACACTTCAGACGATATAGGCATCAAAGCTACTGCTAGTAGTGGAAGGCTCTGAGAGGCAGCTGGGGCTGCAATGTTTCTAGTCTCTGGTGCTCCTTGGCCAGATCCAGAACCACCCAGGTCAGGTTCATCACCTGATCACACAGTGTACTAATAGGATCTGGTGGGAAGTAAAAAAATTGTGGTCAAGTCGTATTGAGGTGCTAGACACTAATGGGCTAGCTTTGAGGCTGGGTAGTCAAGAGATTTGGAGTCAAACACCAAGGGGGCTAGCAATATACAAAAGGTTGAGACAAAGGCATACTAAGGTCAATGTCTGAGGTAAAAAATTCCAGAAGGTAGCAGATAAAGACAAAGAGGCTAGGCAATTGGATCATCAGAAGCAAGGTCCAAGGTCGGATAAACAATAGATCTGACTGAGCACAGGAGCAACAGACACGCAGACATCACTAAAGATACAACCGTAAGTAATTCAAGGCAGAAAGGCAGGTAAATAGCAAGGCAATGACTCCAAAAATGAGACATATCGATGAAAACCTCACTTGTGCCAGCCCCAATTGGATGGCTCGGCTGTCTATCAACATATTGCCAGTTCAGCATGCCCCTCCCAAGATATGATGTCACTCACTGCATTCAGACACACTGGTAGGAGGAATTATAAAATGGATGCGTGAACTGGTCTCTAAAGTTTGGTGTTCGTACTGAACACAGACTTTCCAAAAAAATTTAATGTTTGGGTTTGAAGTTTGGGTGCTTTACAGAAGAAAATCACTGGAGTGAGTATCGCTTGCTTGGGTACGCTTGGTGCTCAACCCAGTACAAGCTGCTTGCAATGTTTGAATGTCTCGCACTGGGAATTAAATAATCATTATCAGATGTAGTGTGTACCAAAAAAGAAAATGACAAAACCCAACCTCCCTCCCTTGTAAGTGCTTTGTTTATGGCTAGCGGTATATGGGCAGAGATACAAACTGCCCAATCAATGACATCCAATGAGGTTCGGGTCATATTTGGAGTCCAGAACAGAACTGTATTAAAAGTCTGTCTGAACCCCCAAATCTGAACTTCCATGGCATTCACTCACCTCTTTCTGTGACAATTGGAGTCGGGACCATTTAAAACACCACAAGGTGTGAAACAGGCTGTTGCCCCACACACATCTTGCATTCTCTCTCTCTTTTTGCTTATGCACCCTTATTGATTCAATTTGGAAGTCTCGACTGGAATGCTGCTGGACTCTTTTGTACACTAGATTGCAGAGATGGCTGCTGTAAGGCAAGGTCCATGGTTAGGCCATTTGTGCTTTCCCTGCTACTCGTTGCTATGTGATCCTATAAACTGTCTGTCAGTCTTTGTGACTTTTATATATTGAAAAGGTCAATCTATGTAACTTTTGTTAAGGTTTGCACGTCAGATATCTATTACAAATGAAGTGAAGTATACCAGGGATCTTACTCTAATATTACATATATATGGTGAACGTTAAAGCTCAGTAAGACTATTGTCAAACAAGAATTCCGTTTATATTTTTCTGATTCGGAACCTTTTAACACTATCACATTAATAATATTATGCCGTCATTATCCGCTCTTATTATTTCGAGGAAGCTAGGATTGATTGGGTAAGAATAGCTGGTATAATGGTCATATCATTCTGCATGTGTGCTGTTTGTTTAACCAGGTGATCAAAGAAATTACTGCAGATATATCATGAATGTATTCTCTTAAATCTACAGAGCACTGGATAATATGTAATAAACTCCCTTCAATAAAAGACATTTTCCAATTTTATGGCCACGAGAACCATATTCAGCTTTTTGATCTGTGTAACTACAAGGTCAATATTATAAAATATATTATCTATCTGCATCTGCATAGACCAGAAGAAAACATGACTGCACTGATTAAACCTCGTGTTAGCTGATAGCAAAACGGTTGTCATGAGAACTGATAAGGAACATGAAGATAGCGCGCCAGTGCCACACTCTGTTTACCCAGCCTGGCTTAAACAGTTCTGTGTTGCTGTCAGCTATTTTTATGTTGATCCTTCTGCGTCATTGGCATTTTCTCTTATAGACACAGAGCGGCTCCTCTTTGATATTTGGGTGAGCTTAGACGTTATGGGAGATACTTAGTTTCCATGAAAAGACAACACAAACATAATCTCTTGTCACATTTGGATAGCGTTCTTCATGAATTATGCGTATAGTAAAACATGACGCTAAGTATGTGGTCCCAAAATGTAGTGCATAGCGCATCCCTTATTGCTTGATAGTCCACGTTTATATCATCTGTATGTGTTATATTGTATTGATAATATGAACAATGGAAACATAAAATGCAATGAGATAATAGACATAAAACAAGGGATTTTATTGTATATAATTAATTATGACTGCTTATAAAGAGAATTTTCTTATTACTAAATAGATAGTGGATGGTATAGAAGCAAAGCCTTTAGTAAAATCACTTTGCTTTTCGGGTCCCTCTTCCACTTATAAGATCCCATCTCTTCTGGAGTACTTGCTTTTCATTTTACATGGCTGAGAAGTAACCATCAGGACTGCCAACTTGGCATTTTTTTTAATTTTTATTGTAACTCTCAATTCTTACGCCAAATATCATGCTACTTCTATGGTGACCCTCTCTGGCATCTGGTCTTCCCACATTCACTTCCATGCTGTATAATGAACCACACATTATCTCACACACAATATAAGGGTCCGCAACACTGTTTAAGGAGCCCCCACATCAGTGGAGAAGCTAAAGTCTGATGAGCAACTGGTTAACACCCCCCTTCCCATTCCAACCACCCTGCATGTTGGTCAAATGTATGGGTCCTTAAACCTTTCTAAACCCAATAAAGACATATGTGTTACTCCCATCTCCCCCTTCATAATGTGGTAGTGTCCCCCATCCTGCACTAATGGCTCTTATCCTTGGCCCCTTCCAGGTATGCACTAGTGCATCTCAATGAATTAGAATATTATCAAAAATCAATATCATATTGCCATGTTTCAGGGCGTTTCTGGGAGCACTGAAATGTGTTGACTAATAAATCAATATTATATTCAATCTTTGATGGCTTGTGGAATAAGGCAGTTTGGCTTTTAAGCCTTCATTCTCTCTACTTTAATTTTCTGAGATAATGACCTTTGGGTTTTCATTGGCTGTAAGCCATATTCATCAATATTAACAGAAATAAACCCTTGATATAGATCAATCTGTTTGTAATGACTCTATATAATATATGCATTTCACTTTCTGTATTGAATTATTGAAATACATTAACTTTTTGATATTCTTATTCATTGATAAGCACTAGTATATCCCCCATCCTGGTATGTATGTCCCCTCTCCTGTTATAAATGTCCTTATCCTTGGCCATCATGGTATATATTGTCCCCCATCATGGGCCCATCTTGATACATATTGTACGTCGTTATACTTGTATGTACAGTATATCTCCTATCTTGGAATATATTTTTCCTTTCCTGGTGTATATGTCCTCCATGTTGTGACCATCCTGATCTATATATCCCCAATCCTGTGACCACCCAAATATATATGTCCCCCATTCTAGGATCACCCAGGAGTATATCTCTCCATTCCATCCATTCCAGTTTATATGTCCCCATCATGGACACTATTATGGAATATCTGTTGCCCATCATGGTATATATGTTCTCCATCCTGGGCCCATCCATGTATATTTGTTCCCCATGCTGGTTTTTATGTTCAGGGCCCATTCTGAAAATATACTCCCCATCCTGGTAAATATATTCTCTATCCTGGCGATGATGTCACTATTCTAGGGCTTTGAGGTTCTGTGCATGGTACAGGTTTAAAGAGCCTTACAGTCTACAGAAGAGAGTGGCAGTGCAGGGAGATGATGTGTTTCTATTCTGCAGCAGAAATTAACTACAAGGTGGGCCATTTATTTTGATACACCTAAATAAAATGGGAATGGTTTGTGTGGTATTATGTGGTGCACTCCTAATAGTCCAAAAAAACAGAAAAACCAGAGGAGCAGTAGAAAAGAAAAACACATTTACTTGTCAGTTTACAAGCAAAATGTCTTCTCCCCTGCTAAAAAAGAGACTCCCCACAAAATGTCTCATTCTTATCTGTCTGTTGATTGGTTATGTGACCTTACCATGTGACCTGGATGCCATATATGAAAAGCAGGACTGCTTCATCAACCCTTAACATAATAACCTCATAAAAGCAGAACAATACTAATGCATCACTTTGTGCATATATAAAAAAAAAATAGAGCATCATGCAAAATGACAAATTATTAGTGAACAATAGTAGTAAAAATACATAGATGAGATAAAAATGCAAAGACGAAAAATAGTCACTTTAGTTCATTTTGGCATATAGATAGTGACAGGGCAATGCTTACATGAACAATGGGATTCTCATATACATGGTAAATATATAGTCTAGTACATGTAAATGTTTACAAATACCACAATAGGTTATACCTCTGGACATAGTTGCAAACAATGAACTTGCCAATGGTTTAAAGTGCTAGTGCATACATATGATGATCCCCTTTCACAAGTAGGGATGGTATTAATGAACCCTGGCCGGTCAAAGCCATGCACTGATACATTTTTCATCAGGCATGGTTAAATAGCATGTAACAAAAAACCTTTCATACATTAGTTTAGGATCTCTTAAGGAAGGGGACACACACGGTAGAATTGAGCCCTTTTTGTAAAGTATTTAGAGAAAAACCTTATCCCACGTGGTCTGCGTGTCCAGGTATTTCCATCATAGGAGGTAGCGGACACTGAGTTTAAATCACAGTGGGAGGTCTTGTCAAATGACTGCTCCAGGGGCTTTTTGCAGTTACTCAGGGATCAAAATACGACCAAGTTATCGGTGATGGAGGCAGAATTGGAAGAGTTGGAGGAGTTAATTATTAAAGGGAAATATTCACCGGAAAAATGGAGTAAGTTTAATGAGGAAATGGAGAAAGAAACTACTAAGTGGGAGAAGGAGGTGTGGGAATACAAAACTTAAAAACGAAGTCAGGATTATCAAGATCTATTAAATAACCATGTATACAGGTGGAAAAATAAAGTACCGAAAGTGAAACCTAAGCCACCAAAAAAATCTTCAGTTCCCGATCCTCCAACTCCACTACGTAAATTTCCTTCTATCCAGTCCTTGACTTGCAGAAATGAGAGGTCAGCTGCAGTGTCTCTGGAGGCGTGTAAGTTGGAGCTCACTCCAGGTGTAAGAACCAGAAGTGGGAAGCCTCGGCCTGCAATTGGAGGAAAATCACCACCACCTATCAATAAAAAAGGCTAAAACCAACTCCAGGTAATTAATCTCTCATCACACGTTCTTACTGACTCGTAGCTTGAGCTCCTATCAAAGGGTTTAACATTTTGTCCTACCAACTCTTTCAACTTTTTTCTAGCACTAAAGGGCACTCACCTGTTCACTTGGAAATTAATCCTGAAAAGGCTTTATTACAAGAATTCTAATTTGATCCCAGATTCTGCATTGGAAAGAGAAGTATTGGAGGCCCTTGAGTAATTGATCCAGTAGCAGTCTATTGAACCAACAGGAGGGTTCCCTAAACATCTGCTGCCCAGATCTACCAGGTTCCTCCTACTGTTCTTGCCCTGCAATTGAGATCTTTCTTCAACTTGTAATTGAGATGTATAGAACGATTTCTACCAGGCGTAGGTATGACAACCTTACTAAGAAACAGGAAGACGCTTTGGAAGAATTACGTTGCTTGGAGGTAGTTTTCAAACCAGCTGATAAGGGGGAAATGTGGTGATCTGGCCAGTTGATATGTACGAACAGGAGGCATTACGCCAATTAAGAGATTGAACCACCTATTCAAGGCTAGACCACTGTCCCCTATCCGCTTTTATGACGGAGATAAGCGGGATACATTTACGGGCTCATGAACAAGGGAACATCACTAAAAAGGAGCTTAAAGGGAACCAACCACCTCAGATGACGTGTATAAGCTGTTAATACATGTCCCTGGACCCTATGTACACCATTGCAGCTATCTTTTTGCTAAGAATATTGATAACAGCAAACCGAAATAAACAGTTTATAAACTTACATGGCTTTAGTACATGAGGGCGTCTCCCTTGGGCTCCAGTACGAGAGGGCTGTGTCTCCAGCAGCTTGAGTGGCTTTCCTCCCCCTCCCTCTCTGTTTGCAGGACGTCACTGAAGGACGTGATATTATCTTATTGTGGGCGGGCACGCAAGCCAGCTCCCGTCCGTGCCCGCCCACAGAAAGATAATATCACGTCCTTCAGTGAAGTCCTGCAAACAGAGAGGGAGGGGGAGGAAAGCCACTCAAGCTGCTGGAGACACAGCTCTCTCGTACTGGAGCCCAAGGGAGACGCCCTCATGTACTAAAGCCATGTAAGTTTATAAACTGTTTATTTCGGTTTGCTGTTATCAATATTCTTAGCAAAAAGATAGCTGCAATGGTGTAGGTAGGGTCCAGGGACATGTATTAACAGCTTATACACGTCATCTGAGGTGGTTGGTTCCCTTTAAGGGACTTTTGGTGAGATTGACAAAGGTACCCATCTTTTATCTCCTCCCCAAAATCCACAAAAATGCCCTCAATCCTCTGGGACGCCCCATTGTGTCCTGACACCATGTTTCAGAAGGGTCTGAATGAGACTTTGACTTTTGGATCCTTTTTATGGTTCTAACCACCTGTATATTTACTTTTTGCACTGACATTTGTACCTTTCTTCTCCTTTTCTCTGGTTGAGAAATCAATTTGAATTTTTATTATGCATTTGCAGGATGCCCACCATGTCTGTTGCTTCCATAATTTGAACATCTTTGTCTTGGTTTGGTCTAAATAAATGGATAATAATGACTTTACCGGATTGGAATTGATAGTGTTAAGACTAAAAACGGACTTATGGACTGGAGCTATTAATTGTATACAGACCATAAAATTTGGTCTTGTCTGTTCTTTTGTGGGCATAATACTTCTTTTAAAATAAGTTTTGTATATGCTCACTATGTTTTTCTTCCACTTTCTCCTCTTTACTCCAGGACAAAGATCCTAATTATTATGATGTATAGCAGGCTATTAATGAATTGCCATTATTAATGCAACTGTGCGCGCGTCTCTGGCTCTGCCAGCACTGGATGTGGCCGTTCGGCATCTTTATGGCGGAGTGTGCATGTTCGGGAGCCATGGTGATGGGTGTCTGCTCCTGCGCATGTGCATTAGCTGTCTGACGCCGATCGCGTCACTTCTGGACCGCAGGGTTCCGGGGGGTGCGTGCCTCAACCTGGCGGCAATGAGAGGGCTGATTATGATAATGACCACATATGTAAAGCGGTACGGATCTGGGGGCAACTGGAATATTCCCTTGAGGAAGCTGGCGCTACCATGCAGTGAAACGCCACATCGGGGCCTTCATTCTTTTTTGTGGTCACCTGACCTTTGAGGCATAAATCATATAAGGTGCCATGGGTATGTGTATACACTAATGTATGAAAGGTTTTTTGTTACATGCTATGTAACCATGCCTGATGAAAAATTTATCAGTTCATGGCTTTGAACGGCCAGGGTTCATTAATAAAATCCCTAATTGTGAAAGGGTGATCATCATATGTGTGCACTAGCACCTTAACCATTGGTAAGTTCATTGTTTACAACTATGTCCAGAGGTATAACCTATTGTGGTATTTGTAAGCATTTACATGTACGGGATTATGTATTTACCATGTATGTAAGAATCCCATTGTTCATGTAAGCATTGCCCTGTCACTATCTATATGCCAAAAGGAACTTAAAGGAAACCTGACCCCTCCAAATTGGTACCCAGCCTCTAAAAATCTGTCCTGCACCTTCCTATAAGGTTTCAAGCTTTACCTATAGTGATTCTGTAAAGTGTAATTATCACCTTTTTTACATGAGAAATCTGAGGCTTCTGAATCCCTGAGGAGTCACAGTGGGTGTTCCCTCTGGCTCTTGTGATGTCAATACACCCTTTGGGTGTATGTACGGACCTCACTGCACATTGCACATGCACGAGGTGTTATTTTCAAATCGCGCATGCGCAATCCGCAGCATGAGGTGTATCAACATCACAGCGCCGGAGATTCCGGCTAAGCCCGCCCAGTGATCCGACACAGGATCATCAACATTCATTTTCACGCCCATTGGGTAGTGAAAGACAACAGTGGAGGCGGCGATAAGGAGCCAGAGGGAACACCCACTGCGACTCCTCAGGGATTCAGAAGCTACAGATTTCTCAGGTAATAAAGATGATAATTACACTTTACAGAATCGCTATAGGGAAAGAGAGGGATAGCTTGAAACTTATAGGAAGGTACATAGACATGTTTTTAGAGGCTGGGGACCGATTTGGAGGGGTCAGGTTCCCTTTAAGTGACCATTTTTCGTCTTTGTACTTTTTATCCTGTCTATGTATTTTTACTACTATTTTTCACTAATAAACTTGTAATTTTGGTGATACTCTATTTTCTCCTATTTTTATTATCCTGTGCAGATAATGTACATAGAAATTCAGCACATAGAAGTAGTTTATATATGCACAAAGTGATGTAATAATATTGTTCTGTTTTTACTAAGTTGTTGTGTTAAGGGTTAATGAAGCAGCCCTGCTATTCATATATGGTATCCAGGTCACATGGTAAGTGCACATGACCAATTAACAGACAGATAAGAGAAGGAGACATTTTGTGCGGGAGTCTCTTGTCTTAGCAGTGGAGAAGACATTTTGCTTGTAAACTGACAAGTAAATGTGTTTTCTTTTCTACTGCTCCTCTGGTTTTTCTCTTTTTTACACTATAAGGAGTGCACTACATAATACCACACTGCCAGGAAATAGAGGTGAATTCAGTGCATTCTGGCATCACAAACTCTATTTTCTTTTATTTGTTTTTCTTCTTTTGTTGCTTCCATAGAATGCAACACCAAGCCTTCAATACAACTCTATGAAGCCAGAGCAAATCTCTCTTAAACTTGCATGGTGTTATGACCTCCAGTGCCCCATGACTCACTGGAGCAGCCAGCAGGTCAAAAACTGCCAAAGAATAAAGTCATCCATGCTGCTACTTCTTATATCAGTCCTAAATAAAGAGCAGATATCCCTCACATTTGTGTATACTGTGTATGAGAGACTTCTGACTAACCCAGGGTTGTATGGGGACTCGGGTGTCTGGGCCCTGCTGTGGTTGGGATGTCACTGGTGGCCTGCCCAGACCCGTGGCCCTGGTGGTCAACTGTTAAAGGAGTTGTGGAATGGTAGTAAAGAGTTTGAAAGTTTGTCGTGACGCCACCTGTGGCTTCTGGTAATTGCACCAGCGCGGCCTTGGGCCTCCAGGGATGATGTATGGGCAGCTAAGTGTTGAATCTTCCCACAGGTGGAGCTGGGTCCCCGGGGCTCTGGTAGTAGATGATTAGGGATGAAAGCAGGGAATTGGCCTTGCTGGCAGGCAACTGGAATAGTCTCTATAGATAGCAAGGTCAGGGGTAGAGGAATAGACACACACACCGGACAGTGTTTCTTTATCTTTTACTGATGGAATTGCAGGTAAAAGTCCAGTACACTGCCGGGTGTTCAGGAACCCTTTCTTGATCTCCACAGTGAGTGGGTACAAGGCGTCCTCATCTCTTTTCCCTTGTGTGAATCCCCTGCCCTGTATGGAACTTGGCTGGCCTCCTCTGCTCTCCTACCACCTGTGCTGTGTTGGGTAACCCTCGTTGAATTGCTGCTATATACTCATTTGCGGTGCCTGGCTCCCTTGTTGGTGGCTGCACAGATGCCCAGGAGACTGAAGTCTCCACGGAAAACCGGTATTCTCTGCTGGGCTGGGTGCTCTCCTGCAGACTCGGACTCCGGTGTCTGGAGTGCTTTCTGGAGTGAACCAAGATGCCTCCTCGGTCCCCAGGCTGCTAATTTTCCGTTGTTCCTACGTCTCACCTTCGACCCCACTCTTGGGTCCCTGCAATAGTTAGACTGATGGCTGTTCAGTTGTCTCTGGCTCGGGCCTTGCGAGGCTCCGACCACCAGAACGTCTTCACAGTTCTCCTAGCGACTGCACACCCTGTCTAACTCCGCCCCTAGCACCAGTATTCATAGGGGATCTTGCCTAAGGGCAGCAAGTTGAGCTCCCCCTACTGGATTGGGGTGGAAGGTGTTGTTTGCGCTTGTGTACCCACTGTGGAAACCCACCCATGCTGTATGTGAGTCAGTGGTTACCTGTGTGAGCAGGGTGCCACACGTCACAGCATCTAGAATCCACCCACAAGCTGAATGACAACTGAAAATTAGAGAGAGCTTACAGATGAGAAAATGGGTGAATATACACAAGAGAAGTCACATAGAGACCAGAAATAGTATGATACTCACTGATGACAGTTAAGAGACCTTCAAAACATTAATTCACAAATATTTCACATGAGCTCCACTTAATTCAATGGAGCTAAGATCAAATATGAGATACAATCCATGGAGAGGTGTGGCTTTTTTTTAATTAAAGCAGGCATGCTTTTTGTAATCCAGTGCAACCCATTTAAATAAATACTGACCCCCAGTGGCGTAACTTGAAGCTCATTGGCACCGATGCAAAAGCTCTAATGGGGCCCCTAATTATTGCAAATCTTTAATAGCAATAGTCTTTTTCTATAGACCAAGAGGACTTTTGGGGTCCCCTAGGCTCCAGACCCCGGGTGCAATTGCAACCCCTGCACCTGTTGTAGTTGCCACCTCTGCTGACCCCCTACACTTACAGCATAAATAGATATTTGCTTGTATTAGTTCTCCAGTGCTGTGGACGCCTGGTCATCTGCCCAGAAAAATCCTTGAGGCAACACTGCTAGTGATTTATCATCTGTGCCACTAGTTTCTCTGCAACAGAACAGAGACAGAACTAGGCTTGCCTCACCGAAGATCTGGCATAGTCACCTGATTCTTCTGTATTTATTGCTAATGGCCTGAACATATTTTGAGGCTGCCAAGCTAACACCACATATACAGAGTGTTCCGTATGTATGAATTCAGCTGGAGACTCCATTGATAAGCTTTGGACTAGTTTCACACACTTTATTTAACAGTGATTTTATGGCATCCTTCTTACACTTTTTGTTTTTAGTAGTCACTAAAATTTATGCTTTAATTTGTCTCTCCTTCATTTTTAACTGAATGTTGCTCTTAACTAACAGTCAGGGCTATAGCTCACAAGTTTGGGGATCTTTTGTCTACTGTAAAATATAATAGTCAAAGTATTTTTGTTAGTGATCAGTAGTGTTTTTTTCATTAAAGTATAGAATGGTGTACAAAATTACAATAATGAAAATGGCAGAAAAATTTGCATTAAAAAAATGTAAAGGAGACAAAACATTTTTGTTTATGCCCAGTAGTGTATTTTTTTTCATTAAAATGTGGAATGATGTAGTGAATGAAGCCGGATCAATATCAGAAAAAAATACATGTAAAAACTGTAAAGGAGAATATCCACATGCGGTACTTGTTTAATCAAATACTTCTTTAATCAAAACCGTATGACTATTGAATGCTTAGTGATTGTTAGATGCCTAGTTATGACTCAATTAATAGGCATTCAGTAGTTCAGACAAAAAAAAAACCAGAGTTAGGCCAGATACTTTGCAATCAAACAACCTTTATTGAGACAACATAAGTCAGCTTAAAACAGAGATGTTACACAAAGCATACACACAAGCAGGAGACCCTCCAGTATAATCTCATAGGTGGAAAAATCAATCTAATCCATCTCTTGGCACAATAGCCCACCTATACATAACATTGCAACATACCCCTATGTACATACCAAGGGTTACAATCATGGACAGTGTACTGGGTCAGAGTAACATCTACCTGCTTGTGGCTGCCTCCCCTGACGCGCGTTTCGCGTTAGCTTTCTCACCAGGGGGTAGTTCCTCTAATACTGAGGTCTTTTTATATCCCTTCATGTGTTTATGTTGATCCGTCTATTATGATATCAATTTGAACAGTTGATCCGTCTATTATGATATTAATTTGAACTGTCCAAAAACCGGACAGCACTCAGTGAGATTGGTTCATACTTCTGTTTATTGGCCCAAGCGACCACAGTTTCGGCAGTAAGTGACTGCCTTTCTCAATTCAGTCAGGACACTTACTGCCGAAATGTTGTGGTCGGTTGGGCCAATAAAAATGAGAAGTATGAACCAATCTCACTGAGTGCTGTCCGTTTTGGATTGTTTGTCTATGGTAGCAGCTGAACTCTGCATAGGACCTTGCACCTAAGTATAACTTGTAGCTCAGTGCTGCTCTTGAATTTTGCGTTTTTATGCTTTAACTCATGGATAATGGATAAATGTTCTTTATAGGACAACCCATTTAAAGAATGAGATAACAACTATAGTTTTCCATATGCTTACAATAATATTATCTTTTAGAATATTTTTTGTCATTAATAAGTTAATAACTAATAGTATCATGAGAACTTCTGAGGAAAGCATTGATGCTCTTTGCAAACTTCGTTGATAACATTCTAGATTATTTTGTGCTGTGTGGTAGGAGTCACCCTATCAAAACATAGGGCAAAACTGAAAAATAAAATATACGTACAGTAAATAATAAAATAGCATTCCATTTGAATTGGCCCCTCTGACATACTAGACATTTATTTAAAAAACTACCCTGGGAAGATAAAAGCGTGTTTAACTACTGCCCTGGCGCACATAAAACATGAGAAATTCTCCCAGGGTAACCTTTGTAGAGTCCCTAGAATTTGTATATTTTCAAAGAAAATAATACTTTACAAAGTACAGTTGGCTTGTATCCAGGGTGTAACAATGGATTATATTGTAACTCTCATGTTTAGAGAAGAAACAGTAAATATATTTTATCTATATTTTTGCAGAACACGAGAAATAATGTTTTATTTTTCATTAAGAGAAGATTAAAGTTTCCAGGAGAATACCCATTTGACCTTCACATCTAAGCTTTGAAAACTTCTCCAGCAAATCTGTAACTGAATAGCTGGAATCTACTGTGCCAGGAAATTCAGAAAATAATATTGTGAAGTTTAAGTGCTAGATAGCTTAGGTTTAAATAATTTTTTCTTTAATTTTTTTCTGTTTGTATTCAAATTACAGTTAATTTTGTATTGAAAGCATATGGCATTACAGATCATGTTATATTCTTCAGCAAAGTTATAAGAGTGAAAAAAAGGCAGGTACTAGTCTACTTTAAAGAAAATAATGCAAAATTGGTTTATTGGTAGGATATAAATAAATGTGTTAACTACCAGTAGTTGCAAATCATGTTATATCACAGAGAGAGGCCACTTTAATTTGTTGACTTAGGTTTGTTTAGAGATTAGCAACTGTAGTTTAAAGTTTGGTGTTCGTACCAAACACAGGCTTTGCAAAAATTTCAAATGTTCGGGTTTAGAGATCGGGTGCTTTACGTACGCAAATCATTGGAGTGATCCTCACTGTGCTCAGGTATGACTGGTGCTTGGACAAGTGCGAGCTACTTGCAGTATTTGAATGGCTTGCACTTGGGGTAAAATCAGCGTTATTGGATGTAGTGTGTACAAACAAAGAAAATGACAAAACCCGTCCTCCCTCCCCCAATAGTGTTTTGTTTATGGCTTGCTGTATGTGGGTAGAGAAATGAACTGCCCAATCACTTACTTCCATTGAGGTCCGGGTGATGTTTGGATCCAGGATAGAACTTTTTATACAGTCTGCCTGAACCCTCAGAATTGCAACTTCCAAGAGTCCACTCATCTCTATGTTCATGTATTGTTTTCCATTATGTTCAGTGACTCCATCAGGGTTTAAGTCCAAACCCCCATGGAATGACATTCAAGCATATCCACCGATGGGGCCATTGAGTTTAGTACAATGATACAGATACAGTTACTGTGTGCCCTGTCGTGCATCGTTTTGGTCATATACACCTATTTAAGGTGGGCAACAAGATGTATTAAATGTCTTAATTTCTACACCCAACCTGTAGCTCAAGAGCAATGAAGAGTAGCCAGTTGGCTGCCAGCTTGATGCACTAGCACCAAGTCTAGCAAACCATATATGAAGAGAAGGTTTCCAAATGGTGTATTTTCTAAATAGCCCAGTAGAGAAGAGCAAATTTGGATGTGCAAATACTTGTGAAAGCGAAGGGGGGAGAAATTATGATACTGTTAGTAGAGAAACATGAAGCTTGATGCAATAGTGTAATAAGTGTGCTTGATGTAATATCAAATAAGGTTAAAGTGTGAACCCTAGTAATTATGCCACCTACATTAAAAGGGGGGCACAAAGTTTCTGTGTTATTCTGTGGGGAAGCTTTGACTGTCATCATACTGGTAATTATAGGCCCTGAGAATCACTACTGAGGGTATAGAGGTTGTGCTGGATGTGGCTCAAACTGAATGTGGTTCTTAAAAGTAAGAAAGAGTGAGGACCACTGCTCTGAATCTTTCTAAATATGTGTGTAGTATAGAGTAGATGTACTAAAATACTTAATGATTTTATCTACTTGATTTCCAGAAGTATTCTGGCTTTCTGCTGACTAACGTGATTTTAATTTTAATTTCAACTTGCTTGATCACTTGAACATTTGTTATTCAGAAGTTGGTTTTACAGTGTAAGTCACCTTTCACATCAGCAAATTTGTATATTCTCAGCAGATCTGGCATCTGCCGCGTAATGGCTGACTTGCGGCAAGCCCCTTTCATTTCCTATGTGACTTGCGGTTAGGTGCGGCAAGTGCTGTTTTGCTGGATCCGGCAGGTCCAACATTTGCGGCAGTGCAAAAAAACACTGCTAGCAGTGTTTTTTTTTTCCTTCACCGCAAGTGACAAATTTGCCGGATATGGCAAAATCCCACATGCCGCACCTGACTGAAAGTCCCATAGGGAGTGAAAGAAGCTTGCCGCATGCTTCACTAGGTGCCTGACCATTTTTGATGAGTATGTACCAAAAGGCACTAGTCAAGTTTTCTGTGCACGCATGATGTGCACAAGAGGTTAAAATAATGGAAAATGGTTCATAATATAGTGCTCAATGACTTTGACATTATAAAATGTCAAAATTCCAATAAGTCATTCAATCTATTTCCTGTCCTACCAGAATGGGCCTCACTATTACTGCTATTTTAAAAAATCATTAATGTGTCTGAACAGCACCATGACATAGAAGATCAAATTCACAGAATACCATTGCAAAAGGCTGAAGCAAGGCTATTACTTGTTGCAACATTTTCCAACAAATTTCCCTCTACCTCTGAAGGCAATGTTACCTCTAGGACTTTTAAATAGTTGGTTCACAAATTGGATGTCATTGTTAAGCGCAGCACACATGACACAGATGACCATGGTCAATGCTAAGCATCAGCTGGAGTTATTTAAAACGTACCGCTTCTCAAAAGTTTGAGAATTGCAATCCCTGAACTGATAACTCTTTCCTATTTTAACATCTAAGGTCCATTTCACATCAGTGTTTACGCTGAATTGCGGCAGATCCGGCATATTTACTGCATCTTCTGCCTGACGGCCGACTTGCGATATACTTGCGGCAAGCCCCCATTATGGGGCTTGTGGCAAGTGCGGTATTGCCGTAATCTGAACCTGCGGCAGCTGCGGCCACGCGCAACAACCTCAGCTGACCGCATTTTTTATCATGGCTGCAACTGCCGTAAGTGCCGTATCGCAGCAATACCGCACGTGCCAGACTTGCCGCAAGCCCCATAGAGAATGAATGGAGGCTTGCCGCAAGTGTACCGCAAGTCGACCGTTAGGCGGCAGATGCAGTATTTCTGCCCGATCTGCCCAATCTGGACAGAAATGCTGATGTGAAAGGGGCCTAACAGACAGAACAAATACTTCCTTCCCAAATATATACAGTAATGGCTAGGAACAGACTACCGTTTTTAGCGGATGTCCGTGACAGATGCAGATGCAGTATTTCTGCCCGATCTGCCAATCTGGACAGAAATGCTGATGTGAAAGGGGCTAACAGACAGAACAAATACTTCCTTCCCAAATATATACAGTAATGGCTAGGAACAGACTACCGTTTTTAGCGGATGTCACGGACATCCGCTAAAAACTTAGTCATTTTTCAGCAGCGCATATGCGCTAGTAATTGTGGATGCGCTGCTGAAAAATGACTGAGTTTTTAGCGGATGACCGTGACATCTGCTAAAAACGGTACTCTGACTCTGGCCTTACTCATCCTTCCTGGGTCCAGTGCTGAGTCTCCACTACTTCTCCTGGTGTCTTAAAGTCTGAAGTCGTATTGCCAGTGCTACAGACAACCACTGAGCCCCACATTTCTTCCATAGTAGATGGCCCAAGCCAATTAGAGCTGCTGATCTCAGTGATTGGCTGTAGCATTGTCAACGTAGCTTCATCACTGCAGTCAATTACTAAGCTCAAAGACTCAGACATCGGGATCAGCAGTGGAGTCTCAGTGCTAGAAGACTGTTAGAGTCTGGCACAAACTGCATGGTTTGCAGATTGGTCAGGATAATGAAGTTCCTCTTCACTCGGACAACTAGTGTGGTGACCAGCAGCAGAAAAGAAAATGACTGTTAGTATCTATGCAGATTGTGGCAAAAACTGACGATGATAGTCCTCTTCACTAGGACCTTATTGTGCGTGTACCACCCCAGGGAAAGATATTGCTTGCACTAGCTCTTGGGTGGAAGTGGCTGGTCGCTAAAAGAGGAGTGACTTGTCACTGACAGGACACATGCAGGGCGGATAGGGAAGAGAAACAGCAGGGCTGTAAGTGCACTGTCTGCCAAATGCACTTGGGTCTTATTTGCATAACAATTCAACAAGAAATTTCTCTAAAATATAAACCAAGATATCTGAAATGAATAATGGCTGTTGTCCGCATTACAGTGTTTTTACTTAGATGGCATTAGTTTCAAGGATAAAAACCTGATGACAGGTTCCTTTTAATAGACAGAAGCATAATGTGGAAAGTGGTTCCTGCTACATTTGCCAGGCTGCGAGCAGTTTTTCCTTAGCACTCAGCTCAAATGTGCTCTATGTGTGAGGAAATCTGCCTAGGATCAAGCATGCCAGTAATGAGTGCGGGACGTTTGCCAGTGTTGTGCACTTCGTATAACTATACTTGATCCCAGTGTTCAGTAGCTGCTGTAAGTCAGGGGAGCATGTAGCAAAGCGAAACATTAGCACAAGAAATCTGATGGCATATTGTGACATAGGTTATATATCAAAGCTGCTGACAAATAGACCTGAAATAAATACATAGATTTGCCTTACCGTAAAGTGTGCCGTATTATTCTTTGTATTAAATCTAAATATGGACTTTAACTTTTAATATTAGCACTGTAGAGAAGTGGTCTCACTCCTGTGGCTCTTCAGCAGTTGCAAAACTATGAACCCCAAGATTCTAAATTCTAAATCAAACTTAGGATAGGTTCAGATGGATGGATTTGATGGACGATATAGTGACCATAAAGCCCGGACTGACTGCATGTCTCCTGACCTTAACTTATCGCACTATATATATGAGGCTGTAAGCTTAGGCCAGAAGATCCATGGTCAGTATAGTCCAAATACGGACAATAAAATCTACCCGCCTGATCCCTGATTTACTGTTTATGTGCAGGGATTATTTTATCTTTTACATGGACAGAAAGAATGTTCATAATAATATCCAAGCATGATGTTTATCTAAAGGTGGGTTTACACGTTGCGATATCTGCGTACAATTTCAATGAAAAGTCACGTGGTTCGATCATTGGAGCCGATATCGTACCTGCGTTGTACGGTGTGAACGTCCAATACGATGCAGGAACGATGTCAATGCGATATCGGGGATTGAATGAGCGTGCTCTCCAATGCTCCGATATTGAATGGAGATTGGAGCCGGATCGTGCTGTGTGACAGCCCAACTCCTATGTGTAGGGCAACGTCACACATTGACTCCAATGTTAACTGGTCGTTCCTGCGTTGGGGGGCGTAAACATTGTACGGACGTTGCATCCCAATATCGTGCCGTGTAAACCTCCGATGCGATGCAGGGAAAAGTGCGCACAAAAAGCGCGCTCCCGCATCGTTGGTTACGATATTGGGCCGATATCGGGACGTGTAAACCCACCTTCAGGAAAGATGCCCAATGATGAACTGACAAATGAGCAAATGCCTGTCTGTCAGCTGATAGCTTCTTTTATGTGTACAGCAAGGCTCTAGAACCTTCTGCCAAGGGCAAGTGGGATATTTCAAATCTCATTTGCAGATTATATGTAATTATCAAAAATGTATCCTTGGTCTAACATGTAACCCCTTCACCATTTTTTTGATTTTTTTTGTTTTCGCTGTCAGCTGAGATGTCTGGGGAGTGATGTGAGCTTGCCACGGGAGGCAAGCTCATATCAAAGTGAGGGACACGACCTACGACATACCTTTACCTAGTAGGTCGTGAAGGGGTTAATTAATTCACCCTTTATGTGATGGCTGGTACTGCTACTCATTGGTGAGATGTGTGATGTTAATTGGTAAGAAGGATCTTGCCATTCGCAACTACTATTTTAGGTTTGCATCAGTCTTGAGAGCAGTCAACTTTTTTTCAATCAGTTTTGTAAAGAACTGATCACAGCAGAAAGTTGTTCTGAACCTATTACATATATTACATATATTACACTGCTTGTTTCTTCAAAGTTGGAAATGTATCACTTCTTTTGTTCCATTTATAGATCTCAAACAATGGTAGGTCTGTAGTATATATCACATAGAAGATACTGGAACTACTGCATATACATCACATTAGACACACTGAGACTGCTGTATACACCACTTAGGAGACACTGAGACTACTGTGTATATATCACATAGGAGACATTGTGACTGCTGTATGTAATACATTTCGTAGATGACATGGTGACTGCTGCACATACATTACATAGGAGACACCGATATTGCTATGCATACAAGACACTGGAACTGATGTATTTACATCACAAAGGAGACATTAGGCTTGCTGTATTTACATCACTTAGGAGACAATGTGGCTTGTGCATATAATATCACATAGGATACACTAGGACTGGTGTATATACATGACATAGGAGATACTGGGAAACATAAAATTCATCTTAAATTTATTTGCAAATAAGCTTTGCAAGTACACTGGTAGGCATATCAATGCACCTGCAGTCCCCTCATCTCTTAGCTTCTCCCTGATGGCACTGCCTCTGGTTCTTGATTGACAGCAGCAGAAAGAAAGGAAGTGCTGAAAACATCATCTTTGCTTTCCACTGTCAGTCAATGACGGGAGAAGAGGGTTTGATGAAGATGTTTCACCCCACCCTATCCTGAGCTACTTCAGTATTATATTAGTGGTAGTATTACTATAATCTTAATATTGGGGTTCGGATATGCCATTACTTCCAGGTCCAGAGGGGTAAAACTGCCAAATGTTTGTACCATTGTAACAACTTTACAGTTTACCCTTGCACTTTTGGCACCATTCATACAGGAAGCGCTGAATCATTAAGTGAATTCCTGAAATTCCATTCATGTGAATTGATTATATTTTAAATAACTATATAAGAACTGGAAGAAAAATTGTTGTAAAAAATAGCATATTTTAGCAAAATTGTGGTTTTGTTTGTCACAACTTTTCATGTTGGAGTGAGCTATCAAAAGACAATGTAAAATATTTGGTAAGATTTTACAGAGAAAACCTAAAGCACAGTTTCTATTTAAAAGGTAGCCAGGATAAAAAGTGAAAATCCCAAGACATAACTTTTCATGCTCTTTTCCAGCTCAATTCAGCAGAACAGTTCATTCGCACAGCTCTTTATGGTTAATGTAAAACAGGCATGATCCCTATTGTGGTATCTCCTGCTGTATATACACCAAAATTAAAGCACTACAGAGATTAGCATGGCGCCTGGGCAAGGATGATACGGAAATTTGTGAAGCTTTCCTATTTCTTTCCATTATTATTCCAAGCTGAAAAATCCACTGGGTGTAAAACATCCTGGTCTCTTCTCAAGCTCTTCTTGGCAATGTTACACACACTGTATATTCATGACTATCAATCTAGCAGCTTTGTACAGATTGCTAAATTATTGTTCTCCTGAAGTTAGGGCTATGGAGATCTGAGATAATCTGTAAGATATCACATGTTTGAATATAATAGTAGATCTGATAGCTGTCGCTGCACTTGTCTTAGATATCTGATCATTTTTTGCTAAATAAATGATAAAGTTGACTAGCTTTACTGGAGACAAATTGTTTCCATATCTATCTCTCTTACTCATTTATTATAAAATGGTAGCATGTGTGTGTATATATATATATATACTAGCTGTAGTACCCGGTTACGCCTGGGTTAATAAATAACTGCTGTTAGCTATAACAAAATAGAATTTGAATATGTTATATTAATGACCTGTAGGAAAATAGAAGCCGAGCTGTGATTGATTGCTATAGGCAGCCTAATAAATCTCCAGCCAACAGTAAACCCTCCCCCTGGCCGGGCAGTATATGTTACCTCACACATACACATAATAGACAGCTCATGTGACTGACATCTGCCTTAATTCCCTATATGGCACATGTGTTGCACATTGGCTGTTTTTAATCAGATATTTATGTTTGGAAAATAAAGATAGCACACGTATGAGGCGAGTTGTGTGAGGTGATTTGTGCACATCTGTGTCTGTCTTTGTGGTGTGTGTGTCCCTGGGGTGTGTATGTGTGTGTCCCTGTGGGATGGGGTCTGTGTGGTATGTGTCTCTGTTGTGTGTGTCTCTTTGTGGTGTGTGTGTGTGTCCCTGTGGGGTGAGTGCATGTGCCCCTATAGGGTGTGTATGTGTGTGTCCCTGTGGGAGGGGTCTGTGTGGTGTGTGTCTCTGTTGTGTGTGTCTCTTTGTGGTGTGTGTGTCCCTGTGGGGTGAGTGCCTGTGTCCCTATAAGGTGTGTATGTGTGTGTGTCCCTGTGGGGGGGTCTGTGTGTGTGTGTATCTGTGTTGTGTGTGTCTCTTTGTGGTGTGTGTGTGAGTCCCTGTGGGGTGAGTGCATGTGTTCCTATAGGGTGTGTATGTGTGTGTGTCCCTGTGGGGGGGGTCTGTGTGGGGTGTATGTGTCTCTGTGTTGTGTGTGTCTCTTTGTGGTGTGTGAGTGTGTCCCTGAGGGGTGAGTGCATGTGTCCCTATAGGGTGTGTATGTGTATGTGTCCCTGTGGGGGAATCTGTGTGGTGTGTGTGTGTCTCTTTTTGGTGTGTGTGTCCCTGTGGGGTGAGTGCATGTGTCCCTATAGGGAGGCTATGTGTGTGTGTCCCTGTGGTGGGGGGGGGTCTGTGTGATGTGTGTGTCTGTGTTATGTGTGTTTCTTTGTGGTGTGTGTGTGTCCCTGTGGGGTGAGTGCATGTGTCGCTATAGAGTGTGTGTGTGTCCCCTTGGGTGTGTGTGTGTGTCTCTGTGTTGTGTGTGTCTCTTTGTGGTGTGTGCGTGTGTGTGTTTGTTCGGGTGCGTGGTGAGTATCCAATGTTGGGGCTGCACTTTAGCGACTATACACTTGCTGTTACTCTTTGTGTGCCTGTGGTGTGTATACATGTCCCTGTGCATGATGAATATCCCATGTTAGGGCCCCACCTTAGTGACTATATGCTGGTATGTGCTGTTAGTCTTTGGTGCTATCATTAAGCCCCTCTCATTCACAACTGTCAACTGGTAACTGTCACTTTTTCCCCATTATGTAGATAGGGGCAAAATTGTTTGGTGAATTGGAATGCGCGGGGTTAAAATTTCGCCTCACAACATAGCGTATGACGCTCCCGGGGTCCAGACATGCGACTGTGCAAAATTTTGTCTCTATAGCTGACAGCTGTGGATTTTCCTCCAACACTTTACCATTGACTTTTTCCCCATTATGTAGATAGGGGCAAAATTGTTTGGTGAACTGGAACGCGCAGGGTTAAAATTTCGCCTCACAACATAGCCTATGACGCTCCCGGGGTCCAGACGTGTGACAGTGCAAAATTTTGTGGGTGTAGTTGCGACGGTGTAGATGCCAATCCTGGATATACACACATACACACACACACATACACACATACACATATTCAGCTTTATATATTAGATGTGTATTACAGTTTAAACCAGGAGTTTACATACACTATATACAAAGAAACATTTGCATATTTTTCTCACTATTCGTGATGAAATCAGAATAAACTTGTCCCATTTTAGGTCAACTAGGATTACTACAATTATATATTTGCCAAATGCCAGAATAATAAGAGAGAGAAAGAGAGAATGTTTTAAGGCATTTTTTTACTTCCTGCAATGTCACAAGGTAACATACATTAAGATTACTACACTGTGTTCCAAATTATTATGCAAATGTTCTTTTTCTCTGAATTTCCTAAATGGTTGGTGCAGATGACAGTCAGTGTAAAAAAAGTCATCACCCGTTAGAGTATACATCAAATTTTATTGAAGAAACCTCCCAATGATAACAGTATAATCTTCAAAATTAAAAAAACTCTAAATGCATTGTTCCAAATTATTACGCACGGTAGAGTTTCTAAACATTTGATATGTTTGAAATAACTGAAAATGCTCATTTGTTGAATTTGCAGCATTAGGAGGTCACATTCACTGAAATAAAAAGCTATTGAACTCCAAAACATCCTAACAGGCCAAGTTACATGTTAACATAGGAACCCTTCTTTGATATCACTTTCACAATTCTAGCACCATTGAACTTGTGAGTTTCTGGAGAGTTTCTACTTGTATTCCTTTGTAGGATGTCAGAATAGCCTCCCAGAGCTGCTGTTTTGATGTGAACTGCCTCCCACCCTCATAGATCTTTTGCTTGATTATACTCCAAAGGTTCTCTATAGGGTTGATGTCAGAGGAAGATGGTGGCCACACCATGAGTTTATCTCCTTTTATGCCCATAGCAGCCAATGACACAGAGGTATTCTTTGCAGAACGAGATGGTGCATTGTTATGCATAAAGATGATTTTGGTCCTGAAGGCACGTTTCTGCTTTTTGTACCATGGAAAAAAGTTCTCAGTCAGAAACTCTATATACTTTGCAGAGATCATTTTCACACCTTCAGGAACCTTAAAGGGGCCTACCAGCTGTTTCCCAATGACTCCAGCCCAAAACATGACTCCTCCGCCTCCTTGCTGACGTCGCAGCCTTGTTGGGACATGGTGGCCATCCACCAACCATCCACTACTCCATCCATCTGGACCTTCCAGGGTTGCTCGTCACTCATCAGTAAACAAGACTGGTTGAAAATCAGTCTTCTTGTATGTCTGGGCCCACTGAAACTGTTTCTGCTTGTGAGCACTGTTTAGGGGTGGCCGAATAGTAGGTTTATGCACCACATCAAGCCTTTGAAGGATCCTACACCTTGAGGTTTGAGGGACTCCAGAAGCACCAGCAGCTTCAAATATCTTTTGCTGATTTATAAGGCTTTTTTAGCAGCTGCTCTCTTAATCCGATGAACTTGCCTGGCAGAAACCTTCCTCATTCTGCCTTTATCTGCTTGACCACGTCTGTGCTCAGAATCAACCACAAATGTCTTCATAGTACGATGATCATGCTTAAGTTTTCATGAAATATCTTATCTTTTCATCCCTTGGTCAAGGCATTGCACTATTTGTTGCTTTTCGGCAGCAGAGACATCCTTTTTCTTTCCCATATTACTTGAAAACTGTGGCCTGCGTAATATTGTGGAACACCCAGCTTTCCTTTTATTGGGCTCACCTGCCAAACTAATTATCACAGGTATCTGACATTGATTTCAGTGATCCAAAGAACTCTGAGACACAATACCATCAATGGGTTTCATAAAAAAAAAAAAAACAACCTATGACACTTAAAACCAGTTTGCATAATATTTTGGAACACAGTGTATCTATGCCTTTAAAACATTTCGTCATACAGCTCTCACTGATCTCAGGGAGATCAGTCGAGGAAAACACTGTGGGCAGCTGTCTAAAGCGCTCAAACACAGTGAAATCCATGGTGCATTGCCCCCTGGTAATTTGACTATGCAAATGCAGTCCGTGGAGCCTTGTTTAAAGGTACCGTCACACATAGCAATATCGCCACTATATGGCTGGCAACTTGACATGAGTGCGCATGTTACGGGCACTTTTTTGCACATCGCAGTCGCCTTGTCACACATAGAGATCTCACGTGTGATGTTCGACGATCCTGCATTTCGGAAATCGCCTGGCGCAGACCGGAAGCAATTTGACATTCCCACGTTGCCGACAAATCACCGCGTCACACTCCACCACCACAACAGCGATGTGGGCGTAGAGTGTGAGTACGGCGAGGAGACAAGCGTGCCAGAGTGTTTTTCACCACGCCCCTACCACTCCAATTGGCCGACACAACTGCGTAACCATTTTTCAGCCTTGTCAGGATGTCTGCGCACTACATGACACATGTGTCCTTTCTACTATATCACTATTCAAATATGGCGCCTTAGCCATGGCCAGCCAATGGGAATGCAGGAGCGACCACCAATCGTGGCAGACGGGGCGAGCCAAACAGAACGCTCAGGCACGCCTCTGGAATTGCTTTCATATGGCCTGAGCTCGCTTTCTACATCGCTATTGCCCTGTCACACGCCAAGATGCGCAGAAATAGCCTGGTGGTTATCGCTTGATTTCACTGCAGTGCAGGGCGATTTCACGCCGTAAAATCTCCCTGTCTCATGCCTATACGCACAGGCGATGTGGTTTCCACATCACCGAAATACACAAATTTACGGCTATATGGAAGCCATATTGCCGTGTGTGACGGTACCTTAAGAGTCTCAAACACGGGACTAGTCAGATATCCCTTCAGGGAAGGACCTAGCCCTGAGGTGGACTCCTTGCGGAGACCACCATAACCACCATATTAAGTGGCCCTTTAAGTCACTATTCCACTCAGTTGCGAGCTTAAGGATAGGACAAGGGAATTACCAAAGCCATGTATCCAGCCACAGACAGCTGTTTCGGGGTATTGCCCCTCATCAGTGTGGAGTAGGATTTTGGCTAGGTGGGAGCAATGCCTGGTAGACCAACATCACAAAGCTCTCACTGATCTCAGGGAGACCAGTCAAGGAAAACACTGCGAGCAGCTGGCTAAAGTGCTCAAACACAGTGAAATCCATGGTGCATTGCCCCCTGGGAATTTGAATATGCAAATGGAGTCCATGGATCCTCGGTTAAGAGTCTCAACTAGTCTTCGACTGGTCTCCATGAGATCAGTGAGAGCTTTGTGATGTTGGTCTACCAGGCATTGCTCCCACCTAGCTAGAATCTTACTCCACACTGATGAGGGGCATTACCCCAAAACAGCTGTCTGTGAATGGATACCTGGCTTTGGTAATTCCCTTGTCATATCCTTAAGCTCGTAACTGAGCGGGATAGTGATTGAAAGGGCCACTTAATATGGTGGTTATTGTGGTCTCCGCAAGGAATCCACCCCAGGGCTAGGTCCTTCCCTTGAGGGATATCTGGCTAGTCCCGTGTTTGAGACTCTTAAACAAGGCTCCACGGATTCCATTTGCATATTTAAAATGTTTCGGCCAGCCTATATGATGATGTCATGTGTTTGGAAGCTTCTGATAGGTTTATTGGCAACATTTGAGTTAGAAACGCACCTGTGGATGTATTTTAATGCACACTTGAAACTCACTGCTTCTTTGTGTTGCATCATGGGAGTTTCAGTCTTAAGGAATCAGCCAAGATATCAGTAAGAGAATTGTGTACTTTCACAAGTCTGGTTCATCCTTAGGTGCAATTTCCAGATAACTGAAGGTTCCTTGTTCATCTGTACAAACAAATATACGCAAGTACAAACAAGATGGACATGTCCATCCATCATACTGCTCAGGAAGGAGAAGGGTTCTGGGTCCCAGAGATGAACATGCTTTAGTCCAACATGTACAAATCAACCTAAGAACAAAAGCAAAAGGCCTTGTGAAGATGATGGTTGAAGCTGATAAGATTGTGTCATTATCTACAGTAAAATAAGTACAATCAAAATGGGATAAAAGGCCACTCTGCTAGGAAAAATCAATTACTCCAAAAGAAACATAAAAAAGCCAGATACATTTTTGCAAATGCACACAGGAACAAATATCTACATTTTTGGAGACATGCCCTGTGGTCTGACAAAATCAAAATTGAACTGTTTGGCCATAATAACCATCGTTACATTTGGAGGAAAAGGGGAGAATCTTGGAAGCCTAAGAACACCATCCCAACTGTGAAACACATGAGTGGCAGGACCATGTTGTGGGGATATTTTGCTGCAGGAGGGACTGGTGAACTTCACAAAATAAATCACATCATGAGGAAAGACGATTATGTGGCAATACTGAAGCAACATCTCAAGACATCAGCCAGTAAGTTAAAACTTGAGCAGAATGGGTCTTCTAAATAGAGAATGACCCAAAGCATACTGTCAAACTAGTTACTAGTCAGTTTAAGCATAACAAAGTCAATGTTTTGGAGTGGCCATCACAAAGCCCTGATCTCAATCCTAATGAAAATTTATGAGCAAAGCTAAAAAGGCAGGTGTGAGCAAGGTGACCTACAAACATGGATCAGTTACTCCAGTTCTGTCAGGATGAACGAGCCCAAATTTCTACCAATTATTGTGAAAATCTTGTAAAAGGATATCAAAAACTTTTGATCTAAGACATACAGTTAAAGGACAATGGTATCAAATATATTGAAAAGTATGTAAATTTTTGACTTTTTAGAAAGTAATAAAATCTCTTAAAACATTCTCTCATTATTCTGGCATTTTGCAAATATACATAATTGTGGCAATCCTAATTGACCTACAACGAGGAAGGTTTTTTCTGATTTCATGTCAGATAGTGATGATAGTCTTTTTATATAGTGCATGTAAACGTCTGGTTTAAACTGTATATATGTATGCATGCAGCATGACTGTGATAGAACAAGCTCTGTCTCACTTCATTTGAGGACAGATGCAAATCAGAAGCAAGCAGGAAGTCATGGCAAGTATTTATAATTACCAGTCTGAAAGTTATATTGAACTTATTATCTCCTTTCCTCTTTCATGTATGTCACATGAACAGTGAATGCTTTTCTAGTTAATACTTATTAATTGGGTATTTTCACATGTGCCATTTTTGCAGTTTGTTGGTGCATTTTTTTCAGTCAGAATAGAAGATGTGTTTTAAAACCAGTGATTTCATTTGATGGTCAGGTCTGGTCATCAGCCATCAGCTTTGCAGGCTGCACTAATAGGAGGGCTGTGATTCATGAAATAGGAAAATGTGTAATAACTGTAAGGGCCACGTCACACCAGGTGACGTCGCCGGAGATGTTGGCGGCGATGGGCGGGAGCGCGCACGCTTTTGGCACCCCACCAGCGTCGTCGTCCTCCGTTTACATGGGGCGACACCTCTGGTGACGCACCGGCGATCTGACAGGCGGCATCGCCGCTGGGGTGTATAAAAACCCCAGCGGCGATACAGTACAATGGGAGCCTATGGCTCACATCGCCTGACAGATCGCCGTCGGCCGTTTGCATGGGGCGATGAATACACATCGCCCCAGAGTGGCTGCCTGGTTTCACAGCACTGCTGTGAAACCAGGTGACCACTCAAATGCGTCGCCCTCGCCTTTTTTCTTTTGGGCGATGCATTGGCGACGTCGGCGGCGATAAGCCACTTACAAAATCGCCGCCGACATCACCAGGTGTGACGTGGCCCTAACTCCGGTAAATTACCCAACACATCTATTATGATTTGTGCTGAAGAAGAAGCTTGTGGTAACTTCGAAACGTGTCAACTCAAAAAATAATTCGTCATATTGACCGGATCATCGATTTCTTTGATGGCAGCTTGGAATTCTTACCCTTTTCCTATCTCTCCATGTTCGCCAGCATAGCTATTGAAATAAATTTGCCAATCTCTTCAACATTCCTAATGAGATTTTCATACTCAAAAAGCTGAATAAGTATAATCCATACATAAGTCTATTATTCTTAATTAATTTAATAAGTAATATTCTTAAATGAAAAAATATAGCAACATATAGAAACAATTCAACCCTTAAAGGAGTTCTTTAAATAATAAAATGACCCTCTTCACACTTTATTAATAATCTTTATTTATATAACACCAACATATTCCATACTGCTTTACAATCCGGAAGTTCATATACGAGCAGTCATAAGTAACATAGGTATAAAAAATACAATAATTTAAGCAAAAATAATGATGACACTTCTTGTAAGTGACCCACCCCGGGGCCATGGGGTGCCCAGTTCCGGGCATTGTTCTACTGGGGATGTCACAGGCCTGTTGCCCAGTTCCATGGCCCTGGTGGTCTCTGAAAAGGGGGAGCAGTTAATAAAAAGTGTTGCGTGACGCCACCTAAGGCTCCGGTAAGTTTACCAGCGCTGCAGGACAGACCTCCGGGGTGATGGTGTCGCAGCAAGGTGGTTTCGCTCCCCGTAGGCTGAGCAGGATCCCAGGGCAGTAGTGGATGATGGGAGTTGTGAAACAGTTTATGGAGGGAGAAGGATCAGGGGCTGCAATAGCAGTCACACACACAGGGTTGTTGTTTCTTACCTTTACTGATGTCACTGTTCAAGGATAAGTCCAGGGTATAGTCCGGGTAGACTAGGAGCAGTTCGGGATCTCCACATCCAATGAATTATGAGGCCTCCCTTTTACGCTGTGTGTGCTTTCGTCCTGGGCTGTCTGAAGCTAAGCCCTAACCCTCTCCTGTAGTCCTCACTTGTATGGCAGGGTGTGAGAGCTCTGCTGCAGGCACTGCTATATCTGCTGCGGTCCTGGGCTCTGCTAGGTGGCTGTGCCCCAAAGAGCTGCACCAGGAGACTTGAAGCCTTCCTGGTCTGCAGTCTTTACTGCTGGCCTAACTAGACCCATACAGTTTCGGACTCCAGTGTCCAGGTTGTCGACGTTGCTCTTCTGGGGTGAACCGGTTCGACTCCGCTCCCCCTGGCTAACTCGCCTCACCTCCAACCCTCACTCTTGCTTCCCTGACACTGGCTAGGCTTCCTCTCTGGCACGAGCCTAGCGCAGCACCATACACCAGGTATCTTCCTCAGTACTGCTCCATACTGAACTGCCTAACTCCTCCCCCAGGCCTGAATTTAAAGGGGACCTTGCCTGAAGTCTGCAAGTAGAGCTCCCCCTTTAGGTCTGGGGTGGAAGGTGTTTTGCGTAAGTTTACCTGATGTGGAAATCCTTCCGTGATCCAGGTGTTCCTGTGGCAAATGAACCATGGAGTGGGGTGCCACATAAGAGCTAACAATTTACAATGAAGTGTTGGTGACACAAAGTACAGGTGCTTATTTACAATGATGGTTCAGTCATCTTGAAAAAATGGAGAATAGATAAAGGATGTATGCGTCAGTCCCCAGTAATTTCTTAGAGAATTGTGCTCAGAGAAATAGTGAATGCGTTACATATAAAGGACTTTGTTTAGGGAATGTGATAGGTCATGCTAAAGGATCCGTTTTTAGGGAGCACTTAAAACTGTGTAAATTATGGTTAGTCCTAATTTCTTGGAGTAGAAAATTGGTGCAGCTCAGGAGAAGTCTTGGAGCCAGGAGTGGGAGGTTTGGATTACTGTAGATCTTAGTCAAAAGTTGCTTTCAGAGTGTAGAGAACAGCTAGGGTAAGAGACAGAGATGAGGGTGTAGATATAGGGAGTGCCGTGCTGTGAATAGGTTTGTGAGTGAGAACAAGCTATTTAAATTGGATATTATAATATATGGGCAGCCAGTGGATCAGAGCCACTGTGAGGATTTTTGTTGTTTCAATGGTGAGAAAGGGGCAGATTCTAGAGATGTTCTTCAGGTGAAAGTGAAAAGAGTGGGCAAGAGATTGTATATAGGTGGTGAAGGAAAGATTAGTTTCAAGAATAACACCCAGACAGTGAGCCTGCTGCCTAGGTGTTATCGTAGTGCCACATAAGGAGGGAGATCTCAGATTTAGGGAAGTTAACAGGCGAAAGGAGCAGAAGTTCATTTTGTAAAAGGTTGAGTTTCAGATAGAGAGCAGACATGATCTTGGAAACTGCGAACAGACAGTCACTGGTGTTTTGTAGCACAGCAGGAGTATGGTCAGGGGATAAAGTGCACAGCATAGTTGTGTGTCAGCAGCATAGAGATGATAATGGAAGCCAAATTTGCTGATGGTCTGTCCAATTTGGGCATGTAGAGAAAGAAGAGGGCCAAGGACTGAACCCTGAGGGACCCCAATAGCGAAGGTTAGGGGTGAAGTAGTGGATGCATCAAATAATACACTTAAATAGTAGGCAGAGAGAAAGGAAGAGAACCAGGAGATAGTGGTGTCATTTAAGCTAATTGAGTGGACCATAGGAATTAGGAGATGGTGGTCAACAGTTTTGAAAGCGGCAGAGAGGTCAGGAAGAATAAGTAGAGAGCTTACATTACATTTTGCTGTTAAAAGGTCATTGGTCACTTTGATGAGGGCAGTTTCTGAAGAATGTATGGAGCAGAAACCAGACTTTAGGGGTTTTAGAAGAAAGTGAGTGGAAAGGTAACAGGTAAGGAATGAGTAGTCCAGGCCCTCCAAGAGTTTGGAGATGAAGGGGAGATTAGAGACTGGTCTGTAGTTATTTGTGCAGAATAGGTCAAGAATGTTTTTTATAATAATGGATTAATGATAGTGTTTGAAGGTTTTAGTTAGGTGATTAGTGAGAAGCGTAGAGAGAGACTGGAGTAAGGCTGAGGGTCAGTGGTGCATGCAGTAGGATGAGAAGAAGAGAAGAACCTGGAGACTTCTTCGTCTGTAACTGGTCAAATGTGGAAAGCGACGCAAAAAAAGAAGAGAACAGGGGCGCAATGAAAAGTAACTGTGGGGATAATGTGGCTATAATGGGCAGTGATTGGCCGCTCATGTGGAGGTGTTGTGCACCCCAGCACAACACGAGTCTGCACTTAGAACTCCCTGCCTCTGGCTCTGTTACTGACCTCCTGATGCCGCTTTGCCGCTCCTTCCGGTGGGGACCGTCACATGACTGGAACTTCGTCACCGCAGGTCCTTGACCGCTGCTTCTTAGTTACCCAGCAACCGCACGTCCTCCAGCCCTCGGTACATGAACAAGGTGATCTCCTTCCTCTCTTTGCTCCTCCTGCATCTCCTGCCATACTTCCCCCACAGGGGAACACACAACATACAAATACAGGAACGGTCTTTTAGGAGCGCTGATGGATGGGGCAGATAGAAGGGTTTAGAGTGATCAAACCTTTATTGTTTATCCCATATATGTCACACAACACGTTTCGACAGACAGCAAGTTTTCCTCGATAGGAGTTCAGCACTCCTGAAGCATCCCTGAAGAAATTAAGTGTATAATGTGAGCCATGGCTGTTTCACTCTGTGTTTGTAATTTCTATGGGTGATGGGCGCTACTTGGTCCAGGGTGCTTCTGAGAGTGTCATTGAAGTGATTGACAGCTAAATCAAGACAGGAAAAAGAGGAGATTGGGGACAGTGATAAGAGAAGATAGTATGTGAAAAAATGAATGAATGAATGAATGAAGTTTAATGGCTTGTAAATTTCTGAATGTGTGATAGGTAATAGTTTGCTAGGGTAGGCAAGGATTTGTGAGCATAAATGAGAGAATGTGCGCAAAAAGATAAGGTAAAGACCACGTCAACGGTGTTATTGTCTGTGTGTCTCATAATTTGAAAGCTGTGAGAGGTCATCTGCACCTTCTTGAAAAAAGCGCCAGACTGGGGAACAGCTAATCATTGACCCAGGAACATGCCACATGTGGGTGCTATGGGGAACAGTTGCTTGCTTTCTCCCTCTGGCCACTTCTCTTCCTCTCCCTGATTGTTGTGATGCTGTAGATCCCTCCTCCTTTGCACTGCTGTCCTTGCTCTACAAAGCTTCTTTCCAAATTAGATTAGAGACTTCATTGTTCACGACCTCATCTTCCATTTCCGAACTCTGGTCCTCCTTTGGCGGGCGATCAAAACCACTCAGCTGATGCTGTCATGTGACACATCAGCTAATTGGTTGCCGCCGGTCAGCTGATTCAGGTCTTGCAGCGATTGGACGTGGACACCCCACATCCTGGGACAGTCGGCGGAGAGGTATTTTTTTTTTTTTTTTTTAACACGTTGCTTTCTTTAATTTCGTTTTAGCAGTGTATGTAGATACACTGCTAAAGTGAAATTACACATGTCACACAGGAACAGAGCAGTGCAGCAGTGTTCTGAGCATGCTCAGTACACTAAAACCGGGTCCAGGAAATAATCCTGTTTATTTCCAGATCCAGGGACCATAGACTCCCATGTTATGTGCGCCGAATCGCCCCGGATTCGTTTCTGTCCAGTTTGGTCCTGTTTTTTCACCGGGGCCCAAAAACAGTGCAGTCTCAGATTTTGAGGACGGGAAAAAACAGGACAGAAACGAATCCGAGACTGGAATGGCAGAATCAGATGGCCATTTATGACCAATCCGGCACCATAGGGATACATGGGAGGCAAATACCGATCCTGTTGTCCTTTTCAAAATGGACAGAACAGGATCCCAAAAAATGTGGTGTGAAGCCAGCCTTAGAAGTCAGAGATGCATCCATGAGTTATGCTATTCTTATTCAATTTGAGCACTGTTCCCATCCTTTTCAGTTATTTTCCTGACTAATCCCCCCCTTCCTCCAGCCCTACTGTTAGGGTCTCCCACAAAAATGCTTGATTTTCCAGTTGACTTCCACTATCCTCGGTACACAAGCCAAGCCCATCTGAGCATCGGATCTGCTCAATTTGAGTACTGAACACTCATTCATTTTAATGCTCACTTATCACTAATGATTATCTTTTCTTTCTAAGTTTAGAGGACCTATTCACTTATTCCCATTTATAATAAAAAATCTAACATTTTTTACATTTTTATCTTTTAATATCTGCTGTGCTTCTTCCTTAAAGGGATTTTCCAAACAGAAAAAAAAATCTTGCTATCCCTCGACAAGTCTTCAAACTTTTACCTTTATTTCATTTTTTAGCTGCCCTTTAGCCACTTGCAGCCATCTTTGTTTTCTGTGTGCATAATTAGCTTCCTACCAGCTCGCTATCTGTGACTATGGATTACATTTCCCAGGAGGGAAAGCCTTATCTGTCCCACAACTCATTCACTCCCACCCTCCTTGACTGCTCACATGAACAAAGCATCATCCTGAGTCTCCAATGCAGTCTCAAGATGGATATATCAATGCCCACAATTTTCAATCATTTCTCCCACTCCATGTGCTACCTTGAGACACTTGTGCAGTCAATGTTGTTAGGCTAGGGTCACATTTGCAGTTGTTTTTTCATATCCGGATCCGGATTTGACCATTAAAAATGGTCAAAATCGGATCTGGATCTTGCAGCCATAGGCTTTAATAGGAAAACTGGATTACACTTAATGCAATCTGGTTACCGCATTCGGTTTTGCAGCCTACGGTAAAAATTATTCAGGTTGCAATTGTTGGAGCGGTTGAAAAACCGTATCCGTTTTTTTTATAATGGCCATCTATGGCAACCGGATCCGGTTTTTGGTGCCACAATGATTTCTCATTGCAGACCTGGATCCATTACTGGATCCAGATCTGCAATGTGATGCCAAATGTGATGGCACACGGTAATACCGGATTCGGTAATGGATGCGGTTACCAGATTGTGCCTTCCAAATGTGACCCCAGCCTAACACACTATAATGTTGTAGGTTCTGACACTGGAACCACACGGCCGCAGTCAATGGTAGTAATAATTTATAGAATGTACCGTATATACTCGTGTATAAGCCGAGTTTTTCAGCCCAAAATTTGGGCTGAAAAGTCTCCCCCTCGGCTTATACACGAGTCAATACGGGGGGGGCTGTGTCCGGGGCTGTGTCCGGGGGCTGTGGAGGCTTCAGGAGGCGGGGGGGGGAGGCTGCTGTATGAGCGGCCCCGTCGCGTGGGGCCGCTCATTAAATATGCACTGCTTTCCCCTGTCTATCACCGGCAGGGGAAAGCAGTGCATAACTAATTAAATCCCCCCCCAAGTGCTGGCACCTGCCCCCCCTTGTAAGGGCCCCCCCCCCCGATGGTTATATTACCATTCCGGACTTCTGATCCGCGCCGCTCCTCGCTCCTCCTCGCTGCTCCGTCCGTCTTCTACATCTCGGATCTCCGGCCGTCGCAGGCATGTGACGTCATCGCGCGGCCGGGGATCCCGGATGTAGAAGACGGACGGAGCAGCGCGGAGGAGCGAGGAGCGGCGCGGATCAGAAGTCCGGAATGGTAAGAGAAGCGGGGGGGGGGGCCCTTGCAAGGGGGGGCGAGGGCCGCTGTGTACCCCCAGGGGCTGCTGGGGACCCCCAGGGGGCTGCTGGGGACCCCCAGGGGGCTGCTGGGTACCCCCTGGGGGCTGCTGGGGCACCTGCTGGGGACCCCCTGGGGGCTGTTGGTACCCCCAGGGGGCTGTTGGTACCCCCTGGGGGCTGTTGGTACCCCCAGGGGGCTGTTGGTACCCCCTGGGGGCTGCTGGTACCCCCTGGGGGCTGTTGGTACCCCCAGGGGGCTGTTGGTACCCCCTGGGGGCTGTTGGTACCCCCTGGGGGCTGCTGGTACCCCCAGGGGGCTGTTGGTACCCCCAGGGGGCTGTTGGTACCCCCAGGGGGTTGTTGGTACCCCCAGGGGGCTGCTGGGTACCCCCTGGGGGCTGCTATATGTACCCCTGGGGGCCTGCTGTATACCACTGGGGCTGCTGTATACTACCACTGGGGCTGCTGGGGCTCCTGTATACTACCACTGGGGCTGCTGGGGCTCCTGTATACTACCACTGGGGCTGCTGGGGAATCTGTATACTACCACTGGGGCTCCTGTATACTACCACTGGGGCTGCTGGGGCTCCTGTATACTACCACTGGGGCTGCTGGGGCTCCTGTATACTACCACTGGGGCTGCTGGGGCTCCTGTATACTACCACTGGGGCTGCTGGGGAATCTGTATACTACCACTGGGGCTGCTGGGGAATCTGTATACTACCACTGGGGCTCCTGTATACTACCACTGGGGCTGCTGGGGCTCCTGTATACTACCACTGGGGCTGCTGGGGCTCCTGTATACTACCACTGGGGCTGCTGGGGCTCCTGTATACTACCACTGGGGCTGCTGGGGCTCCTGTATACTACCACTGGGGCTGCTGGGGAATCTGTATACTACCACTGGGGTGCTGGGATTTATACTACACTGGGGCTCCTGTATACTACACTGGGCTGCTGGGGCTCCTGTATACTACCACTGGGGCTGCTGGGGCTCCTGTATACTACCACTGGGGCTGCTGGGCTCCTGTATACTACCACTGGGGCTGCTGGGGCTCCTGTATACTACCACTGGGGCTGCTGGGGAATCCCGTATACTACCACTGGGGCTGCTGGGAATCTGTATACTACCACTGGGGCTGCTGGTATACTACCACTGGGGCTGATACCCCTGTATACCACACTGCTGGGGTCTGTATACCTGTGCTGGGGTCCACCCTCGGCTTATACACGAGTCAATAGGTTTTTCCAGATTTTTGGGGCAAAAGTAGGGGGGTCGGCTTATACACGGGTCGGCTTATACACGAGTATATACGGTAATCATTTTTTATAATGTAATCTAGCATTCTGGAATGTTTAGAGCTGGATAAAGTTACTGGTTGATAGAATTAAATGTTCTGTGTAGAGTCTGCACTGTCTCTACTTTCTCTCCCTCCCTGTACACATCCCCAGTCACACATAACTTCATGAGAATCATAGACCATGTAACACACCTAATGACATGAATGTTCTGAAATTTCTCAACTCTGTTATAACAGACTTTTCCATCTCATACATATATTTGGCTTGCAACTATATAGCATGATTAATAATCAAATAACTTGGCACAAAAAAATGGATTCAAGATTTTTAATAAGCTGCTTATTAAAAATCTTGAATCCATTTTTTTGTGGCAAGTTATTTGATTATTGTTGACGGTTTGGAAACTCTACTTGAGCACCTCACCAGGTCACCAATATTCCTGCTTTATATAGCATGATTAGTTATACAGATTGTCATGTCACTGTTTTGCTCCTAAAAATGTACATTTTATTTTTTATTACTTTGTTAGTATTTTGAAATTCCACTTTGGCCTTTCAACACTATCTGAATCCTTTGGGGCATGCTCTTGATCAGAGTCAAGCATGTCTCGACTGAAATTTGATCTCAGGTTTCATCTTCACATTCCCAATGTGGGTGCATGGTGGACAACTCACTTGGGTTTTTATACTCTACCCACAGTGTTCGTTTGGGTTGAGTTCAGGGGACTGTGGAGGCCAATATAGCACCCCTTCTTGATTTTCATTGAATCTTGTCTTTGCCAATCTCAACATATTCTTTGGATCATTGTCTTGCTGAAACATTATGTTGTACTTTTCATACACCTAGTACCCTAGTGTATGATGTAACTAATCTTTCAGGGTACTCACATTGAGAACCACCAGGTGAAGCATCCAATGCCTTTGGTGGTGTAACAACCTCATAATATCAGGATGTCTCCACTGAACGTGACAGTTTCTTCAATATCTTGATACCTTTTTCCTTGTTTCTTCCAGGCCCATCTGAGCCTAGTCTATTGACTTTCATCTTGTTGCTCAACATCACCCATCTCCATTCTTTTACTGACCACATTTCATACTTGTTTGCAAACTCGAACTGATACTTCTTGTGGTGATACTGAAGTCAAGGGTTGTTCATCATTTTTGGTACTACCATTCCGGACTTTTGTGATGTGTGTGTCACACGGTACTTGCATGGACGTCTATGATCTCACTGTTATGAAGCACCTGCGCTACCATGTTTGTCGCTCCAGAACTGATAGACCTTGCATGAGTGAACTTTTTGACTCTATTATGTTGACTGGATGTCCACCCTTGGCTTTTGAATGGATTGACTGACATAATTTCCTATTCTTCCAACAGTCATGACATTCACATGAAGCAGTTTGATTATTTTCTTAGCTGAGAGACCGCTATTGATGATTTGGATAATGTAGTTTGTCTTTTCTTGAGAAAATGTCCTTATGGCTGCTCTTTATTTCGAACCTGTGAGCTTTCACTCTGGAAATATCCAAATAACAAACTGAGCTTTTAGTAAATCTGACAACAGGTTGTAATTTGTAATATACAAAAAGAAAATGATTTTTCGACCACCAGAAGTAAAACAGTAACAACGCAACGACATGATAAGAATCTGCATAAATAAACCGAGAAAATGCTTTATTAATGTCTTCAAAACTCCTTTAATGTAATTAAGAAGAATTATCATTTAATCAGGAATAATAATAATAGTAATAGGAAAAATATCGTAACTTCTAATAAAAATTATAAGGAATATTCCAGTTTAAAGGGGTACTCTGAGGAGAATAACAGCATGATAATAGCTTTTTTTCTCTGCATTGTGAGAATACAGGGTGGGACCATGCCCCACAATTCCCACTGTTCTTGGACTGCAAAGAAACATATATTATCAGACGACTGGCTGTTACTAACAGCAGGAAGCAGGCCATGCCACCTGATGTGTATTGTCACTGTCACAGAGGTGAGGTGGGAGCAGAAAGAGCAGCTCCTGTCACACCGAATTACAAGTATTGAAAGGATAATGGTACTGCACTGTGCATGTCATCTGTATTGTTTATGAGGGCAGAGACAGTAGAAGATTTGTTTGCCGGATTACCCCTTTCAGCCAATTAAACCAATACCATTTATAATTAACAGGTATTCCATTTTCTCTATCTACCCTTCAAGAAAACTCACTTGCTGTATTTATTTTCTTACACCCAAAAAAAAAAATCCTTTAAAAGTGCACTGTTTTTCAGTGCATCAGTGTTATCATCACATGACTGGGACAGATTTTGTCACGTAGAGATACACAAGATTCACATTCAATAACTGCCAACAGAAATCTTCTAACACATCTGCAATTGGTATATAGATACAGTACAAGTCAATAAAATCCTCAATGAGAAAACCATATTTATTATTATAGAATATAGAAAAGAAGCCAGCAATAGTATCCTGGATTCCTTTGTATGCTGCTTGGGATCTGCTATGACCTGATGGAGACACACATTCAAACAGCAAGACTTATGGAAGTGATCTAGTGGTAAAGACTCCTCATAAAAGCTTCTTTTAAAAGCTTCAATTTCTATCACAAATTATTCATAAAATTGTAAGAAAATCCTGTCGTAAGTAGTCAATCCAAATATAATAAGGACTACAGTTAATCCTCGTAGGCACTACGTGTTTTGGCTTATGCCTTCATCTTGGTCTTATACCAAATTTATTATTAGTGCAAGTAAAAACATACAGTTTTTCTTCAGTGTGGCAATTCAATATTTCATAAATTTTTGGTCTGTGTGTCTGTTTTTACTATCAGTGTGGCTTCCATTTTTTTTTAAAATATAGTCAAGCTACTCCTCCCCATTAAACTGTTAAAAAAACACACGGATTTGGATGACGCACAGATGGTATCATTGTACTGTTTTTTTCATTGACCTATTGACTTGAGTAGACAATTATGATATTCAAATCTGATCAAAAATAAAAATTTTGGTTTTGTCTGGCATGCTAGATGGGCCAGTCTGGCCGTGGGAAAAAATTGATTGTGGTATTGTTAATAGTATCAGTGTCCTCAGGACCGAGATACCTTTAATATCTGGGGCCACTGCCTTCCTGCTTCCTCTACCCAAATGACGAGATGAAGGATGCCACATCTGGCACAATAGAGATATAATAGGGGCCAAATCAGACCCGGGGCTGTCCGGTTCACACCACATTTTTTGTCTGTCAGGGTTGATCCTATTTTTTGCAACATCACCCTGACAGGACCGGACAGAACCTGATGGGTTGAACCAAATGGCAAATAAGCTCCCTGATCCTGTTTTTTGCAGGATTCGTTTCTTTCATTTCTCCATAGAAAAGCATTGCAAATTACTTCTCCATAGGCTATAATGGCCGCTGTCCATGGTGCTGAAAGAGCATTCTGAGAATGCTCAGTGCTTAAATCCAGATCAGGGAAATGAATCAGGTTTTTTACCGGATCCGGCACCATAGACTACCATTATATGGAAACCGGATTGCCCCGGATTCGGTTCTGTCCAGTTTTGTTCGATTTTTGCACAAGAAACAAAAAAATGCTGCAGGCTCCAATTTTGGGGATGGTGAAAAACCTAACAAAACTGGATTAGACACAGAATACACAAAACCTGATGGCTAAATAGGACCAATCCAGCATTATAGCAATACATGGGAGGCAAAACCAGATCAGGTTGTGTCCGGTTCAAACTGGACACAACCTGATGCTGAAAACTGGTGTGAAGCCATCCTAAGGCCCCCTTCACACCACATTTTTCTGGATCCGGGACTTTCCGGTGTGAGCTGGACATCCCCGGATCCGATTTCCGCCCCATAGTATTCCTATGGAGACGGATGGAGCCGGATGGCAGCTATGTGCCATTCAGTTTTCATCTGTCCGGGAGGATCCAGGACAATGCGGATTTTCCTCCTGGACACAAAAATGTTGCTTGCAAAGTTTTTGTGTCTGTTTTAGTGGCCCAAATCGGATCCTCCCGAATCCGGGGCAATCCGGTGCTCTCTAACATGGGAGTCTGGCGCTGGATTGCCCAGATTCAGGACTTCAGCACCAGGGAGCTGTCCTCTATGAAGTGGTTCAGCACCATTTCAGCAGGGACAGCTCCCTCAGCTGCGCTCTGCAGCATCTGGCTACAAACAGGACCGGAGGGCATATTAACCCTCCGGTTCTATTTGTCCAGAGCTGTCAGGCTGTTTCCGGTGCCTCCTGCAAAGCATCGGACACAGTCTGACAGGGCAAAAAACATGGTCTGAAGCCGGCCTTAGAAAGGTTTATAAGTTCTTCTATCACATTTACACTTCGGGTTTGTTTACACACACATAGTTGTGGCATGTATTTGAGGTGTGTAAAATTTTTCCTGTTTTCCCACTGCTGAGATTTATTCCTGTTTTTAGCCAAAAATACAGATGGAATTACAGACCACAATGTAAATTAGTGGAGATTAGCCCTCATATATGATGTAGACATGTAGTGTTCCAGAATGTGTCTGTAAAGTGTCAAATAATGGGGGTGGCATGGGGGGTGGGGTTAGAACAGTCAATCTAGTAGGAAGGAATAGAGGTAAAGAGAGATGCATAAAGTGCATGTTCACTAATGCCAGAAGCCTCACCAACAAAATGGAGGAATTAGAATTGATTTTGTTGGAAAATAATTATGACATGGTGGGGATTTCGGAGACTTGGCTGGACGAGAGCCATGACTGGGCTGTTAATTTACAGGGCTATTGTCTGTTCAGAAATGACCGTACAAATAGGCGAGGAGGAGGTGTATGTTTATACGTAAAATCATCCTTAAAACCCATCCTGCGTGATAATATAGGTGAATCTAATGGAAATGTAGAGTCTCTGTGGGTGGAGATAAGGGGAGGGGGAAAAAAAAATAATAAATTACTGATAGGGGTTTGTTATAAGTCCCCAACAATAATGGAAGTGGAGGAGAATATCCTCATAAAGCAAATAGATGAAGCAGCGTCTCAGGGAGAAGTCATTATTATGGGGGACTTCAACTACCCTGAAATATATTGGGGATCAGAAACCTGCAGTTCCAGCAAAGGTAATAAGTTTTTGAAAACTATAAGAGACAATTACCTTTCACAACTGGTTCAGGACCCAACAAGAAGGGGGGCACTGCTGGACCTAATATTAACCAACAGGCCAGACCGCATATCAAATATACGGGTTGGAGGTCACTTGGGTAATAGTGATCATAACTTAATAAGCTTTCAAGTATCCTTTACTAAGACGTGTAGTAGAGGGGCCACAAGGACACTAAACTTCAGGAAGGCAAATTTCCAACGGTTGAGAGATGATCTTAGTGCAATAAACTGGGACGATGTCCTGAGACATAAAAGTACACAACACAAATGGGAGATGTTTATCAGCATCCTGAATAGGACCTGTGCACAATATATACCCTATGGGAATAAGCATGCTAGAAATAGGAGGAAACCACTATGGCTAAATAAAGCGGTAAGAAGTGCAATATGTGACAAAAAGAAAGCATTTAGGGAATTAAAGCAAGTAGGTAGTGATGAAGCATTAAATAAATACAGAAAATTAAATAACATTTGTAAAAAGCAAATCAAGGCAGCAAAGATTGAGACAGAGAGACTCATTGCCAGAGAAAGTAAAAAGAATCCCAAAATATTTTTTAACTACATAAATAGTAAGAAACTAAAAAATGATGGTGTTGGCCCCTTTAAAAATAGTCTGGGTTTAATGGTGGATGAGGATGAGGAAAAAGCAAATATGCTAAATGACTTTTTTTCAACAGTATTTACACAAGAAAATCCCATGACAGACAATATGATCAGTGATAACAAAAATTCTCAATTAAACGTCACCTGCTTAACCCAAGAGGAAGTACGGCATCGTCTAAAAATCACTAAAATTGACAAATCCCCGGGCCCAGATGGGATACACCCCAGAGTGCTGCAGGAATTAAGTACTGTCATAGATAGACCATTATTTTTAATATTTAAAGATTCCATAATAACAGGGTCTGTACCACAGGACTGGCGTATAGCAAATGTGGTGCCAATATTCAAAAAGGGGACAAAAACTGAACTTGGAAATTATAGGCCAGTAAGCTTAACCTCTACTGTGGGTAAAATCCTAGAGGGTTTTCTAAGAGATGCTATACTGGAGTATCTGAAGAAAAATAACCTCATGACCCATTATCAACATGGTTTTACGAGGGACCGTTCCTGTCAAACTAATCTAATAAGCTTCTATGAAGAAGTAAGTTCTGGACTGGACCAAGGAAATGCAGTGGATGTGGTGTATATGGACTTTTCAAAAGCTTTTGATACGGTGCCACACAAAAGGTTGATACATAAAATGAGGGCAATGGGGATAGGGGAAAATATGTGTAAGTGGGTTAAGAACTGGCTTAGTGATAGGAAACAAAGGGTGGTTATTAATGGAACACACTCAGAATGGGTCACAGTTAACAGTGGGGTACCACAGGGGTCAGTGTTGGGCCCGCTTCTATTTAATATATTTATTAATGACCTTGTAGGGGGCATACAGAGTAGAATCTCAATATTTGCAGATGACACTAAACTCTGCAGGGTAATCAATACAGAGGAGGACAATTTTATATTACAGGAGGATTTATGTAAACTAGAAGCTTGGGCTGCTAAATGGCAAATGCGCTTTAATGGGGATAAATGTAAAGTCATGCACTTGGGCAGAGGAAACAAAAGGTATAATTATGTGCTTAATTGTAAAACACTGGGCAAAACTGTCACTGAAAAAGACCTGGGTGTATGGGTAGATGACAAACTCACATTTAGTGGTCAGTGTCAGGCAGCTGCTGCAAAGGCAAATAAAATAATGGGATGCATTAAAAGAGGCATAGATGCTCATGAGGAGAACATAATTTTACCTCTATACAAGTCACTAGTGCGACCACACTTAGAATACTGTGTACAATTCTGGTCTCCGGTGTATAAGAAAGACATAGCTGAACTAGAGCGGGTCCAGAGAAGAGCGACAAAAGTTATTAGAGGACTAAGGGGTCTGCAATACCAAGACAGGTTATTAAACTTGGGGTTATTTAGCTTGGAAAAACGAAGGCTTAGGGGTGATCTTATAATAATGTATAAATATATGAGGGGGCAGTACAGAGACCTTTCTAATGATCTCTTTACTCTTAGGCCTGAGACTGGGACAAGGGGGCATCCTCTACGTCTGGAGGGAAGAATGTTTAATCATAATCACAGACGTGGATTCTTTACTGTAAGAGCAGTGAGACTATGGAACTCTCTGCCACATGATGTTGTAATGAGTGAGTCACTACTAACATTTAAGAAGGGCCTGGATGCCTTTCTTGAAAACTATAATATTACTAGTTATATATACTAGATTCTTGATAGGGCGTTGATCCAGGGAATTAGTCTGATTGCCGTATCTGGAGTCAGGAAGGAATTTTTTCCCCCAATGTGGAGATTAGTGTTGCCACATGGGGTTTTTTTTGCCTTCCTCTGGATCAACATGTTAGGCTATGGGTTGAACTAGATGGACTTAAAGTCTTCCTTCAACCTTAAAAACTATGTTACTATGTTACTATGTTACTATGTAATATAAATATGCAAATATCGACTCATTGTGGTTATAACCATATACATAACAGCTTGCAGAATTTCGGGCCTGTTATTGATTAATCAGGGTTTTAACTGAAGCTGATCAAGAAAACCACAACATTTATCCAATCAGCTTCAATGGATAATTTCACAGTGTGACTAGTGTCCAAGTTTCCAGAGTGTTTTGTCTGGAAAATATGAAATGTTGTCCCCAGGGCAGGTGATGAGAAGGTTAACCTCCAGATGAAGACTAGGGTGTTTTCAGTAGGTATTTCACAGTGAAAAAAGTATTTATATTTTTGTAAATGCAATTTGAAGTAAGGAATTAAATTTGAACATGTTTCTTCTCTTTTAAGTCTCATTAGGAGTCAATGATTTTTTCATATCCAAAAAATCCTCCAAATTTCATTGGTGTTTAGGGTTGGATTTTTTTTCAGTGTGGTCCATGTGTCAGTTTATTACCATCAGTGATTTCCATTGCTACAAAAAAAAAAAAAATTACAAAGGATCTGCTATACAATTACAATGTTAATTAAGAATAGCACACAAATTGTAAACTGATGCTATCCGTGTGCTCCTTGTAATTCCTATGGCCCCTTAGACATGAATTGGCAATTTTGGCAATATATATATAATTTTTTACATGAGAGTCTATGTATGGCACTGTGAAAATATACAGTAGCATTTGTTGTATATATCGCTCAGAAGTATATATGTTGGGAGATCCTCTTGATACAGTGTTATCTGATCAAAATCCCACCCTAAATAAGAAACAGAAAACAATGTTGCACGCCGCTTTTACTAATGACTGTTTAATTGACTTTAAAGTAGGGGTATTTATGGTATGAATGTTGAATCAAAGCGTACAGAAGAGTGCTGTCTCTGTTTTTTCTCTCAATATACCCTATGAAGCGCTCCAGACCGGAGTCACATGGGACTAGTTTAACTCTGTATGCTTTGAGGTTTAAGTTATTTATCAGCTGATGGCTCTTTCTCAATGAGTCCTGGAGGAGAACACATTTGTCTGTAGATGTTTCAGTTGGCTCAACAATACCATTCCTGGGTGAAGGTTTCAAGCTTTTTATCATCCTGCAGCCTGAAAGCAGATATCTTCCAGGATGAATTCCTGGAAGCACTAAGCTAATGTTTCATCATTTTACAGGTTTTTCTTTTCATGTCCCCAGCTAGCTTTACATTAAGAATTGTTAGGATTCTATAGAGATTAGTCCAGTACAGAAGATATATCATAATACAGCCATAAGAAAAAAAAGTGCTTATAAAGCAAATTGTTACTAGACTTTTCTGTACTGTTACATCTCTTAGGCTGCCCATACAATGGACGGGGGTCTTATGTTGAGTGAAATCTCTTACGATTAGCCTTTTTAAAAGGCTCAACTCAACTCAACTCAAATTTTTAGTATAATATTTTATAGTGTGCTGCATAATGGATTAGCACTAATGGCAGTATACCCTGCAGCCACTATGGGGCCCCTATGAGTCGGGTTGGGAGCAGTGCCAGTGCTGACACTGGGTCCTCCCTGCCCATCATCACATTGTGCTTTCATATGTATCAGCATGTGCAATGTCAATAGAGTTGAAAACAATGATGAAAGAGTGAGCTGTCTGCTGTTCATTCCCTCCATCATTCTCTCAATGCACTTAATATCTGACAGCTCACGTGGCATGATGACATTGCCCACTGTGAGAGCAGTGAAGACATAGATTCAGAACGCTCCCTGCAAAAACTGGAGCATGAATGATTATGGGCTGTGCATTATACAATATAGAAGACTATGGGAAGTAATTATACTATATGGACAACTATGGGCTGTGCGTTATAATATATGGAGGATTATGGACTGTGTATTATATGTGGAGGTGCATTACACTATCTGGAGGACTGTAGGCTGTGCATTCTATATGGTTTTACATTATACTTTATAGAGGACTATGGGTGGTGCATTATTCTATATGGCTTGTGCATTATACCATATGGAGGACTATGGGGGATTCATTATACTATATAGAAGGCAATGTAGAGGCCATTATACTGTTAGAAGGTCTATGTGGAGGCTCTTAGGGTGCGTTCACACCAGGAAGCACCGGACAAAACAGAACCAGAGGGCAAATATGTGCTCCGATCCTGCTTTCTGCCGGAATTCCCCCTGCACGCAGCTGCCGCTGTCCAATTGCTGAAATTTCAGCAGTGGAGCTCTTTACGGGTTGAAATTTCAGCCGGCAGCTCTTTTAGCTGTGCTGTTCAGGTGCTGAACGAGCGCGGCTTGAATTTCAAAGCCGCCACTTGTTCAGCACCCAGCGTCCAGGAACCGGTCCGATTTTTTGACAAATCCAGGGCGATCCAGTGCCCATAGACTCCCATATTATGGGGCGCCAGATCGCACTGGATCCGGGGGGATCTGGGAGTATCTGATTTTGTCTGATTTTTGCCCCGAACACAAAAAATGCTGCAAGCTCCGAAATCCCTGGATCCAGCCAGATGGACAGCAAAATGGATGGCAAATAGCTGCCATCTGGCCCCATCCGGCGCCATAGGGATATAATTCGCGCCAAATTGGATCCGGGGCTGTACGGTTCACAATGGACAGCCCCGGTTTTCAAAAATCGTGGTGTGAAGCCAGCCTTACACTCTTCCTCTCATTGTTCCACTTTTGGTTTGTGATGAGCTTGCGCATAAAAAAATGCAGCAAATACGCATCGTGTGGAACCATCCTTATATTATATGGAGGGCTATGTGGGGGCCATTATACTGTATGCAAGCAATTTTTCAATTTGAAGGATTGTGTGAAATCCATCTGCACCATGTTAATGTTTTCTGTTATAAGAAATCTGGTACAATAACTTAGTTTGGCCACTAGAGGTAACAAAGCCACAAGAGAAGAAAGCACAGGGATCTGGTAATAAAACAGGAAGTGGTAAAACAAAAGTAAACACTGTCACACAAGGTTGTTGCTAACGAACAAACCTGAGAGGAAGACTTGGCTGAGACACAGAAACACTTGGATCCTTTAGAAACCCCAAAGTGGACAGCATGGCCGGACTGGGACCAAAAAGCAGCCCTGGAAGACAAGTCCCAGCAGCCCACATACTATATCACCCATCAGCCCCGATCAGTGAATTTTGCTTTTACATTATCGTGGCCTCATCACTTTCTCAAAGAAGTTATCTGAGAATCTACATGTGAATGGTGCAGCAGAGGGAATAATCAACCACAGCTCCATTTACATGGTGATCTTCAAAGCCACGTTTCCTGGGATTGTGGGGTCCCAGCGGTTAAATCCAGAGCGAAGGAAAATCATCACCTGTATAGAAGAGACGTGATGACTCCATATTGGGGATAATTAATTTAAACAACAGTTAAATGCTGAAATTCCCAAAGTCCAATACCACCTCTCTGACAACAGGACAGGAGAAGTGGTACTGTGGAGTGTTTATATACAGAATAATACAGATCCTGAGGATTACACCCCGTATACAGGACAGGAGAAGTGGTACTGTGCAGTGTATACTTACAGAATAATACAGATATTGAGGATTACACCCAGTATACAGTACAAGAGAAGTGGTACAGTGCAGTGTATATATACAGAATAATACAAATACTGAGGATTACACCCAGTATACAGGACAGGAGAAGTGGTACTGTGCAGTGTATATATACAGAATAATACAAATACTGAGGATTACACCCAGTATACAGGACAGGAGAAGTGGTACTGTGCAGTGTATATATACAGAATAATACAGATACTGAGGATTATACCCAGTATACAGGATAGGAGAAGTGGTACTGTGCAGTGTATATACTGAGGATTACACCCAGTATACAGGACAGGAGAAGTGGTACAGTGCAATGTATATATACAGAATAATACAGATACAGAGACTTACACTCAGTATACAGGACAGGAGAGGTGGTACTGTGCAGTGTATATATACAGAATAATACAGATACTGAGGATTACACCCAGTATACAGGACAGGAGAAGTGGTACTGTGCAGTGTCCATCACACACACATCCATATGTATACATATACAGTATGGGCCTTTTCACATCTGCGTTTTGGCTGCGTTTGGCTTCATTTGTGTTTGTATGCGTTTTTACCACTAAAAATGCATCCAAACGCATCCTGAAACGCAGCCATAGGGTTTATTGCAAAACGCATTGCAAATGCAATGTAAAACGCATGTCATATAGCAAAAACGCATGCATTTTTGCAAGCGCAGCCAAAAACGTGGGCTGTGTTTGCAATGTGTTTTACAATAAACCCTAAGGCTAGGGTCTGACTTGGAGGGTGATCCACATTTCCTGTATCTGCTAGATACTTAGAAATTTTACCTGCAGTGGACACCGATAATGGGAAGCCCTGGCCGGCAACACAACCCCATAGCAACTCATTGTTTACCTTAACAGCGGTTGCACACAGAGCTCCCGGGAGCGCAGTTTTCAATAGAGCACAGGAAAGGTGGGTCACCCTCCAAGTGTGACCCTAGGCTATGGGTACATTTTGGGATGCGTTTGGATGCGTTTTTAGCTGTAAAAACGCATACAAATTCAAATGAAGCCAAACGTACAATGCAGCCCAGCCTTAGATGCGAACTGGACCTATATATATATGTACACATATATGTGTATATATATATATATATATATATATATATATATATATACATCTATATGTACTCACACATATCCGTATATACACACATACATCCATATGTACACAAACATACAGTACACACACCTGTTGTATGTACATACATACAGTATACAGTACACACACACACATATACATGGAGAGGGAGGGAGATAAATGCTTTTAAAGTGTTGTTCTGCTGCCTGGGTCACAGTTATCCATCCAGGACAGAACTCTGATCAGTGATCTGTCGCTCTGCCTGTGAGATTGATGGCAGTTGTTTGACACTTCACAGATAGGAGGGGGTTCGGTGTGGGGGGGGGGGAAAGGGGGCTCGCAGTGAAAGTTCAAACAACTGCCATAAATCCCCTGTGGATGGAGACCGCAGCCACCAGACTTAATGCAGACATCTGCTAACTGTGCAGTAACCTCCGGCCCGGAGGCAAAATACTCCCCCTTACCACCCAGGATGAAGGAGCCCACTTAGGAGGAGATGAAGCTGGACACGAAGGAGAGCCGACAGTGCAGGAACTGCATGGCCCTGGGCCCCCCGGTTAGCAGCTTGTACAGCAGGCTGGGTCAGGGAGGCATACAGCAGCAGGAGCCGCTGAGGAGTTGAGGTGACATACTCCTCCAAAAAGCGGCTCAGGAATAGGGCCGGAAAGAAGCTCCCCTGCCGGAAACACCTCGGCAGCTACTCTGAAACTCTCTGGCTGTGCACGGCCGGCGGGGGCGCAGAAAGATTTAAAGGGGCCGGCGACCTCTTAAAGGTAAAGAGCGGCCGCAACGGCCCAATTCCCGTTCAGTCCACCGGGAAAACTCCCGGTATGCCCTATGGCTAGTCCGGGACTGGTGGACAGTGTTTTCTATAGGAAGCAGCTTCCATGAGTAAACTTGGATGTGTAACTGGTTATCGACTGTTTAGTCAGTTATGGAGAGTTAGATAGCATTTGCTGCATTTCAAAAAACATTACTGTTGCTAAGACTACAGATAGTCTCATAAGAGAGACTGTGTGAGCTCCTGTGTTCCGAGGCTCTGTTGAACGTTAATGGGGAGAGCTACCTGCTGCATTGAGACTGATTCTGAATCTTCCCTGCACCTGGATATATCAGAGAATTTGGTGACCTAGGAAGCTGATTACATCTACTGGCCAGACGTCAGACTAAAAAGTTCAGTTTTCATTTTGTTTGTGGACATTCAGTCAGGGGTTCGCTCTAAATATTGTGTTGGGTCAAGTGATTACTTGTGGAAATATATATATATATCTCAAGGGGAAAACAGGGAAAACCTGGACTCAATTGCAATTAAGGCGGGATTAAGATTGCATACCTGAGAGAACCACAGGTCACGTTCACAGTAGAAATGCAGGTAGGCCGTGTATTGGATAAGGGAGGGGGTGACATAGCCTTGGGGGTAGTCCTGCTCTTTTCTATGAAGCTGACCCTTGGGATCTCTCAGGCTGCATAATTTGTATACTGTAGTTTGTGGCTGTTGTGGCTCATATTTTGTTGAGAATTGAAATACTGTTATTTATTGCAAGTTATAAAAAGAAGTTGGTTTGGTATTATATTGTGGTCGGAGTCATTCATAACAGCACCGTATCTCACACTCACATTGACCGATGTTCGGTCGTTACACATCGTGATGTGCAGAGGGCTATGAGTGGGCCATTATACTGTTTGGAGGGGAATTGATACAGTGTGGAGTGGCGTGGTGGTCATTATTCTGCATGTAGGTCCATTATCACGCAATGAGGATTGTGTTGGGGTTACAGTTGGGGACCATACTGTGTTCAGGTCACCAAACTTTGCTAAGATAGTTGAGGGGGGTACAAAAGGGTCATTATACTGTGTATGTGGTGGGTACTGTAGAGGAATTCAATGTGGCGGTACCATAAAGTATTTGTGGGGAACGTTTGTTGGCATCATATTTTATGGGTGCCATGAAAGGGGAATCTAGGGGCTTCAATAAGGAGAATTATTATTATTTTTATTTTATGTTTTGGGGGCGGGGACAATTAGAACTTTTGCTATGGGGCTCCATGAGTTATATGTATGCCCTCGAGAATGCAAAATTTATTGTTTATAATCTCGTGATTTATCTTAAACTTTTCTTTTTGTTGCATACTGAATAGACATAGAAGACTTGTCCACTAGTTAGCTACTGATGAACAAGCTGTAGGAAAGGCCGTCCATATCCTATAAGTGAGGGTCCGACGCACTTCTATACCTCCTATTGGCTGTTTGCAGTTCCAGCTGGATCTGGTACATTGTGCATTGGATGCTATCTGGTACTGTAGTTCAGGTCCTTACAAAGAAAATGGAAGCTGACCAATTGTAGCTAAGGCTGCCTTCACATTTGAGGACCCTCCGCAGCGTTCTGCGGAGGGGATCCGCAATGTGACTGCAGCACCACAAGCCCCTATCTTTATAATGGGAGCGACGGTGCTGCGCTTGACTGCGCATGACCGTGCGCACCCATTCACTCCATATGTGATCTGTGCGCAGGCGGACGCCCGCGCACAAATCACCCAGTCTCGTCCGCACCACAAACGCGACATGTTGCATTTCTGGTGCGGACGAGACTGGGTGATTTGTGCGCAGCATCCACCTGCACACAGATCACATATGGCAGTGAATGGGTGCGCACAGTCATGCGCAGTCAAGCACAGCACCGTGCACTCCCATTATAAAGATAGGGGCTTGCAGTGCTGTGGTCACATTGCGGATCCCCTCCGCAGAATGCTGCGGATCGGTCGCAAGTGTGAAGGCAGCCTAAGAATGGCCAGTATGTTGTACAGAGCTCCTTACAATGTTAATATCTATATGGAGCTAGTCCTGGAAATTACGGATCGGGGGGTAGGCGTGTCATGGGTGGAAACCTCATCAATATGTTTGTGATAACCCATATAGATCATCAATATCAAAACAATGGACAACTTCTTCAAATTAATTCAGTAACCAAGCAAAAAGAACAGCTTATTGATGAGGATGCTAAAGTGGACCTGTTACTTGTTGCCCCCATACACATTAGCCCAATGTCAGTTTATCCGAGTATTTACTGATGGTTTGTTCAAAAATCTAACTCAGTGTTCCCAAACTCAAGTCCTCTACAGCCCCCAGCAGTGTTTTCAGAAGTTCCTTAGCATTGCAAAGGTGTTGGAATTATCACCTTTGCAGGTGACTGAATTATCACCTGTACAATACTAAGGAAATATTGAAAACATGCACTGCTGGGGGCTCTGCAGGACTGGAGTTGGGGAACAATGGACTAATATATATGTGAATCACAGGACAATTAATTGTCGATGGAAATAAGGATTTGGAATATTCAATTTCGTACTGCTGATCCGTTTGTTCTCTCTGAGATTAGCCACAATACTTGACTGGTAGTGGCTCTATCACAGAAAACACAGGAACATTCCTTATGGCATGTGCTCTTGTGTATGGGAAAAATGACCTTAATCAACTGCTGAACAATCCATGGTACAGCCAGTGGCCATCTAATCTGTTAAGTGGGGTTTTAGAGACTGTTCAAATGGTATGGATCTCTGTGAGGCAGGCTTAATTTCCTTGTAAAAAATGTGTAGGGCTTCACTGTATTTTCTATTGCCAGCGCAGGTAAAACAAGCAGCTACTGGTTGCCAACCTCCAGTGCATGTGTTATTTTCGCTGGCAATAAAAAATACAGTGGAGTGCTTGTTTTTTCAATTATTTGACAAATTATTTTAAAAAATTGATGTGGACTCCACCGTTTTTTCTATTGCCACCCAAGGTAATCCAAGCAGATGGGGCTGGAATCCTAAGCATGGTAAGGCCCAAGCGCTCTTGGCCCCCTATGCTGAAAATTGCAATCAGCAGCGTTCCAGCTGCTGTGTAGTGGTGATAGACTGGGTAATAAAGGGGCTGATGTCAGCATTTTTTGGCAGCTGACATCAAGCCCTTTCGCTAATATCAGCCATCAGTATGACAGCCGGCCAATTAGCAATACTTTCAGTAAAGAAAAAAAAATGGCACAACACAACGAGAAATCCTTTATTGCATACATAATAGAGACACCTCGTTATTCACTTTATTAGCTTCCACCATGTTCCCCTCCAATGTAATCCTGTAATTACTGTAATCTTGCGGTGGAAGCGGTGTGGTAGTGTAATGAGTTACACCACCACCATCTTTGTATACCCGAGTCCAAAGATGGTGTCCATTTGAGTAATTGCGCATGCGCTCTTTCTGCCCCCCCGTGCACGCTATATATCCACCTGTGCACTGTCTCTGCCTCCCTGTGCACTCTTTCTGCCCCCTTGTACACTCTCTCTGCCCCCCTTATGCTTTCTCTGCACCTCTGTATGTGCTCTCTGTCGTATGTGCTCAAACTGCCCTCCCTGTGTGCTCTCTTTGCCCCCATTTTCCTCTGTCTGCCCCTCATGCATTCTGTGAGCCCCCAATGCGCACTCATGTCCCCGTGCACTCTCTGCCCCCATATGCTGCTCTGTCTCTGCCAGCATTGTGAGCTCTTCATGCCTCCTGTGCACTCTCTCTGCTCCCTTTCCATGCTCTCTGCCCTCCATGCATGCTCTCTGCCCCATTCACTTTCTGCCCTCATGCATCTCTGCCCACATGTGTGCTCTCTGCTCCCCATGTGTGCTCTCTGCCTCAGTGCACTCTCCGCTTTCTTCTCTGTGTGCTCTCTTCCCTCCCCTCGTGCACTTTCTCTACCCCTGTGCACTCTCTCTGCCCCACTGCTGTACACTCTCTCTCTAACCTTCCCTGTTGTGTGCTTTCTGTTTGTCCCCCTCTGCTCTGCGCTATCTCTCTGACACCCCTCTCCTGTGCGCTCTCTCTGCTGTGCACTCTCTCTGCTCCCTCTGCTGTACACTCTCTCTCTAACCCTCCCTGTTGTGTGCTTTCTGTTTGTCCCCTCTGCTCTGCGCTGTCTCTCTGACACCTCTCTGCTCTGCGCTCTCTGCTGTGCACTCTCTCTGCCCCCTCTGCTGTACACTCTCTCTCTAACCCTCCCTGATGTGTGCTTTCTGTTTGTCCCCTCTGCTCTGCACTGTCTCTCTGACAACCCTCTGCTATTCGCTCTTTCTGCTGTGCACTCTCCCTGCCCCCTCTGCTGTGCCCTCTCTCTGCCCCCTGCTAAGGTGCACTCTGTGTCTACCACCCACTCACTGCTGTGCACTCTCTCTGCACCTTCTTCCTGCTGTGCACTCTCTCTCTCTGACCCCCTACCTTCTCTGCTGTGCGCTCTCTCTCTCTGGGCCCTCCTCTACTCTCTTTGTTGTGCACTCTGTTACATCAATTAATAATTAACAGTGACTGCGTGAATTCGGGCTTGCAGGTGCAGTTAATTAGCCTGCCACCATCTGAGTGTCCAAAGATGGTGAAAGTCTTATTAACTGCGCATTTGTGTGGTGTTCATGCAAGCACAGTTAATCATTTGGCAGTGTCAGTTATTCTGTCATTGGTGTTTGCAGTGGGCGGCTGACAGTGGGCTACAGCATTTGGTTCATCAGTGTCGTGTATTGGTGGGCCCACTGGTGGTATTTTTCAAGGGGATGGTATCACCAGCAGGTGCCATATTGGCACAGCCATCACTTGGTTGTGCCTTTATGGCTTATTGGGTGACCTCCGGCAGCACAGTAATTGATGGGATATCTGGATGTACAGTAAGTATATAATACAGTAGATTGAGGCTTTTGTCAGTGTCTTCTCCTAGTCCTTGCTGAATTATAACTCTAGCAAGCAAAGGGTGAGCCACTGAACCCCTCTTCTTACCCCAGGGTCTGCCATATATACTATTTCCTAGCAATATGCCTAACATTACCAGATAGGAATACCAAGGAATAATGAATCATGACCTATCAGATCAAGTGCCGAAAGCCTCTTCATAAAAGATAACCTGGAATTTGCAAAATGTGAAGTTCTATTTCCCCAGTCTTTTTTATTTTCTGCACATGAGCCTGTGTTCGCTGCCTTTTAAAAACAGAAAAGTGGAAAGTTTTCATGATTGCCTAATGTTATGCAGTAAATTGCTTTTCCTTATGCATTTCCTCCAGAGATATGTCTCCATATTGTCTTAATTTAGAGAAATCTACCAAAAATTATTAATCAAACAATATCAGTTGAAAAGTGGAAAAACAAGAAAGAGTCAAATACGAAAGAGAGATTTTCTTTCTCATGCCAAATTTTATTAGTGTGCTGTTTTGTTCTCCTCCTGGAGTTTCCTGTGCTTTAGTAATGAAATCCAGGCACATACTTGAGCTTTCTGTCTGAAGACATCTGCATGTTTAATGCATACAAAGCTATCAGGAAACTAAACATTAAACAGCTTTGCATATAATCAAGACTATTTTTATTTGACATAAAATATTTTCCTCCCATATGCAGTGTTTCCTGAGGTGACTGCTGAATGTACACTCCAAGACACGTAAAATGAAAGGCTGCAAGCAGTCAAATTAGCCATGAGATGTCCTGATCATGTTTACTGTAACCAGACTATGTCAAACTGCAATGTATGATATGCAGGGAACAAATCCTGCTACATACTTCTACATAATTACTGAGGAAGCTTAATGTTTACTCAGCTTTACGGCAATTTCAAGAAGGAAAATGTATGTTCGGGTATCGTCTCATAATATATTTGCATTGTGGATGTCTGCCATATGTCAAAGAAGTAATATTAAACTCCTGGACTGGTGGTGATTAGTTCCGGTCCATCAAATGTCATGTGTCATTTAGTGAAATCTTTACAAAAAAACTCTTAGTCTTTACTGTTTCGTTTTTTCAGATTAGTGATTTTCCAGAATTTCAGAAGTTCATTTATATATTTGCAACTTTACTGCTTAGAATCTTTTTAATGAAGTAAACATTGAATAGAACCAAGGCCACCAAACATCCATGAATTCACAAACAGTCCATTTATCATTTGGCTGATATTACTGCTGCCCATGATTCATTGGATACAGGAATGTAGATATAGATGAGTAGCAGCTGTCCTCAGGACCTGGAGCGTGAGAAGACCCAAAAGGTTCTTCATACATAATTCACCAGTATTATAAATGGCCCATTGTAGGTAAGGGGGTCAAGCTTACCGCTTTTGCTCTGAGGCCAAGAAGGGAATAGAAACTTTGGGGGCATTTTTGTTTTGTTACTTAAATGAATGTTTTTTTTTATAGAAATCATTTTTGCAGATAGATTGTAGTCAAACATTTGCGCTTCTTGTCTTCTATAGCCACTGTGTTGTTATAAAGGAATACAGAAAGGTATGCAAATAGACGTCACCATCTGCTGCCAAAAATGGTTAAACAGAAACAATTGCCGAAACATCAGCAAGAGGAACCAAAGAGCAACATACACATTCCCCAGGGGAGGATAAGAGAAGAGACACTGAGTCAGCTGACTCCTGTGTTACAGTTGCTACATATAAAAGGCCTGGCTGGGCCAACAATATCTGGAGTTGGTGCCAGAATTCTGTTGTAGGAATGCCGTGTGTCAGTGAAGTGGCTTATAGCCCCATCACCACAAGTGGATTCTAGAGTGGTCAAATTCCAGAGATGGCCTGAGCTACACCTAAGTTGAGAGGAAGATTGGTGACTTGAGCAGGGTGGAAAAACAGTTATCAAAGACAGAGGAAGTCTATGACCTACACCAGTAGAAGAACCTGAGGAAAACAAGACTATGGCGGTCAAGGTTTAGAACCGCAACTTCACATACAAGCTACAGACTTGGGACTCTGGGTCCTGACTGGCATAGTTTGTGGCTTGACCACAAAGTAGGGGCTCTGGATCTTGACCGATGTACTTGGTGATCAAGCCACAAACTATACCGTCAAGATCCAGAACCAAAAAGAAAAAACTGCGGGCATTTCTTAACACAGGGGTGGGCAACGTCAGTCCTCAAGGACCACACACAGTCCAGGTTTTCAAGATTTCTTTAGAATTTGACAGTTGGTAATTTACAACTATTACCAATTGTCAAATTCTAAGGAAATCTTGAAAACCTGGACTGTGTGCGGTCATCGAGGCCTGGAGTTGCCAACCCCTGCCCTAACGTAATATGAAATGGTGCATAACTGAATCTAATATAATAATTGCCTAAGCCAGCTTCCGTCCGTTTCTGCTCGAAATGACGTCAGATCTGGACCGGACTGAAGCTGGCTTAGGCAAGTATGCACTGCGCCGCCCCGGAAGCGCCACCATATTAGCACACCCAACTGATAGGTATGCTAACATGGCGCAGGCTGCCGGGGCTGGCTGCAGGCTCCTGTGCCTGCACACCTTTGCACCTCCCCTCCAGCACCCGAACGCCCCTGCAATACACTCCCGTGCCCGCACACCCTTGCACCCCCCCTCCAGCATCCGCACGCCCCTGCAATAGACCCCCACACCCACATACCCCCGCAGTACACCCTCACACCCCCACCCTCCGGTGCCGGCTTCCCCCCCACAGTAGACCCCCACGCCCCCCTTCGCCGGCCGCAGACCCCCGACAACTTACCTCTTCAGATAGGACCTTTGCTGATGTCACAGTCATGTGATCATTCACATGACCGTGCATCACCCTAGCTCCACCTCCTCTACGCTACACTGCTTCCCAGCTATTACATGGAGCTGTCATAGCTGGGAAGGAGAGAAGGAAAGGCAGAGAGGCAGAAGGGGAGCTGAAACATTAAAGAGGAAACAGAGACACATAAGAGGGGACCACAAAAACTGGAGACAGAGAAGAGGGGTGCAGAAACACTAAAGAGGGTGAGCTGAGAGGGAAGTGCAGCAGACAGACATAAAGGGGTCCAGAAACTCTGAAGGAGGGGGGGCACAGAGAGAAGGGGTGACCACAATGACTCAAGGGGGGCAGAGAGACATAAGAGGGGACCAGAAACACTCAAGGGGGGCAGAGGGATAAAGGGGGTAACATAGACACGAAAGGGGGGGGGCAGGGAGACATAAGGGGGGACCAGAACCACTCAAGGGGGGCAGAGAGATGGAAGGGGGTTGCAGAAAGATGAAAAAGAGGGAGCAGAGAAGGAAGTGGGGTATAGAGACATAGAGGGGTCCAGAAAGACAGAAGGAGGGCCAGAGAGACAAGGGGTGACCAGAATGACTAAAGGGGGGCAGGGACTCTGAAAGGGGGCAGAGAGACATAAGGGGGGACCAGAAAGATTGAAAGGGGCAGAGAGATGAAGGGGGTAACATACACACGAAAGGAGTGGGCAGTCAGACATAAGGGGGGACCAGAAACAGTGAAGGGGGCCAGAGAGATGAAGGGGGTAACATAGACTCGAAAGGGGGGGCAGAAATACATAAGGTGGGACCAGAAATACTGAAGGGGGCCAGAAACATAAGAAGGGGTAACATAGAGATAAAGGGGGGGGGCAAAGAGGAAAGGGGGACAGAGAAATCAAGGGAGGGAACAGAAATACTCAAGAGCAGCAGAGACACATAAGGAGGACCAGAAACACTGAAGAGGGAGGCAAAGAAACAAGGGCGACCAGAAACACTGAAGGAGGAGCAGAAAAACATAAGGGGTGACCAATAAGACTGAAAGGGGGCAGGGACTCTGAAGTGGGGGCAAAGAAGCATAAGGGGGGACCACAAAGACTGAAGGGGAGCAGAGAGACACGAAAGGGGGGCAGCAGAGAAGAAAGGGGAGCTCAGAGACATAAGGGAGACTAGAAACACTGAAGGGGGCAGAGAGATGAAGGGAAGGGGGACACAGGGATGAAGGGGGGGATATTGAGACAAAAGGGGGAAGGACCACAGACGCAAGTGGGGGATGAGACACATAGGAGGGAGCAGAAATACTGAAGGGGAGCAGAGACACATAAGGGGGACTAGAAACAATGAAGGGGGCAGAGAGATGAAGGGGGGACATAGAGACAAAAGGGGGGCACCAAAAATACTAAACGGGAGCAGATAAACATAAGGGGGACCATAAACACTGAAGGAGGAGGCAGAGAAACAAGGGGGGACCAGAAAGACTGAAGGGGAGACCAGAAATTCTGAAGGAGTAGTAGAGACACTGAAGGGGGAGCAGAGACAAGGAAGGGGGAGCAGAGACACGAAAGGAGGCAGCAGACAGACCGAAGGGGGCAGAGAGACATAAGGGGGACCAGAAAGACTGAAGGGTTGCAGAGAGACGAAGGGGGGGGAAGGAGCAGAGATGAAAAGAGGCAGAGAGACATAAGGAGGGACTAAAAAGATTGAAGGGGGGCAGAAACACCAGGGGAGACCAGAAAGACTGAAGGGGGGGCAGAAACACAAGGGGTCACCAGAATGACTCAAAGGGAGCCGAAACATGGGGAAGGAGAGAGATGGAAGAGAGGGAAGAGACATGGGGCAGCAGAGAGAAAAAAGGGGGGGCAGAGACACAGGGAAAAAGACAGAGAGAAGAGGGGGCAGACACACAAGGCGGAGCAGAGAGGCAAAGAGAGCACAGGGTGGTCAAAGGGAGCGCAGGGGGGCCACAAAGAGCACACCGTGGCAGTGACGCCCTCCGAATGCGATAGCATCGGGCCTATTTCTAGTTTATTATATAATTGCCTAGAATTCTATTTCCGGACAAAAGCCAACTTCCGTGGCTTTGTCCGAGGCGGAGATAAAATGTCCGGAGATAAATGTCCGGAGATAAGTGACGTCACCAGCGTCACCAGCGTTTACTACACCCGCTCAGGGTGGACAAAGATGCTGGCCCTAAGCGGAGCGGACCTCAGGAAGGTCTGCTGCGCTTAGGGCCGACCACCAGCGGACATTTATCTCCGGAGCGGCCGCGAGGTAGCCGGGAGCCGCGCCGCTGGAGTGAGCCGGGGATCTCCGTGCCGGGCAGATCCGCGGCTCAGCTCCGGGGAGCCGCGAGCCAGCCGGGATTTGCCCGGTACCGCCGCCGCAATTCTGATTGGTCGCTCGCTTGCGAGCGACCAATCAGATTCAAGCCGCGGCAAAGCTCCATCTTTAAAAAGTTAAGAAGTGAAAAAAAAAATTTAAAAGATGGCGCCGTCTTTCTCGGCCCTCTTCTCATTTGTCGCAGTCAGGCGCGAGCGACTAATGAGAAGAGTGGGGCGGGCCACGGCGGCATATTTGAAATCCAAAGTTCCCACTGGATTTCAAATATGGCGCCGTGCCCCGCCCCACTCTTCTCATTGGTTGCTCGCGCCTAGCGCCGACCAATGAGAAGAGCGCCGCCATCTTTTACATTTTTTTTTAACAGTCTTACATTTTGAAACATGGCGCTGAGCCGCCGCTTGAATCTGATTGGTCGCTCGCAAGCGAGCGACCAATCAGAATTGCGGCGCCAGTACCGGGCAAATCCCGCGGATATCAGCCGCGGATATGCCCGGCACTGAGATCCCCGGCGCGAGGTAGCCGGGAGCAGGGCTCCGGCTACTTCGCGTTCGCACCAACCAATCAGAATAGCGCCGCGCGCTATGCCGCCATATTTGAAATACACTGAGTACAGTGTATTTAAAGTATGGCACCATACAGCGCGCCGCTATTCTGATTTGTGGCACCTTCAGCGCGCCAACCAATCAGAATAGCGGCGGGCGCTATGCCGCCATCTTTGAAATACACTGAGTACAGTGTATTTGAAGGATGGCGCCATACAGCGCGCCGCTATTCTGATTGGTCGCCACGTTCAGCGCGCCGACCAATCAGAATAACGACGCGCTTTATGGCGCCTAACTTCAAATACACTGTACTCAGTGTATTTCAAATATGGCGGCATAGAACCCGCCGCTATTCTGATTGGTTGGCGCCTTCAGCACGCCGACCAATCAGAATAGCGGCGCGATCAATGCCGCCATATTTGAAATACACTGAGTACAGTGTATTTGAAGGATGGCGCCATACAGCGCGCCGACCAATCAGAATAGCGGCGCGCTGTATGGCGCCATCCTTCAAATACACTGTACTCAGTGTATTTCAAATATGGCGGCATAGAAACAGCCTCTATTATGATTGGTCGGCGCGCTGAACGCGGCGACCAATCAGAAAAGCGGCGCGCTGTATGGCGCCGTCCTTCAAGTATACTGTACTCAGTGTATTTCAAATATGGCGGCATAGCGCCCGCCTCTATTCTGATTGGTCGGCGCCTTCAGCGCGCTGACTAATCAGAATAGCGGCGCGCTGTATGGCGCCATCCTTCAAATACACTGTACTCAGTGTATTTCAAATATGGCGGCATTGCGCCCGCCGCTATTCTGATTGGTCGCCGCGCTGAACGCGCCCACCAATCAGAATAGCGGCGCGCGCTTTGCCGCCATATTTTAAATACACTGAGTACAGTGTCTTTGAAGGATGGCGCCATACAGCGCGCCGCCATTCTGATTGGTCGGCGCGCTGAATGCGGCTACCAATCAGAATACCGCCGCGCTCTATGGCGCCATACTTCAAATACACTGTACTCAGTGTATTTCAAATATGGCGGCATAGAACCCGCCGCTATTCTGATTGGTCGGCGCGCTGAAGGCGCCAACCAATCAGAATACCGGCGCGCTGTATGGCGCCATACTTCAAATACACTGTACTCAGTGTATTTCAAATATGGTGGCATAGCGCGCGCGCACTGAGCCACCTGTATACACACAATTAATTTCACCGCACTCCCCTAACTATTAGTAAATAAACTATATATCGATTCTAGACTACCCGATTCTATAGAATCGGGCCGCCATCTAATATAACATATTATGACAAAAAGACAGTTGCACTCTGTAATGTTAAGGCATGCAAACCAAGAATATAGAACTGTATTATCGAAAAATATGAAAAAAAATTGAGACACAGGATATAAAGATGGCCATTTCTATCTATATTTAAAAAATAATTAAAATTATTTTAAGGCTCAAAAAAATCTACTGGTTGAAAGAAAATAGTAGACCCGATGGCTGGGAACTCTCCTAACCAAAGCGTTAGGTGTTGTTCCCAGCCTGTGGGAAAGGAGGGTTTTAGCCCCAAACAATCAGAGAAAGTTTTAGGGCCATTTTAAACTTAGAACTTTTACCTGAACATATTCGCAGCCACATTCGCTGATTTTTTTATGAATTGCTGGGGTTTCTGATAACGAACCAAATCTGTAATGTTTCTGCCGAATTTAAAATTGGTGAACGTTTTGTGGGAAAGTTCGTTCATCTCTACTCTTGACTCGTTTTTGGTGCCTTTTTGGCATGTGGCTTTTTCATCCATTTTTCATGTATTTGAGGTGGAAATATGCTGCAAAAGCACAGCAAGAATGGACATCTAGCAGATTTATTTCTGCACCAAATCTGCAATAGGAAAAACAGCAAGAAGCACAAAACTTCAGAATTCTCATTGACTTTGCTGGCATTAGCTAGCTAACTAGTGCTTACCATGGCACTGGTGTCCTTCAGTGACCTCAGTGAGTCACTGCTCACCATGCCAAAGCTTGTTGCTCATTCACTCAGTGTTTGGAGGCCACAGGGATAGGATGATCTGTTCTTCTCTGCAGCCTCTGATGAAGGAGAGCTCAAATTGTGACATGGCTGGTGGAAAGAAGACGTCAGAGAGGATCAAGGATGGGTATGAGGGAGTAATAAAATTGGAGTCCAGATATGTGTTTGGGTTTTTATTTCTAATAAAATGTTATTTTAATGGTGTTATGTCTTCTTGACTATTTACTTGAGATTCTTAATGGCCGAGTCTAACATTGGCCCAATATTAAAAGGATCCTGTCACCTCCTAGAAGCCACTAACCTATCAATAAATGTCCTTGCACCTTGCACCTTCCTATTAGCATTATAACCATCCTTTTCTGTGCTAAATGCTTCCTTTCAAAGTTGAAATAAACACTTTGATACTTACTCATTAGGATGATAATGAAGTAGGGGCTATATGCAATAGCCCTCTGGGCGAGTTGCTTTGCAGCCTCCAGAATCCAGCCTCCTTGTGTTGTTTCTGCTGTGATGTGGAGCTGAAAGCAGGACTAATGATTTGCATTCTGTGAGTGACAGAGAGGGGGAGGGCAAAGCCTGCACAAGCAAAGCAGCACACAGAGAGAGCGGGTGGATCCTGGAGCCTGCAAAATAAACACGCCCTAAGGGCTAAAGAATATAGCCCCTACTACTTATAATGCCTAATGAGTGAGTATAAAATTGTTTTTATCTACTTTGACAGGATGCTTTTAGGAAAGAAAAGGAGTGTGAGAATAGTGATAGGATGCTGCAGGGACATGTTTTGTAGCTTAGGTGGCTTTTTGGATTTGACAGGATCCCTGTAAGAATCTCGGGCTTAATGTCAGCTGGCAATACAAAGCTGGCATTAATGTCCTCGCCACCAGGGCCACTGGAAGAGGCGGGTAAAGCGCCTGAAAATGGAGCTATGAAAGAACGCGCCATTGTCAGGGTTGGCTGTGTGCTTTTTTTCCTTAGCATGAGGGGCCCTAAAATGACCCACTGAGAATCCAAGCCCTCAGCTTCCTAGTTGTACCTTGGCTGGCAATTAAAAATAGGCAGAGCTCAATGCATTTTTTTTGCCATTAAGTAAATTTAGGCAGCTGAGGGAGGCAGCTTGCAGCTGTCTGCTTTATTTGTGCTGAGACTGAAAAATATAGTAAATCCCTACGTGTCTGTGTTTGGCTGTGAATATGCATGAAGCTTAATGGGCAGCCCTGGAAGCAAGGAGACTGGTAAGTTCGTAAGTTCGATTTAGCTATTGATGCATCTATCTATCTATCTATCTATCTATTTATGCTACCTATCTATTTATTCTATCTATCTATCTATCTATCTATCTATCTATCTATCTATCTATCCCATAGAAATATAACTGCAGCACTTCCGGTGGAGGTTTAGCAAGCTTTATTGGACCAACAGGATTACATGGCGACGTTTCGGTTCTAGGAATCTTCTTCCAGGTCCATATCTATCTATCGATCTATCTATCTATCTATCTATCTATCTATCTATCTATCTATCTATCTGAAAAAAAGAAAGGCAGCACTACCTCCAGTTCAAACATGTGGATTTATTTGGTCCTAGGACTGCAACGTTTCGGCACGCAGCCTTCCTCAAGCAGTGTCATATAACCAATAGTGCTCACATATATATAGCACCCATGCAAGGGCTTACAATAATTCAATTAGTACAGTGCATTTTCATAAACACATAAAAAAATTCAAGTCTAATGTATACAGTGAACAAATCGTGCTTTTAAAGTGCAAATAGTGCATTATTTAATAATAAATATGTTAGAAACCATGGCTCATAATCATATATAGAGCTAATACCCTTAATTATACCAATAAAAATCATGTGTTACTTATCTCATGATTAAAGGCTCCTCATGCTGCAACTGTAACTGTACCACCGTCACCGCCATGTTTTCGGCGTTCTAATTAGATAAGAGCGCGTGCTCTATGTGAAAAAAAACACTTCCTATTAGGATGAAGTCCCCATGACTCATTCTTGATCTTGCGCATGCGCATTGCGCTGCGAGAATCCCATCATTACACCCATTGCTTCTGCGCAGTAGCACTTTGAAGTTACTACACCTAACACCCAATCTCGCGCATTCGACCTACATAGCGAGATTCTCGGGCACCATATTGGTATTACTTGCTTCTGCGCATTAGCATTATGAAGCCATTATACTCCAGTATAGTAGCGCTCCTACGCATTTATATCTTAAACAGTAAGGTGTCATTACATATCTCCTTATAGTAATATGTCTTGTGTATACCCAAAATATCACCGCACTAATTATAGTGCTAATAATGGGCTTTAACTCAAGATTTCAAATAATATCAAAAGGAGACATAACACCCTCAAAGTAATGTTCCCAAACTGGTAAAGGAGGTTATATATGAAGGGAATATAAAGTCACCGCCCGATGGGCTTGCTACAGTTAAGTATGCTGTTAACGGACATACAAATGAACACATGTAATGTGTCTTTCTGTTTCAATAGTACCCTACTCCCCTCCAGTAATTATAAATCAAAGGAACAATTAATGAGTATATTGTTTATTACATAAACTATATGAATGAGTCACACTTCATCAAAAGGCATGGCTATCACATACAAAAAGAATTACTTCTTAGAAAAAAGGGGTACAGGAAATTTTGTAGCATGGAGAGATCCTCAATTCTAGATCTATAAAATAAAACAAAAGAAAACACTATTAGAAAAAAACATTTTCCATCAAAACAACATATTTTTACTTATAAAATATTAAAGCTTTTTAAAAAAAATTATTTTCTCCCCCAAACCAAATCTAATACAGTAGTGGACTAAACAGGACTGCTCCCTATCAGCTGTTGGCCACACCCACACAGCCCTAAAATGCAGTTTTTAAAAGCACACAAAAAATGTGAAAAATAAGTCATTTGGATACATCCAAAAACAAATCTAACACAGCACTTAGGCTGGCTTCACATTTGCGGACCCTCCGCAGCGTCCTGCGGAGGGGATCCACAAGCTGACCGCAGCCCCTATGTTTATAATGGTAACGCGTTCTTGGTGCGGACGAGAGTGTGTGATCTGTGCGCGGGCATCCGCCTGCGTACAAATCACATATTGCAGTGAATGGGAGCGCACGGTCATGCGCAGACCTGCGCACGACCGTGCGTTCCTATTATAAACATAGGGCTGTGGTCAGCTTGCGGATCCCCTCCGCAGAACGCTGCGGAGGGTCTGCAAATGTGAAGCCAGCCTTACACAGGATGCTTTTTATTGGGGTCTGACTGCATCCTGTGTAAGTGCTGTGTTGGATTTGTTTTTGGTTGCAACTGGTGAGTTTTTCTATTGCTGCCATTTTTGAGTAGTTTTTGAAAATAAGTCATATGTCACAAAAAACATTATCTTAGCTACTATGTGAATCATCATTAACAACCAGTGCAGTATTGATTTGTTTTTTTTTCTTCAATAAAATGACATCTACACTTTAATTAATCCATGCATGATTACATCTATAAAGTTTTGTCAAAGTCATATACCTGTAAGTATCAATAACAAAGAAGCTTTATCGGGCAATATTTCGTGTTTGTGCATTAATTTTTACCTAATTTTATAGAGCCATAACTTTTTTATTTTTCCGTCATATTGTCTCATGAATGAGACATGTTCGAGGATAGTTGTACTTTGGATAACCATCTGTTGTATAATTTGATAATAAAGCGGGTACAAAAAAATCCACTGTGCAATGATTTATAAAAGTGCATGTCTACAATTTTTTTATCTTTATTTACAGCGTTATTTTAAAGTAAACTGACCTGGCAATATGATTCTCTAGGTCAATGTAATTAGACATATATCAAATATATATTTATAGTTTTTGTTTTATGGCGGTGTAAAAAAAATATGAACCTGTGTGAGGCCTTCTTTTTCGTGCCTTAAGCTGATGTGTTTGTTGGTATTATTTGGGGGTATATACAATGTTCTGTTGTTGAGGCAGGTGAAAACTTCAATTGAGGCATTTTAATTTTATTTTCATTATTTCATTATGCAGTATGCCGATCTTATTAAAATATTTTTCGGATTTTCCTACAAAAATGGGGATGCGTCATATAATCCGAATCTTGTTTTTTTGTTTTACTTACTGGGGGGTGTTTCAGTGGTGGAGTGAAGGCTCTGGAGGCAGGGTCCATTGAGGATGTGGGCACTGGGGCAAAGCCGTGGGCCTGGAGCTGTGGGGGTGTCGCAGCGATGTTCACTGGTGGCCGCCATTTTGGCCACCATTTTCTGGGTTCCTGCAGGCACTGACAAGCTGTGACTCTGCCTCTATTGTCCAGCACTACAAAAAATGGCTGTGAATCTTGATCTGCGCGTGCGCCACCACCTCCATGGCTATTTTCTGGAAGTCCTGGGTGGTAGAGGCAGAGTTGCAACTTGCCAATGGCTGCAGGAATGCCTGCAGCTCTGGGCCCGCAGTCTTGCCGCACTGCCCACATCCTCTGTGGACGCTGCCTCCTGCACCTTCTCTCCACCACCGCAACCCCCTCTAGGTAAGCTATGGTGGTTTCAAGATGGTGGGGCCATGTACAAGAATACCAGGATGAGGATGCCATATAAATGGATGGTAAATCATGTACACCAGGATGAGGGACATATAAACTGATTGTAAGACAGACCCAGGCATTATAAGATGGACCATATTTAACATTAAAGAGTTTTTTTTTCTCTTTTTCTTCAACAAATTTGGGTGTATCTTATAAAGTGAAAAATACGGTCATTTATATTATATTTAGTAGACTTTTCTTACCGTATATATTCGTGTATAAGCTGAGTTTTTTCAGCCCAAAAATTGGGCTGAAAATTCCCCCCCTCGGCTTATACACGGGTCAATACGGTAACACCCTTGTTTCCCCGAAAATAACCCCCCCCCCGATAATAAGACCGGGGGGGGAGAGAGGGCCTGCTAATATAAGTCTGCCCCCCTGAAAATAAGACCGGGGGGGGGGCGCTGCGCAATATACCGTATAAGACAGGGGGGGCGCTGCACAGTATTTCCTACCTTGTCCCCCGTTCTGCAGTGCCTCCGGTGTCCTCCGTGCCAACCGCTGTGCTGCCTCCTCGATCCTCTTCTTCTGTGCTGGGGTGTCCTCTGTGCCTTCCGATGGGGTCCTCGCTCCGTTCCCGGTCTGCTGTGCCTTGTGGTTCCCCCTGCTTCAGTTCCATCATCATCGGTGCTGGGGGCCGCCATCTTCCTTCTTCCCTCCGCCCCCGGCCAGTGATGTCATAGTGATGTCAGTGCAGGCCGCGCTGTGATTGGCTTAGCAGGCTTAGCACCCGTGACACGTGATCACGGGTGCTAGCCAATCACAGTGCGGCCTGCTCTGACATCACTGGCCGGGGGCGGAGGGAAGAAGGAAGATGGCAGCCCCCTGCACTGATGATGATGGAACTGAAGCAGGGGGAACCACAAGGCACAGCAGACCGGGAACGGAGCGAGGACCCCACCGGAAGGCACAGAGGGCACCCCAGCACAGAAGAAGAGGATCGAGGAGGCAGCACAGCGGTCAGCACGGAGGACACCGGAGGCACTGCAGAACGGGGGACAAGGTAGGAAGCTGTGTGTATGTGTGTGTGTGTGTGTGTGTGTGTGTATGTGTATATGTGTGTATGTATGGGTACCCCTGGGGCTGCTGTATGTGTGTATGTGTATATATGTGTATATGTGTGTGTGTGCGTGTGTGTGTATATGTGTGTATGTATGGGTACCCCTGGGGCTGCTGTATACCACACCACTGGGGCTGCTATATACCCCTGGGGCTGCTATATACCCCTGGGGCTGCTGTATACCACACCACTGGGGCTGCTATATACCACTGGGGCTGCTATATTCCACTGGGGCTGCTATATACCGCTGGGGCTGTTATATACCACTGGGGCTGCTGTATATACTGCTGGGGCCTGTATATGCCACTGGAGAGGCTGCTGTAATACTGCTGGGGCCTGTATATGCCACTGGAGAGGTTGCTGTAATACTGCTGGGGCCTGTATATACCACTGGGGAGGCTGCTGTAATACTGCTGGGGCCTGTATATACCACTGGGGAGGCTGCTGTAATACTGCTGGGGCCTGTATATAACACTGGGGAGGCTGCTGTAATACTGCTGGGGCCTGTATATACCACTGGGAAGGCTGCTTTAATACTGCTGGGGCCTGTATATACCACTGGGGAGGCTGCTGTAATACTGCTGGGGCCTGTATATACCACTGGGGAGGCTGCTGTATACTACTACTGGAGAGGCTGCTGTTTACTACCACTGGGGGGCCTGTATACCACTCTGCTGGAGGCTGTATACCTGTGCTGGGGTCCACGCTCAGCTTATACATGAGTCAATAGGTTTTCCCAGGTTTTGGGGGCAAAAGTAGGGGGTCGGCTTATACACGGGTCGGCTTATACACGAGTATATACGGTAATGTTTAATTTGGTGAAAAGGGGGTGATATTAACTTTTATATTTTTTATAACTTTTTTTTTCTACTTTTCAATCTATTTAATAATCCTTTTTGAAATGTGAATCTGCGGTGATCGGTTTTCTTGTGGTCAATATGATGCAGTGCTACAGGATAGCTGTATATAGCAAAAATCACAGTCTCTTATGAATGCCATCAATGGGCTTATTTTCACAGGCATGCTTTGATGACGGACACATAGGTCTTCATCCTGGGATAGTCCGGCTTGCTAATGAGGGATTAGATCTGTGTGTTAATTGCCACTGTCAGAGACTGAAACCAGCATTTCACAGGTTAACAGCCAACGGCCGATCTGCAGTTTTTAGAGGCAGGTGAAGGCTAAATAATTTAGCCATCATCTGCATGGCAAGATGATGACTCGGCATGTGCTGATAGACTCCTATCCATGGGCGTACACAGAGAGGGTCAGGAGGGGCACTTGCCCAAGCCCCCCCCACAGAAGCAAAAAAATGACCGGCCGGCTGTATTGACTAAGAGTGCAGTCGGTCGGTAGTGGTTGAGACTTCTACAAAATGGCCACAGATCTCAATTTGGCTGCAGTTATTTTGTTGAAGTCTCAACCTCTACCAACTGGCTGCACAGTTAGTGAATGCAGCCAGCCACAAAGAACATGGCAGCGCCCACCGCTCGCTGCCGCCGCTACTCCCCCTGCAGCTCTGGTCAATTTTTTTTACTTCTGGGGGGCAGGTGCCACAACATGGCCGCAGCCTTCCCCCTCGTTAAGACAAGGAAGGTCCGAGGGAGGGATGAGGGCCATGAACCAAAGATTGGGGGACCATATATACATGATGGGGAGCCATATATAAAAGATGGGGGCATATATTCATGATGGAGAGATTTATACAGGTTATATACAGGATAGGGCATAACCTGAGCAACCATGGCTTGCCCCCCCCTTCCTAGTTTTGATCCTGGGTATGCCCATGCTTCTATCCCAGAAGACTGAATGCTATCATAGATTCAAAGGATACTTCAATAAAGTATTAGGGTTTATGCAAACACATTATTTCAGTTCTTTTATTTTTCATTTTCCACCTGAAATGAATTCAGTTTACTTTTCCATTATGATGGACAGATAATGGATGACATTAATCAAGGAAAAAAATCTGAATTGTTCTTCTTGGTATGATTTTTTTTTTACATTACAAAAACCTGGCATTTTATCAGTTGTTGTAGAAAGTTATATCCTTTGCTATTTCACAAACAATCCCATGCAAAATCTGTCACTGTACAACCAAGTATATTTTCTATTTTGTAATTTCTGGACAGAAAACCTGCTGCGCTTGAACTTAGTGAGTGCCCTTAGGCCACCTGAACACATTGATTATTTGGGGAGTATTTTACCTCAATATTTAAAATTGGAAACTAGAAGAGGAAAAGTATAATACTAGAAACACGTGCACCACTTCTGTATGTTTACCTAGCAGTTAAGTGCAGTGAATATTCATAAGGTAAATAATATTTATACCGTGTTAGCCAGTAGATAGAAAAATATTAGAATCTGAGAGTCTTCAGTGGTTGATACCTTTTAATGGCTAACTGAAAAGATGGTAAACATAGCAAGCTTTCGGGACACTGTGGTCCCTTCTTCAGGCTGGTAATGACACAAATTTTGAAGACACATACATATATACATAAGCAATTTTTTTTTTTTTCTTTCAATTGCTTATGTATATGTGTCTTCAGAATTTGTGTCATTATCAGCCTGAAGAAAGGAACTCAGTGTCCTGAAAGCTTGCTATGTTTACCATCTTTTCAGTTAGCCATTAAAAGGTATCAACCACTGAAAACTCTCAGATTGCAATATATGTGAATATTCATAAAACTTAATGGATGGCCCTGAGAACAAGCAGTGTGAGAGCTAAAACGATATCGTTCGAACGATGTCAAAAGTGTGACGTTTAAATGATATCGTTTCAGATATCTGAGTGTGTAAACCCACCATAAGAGTGGCTGCACTTTCTGTATTCATTATTGAAATGCTACTAGATTATATTATTTGTTTCTACATGTAAGAACTTTCCACATTATTACATTGTCTGCGCTCCCTATGTTTATAGTAGATATAGTTTTCACTATGTCAGCAGCACCACCGCAAATACACTCAAGGCATGCATCGCCCTATTCCAAAATGGCGGTGATCGCTGTTTTGTGCAGTGCGCATGCGCGGGCGATAACCAATCAGAGTGAAGCACTCGGCGCATGTACATTGTGACAACTAGGATGCCGTGATGGCGGCGGTGCTTTGTACACTGTAGCGCATGTATGCACATGTATGGCTACAAGACACAATCTGATGGTATGTTTTTAAACTATCTTCACAGGTGGCACATTTTATTGCTGAGTACACCTATTATGGATATTTTACTGAAAAGCACCTTTTCCACATTAGCACTATGCACTTTACTTGATGTCAATGATGCAAGATAATGTGTTTATGATAATCACTTTTAAATGTATATGTTTTGTACTTTTTACTGAATATTTAATTATCAATTATTGTAATTGTAAATCACGTGTGCTATAAAGAAAGCTAACTAACAATGCACTATGTACTTGACAAAGGTAGATTCTCTACCAAAACGTCGTGCCACAAAGGGCTCATTAAAATTCCTTTTTCACAACATCTTTTGTGTGCTGCCTGATTTTTCCTCTCTTTATCTATCTATCTATCTATCTATCTATCTATCTCTCTATCTATCTCTCTATCTATCTTCTAGTGAGACCCACATGCTCAGTAGGCAAAACTGGATCTAGTTTTACCGGATCATGCCTTATTTAGCAAAACCAGACCACACTTGGCAGAAACCGGATGCAACCGCATGTGCCGGAGTTCCTGTTGAAAGTCAATTGTGAAAAAACAGATCCTGTAGCATCTGGCTTCTGTCGGATTCTGCTGGAAGGCAGAACAACACTTGTCAGAAACCTTCCTTACATGGAGGTGCATGACTAAATGCCAACCCAGTGTTCACCAGAGCTTCTGATAGTGAGGTTGAACTTTGCTGACTATAGGCATCAAATAGGGCTGCAGGAACACTAGTTCAGTTCTATGATAAAGATACAAAGGACAAAGGACAGATAATGGAAAGATAATTTGCATTCACTTAATATGCATCCCAAACAACATGTGGTTAAAACAAGGGAAATAAATCAAAAGTGAGATAACGAATTTGGAAGACATCAAACAAACTTTCAAGCAACAAACTCAAAGATCAATTTCAAAATGATTTCTCTTACCACAGCTCACACCTCCATGCCAGGAACACAGAATAGCAAGCTGTCACTGACAAAGTGGTGAGTACTTAAACCAGAGGGAAATGGAGAAATCAAATTAGCTGAGACAACTCAGGATGGAAAGCCAAGAAGGACAAAAGGAGTTGCTTAAACCTAACAGTGCCAGCACAAGCAATCTCTGCACTGGAAAACTAAGCAGATCCAACCAGTGCAGGCTTGTGTGCAGCCATGCACTGTGACCTTCTCATCTCTGAAATAGGGGAGACCTCTCTTTGTCGTGAAACCTCTAAGACAGTGAAGCTTATCTTCACACACTGCTGTTGGAGGCAGAGGCTAGTTGAATGTACTTCATCAGGGATTAATAGTATTGGTCTTATCATATGGGCCAAAGTGACCTTTTGGGCGCCCTTAGGTTCTAGAGTTTGGGTGCAACTGCAACCGCTGAACCCAGATCAGTAAAATATGTTCAACATATACTTCACTAAACACTGTTGGGAAAAAGCACTTGGAAAATAGAACAAGCTCCTGCTTTAGAACTTTGGGGTCTATTTTGTAACAACAGAAACTAACAAAGGATGAAGTGACAAATTTATATAAAATATTCATAGTATAACACAAATTGTAAGCTGCATTATACATCTTATATAAGAGTCATTGTCTTTATATTACTGCTGCGCAAAGAAAAGCTAGGTAGATTTTTATGACAGTCATTAGACACAGTTCACAAAGGAAAATGTCCTAAGCTATTTCTGATCTCCTTGGCTGATGGAGGTACTAATCTTCTTGAGATTTTAATACTCTGGTCAGATAATGTGTTCAGTAGAAGCAGAAACGCTGAACTTCACAGATTATAGCATATTAAACAGGGGTGTTTCTACAATACTTCATCTGTGAGTTTACACAGTGTCAACAAAATGTGCATGGATAAACCAGACTCTAACTTAATAATTCATTGTCCTCGCAGGAAAATTCCACAGTGCATTAAGTGGAATATATCTCTTTATGGTTTTAGTGAAAGTCTGCACAATCAATTACTAATGAAATGCAGTATGAAACCAGGTTAAATCTGTGCTAATGGATGTGAACTTCAGATGATGCCAACTGCTTTATTTCATTAGAGTTGTCTTTAATAATGTTAGATTTATTCAAGAAATATAAAATACTAGCTGTGAGCCCGATGCAAATGCATCGGGATTCTAGAATGTGCATTAATTTGATTATAGTAGTTATAGCTGTTAGCCTGATGCAAATGCATCGGGTATCTAAAATATGTTTATTGTTTTTTTAAACATTTTTAAATAATAATCGCATCATCAATAGCAATAATATAAGCCATAGCATTATTATTAGCAGTAATAGCAGTATTAATAGCATTATTAGCAGTATTATGAGCATAAATAACAGTATTAATAGCATTAATAGCATTATTATTAGCATTAATAGCATTATTAATAGCATTATTAGCATTAGTAATAGCATTAATAATAGCATTATTAGCATTAATAATAGCATTAATAACATTATTAATAGCATTAATAGCATTATTATTAGCATTAATAGCATTATTAATAGCATTAATAGGATACATATTAGCATTAATAGCATTAATAGCATAATTAATAGCATTATTAATAGCATTAATAGCATTATTATTAGCATTAATAGCATTAATAATGGCATTATTAGCATTAATAATAGCATTAATAACATTATTAATAGCATTAATAGCATTATTATTAACATTAATAGCATTATTATTAGCATTAATAGCATTAATAATGCCATTAATAGGATAAATATTAGCATTAATAGCATTAATAGCATAATTAATAGCATTAATAGCATTATTAATAGCATTAATAGCATTAATAGGATAAATATTAGCATTAATAGCATAATTAATAGCATTAATAGCATTATTAATAGCATTAATAACATTATTATTAGCATTAATAGCATTAATAATAGCATTATTAGCATTAATAATAACATTAATAACATTATTAATAGCATTAATAGCATTATTATTAGCATTAATAGCATTAATAGCATTATTATTAGCATTAATAGCATTAATAATACCATGAATAGGATAAATATTAGCATTAATAGCAATAATAGCATAATTAATAGCATTAATAGCATTATTAATAGCATTAATAGCATTAATAGGATAAATATTAGCATTAATAGCATTATTAATAGTGTTAATAGCATTAATAGGATAAATATTAGCATTAATAGCATAATTAATAGCATTAATAGCATTATTAATAGCATTAATAGCATTATTATTAGCATTAATAGCATTAATAATGCCATTAATAGGATAAATATTAGCATTAATAGCATTAATAGCATAATTAATAGCATTAATAGCATTATTAATAGCATTATTATTAGCATTAATAGCATTAATAGGATAAATATTAGCATTAATAGCATTAATAGCATAATTAATAGCATTAATAGCATTATTAATAGTATTAATCGCATTATTATTAGCATTAATAGCATTAATAATAGCATTATTAGCATTAATAATAGCATTAGTAACATTATTAATAGCATTAATAGCATTATTATTAGCATTAATAGCATTAATAACATTATTATTAGCATTAATAGCATTAATAATACCATGAATAGGATAAATATTAGCATTAATAGCATTAATAGCATAATTAATAGCATTAATAGCATTATTATTAGCATTAATAGCATTAATAGGAGAAATATTAGCATTAATAGCATAATTAATAGCATTAATAGCATTATTAATAGCATTAATAACATTATTATTAGCATTAATAGCATTAATATTAGCATTATTAGCATTAATAATAGCATTAATAACATTATTAATAGCATTAATAGCATTAATAATGCCATTAATAGGATAAATATTAGCATTAATAGCATAATTAATAGCATTAATAGCATTATTAATAGCATTATTATTAGCATTAATAGCATTAATAGGATAAATATTACCATTAATAGCATTAATAGCATAATTAATAGCATTAATAGCATTATTAATAGCATTAATCGCATTATTATTAGCATTAATAGCATTAATAATAGCATTATTAGCATTAATAATAGCATTAATAACATTATTATTAGCATTAATAGCATTATTATTAGCATTAATAGCATTAATAGCATTATTATTAGCATCAATAGCATTAATAATACCATGAATAGGATAAACATTAGCATTAATAGCATTAATAGCATAATTAATAGCATTAATAGCATTATTAATAGCATTAATAGCATTATTATTAGCATTAATAGCATTAATAATAGCATTATTAGCATTAATAATAGCATTAATAACATTATTAATAGCATTAATAGCATTATTATTAGCATTAATAGCATTAATAATAGCATTAATAACATTATTATTAGCATTAATAGCATAATTATTAGCATTAATAGCATTATTATTAGCAGTAATATCATTATTATTAGCATTTTTTTTTAATTATTATTTTTTATTTAATTATTTATTATTTTTTATTAATTTTTTTATTTAATTTTAATTATTTTTATTATTATTAAATTTATTATTTAGGCTGAGACCCAGTTATCTTTCAGGTCCGCTAAAGGGCTGATATAATTAGCATATATTTAATTTTTTTATTATTATTTTTATTGAATTATTTATTATTTTTAATTTATTTTTTTATGATTTTGTAATTATTTTTTAATTATTTTTTTTATTATTTAATTTATTTATTTTTTTAAGTGAGAGTGAGACACAGTTCTCATTCAGGTCCGCATTTTTTTTTTTTTTTATTATTATTTTTATTAAATTATTTATAATTTTTTATTTATTTTTTTATTATTTTTTAATTATTTTTTAATTATTTTTTTTATTATTTAATTTATTTATTTTTTTAAGTGAGAGTGAGACACAGTTCTCATTCAGGTCAGCATTTATTTATTTTTTTTATTATTATTTTTATTTAATTATTTAATATTTTTTATTTATTTTTTTATTATTTTTTAATTATTTTTAAATCATTTTTTTTATTATTTAATTTATTTTTTTTTTTAAGTCAGACTGAGACACAGTTCTCATTCAGGTCCGCCTTTTTTTTTTTTTTAAATTATTATTTTTATTTAATTATTTATTATTTTTTAATTATTTTTTAATTATTTTTAAATTATTTTAAAATTATTTTTTTTATTATTAAATTTATTTATTTTTTTACTTGCGAGAGTGAGACACAGTTCTCATTGCGGTCCGCCTTTTTTTTTTCCCATTGACATACATTACCGGTGTGTCGGCGATTTTATGGCCGGCCACCTGGTTCTATTTGTCGGCCTTAAAATCGCGGACACACCGCTAATGCATGTCTATGGGCAGTCAGCTCGAATTCTGATTGGTCGGCGTTCAATCCGAAATCGGGCTGACTGCCCATAGAGATGCATTAGCGGTGTGTCCGCGATTTTAGGGCCGACAAATAGAACCAGGTGGGTGGCCATAAAATCGCCGACACACCGGTAATGTATGTCAATGGGGAAAAAAAGGCGGACCTGAATGAGAACTGCGTCTCAGTTTTGAGGGGCTCTTCTGATTGGCTGAGGGCAGTATACAGCGACCAATCAGAAGAGGGCCTCAGATCTCATTAAGGTACAATGGCGGATTTTTCGTCCATTGTATCTTAATGAGAAGGAAGAGGACGTCGAAGATGGAAGTTAGCGAAAAGAAGAGAGAAGACCCCCGGGGCCGGAGGAAGAGGACGCCTGGCCGGACGGAGGATCAGATGACAAAGAAGACATGTAAGTATGTGCGGACATGGGGGGGCTGTGCGGACATGGGGTCGGGCTGTGCGGACATGGGGTCGGGCTGTGCGGACATGGGGTCGGGCTGTGCGGACATGGGGTCGGGCTGTGCGGACATGGGGTCGGGCTGTGCGGACATGGGGTCGGGCTGTGCGGACATGGGGGCGGGCTGTGCGGACATAGGGGGCGGGCTGTGCGGACATAGGGGGCGGGCTGTGCGGACATGGGGGGCGGGCTGTGCGGACATGGGGGCGGGCTGTGCGGACATGGGGTCGGGCTGTGCGGACATGGGGTCGGGCTGTGCGGACATGGGGTCGGGCTCTGCGGACATGGGGTCGGGCTGTGCGGACATAGGGGGCGGGCTGTGCGGACATAGGGGGCGGGCTGTGCGGACATAGGGGGCGGGCTGTGCGGACATAGGGGGCGGGCTGTGCGGACATAGGGGGCGGGCTGTGCGGACATAGGGGGCGGGCTGTGCGGACATAGGGGGCGGGCTGTGCGGACATAGGGGGCGGGCTGTGCGGACATAGGGGGCGGGCTGTGCGGACATAGGGGGCGGGCTGTGCGGACATTGCTGGGGGCGGGCTGTGCGGACATTGCTGGGGGCGGGCTGTGCGGACATTGCTGGGGGTGGGCTGTGCGGACATGGGGCGGGGGGTGGCGAATTGTGGGTAGCGGGGAGCGGAGGCGGCAGTGCCGCCTCCGCTCCATGGCCCCCGGGTAGCGATTTGCGGCTCAGGCAGCGACTCGCAATGGCCTCGCGGCCATTGCTCGCGCTACCTGAGCGGTAAATCGCTAAGGTTGTAGCCGAGCCTGTGGATCGATTTTGAGCCAGCGACTCGCAATGGCCTCGCGGCCATTGCTCGCGCAGCATTGGGCGCTTCGCGCCCAATGTTAAATTCGTATCCACATGACCACGCCGGAAGTAGCGCGCGGAGGGGCGCTTTTCCGATTCGCGATTATATAATAGATTCATACACTGAATATAAAATATTCATACACTGAATGGCCACTTTATCAGCGACACCCATCTAGTAGAGCATTGGACCTCTTTGGCCCACAGAAACTCAGCAATTTGTTAAGGCATAGGTGTTGAATTAGTTTTACATGAAGATTGGTTCATGCAGACAGGGTGATGTCTTTCAATTTTAAGATAGATACTGACATGCTCCGAACAAACGGTTCTATCTTTTAACAAATGGACTCTATAAGATCAAGATCTGGGGATTGTGAAGGCCGTGGAAGCACAGACAGTTTGCCATCATGTTCCTGAAACCAATTCATGATTGGCCTGGTTCACACATACAAATCCGTTTTTTAAGCCCTTAGAAAAACTGATCCGTTTTTCTAAGGGGGCCAATAGTGTCCCCTGAGGTCCTGGACGTTTTTGGGAAATTTTAGGACTTAGTCATTTTTTCATTAAAAACACATATGAGTTAACGCATGCGTTAACGCAGGTGCCTATATGTGCCATGTCTTAACGCATGTGTTTCCCATAGGGCCTCATGTTAAAAAAAACACATGCGTTTTTTGAAAGCACCCCAAAAACGCAGCTAGCAGCGCTTTTGGGCTGCTGCATAGAAACGCATGTGTTTTTAAAAAAAACGCACACACATGCATTAACGCATATGCGTTTTTGGACTTAGAAAAAAATGTCCAAAATGTTCCCAAAAACGGATTTAAGGCAAAAGCGGATAGTATGTGTGACCCTCGCCATTATGTGGCCCATTCTGTATAGTCCCACAGAAAGCATCCTTCTGAAATTGGGTAAACTTGAGTCAGTCCCAATGTTTATGGTTGAATTTCTATCTATTTATGGTATAGCCACATGATTATGATTATGCATAAAACTAAAGTAGATATGGAGCCAAGCAATGGGACATGCCACTATCATTTGTTGGATTTTCTACTAATGTCTGTGAACATTCCTACCCAGTCTCTTCTAAAAGCAATACTGGGGCCCTATTGTTGAGATAGATTAAGATCTTGATGGTGGGATCTGCTTTTCCTATGTATATTTATGGCTAATGCCTTTTTATTCATGTAAAATATGGGAATACCTCTGTCAGTAAACCCTACTGTCTAAACATCTATCCATGCCTATTTCAGTGGTGGTAGTTTATGTGTGATTTTTGCATTTCACTCCTGTCAAATACCTTCTTCATTTGTTAACCATGTACAGATATGATGTGGAAGAGCTTATTTCTTTGTGAAAACGTACAGGAAAATGGAGTCTTTAAAAATGTGAGAAAGTAAGTCACTAAAAAATTGTGGAGGTCTATTAATGCATCAGAATCAAGACAGGTGTGTAACCGGTTAACTTAGATAATGGTAGCTTCCAGCTACAGTCCATTGAAGGACTCCCTTCACACATACAAAGGCCTTTTACCAGACACTATGGGCACTTCATGTGGTATGAACAAAAGCGTACACAGACATTGATGTCAACATTCACCATTTTATAAGCTTTCTTCTACTCCATTCTTTTTTGGTGTCTTTTAATGCAACATTAGCAGGGTCTATAAGCATTGCCATGCACAGGGGTTCCCCAGTCCCTTACACTCAAGGGCTAGCAAAAGTGGCCAAAAACTGTGATACATGCAAAACACATTACATATGAAACAAACATGTCAGCAACAAACCTCTTAAAGCAACATACACATCATTTTATTTAAAGAGGAGAAGCTATGAGGATATAAAACCTTGTCCTTAAGGCATACTTGTCATTTGTAGCATTATATAACAAACTTTTTCAAACGTAGGTTTACTATTCTAACAACATGAGAATGAGTAACCTTAATTTAACTCATGGATGTTAAAGCTATGATAATGACAAACTACTGTATATAGACAAACTGAAAGGAAATCACAAGAATAGAAGGGTTTTTATCCAGGTTTCTGTCTTCATACTGAGAACTTTTCATCTAGGATAGGCTTGTATAGTTCTCTGTTCAATGTCTACTATTATTATCAATTGTATGCAATCCTTCTTCATAACCTTTTGAAAGAGCCACTAGAAAAGATCAAAAGAGTTGAGATTATTCACTTTCTTTACATCTTAATTCATTTTTGCAGTCTATTTTCTTTTCTTATTCTACAATATCTTGCTAAACTCTTCATTTCGTTTTATAATCCAGAATACAATAATATTTCTGTGAAAAGAAAAAAGTATTGAATTCCCAAGCCAGAATCTAGAAAAGATTGAAAGGTACTGGTTCCCTATTGCAGAGTTCCAACTAGTGTAAGTAGTCCTCCAGGCAATGCTCCATGGATAGCTTAGTGTAATGCTTAAGACAGGGGTTCAAACAATGAAACATGGAAAATTACGTTATTTAATGACCAATTTATACTCCAACCCACTATCTTCTTTTTATCCTTTCAAAAATACCAGATTACCATTAGCACAGTAAGTATGTTCATTTAATCTTCAAAAGCAAATCCATAATGTAAATATCAGATATCTTCAGAAGACAATACTAAGTTAGAAATGAAAAAAATGACTACTACATGCAAGTGGAATGACCTGAATGTAAGGAATGCTCCAGTAGTGAGGTGAAATTCAGTCCAATGCATAAATGGATGCTTAAAATTCATCTTCTCTTACGGTTTACAATGTGGCCTCCAAGTGCTCACATTAAACAGCGATAACAGGCGGTGAAGATAGTGTCTGTGGAATTTGGATTATTTCTGACATTTTCCCGCATAGTTGAATCAGTTTTTGAAATATTCTGAGTTATGAATCATGCGTGATGCAGTCCAATAACAGCTAGTAAATCTCTGCTCATCTAAAGACGACAAACTCACAACACAGTATTTTTCTTAGAAATCAACTTAACTGCAGGAAAAAAAAATAAATAAATAAAAAAAAAAAAAATTATATATATACATATATACATATATACATATATATATATATATATATATATATATATATATACAGTTGTGGCCAAAAGTATTGACGCCCCTGCAATTCTGTCAGAAAATACTCAGTTTCTTCCTAAAAATGAGTGCAATCACAAATTCTTTGGTATTATTATCTTCATTTAATTTGTCTTCAATGAAAAAACACAAAAAGAATTATCCTGAATCCAAATTGGATATAATTCCACACCAAACATAAGGGGGTGGACAAAAGTATTGACACTGTTAGAAAAATCATGTGATGCTTCTCTAATTTGTGTAATTAACAGGACATGTAACTTACCTGTGGCACCTAACAGGTGTTGGCAATAACTAAATCACACTTGCAGCCAGTTAACATGGATTAAAGTTGACTCAATCTCTGTCCTGTGTCCTTGTGTGTAACACATTGAGCATGGAGAAAAGAAAGAAGACCAAAGAACTGTCTGAGGACTTGAGAAACCAAATTGTGAGGAAGCATGAGCAATCACAAGGCTACAAGTTCATCTCCAAAGACCTGAATGTTCCTGTGTCTACCGTGTGCAGTGTCATCAAGAAGTTTAAAGCCATGGCACTGTGGCTAACCTCCCTAGATGTGGACGGAAAAGAAAAATTGACGAGAGATTTCAACGCAAGATTGTGCGGATGGTGGATAAAGAACCTCGACTAACATCCAAACAAGTTCAATATGCCCTGCAGTCCGAGGGTACAACAGTGTCAACCCGTACTATCCAACGGCATCTGAATGAAAAGGGACTGTATGGTAGGATACCCAGGAAGACCCCACTTCTTACCCCGAGACATAAAAGCCAGGCTGGAGTGTTTGCCAAAACTTACCTGAGAAAGCCTAAAATGTTTTGGAAGAATGTTCTCTGGTCAGATGAGACAAAAGTAGAGCTTTTTGGGGAAAGTCATCAAATAGAGTTTACAGGAGAAAAAAAAGAGGTATTCAAAGAAAAGAACACGGTCCCTACAGTCAAACATGGCGGAGGTTCCCTGATGTTTTGGGGTTGCTTTGCTGCCTTTGGCACTGGACTGCTTGACTGTGTGCATGGCATTATGAATTCTGAAGACTACCAACAAATTTTGCAGCATAATGTAGGGCCCAGTGTGAGAAAGCTGGGCTCCCTCAGAGGTCATGGGTCTTCCAGCAGGACAATGACTTAAAACACACTTCAAAAATCACTAGAAAATGGCTTGAGAGAAAGCACTGGAGACTTCTAAGGTGGCCAGCAATGAGTCCAGACCTGAATCCCATAGAACACCTGTGGAGAGATCTAAAAATGGCAGTTTGTAGAAGGCACCCTTCAAATATCAGGGACCTGGAGCAGTTTGCCAAAGAAGAATGGTCTAAAATTGCAGCAGAGCATTGTAAGAAACTCATTGAATGGTTACCGGAAGCGGTTGATCGCAGTTATTTTGGCTGAAGGTTGTGCAACCAAGTATTAGGCTGAGGGTGCCAATACTTTTGTCTTGCCCATTTTTGGAGTTTTGTGTGAAATGATCAATGTTTTTCTTTTTGCTTTATTCTCTTTTGTGTTTCTTCATTGAAGACAAATTAAATGAAGATAATAATACCAAAGAATTTGTGATTGCAATCATTTTCAGGAAGGAACTGAGTATTATCTGACAGAATTGCAGTGGTGTCAATACTTTTGGCCACAACTGTATATATATATGTATGTATACACATATGTACAGTATATAAGCACAATTCACCTGCCGCTTTGGACTGCGTTAGCTGGCATGGAAGTTACCATACCATCATCGGGTCATTTCCGTTTTTTCCACAACGAGGGAGATTAGGGGTTGACGGGCACCTGTTAATTAGTGTGCACAGCTAGGTCACCGCTATATTAGGGAAGCCGTTCCCTTCACTGTGAAAGCGTGTTGAGAGTATCCCCAGTATTGTGCTGCCTCTGTGATTGACATAATGACTCAAGGTAATGTTTTGTGGTGATTATTGATATAGATAACTACTTACTTTGCTTGTAGCTCTGTGATTTAGCAGCACACTCTGGGATTGAATCATTGTTATATGACATCATGCAGATTCTGAGTCCCCCCCTTTGATTCCCCTAACTTATTGGGTCCTGGTAGTTGTAATTTTTAAAAAATATGGTGTATGAGATATTTATACCCTATTTTTTACCAAAAATAGTGGGTGATTGATTAGGTTTCCTATAATATATTGTATATGGCTAGATTGTTTGAATGGCTACCAGTTTAGGCAACCATATTTCAACGGTTTTGGACCATAATTGTTGGTCTACCTAAGTTAATTCCACTTATATACAATTTGTATATTGAACTGTTCCAGAGGGCCTTTTGGGAAGATTGATGTATTTCACTTTTCTGCTCTTTGTTTCTCACTTTGCACTTTAATTTAATAAAATAAGCACTAAGCAATTTAAAGTGTGGTCTCCCATTTCCTTACCCCAAAATTATACTGAGGGAAAAAGTTTTTTCGGTATGTATATTTCATGGCTGACCATTATAGATAGATTAAATTTGGTTTGCTTCTACAATTCACCTGCTGTGTAGCTAAATTCTAAGGCTGGCTTCACACCACGCATGTCCGATCCGGGCTGCCGGATGACCCAGACAGCCCTGGACCGGATCAGCTCCGGATGCTGCTAATTGCAGCCGCAGCTGCTGATCTCTCAAAACCGCGGCTTGCCGCGGTCCTGAAAGAACAGCGCCGTGCAGCCGCCAGTGTCCGCTTGCCGGATCCTCCTGGACCAGGGCAATCTGGCCCCATAGGCTCCCATGTTCTGGAGCACCAGATTGCCCTGGATAGAGAGGATCCGGCGAAATCCAAGATCCGGCAAATGGGGAGATTTTTCTCCCCGGACAAAAAAATGATGCAAGCATCATTTTTGTGTCCGGAGTAAAAAATCCGAATTCCCCTGGAGTGTGCCGGAGTGATGAAACCGGCACAATCCGGCCCCATATGTTTCTATGCGGCCAAAAAAAAACGGTCCGGGGCTGTCTGGTTTACACCGGACAGCCCCCGATCAAAAAAAACCGTGATGTGAAGCCAGCCTAAGAAAACTGGTCTGCTATATATTTGCCAGCGTAATCAATGTTCAATGGATATCAAAAGTTAACACACCCCTGGTAAAATACCAGGTTTTTATCATAACTATAGAAAAAGATAAAGGAGACAAGCGAGGCACAATAGTGCCCTATCAATATGACACTGATTCCACACTCAGATCAAAAAGAGGTGCACTCACCTGATCTAGTTGTGTGCACCCACAACTAGTTTTTATGGCATGTAGTTATAAGCTGCTGCAGGACCTCCACCGCCACATAGCATGTGTAAAGATAACCAGATCCAGGGATGGTGTGTAGACAGTCCGCGCTGCTCGAAATAATCAGTCAAAAGTCTTTAGGTAAAAGACCCCCCTTCTTTATTTCCACCTACCCGTTTCAGTGCCACTCCGGCACCGTCATCAGGTACCCTGATGACGGTGCCCGGAGTGGCACTGAAACGGGTAGGTGGAAATAAAGAAGGGGGGTCTTTTACCTAAAGACTTTTGACTGATTATTTCGAGCAGCGCGGACTGTCTACACACCATCCCTGGATCAGGTTTTTGTCATGTAATAAATATACAAAAAATAATTCTTTCAGAACTTTTTACACCTTTAATATAACCTATAATCTGTACAAATCCATTGAGAAGCAAACTGAAATAATTTATTTTGAGGTGGATAATTAACATAACAAGACTCAAATAATGTAGTTGAATAAGGTCACGTGCACACGATGAGTATTTGATGAGTTTTTTACCTCAGGAATTGTAGACAAAACCAGGAGTGGAGCAATCAGAGGAAAAGTCTAATAGAAACACCTGCACCACTTCTGTATTTAATCACCCACTCCTGGTTTTGGCTACAAATCCTGAGGTAAAAAACTCATCAAATACTCAGTGTGTGCACGTGGCCTAAGTGTAAACATCCTCTTATATTAAGGGAATTGTGTTGGGAGAAAGGCAATCACATTTAAAAGGTAGTCAGTACACAGCTGCAATAATTTCAAGGGTCTGTGTTTGCAGGGTTTTGCTGTGAGAGCAGCATGATGTAGGGAAAAAGAGTTTAAAACCAGTGATGTGTCACTTACTAGGCTGTACGGTGTTCATTTTAGGACATGGTCATTTGTCGAAGTCAAAGTAAAAAAAAGCTGTTCCTGATGCCTGATTATGACTTTGACAAATGACTTTGACTTTGATAAATGACTATGGCTTTGACTATGATAAAATTTTGATAAATGACTTTGACTTTGATAAATGACTTTGACTTTGATAAATGACTTGATAAATGACTTTGATATAATTACTTTGACTATGACTTTGATAAATGACTTTGACTTTGATAAATGACTTTGACTTTGATAAATGACTTTGACAAATGACTTTGAGTTTGATAAATGACTTTGACTATGAGTTTGATAAATGACTATGACTTTGATAAATGACTTTAACAGATTAGCATAATTTATTTTAAAAAATTCTACAGCGGGTACACTAGGGAATTGAACAGTAAATACCAGCTTCCAAAGGCCAAAAGCTTATCCACTAGACCATCCAACAAGCTACTGTAGGAGCCTTCTTTTGTTATACTAACATAGATAACATGCACACTGTCTGTGTGCAGAAATCTGATGACCCTGATGTCTGAGAGCTTCTTACTTGTCGTAGTCAGACTTAACCATGAAAGTCACACATCACATTTATTTCTCAAGGAGGTTAGCAGTATAATGAAAGTACAAATCCCCAAGCAGTGCCAATGTTTCCTAGCTTGTTTTTCTGAAGGTATTATAGTTAATAATATAATTATTATCCTATTAAACAAAAATAATGTTAAAAATGTTTTTATTTTGAAACACTAATTTAGTATATATATATTATATATACTGTATTTACCAGTTTCTGTAAATTTCTATAATTGTTTAAAAAATTGTTTAACAGTATATAATAATAATATATTTACCAGTGACTGTACATTTGTATCATTGTTTAGGAAATTGTTTAAGAAAATATAATAATAATAAATAAATAATAATCCACTACATCGATTTCAACAACAAAGATGCAGAACTGCAAACATTTTAATTTATTACTATATCTTATATCTATTAACTAGCATAATTTATTATACAAAAAGTATTCTACAGCAGGGTCAGCATGGATTTGAACCATGAACGCTGGCTTCCAAAGGCAATATGCTTCTCCACTAGACCACCAAACTAACTGTTAAAATGCAGAGGTTTTGTTCCGCTAAGAAAATGAACATGTAGGCAGTCTGTTTGCAAAACTGTTCTGACCCTGATGTTTGAGAATTCTCATTGTGTAAAATATATAAGACTGCATCAACCGTATGCGTAGGTGCTGGCAGAAAATAATTATACTTACAGAAATAGATATCTGCCGCGACACTACTATATATATGAAAAAATTCAAATTAATGAGTGGCACTGAAAAGAGAAGATCAAACTGCAATGTGCAAATGTGTAATGCAGTAAACTGCCCTGTGCTTAAGTTGAAAACAGAGTCTTAGTCTCATCAGCGGCCACTGATGAGACTAAGACCTCTGTTTTCAACTTAAGCACAGGCAGTTTACTGCATTACACATTTGCACATTGCAGTTTGATCTTCTCTTTTCAGTGCCACTCATTAATTTGAATTTTTTCATATATATAGTAGTGTCGCGGCAGTTATCTATTGCTGTGAGAATTCTCATTGTCATTAATTGTGGTCAGAGTCAGACTCACTCATGAAAGTCACACACCACTTCAATGTGTCATGGAGGCTTGCCAGTGTAAAGAAGGTTCACATCCCCAAACAGTAGCAGGAGTTTCTTAGTTTTTTTTAAGGTATTATTGTTTTTATTATTATAATTATTATTATTATTATACTTTCCGACCAAAATAATGTACATATAAAAAGTTTTGACTTTGTGCTTCATTCTCATACCTGAGTATGATAAATCACTTTCACAGATGACACTTCACTTCTCAAACATCAAAATGAAAATATTTTTCCATACACAAAAGCTTTAACCCCTTTTTCCAGTGTGGTCTGACACAATGGACCTTGCTTATTTAAAACCCACATTTCAACAATTTTTATACATTGTTTTGTTTTCAAATAACAAAAACTTAATGATAAGCAAATTACATGTCCTGAACTGCGCATTTTAACCCCAAAGTCTCCAACACAAAGCCTATGCCCCATCCACCACTAAACTATAGGCACTTAATAGAGGCAGAGACACCTTTTCATTGCTTATATGCCTTTCAATGCAGACATGTGTTAAGGTCATTTAAACTGTGTGACCTTAATGTATGATTTTCATAGCTCACAATGATATCTGACTGACACACATAAAGATCAGCAGATTTTTGCACATTTGGTCTCTTTAGCAAACAAAACCACTAATAGTATTCATCAGACAGAGTGGCCTAATGGTTAAGGCTCCTGCCTCTGGAGCATTGGAACTCCTTTGCACCCTGGTTCAAATCCCCCCAGTAGGATTGTTTTTTGATTTTATTTTATTTTTTTCCTTGTAAATTATGGTGTTTAATACACAATTTACAGTAATGTTTAATTTGTGATTTCTTACATTATGGTAATCATCATAACATACTAATAATTGGTTTCAGCCATGTTGTTCATTTACAAGCTAAATGAATGGAAGGCAGTCATTTACTACTTATCTATTTCCAAGTGTCTGTACATTTTAACAATTTATTATGAAGTTTCTAAACCAAATATTTATTATTTATTTGATACAAAATGTCGTTTGCCATCTCCCCAAAACTAGCTGCATTTTAATCAGCAGTACAGTTCTGACTTCACTAGTGCACTGAGGCTAGGGTCACACATGCGGCATGGATTTTAACCCGTTCATGACCGGGAATTTTTCATTTTCGTTTTTTTGCTCCCTGCTTCCAAGAGCCATAACTTTTTTATTTTTCCATCAATATAGACATAAGAGTGCTGTTTTTTGCGGACGAGTTGTCCGAAACATAAAATATCTATTTTAAGCTTTCGGCAAGGTCGGTGCTTCAGGACTGTGGTGACGTCACGTCTCACGGACTCCGTCATGTGACCGGAGTTCCCGCGAGAACTGACGTCACCACAGGTCCTGGAAGACACAGGACCATACCGAGCTTCGGGGACCGCGACAGGTGAGCAACATTATTTTTATATTTTCACCTTATTTGACTTTATTCACTTCCACATGTATGATATACATTGTGAAGTGAACAGCCACAATCCTGGCTTTGTGTCCGGGATGTCGACGGTGTCGTCGAGCATTCACGACATTCGTCGACACCCCGTCGATTCGGCGAATCGATCGAACACGAACATCGGGTGGTGGCTCATCTCTAAACGCTAATGCTTAATTTCACAGAAGTATATTCTGCTTTTGTTGAACACTTACTGTATTTTTTGCTTATAGGACGCACCTGATTATAAGACGCACCCCCAAATTAATGAAGGAAAGAGTAAATATTTTTCAATGTAAATGGGTCCGTCTTATAATGCTAGTGTCCGTCTTAAAAATCATTGGGTATATGTCTCTCATAGCCCCCACTTCCTGGTACATGGTCCCTCATCCTGGGATATAGCCCCCACATCCTAGATATGGCCCCTTAATCGGTTAATGGCTGGCACAAGTCCCCCAGTGTTGGCACACGTCCCCCAGGGCTGGCACAATCTCCCAGTGATGGCACACATCCCCAGTGCTGGCACAAGTTCCCCACTGCTGGCACATGTCCCCATTGATGCACATGTCCCCCAGTGCTGGCACAAGTCCGCCAGTGATGGCACAAGTCCACCAGTGTTGGCACACGTCTCCCACTGCTGGCACACATCGCCCACTGCTGGCACAAATCGCCCACTGCTGGCACACGTCCCCCACTGCTGGCACGCGTTCTCACTGCTGGCACACGTCCCCTGTAATGGCACACATCCCCACTGTGGTGCACGTCCCCCAGTGCAGGCACACGTCCCCACTGCTGGCACACGTCCCCCACTGCTGGCATACGTCCCCACTGCTGGCACACATCCCCAGTGCTGGCAACATCCCTATTGATGGCACTAGTCTCCACTGCTGGCACATGTCCATACTGCTGGCACACGTCCCCACTGCTGGCACACGTCCCATTATGGCACACATCCCCCAGTGTGGCACACGTCCCCTAGTGCTGGTACACGTCCCCCACTGCTGGCACATGTCCCCCACTGCTGGCACAACATCTCCCACTGCTGGCACACGTCCCCCAGTGCTGGCACACATCCATCAGTGCTGCACACATTCCCCAGTGCTGGCACACATCCCCAGTGCTGGCACACATCCCCTATTGATGGCACTAGTCTCCCACTGCTGGCACATGTCCCATACTGCTGGCACACGTCCCCCACTGCTGGCACACTGTCCCCCATTAATCGGCACACATCCCCCAGTGCTGGCACAGTCCCCTAGTGCTGGTACACGTCCCCCACTGCTGGCACATGTCCCCACTGCTGGCACACATCTCCCACTGCTGGCACACGTCCCCCAGTGCTGGCACACTCCATCAGTGCTGGCACACATTCCCCAGTGCTGGCACACATCCCCCAGTGCTGGCACACATCCCCTATTAATGGCACAAGCCTCCCACTGCTGGCACACGTCCCCAGTGCTGGCACACGTCCCGCAGTGCTGACACACGTCCCCCACTGCTGGCACATGTCCCCCACTGCTGGCACACGTCCCCCACTGCTGGCACACGTACCCCACTGCTGGCACACGTCCCCCTGTAATGGCACACGTCTCCCACTGCTGGCACACATCGCCCACTGCTGGCACACATCGCCACTGCTGGCACACTCCCCCACTGCTGGCACGCGTCCCTCACTGCTGGCACACGTCCCCCTGTAATGGCACACATCCCCACTGCTGGTGCACGTCCCCCACTGCTGGCACACGTCCCCCAGTGCAGGCACACGTCCCCCACTGCTGGCACACGTCCCCCACTGCTGGCATACGTCCCCCACTGCTGGCACACATCCCCAGTGCTGGCACACATCCCCTATTGATGGCACTAGTCTCCCACTGCTGGCACATGTCCCATACTGCTGGCACACGTCCCCCATTAATGGCACACATCCCCCAGTGCTAGCACACGTCCCCTAGTGCAGGTACACGTCCCCCACTGCTGGCACATGTCCCCCACTGCTGGCACACGTCCCCCACTGCTGGCACACGTCCCCCAGTGCTGGCACACATCCATCAGTGCTGGCACACATTCCCCAGTGCTGGCACACATCCCCCAGTGCTGGCACACATCCCCTATTAATGGCACAAGCCTCCCACTGCTGGCACACGTCCCCAGTGCTGGCACACGTCCCGCAGTGCTGACACACGTCCCCCACTGCTGGCACATGTCACCCACTGCTGGCACACGTCCCCCACTGCTGGCACACGTAACCCACTGCTGGCACACGTCCCCCTATAATGGCACACGTCTCCCACTGCTGGCACACGTCACAAACTGCTGGCACACATCCCCCACTGCTGGCACACGTCCCCCACTGCTGGCACACGTCCCCCTATAATGGCACACGTCCCCCTCTAATGGCACACGTCCTCCACTGCTGGCACACATCCCCTATTGATGACACAAGTCCCCTATTAATGGCACAAGTCCCCCACTGCTGGCACACGTCCCCCACTGCTGGCACACGTCCCCCTGTAATGGCACACATTCCCCACTGCTGGCGCACGTCCCCCAATGCTGGCACATGTCCCCCAGTGCTGGCACACGTCCCCACTGCTGGCACACGTCCCCCACTGCTGGCACATGTCACCCAGTGCTGGCACACGTCCCCCACTGCTGGCACACGTCCCCCACTGCTGGCACACATCCCCCACTGCTGGCACACACCCCCCGTGCTGGCACACATCTCCTTTTGATGGCATTAGTCTTCCACTGCTGGCACATGGCCCATACTGCTGGCACATGTCCCCAATTGATGGCACACGTCCCCCATTGATGGCACACGTCCCCCAGTGCTAGCACACGTCCCCCAGTGCTGGTACACGTCCCCCAGTTCTGGCACACGTCCCCCACTGCTGGCGCACGTCCCCCAGTGCTGGCACACGTCCTGCAGTGCTGGCACACGTCCCCCACTGCTGGCACACATCCATCAGTGCTGGCACGCATTCCCCAGTGCTGGCACACATCCCCCAGTGCTGGCACACAGCCCCTATTGATGACACAAGTCTGCCACTGCTGGCACATGTCCCCAACTGCTGGCACACGTCCCCCAGTGCTGGCACACGTCCCCCAGTCCTGACACACGTCCCCCACTGCTGGCACATGTCCCCCACTGCTGGCACACGTCCTCCCACTGCTGGAACATGTCCCCCTGTAATGGCACACGTCTCCCACTGCTGGCACACGTCCCCCACTGCTGGCACACGTCCCCCTATAATGGCACATGTCCCCCACTGCTGGCGCACGTCCCCCACTGCTGGCACACGTCCCCCACTGCTGGCACACGTCCCCCATTGATGGCACACGTCCCCCACTGCTGGCACACGTCCCCACTGCTGGCACATGTCCCCCACTGCTGGCACATGTCCCCCACTGCAGGCACATGTCCCCCACTGCTGGCACATGTCCCCCTGTAATGGTACACTTCCCCCACTGCTGGCGCACGTCCCCCACTGCTGGCACATGTCCCCCACTGCTGGCACATGTCCCCCTGTAATGGCACACGTCCCCCACTGCTGGCGCACATCCCTCACTGCTGGCACACGTCCCCCGCTGCTGGTACACATCCCCCAGTGCTGGCATACATCCCCCACTGCTGGCACACGTCCCCCACTGCTGGCACACGTCTCCCATTGATGGCACACGTCCCCCACTGCAGGCACATGTCCCTCAATGCTGGCACTCGTCCCCCACTGCTGGTACACGTCCTTCAGTGCTGGCACACGTCCCCCAGTGCTGGCACACGTCCCCCTGTGTTGGCACAGGTCCCCCAGTGCTGGCACACATCCCCCACTGCTGGCACACATCCCCCACTGCTGGTAAACATCCCCCAGTGCTTGCAAACATTCCCTATTGATGGCACAAGTCTCCCACTGCTGGCACATGTCCCCCACTGCTGGTACACATCCCCCATTGATGACACACAACCCCCATTGATGGCACACGTCCCCCAGTGCTGGTACACATCCCCCAGTGCTGGCACACGTCCCCCACTGCTGGCACACGTCCCCCAGTGCTGGCACACATCCATCAGTGCTGGCACACATTCCCCAGTGCTGGCACACATCCCCCAGTGCTGGCACACATCCCCTATTAATGGCACAAGCCTCCCACTGCTGGCACACGTCCCCCAGTGCTGGCACACGTCCCGCAGTGCTGACACACGTCCCCCACTGCTGGCACATGTCCCCCACTGCTGGCACACGTCCCCCACTGCTGGCACACGTACCCCACTGCTGGCACACGTCCCCCTGTAATGGCACACGTCTCCCACTGCTGGCACACGTCACAAACTGCTGGCACACGTCCCCCACTGCTGGCACACGTCCCCCACTGCTGGCACACGTCCCCCTATAATGGCACACGTCCCCCTATAATGGCACACGTCCTCCACTGCTGGCACACATCCCCTATTGATGACACAAGTCCCCTATTAATGGCACAAGTCCCCCACTGCTGGCACACGTCCCCCACTGCTGGCACACGTCCCCCTGTAATGACACACATTCCCCACTGCTGGCGCACGTCCCCCAATGCTGGCACATGTCCCCCAGTGCTGGCACATGTCCCCCACTGCTGGCACACGTCCCCACTGCTGGCACATGTCACCCAGTGCTGGCACACGTCCCCCACTGCTGGCACACGTCCCCCACTGCTGGCACACATCCCCCACTGCTGGCACACACCCCCCGTGCTGGCACACATCTCCTATTGATGGCATTAGTCTTCCACTGCTGGCACATGGCCCATACTGCTGGCACATGTCCCCCATTGATGGCACACGTCCCCCATTGATGGCACACATCCCCCAGTGCTGGCACACGTCCCTCAGTGCTGGTACACGTCCCCCAGTTCTGGCACACGTCCCCCACTGCTGGCGCACGTCCCCCAGTGCTGGCACACGTCCTGCAGTGCTGGCACACGTCCCCCACTGCTGGCACACATCCATCAGTGCTGGCACACATTCCCCAGTGCTGGCACACATCCCCCAGTGCTGGCACACAGCCCCTATTGATGACACAAGTCTGCCACTGCTGGCACATGTCCCCAACTGCTGGCACACGTCCCCCGTTGATGGCACACGTCCCCCAGTGCTGGCACTCGTCCCCCAGTGCTGGCACACATCCCCCAGTGCTGACACACGTCCCCCACTGCTGGCACACGTCCCCCACTGCTGGCACATGTCCCCACTGCTGGCACACGTCCTCCCACTAGTGGCACATGTCCCCCTGTAATGGCACACATCTCCCACTGCTGGCACACGTCCCCCACTGCTGGCACACGTCCCCCTATAATGGCACATGTCCCCCACTGCTGGCGCACGTCCCCCACTGCTGGCACACGTCCCCCACTGCTGGCACACGTCCCCCATTGATGGCACACGTCCCCCACTGCTGGCACATGTCCCCCATTGATGGCACACGTCCCCCACTGCTGGCACATGTCCCCCACTGCTGGCACATGTCCCCCACTGCTGGCACATGTCCCCCTGTAATGGTACACTTCCCCCACTGCTGGCGCACGTCCCCCACTGCTGGCACATGTCCCTTACTGCTGGCACATGTCCCCCTGTAATGGCACACGTCCCCCACTGCTGGCGCACGTCCCTCACTGCTGGCACACGTCCCCCGCTGCTGGTACACATCCCCCAGTGCTGGCATACATCCCCCACTGCTGGCACATGTCCCCCACTGCTGGCACACGTCTCCCATTGATGGCACACGTCCCCCACTGCAGGCACATGTCCCCCAATGCTGGCACTCGTCCCCCACTGCTGGTACACGTCCTTCAGTGCTGGCACATGTCCCCCAGTGCTGGCACACGTCCCCCAGTGTTGGCACAGGTCCCCCAGTGCTGGCACACATCCCCCACTGCTGGCACACATCCCCCACTGCTGGTAAACATCCCCCAGTGCTTGCAAACATTCCCTATTGATGGCACAAGTCTTCCACTGCTGGCACATGTCCCCCACTGCTGGTACACATCCCCCATTGATGACACACAACCCCCATTGATGGCACACGTCCCCCAGTGCTGGCACACGTCCCCCAGTGCTGGCACACGTCCCCCACTGCTGGCTCACGTCCCCCACTGCTGGCACACGTCCCCACTGCTGGCACACGTCCCCCATTGCTGGATATGGCCCCCTATGATTACACATGCCTCCCCCATGCTGCATATGGCCCCCCAAGCTGTTGTCCGTAATAAAATAACAAACATTTTACTCACCATTTCCAGCGATGAGCTTCTTGTCTCCCTGCTGTCTCCGTACGTGCAAACTGCGCCCGAACTTCCTGCTTCTCTGCCGGTCATGTGACTCTGCTGAGCAGAGAGTCACATGACAGGCAGAGAAGCAGGAAGTTCGGGCGCAGCTTGCACAGAGGGAGACAGCAGGGAGACAAGCAGCTCATCGCTGGAAATGGTGAGTAAAATGTTTGTTATTTTATTACGGACAACAGCTTGGGGGGCCATATGCAGCATGGGGGAGGCATGTGTAATCACTGGGTGGCGCAGGCAATATAATATGCGCTGCGCCCTCAGTCCCATCACCGCGGTATGAGTGCATATTAAATGAGCGAGAGCAGGAGATCTCCTGCTCCCTCCTGCAGCCCCCAGCCAGCACACCGGACTCCCGGGCACACTCCAGAGCTGCCCCCACCATCTCCTGCACTATATGATCTATATGTTCGGATTATAAGACGCACCCCCCACTTTACTCCAAAGTTTGGGGGAACAAAAAATATGGTATCTCATGAGCTGTACAACTTTACTGCGTGCTGACATATCAGCCAGCACTGCAACGGAGCCCTAGTTCCCACCACATTGCCACGTGTTGCCTTAATCACGACCTAAGGTAAGCATTTGTCCACACAGTAGTGACACTTTATGCATTGGTGAAGAAGACACAGTTGCCACTGTTTGGGGTTACGCAAATGCGGTATCCCAAAGACATACACCTTTAGTCCGTTTTGTCCATTAACTCACTATAAGTATGTGGCCTCGGTTACAGTAACATTTGATTAAGCAACACTCTTGGGTTACACACAGGAAACCTTATTCACCACTAAAGTTGGGTCATCTCCCTAGCATCCCTACATACAGTACGTATCCCTCACCACAACTCTTGTAAAGTTTTACCAAACTGTATTGATAGATGTGAAGTAGCTATATATGGCCCCTCTAATGCGTTGTCCCCACAGCTTCATCTCCTGTGCGTTTTGTACACCGGTAAAGACCACATTCACTGTGTGCTGCGTATTGTGAAGTGTGTGGCTGCGACAACATTGCAGGTTTGACATTGTAAGGCTGGTTTCACACTGCAGTTTTTTCCCTGATCAGGTTCGATCAGGTTTGTGTGCCAAAACTAGGAGAGGAACCAGGAGAGGAACTTGCAGAGAAAAACTATTATTGAAAGATTGACACCTGTTCTGAGTTTTGGAGACACTCCTGGTTTTGGCACACAAACCTGATCGAAGCTGATCAGGGAAAAAACTGCAGTGTGAAACCAGCCTTAATGTACCTTACTTACCTTTGTAGTTGCAAGGCTTATTTTGCACAAAACTGTGCACGCAGGCCAAAATAACAGAGTAATTTAGTCATGTGATGTGGACTCGTAGCAATGTTTACAGCACACAATTCTACGTGCAATAAAGGGAACCAAAAGTGCGTTGTGACACATGCGGAATACATGTATATGTTGCCCCACATGGATCATACAACAGACCCCTGTTGTCATTTCTTATGTTGTGTGTGTGCCATTGCTACGTAATCACGACATTGCATCCCTGCATAGTGTGAGATCTTACAGGTTGAGTATATTGTGGAGGATATGATAGCCCGACAAACATTCCCTATGTTACATTCCTTACTCACATCCTACGGATTAGCATGGCTACTATATGTCAGCAACACTGGCAGGTTTGTTGTTGGTGGACACGTATTACACAAAGGTGAACATTTAGTGACACTTTTTGGACTGGTAGCTATGTACAGGGCATACTTGAAAGTAATTATGTAAATCCATTTGTGCAGGTCCTTAACATTGTTTGTTTATCTTTAGATATCAACACACCTTGCAGCCTGGGGATCACAAGATGGAATTGCCACAAATGCTTGTTGTGGGTGCAGCCTTGTGGGAGGAGGCCTTGATAAGGCATGAGAGGGCGGAGAGACTGCGGAGGCGTAGACGATGGCGTGTGTGGGCTCGGGATTGGTTCCTGCAAAGGGACAACCTGAGTCACATGTGCCTAGTCCGTCAGCTGGAGGACACGAATCCGCATGATTTCCGGAACTATCTTCGTATGTCAGAGGACTCCTTCAAATTCCTTTTGGAGTTGGTGCGCCCACATATTTTGCATGAGGACACTGTTATGCGTCAAGCTGTGCCACCAGAGGATCGGTTGGCTGTGACTCTGCATTTCTGGGCAACAGAGCGCACGCTGACTGACCTGCAGTATGCTGCTGCTGTCTCACGCCCACTGCTGAGCCACCTAATCCCTGAGACGTGTGAGGTCATTGTGAGGTGTCTGCTGCCATCCTATATGCACTTCCCAGAAACCCCTGCAGAATGATTGCAAGTTGCCATTGGCTTCCAGAAGAGGTGGCAATTCCCAAACTGCGGGGGGGCATTGGATGGCTAGCATGTGAGGATCACACAACCCCCCAACACCGGCTCCCTTTAGTGGTCCTCATGGCCCTCGTCAATGCCAACTATGAGTTGCTGTACGTGGATGTTGGGATGAACGGGCGTGTGTTGATGGGGGGGGTTTGGCACACATCTCCTTTGGTGAAGACCTTAGGAGGGGACGCCTCAACTTACCCACAAATGATGACACCACTGAGCATCTCAACTTTGCGTTTGTGGGGGATGAAGGCTTTCCACTTAGGCCAACCTACTACGGCCATAACCCCAGAGGACTATCACCCCTGAGCGGCGCCTTTTCAATTACCGGCTATCCCGGGCCCGTCAAATGGTTGAAAACGCGTTTGGATCATGGCCATACTGCTTTAAATATGAAACTGGAATCTATCCAAATGGTAGTGATGGCGTGTTGTGTGCTGCATAACTTCCTGCGTCGTAGGGATACTACATCATACATGCCAGGAGTTTTTGTGGATTCGGTGGACCCCACAACTGGGGAACTCATGCCGGGTGAGTGCAAATGATCCTGGACTGCTGTCACTCAAGCCGGTGCTCCAGGGCCGCAGCCAGCAGAATACCAGGACCAACAGGGACAGCTACTGCTGCTACTTTAAAGGGCCGAGGGCAGTGTCGTGGCAGCATAACATGGTGTAGGGTAATTGTCGTCACCACTGAAGACCAGGAGGAGGATGGTCTAACCATATGTTTACCTGCCACCAAATGAGTGTTGTCTGCCTACATTTGTACTTTACAAAGCATTCACTGAGACCAGTCAAGGAAAACACTGCGGGCAGCCGGCTAAAGCGCACAAACACAGTGAAATCCATGATGCATTGCCCCCTGGGAATTTGAATATGCAAATGGCATCCGTGGAGCCTCGATTAAGAGTCTCAAACATGGCACTAGCCAGATATCACTCCAGGGATCAGTTGCATATACTATTATCGTGGACAGAAAGGTATGTTACAACAATATTCTATGTAGGGGTCAACACAGCATTGGGGACATATGTAGGGGACACAGGGACAGCCCTTTTGGGTCACACCGTATGCTGCCTGTGTGTCTCCTGCTCCATATACATGTATTTACAGATAACAATTGTGTCCACAAACATGGGCAATAACTTTTTGTGGACTGACTATGTATGTGTATCACTGTACATACATCACTATACATCACTGAGCACACACATATATATCAGCACACACATACTTCATCCAGGCTCCAACAGTATCCAGACACACATCTCCAGAGTGTTCTGTGTAGGACACGTAGCTGAACTACACACATACACATAACTATACATGCCTTAATACAGAGAGAACCACACGAGCGCCCCTATATTACACTTTGGCAATGCAACAGTGTGTAGCAACAAGCCGCCACACAGAACACGACAGTTTAATGAGAGGCTATACAAAACGCACATGCATCAGGTAAATATCCATATCTGACACACGACAGAGCTATGATTCAAAGGTATTTGTAGCGACCAATCACAGTGTTTCGGGGCGTAATGTAACCACTTTGGCACGCCTACCTCCTAGCCGCATCAACACGAAACACCCACATTGATCATGTGGTTGCCGTGTGTGACGCGGCAACGTCGACCGCCGACTTCATCTCCCATGGTTCTCAGGCGATGCTAAGGTGATTTCTGCATCGCTTCATCACCTGAAGTTGCCGGAGCCATCGCTACATGTGACAGCGCTATGGCGATCTTGGCTAAGTGCCAAAAACGTGCGCGCTCCCGTGCGTCGCCGGAGATCTCGCTGGCGATGTCGACAGGTGTGACTGTACCCTAAAAATACCTCATTTAAAGGGATCCTGTCACCCCCAAAACACCTCTAAACCTATTAAAAGCTGTCCCTACAGCATATTAACACTTTCCCTACACTCCTTTTACCTCCTAAATGCACCAAGTGACATTGAAGAAAAACGTTATTCTAGTACCTCATTACTGATGATAATGAGTGACTATGCTATTCATAGTCACTCATCCAGGCTGCCCCTCTTCTTCATATCACGCCTGAATAGGCATGATCTACAGCACTGATTCAAATTGCTGCCTCCCTGCGCGCCTCCCATCTCTCCCATTGCGTCCGGGCTTCAGTATGGGGCTGTATGATGCGATCCGCGTCATTCCCGGCGCCGGGTGACGTATTTACACCGGCGCCGCGCTGTCAGCTTCAAAATGCGCACTGCAATGATGTAGTAATCTAGTAATGAGGTACTAGAATAACGTTTTTCTTCAATGTCACTTGGTGCATTTAGGAGGTAAAAGGAGTGTAGGGAAAGTGTTAATATGCTCTAGGGACAGCTTTTAATAGGTTTAGAGGTGTTTTGGGGGTGACAGGATCCCTTTAAATCTGGTATTGCTGTGATCATACTGATCTGATGAATAAAGTCACTTAATCACCTATACCACAAGGTGAATGCCGTAAAAATAGTAATAAAGTCAATTCTTCAACTGCTGTTAATTTGTTTATTCTGCCTGACAAAATCGCGTTAAGGTTTGGCTCACGTTTATCCTGTGCTCTACACTGAGCACTTATACCGAGAATTACGTGTAAATCTCTGAAAAACATGATTCAGACAAATTTCTCAGTGAAAAATTCACTGTAATGAGGCAGATGGAATCATTTTGAACTCCCATCTTAACTGTGGTCCAGCAGTGTCCATTTCTTTTAATGTATTTTCAGGCATAAAAGTGCGCTCAATTACAGTTTTGTGCACCTTTCAAAAGAAGGACACCAGGGTCCAGAGTAACTCTGCTGCCTTATTCATGAATGGATCTGTCAGGGGTTTCACATGAATCATGTATTTTGGAGATGTAGCTGGAAACCTGAATGTTAGAGCTCAGCACAGAGCACAGAATAAATGTGAACTGATCCAAAATGTTCTGTACCCAAATTACCAACTAAACCCACAAAATAACATGTCTCCATCAAGGTCTTTCATCTGTTAATGGAAATGTAGGGAATTTACACATTACTGGTAGCACAAAAGCTCTGGAAAAGTGCTATCACTTCTCGTCCCCCAAAAGCAAAACCTGCAGTCCCAAATTCAAATGCCCCCTCTCTGTTGAGCACCCCGATGTCTGTACCACAATTAACATCCACATGTTGGCTATGTTGTAGTGAGGAAGCCTTTTAAATTTATAAAGTGTGTGTCTTCTGAAGCTTGACCAGGACACAATATATGGACAGCACAATCTACAGGGCACTAAAAGAGCTTATTTGCAAATTTTAATTATGCAGAATTCACTGGGTTGGACAACACGGGCGTTTGCCAGAGATAAAATCATCACTGCAGCCATAGATGAACTCCCAGAGGGGTGTAATTTCCAAAATGGCACTGAGAGTCAGCAAATTATTATAAGAAAATCTGTGCTCAAAAAATCAAATAGCGCTCCTTCCCTGCCGAGCCGTGGCTGTAGCCAAACAGTACTGTAGTCACATGTAATGTAGTGCCAAATTCAGGAGAAATTGTTGGGGCCTTTTTTTTACCTATTCCCATTGTGAAATTAAAACCTGTTGGTAAAACAACATTTTAATAGTAAAAATGTAATTACTTTTTCTTCACCACCCAATAATATAAAATTTTGTGATACACCTGTGGTGTCAATATGCACACTGCACCCCTAAATGATTTTATTGAGGACTGCAGTTTGTAAAATGGGGTCACTTGTGGGGGATTTCTGCTATTCTGACTAGAGATGAGTGAACCTTTTGATGTTCGTATTTGGCTCAGTTGGCTAAACGTGGATATGTTCGCTGATTTGTTTGTCGAACAGTTTGCTGAACTTATGAACCCCGTTCAAATCAATGGGAGGCAAAATAAAGGGCATAGAAAACACTTTCAAAGGAGTCCAAAAGCTGCTCAAACTATTTTATGGTGAAGCCACGTTGTTTTCGCACAGACATAAGCTTCCTAAAGTATTACTAGCCAAGCTTAGTGCCAGCTGGTAATAGTCAGCTGACACTGACCCTTTTATTACCCAGTCTGGCACTTGCACCAGAGCAGTTAGAAGAGTCGGGTACAACTCCAGAAAAGGGTGCTACAATGAATGCGCTATTTTCTGAGTTGGCTGCGGGCTGCAATTCACAGTGGGGGTGGGTACCCAGAAAGCTTGGGCCTCCCCCAGCTGCCTAATCATACCTGGCTGGCAACCAAAAATACAGTGAAGGCCTGCAGCGTTTTTTTTTATTGTTTCAAGAAATAATTTAAAAAAGGGTTCTTCTATTGTTTTGGTTTCCAGCCAGGTAAAACTAGGCAGCTGGTGATGGGTTGCAGACCATTCCTGCCTGCTCTACCTGGTTGTCAACAAAAAATACAGTGAAGCCTCGCATCATTTTTTGTATATTAGTTAAAGTAAAAAAAATGCATTTTTAATTACCAGCCAGGTAAAACTAGGCAGCAGGGGATTAGTGGCAGCCCATACCTGCCTGCTGGACCTGTGCTGGTGACCAAAAATACAGCAGGGCCCCATCACCGCAAAGTAATAGACATATGGTATTTTTTTCTGAATTGACAGAAATTAAGTGTAGAAGTGTAGAAGTGTAGAAGAAGTGGCCTTGCATGATGCTGACCCTCTGCAATAATAAAGATTTGCTCTCCCCCACAAAAAAATTAAATAATAATAATAAGAGACAATTGGAAAAAAAATCCCCTTAAAAATATTAAGCTCTTTTAAATACATGTTTTAAGGTCTTTGTAAGCTTCCTGGACTATAGAGCTGCTGCCACATTTGGCACTATTTCCAAAATTCACACCTTGCAGGTGTCCAAACTCCTGCAAAAATTCTACAGCTTTGTACAAACCACTAGACCCGATGGCAGGAACACTCCTAACCTTAAGGTTAGGTGTTGTTCCCGACCAACGGGTCTTCAAGCAAGCACTTTGGCCCCAAACAGGGAAAGCTTTAGGGTCATTTAAAATTTTTAACTTTTTTCCTGAACAAAAACATCTTTGGCAATTTTTTTTGCAAAAAGCTTGGATTACTGATTGCGAACCGAATCTGCCACGTTCGCGGCAAATTTGAAATTGGGGAATATGTTCAGGTAAAGTTTGCTCATCTCTAATTCTGACACCCCAGGGGCTCTTTCTATGCAACATGGCACCCATAAACCATTCAAGCTAAATCTGAAATCCAATACAGAGCTCTTTTCCTTCTGAGCTTTGCATTGTACCTCAAAGGTAGTTTTCAATCAAATATGAGGTATCAGTGTACTCAAGAGAAATTGGACAACAAAGTAAATGTGCATTGTATCCTATTACTCTTGTGAAAATACAAAATTTGGGGCAAAAAGAACATTTTTGTGGAGAAAATGTTTGTTGTTCTTTTCATGGCTCAACGATCTACAATTCTGTGAAGCACCTGGGGTTTCAAGGTGCTTCCACACATCTAGATAAATTCCCAGAGGGGTGTAGTTTCAAAAATGGGGTATTTTGTGGGGGGTTTCCACAGTTTAGGCACACTAGGGGTTCTCTAAATGCGTCATGGAGTCCGCTAAAGATTCCAGACAATTTGCAGTTTGAATGGCGCGACTTCTCTTTCAAGCCCTGCCGTGCACCCAAACAGTAGTTTTTTACCACATATCAGTAGGGAATCAGCATACTCAAGAGAAATTGCACAACAAATTGTATGGTGATATTTTTTCTGTTACCCTTATAAAAAATAAAAATGTTGAACTCAAAACACATTTTTGTGGAGAAAATGTGATTTTTATTATTTTCACAGCTCAACGTTCTGAAATTCTGTGAAGCACCAGGGGCAGGGGCTGGCTGGAGCCTCTATACCCGGGTGGCAGATTTCCATTGCCGGCCCCGACTTGAGGAGGGGGGGGGGGGGGGGGTTGGGGGTGCTGTCAGCCTGACTTGAGGACCGGGGAGGGGGGGTGCTGTCAGCCAGCCACAGCCCTTACCTCATCCCGGACCTCCAGCGTCATGTGCTATCGCCGCGCCGGCCGACTCCCGACTCCCGCGGCCCGTTTCTGTAGGGGGGCGGCCCGAAATGTGGACTATACCACCAGCCCAGGGGGCACCTGCCCCCCTGCCACCTGGGCCAGCCCGCCACTGACCAGGGGTTTAAAGTACTCACATCTACATAAGTTCCTTGAGGGTTATATTTTTCGAAATGGGTCCATTTGTTGGGGTGTCCTCTGTTTAAGCACATCAGAAGCCCTCCCAATGTGACATGCTGTCAGCTACTGATTCCAGCCATTCTTGCGTTTCAGTCAAAATAAAATGGTGCACCTTCCCTTCCAAACCCTGTCATGCGCCAAAACCATAGTTTTCCACCACATACTGGGTATTGGAGTACTCAGCACATCAAAGTTTGTTATCCACTTTCTCCTGTTGCCCTTGTAAGAATGCTAAATTTGGGACTACAGTAAAATTTTTGAGGAAAAAAGTAACATTGTAATTTTTTCCTTCCATATTGCTTTAGTCCTGTGAAGCATGTGAAGGGTTAATAAACATCTCGAAGCAGTATTCAACAGTTTGAGGAGAGGAGTTTTTCGAATGGTGTCACTTCTGGGTGTTTTCTGTTATATAGGACTTTCAAAATCACTTCAAATGTGATCTGGTCACTAAAATAAATGGTTTTGTAAATTTTGGTTGGAAAATGTGTATTGCTGATGAACGTTTAACCCTTCTACCTTCCTAACCCAAAAAAAACTATGTTTCAAAAATTGTGCTGATGTGAAGTAGATAAGTGTGAAATGTTTTTTTTAACTATTTTGTGTAACAAACTCTTTGGTTAAAGGGCAGAAAAATGTAAAGTTTAAAAATTGCTAAATTTTCTAAATCTTTGCCAAAATTCCAATATTTTCACAAATAAACACAAAACATATCATCTCAAATTTACCTCTCTCCATACCATTCCCCCATTTCATGCTACACCCTTCCCATATCTATTTTGTGCCACCTCTTCCCACTATGACCTAATACTGCCCACCACACTTCACTCCTAAACTGTACACACACTCCTCACACTATAGAATAAAGGTGTAGAATCCGGTGCCACAAAATTTCTTTTTATTTTCAAAAAATTAAAAATCACACATTCTCCAGAGGAGCTTCTGGACGCGTTTCGTGGGTCTAGCCCACTTAATCGTCAGTACAATGGCAATACAAACAACAGGAATATATACAGTTTAAAAAGCAAAACCACCCCCCTCTCGCATGTTTGACAAATATACATCAATTATTTCTATCCAATCACATACCTGCAGGTTTTAAAAGAGTTAAAAAAAAAAAAAAATGGGGAGGGGGGAAGAGAAGAAAAGAACTGATAACAGAAAATAAAGAAAAAGAGAAAAAAAAAAAAAAAAGGAGGGGAAGGGAGGAGAGGAAAGGATCTGATAACAGAAAGTAGAAGAGAGAAAAAAAGGGGGGGAGGGAAAGAGTAGGAGAAGAGAGAAGCAAAGACCTGATACATTAGTGATGCAATTACATGATAAACTTACAGATGTAGAAATCTAAGGATAACTACAGCATAGATCATTATTTCATATTGTAAGCTACCAACTACAAGGTTATTACATATTACAAATAGTATATTCTAAGAGAGAAGGTATAATCTTCCAACCACATAACAGTAGGGGAGCCCATAAAGATTGAATTCATGTAATACATAAACATATACCTCCTTCCCCAATGAATTATTCATACATTATGTTAAACCATGGTATTGCAAGTGCACTCAATATGCAATACACAAATGAGCAAATACCATAAAAGGATCATAGGGCGCAGGATCAATAAAAGTTTAGCAAATCAGACCTATAGTTCAGACCCTGTGGAATCCGAGCATTAAAGCCGCAGGATCCACAATTTTTCTTGATTATGTAGTGCTTTCTCCCAATTACCCCCCTATATGGACGGGGTATCCTCTCTATGCCCCTGATCTTTAAAGTTTTAAGGTCCCCTGCATGAAAATCCCTAAAATGGCGCGATAAACCTGACAGGCCCATTCTATTGGCTTTTGAATTGGGATTTGCCCCTGTAATGTGCTCTGACATCCTTACCTTAAGGGATATGATAGTGCAACCTATATAATATTTATTACAGCTACTACACGTAGCCAAATATACTACGTGGGATGTGTTACAGTTGATATAGGTAGATATTCTATATTGCTTCCCAGTTCGATAATTGCAAAAGGTTTCACCCATATCCACGTATTTACAAATAGTGCACCTATTTTCACCACATTTAAACAACCCCCTATAATTCAACCAAGTCTTCCTTTGTGTTCTTTTTTCCAAATAAATACTAGGAGACAAGTTACTCCCCAAGTCTTTCCCTTTCCCAAAAAAAACTATGTTTCAAAAATTGTGCTGATGTAAAGTAGATAAGTGTGAAATGTTTTTTTAACTATTTTGTGTAACAAACTCTTTGGTTAAAGGGCAGAAAAATGTAAAGTTTAAAAAATTGCAAAATTTTCAAAATATTTGCCAAAATTCCAATATTTTCACAAATAAATGCAAAACATATAATCTCAAATTTACCTCTCTCCATACCATTCCCCCATTTCATACTACACCCTTCCCATATCTATTTTGTGCCACCTCTTCCCACTATGCCCTAATACTGCCCACCACTCTTCACTCCTAAACTGTACACACACTCCTCACACTATCCCCCTATCCACCATAGCCTCCAGTATAAAATATAAGGTCATCACAGCCATCTATATGGTGGTATGCCCCCCACAGCCCCCTGCACATTATGCTCACCACAACCCCCAGTATAGAGTCTCTCCCAGGCCCAAGGTATAGGGTCTCCCACAGGCACTATTAAGATGTCCCACATACACCAAGTATAATGCCCCCTATAGGCCCTAGGTATAATGGCCCTCACATGCCTCTCATGGGCTTCAGGTCCTCATTGCCCCTTATGGGCACTCATGGTCCTCCATATTCTCCAATATAACGTGTCCCATAGACCCAGGTATAATGTCCCCATAACTCCAGGTATAATGTTCCCCACAGACCACATTTATAATGTCGCCACAGGTCCCAGTATAGTGTCTCCTATAGGCTTCAGTATAATGTCCCACATAGGACCTACGTATAAGAACCCCCACATGGCCCAGGAATGATGTCCTCCACATACCCCAAGTATAATGATCTCCACAAGCCCCAGGTATATTGGCCCCACAATATCCCCTACATACCCCAGTATAATACCCCCTTACATCCCAGTATAATGCCCAACACATGTCCAAGGCATAATGTCCCCCAAATGACCCAGGTATAATGTCCCCCACATACTCCTGAACAATACCTCCCACACATCCCTGGTATAAAATTCCCTACATGTGCAGTAAAATGTCCCCACATGTTCCAGATATGCCTCCCATGCCCCAGTATAATGTTCCCCACATGCCCCAGGTATGATGTCTGCCATAGGCTCCAGAAAAAATGTCCCCCACATGCCCCATTATAATGTCCCCCACATTCCCCAGGTATAATGTCCACCACATGCCCCAGTATAATAGCCTCCACATGGCTCAGGTATTATAGCCTCCATTCAGAGACAACATAACATAAGAAAAGGCTAGGGTCACACTTGCCATGCGTTTTTTAAGGTGCTTTTTGGCAGCCTGCGTTTTTGCAGATAGGTTTGGGGGACTCTTAAAAACACATGCAAAAATGCATGCAAAACCGCATGTACCATTTAGTGCCATATAAAAACGCATGCGTTTCCCATAGGGCCCCATGTTATCAAAAACGCATGGGTTTTTGAAAAAGCACCAAAAAATGCTGCATGCTGTGTTTTTGGGGTGCTTTTTCAAAAAATCATGCATCATGCAGTATTTTTTGGTGCTGAGCCAAAAACGCACCCAAAAACGCATGGTAGCTTCAGACATGCGTTTTTGCTATTGGGGCATGCGTTTTTTACATGGGGGCCTATGGATGCATTTTCCCATGCGTTTTTCACAAAAGACATGTGTGAAAAATGCATGGAAAATCTGCAAGTGTGACCCTAGCCAAAAATAAATATAACTTCCTTGCTGGAAGGGTGCACTTGATAGCGTGATTACATTACTGCATCACACTGCGCAATGTCCTCTGTGTGTTTTGTCTCCAGCAGGGTGCAAACTGGAAGTGGCCAGCATTCTGGCCTAGCAGGGCAGTGAGCTGATTACAGATCTACACTACTCTGCACTGTCCCCTCCCCCAACCAGAAGGGTCGGTCACTCCTAAACACTAGGTGTTTGTGCTCTCCATTCTGGTAAGGGATCAGGCTTTGTGTGTGATGCATGGTAACCTGATGTAGGGAGTTCCATTTACTTCTAGGCATGATACCACCACCAGTTATGGAGGCAATACCATTGTGGCAACCGGACTGTAGGGCGCCACATGTGCAACCAAGGGGGCCTTTATTGCTTCACATGCTGTTTATTCTTTCTTCTTTGAAATTGCAATATGTAAGCTGACATGTAGGTTGACAAACAATGTTTATTGTTGTATTACTTTGGACCACTAATTAAATAATCCTTTATGAGAGTCTCGTTCTGATCTGCCTTCTGCCTTTTGACTTCCACCAAGTCAGAAGTTGCAATCACAAGATGGCGCTGCAGCACCAAAGCAACACAACACTGACAAAGGGTGAAGATGCCTGAAGGTGAGTATGAGACCGGGGGCTGGAGACTTAGATTTATAGCACCAATTCAGCGCTGAAAAAAAATGCGAGAAAGATTATTGAACAAATATCCTTAAAAACTCTTGTTTCATGACACTCTATCAGTGTAAACAGGCTGCCAATAAATGAGCAACACACTCATTGCTGAGGTGAAATGATCTTTCGTGCAGCACAAATGATCCTAGTTATCATTGTCCTGTGTAAAATGTAGTCACACTGCTAAGAGCCATGAGCCGTTCTTGGCTACAGCAGTACCTTTCTTATAAGGCCTTGTTCACACATCCTAATGTGTTTTTTAAGCCCTTAGAAAAACGGATCCGTTTAAGGGTGCCAATAGTGTCCTTCTGAGGTCCTGGACGTTTTTGGCAGGTTTTGGGACTTAGTCATTTTTTCATTAAAAACGCATGCATTAACGCAGGTGCCTATATGTGCCATGCGTTAATGCATGCGTTTCCCATAGGGCCCCATGTTAAAACAAACGCTAGCAGCGTTCTTGGCCTGCTGCATAAAAACGCACATGCGTTAACGCATATGCGTTTTTGGACTTTGAAAAAAAAATTGTCCAAAATGTTCCCAAAAACGATTTAAGGCAAAAATGGATGGTATGTATGAACAAGGCCTTAATGTCAGTCAGCAGCCACTGCAGTTTGACTGTTTAGTACTAGATTTATTAGTACTAGTTTATTCTTAAGAGGGTCATCAACATTCGATTTGTGGTGTCCAAAGCTACTTATTACCTCCACTGATCAGCTATTTAAGGGGCCTTTATCATTTTCACTGCTCCATGCACCACACCTCCCTACTTTGAGCGACCTTGCATTGTGTTAGAGGTCAGCCTATTCACTTGAATCAGAGGATGCTGCAAAGAATTGTAATATCAAACTCAGACAAAACTAAAATGAAGACCTGCACCTGGTAAACTATCAAAAGAACTCGACACTAAAAAAACGATAAGGCGCTGACAAACATCTTATTAATGGGAGAGCCTAGAGTCAGACTCCGACAAATCGAATCAATTTTAAAGAACTGGAAAACATTTCCAACTCCACAGGAACAAAGAGTTGGAAAACTTAACAATTTATGCTTGTATTGTTCATGTGAAGGCAAAAAATATCTGATAACAATGCTTAAACAGTGTCAAGGTATATAAAGCAACCCCTGCACGCCATATCTGGGAGCATATTTATCTGATTAATTCTATGTACATGGTCCTAGGAAATTACCACAAGCTTCACCACAACTTATGTCATGCATACTTCCATAGTCCCCTTGAATGCTGCTTCCTTTTTTGTTTCTCAAAGCCCATTAGGTTTTTGTTTGGTTATTTTAGGATTATTTTCATGCTTTTGAGACCGTAATTTGCTGCTGTCATGTCCACAGTATTAGGCTGGTTTCACACTTGCGTTGCGTTCATATCAGGGCAAAAAAGGCTGCATCTGCATCTGTCGACGCATGTGAAAACTGATATAACTGCAACATTTTTTGCCTGATCAGGCGCAGGGAGGGATGTATATATAGTGAAAGAGACACTTTGTCCAGACATGTAAGATCCATGAATACAGTAGAGATATGTGCATTGACAAAAAATGGATCAGGATGGACGGACCATCCAAACAGATCCAGACGCCATTGGGTCCCGTTCTATTTGTGGACACAAAACACCGGATCCATATGCATCAGGATTTCTGTCATGCCGGAAAATCGCAACAATTTGCGGCTGGGAGGGTGGTCAAAATGATACAGTGGTGCAGATCTGCCGAAATTCTGATACCAATGCATATCCCTGCGGCTCCTTGTTAAGTATAGGGACACATGCCTGATCAGGAGGCTTCAGGAATTGGACAGATATTGACACGAGACGAAAAAATGCAATTGTGAAGCCCTTACTTGTAATTTTATGGCATTTTTGCACCACTTTAACGTGTTCACAATATACAGTGCCTTGAAAGAGTACTGAAACCCCTTGAACTTTTGCACATTTTTTCACATTACACCCACAAACTTAAATGTAATTTATTGGAATTTTATGTGATTTACCAACACAAAATATCAAATATTTGTGATGTATAAAGGAAATTATACATGGTTTTCAAAATATTCTAAAAATATAACTCTTAAAATTGTGACTGTAGATGAGGAGAAAAAAGGTAACATGACAGCAATAGCTGAAATGATATAGGTTCATTAGGATACGTTTTGTAATCAAATTATCACGCAAATTCACCATTGTAGCTCTCCTGGAATATACTGTGAGTGCTTTGCATTCTTTAAAGATTTTACTGTAAAACACGATAGTCCCTCATCTGTTTGCACATGGCATTTGCATTGAAGTCTTTAGTCTGGTCCTTCGCCAGCATGGCCTAGAAATAGACAAGTCAACTGTAACTTTACGAAGGAAAATAATGGTAGCTATGTGCATGGTCTTCTCTTTTCAAAGGAAGCCATTGTTATCAGACGAAACTGAAATGCAACAATGTAGTCATAGCTTGGGGAGTGACAGTGGGAGTTGTTGCCCTAAGTCCCTGAACCATTAAATGTCCTCTGATAAATTAGCCAGCTGAGCCAGCAGTATTTATATAGAACTATGATAATGTAAGCGCTTTACTAATAATTATGCTCATACCATTGTGTATTGCTTTAGATGAAACCTTCAATAATGTTCTAAAATCTGAGAAATGCAATATATTGTTCATTGCATTATGCAAGATACATTGTAGGACAATATTTTATAGTTGCTTGTTACATAAAAGAATGATGTCATGCCTTTCATTGGCTCAGGACAGACTGACACGCTATGCAGATGGTGCTCCTTAACTGGCTGTGCCATGAGTATGCTAAGGGCAAGTGGTGAGGTCATGCAAATGGGCTTGGTATTTTATAAAATATATGTGCAGAGAGACAGATCCAGCAAGAACAATAGGCTGCTCTCGCCTCTCCAACATAATATATGGCAATAGTAATTACTGGACTGTAAGCACTCATTTTTAACATAATGAGAATCTTTGCCAAGCAGCAAAAATGAAGCTTAGCTGTGAAATAAATCTTGAATTTCTTGCTGAGTGTTTTCAGCCAGCAACTAGGGACACTTTTTAATGATAGTTTTGACTTTTCTATTTGTCATATAATACAAATAAAAAAATTAAGTTTACTAAATCACAACATTTCACTAACAATGAAGTGATAGAGTTAAAAACAAACTTAAGGGGTTGTTTTGTCATTAAAAAAGTATGGTTTAAATCAGATTTTTGTATTATATGTGATTTCAAAAAGTACTGGTGGTATTAATTTTCAGATCCGGTTTAAAAAAAATTAGCAATATTCACATTGGTACTGTTTTTGTAGATACATACTTCCTGTCCTTTAACCCCTTCTTGACCAAGGACATATATGTACGTCTTTAGTCGTATCCCTCCCCCTAATGAAAGCTCCGGCGCTTAGCTCACATCTTCCCCCACACATCTCAGCTGATCTCATCAGCTGAGATGTGTAGATAATAACACCAGTCAAATCAGTGATCCAATCAGTGCAGTTAACCCTTTAGATCGCTCTGTCAATCACTGTTCACTGCCATGATTCGAGGTCCTGTGATGTGATTACGGGACCTCCTCTGTTACAGCCAGGGGAACTCTGATGACCCTGGAAGCAATCACTTCCTGCCTGCAATCTTCCAGTAACATCACCGGCAGGAAGTGATTATTTCTCCTGTCTTCAGGAATGCAGAAGCTCACCTGAATACAAGAGAAGTGATCGGACTGGGCTAAGTAAAATAAAAATAAAAGTTTTAAAAGTATGAAAACAAAACAGAAAAGTTCAAATCACTCCCCTTTTACGCCATTGAAATTAAAACAAGATACAAACTGAACCCTCCTTCCAGCTGCCCTGGGGACCACACTCCACCTGCGGAGAGCGAAGCCATCCAAGCTGCCGATCACCGTCCTTGGAGGATCTGGCCGTTTCCAGCAGCTGGCATCTTGAATACCCCTTTTCCCTGTCATCCCTTTCATCTCCCCCCTGTTTATTAAATGACACGCCAGGGTCACGGGACCGGGTCTCGGCCCCCGTCTGTGCCCGTGAAAAGAACCGAGAGTGAAGAACAACAAGCTGCCCAGTTCCCAAGTACCCCGGCCCTGGAGTGGGTGTGTCAACTTAGCATCACAAACAGGATGCGAGCGGCCCAGTAACACCAGGTCTCCTGCGCCTTAAAGAACTGTTAAAAGACTGTGTAAGAACTAGCTTGCAAAAATGGCGGTGA